>CM034302.1:85129440-86475817 GCA_019925795.1 Dendrobium chrysotoxum
ATTTACTTTTATACCGTCAAAACTCTATAATTCATAAAAAAAATATCACTGTTATGACAAAAGCCCTCTCCTTTATTAAAATTTTATCATGCGAAATTTCACTTATTATCAATCTGATAGCTCTCGAGCAATTATAGTATCCTTGTGCATCCTAATATTGTACCTTTTGACAGTAGGTGAATGTCTTCATCCTCCTGATAAGAGCTTCGTATTCTCACTCGAAATCAGCATAATCCTTTTCATATGAAAAAGGTAAATTATGAAACAAGTTGTTTTCTTGCTCTAGGAAATTAAAGAGGCATATAAGTGAATTCCTTGTTTATTTGTTCTAAGGTAGGTTTGCCTCCTGTAGTTTATTGTGATAGTGCATGATTGTTATGTTTTATCTTATTGTGCATTCAATTTATGATACTTTGTTTGTTTTGTTATCTTGATTACATTTAGGTCGATTCAAAATCGATTCAATCACAATTAATCTTTATGATATGAATGGCTCGGTACCATTGAAAAATTGTGTGTTCAAGTTTAAAAATGAAAAACAAAAAAGTTTTTTTTTTTTTTTCATATGGTGGTGTAACAATCATGGCTCATTAAAAGCCTTCATTACAACCAGCTTCTTCTTTAAAGCTATTATTTCATTTAAAGTGCTCGAAGTTATTATGGAGAGGGCTTTCAAATGTTTGTTTTGAGATGACATGACTATAGAAGAATAAAATTTAGGTTGTTGACCATTTATAACCTTAGAAAGAAAAAATTTAGCCTGAAATTCACACAATAATTTTGGACAGGGAAGGAGGGAAGGAAAGTTTATGCTTAACAACATGTAGTTGGTTGACAGTTGGTTGACTTTCAAAGTACTTATGTTTGTTGATATCATTTTTTTTAATAGTTAATTGTAACAAACAAGTTTAAGAATCCCAGAGCCATTTTAGTATAACAACTTAGTTTTTTGGATTGTTGATGTATTAGATCGACAAAAAAAAAGGATCTGCTAAAAGAAATACCAAATAGAGAACCAACTAACAAGCTTAAAACTTCAAAATGGATATAAATATTATTCATTCCCTCCTACTACAATACTTGCATATATATATATATATATTATATATATATATATATATATATATATATATATATATATATATATATATATATATAATATAAATACAATAGAAGATTCTAGAGAATCTGTAACAAACTAATAAACTATTCCTAAGGACTTATTTAGCTAATGATGTTCACATCATACTCCCCTAGCATCAAAAGACCTCAACTCCATCGAGGCACGCATCGGGAGGGAGGTAGCAATCATCCCAGGTTAAAAATTTTATTCTCAATATTTGTTGCTACTACTTTTAATAAACTGTCCCTCTCGAATAATACAGTGTTAGCTTTTTCATAAAAAGAATGTCACTCTTCAACACTATCCTCATTCATTGCCCCCCTAAAAATGTCATAAAGAACCACCACATCATCCTCCACTGGCTTCCTTCATGTAATTGTCTTAAGCACCAGAACTCCAAATACATCACACTTCTCAGTTATCTTCAGTCCTGCAAGCGAATTTTGGAACCATGTATCCAAGTGCACTCTGCATCTTACTATTCAGCACATTCCAATCGAGCATTAACAATAATTTTGCCAATCTGTAGTCTCCAACTTTTGGATCTCTAGAGCTTTTTACATAATGTTAGATAATTTCATATTTTAGTAAAGTACACAATGTCTGTGAAGATATGCCAAACCCTTTGCAATCCCAAAAATAATGTGAAATCTCTCTTGCCATTAAAGAGGGTGGATTCCAAATTTTCATGGAGGTGGTTATACAAGCTTCCACCAGTTAAATATTCATATATAACTGGTTGCAATGAAGGAGTCCAGTAATAACCTTCAAGTGTTACAAGATTTGGATGTTGAATCCTCCCCAATTTCTTTACTTCTTGCTCAAATTCTTCTTTGGACTTGACAAGGCTCGAAACAGTTAGCCTCTTCATGGCCATAAGGTAGTCATCTTGGAGCATGGTCTTGTAAATCACCCCAAAGCCTCCTCGATCGAGCTCATAGTTTTTGTTGAGCAATGCGTGAGTAACAACACTTAATTATGTGTCATATCTTGAGAACATCATAGGCTTTCCAGACCTCACCTTCAAGCCTTCGACATGCATGCTAATAACTTTATTTTGTGTTTCATCATCTTCTACATCATCATTTTCCTTGTTGGCTTGTATCAGAGAAATAACTGAAGTACCATCAGCCTCATCACCTGGCCCACCAAATTTGGGATCAGACCCTTCATCAACATTACATTGAACAGCTTGGGAGTATTGCGCTGGATCGACTTTTTTGATTGAATTCAAACCTGGCATTTCCACACCTACAACAAAAATGTTCCCAATACTACTTCCAGCAGCTTTGCCACAAACTTCCATATTATTTGTATTTATTTCAACAATGCTAAGGGCATGAAGACCATCACATACCTCTATAAAATGGGCCTCATATGAGATTGCATTGACCACTGAATCCAATGGATAGATGCAATCAACATCTTTAGTCCCAGCAAAACATCTGTCATCACTACCTTCATCCTCACGATAAATATTTTTTGACTTCCTTTGGATAGTCTCTTGTGATTCTGGATAGGTTCTCAACAGTCGAGAACTAGCATCAAAACTTGTACTCAATAAGGAAAGATTGAGCTCAAGATCTACTCTAAAGGAAGATGTATATTCAACAAGATGCAAAGAAGCCATTCCAATCATGGATGCCTAGTTCTTGGAGACATGCTTTAAACCCTCCATAAATGGGCCTCATGGGTGTTCTGGTAGAGGGAGTTCATATTGCGAGAGTTGTCTTCGGTGTTTTCCCAATCAAAAGAGAAGAAAAACTTCTTGGAAGAGCCTTTAGGGTAGGATTTCTTGGCAAGCTCAAGGGAAGAATCAGAGTCATACTGTAAAAAATCTAGCTCAATGTCAGGCTCGAGATTATGGGTGAGCGTGAGGTCAGGCGTCTTTGTGAAACCCTAAAAATATTTTTAGAAATTTTTTAACCTAGAACAACCAATAATTATTTGAAGAGTAATTATAAGTCCAAATAATAATACATCTTTGCTGTAACATAGATATTATTGTGTTTTAACTTCCTTAATTTTTTTATAATTTTTGGGCACTTATGAAATTTCTTAAGAAATTGCACTTGTCGGTACAAGTGGGATTGTTGGGACCAACATGTGTCTGTTTTGTAAATCAATTTACAAAAAAATTTCAAATAAAATGAGATATTTTATGAATATTTTATTTTATAGAATATTTTTTTATAATTTTTAAAATTGATTAAAATAATTTTTATTAATATTTTATTAAAATAAAAAAAATCTAAAGCCATTATGGCTTTATTTAAATGGCAATTTCATTTTCCCAATACAAAGAAAGGCAACAGAGAAGGCTTAGGGAAATTAAGGGAAAAAAAGAAGGGAGAAAGAAAGAGAAAAAACTCTAATTTTAGGTCACTTTGAGTTGTTTTCATTTGTCGGCCCGATTAAGAAACTTGCTCATCGCGAGGTAAGGCACATTACGCTCATCTCAATTTTAAAAATATAAAGTTTTTATCTAATTTTTAGATCAAATAAATATTTTTGTTAGCGAAAACACAAATAACTTTGCACTGGTAAAACTTTCACTGCGTAATTTTTTATATATTATAAAGATTATGATTATACACACATTGAATATTTTTTGAAAATTTTATAATGGGGGTTTTAAAATCTGTGAGATTTTTATAGAATAGAAAATTATCCGGACTCTGAAAAATACTGCTATAGTACGATGAAAGTCTTACAACATTATTTCACAAAATCCCTAGTAATTTGGTTATTTTTAAAAATGTGCATTTTTAACTAGTAGGATTTTTTGAGGCCTGCTGTTATAAAAAATTATGCAATTTTGACACATGCTCAATTACTCTTTAACTGCTATAACATGATGATATAAGTGCATATGTGATTAACTTATATCCCCTGTGAGCCATTAGGGGCCAGAGCCCTTTGAGATTCTATCTATGTCAGGGAATATTCTAGTGCCTATAAGTCATATTTTGATGGCTATAAGCAATATTCTGGTGTTTACGAACATACTTTGGTGCTATAAGCATAAAAGGGAGTCATAAGGGGTCAATATTCTTTGAGATTCTGTATGAGTCTAAGAAATATAATATGAACTGCATTATGATATGAATTGCAATTTATTTATCTGTTCAGTAATGTTATTTAAATAATTAAATAACTGTTATAATCTTATTATATTTCTCAGTATAGTGATATACTAGACTGTATTTAATTATTTTTAAATATTCAGCAAACTATTTAATAAAAAAATTTAGAAATTTAGATCTGATTATGTGGCCTGCTAAGCTGTTATATCTCACTATGGTTAGCTTGTGATTTTCAGGATCTGGGAAAGGAAAGAGACTGTTGATTAGCAGTTCAGGATCCAATCTATGTTTATAGGTAGTTCCCTATTTTAATTTTTGTATAATCATGACTAGTTTATTATTAAGTTTTGTAGCTTCAACATATAGCCATATAATGTAGTGTAGATATATATTTTGATGAAATAGAAGAAATCTGATGGATGAGTTTATTTTCAGTATTTGAATATTTCAGTAACTCTATTCTGTAGTTTATTTCAAATGAACATTGAAAGAGAATCTGAAATTGGGATTAGCCTGTCACAGCTCAACATGATAAGACCTGTCCTGATCGAGTTGGGTTATGATAGTCCTCCGTGTTGGGATCGTGGGAGACCGATTTGTCCAAGAAAAAAAGGGAGAGAGCTGCGGCACCGACTTTGCAGGTGGCGGTTCTCCAAGGGGTTTCATATTCAGCGACGACATCGGCATCGATTCCAGTGGTTGGGATCCAAAGGGAGATGGCCATCCTTCCATTCAATGAGGTGTTGGGTGGATTTGGCCGTGGAGACGGAGCCATCTTAGGCAAAAACTGGTGTGCAGACATTGCAGTGGCGATGTTTGATTGACTTCGCAAAAGGAGTCGTCGTTGGGTGAAGGCTCTGTGGATGTTTTGTTTTCTTTAATGGGAGATGGGGGTTATTGGTTTTGGAAGAAATTGAGGGGGCAAAATCGTGCTAGAGTGGAGGCGAGTCATGAACAATGGCCGCAAGATGGTTGCAGATTGCGTGGTCGGGCAGAGGATCTCGCTATCAAAGTGGAAGTTGGAGCATAGGGTAGCCGTGAACGACAGCGAGTTGATTGCGGATCTGTTTGCGATCGCTTGAAGCAATGATGGGGTTCGCTGGTCAGGCAGCGGATCTCGCCATTGGAGTGAAATTTGGAGCGGAGGATAGTCGTTGACTGCCCATCTTCTTCAACGTCGATCGTCATCGACCGCACATTTTATTCGGCGTCGATCTTCGTCGACAGCCCATTTTTTTCGTCTTCAATTGTCGTCGACAGCCTATCTTCTTCGGCAGTCCGTTAATTTTCACATGCTCCAGGCTCTGATACTAACTGATGTAGTTGATCGGCAGAAGAAATGAATCTCCTAGAAGAAATACCAAATAAAAAATCAACTAACAAGCTTAAAACTTCAAAATGGATATATATTGTTCATTCCCTCTTACTACAATACCTGCATATATATATAATATATATGCAATAAAAGATTCTAAAGAATATATAACAAATTAATAAAATATTTCTAAAGGTTTATTTAGCTAATGATGTTACACATCAATTGTAGCTTTTCTGTATACAAATGAAACAATTCAGCTTGAAAGATGTTCTCACTTACACTGAACTGCAGTTATACATAAACTATAGCTTGCAGTTATATAGTTTGTCGAATGTGCATTGCAGTAACAGCAGTTATACTCAAATATTAAACCTTACTTATTTATAAGCTTAATTTATACTATACTGCAGTTATGTATTAAACTACAGTTATGTTGTAATTTCAATTCAAGTTATATATTAAACTACAGTACTTAACTTCTTAGTTATACTCAAATTAAACTTCAGTCATTATAACTTCAATCGAAGTTATATTTGCTATATCTACAAAAAATTCGATTTGAAACTAATCTCTAAAAAAATGGAATTGGAAATTTCTGGAATTAAATTCACAATCATATGAACTCTAATTTCAAATATTTATAATTGAGCTGAACGACTCAATAAGACGAAACTAACGGTACCAAAGATGTTCCAATCCGAGCCCAAATGAGCCCAAATCAAACACTTGAAGTATGACTGAAAATTTCAAATATTAATTTGGATGACCACATGATCTCCAAATTAGACATACTTATAGTCAAGTTTAGTGGCTTGACGAGAAGAATCCAACGAGCCCACGATCACTCAATTATGACATTATTAAAGACTTAAATGCTTAAAAAATATTTTATGATTAAGGGAATCGATGTGGACATTTATATGTTTTGGATTATGGTTCAAATTATCAAAATGCCATCTAAAAACCCTATAAATAGAGTCCATTTCCCATATGAAGGGGGCGGGAAGAATACAGAGAACTAAAGAGAGAGTTTCTTGCATTTTTCAGTCATCGCCACTGACGACCACCACTGGCTATTACCGTCGACAACCATTATCGTCATTGACAATCAGCATTAGAAATCACCATCATCTCTATAATACTAAGAAAATTTAACCTTACTGTTTGGTATAGTTTTCCATCTATGAACACTTGCTTTTTATACTCCCTATTGAAAAAATCAAGCTCTATTGTTGGGTGTTAACTGCCCCTTTGTGGACATTTGATTTTTATAATCTCACTCGGGAAAAATTAGACGTCAGTCCCCCTCTTCTTCAACAATAAAAAGAGAGGATTCTTGTATCACTTACTACATAGTGGATTTTTCAACTAAGTCAAACCTCATGATTTTTTTTCTCTTTTCGAGTTTTCCACGTAAAAAATTTCTGATCTTACTATTTTTATTTATGCGTGTTGAATTTTTGTATAATACTGAGACGTAAAATACATATTATATCGACTGAAAATTTCTAACACATAACAATATTAAAAGTTATTAACTTCATTATAATGCTCAAAATAAGCTGCAGTTATTGCAACTTCAATTACAGTTGTTAAGTTTACTCAAATTTCTCAAACTACGACTATTAATTTGATTGCTATTTGTTGAGATCGTGCGTGCAACTTGCTGATTGAGCGAAGCTTTTCTCCTCACACGGCTCATATTCGAATCCTCTAATTATCCAAAAATAAAAATTGCTATTTGTTTATTTGTCTGCATACCTCTAAACTTCATTCGAGCGACTTATTTTGGTATTCCCAAACAAAAAAAATAGCATTGTAAGGACAAAATTCAGATACACATTCAGCTAAACAAGTACGGGACCTATGTTTCTTACGCAGATTTTTATAATTGATTTCGAACCTGAGATTTGCATATTTGATTTTGAATTCAGATCCACATACAGCTCCTGCTTTGAGGATGATATGATGTTCAATGTCTTATGTATATTTGATTTTGAATCAGGGATGCAACAAAAGCATTTCACTATTTCAGTTTGGTTTGAATTAACGAGTTACAGTTTTGTTAAGAAATGCATTCAATGGATAGCTACAGTTCTATAGCCGAAGAACTGATCAATATAATACACAAAAACTAGAAAGACAAACTACTGTTACATTCATAAAAAAATCAGAATTATGAACTTCAAACATCAATGTTAGACAACATATTTAACATTGTTGCGTACTGTAACATATGAGATGGTCGAGAGATAAAAAGCTTAATATTTTAGCTTTGAATAAGGATCCAGTGCACATACAGCTAAAGAGAGAGAGGTGCGAGTTTCATAAGAGACGTTAAGAATATTTGATATGAGGTTATTTGCCAAAGCATTGCTTGATAGCTCTAACCTGCTTGAAGAATCTACTAACAATGATTGACCTATCTGTTGTTGTTTGTCAGAGTGTTGCTTGATGATGTTAACCTATATAGAAGAGGTTGAGAGAGATCCATAAGAGATTTTTGACCTATCTGAGGTTGTTTGCTAAAGCGTTGTTCGATGATGTTAATATGTGTGGACGAGGTCAAATCGAATCCTCGTGAGACTGATTATGCCTTAATTAGGAGGGGGTGAATGCCACGTATGTCTCGAATCGAAGGTGAAAAATGATCTGTCTTTAGGCCGTTACTGTCTTTTTGAGGTCGAGATTGTGACCTTACCTAAAGAGTAGAAGTCCAGCTTTGGACTATAAAGAGTTAGAAATTCGCTTTAAGTTTTCTTGCATTTGTTAAAAGCTTTTCAATAGATGATTGTCAGTAGTATTATTTCTAGACAAGTAAAATATTGAAGGGACTTACTTGACTGCGATCATATTTGAGATCTCAACCAAGGTTGCCTCCTGTACAAATCAACTTCCCATGAATTTGATACAACAATGACCGAATGGTGAAAGGTGATATAACAATTTTTGTTTGCTGTTGCAATGAAGTTTTCCTTAATATTGAAGGTCCTCTTTTAAACTTGATAATATATCATGATAAGGGGACTACATTGCCCCAATCATATCCAGGATGTTGACATGAATGATCTTTCTAGGTTGCAGCAAAGGTTCCTCCTTCCCCCCCCCAAAAGCCAGGAATCATTTCCCAAATATGGCATCAAACTATTACTGGTTGAGAAATTCATGGCAATAGAGTAGAAGAATTTTACGTCTTAACAAAGCACGAAAATTCACCGAATGAATAGGTAATTGAAATGATAAAGAAACACTAAGATTTTTACATGAAAAACCTAAAAAAAAAGGAAAAAAAACCAAAGGACCTTGTCCATTTGAAATGATTCCACAAATGCTTAAGCAAATTATAGTAGTAGAACTATCCCTTAACTCAGGGACAATATAAATACAATGTGTTGAAAATATTGCCAAACTTTAGATGGATATTCTTGAGCTCGAATGAATGACAGTTGTTGAAAATCTGGTAGCGGTTGACAAATGGACGGATGTCCGAAGACGGTCAGTGGTCGGGAAGAAATCTGACAGTGGTCGACGAACAGACTGAAGTCTGACGACGGTCGATGGCCGGGAAGAAATTCTAAGGAAGTCGATGAACAGACAAGTCCTGCAACGGTCTGCTATCAGGAAGAAATCCGACTGCGGCGACGAACAGACAGAAGTCCAACGATAATCGGCAGTCGACAAGAAATCCAACGGCGGTTGACGAACAGACGAAAGTCCGACGATGGTAGGTAGTCGGGAAGAAATTTGGCAGCGATCGACGAACAAATGGAAGTCCGACGACTGTTGTTGGTTGGGAAGAAATCCAGCAGCATTCGACGAACAGACGGAAGTCATGTGCTGGTCAATGATCGGGAAGAAATTCGGCAGTGGTTGATGAATATGCGGAAGTTCGGCGACGGTTGGTGGTTGAGAAGAAATCTAGCTGTGGTCGATGGCAAGAGAGCTTCCAAATTCTTTTCTTTCTCCTCCCCCTTCATGTGAAAAATGAGGGCTTATTTATAGTTTTTTGAGCATGCTTGTAAATATGAAGAAGATCGAAGATATGTGGGGAGTGTTCCTTCGGATTAGATAATGATTCCCTTGATCAAAGAGCTTTTATCAAGTATTTATATGCCTTAATGACATCAGAATTAAGCAATCTTGAACTTGTTGAATTCGTCTCGTCAAGCCGCTTGATTCGACTATAAGCATGCCATATTCGATGTTCATTTGGTTATCCAATGAATGCATTAACCTTCCAAATATGCTTCGAACCCTTGATTTGGGCCATTTGTGCTCGAATTGGACTGATTTTGATATTGTTTGGGTTTGTCTCATCGAGATATTCAATTTTACTATAAGCTTGTTGAAATTGGAGTTCGGATGATCCAGCTTTTAATTTTTACATCTTAATCTCATACTTGTATCAATATTTGTGCTCGATCAAGATGAATTTTTGGTGACATACCAAACATCAAACATCTAACTTCTACCATAGATACTTAATCCAGTACAGTTGGAAAATACAATAAAATTACAAACTGAGAACCATAGCCAACATATGCGTTGAAGTGTAATGGCAATTACAACTCCAAACTTCTACACTAAAATTGCTTCGTAGCTTCTAAAACAACTTTGCATTGCAATCAAAATTTTCAGAAGAAGCACGATTTTGCTAAATTTCATCGTAACACCTTCCTCGAAATGCAGTTCTTGCGCACGGCAAAAAGTTAAATGCTACTGTCGATCCATCCACAAAATTTCATTGATATTATACCAATTTCAGAGGCATATATACGTAGAACTTTTTTTTTCATGATTTTACCTCTACAACAACTAATGCACATTCCATTTGATAATAATGTTACATCTACTAAAAATTTGGCGATCTTTGATGGTCCTTTCTGATGACGCATGACTGTAGGTAGAGTACCTGTTGAACAATTGAGAAATTAATTTCCTGTTGTGCTGGACCAGTTGGTGCTAGACTTATGGTCAATGGTGAACGAGCATGAGATTTCACATAATAACTTGTAATAAGATAACAATGAAGCTAATGATATTCTACAACAGCTGGATGGTTAAATGGGGGCAAAAGGTTAAGCACGGTGAGTATCTTACACTGTGGCCATCGAAGTCTCACAAAGTTACGGAGCTCACGAAGGAAGAATATGAATCACGAATTTGATTAGTGTAGAGCTCTTTAAGAAGGAAAAAAAAAAAAGGAGAAAATATATGATGAGTGTAGTCCGTAATGTCTTACGAATGTGAAGAGCTAGTGAAGATAGAAGAACAACAACAACCGCAAAAGTTAAAAAGAGAATAGACATGTGACACACGTACCGAGTATAACAGTGCTAATGGTGAGGTATTTTTTATGACTTACATAAAATTATTTTATATGGTATGAAAATAAATATTAATTTTATGTGTTAGATTTGAAAATAATAAAAATATAAGTGATAAGAATGTAAATCACTCTTAATATTAACGTGTAACTTCAAATCAAATAAAAAAAAGTATAGTCTACGATTTGTTTTGGCAATTTTCATTTATAAAAAGTCAAAAATAAATTAAACCAAGATAATGTAGAGATAATTAAAAAAAAAACAAGAAAAATTCAAATTTGGAACAAGTGATTTGGTGGTTCATATTTGCTTTATTTTGCAAACTTCCAGTGGCATGTCATGTAATTAGTACAATCTTGAGGTAGATTGGTCATAATTTGACCAAACCTATTAAATTTTTAGTAGTATTTTATTCAAAATATTAAATTTTATATTGACTTTTATATGTCTGATAAAATATCAGAAAAATATTGCGATTCTCTTTTCCTTTTGGTAAATAACAATTAAAAAAAATCAAATTTACAAGAAAAAAATTATTGTCTCGGAAAACATAAATCATATGGTGACATGGTATTTTATAATTCATCCGCCGACAGCGAAGACGTTGATTATGCACTAATCTCCAAGCAAGCTTGATGAGTTTAACTGTTTTAAATTAATAATGTCAGGGACACCGTACCTAATAGTCTTTTAAAAAGGACTGGTTGTCGGTATCCATAAGGGCTAAGGGCTTGCTTATGATTGGACTGAGACGCCGAACATTTGCTGCATTTTTAGGCAAAAATCGACGGATTCACCAACCAAGCTTAAGCTTTAGCTCATCAACTATCAGGTTTGGTGAAGAAGTTAGTCTTAAATAATCTGACGAAGGTGAGAAATTATTCTGTGCGGAGCATGGGCGTCGTCTAGAGATAAATTAGAATGCGTCCTGTCATTTTTTTGCTCGGTACTACGGCTCAGTTCTGTTCAGTACCGCTTAGTATGCGGCTTGGTACCACTGACATGGCTCATTCTGATTGTCTCCGAACGTAGAGCTGCGTCTGGCCTCCGCACAGAATAATTTCTCTGGTTTAAGATACTTTAAAAAAATAAAAAAATAATGATTAAATATAAATTGTGATTTTTGTAGTTTAAAAATTAAAATAGTAAAAAAAAATTATTTCAAATGAAACGTAAATTTAATTATTATAAATTTATAGAGATTAAATTTATTTTAAAGTAAATATAAGATAAGAATTAATTGATTATCTATCTAGTGCACATTATTGAATTTATTTTAAAATAAATAAAATATAGGATTAATTAATCAATTTTTATATTAAATTTATCATAAAGTAAATTTAAGAGTTATCAATCCATCTAATAAAATTTGAGATAAAATATTTGGCCTAAAAAATCTCTGAAGTATTTCAAATGATTAATAATTAAATTGATTTTTATCTTGCGAATATTTCCTTAGTACAAATTTGAGAAAAAAATTATTGTTTCTAAATTATTTTTATTTTAAAAAAACATATTTGGATGTGTATTTATTATATATTTTCAAAATAAATATTTTGGAAATAAATAAAAAAATTTCATAGGTTCCAACTAATATTTTATTTGGAGAACATTTTTCTATATATCTAAATGGTATCAATTTATAGGGGTTTTATGTCTTATGTGAATTAAGGTTAAGATGGATAAAATGTTTATCTTAAATATAGAATTGGTAGTAGAGTAGCCTAGGGAGCATCATAGAAAATTAACTATTGTATTCACTGTTGAATATTCATTTAATCTATCTTTTTTTTCCTCAAAATAAAATTCCATTAGATAAGAAGATCAATACACCACAAGGTCAAATGATGGCCATAAAGAGCAAGACTACAGTCAGAGAAATATAATACACGTCAGGGCCCAACAACCTGAGCGAAATGAAGAAAAATACAACTCCAAAAAGCAATGGACTCAGGCCGGCACTTATTTGCCATGCTTGATCATCCAAGGAGGAAAAGAAGATAATAACCGAAATTCCAAAAGAAGCATGCTCTCAAAAATCAGAACCCACCAAAATCGATAGAGAAAAAACCACCAAGGTTGCCAACAAGCCATGGCCGTCTGAGGTGCGTGCAGGAAACCTACTTCATCATTGTCCTGACTTGATTCCATCGCAATCAATAAAAATAATACCATAAGAAACCAAAAACATCACAATCAATACACTTCCAAAAAGAGGAGTCATTTCTTTATGGATTTATGTTTTCTATGCTTAACACTATTTTTGAAAAAAAAAAACCAACATCTGAAGAAGACTTAAGTCAAAGTTGTCCCGATCATCCAATTATGTCTGATTAACTTCCTCCCCTCCTACTGAAGAATTGCCATCATTAAGCCAATCTCCTTGCCTTACTATGGAATCCCTAACAAGGTGAGCTAACTGATCACTGGAGATAACATAAATAGGAACATCAACCACACCATCCTCATTACCCTCATCAGAAGCCACAATCCGAATTACCCAGCTCAGTCAAATCACCACCCCCCTCAAAAGCTACAGAAACCTCACTCGACACCTCCACAACATCAGCATCAGCACAAGTAGGACTAGCCTTAACGTTAATGCAATAATTATTAGCATTCATGGAACTATCAACTAAGTTAGAACACTGAATATCTAAAGACACCACAACCTCCTCAACATTCAATGGTAAGACAACAGCCAACGAACCGCCAGCAACCACTGAAAGATAAGCATCATTTTTGATAACAACATCAATAGGATCCAAATTCAGGGCCAAATCCTTGACAACACAAGAAACAACATTACCCAAATCCAAAGCTAATTCATTAACACCAACATCCTCAAAAACAGGGCTAATAGGGGCCAAACCCACAAGTTCAGAAGAACCATTTGCAACCAAAGGAAGCTCACTCGCGACTTCACCACACCGAGGCAACACATTATTAACCTTAACAGTAGGTGGAGGGACAACATAAGTAAAATTATTAAGGTGCGGATGTAAAACACGACATTCCACCTTCGAATGGCCCAAAGAATTACAATGCACACAATAAGTAGGGAATTCTTCCATAATCACAGACTGCACATAACCTAAGTTATCTGGGCCAACCCAAATTTTATCAGGGAAATGTTTGATAACATCAAGTTCTACCAGGACACGAGCAACGGACGGACGCGAACCATAAGAAGTCACGTTATCGATCTTTAAGGGTCTACCGAAGACAGAACCAAGGCCATGGAGAATACGTAGAGCAAAAAGGTGAGGCTGTAGATTAGGAAACGAAATCCAAATAGGGATTATAGATGATTCAACCTCAATGTCCAAGGAAGGACTCCATTTAATCAATTTCATATAACAGTTACTCACGAAATAGTAACGATGAGCAAATACCCTACAGTAATTCATGTTGTTAAAAAGTTTAATCAACACATTATGGGGATTTAGGATAGTGACTGAGCATTCACCATTTAATTTTAGGTTGAAGAAAAAATTTCTAATTGCATCAAGAGATGGCCTACGGCTTAGGAACTTGCCCACATGGGCGAATTCAAAGGGAGCAGCGAGTGATTGGATTTCTGCTTCCTAAATCCACAAGGTCGGCATACCACGGTGGGATGAAATTTTAAGATCAGGAAAGGAAACCGAAGTAGGAGACGCACCAGATAACATATCCTTAAAGGAAAGAGAAGAAGCAGACCCATTCAAAAAATCAGGATCCTTGAAACGGGGAAGCATCATAAAACCGAAAAGGAAAACAAACAACAACACAGCAAAAAGCTAGGGTAGGAAGAAGCGAACTTCTTTGGAGCAGACGACGGAGTTCGTCTAGGCAACGGCTAGGGCACGATGAAACCCTAGCAAAGCAAAATTATTTCATTTGTATATAATATACTTTACCAATTGACCTTAATTATTTCTAAGCTTATATTTATTTAATCTATCTGTTTGCTACAGTGCAGCCACATTCACTAAAGAAAAATAGTCGACTTCCGGGAACTTCCGGCGAAAAATTTAAATCTTAATTTAGAAATTTAATAATTTAATAAACTAATAACAGTGATATAATTAATAATAAATAAATTAATAATAAAATAATTTATTATTAAATAAAATAATAATTTACATCCGTTTCCTGTTTTTGGATGGCACGTAACCCCATCAGCAAAAATAATGATTTTATTAATTTATTCAATAAACTAATTTAATAATTTAATAATGTGCTTCCTTTTTGCATTTTTGGATGGCACTTGACTCTCATCAGTAACAATAATGTGAAGTTTAATTCCGCACCGCGTGTGAGTGATTTCACTTTGCTCTATAAATTTTTTTTTTTTTTTTGGGAACGGGAAGTATCGGCCCGCTGCCACCTCAGCTTGTGAGGTGCTTGGCGATGTCCACTAATCTCTCGGTCGACCTAGCAGTGGCACCCACACCAGAAACCCCCGGGCCAACACTTTATTGGTCCCCACTTAAGAGGCGTGGCCATAGTGGGGTGGATTCGAACCCGGGATGGGGGGTTTCCAATCGTGCTCTCCCACCAACCACCCTAAGCATCGGTGGGTTGCTCTATAAAATTAATAATATGTATGAATGCTTGACTTAGCAGGTGGCAGGCAACGGGCAAGCGAGTCTCCTTGTTGATGACTACATGTGACGGTATTAACGGGTAGCAGATAGGGATGGTTTGGTTAGTGGAGTGGAATAGGAAATGAGGTGAGAACGAGAGGAGAAAGAAGTTAGAGGAGGACTTCACTCTGCAAAGGAAAAACACATTATGCTGAATATTTTTTAATTATCAAAAGGATTTCTGGCAGATTTTTTTTTTCGACGGTAATTATTTTCTGATACATGTTTTATCAATGGAAATTTGGAAAAATACCGAAAATGTATTTTTCCAGTGAAAATTTGCATTCAATACTGCAGTACAACTCGCCTTTTTCATTATGGCTCTTTATTAAGCACCACAGCATAGGCTATAGCGCCGCAACTAGGGGTGTCAATTTCGGGTTACAGGTCGGGTTTGGATCGAACCCGAAATGACCCGCGTTCAAACGAGTCGACCCTAACCCGACCCGGGTAGGTAAACGGGTCGGAAATCCGAACTCGGACCCGACCCGACGGCGGGTTGACCCGACCCTACACGAGAACTCGGGCGAGCAGACGCGGGCGGACTCGAGCGAACTCGGGCGCGCAGGCTTGCGCGGGTGCGCGGACGCGGGCTCACGGGAGCTGGCGAGATGCGCGGGTGCTGGGCAGGCGCGGGTGGCATGCGGGCAGCTTCGGCGGACGTGCGCAGGCGGCTGGGCAGGCGCGGGTAGTCTTGGCAGGCGTGCGGGCAGCATCGGCGAGGGCACGGGCAGGTCGCGGGCGGCAGGGCAGGGCTCGGGCAGTCGGGCAGGGTCACGGGCAGGGCAGGCAGGCTTCGCGGGCATAGGTTTAAATAGGTTTTCGGGGGTCCTGGCAACCCGTCGGGTCGACCTGGCAACCCGTCGGGTCGACCTGGCAACCGTCGGGTCAACCTGAACCCGACCCTTTTTTCAAACGGGTCGAATTCCTGAACCCGAACCCGACCCGTTTTGAACTCGGGTCGGGTTCGAGTCGGGTTTTTGTGTCGTGTCAAATATTGACACCCCTAGCCGCACCGTTAGGTCAAGATCATAATTAGTAGTTATAACACTGCAGCGACAGTCTTTATTTAGTGCCACAATGCTCGTACATGTCAAACACTGAGGCAGTCCATTAGTCAAAAAGTGACGCTTCGTTTTCCCACACAAATGTTGCAGTGCCACATGTCCAATAATGTCGTAGCATTCTATTAGTTTGAATATCTGTCGTTTAGTATTTTTCTAACATCGCAACGTTGTCTATTATAGTGCTGCAACGCTCGTCAGGTTTATAAATAGGAAGGATGATTTCATTATTTTCACTGTGTTTTGTGTCTCTGGAGCTGTGATTTCGTGATTTTCTCTTCCCCTACTCAAATTCTTCTAAAATGGCCCCAGAAGTGTAGGCGAGTAAGAAGAGAGCTTCATCTTCCTATGATAGGAGGAGAATTGTTTCTTCCGAGGTTGAAGAACGATATGCACAACTGTTTGTAAGCAAACAATTAATTCCTGAGTGGGGTTTTCAAAATCTTGGAGGAGCAATATTGCAAATTATGGTAAACAGGAGTTGGGAGACACTGTGTGAGGATCCTAGTGCGTGTGTTGTAAACATAGTGAGGGAATTCTTTTCCAACGCGAAAGAAGCCCAGAATAACAAATATTTTGTGAGAGGGATGTGGGTCCCCTCAATGCTCCTAGTATTAATCGCATTTATAAGCTTAGGGACATTGAGTTTGACGGCTATTTTGCCTTTAGCAATGCACCCATTGATCCTCAGGAGTTGTTGCGAGGCTTTGTAAACCTAAGAATGTGGCTGTCTGGAAAGAGAGATAGAAATATATTCAATTTTCCTGCATCTTGTTTGGCCTAGTTATCTAAAGCTTGACACTATTTTATTTCTGCTCGTTTTTTGTCAATTAAGATTATCAATGAGGTGACTAGGGAAAGAGCTGTTTTAAACTATGCACTTCAGGTGGGTCATTCTATATATGTAGAGAAGTTAATTTTCTCTTCTTAGATGTGCATCATTCAGGGTTCTACTTCAGTTGGGTTAGTTCATCCTTCTCTTATTTATTCCCATTGTATAGCTACTAGAGTGTTAGTTGATTCCAGTAAGGAGTGGCTCTTTCCTTTTTTTTTTCTCTCACAAAGCGAAAAATAGAGTCTTAAGTAGAATGAGAGAGAAGAGGAAGGACCTAGTGAGCCCCGTTTGACTAGTCAGCCTAGTGGTAGGCGTTGGAGTGCTTGGACTCCTAGATCCCTAGGTGAGCATGTGGTAGATTTGAGGGAGAAAATGAAGGGAGTTACATCTTTTTGTAAGGATAGCAAGTTGTGGTAGCAGGAGTTATCTCAGCGGGTTGCACATTCTATGGAAATGCAGGAAAGACTGTACAACTACACTTCATATTTCAGTGAAGCATTAGTTGGGATGTATAGGAGGAGTCCTTTTGTAGAGAACCCCGATCAGATGCAGTTTCCTTTAGTCCTTGCTTACGACCCCTTTATTTGGCACCCACCGGCAGCAGCAACAGATGGCAATGATGATGATGATGATGATGATGAGGAAGAGGAAGATTGTGATTGCTCCTCATGATTTGTTTTTCTTTGTTTTGTTTTTCCTAGCTTGCTTGAGAGAGAAAGTGGATGAGTTGATGTTATGGTTGGTGGTTCTTTTTATTTTCTTTATTTTTCATTTATTTTACTTGGGGAGGTCTTCATTAATTACCTGTGATGGTTGTGATTGATGTTGTTGTAGTATTTGATCATGTGAGTGCATGAGGCACTAGAGGTTCTAGCTTGTGATTGAATAGTTAGGAAGAAATGCCTATCATATCTTTTTATCAGTATGAATGAAAAAGGGTATGTTTAATTTCCTCTATAGTATGTAGTTCTGTTCATTTTGTTATTTTTGTATTTTGTTAAATGTTATTATTCTTAGTATAATTTTCATTGATTAAATTTTCTATTTTTCTTAAACTATTAAAATGTCCTAAACTATTAAAATGCCCTCCAAATACCACATTTTGATAGCTAATTTAACCAAAATAAAAAATAGTAACTAAAAATTATTTAAAATTAAGAATTATACGAACTATATGTGCTTAGTTGAATGAATAAAGAACAACAATTTCTAATTTAAAAATCATCATAATCAACTAAGAAAAGTATCTAAATTAGTACTTCAATTTTGGAAATACTATAACACTTAAGCATTGACTATTGGTAGCGTGATTGGATAACTAAGTTTAGAAAAAGGAATTACTTATATTAATTTATAAAACCTAATTATGAACTCATGTATGAAATTAATAAACTTGCACAATCTTTAAATATTTTTAAATTAGGATTTCTTGAAGGAAGAGAGTTAATCAGATATTTAAAATTATTACTTTAGTAATCAAGTGCCTTAAAAAAAGAAAAGAAGTGAAAGGAAAGAAAAGAAAAGATGAGTTCAATTTAGATATTAATGAAGGTGAATCCATAGGATGATTGTTCATGATTTGTAAAATTAAAATTATCATTTTTTTATCATTTTAATTCACATATAGATTATGGAGTATTATTTTATATTTTAGTTAATTTAAATTATAAATTTTTATTTGAACTAATGAAGCTAATCAAAAGTGTAAACACAATAGCTTGAGGACAAGTAAAAGTTTAGGCTGGGAAAAATTTGTTAAGTGAAAATTATGTAATATTTTATTATGTTAAATTTCAATGAATATGTTTGTCTTTAGTTGATATTGTGTAGAAATTTCTCACGAAATGGAGTAAATTTGCTGTAGTGCCTACTTTTACAATGTTGCGGTGGAGCAGTTGACAAAGAGAAGTGTCACGCTGGATCAGTCAACTGTCACACTGGATCAACAAACGGCTGTGTCGAGTCAGGCCAACATCACAGTGGAGAACCTATAGTAGTGCCGAGGCACTAGTTCATATTGTAACTATGTGGCGCCACCTTGTCGAGCGCCGCGGTGCATGAGTCATTATGTAATAATTATACATAGTTTTTTCTATTTTTTATGCATGTGTGTAGTTATTTTGAATAGTTTTATGAGAGGAGAGGCCAGAGGAGAGAAAGATACATACTTTAGAGTGGTTGTTTAATATTATAGTGAGCAAGCAAGCATTGAGAGAGCAAAGGAGTGTTGAGATTAACGTTAGGAAGGATTCATTTGTTGGCTCAGTGTGGAATCCTTCACTCCGGGTGATATGTTTTTACTCTTTTATATTTGTACTATCTTTCTTGAGCAAGTAATAAAAATTTTGTTGTTCTATTTTTATTCTATGGCTGACTAAACTCATAGTTTTGGACTAATACTGTAAAAACTTAAGTAATTACTAATATAAACTCTTGTACTTTAAATTATGAATGGTTATTTTCAATATCTCTCACTCTTAATTTATTTTATGTAGTGGTCATGTGTAGAATTAAAATCCAGCGTACTATATTACCTCAATAGAGGAATATTAAAATAATTAGGAGAATTGAAATGAAATACTTGCATGCCTAGATATATGATGTTTAATCTTTAGGGTCTATGAAGATAAAATAATTGTAGGAAGGCCATAACTTTTATTTACATCCTTATAAATTTGATAGAGATCTAAGGATGCATGTGCTCTGATTCACAACTAATTTAGGAGAGACTACTTAGGAAAGCTTAGGAGATTTCATTGTCATTAGTTCAAAATATTTTATCTATTGGTATCTTAACTTTTTCTTTTGTAATTCTTATTCTAGACAGTATACAACCCTAATTTAGGCGTTAGAATAATTTTGCAGCTTGAAGTAAGCAGTACTAGAATAATTATGTGAAGCAGAACACTTCCTCCTGGAATGACATTCTTTCATAATATTTTTATTACTTGATCAACATGTACACTTATATTTGTAGTGGGAATTTATATTTGAATACAGATAAGCATAAACTAACACAATCAACCAACATCAGTCACAGTCAACCCCATGAATCGTTGGTCATCTCAATTATCAATCATATCAATCATAAATAAAAAATGTCACACAATAATTCATTTATTCATATGTATGTCAATTAATTAATCCTAACATATTAATCAATCATTTACAATGCATTTTAATAAAAAGAATAATATTCAATAGAGAACTTATATAAGTGGACATGTTAGTTGTATCTCTCACTTCCTACTAACTTAAGCAGTACACTCTTGATTGTACTGGAGGTACTATCATATTGATTGTGTGGGCTCCCTCTATCTCTTACTCAGATTTCTTCCACCTATCCCACTCATAGAATCTTGACTGGACACTTTAGATCCTATAATCCTCTATCAATATGCCTGTCTGGATTGATCTGTCTTAGACTTAGATCTTTCTCCATATCTCCTTTATAGATAATCCATCATCATATGGTCATACTGACCACACTTGAAGCATTATACTATAATTAGATAACACTGTACTCATGTCTCATCCCATATTTGGGTCGACACTCCTATACACTACTTGTTGGTATCATAAATCCTTTTCGAACATCAATAAACATGTTTCTCTTCTCACGGCTTTCTTTCTTTTTTTAAACACAAAATAAATTCCATTCACTAAAAGAGAGATTACAACAAGCTCCAGTAGAACAAAATAAAATCACAAGAAAATTACAGCAAAGAAAAACACTACTCAAAAGGAGAGGTGAAGCAATGGCTACATGGAGCAAGAAGCACATGAAAACAGGGCAAAGATGCCAGTCGAACTCAGGCTCCCTACAATCACCCGCAAGCCAAGCAAGGGCCATCCATTTGAAGCAACAAGTAAAAAAACCAAACAGAAGAAAACCAACAAGCAACAACCCCTCATCAAACAAAAAGATCTGTACAAAAATAGGGAAGGTCGCCAAGGTTTCCAGCAAGTAGGCCAACGAGGTGGATGCACAAAGCTGCCTCATCATAGTCCAGGATCTATCACAGCCAGCAGAAAACACCAAAAGCAGAAATATAATCGAAATCGCACCAACTGGAGGAAGAAAATACAACAACTGAAAAAGAGATCCAATAGAGCAAACCATTACTTTTTCTTAGATTTCTCTTACGACGCTTCCCACCACTATGGGAGAAAGCCCGATGCACAATATACCCCACCTTTAGACCATACATCTCTTGCAAATCATCCACATCATCACCTAAATCACCCCCCGGCACCCCCGCACGCCGAGTAGAAGGATTCCTCCAACCAATCTGACGGGTCATCATTATTCAAAGTTAAAGCCAATTGAGCTTTCAATTCATCATTAGAAACAACTAAAATTGGGACATCAAAAACAGTCTCATTTCCCATAATAACATCCACGTTAGGCATTAACGACACTCCCAAAGAAGCCATGGGTGAGACAGGAGTAATAGCATTCAAATCGCTTGAAGATTCATCCAAAATAACCTTGTTAACATCACACATGTTAGGACTATCCATAGCAATACCAAGACAATGCCCACCATCCACAATACAATTTGCATCAGAGCCAACATTCTCAAGCAGATGATTCAAATTAATAGAAAAAGGATCCATAGGAAAAGCTGAAACATCAGCAGTATTTAAAACAAGAGTTAAAATGGGGCTAGTAGGATGGTTCACAAAACTCACATAAGCAATAAAACCCACATTATTGACATAAAATAAATCCATATGAGGAGATCTCAGTAAAGGAGCAACATGACATTCCCCCTCACTAATAACATTTTCCTCAATAAGAATAGTCGACTAGGCCACAAGAGCAGGGGTTATGACATGACTAGTATCCAAAGGGGCAATAACATGCTGAATGACAATGTTAGTAGACACATTTGAAAGTTCATGTAGGTTGTTAGACCTTATAGAACTATCCCAAGGCTAATCAAGAGGAGAGGGGGGGGGGGGGGGGGGGGGGTGTGTGAATTGGTTATTTAAAAATTTTCATGGATTCTTGAAAATCTTTTTAGAAATTTAAATCAATGATCCTCAAATATGTCGTTGCTTAATGAAATAATTATCACAGAATTTTCAACCACAAAGATTTAAATGCAGAAAATAAAAATATGAAAAATTAAAAGAGAACAGAAGAATACAAAATTTTATAGTGGTTCGGTCAAACCTGACCTACAGCCACTCCTTAGAGACTCCTTCTCTAGGTATTGCACTTAACAAAAGCGACTCTCCTTTTTCTCCCACAGCAAGGCGGAGAAGCCCTTACAAACTCTCCTCCACCAACCCGGTGCGGCAGAGAACCGATGCCTTTTACACTCTCCAAGTGATGGTAGTATACCATCACGTCCTTTTTCACCCTCCTAGTGAAGGAAATACTTTCACGTCCTTTTACACTCTCCTAGTGAAGGCAGAGTACCATCACGTCCTTTTTCACCCTCTTGGTTAAGGCAGAGTATCTTGATCCAATGTTAAAGATATTCTCCCAAGAGTCTCCAAAGAAGTCAGGCAGAAACTTGAAGAAGAAGACAAAAGAGATCCTCACTTCAGGCAACCTTGTGAATCCCTCATAATTTTCTTTCACTAGATCTGTCACTCTTCACTCACACAAGTTCTCCCAAACACACTCTTAATTGTCACTCTCAAAAGAAGTCTACAGCAAAGGACTCTCTCAGTCAATTCTTAGGACTTAATTTATAGGAAATCCAAGAAAAATTGTCCAAAAATTGAAATTTACAAGAGATCTCTCCTACAGTTGTACGGTACTATCATAGATCATACGATACGAATAGTTCAAAAAATCAAGGCTTCATCTAGTATGAACTAGGACGAACGTAGTTTCGTAAACTGTCAGTCATCTATACGAACGAACATCATACTGTACAAACAGTTTAAAATTGAATGTGTTCATTTGGTACGATCTGGTATGAACCTTATTTAGTATACTGTCGGTCGTCTTTACGAACGGACATCGTATTGCACGAATAGTTCAAAACTCAATGTGTTTATTTGGTACGATCTGATACGAATCCTATTTTATACACTATCAGTCGTCTCTATGACTTGACATCGTACAGTACGAACAGCTTAAAATTTAAAACCATGATTTGATTAACTATATTCTGAGGGAAACTTATGACAAATCGTATAGTACGATAATCAATCGTACAGTACGATCAGTAAAGAAAAATCAATTTAAAGTTTATTTCTCCCCGTATGTGTGTGTGCACGGTTACCTAATTACAATCACACTATGCTCAGAATCAAGAAATGAAAATAGAGATATACAGACTCTATTACATGAAATCCTATTTTACTCTATCTTGTAGTCTTTAGCAATCTGGAGTATGATTTCTCTGAAATGTTAGTACACATAGAAACAAACAAAAGTATCTAAGATATGTTAAGAGAAACACTAAAATTATCAACACAATAATTAGTTTTGTTGTCATAAAAAATCATAAGCTCAATCTTGATTACTGAGTTGGAATAACATTCCCCCTAAAAGGAGCAGTAGGTTTCGCAACAATCTGAGGTTCCTTGTGAGTAGGGAGACAGTTATTATTAGAATGACCCAAAGATTTGCAGGTAACACAAAATGGGGGGGAACTCCTCCATCTCAACTTTTTGTAAATAACCTAAATTATCTAGACCAATCCAAACAAAGTTAGGGTAAGTTTTAGAGACATCCAATTCGACGAGAACTCGGGCAACAAAAGGCTGCGACCCAACATCTGTCGTGTTATTAGTTTTCAGGGGCCAACCAAATAAGGAGCCTAAACCATGAAGAATGTGAGGGGAGAAAAGATGAGGTCGAAGATTAGGGAAAGACACCCAAATAGGGATAATCGGAGACTCCACTGATAAATCAAGATAAGACGACCATTTAATCAGCTTTATGTAGCAATTGAAAACAAAATAGGATTGGTGGGAAAACACACGACTATAATCTAAATTATTAAAAAGCTTGATAATTTAAGGTTAAAGAAGTCACTGAACAGTCTCCAATCAATTTAAGGTTAAAGAAGAACTTACGAATCGCATCAAGCGAGGGTCTACGGTTCAGAAATTTACTCACAAGAGCAAACTTAAAAGATTTGGCAAGAGCCAAAATTTTAGCTTTCGAACCACAAACACTCCAACCCGCGATGAGTCGTTGCTTTTAAGTCAGGAAATTCAGATGAAGAAGAAGCTCTTGACAAGGCTTCAAGAAATGAGCGGGAAGATTTCCTTCTATCCAGAAAACCACGGTCATCTAACCGGTTTCGCGCCATCTAAGCGAGAAGCCTGACAGAGTAATAAAGAATTAGAGGAAGAAGAAGAGGAACCGCGAGGAAAAGAAAACCAAATGCAATAAGGCCATACGAGAGGCCAAAGGCGGGGAGGACGAGCTCGACTGCTAGGGAGAAAACCCTAGCAGAGCGCTTCGTAGTAGATGATGTGGACTAACTTAATTGGGATGGCCTTCTTACTATTTTTTAAAGTAGTTTTTTAGTATACAAATTTTTTAAACTAAAAATATTTGTATAAGAAAGCTGCTTTGCAAAGCAATAATAAAGCAGTTCCAAATGAAGCCTTAATCAGTTAGTGGGTTCAATGCACTTAGTTTAGTCTAATATAAAATATTGTGAGTTAAATTTGGTTGTGTAAGTTAAGTAGAATCAGATGCTTGCTAATTAATTTGTAAGGTTGACCATGTAACAACCATGTAATTTTAAATATAAATTTAAAATGAAAATATGACTTTCTATTTGAATTAGGGAGCTATGGCGCTATGCGCCTATGCATGTGGGCGCTACGGTATTGTGCTTGTGAGCGCAGCAGCGCCAGAAACTTTTTATTTAAACTAAATAGCTCTGGTTGTTATTATTAAAAGATAAAAGATATAATTTTTTTTAAATTAGATTATGAGACATGACATATGATGAGGTTAATTTTAGCCTATATTAGCCTTAAGCCTTAAGCTAGGTTGGGTAGCATTATGATTAATTCATTCTCTTGTTAATATTAATTTAAATCATAATATTGAGAAAAAAAATTTCATCTCTTAATTTTTAAAACACTTACAAAAATTTGAATTTGAATTTTAAACACTCTAATTTTAAAATAAAGATCTGATTCATTTGTTGATTTAATTTAAAATATTATTAAGTTTAAATTGCTTATAACGGGTTCTAATATTTGATAAAATAATGTACCAGGTTTTAGTTAAGTATAACTTATATTTAAAAGTTTTATTTTATTTAGAACTTATATGATCTTTCCTATCAATTTTTTTATAAATTTGATTGGCATGATCAACATTTATATTGCAATAAAATGCTAGCACATGTAATCAATAAAAAAATATTAATTATGATAATTATTATATAACATATAATTCATTAAATTATTTTTTTAGCAGGATGAGTGTTCAAACTCAACTTAACAAAAAATTAAATTTATTTTAATCAGTATACTATGAATTTAAAATCATTAAATTATCTCAATAAAATAATTATATGTTTACTTTCTTGTTAATTAAGTAATGCAATAAAATAAAAGTTTATTTTGGATACATTACGCGGACAAAATATTTTACATAGCGTTTTTTTGTCAACGTATATTTTATCCACGTAAGGGTCACATGCCTTGCCCACTTACCGCATAATTATATACACAAAACCTGATAGCATAAAGGGGGAAAGCTCTGAGTCGGAAAATTATTACGTGCAGAGGAAGATGTTTTGATTCCAATTAGATGAATATATCTTAATATTTATCTCTCTCTTATATATAAGTAGGGGTGTCAATATTTGACACGACATGAACCCGACTCGGAAAGTTCAGGTTTGACCCGACCCGGTTTCAAAACGGGTCCGGTTCGGGTTCCCAAAATCGATCTGTTTGAAAAACGGGTCGGGTTCGGGTTGACCCGGCGAGTTGCCGGGTCAACCCGAAAACCCGTTTACAAAGAGCTGCCCCGCTGCGCTGCCCCGCTACCTGCCGCACTGCCCCACTGCCCCACTGCCCCACTGCCCGCCGCAATGCCTCGCTGCCCGTCGTGCTGCCCTCTACGCTGCCCCGCTGATCCGACTGCCCCCGCGTCGCGTTCGCCGGCCGTCCAGTCCCGCGTCGCATCCCGCTGCCCACTGCGCTGCCCTGCTGCCCCGCTGTCGCTGCCGCCGGACGCCGCTGCCGCGCAGCTGCTGACAGAGTTGTCATGTTCGCACCGGCTTGCGTCCGCACCAGCCGCTGTCCGTTGTCCCGCCCGCCGCCCTGAGCCCGCCATTCCACCTTCCCGCCGCCGCAACCGGGTCGGGTCGGGTCAACCCGGCAACCTGACGGGTCGGGTCCGGGTTCGAGAATCCGACCTGTTTACATACCCGGGTCGGGTTAGGGTCGACCCATTTGAGCCCGGGTCAATTCTGAGTTCGACCCGAACCCTACCCGAAACCTGATTTTGACACCCCTATATATAAGATATGTATAAGGGAGAGAAAATTCAATTATCTTCATCTGATTGAAATTCGAAGGAAAAATTATGTTCAATCTCTGTACTAATATCTTCTTAGTTGGGCTCTGATGAATGAGAAATTATTATGCATGGAGTTCGGATCATCCAGATTTATAAGAATACACTGTAAATACATAATTTTTTATATTTATATTTTTTATTATGTATTTAGTATATATTCTCATAAAATCAGGGGCGGATCCTCCTTTAGATAAGGGAGGCAATTGTCCCTCGTAAAAAAATAAAAAAAAATTATTATATGATTCTCTGGGAAATTTGTCCTTTTTTATTTATTTTTAGTCTTTATTATAAGAATTTTTAAGTAATTTCTCTCCCTCGTTCCTAAAAGTTTTAAAAGATTATAATCTTTAGACAATTATTCTCAGCATAATTAAACACATTGTGTAGAAATATTATTGTTAGAAAATAATGAACCAAATATAAAAAAATAGAAAGTTTGAACGGATCTTACATCTTAACTCCGTACCTTATAATCTCTCTTGATAAATAGCAAAGCGATGGGCTCGTGCGCATAGCTCGGTTGGTAGACATAAAAAATTTTTCTCCCACGAGTCCGTATTCGAAGCACCTAACGTTCCCATAAAAAATAGCCAAGCGATGAAACTGCCAAAATAGACAAGAGGACTTCGCACGTGCATTCTTCCAGCTTTTCTTTCCTGAAGGTTTGGTCAGAAACAGCAGAAAACCGCGCGGTCTGCGTGCACTCAAAAGAGGAAAGAGCTGTACTTTTATTTTATCCCCGTCAGATTAAGAACAAAATTTCGAGAGGCAAAAGATTTTGTGAAAAATAAATTAATAATGATGAAAGTAATATAAAATTAATAAAAATATGAAATTAAAGCGTAATTTGTGTTTATATTATTTAAGAGAATGTGTATATATTTATATCTCTAATATTTAAATTTATATATTTCTTAATATCATTTTTTATCTCAATTTTATCAAATTATAAATAGGAAGTATATTTCATTTAAGAAAATTAAAACTAATGATATTTTTAATATTATTTAAATAGTTGGGTGTTATATAAAATACATAAATATTTAAATATTTAAAAAATCTATGATATGTATTAAAATCTCCCTAAAAAAGAAAATTTGGCCAACTCTTAAAACTAAATAGGAACTGAGACAAGAACATTACAAGACATTTGGAACTATCAAATTTTGGCTGAAATCAGTGAAAATTACCAAATGCTTATCTAATTATATTATATTGATGATTGTGCTTTTCAAAAAAATAATTAAAAAAATAAAATAGAAAAAACATAAAATCAAAATTATCCAAACTATTAAGTCCAATAAACACAAGCTTGTGCATTGGGATTATGTGAGTTAGATTGAAAGGTAAACCCCATTTTAAAAAAATCTTGTTTTAAATAATACGGAAAAACATGAGCTCAAATATCACAATTAAGACTTCTCTGGCATCTAGGGGCAGTCTCTCTGTTGCCTCGATTTATTCTTGGCTGGATAAATTTTTTCCTGGACGATGATGACTGTTGCAGCTACTCCTCCCCTTGGATGGTCTAATCGGCAACCAGGGGAGTCGCTGTTCATCCTTGATGAAATTTTTGACGGTCTTCAGTTCCCACTGCAGGCTGAGTCCAGTTTTGGATCTCACTACTCAATTTTGACTCAGTTTTCTTTTATACTGTATTGGGTGGTATAGATTTTTTTGGGTTCTTCTTCCTCCATAAGCTAATTTTATTTGTTTTTAGCTTATGCTGAGTTAGTCTTTTTACTTCTTTTCTTATATTGTTTCTTTTTGATATTTATATATGGGCCACGACCCCAAAATTTCTCCAAAAAAAGAAAGACTTCATTTGGGATGATTTTCATACTGCTTCGTTTGGGAAGCCTGAGTTTTTTTTGGTCATATGAATCTAAATCCATTAAATTTATTTTTAAATGAGTATAATAAATAATAATTTTAAATTACATTTATATCAAAATAAATCTGAAAAAAAAATGTCGACCATAAAATTTAAAAAAGAATATCTTAACTTTGCGGGCAAGAATATTCGTGGTAGTAAAGTACAAAATTTTGTCTTAGCATTGCACAAGTATCCAACTCACAAACAGAGAGAGAGAGAGAGAGAGAGAGAGAGAGAGAGAGAGAGTAGAAACACCAGAATTTTTTACGTGAAAAATCCTAAAGGGAAAAACTACGGGGCCACGCCTAGATTAAATAAATCCACTAGTGTTTGAGTAGATTAAAAATGATTAATTCATCCTTTAATTTGAGGACAATCAAATTACAATAGTTAATTGTCGGGTTGAAATCTAGGGACGAATAGGGATCGAACAGAAGTCTGGAAACGAACGGTTGTCGGATGTAAATCCGACGTCAATTGGTGGTCGGGCGATGATCGAGGAGTTTGGTGGCAAGAGAACTCTGATTTCTTTTCCTTTCCTCTCTTCCTTTTCTTCTATACTTCCGAGGAAGTAAAGAAGAAAATGAAGAGAGGAATCTAGGAAGAGAAGGAAGCAAGAAAGAGAAGGAAAAAAGAGAAGGAAGAGATAGTTGTATAATTAGAGAAGTAATTAGTACATTGATTTTGTGGTTCCCATCCATTTTAAATAAGCAAAATATTAAATTACAAATAGTTTAATTATATTTTTGTGAAGAGAAAATTTGATTTTTAATCTTTTGCATATTTTAGTAGTTATATATGACCAATTCAACGCTCTGAAAAAAAAAAAGAAAAAATAAAATGTGGTTGAACAAGCTAATTGTGCAAATTTCGCCTATCAAAGATTACGCCTCATTTTTACCCTCTTAGCTACAAAAAGAAAATATGAGCTATAGTTTTTATTCTGGATATTTAGATCAATTAAGTCAAATTTACACTCACATTATATATGTAAGATTTCAATTCAAGATCTTTTGATTGATAGTCAAAACTCCCAACCAACATATCAAGATGAGCTATGTTATTTGAGGTATAGTCATTTGAATCATCCATAAATTTACACAAATGGATAAAAAAAGTATGTCAAGATATTAAGATGTAAAATGTTATTTGAATGAGATTTAAAAATTTTAAAAATTATACTAAAATTAATGGTTTATTTATAAAATCAATAATTTTAAATTCATACCAATTCTTTTTTTATAGACAAAAGTCAAGAGAAACACAATTTCGATGCCATTCATGGCGTAATACGCAGATATTTCAGTTGCATCCACCCAACAAATAACCAAAATGAATATAAAAAAAAAAATAAAACAAGGGGACGAAATAAAATGAAACAAAGCAATAAAAAAACAGGGGAAAAGCTCACAATCCCTGAGGGTAAACTTCAGACTTGAATCCATCTCAGCTCTCGCAGTCTCATTTGCCCTTCTCCGGCATCCCTGCCGCCGCCGCCGCCGCCGCCAGAGATTCCGATACAGAAGCGAGTTTCTGTAAATTAAGCCGGACAACCGTATCGGCGAAAAGCCTTGTGTCGTCTTCCGTGTTCCCTTCCGGCATATCGACGACGTATGACTCGAGCACCACCGTCCACTCATCGCAGCCTTCTTCCCGATCCGAGCCCCCAAACTTCGTCACCGTCCTGACCGATCTGTAATTCCTTAGTCGATGCTCTCCGCCGATGATGCTGAATCCGGTCACCCTCTGGTCTTCGTCGAGGATGTCGAGGCGCTCTATGCTTCTACTCCCCGGAAGGCCAGAGATGACGCTGACTTCGCGGAGGCAGCCGACTTGAACATCCCCGCCCCCTTTGATGGCGCAGCTGCGGATGAAGTGTTTGTATGTTTGGGGAAGATCGAAGCGTCGAACCACCGACCAAACCGTGGACGCCGGGGCGCGGATTTGCTGCGCCATGAGGGAAGAGCATTGGCCGGGGCCCACCTGATACTGGTGGTGGGCGTCGATCGTCGGCTGGAGTGCGATGTATTCATCTGCGGTTAAGCCGAGCGGAAGATCGCCGGCATGTGCTGGCGGTGGCAGGGATTGGGGTGGGGATCTCTTGTGTGCTCCGCTTCGGTCCATTGCTTTTGCCCGTACCTGATTTTGCAGGATGGTGAAATGAATCGGGAGGGGTTCTTGATTTATATCATGCGGCGGGCAATGAGCCATTTTTAGAAAGGCGTAGTACTTACATAAAGCGACTATTATGACTGGCGTCCGCTAGCACATTTTGCTGATAAAGATCTTGAATTTTTATCCACAATATAATTTTTTTTTTTTGTTTAAGCACTAAAAAATTCAGCACTTGCTAATTCTGTTTAAGCATTATTTATATTATAATTAAAACTTTTTTTCCGAAATTATTTTGTCCATAATATAAATGAATAGTAAGAAATCTCTTGTTATATTTTAGTGTTTCATGCTAAAATGTTTTTAATAATGAAGAGAGATTTGAGATTATAATTGATATATCTATAAAAATTGACATGAGTGACATGAATCTTGAGAAAATATTTGAATTAAAAATTTTTAGAATTAAATTTAAGGTCATATAAACTTCAATTTCAATTTCAACAAAAAGTAAATGAATATCCTAATGAGACGAATCCAACAACAACAAAAGTGGTCTAATCTGAACTTAAATAAGCCTAAATCTAACAATTGAAGTCAAATTGAAAACTTTAGATATTAATTGGAAGGCCAAATAATTTCCAAATTTTACATGCTTACGGGAGCGATTCGCCGTGACGAATCGAACGAGCCCAAAATTACTCAATTTCAATATCATTAAGACACTTAAATGTTGAACGAAAACTTCATAACCAAGGGAATCGAATGATGTTTTATGAATTTTGTTTCAAATTACCAAAATGTTCATAAGCCTATAGATCCCCGTTCTCCACATGAGGGGAGGAATAACATAGAGAATGAGAAAGCTCTCTTGTATTTTCTAGCTATCGTCGCCGATGACCACCACCCAATATAGTCGCCGACAACTAGCATCAGTGATCACCGTCATATTTAGACTCCTACCAAGATTTAACACTGTTGTTGGATATAATTGTTTGTCTGAGGACATTGGACTTATGTAATTCTATAGACAAAATGAAGCCCTGCTGTTGGATATTAATTGTCCATCTATATACACTTAATTTTTGTAATTCCAGTAGGAAAAATTAGATATTTATTTTCAAATAATCTCATCTTCTTCAACTATGAGGATGTGAATATTCTTGTATCACTTACTATATATTGCAATTTTTAATTAGATCAAACCCCATGGATTTTTTTTTCCCGTTGTTGTAAAAAATTTATTATCTTACAACTTATTTGTGTGTGTTGAATATTTGTACAATATTGAGATATAAAATATATACTCTACTGACTCAAAATTTTTATCATGTAATAATAATGTTGCAATAAATTTCTATAAATAAAAAGAAGAGTTGCAAATAATGTGCTTTAGGTACAAAATTTTTTATGTTAAAACATGTAAAAGATAAATTGAGGCTTAATTCATTCAAAACAAATCCACTAATTTAAGTTGAGAATTATAAACGTTGGACCTTAGACATAATTGAAGAAAAATAAATTAAAAATTAAAAGTTCATAACGTTGTGCAAAGAGTTAGGGTTGCAAGCGAACCAAGCGTTCGACAAGCTACTCGTTGTTCGGTTCGATTAAAACTCGTTTGTGATCGTTTAATTAACTAAATAGACAAACTTGAACAATATTTTAAATACTCGATTCTTAAATAAACAAACTTGAACACTAATGTATTCTACTCATTTATATTTGCGAACAACATCATTTGAAGCTCGTGAACAAGCTCGACATTAAGCACGATAAGAAGCTCGATAAAAGCTCGATTCTAGAATTAATAAATATAATATAAATACAACAGGTAAGCTTCATTTAAAAATATATTCATATTGATTAATATTATTTTCATTTTACATAGACAATTGCTTTTATTATAAATGCGTTTGTTCATGAACGTGTTTGTTTGATAGTTTAAAAAAATTCGTTAAATATGTTCACGAACATGCTCGATGTAATCGTTTGTTAGGAAGCTCGATAAAGCTCGTTTGTTAGGTTAATGAACATTTAAAGGTAGAGCTCGTTTATAGCTCGTTCATGCTTGTTTGTTTAAAGCTCGATAAGCACTAAACGAACCGAATATGAACTGAACATGAACCGAACATGAACACTCATTAATTTAAATGAACAAAACATGAACACAAATAATAAAGCTCGAACAAATATGAACCAAACTTGAACAAGCTGATATTAAATGAACTCAAACATGAACACCCACATACTCGCTTGGCTCGGTTCGTTTGCAGCCCTACAAAGAGTCATGTTGGGGGCAGTATGCCTTAGGACAAATAGAAAAGAGAGGGGTCTAATTGCCCCTTGGACTAGACCAAGCTAGTCCAACTTGAGTCATTTCAATAGGTTTTCAACCTAACGAAATAATCATTTTAATTATAAACTTTCAAAATTACAAATCTATTTGATCCTTCAATTACTCGTACAAGTTATTAACTCATATTTCATTATTTTATGCTAAAAATTATGCTTGACAGTGGAGCTTTAGGCAGCCCGTAAAAAAATGCAACGCTTATTAAATATTTTCCTAATTTGACTTAGAAACAAAAATATCGGAAGAAATTCAGCGGTTGTTGCATGAAATACGAAAATGAGGGACTTAATTCCACCTTACGACTTACGGCTTTGCCAATCCTCAGAACATAACGCGGCTCTTATAAGCGTACATTTATATTGATTTCACAAACGCAACTCTGATACAGCTGCTTATGACAATATTGTTCTAAAATAATTATTGTGCAAAAATATCAGTTTTCATTGTAACCGTCAGATGGATTATACCAAGTTTCTTGTAGGCGCCGTGTAATTAAAGTCACATAGGCTAATTCATTTTTATTCTTTTGATTTGATGTGCTTGGTACGATGGCAATTCAGAAATGAAAGATTTTACATATTGAAAATTACGGGTCGGCAAGAAGAAGCAGCTTGAATTGGAATGCAATTTTATAATTGTTTTTAAAAAATTATTTCTGAGATTCTCTTAATAAAATGAGAAGCTAGATAAACTCGCGAGTTGGTTCGGACTCAATTCGATAAATGAATTATGAACTGAGCTTATTGTGCTAACAATTAAGCTTGAGACAACGGTGATTAGATTCGTTAGCTTATGAGCAAATTTGTTTAGAAAGTATTAATATTAATTATACGTAAAATATATAAAAATTCAAAATAAGTTTAGTACAAAATTACTAAAAATGCTTAAAAATTATATTTCTTCTTCTTTATTTTAATTTTTAAGTGCTATTTTATTGTTCCTCATTAAATTTTTTTATTCTTTTTATCATATTATTGTTATAACTAGTTAAACAAGAATGATTTTTTTCTCTATTTTAAGATGAATAAGCCAGCTCATTAGCCGATACGAACTCTTAAAATTGAACTGGAGCTCAAACTCGAACTTGATTAATTAATCAAGATCAAGCTCAACTCATTTACTCCTCTACCATGAACCAATTGAAAGGTTAGCTATTTCTTAGTTTTTTTTTTTTTTGATAAAAAAATGCAGAACTAAAAAATATGGGTTAAAATGTGACTCAATTGAAAATGGATTCAGCTCAATTTTAAGATGATCTTCAACTCAACATCCGAGTCTAAATTTATTTCAAATCAATTTTAATTTTATTCAACATGTTAAAAAGTAATTCCAGTTAACTTTTTTTTTTTTTGCTTAAATATGAACTTTATTAAAAACTTAAAAGGATTACAAGAAGCATAGGAGCGAAATGATAGAAAAGGCACAGAAGATACAGGATAGTAACAACCGAAAGGGCTCAATTATTGGCTTAGGCTACCAACACCACCATAGCCAGGCCCAGACCATCCAATTTGGTGTGGCGAGTAGAAACAACCGAAGCAGCCAACCCAACCAAGCAAAAAACCACAACCAAAGGTTGCTGCGAGCCATGGCAACGGATGTGAGCCCAAGCCACATCATTGCCCAGTAAAATCAAACTGCCTTCAACACATTTAAATCGAAGCACCACAGAACCGACAACAAACAAAAGCCAACCAATGCAAAATCCAACCCCCATAGAAAGGCAGCAAAGAGAACAGCACCAACCAACAATTCACTTCCTCCCACGTTTACCCCTCCCACGAGTAGAAACAGAAACAACAGGACGATTAATCTTTAGAGAGCAGCCAATGCCAAAGAATCACCAGAATTCTGCACAACCACACAAGGCACCTCATTTCCACTTAAAATACACGGTGCAGACACATCAGAACAAGATTCTGTAGCACAACCTACAAGACCATCAGCACTAGCACTAGCCCTAGGGACCTCAACAACAGACGCCACATTATTTGATAAAAAAATAGGCAAGGGGTTAGGAGAAGTCGGCACCGGAGACCCCAGCTCAATAATAGGCGGTAAAACAACAACATCATCTTCAATAATACCAGTGTTACACCCCAAACCCTGCACCACAGGCACCGCAACAGTAGGAATAACAGGCTCAACAGAGTTCCCAGAAACCACAAAAGGGGGTTTAACCGATAGGGGCAAATCCGCCGAATCCAGGACAGCCACCTTGGGATGACAATTCCCAACAGCATGCCCAATACACCGACAAGAAGCACAAAATTTAGGGAATTCATCCATAACCACTTGTTGGAGAAAACCAAGCTTTTCAGAACCTAACCAGACCTTATCAGGGTAGGATTTAGTGATATCCAGCTCCACTAATACACGAGCTAAAGACGGCCTAGAACCCAAAGAAGTAGCAGCATCAATTTTTAATGGTTTGCCAAAGAGAGAAGCCAAACCATGAAGAATACGTGGAGAGAAAAGATGAGGCCGCAGATTTGGAAAAGAGACCCAAATCGGGATGACCGGCGACTCGATTCTGACATCAACAAAGGGGGACCACTTGGTAAGCTTCATGTAACAATTAAAAACCAGATAAGATCTATGACAGAAGACGCGACAATAATCAAGGTCGTTAGCAAGCTTGATAAGGACATGAGACGGATCCAGCAAGGTGACCGAAACCTCCCCATTGAGCTTGAGATTGAAAAAAAATCTACGAATGGTATCAAGAGACGGACGTTTAGTAGGAAAAAAACCAACTAAAGAGAATTGGAACGGAGCAGCCAATGCCTCAATTTCTTGATCCGAAATCCAAAGGGAAGGCAAACCACGAAATGAAGATGCCCTAAGTTCAGGAAAACCATTACCGGAAGAAGATCCCGAAAGAACATCTAAAAACGAGCGCGAAGAAGGCGAACCCCCTAAAAAACCAGGTTCGCCAAGCTTCGGCGCCATGCCGGCACCGCCGGAGGAAGAAAAACACCAACAAAACAAACAAAACCAATCCAGAAAAGAGGAAAGGACTTCCCTGGAGGCGAAAAATCGCCGGAGAGCGTCCCAGCCAACGCGACGGAAAGCTAGGGCAAAGCCCTAGCGGAGCAGCCGAAAAGGAGCGAGAGGCGTTTTTTTTAATTCCAGTTAACTTCAAATACTGCAAAAATATATATATTCATTTGTTTATATGATATCACAATAATAAATATACAAAGATTTTTAATATAAACAAATTTTCATTTGAGTCAGCTATAAGGCTTAGGCTTCATTTGGAACGATTTTTTTATTGTTTTATGAAGTAGTTTTTTAGTACAAAAATTTTTTGAACTAAAAATTTTTGTACTAAAAAATTATTTTAGAAATCATTAAAAAAGCTGCCCCGAACAAAGCCTTAATTTAGGACAACTTTTTACTGCTTTGCTTTTCCGACCATAATAATAGTTCCTATTTTGCCACTGTTTTTAATTGTTTTCGCTAATCTACCCACTATCTTGCTTTGGAAGAGTTCTTGCACAACTTAAAGCAGTTTTTTGATAAAAAAATATATAGTTCAAAAAAATTTTATATACTAAAAAATTATTTTAGAAAGCAATAAAAAAGCTATCCCAAACGAAGCCTTAATCAAATATAAACTAAAACAAAATGACAGATTATCAAATTAATAATATCTATTTCCATCAAAATAAGAGTCGGCAAAAAAAAAAAAAAAAAAAAAGACGGTACATTATTGATTCTCAAGTGATTATGAAAGAAGCTAAAGGAAAAAAAGATGTCATGGTCAACTAAATGAGTTTTAAATTAAATAACGTTACAGAAAGACTATCCATATAATAATTATAATAAGAAATTAATTGAGATTAATTTGTTTCAAAATCTAAGACGATATGAATGCCATGAATCTAAATAAACAAATAAAAAGAAACTTCAGAGCTTACATTATATATAAAAATAAAAACTTTACAATAATCTTCACTCTATTGGTGGCGATCAAAAAAAAAATTACCATCAAGAGCAAACTCAGAAAGATTACCAAGTTAGATATAATCTCTTCGTTAGAGAGCAAAATAATTGAAACACTAATACTATATACCATTCTCATATCAATGGAGATTATGTCTGTTTGGGATAACTTTCTCGTTAATTAGTTTGCTTTTCAAAACAATTATAATTTTACTTGATTATTACTTTTCTTTCCCATTTCTTTTTAGAAATTTTTATGACAGAAAGCTATTTTTTACATCAAGAATAGCTAAATTATTTTTTCCTCAATAATTTCATAATTAATTTTATAAAATACTGTAGCCATCTCAAATAGATTTTGAATCTATAGAAGGTTGGAGGATAGTCTATTTTATGAATAATAGAATCTAGGAGTGTATTATTGGTGCGATCATGAATGAGGAAGAAGCAAAAACAAATATATTAAAAAAATATATTGAAATTAGGGAAGACATTAATGAAGTTAATGAGCAGCTTCGGACTGTACAATTTGGGGGTTGAATATGTTTTTTTTTTCCTTCAACAAAAATGCGTAAAGTGGTAAAGTGATAAGTTTGGTCAACCACTTATGCAAAAACGGCAGCTGCTGATCGTAGTAATTATTGACTTTTAGCGAATTTTAGCTTCCCGACAAAAATAATTAAAATGTCAACAGCTTCTTTTTTTTGTGATTTTATTAAGAATTTGCTTTCAAGGCGGGGAAGTGGTAGTAATTTAATCAGAAACGCTTCTGGAATCATTCTCCCAAACACAACTTGTCCGTTTTATATCTTCGTTATGTGAAAAACCAATATTTATATCGGCTACCTGCAATGTTAAATTATTTAAAAATTACACGTATTTTGACCAGATTTGTAATAATGATATAGAACATTTATAATAATTTATAAATATTTTTTTTATCTCATTATTAATATTTTAATTTTTTGGATGTTATTGAAGTTAATAATTTTAGAGAATACCCATGGCCTATAATGGTTGAATAAAAGAAAAATTATAAAAATAGAGAGATGTATTTTTTAGAGGGCTCTTGATTTATTAAGGACTTATAATCTCTCATTTTATTTCAATCTAGCTTTTGCTCTGCTGGGGTTTTCCCTAACGCCTTCTCGGCGGTGATGTCCGCTGCTCTCTTCGCTTGTCAAAAGCTCGGGAAAGTTTTCTATTTCCCTCTTCTCCTTTTGCGGTGCTTTATGGCTTCTCGTTTCTTTCGATTCGTCCACCTCCAGCCATCTCGGTCGGAATGGCGGTGAATCGTTTGGTCGATCCCAGTTTTTGGATGGACCGATCAAATCTCGTTCCTTCCTCGATGCACTCTCTGGTGGTTCCCTTGATGCGAGGTTTCCTGAGCTGAAACCTACCTCTTTTCGTGGCTTGCATTCACTGTGGATTTCGGAGGAGGAAATACTTGTGCTTGCGGCTCCTCTTCAATATGCATTAGTTGATTTTTTTCCTTCTTGCCTCCCCTCTTTTGAATCTATTCGAAATTTTTTTTTTCAAACTGAAGCTAAATGGCAATTTCTCGATTACTTTATTGGATCCTTCGTATATTTTGATTAAGTTTGTTTTTTTTTTTTTGATAAAACCCACGGTGAGACCTACACGTTAATATTGATAAAAATTATAGGTCCTTAAAGGAACTTAAGCTCACTAAAAATACATCACTTGAATAAAAATCTACAAGCTTTCGATTCAACTAATACAAGGATAAAAACCAAGCAAAGATTAAACAACAATAATAAAACAAAACACACACCAATGCCCCAGAAGCAGCAGCCCCCGAGCGACCGACTACGATAAGCTTCCAAGCATGTCGACACGTGAGGGCAGAAAGAAGAAACAACCTGCACAAAATAATACAAAAAAACCACAACAAGGGGATAGAAAGCCTCCCCAAAACTGCCAAACGGATCGAGCAGAAGATCCGAACCCCAGGATAAGCAAACAGACAACCACTAGATACACCCACAACTCACCAATGCTACAATTAACAGCAAACACCACTAGCAAAGCAGACAAGAGATCACACACCACAAAAATAAGAATTACTTCATGGATTTTCTCCTCCCACGTTTAGTGCCACGCGAAAGAGCTTTACCAACAACCTTACAAACTTTTAAGTCGTATAGATCCTGAAGTGATTGAACATCATCAAAATCATTACCATCTACAGAAGATGGGGAATGAGAGACAGCATCCCGATACGAAAGGCCAGAACAAGTGACACTTGAAGAAGAAAAAAATTGAGCAAGAAAATCTTTAGGGGACATAACCACTAAAGGGACATCAACAAGAGAACCCACAGCCCCACCAACCAGAGGCATATCCATATCACCAGCAATCCCAACGGAAGAGGGCAACATAGGCCTTACCTTGTTAATGACATGGACTATAGTAGGATTTTTTGTCATAGATCTTACCTTGTTAACAACAGCTATATGAAATTGACCAAATGGTCTCCTCTATTTGACATTGGGGGTGGAGTCTCCGGTTATTCCTATTTGGATATCCTTCCCAAACTTGCATCCACACCTATTCTCCCCATGTATTCTTCACGGTCTCGTTTCGCTTTTTGGTCGCCCATTAAAAGTTGATAATATGACATCTATTGGCTCCCGTCCCTTTATGGCCCGCGTTTTGGTTAAGATTGGCATTACAAAAAATTATGGAGATAAAGTCTGGTTAGGTCTTGAAAAATTTGGATACATTTAACATGTTGTGATTGAGGAATTTCCTCCCTTCTGTGCTCCGTGTGAAAGTATTGGGCATGTGAGGGGTGAATGTCACCCACATCCATGCTCTGCCCTGTTGAAAGTTGCTGTTAATGCTTCTAATCCCGTTAATATTAATGTTAATTCTGATGGGAATGTTGTTGCTATTTTGGATTCTTTGGATAATATAGCTATTCCTACCTGATTGCTTCACCAATTATTAATGGGGTGCTTAATGGTAATATTTCTGATGCCATTGGGGATGTGGGGGAGTTAGGTCTTACTGTTGTTGACACTGGGGATGTTGGTGGTCATACTTTGGTGAATAGTGCTCCATTGGCATTTGAGCATGTTAATGCTGAGGAGGTAGTTCCGGTTACGATTGCCTCTAGTGATCAGAGATGGTGTTATTGAGGGTGCAAATAATTGTATGGTTAATCATATAGCTAGTCCTATTGCTTCACCTAGTTCTTTTGTTGGTGTTGGTGTAGATGTTGTTTTTGGGGGCTATGAAGTTTTGAGCCTTGTGGATGGTGTACTGTCTGATGTGTCTGTTGCGATTGGAGATGCCGTGGATTCTTATGCTTTGGTTGCTGCTTTTGCTGACTCTCCAGTGGCTTTGTTGGAATCGGTCTTATCGAATAGGCCTTTTATTGATGTTCCTGTTACGCTTATTTCTAATGAGGTTTTGAAAGCTCAATTGACAGTTAATACGGAGCGTATTTGTGTGGATCAAAATGATTGGCTTAAGGAGTCTTTTTCCTCACCTTGTGGGGTGATGAGGAGGATTTCCATGAGTTTGAAGATGCAGTTCAGGCAATGTACAATTTGAATGTCAATCGCATCGTTGAAAAAACTTTTGCCTAGGGGTGACAAACGTTATAGAAGGAAGTCTAAACGGAAGTAGTTTGTGTTCCTTTCTTCTGCTTTTGGTAAGTTTCTTAGTTGGTCCTTTTGCGTTTGATTGGTGTCATTTTGGTTATGGGCTCTATTCGGTTTGCCTGTTGGTTGTTGCTGTTCAGTTGGGGGGCTATGTGTTGGGGGTTGGGAGGTGGGTTTGGGTTGGTGGTTGTTGTTGTTTGGTGTTTGGGTTTGGGTTGGCTGGGTTGTTGGGTTGGGGGTCTGTTGGTGTGCCTTTTTCCTCTCGTGCTGCTTTTTGTTTTCAATTCTCTTTTTGGTGTTCTGTTCCTTTTGTCTTACTGAGGGTTGTTTCGTTGGCTTTATTTTGCAAGCTTCTCTGATGCTCGTATTGTTGCTTCTTGTGGGATTGTTGCTGACTGCTTGGCCTGTCTAGCTTGGGTGGCTGATTTCGTTGGACCTCTTCTTTGCTCTCTCTAGGATTTGGTTAGTCTTTTTTGACCCATTCATTAAACAGATTCAGTTCGGATTAATTGGATTTGAGTCGGGTCAATTTCTAGTTGGATAATTTGTCTTGTAAACCCATTTTGACACCTTAATTATAAATTATTATATAAATATATCTGCAATCGTCTTTATCTAATAATTTATGAACTTAATATTAAAAAATAAAGAATTCTGAGAATGTGATATTTTCTCTATTCATTTCAAAGCTAAAGGAAAATCTCCAAATGTAAAAAAAATGATAATAAAAAAAAAAATACGAGTTAGTGTAACTTTAAAAATGAATCTAACACATGTATTATAATTTTTAATTATTTTTATTTTTTGACAAATTCATGCCTTATCTGATACAGGCCGATAACTCTAAAAAGAAATATTGATTTCTACAAAAAATGACATTTAAATTTTAATAATTTCAAATATCTTAGATGATTGGCTTAGAATATCATCAGCTAAAAAAACTTTCTAATTAAGGACTTAATTATTACTTTTTTATGCATGCCATAAATTTCAATCATATATTTTATAATTTATCACTGTACATTTAAAACGTTCTTTTCAAAACTATAGAGAAAATAAATATTTGTTAAAGGAGAAAATTTTGATTAAAAAATTAATTAGAATGAATTATGAAAAAGTTAAATTTATTTTAAAATAAGTGTAGCATATAAATAATTAGTTAATACACATATATATAGTTTATTTTAAAATAAATTAATAAATTTAATTATTTTAAGTTTAATTTTAAACAAAATTTTAAATTTATATTGCAGATTCTGATCTTAATTTTTCTTTCATTGGTCTACTCCCGATATGTCACAACCAACTACTAGGGATGTCAAATAATAACACAATCCTATAATCTTATTCGGACATGATCCAGAAAGTCTGGATTTGAGTCGACCTGTTTAGTAAAAGGGTTGGGTTCGGATTTTGATTTCGACCGGTTTTAAAAATTGGGCCATGTCTGGGTCAACCCAATAACCCGGATATGACCCACATTATAACCCCCACCTGCTCGCTAGTGCCACTAACACCGTGTCACACTCTTGACTCACCTACAATGCGGCCTGCCTCGCGCCCTGGTCCCCCATGCTCGACCCCCTAGTCAAGCTGGCAGCCTCGCACCTACACTCGCGTCGCACTCGTGCCCGCGAGCCAATTCGTAGCCTCGTCTTTGCCCGCTCACAATGGCAACTATGCAGCCTCCCCCGCTCCCTACGCTCGATGCTTGCCGCTTTGTGCTGGTCTGGATCAGCGTGTTGGACCATGTCCGATTTCAAATTTCTGATCCGTTTGTATAATCGGGTTAGTTTCAAATTGAATCATTTATGAGCGGATCATTTTCGGATTGGATCCGAATCCCGAAAAATTCATTTTACATTTCTACCAACAACCAAAGTTTTGAGGTTCTTAAAAAAAATTCAAAAGCAAAGCCACGTTATGCTTACGTGTGCTTGTCCGGCCGGAAAATTGATACGTAAGGTACGAAAACCTTTTATAATTACAACTTGAACCTTAGAGTAGGTTTCAATCCCCCCAAAATATTTTATGCATATGCCCTTTATCTCTATTTGCCTATCCACACATCAATGGAATGTACAATGATTGTTATTTGCGGCAGGCTGGGTTGATGGTCGACTTAGGGTAAAATGGAATTCGGAAAAAATTTCTTTTTCCCCCACTTTCTCTTCAAATCAGATGATTACTGGAATTCTCAGTTTTGGCTCTCAAAATTCTATCTTGCTTTCTGCTGTCTACGCCTCAAACTCTTTTGAAGAACGTACTTTGCTATGGAATGACTTGCAGAATCTGAATCCCAATGGCTCCTTGCCTTGGATGGTAGTGGGTGATTTTAACTGTTGCCGGTTTCAAAGTGAAAAATCTGGTGGCAATCCTATTGTGGATTCTAGATTAAAACCTTTTAACTCCTTTATTTTTGACACCAATCTATTAGAGCTCCCTTCCACGGGAAATTTCTTTACTTGGTTTAATCAAAGAGTTGACAACCCGATTCATTTGAAACTGGACCGTGCACTTGTTAATGAAGCTTGGATTGAGGCTTATCCGAATTCTCACTATAAGGTGCTTAACAGTCTTATCTCTGACCATTCACCTCTCATCATTAGAGTGAACACTGAAAAGAAACTTAAGCACAGATTCATGTATAAAAATTACTGGAGCAAATTACCTGAATTCTGGAGCATCCTTACTAAGATTTTCGACACTCCTTGTCAAGGAAATCCTATTTCTAGCTTGTACAGCAAACTGAAAATGCTGAAAGAAACCATTAAAATTAAAGATTGGGGCTCATCCAATGTCATTGCCTCGAAATGTGCAAAGCTTTCTGATATTCAACAACAGTGTCAGCTGTTGATTAACCGAGACCCTCTTAACACTTTGCTGTGTGATAAACTCAAGAACATCAATACCGAGCTTACATTCTACAATTCCATTTGGGCTTCTTGGACTATTCAGAGAGCGAAAGTTAAATGGCTGACCAATGGTGAGGAAGATTTGAAATTCTTATTTTCTAAACTCCGTAAGCGGAAAGCCTTAAATAGATGCTCCATATCTGCTTCCATCCTTGGCTCTGACAACTCCTATGAGGATAACATCAAAAACACTATACACCATTTCAAGGATTTGTATAATTCTCCTAACCCGTTGCTTACAAACATGGACCTTATTCCTACGGGTACCACTATATCTCCTACGGCCATTCCGTCCCTAATCATGCCTGTTACTAATTTGGAAATTCATGCTGCTATTTTGTCAGGCTGCTCCAATTCTGCTCCCGGACCGGATGGTTTCTCTTTTGATTTCTATAAGAGAACTTGGACTATCACTGGTTCTTTGGTTTGTAAGGCTGTCAAATCTTTTTTCACAAAGTGTTATCTCCCAATTGGTGCTAAGGCTACTGCCATAGCTTTGATTCCCAAAAACACACATGCTGAGAACATCCAAGATTTTAGACCTATTGCATTATGTAATGTTTTTCATAAAATCATTGCAAAGATTCTTGCTGCTCGTATGAAAGCGTCTATGCCGGAGATCATCCATCAAAGCCAGACTGCCTTTATCTCCAATAGACTTTCTACTGACAATACAAACTTGGCAGCTGAAATCATTAGTTTGTTTAAAAAGAATTCCAAACATAAGTTTTTCTGTGCTAAGTTTGACATTAGGAAAGCTTTTGACACGGTTTCAAGGAAGTTCATCTTTGCTAGAATGGCTCAAAAAGGTTTCCCGCCTTTATTTATTCAATGGATAAAAGCTTGTATAAATGACATTCATTTTTCTATTTGTATTGATGGGGCTCTTGAGGGATTCTTCTCCTCCTCTTCTGGCACCAGACAAGGGTGTCCTCTCAGTCCCTACCTATTCTGTATCATCATGGATGCATTCTCTTGTCTTCTTGATGATATTGCTGGAACTCATAGGTTTGAAGGTTTTAGTTATGATAACTACCACCTCACTCACCTAACTTATGCTGATGACCTCCTTGTGTTTGGGAAGGCAGATATCCCTAACTGTAAGCGTCTCATGGATATTCTCAAACTTTTTTCCAATTTCTCTGGGCTGCATTTGAATTTACTAAAAAGCTCCACTCTTATTTCACCTGCTGTTACCTCCCCCACTGAAATTGCAAATGCACTTCAAATTCCTAACATTTCCACCAAAATTTCTTATTTGGGGATTCCTTTATCTATGGGCAGAACTAAGATATCTGATTTCTCACCTTTGTTGGAAAAAGTTACTTTGCATCTCTCAGGTTGGAAGGCTCGCTTACTCTCTTTAGCAGGAAGACTCCAATTTATCAAATTTACCATCACCAATACTGTGGCTTACTGGATTAGGGCCACGACTATTCCTAAAACTGTCATCAAGGCCATTGGCAAACTTTGCTCTAACTTCCTATTTCATAGGGGCTCTGACACAAGGAAAATCCATCTTATATCCTGGTCTAATACTACCAAGCCTTTGTCTAAAGGTGGATTAGGGATTGCCTCACTTCAGGCTTTAAGATACGCCTATAACTGTGGAACCATTTTGAGATGCTATAATAGACCCAACCTTCTCTCTAATTGGATCAAGGTTAGATATACTTCACCCTGGAGGCCTCCTACCCACTCTGCCACTAATTTTTGGAAAAGCATTTGCAACACTGCTAGCCTGGCTAAAAATAAATTCAGTTTTATGTTTAGTCAAAATAGTCCTATTGCTATCCACTGGGATCACTGGTGCTTGGGTCAATCCATTACTGACAGATTTCCGGACTGCTCTGTTTCTAGTGTTTGCAATGCAAATGCACACTTGTCTGACTGGATGGTTAACGATATCTGGAATATGCCTGTGCATGTCAACTCCCTTATTAGGAATTTTATTAATGGCATTACTATTAATCCTAACAGCAAGACCCATATCAGGTGGGACAATCTAGATAAGGCCAAATTCAAAGATTTTTATGAGGATTACTTTGAAAACGATATCACCTACGACTGGCATCCCTCGGTTTGGCATAAAAAACATTCAATCAGATTTTCGGCTTACTCTTGGCTGGCTATTAGAGGGGGTTTGAAAACTGCTGAAGCTCTTCTTGCTAGGGGCATTCACATTCAGGATACTAAGTGTAATCTTTGCCAACAAAACAATGAATCTTTATCTCATCTGCTGTTTGAATGTGATTATTCCTTTCAGATCCTGCTGAACACTATTCCTCTATTCCACAACTACTTCCTTAGACCAAATTTACTGCAAGCTCTAGACCACATTCACGGCCTTTCTATTGCTGGTACTATTAAAAATGGATTGCTTATTACCTTAAATGCTATTGTTTACTACATTTGGATTGAAAGGAATATGAGAAGGTTCAATGGTAATGCTATCTGTGCTGTTACTCTCTCCAAAAAGATCTCTAGAGCTGTATATCTCAAAATTGCTAGTTGGAAAAATGGTGAGCTCATTATGGATAAACTGAATCTGAAGTATTGATGAAGTGTTGGGAATATGCTCTATTATTTGCTTCCTCTTACGGGCTTTCACTATCGATGGTTTCTGCTTCTGTGCCTCTATTTGTCTGGAGTACTTCTGGTTGTTGCTACAGATTCTGCTGTCTTCGTTTTTTTGCTTGTGTCAACGGGGTTAGCTCCGATTTTTTGGCAGGTCTTTTTTGGGCCAAGGACAATGATGAAGCCTGCCTCCAGCCCTTTGGAGGGCCACCAGGCAACCAAGGATTTATACGTCCTTTGGACGGTCTCGTGGCAACCAAGGAATTCTGGAATCTGATCTACTGAGATGTTATCATTACCTGAGTCCTGGCCGGACAGTTCTTCCTCTGTCAATTTTGATATCTGTTTTTTTACTTTTCTTTTTGGTTGTGGGGTATAGCTTTTAATTTTGTTGTAACAGTCTCATGTTTTTGATGCTGGCTGTTACTGGCTTACACCTGTAATTTCCTTTTCTCTTTAATAGATCGGGCTCTGCCCTTAATTTTTCCCAAAAAAAAAAAAAAAAAAAAGAATAAATTAATTGGTTTGGGTCATGAACTCATTTACTCTTGAGTTGAATTCGATCTATATAATAAACAAATCGTACCATTTAAATCACATTTAATATAAAAAAAATAATTGACTAATTCAAGCTATGTTGTTTATTATATTTATTAAATGAATAAGTTTTGATCCAATCCAAAAATGATTTGATACGAATTCAGCTAATCTGAATCTATCTTATTTATTAATGGGTAAAAAATATTAATATGAATTTGATTGGAAACCACAATCAACTTGGCATGACATGAAAAATATCAAAATTATTGCGTCCTTGAACATTCACAGTAGTAGGGAGATAAAGTGCTTAACATCCTAGTTTTGAACGAATATCTATCACACATACATATAAAGAGGAAGGAGTGTAAGAGTCATGAGAGACGCCAAGAGTTTTAAGTAGAAAACTCTAAAAGGAGAAAACCACGAGGCATGGCTCAGTTGAAATGATTCTACTAGTGTTTCTTGTTGATTACAAATGAGACCCTTCATTGGAGGAATGACCTTAGCTTGATGTAGCAAATATATATTATATAGAGCACATTACATGGTAGGTGTTGCAAGAATTTAGTGATATGAAAATTATTCTCAAAAGAGTTGGCCTGTTCATTTGGTCTGTAAGATTGTAGTCGGGCAATGGTGGTCGGAGGGACTATAATCGGCGAGCCATTGAGGTATGAACAATAGTAGTCGACGAGCGACGTAGGCCGAACGGATCGTGGTCGGCGTGCGACGGTGGTCGGAGGGATCATTGTCTAATGGCGATGAAGGTTGGAGGGATTGTATTTGGTGGGCAACGTAGGTCTTGACTGGCGATAGTGGTCAGTGGGACCATGGTCAGCGGGCGATTAAGGTTAGAGGGACCATAGTCGGAGGCTGACGGAGGTAGGAGGGACCGTAGTCAAGTGGTCGACGGGTGATGGAGGTCGGAGGGACTATCGTCGGTAGGCGATTGAGGTCGAAGGAACCATAGTCAGTGGGACATGGGAGTCAGACTGACATTAGTTGGCAGGTGATAGTGGTCGAAGGTATCGTAGTTCGTGGGCGATGTAGGTTATAGCGGACGATTGCGGTCTAAGGAATCGTGGTCAGCATGCGACGAGGGTAGGAAGGACCCTAGTTGGATGGCGATAGATGCTAGAGGGTCCATCATCGGCGGGATCATAGCTAACTAGCGACGGAGGTCGGAGGGATCATAGTCGACGAGTGATGGCGGTCAAAGGGACTGTAGTTGGAGGACGATGGAGGTCGGATGAAACATAATTGGCAGGCGATGCAGATCTCAACGAGTGATGGTGGTCAGAGGAACTGTGGTCAGCGGGAATTGGTCGAAGGGACCAAAGTCGATGCACGATGGAGGTCGGAGGGACCGTGGTTGGTGGGCGACGGTGGTCAGAGGGATCGTGGTCCGCGGGCAATGGATGTTGAAGCGACCATACTAGGCGAGCTATGGAGGTTAGAGGGGCCTTCGTCGGTGGGCAATGGAGGTCAGAAGAATCATAGTCGGTGGGATACAGAAATTGAACTGACCGTAGTCAATGGGTGATGGTGGTTGGAGGTATAGTCGACGGCACCGACGAAGGTCAGAGGGATCGTAGTTAGCAGGTGACGTAGGTCTTAACATGCGACGATTTTGGTCGGGGGAACCAAAGTAGGCTATGATTGTGGTCGGAGGGACCATAATCGGCGGGCGACATTGGCCAGAGTGAATATAGTTGGCGGGCAATAGAGGTAAGAGGGATTATAGTCTGTGAATGACAGAGGTCGAAGGGATCATAGTTGGCGGGCAATGGAGGTCAGAGAGATGGTATTCAACTGGTGAATATGGTTGGAGGGACAGTAGTTGGTGGGTGAAAGTGGTCGGAGTGGTGTATCGATAGAAGTCAGGTGGATGGCCAGCGACAGTCATTGATCGGGGGCATGTTAAGCAGCTGTCGGCTGTTGGATAGATGTCTAGCGGTGATTGATAGACATGAAGTGGTTCGATGATAATTAAGAAAAAGTCTTGCGGAGATTGGTGTCCAAGGGAGGTCCAACGAAGATCAATAGACAGGCGATGGTCCGATGATGGTCTGATGAAAGTATGGCGGAGATTGATGGATGGGCAGTGGTCTAGCGGTGGTTGGTGGCTGAGCGGTGGTCTAACGATGGTTGGGTAGAAATTCAACAGAGATCAGCGGCCAGGCAGTGGTCTGAGGATTAGTCGTGTGGCCGGGCGATGTTCTGATGATGGTGGGGCAGAATTCCAGTAGTGATCGGTGGTCAGCGGTAGCGCCGTGGTTTGGTCGGCCTATGGAAGTTCTCCTGTGGATGTGCTTTGGTGGAGCTCTAGGATCCTCAAGGCCTTAGAGCTCTCTTCAATCTTTAAGCAAATGTTCCAAGCCCCCTCATGTAGAGAGTGGGGGTCTATTTTGTTGATTTTTCATGAGTGGCACACCATGTAAATATTGAGAAGATTCAGGGCAGGTTCGGAGCTGATTCCCTGATCATAAAGTATTTTTCAAGCTTTAGGTGCCTTAGTGATGTCAAAATTAAGCAATCTTAGGCTCGTTGGATTTGTCTCGTCGAGTTGCTCGATATGAATATAAGCATACTATATTTGGATATCATTGGTCATCTAATTTCTATTTTGAACATTCTAAATGTGCTTCGATCCCTTGTTGAACCCATTTTGGGCTCAGATTGGACTGAATTTGGTGTCATTTGATTCCCCTCATTGAGATATTCATTTTGACTATAAGTTTTCTTAAGTTGGAGTTTGGATGGCCTCGAATTTAATTTTGAAAGTTTCTAACTAGAATATGCCTCGAGATTCGGCTCAATCAAGGCTCTTTTTGGTGACGTATCAAAAATTATGATGAGCTAATGTCAACCTAATCCAAAATGGGCACATATATTAGAGTTGACATGATTGGCCTCACGAGATTTAATATATTATTTATTTTTATATTTACACCAACATTTGTTAGCAAGGAGGAAGAAATTTCAGTTTTGAAGAGGCCCGTCATCCTCGATTTGATTAGATTGGAAATAGGATCTTAAAATCCTCTTAGGGGTAGCTTCAAGCAAAAGAATGATTGCATCTATATTTTGTGCTGGAGGAGAATAAATAGAGACTCTATTTGAATTAATGGTGTTAGAATGATTTATTAAGATATGAAGATAAATTATCTTAAATTAACTCATATCATTATTTAGCTTCAATTCTCTACTTAACTCCTATAAATTCATCACACAGAATTATATAACTAACATTTATAATATGATACCTATCATCATCTATCTAATAAATTTAAGTTTTCTATTGATCACATCAAAGTATCATATAAGAAGATGACTTCATTATATTCAAGTATCTCACAACCACAAGCTAATAAAAGATGAGAAAGAGAAAGGGTAGAAGGGGCCTAAACTTTAAGCTATAGTAAGCAGAAGCTCTTTCAAGTGGAGAAACTCTCACAGTTGAGAAGAAAAAGTTAATAATAACAAGAACATCATCATCTTCTCTATTTTTTACTCTCAGTTTTACAATATGTTGATGCATTCTCTCTCACTCGTTAACATAAAAAAAAGTAATATATCTATCATTTTTTTTATATATAAAATAAATTTCAATGTACTCTTCTTACAAAAAAAAGTAAGAACGAAGACGAGAATAAAAAGAAGAAATTATAACAGTTCTTACAGAATAAATTCAAGATGTATTGATCATCAATTTTGATAGTTCAATCATGGATATTGGACTCAGATGTTTCATTTCATTTTTCTTCTCATAAAGAATTTAAAAAATACTATGCAGTCAATTAAGACAAAGTAGTTCTAGTTAAAGATAAGCTTTTAGATATTATCGGCATTGGAAATATGATAATCCAAATTATAAATGGAGTTATATGAAAGTTAAATAAGATAAGACTCATTCCTGGCCATATTTTTAGTAAATATCCTAATATAAGTTTTTTCCAACAATAACCCAGTTGGAACTATACATGCTAGCCTTTGGTGGTTAAAGACGGAGCAGGTAGATGCCTCTTCTCTTAAAATATAAAATAAGAGTTATTGAATTTTATATCATCTTACTCTTACTCTAATAAGTGTTCTGCCAAATTCTCTGTGAGATACAGTTGTTAGTTGAGAGTTTTGACTATCAACTTAAAAAGTCTTGTGTTTTTGTCATGCATGGTGATTGGTTGAATGTTGACTATTCTTGTGGGGAGGAGTTTGATGAGAATGATTCAGATTTTGATCAGAGTTTTCACCAAATTGCTGATGGTGTTGTTCAAAAAAAGTAAGGGGAAACATCGCAAATCCAGGAAGAAGTTATCTGCTGTTTCTCCTTTTCCTATGGCGCTTTTCCTATTACTTGGGGTCTGCTTTGTCGATGGTTTTTCTGATGGTTGCTGATTTTTTCGGACAATGATGATGAGGCTTCTCCCTTGGGCCTCGCTTGTTGGCAACCTTGGTGGTCCTTTTACAGTTTGGGAATTGTGGTTGGGCGCTCTTGTTGCTGCCTCCAATAGATAGCCCTTGTTTGGCTTGGGCGTTGCCTCCTGAGTCCGTTTCTTTTCATTTGCTCCATTTGTATTTTGGCTCTCGTTTTGTTGTGTGACTTGGCTTGGTGGCTCTTTATGATTCTATTTTCTCATCTGTTGCTGCTCTTGGGAGCATTAGCGAGCCCTTTGTTTGTGTTGGACTTATTTTTTTGGCTTGAATAATATGAATTTTTATTTAAATAAAAAGAATCCTAATATAAAATTTTTCCAACAACAACCCCGTTGGAACTCAACATGCTAACCTTTGGTGGTTAAAGATGGAATAGATAGATGCCCCTTTTCTTAAAAAAAATTATGTAATATATATTTGAGTTTATCTTAATTGATCTAAATATCTCCAAAAAAGATTCTCTGTGAGTCTCTGGATAAATAAAGAACCCCATCAACAGCCGACCAATTGGCCACCGGCGACCGTCTGTTCGCCCGCAACTTTTGCCTGCGAAATTGCTCAAAGGGGATTCCAGGCTTAAATGGCAAGCAAAGGATAAGCTTTACGAAAGTTTTCACAGGCTTTTGTAATTCTTAATGGGCTTTAAAAAGACCTTTTTGATATTCTAAGCCCAAGTAAAAAAAGTTTTGTATGTGAAGCATCGCATCATAATTTAATCGCGAAGAGTTTTGATAAATTGAAATAAATAGCTTATTATTTTATAAAATTTTAATTTTTTAATTTGTTTGTGCTGCAAAACCTTTTGTATTCCACCTTATAGCCTTCGAGCTTTTCTTCCAGAGCATTTTCTCTCTCTCTCTCTCTCTCTCTCTCACATTAACCATTTGCAATACATATTCCATCAATTTCATTATATCATGCCCTAATATTTGTAATTTAAAACTTTGCTTCAGTGATTTTTGGATCTAATCGAAATCAACTGAACCAAGATGAAGTTGAGATTCCAGCAAAAATATTTGACTTTTAATCTATTTTAAGTCTACTTAGCTCTAGATTAGATTAGCTTAAAATTATTGTATATTATAAATATTTGCTATAATACTAATAGGAATTAATGGTTGGTTAATTTAAATGATTTTTATAGCTCATATAAAATGTTCTAGGTTTAATTTCTCTTTTTGAGGCCTAATATTTTCTACAATGTCAATTCAATTTGAGATCTGTTATTAAAATTTGATTCATGATCTTTTCAAGTGATTGAAATGAGACTTTTCAAAATATTTTACATTTTATAGTATAATCTCTTATTTCAAATTTTTATGTACTAATATAGCAACCATTATCTATTTCTTTATTTATTATGTCTTACCTATACCATCTTATATATATATATATATATGAAAAAAAGACAAGCTCTTCTTTTCATGTTCCCGATCCCTTTCTTCTCCCTTTTCTTGCAAATTTTCATTTTCCTTGCTGTTGCCAGTAAACTTTAAATTTCTCACAAGATGATATCAAAGAGAATCTCGATCTTCCTGTGAAATCATATGAGAAATGTCAGATCTTTGTAATCACTCTTCATGGGAACTCAGAGTGATTTCTCTTCCACAAGTAGCATGAATGATACGCAGATTCCTTTCTACCTCCATTACTCCAATAGCCTATGTATCTCATTAGTCTCCCACATCCTCACTGAGTCACGCCATGGTGATTTTCTTATCAACCAAGAATAAGCTTGGCTGCATTAATGGGTAGATCACTAAGTGAGATGGAACAAACACACAAACTCCTTCATTTTTGGACATGAAACAGGGTCATCACTTGGATCTTGAACTTCGTGAGCAAAGAAATTTCATCAAGCTTGTTGTATACCTGTACCTCCAATGAGATCTAGAAAATTTGCCAAAGCATTTTCAACAAACGAACAACCTTAAAATTTTCAATTAAAATGAGAGTTGATCAAATACAAGCATTTTATGTCTATATTTCACTAAACTTAAAACACTGTGGAAAGAGCTCAACAATTACAGGCCAACCTATACTTATAGAAGATGGGATTGCGTTGGAGTGAAATAGATGATAGTTTGCCATTAGATGGAGTATGCAATGTCTCTTTTGATGGGTCTCAATGACACACTCTCTCTCAAACTCGGGGACAAATTATGTTCATGAACCATCTACCCTCCATTCATCATGTATTTTCTTTAATCTCTAAAGATGAATGTCAAATAATAGTTGGTCAACTGGAACTAGGAAACAATGCCATGGTAGAAGTTGCCCTCATAGTCAAGACCAACAACAACAAGCAGAGGTCAACTCACAAATTCGAAAAGAGTAGATTTTTGAAGGAGGACTGGCTCTATTGTTCTCATTGTAATCACCAAGCATGTGAAGAAAAAGTGCTTATGGCTCCTCCTAAGTATCATTCAAGGATAATAAATAGTCCAGGAAACCTACATCATACATCAATCAAGCTTTATTGGATAGCAATGGCCATGACCAATACATCACCATCGCACCAAATTTCTTAAATAGCCTCAATCAACAACAACTTAATCAACCAATGATTCTATTCTTGCATCTTGTACAAGCCAAAGAAAACAAACAATCAATCAATGTAATAGGTAATTGTTTTTCTACCATGTTAATTTCATCCTTGTCATATTTAAGACATTGGCTCATCGACTTCGGAGCATCAGCACACATGTTCCAATATCAATCTATTCACTTCAATATGAAATATACCTTATATCACAATAATCTTACCTAACAAAATTAAAATTCCAGTCACCTCATGTGGATAAGTTAGATTACACTCATGTTTATATTTGTACAATGTTTTTTTTATTCCAAATTTTATGTTTAATCTTTTTTTCTGTGAGTGCCATTCTTGCATATAATTCTTTCACAATTACATTCTTTCATGATCTTTTTAACATCCAAGAAATTCACAACAACATGATGATTGGCATAAGTAACAAACAACATAGACTTTACATTCTTGACTCCTATATATGGAGTCAATTTTCTACCTTAACAATACATTTTTTCATACATGGCACAATCGCCTTGAACATTTATCAAATGTCAAACTTGCTCATCTACAGTCCTAGATTATGTGTCATATTTCTAACAATAATAAAAATTCTCCTTCGCATTTGTCCATTAGAAAAACCACCTAGAATCACATTCATGTCTAATATATATATATATATATATATATATGCGCTTTTGAGTTGATTCATTGTGACATATGGGAAGTTATTCATACACCTAATTATCTTGGTTATCATTACTATTTACCTCTTATTGACAATTGAATTCAGTTTATGTGGATGTACCTTATTAAATATAAATCTGAAACATCGAGTGCAAATGAAAGATTTTTTATCATGATCATGACTCAATTTTATATTTTCACCAAGGTTCATCGATACGACAATGCTAAGGAACTAAATCTCCCGATGTTTTTCAACAAACACATTATTATACATAAATATTCTTGTGTTGAGCAGTCTCAACAAAATGCGGTGGTTGAATGCAAACATCAACATCAGCTTAATGTATCTAGAACCCTATATTTTTAGTATCGAGTTCCATTAAAATTTCGAGTGAATGTATTATAATAACAACAATTATTATAAATTGAACCCCTTCCCCTCTTCTTCACCATAAACATCTTATGAATTACTATTAAATTCTTTGATCGATTATACCAATTTTGAGTTTTTGGATATCTAGCTTTTACTTCTACACTTATTGGACATAGAACCAAATTTCAACCATATGCTTGAATGTGCACTTTCCCAGGCTACCCACAGGACATGAAATTGTACAAACTATATGACATGCACAATAATTTTATTTTTTATTTTTTGTGATGTTGTATTTCATAAAAACCATTTTTCCATTGACTCAGTGGATTACTGCATTAGTGATATAGACCCCTTTCCTAATCTTGTCTTACCCAACTCTGTCCCCAAAACTTAACCTTACAATAACAATACCACTCTAAATTCATATCAGGTTCATCCTTATTTGACAACATTATCACTAGGCGAACAATGTCGACACCACTAATGCAGCACCTGAAGCTTGTCAATTCACTATGACTATCATGCCACCATCATATTTATGCGATTTTTTTATAACAAATTGCACAACAATTCATATCAATCTTACCACTATCAATATCCCATTTGACCCACTTGCCTTACAGTTCAGTTTCCACAGCACATAGGAAATTTGTATAGAGCTTCTCAACTCACTTTAAACCAACATTTTATCAGCAAGCTATGAAACTTCAAGAATGTTAGATGATCATGTATAAGGAACTTCATTCCCTTGAATAAATCAACACTTTGACCATTGTTCATCTTTCGATAGGTGAACATTCAATTGGTTGCAAATGGGCAAATAAACTCAAATTTAATCTTGATGGTACTATTATTAAACCAAAGCCCGATTAGTTGCGAAAGGTCATGCTCAACAAGAATGTTTCAATTTTTGAGAAACCTCCTCACTAGTTGCCAAAAATGGTCACTATTAAAATGCTTTTAGCCCTTGCCTGTTATAAGAAATTGGACTCTCATACAGCTTAACGTTAATAATGCCTTTCTCCATGATGACTTATTTGAGGATGTCTACATGGATCTTCCTCTAAGGTGTGCTAGACATGGGGAGCTAAATAATGCAATCAAGAAAAAAAGTTTGTAAACTTCATTAATCAATTTGCAACCTTAAGCATGCCTCACATCAATTATATGCAAAATTATCTCATTCCTTACTTCAGTTTGAATTTACTCAATCAAAACATGAATATTCCTTATTTACAAAAGGAGGTGATTCTAATTTTATTGCCTTATTAGTATACATTGATGGCATCCTAATCATAGGTCTAAATATGTACATTATTACTTCACTAAAAGATTTTTCACATAAACAATTTAAACTCAAATATTTGGGCATAGTAAAATATTTTTTTGATAAAATTAAATATGATGTTAAAATGAAATAAGAGAGAGACAGTTGGATTTAAGAAATTATAGTGAGTATTGTGATTCTGTTTCACTCCACCTACTTAATATAAAGGAAGCGACATCCATCCCTATAAAAACTCATATACTTAATAAGATCTCAAATCTTTTAACCAAATTTTATGATATTATACTTAATGGTTTATTTAGTAAGTTGCCCGAACGAGAGACTTACTATATGCAATCAATTTCATACTAGATTCATAAATCTCAAATCTTCTATATTATAGAATGAACCCTATATGATATATTGAGTTCTACATACAGTTAAATAACTCACATGAATTTTTTTTTATTGAAGTCTTTGTTCTTATGGTGTACCAACATCAAAAACTATATATGGATAAAAGAGTCATTACTAGCTATGATAACCTTAAAGTACAATTTTTTACATGGAAATTCTATGACTCACTTGACCTAATTTCTACTCAAATTATTTTTCAAAATTTATTTAAAAAGTTGATATCATGTGACTAGAATTAGAACGTAGAATATAAATGGATGCATATCTTTTAAAACTCTAGATGGATTATATAAATTATAAATAATACCTTTGGATCTATCTAATGCATCAAATATATTCATGAAATTTATAAACAAAGTACTTTGACATCTTCTAAGAAAATTTTTGGTGTTATATGTTGATGATATTTTAACTTTAAATACAAATAAGAAAAAAAAAACTTAGGTCTTTTTAAATTTGTTTTAATACAATTAAGAAAGAAAACAAATTTGTATGCCATTCAAAACAATTTAAAATTTTTTCCTATAAAAAGAGCAAACTTTTTTTCCTCTTAAACTAGCAACCTGATCTTATAAAGATTAACGAAATCGCTGATTGAAAAAGTCCAAAAAAAATTCTTAACATTAGGATATTTGATGAACTTGTTATACTTTATATGAGGTTCATTAATAATTTTAACAACATAGTATAGGCTTCAAAAGAGCTTCCAATTAAAAAGAAAAATGTTGCTTTACATTTAATGAAAAATGTACTACATACCCCAAAGGATAGAAGATAAATCAAATGTAAACTTATATTTACATAAATAAAATTTTCATAAAATAATAATAAAAAAACTCCTGATATATATAGACATTACCAAAAACAATTCCACTCCAACTAATTGAGATAAAGCTAATAATAATGAATGCAAAACGAGGATTCATGATGTTAGTTGTTTGCTCAAAATAAATTTCATGTTCATATATTTTCTTAACTGCAATTATTCTTACTGAAAATGATAACAAATAACGAAAAAAAGCATCATTAAGATGTTCAAAATTAATGTTTTAGGGTGTGTGTGTGTGTGTGAGAGAGAGAGAGAGAGAGAGAGAGAGAGAGAGAGAGAGAGAGAGAGAGAGAGAGAGAGAGAGAGAGAGAGAGAGAAGCATATAACATTGGAGAAAGCTTTGCAAAAAAGATTTGTGAACATAGATTTGAAACTTCAAACAAAGTTCAACAAGAATGAATGAGGGGGCTTTAAAAACCCAGCCTAAATAATTCCAAAGAGGCTAACAACGATGAAGATACGTTATTTATTTGACTCTGCTTCTGAAGAAGAGTTGGTTTAGAAGTTAAATCACAGGTATTTAACTAAAATTATGAAGAAGATTTAGCTTAAATTATACTAAATAGAAAATTTGAGACTTTATAGCGAATTGTATATATAATTTTATTTTAACATCATTTTTAATTGAATTCAGAGTTTATTAAATCAATTTAATGGTTTTAAAATTTTCTTCTCTACTTCTAGCATAGTGTTATTCTAGTACCATTGCATTCTTCAATTACTCAATGAAACATGTTTTTCAGGAGCCAAATAATCTGTCAAGCTTATGGATCCAAAAACTTATCTCATTGCTTCTAACTGTGATCCTTTGCCTGACGCTTCTCAATACAATGACTTATGGGCAGGCTTGACTATCTTACCTTGTCCCGACCTGACATTTGCCGGTGTCCACAAGCTCAGCCAATATCTTGCTCATTGATGTGGAACATCATTAGCTAAATAAGCCCATAGGAATAGCTTATCTAAGTTTGTTACAAGTTTGTTATATGCATTCTAGAATATTCTTCCTAGCTTATAAATATAGCTATTGTAGTAGGAAAAAAAGTATTGATGAATATTATATGATGTTAAGCCTTTGAGCTTGGTTTGTTCTCTTGTTCTTACATTCCTTCTAGCAGATCCAATTCTTCCATTGATTCACTACATCAGTTGGTATCAGAGACTGGAGCTTCCAAAATTAAATTTGGGGCCATATATCATCAAAAAATTATCCTGATCAGGCACAAATCGCGAGGCAAAATCAAGCTAGAAACTTCCAAAATTAAATTTGGGGCCATATGAACTCCGATTTCAGCAAAATTATAATCGAATTGAACATCTCGGAAATACGAATCCAACAACACCAAATTCAACTCAATCCAAGCTCAAATGAGTCCAAATCAAAGACCCAAAGCATATTTGGAAGGTTCAAACCATAATTTGGATTACCAAACGATTTTTAAACGTGACATGCTTATAGTCAAATTGAGCGGCTCGACGAGACGAGTTCAACGAGCTCAGAATCGTTGAATTTTGATATCATTAAGACATTTAAATACCAAATAAATGGTCCATGATCAAGGAAATCAACATCAGTCGTCCATTCAAACCACTCCCAATTTACCCTTGATCTTCCTCCTATTTACTGGCCATGCCACTATGAGAAAACTATAAATAGACCACTCATTTCTCATGAGGAGGGACCCAAGTAAGGAAGAGAAGGAAGAGAGCCCTCTTGCCACCAGACTCCTCCTCGACCACCGTCAGACTTCCACCCGGCTGCCGATTATCATCAGATTTCTGCCAGGCAACCGACTGACGCTGGACTTCTACCCGATCGCCGACTAACGCCAGACTTCTGCCCTACAGTCAATTGAAGCTGGATTTCTATCCAACCACTAAATGTCGCCAGATTTCTAATCTCTATTCGTAATTAGATTTCAACATAACAGTTGATTATTATAATCTGATCGTCCTCAATTTTAGGACGAGTCAATCACTTGTAAACTAATCAAACACTAGTGGAATTATTTCAACTAGGCGTGGCTCCATGGTTTTTTCTTTTTCCAGGTGTTTCACATTAAAATTTTGGTGTTCCTTTTTCTTCTATTTGTGTGTTGGATATCCGTACAATGTTGAGACAAAAATTTCTTACTCTATCACCATGTATATTCTTGCCCGCAACAAGCTTATTAAAGGTGAACCCTTCAATTCATTGAAGAAGAGAATGAGAGTAATGATTTAGCTTCCTCAAGGAGGATATCAAGACAACTGTACAGGTGCCTCTAAAATAGTTCTGGCTTATCGTAACAAGGTTTTAGATGCTGTAGTTAATGCTATTTTTTCTTGATGATGCAATAACCATTCATCTCAAGGATCCAATTGAAAGTTTTGCTAAAGAAGCTTTGAACACACTTTGCCTAGCCTATATGGAGGGTTGAAGTTGATTTCTCAGCTAATCAATAAATCCCTTTTGAGGGGTACACATGTTTTGTAATTGTGAGCATTAAAGATCCTTTCAGACCTGGTGTCAAGGAGTCGGTGGCTATTTGTCGATCAGCTGGAATGCCATATTATTGGATATCTATAGAAGGTGGTATTCTTACACATGATGGCATAACTATATAAGGTTCAGAGTTTAGGGAAAAGCATTTAGAACAAATGATGGAACTAATTCCAAGCATACAATAAACATTCCATATTATTGGATATGGTTGTACTTCATGTATTGGCTCTAAGGGTGGAATCATATTTACTAAGACATCAGTAACCTTTACTCATTCGAATACGCTTGCGGATAGCTATAAAAGATGCAAAGTCTTCGATCTAGAAGAGTTGCCCATATTTTCTACACCTACCGCCCTCATTGATTACTACCTTATCGACGGAGTCGAGTTCTTTTGACACTAGGGGAGTATGATGTGGAACATCATTAGCTAAATAAGCCCATATGAAAAGCTTATCTAAATTTGTTACATGTTTGTTATATGCATTCTAGAATGTTCTTCCTAGCTTATAAATATAGCTATTGTAGTAGGAAAAAATGCATTGATGAATATTATATGATTTTAAGCATTTGAGCTTGATTTATTCTCTTGTTCTTTATATTCCTTCTAGCAGATTTGGTTCTTCTATCGATCCACTACATCACTCACCCACAAACACCACATCTAGCAGGCCTCATTACTTCTCTAATATTTCAAAGCAATGCACGGGTAATGCATCTTCATTTGTAATACTTCAATTATTTAGCTTTTTTTTAATACAAACTGGGAGTCATGTCAAGGGGAAATTTTTAGGTGCAGAGTCCGGACGTAGCATTGTGTTTTGACTCCAATAAAATCATGACACTTGTACTGTACAGGTGGATATTCTTTTATATTTCTTATTTAAATTTTTTTGTCAGCCCGACTAACGCGGCCTAGAACAAATCCAATTCAAATTTTAGGGCTGAGTATTGGCGCTTTTTTTTTTTAATGAAATACCGTGAAAACATCATATTTTTTTGGATTTTAGCTCAAAAATATTTCATAGCTACTGAGAAAGAAAAATGAGATAAACCGATGAAGATGAAGATAAAGACTAGTCTGGAGGAGGTCAAGGAGATGAAGATGAAGATTTGTTTGGAGGAGGAGAAGCCGATGAAGATGAAGACTAATTTGGATAAGGAAAAGCCGATGAGATGAAGATTGGTTAGGAGGAGAAGCCGATGAATATGAAGAATGATTTGGAGGAAAAGTCGATGAAGAAACAAAGAATAATAATTTTTTTGTACACTTAAGGAATACATAATTTTGAAGTATTATTTGTATATTGATAGTTTTTTCTATACAGTTAGGGGGAAGATGAAGATGCTTTGTTTTATTGATTTTTTTTCATTGCATATGACTATTGAAAAAAACATCACCAATAGTATATAAAGTCTGCTATGTACTGCTGTGTATCTATTTTATTGATTGTGATATTGAAATTTTGGCGTGCACCGAGAAAGATTTAAAGTTGCTGTAATACATATTTATGAAAAATATGAGAACGTTTTAAAATGAATAAAAATATCACTGAAAATCACGTAGTACAAATGACTGTGCTTTTACTACTGCAAATCACGGAGTACAAACAACTTACAAACTTTGAAGACAAACAAAACTTCAAAATTATTCTTACAATAAAAATTTATTATGGGGGGTTGCCCCCGAAAACCCCTGCAAGTCGAACCCTGCCAGGGGCGCTGCCCCCTCGGAACCCCCAACGTATTCCCTAAATGTACAAAAAAAAAACTATCATTCCTGCTACCTGTTCTTCTTTCAACTTCAACTATTCTTCTTCCTCCTCCTGGATGTTTGCATAGCGTTATTTTCATCGACTTTTCCTTCCCCAAACCAGTCATCATCTTCATCAGCTTTTCCTCATTTCTTCTTTCTCAACAGCTATGAAAATATATTTTGAACTGAAATCTTAAAAAAATTATGAAAGTTTCACGGTATTTTATTTAAAAAAAGCATCAATTCAAAACCCAAAATTTAAACATGAATAATTTCGGCTGGGTCGGTCGGATTGGCAAGAAAAGAACAAAAAACAAAATAGAAATTAATATCTACGTGTACTGATCAAATGTCATGATTTTATTAGACTCCAGACGTAGAACTATGTTCGAACTCCGCACCTAATAATTTCTGGATATATGAGACACAAGATACTTTATTATAGAGTTTTATATCTTTCTAGAGAGATTATCTCATTTCATAAATAGCTAAGGAACAACGCATCATCACCAATCAATTATCTACTACAGTTGGTACATCGGTTAATATCCTCCGTAAACCACGCTATTCTCACTCTTCCATAAATGAAAACCTTTCAACTTCACGGAGCAATTTCATAAGTATCAACACAGCGGCTGCCCCTTTGTTCCGACTTGGTGCTGCTTATGATTCGAAGATGGAAGAGGAAGACGATAAGAAAAATGTTGTGAAGAAAGCCGATCCTCAAGCCGAGGAAGAAGACAACGACAGCGATGATTGCTATGAAATCGATCCAATCGATTTCACCACAAAGCTCAAATTCAGCTCTGCCGACGACGACAGCGTCGCCATTGTTGCTCAGAAGGGGCATGTGAGTGCGTCAAAGGGAAGACTCTTCTTTCAAACGGCTTAATTTTCTTCTTCGATTGTTCTAACGATTGTGATAAAAATAGGTTGCTCTTAGGGATTTTCCACATCCAAGGCATCTATGCGGCAACTTTCCTTTTAGTCGAACTGCACATGAGACCTATTGCAGTAAGGTTAGATTTTTTGGATAAAGTCTGTTTATTTACCCTTTTTTTTCTCCTAATTGAATTTCTGAAAGGTATGAACTGTGATGCAGTGCTTTTGTTATGTTTGCGAGGTGGCTGCTCCTTGTTCGGAGTGGTGGGGAGAGAATGGCCACTGCAATGTCTCCCGGAAGGAATTAGAAGGCGGACCTTTGGTTATTTGTTTCATGTAGGAAGGAAGAAAGAAGAAATGGGGCATATTTGTGTTAGTCGTTGCTTTTCACCCAAGGTTAATATGTTTTGGGTATGCAACTCTTCAACCTTGATCAAGCCATTTCTCTGCACCAAAAAAAAAAAAAAATCCTGTATAAGGTAAATTTGAAATCTAAGTAACTTAGGAAATTCAATTATCCATGATTCCATCTTGTTAAATTTGAAATCCTGTATGTGTTCTTATCATTTTAAGGATGTGTCTGTTCTTCATTGTTATTTATTTCATTGATAAATTTATCAACAGATTTAGGGGCTGTTTAGCTACAAGTATGGTTAAGTCAATTTGATAAATCCTATAAATTCGGATTTAGTATCTTCTGGGAGGTTAAAATCTGAAAATTATTAGCTAACTATTAAATTTTTGCTGATCTGATTAATATTTATTTGTTTCAGGATTTAAGATTATAAGAGAAGAAAATTTTAAATCCGTTGAATTGATTTAATAAACTCTAAATTGAATTAAATATGATATTAAAATGAAATTATCAACACAATTCGCCTTAAAGTCTCAAAATTTCTATTTAGTAGAATTTAAGCTAAATCTTCTTCATAATTTAAGTTAAATATCTGTGATTTAACTTCTAAACCAGCTCTTCTTCAGAAGCAGATTCAAATGAATAACATTTCATCACGTTATTAGCCTTTTTGAAATGATTTGAGCAGAAATTTATATTCTATGTTCTAATTCTAATCACATGATATCAACTTTATGAATTAATTTTGAAAAATCATTTGAGCAGAAATTAGGTCAAGTGTGTCATAGAATTTCGTTTAAAAAAATCTATTATTTATGATTGTCATAGTAACAACCCTTCTATCCATATAGAAAATCCTCATATGTACCAGTCAACAAGAAGGTACATAATAGGAACTAAGACTTCAATGAAATATTTATCATGTGAGTTATTTACCTATCTTTAAAACTCAATCTATTATGGTAGGGTTCATTCTATAATATAGAAGATTTGAGATTTATGAATTTAGTATGAAATTGGTTGCATATTGTAAGTCACTCACTTTGGAAAATTACTAAATAAACCATTAAGGATAATATAAGAAATTTTTCTTAAAATAGTCGAGACCATATTAGGTATATGAGTTTTTATAGGGATGGATGTCACTTCCTTCATATTAAGCAGGTGAAGTGAAAGGGAATCATAGAACTCACATTAATTTCTTAAATTGAACTGTCTCTTTCTGATGTTAGATATTAGCATGGGCAAGTGATATTTTTAGTGCAGATCCTGATTTGTCAAGGCTCTTGATTAAATCTTTGATCGATAGGGCACCAATCACAGTCAATTATTGCTTTGTATTTATTTTCTACTAATGGCTAAGTAGAAAATAATTTTATGCTTTTTTTTATATTTAGAAATATGAATATTATCATGATCATGATGTTGTTGAGTATACATTCTTGTGTATCTCATTATTTGATTTGAGAATAAAAAATTCTCTCACTACAGTAAAAATGTTATTTTCTGACGAATTTTCGATGGAAAATTATACGCTGGTAAAACACGAGTTGCAAAATAAACACCGACAAAAAAACTCCGTTAGAAACATTTTGGGTGAAAATAATCTGTAGGAAAACATTACCGGTAAAAATTGCTATAATTTTTTTTTGTTCCAATTTTGCTTGTGTGTGTTCGTTGCTGGCCTGCAAACCAGGCCCGCATGCTTGCCTGCCCGCCTGAACGCCTGCCCGCCTGCCCGCACGCGATCCAAGTACCTTCCAGCTCGCCAGCCAGTGGCGGAGCCAAAAAATTTATTGAGGGAGAGCCTAAATTATTTTATTAAAATTTTTTCTCAATTTTTTTCATTTGAACTTGGAACCGTCTTAGGCACTCGTACTCAAAGATGTCTTAAGAGTAGATATCCATAGTCTATTGTTATTCTATTAATATATAGAATTAAGACTTCAAATAAGATAGCACATTCAAACAACTCAAAAAGAACAATACTACTAGAGAAAACTATATTTTGTATACTACAATTGTACAAATGAAACATAAATCACAGAACTAACATATGCTGTAAATCAACATTACTAGATTTCTGTAAACAGAAATCAACCAAAAAAAAAAAACTTTACCTCTCGCTTCTATTCAACTATAATGCAATGTTAGCTTTAAGCTATGTCTGCTTAAGTCAAGTCCTTGCAAGAAGATAAGAAGAATCTCTTGATAAACCTGCAGAGAGCTGAAGAGGAGGTAACAGATTCGCTAATCAATTGTGTTTTATTCTCTAGGCCATTATCTCATTAGCCATCGCTTCAATTTTGCATTTTTAAGGTGAAAGTGCTGTTTGAAGACAACAAATTACTGGATAAATTGAATAAGCAGTTGCTAAGGCAACTGCAAAGAGGAAAGGACTCAGCTCAGGTAACAATCTCACTGTTCTTGTAATTGGGCAGAATCGAATCAATGATACCTTTCCGGTCCAAATCGCTCTTTGTTCAACTCTTACGAGGGTGATCCTAAGTAATAATCATCTTCAAGGAGTTATACCAGAAAATTTGAGTTCGAATTCAAGAATATCATACCTTGATCTTAGTAACAACTTCTTTGAAGGGCAAATAGGAGGTGAAATTTACATTGCAGTATTCTGGTGCGGCGAGGATGGAAGGGGGACGGACCGGGGTTGTAGCTATGGCAGAGATGTCGTCGACGAGGATAAGATCGGAATTGAGGTAGACGACGCGGGAGATGCAAGAGGGGAGGAGATAGAGCCGCGGAGATAGGCAACGTCCAGCGTCATGACAACATCGACATGGACGAGGGTTGAAGTGGAGTAGGGAGAATCCGTCGATGAACAGAGGGGACGGGGGCAACCTCGGGAATTGTAGAATCGGGGGGCTTCGCGGAAGCGGAGATCACCAGGATGCAGCGCCGCCACCACCGATGAAGAGAGTAAGAAGAAGAGGAGATGAAGGAGCATTTGAGCAGCTTTTGCGCATTTGCGTGTGTGGGATGACCGAGGAGTTGAGCTTTTGCGGGATCTGCCTCCCACGGCAATAGCGGGAGTTTCCAATTTTCGGAGGGGTGGCACGTGCCCCCCTAGCCCCCTCGGGTGCAACCGAGTCAAGCCGGTTCAGGCTCAACAAGTCGAGCTTATCAAGCTGGACGACTTAACGAGCCCGAGTTCGAACACTCTGCTGCTCGACTTGAGAGCTCGTCGAGTAGCTCCCATAAGAGAAGACGATGCAGGCGGGAGCAGGATTGGGGAATCAAATTTCGTAGGCACCCTCGCTCCCAGTGTAGATGTCGTGGTAATAGCGTTTAGGTGGGTTACCGATTTCGATCGGTTCAAGTAGTAATCTGTAGATGTTGCCCATAGTTTTCCCCCCCACCAAGGGTGAAGCAGGCTTCCCGAGAATAATGGAAGGGGAGGAAGAGTAGATTAGGGCGGAGGAGGAGGAAAGCTTGGAGAGGATGACGACAGCGATGAGAACCGCCATGGTTACTGGTTGCATAACTTGGTCCTTTCCCGTTCCTCCCCTTCTTCATCTTCTGCTTCCTCCTCTTCTGCTTCTTTTCCATCTTCGTCCTCCTAGACCTCCGTTACTAACTTTCCTCTGTCGGCAGTTCCGTCGACGGCGACGGCGACGGCGGCGAAGACTACCATGTTATTAGATTTGACGGGGAAGGAGAAGGGGCGGCAGGGGAGGTGATGGAGATTAGGGAACACGTTAGCGATGGAAGGGAGCGCGGTAGAGCGGAACTCTAGGATGTGTATATAACTGTTAAGGTTCAGGTCAATAGAACAGTCGGATTAGCTGTTAGTATTCAGTTTTTATTTTTTTATTTTTATTTTTTCCTAAACAGATTTATTTTAAGAACTTCTGGGATATAGCTTGCCTACTCTATACTGAAGTAATTTGTCGCATTATTATGTTAATTAGTCCAGTAGTCCAGAATTGTATTTGTTCTAATTGAGTGGGAAAATAAGTTCTTATAAAGCTTTAGAATTTATTTGGGATGGTTATAATATTTTATAAAATTGATTATAGAATTAATATGGTTACAAAAGTAATTTTTTATCACAAAATTTTTTTAAAATATGTTCTTACAAAGTTTTAAGATTTGTTTGGGATGATTGTAATATTTATAAAATTAATTATGAAATTAATATGATTACAAAAGTAATTTTTTATCACAAGAATTTTTAAAAAATAGTGAGAGAATAATTGGCAAATAAAATTATGATAACGAAAAGTTTATTCCAAACAAATTCTTAAAAGAAGGAGAGTTGTCTTTCTGCTGCATTTTCTTGAAACAAAATTATATCAGCATATTTGATTAAAATTCAATTATTATAAATTTCATGGTGTTCAAATTTATGCTAAAATTACTGCAATTTGTAGATGTTATATATAATACTAATCTAATGCAGATACAAAAGCAAGAAAATTCATCTTGATCAGGTTTTGATCATGATATTTTAATGCAGTTTTTTGTCCATTTTTCCCTAAATTCTTTCACATAGACCAAATTTTCACTGCATTACCATTTGAAATTTGAAACTAGACCAAAATATGAAATGTATTTATAAATGACATAATAAAAATAATATATACTTTTATACATTGGCAATCTTATACTTGGATAGAGCAAAGGTGCTCGAAGATATTAGTTCCTTTTTGTTTTATCTTTGAAATAATATGTAAATTGCAGGTTCATTTTCTTAAAAGTTTTTTTTTTTTCCATCCAACTTAACCATGAATCCAGAAGACTGAAGGGGCTACTTATTTTGATATAAAAAGTGTAGAGTAAAATAGAATATAGACATATGGTATAAAATAAATATAATGTATTTAAAATGTTTTAAAAAATGAGTGTTAAATGAATGCATGTGATTACTTTTTTTTATTTAGTTAGAACTAAAACAAATACAACACACAGCTTAACAATAGTCATGGCCATTGGACTGTGGCGGACCGTCTGGGTGGCGGGCGACCAACAACAACCATGGACAGTAGCCAACATCAAAAGCATAGTTAACTTGTGGTGTATTTTAAAATAGACCAAGCACAGATGAGTTCTGAATGGATAAAAAAAGAACAACAAAATGAATTTAGAATTCAATATAATTTTACTCTACATTTCTATTTCATGAGACTAATTATCAAACTAAACGTCAAAATTCTTAAAACCTCAGCATTAGCAATACATTACACTTATTTTTCATTGAACCAAACCACCCAGGAAAAGAAGTTTTTCTTGTAGTGAGAGAATTTTTTATTCTTAAATCAAAGAATGAGATACACAAGAATATATACTCAATAATATCATGATAATATTAATATTTCTAAATATAAAAAAGCATAAAATTATTTTCTACTTAGCCATCAGAAGAAAATAAATACAAAACAATAATTGACTGTGATTGGTGCCCTATCGATCAAAGATTTAATCAAGAGCCTTGACAAATCAGGATCTGCACTAAACATATCACTTGCCCATGCTAATGTCTAACAGTTCAATTTAAGAAATTAAAAGTGAGTTCTATGATTCCCTTTCACTCACCTGCTTAATTTGAAGAAAGTGACATCCGTCCCTGTATGATGGCCCGCCGCATGCCGTGAAGTGCTTCAGTTTTTAGTATATAAAAGAAACAGCGCTCAAGGTTGGTTAAGATCGAGGGGACTAATTGCTGTAATCCCTGTTCTTACCGGTCTCCAATGGATGCGAAGATTTCCCCCTCAAACTTCCACATGCCACCGATACCGTCAGCCAATGCACCCTCCTCTATCCCGTTTCTCCCCTTCGTAATCATCCTCTTCATCGTTTTCCTCTGCGTCCCCATCATCCTTCTTCGAGAACTTTTTCAATTCCTTTCCTCAGTCCGCAGTTCTGCAGCGGAGGAGGTGTCAACAGCGCGGTGCCGCATCAGAGCACTGAGGCTGGGTTAGATCCGGCGCTCATTGCTTCCTTTCCTATGTTTCACTACGTTTGATTAGACTTGATTTTGTTGTTGTTGTACCTAGGGGTGTCAATATTTGACACGACACAAAAATCCGACCCGAAAAACGCGACTTGAACCCGACCCGAGCCCTAAACGGGTCGGGTTCGGGTTCGGGTTCGGGTTCAGGAATTCGACCCGTTTGAAAAACGGGTCGGGTTCGGGTTGACCCAACGGGTTGCCGGGTCAACCCGAAAACCTGTTTAAAGGCATGCCCGCGAAGCCTGCCCGCCCTGCCCGTGAAGCCTGCCCGCCCTGCCACACTCGCGCCCGCGCTGCCCGCACTTGCGCCCGCGTTGCCCGCACTTGTGCCCGCGCTGCCAGCACTTGCGCCCGCGCTGCCAGCACTTGCGCCCGCGCTGCTGCCACGCTCGCCCCCGCACTCGCACTGTGCTCGCTGCCCGCGCGCCCGCCCGCGTTAGGCCATCTGCTCCCGTTCCGGGTCGGGTCGGGTCCGGGTCCAATTTTCTAACCCGTTTTCCTACCCGGGTCGGGTTAGGGTCAACCCGTTTAGAGCGCGGGTCATTTCGGGTTCGACCCGAACCAGACCCGAAACTCGATTTTGACACCCATAGTTGTACCATAATAATAAGATGATGGGACAATTGTTTCATTTATTTTTAAAGACAATTATTACTTTAGATTTTGTTGATAATGTTTGACAAATTACAAACAAGTTTGTAATTGGTTTGACCCCATAAAAAACAGAAGATGCATTTTGATTATGAAATGCTAATAGAAAAACGAAATAAAAACTACAAACCAAAACACATTAGGTAACTTAAATGAGCTAGGTAAATGATCAAGCTATATGAGTGAGACAATGATTTCGATTTCAACAAATTTATAACCAAGCAGAACATCTCAAGATATTAAAATGATATGACTCTCACCTAAATGAGCCAATATAAAGCACTGGAATAATAATTAGAAATTTTAAGACATTAATAATAGGATGATCAAATGATCTCCAAACATTATATATTTAATAGTAAAATTGAGGATCTCAACAAGATGAATCCTACAAGTCAAAAATTGCTTAAGGCCAACACCATTGAGGTGCTTAAATATATTAAGAATGATAGTATAATTAATTTCAATTTTTATAATTAGATGGTTAGTGAATTAAATATTGCATAAAAACATATAAAGTAAATTAGGAGAATTTATTAACATTTTAAAATTACCTCAATTTGTCAACACGCAAATATGATCAAATATCATATGATAAATATATTAAGTATATGATCATAAAAATAAAATATTAATTAAAATAAATAGTTTTGTAAGAAATTAGAAGAATAACAAATTAAATAGATAAACAAGTTGAATAAATATAAAAAAATTATTCACGTCGAAAAATAAGTTTTGAATACTTCTGGTCATCAAAGGCAAACCAATAGTTCACTTAGGATTTGCTAAGGCAAACTTCTAAACCACTGAGTGTTGGCTAAGGTAGTTTGAGATCTAAACTCGTGTCCACTAGGTTAAGTGTGCTCTAGTAGGGTATATTGAGATCCCCTCTAATTCATCCAAGACTAATTGGGAAGTGGTAGAGAGCTTATTCCGAATGTAAACTAGATGAGCAAGGTTGTAGTAGGATAGCCTCAAGTCCCTCAATTGACCCAAAACAATCTAGGAGATATACATAAGAAAAATGCAAATTAACGACGGAATTTTCAACGGAAATTTTTTCGTTGGACATTCCAGAGGTCTTTACAACGAATTTTCAGCAGATTTCTATCAAAATATTTTCAACGGATTTCTAGCAGAACTTTTCGCCAGATTTCCGGTAGATTTTCAACGGAATTTAAAATTTTCTAGAAAATAATTATACTAAATATTTATAAATTAAAGAAATAGTTTTAAAACTATTGTTAAGTTAAATTAATTAGTTTAAATTGACTAATTAACTAATTTAAAAGTTTAGTTAAATAGTTTTAATTCCGAAGAAAATTCCAGAATTTTCAATTATAAACCTTATTATTTAATAATCTTTTAATAAAAATAATCTTAATATGTAATGATTAAAAAAATATTATTAAAAAATTATAGCTTATATGACAATCCTTGCGCCTCAGCCTTGCTAGATTCATGAACAGGGCGATACTTCGAACCCAGCGCGAGTAGAGGTGAGCACGTGCTGGCGACTTGCACCCCTAATTTGGATCATAAATTTGTGAAGCAAAGTAAGCAAAAAACATTCGAACAAACAAATCCAATACATCATCATAGAACAAACACAAGAACTCTTAAGCTTTATCAAATACAAATCCTAAAAATGAGTAAAAATGATATTAAAAAGAATTACCCACTCAAAAATATAAAGGTCAACAACGATAGCAAACCCAGCAATAACAAGGTAAAAAATCTTGTACGACCAATAACATAATATCATCATATGGAAAGGGGGAAGGGGGAAGGGGGGAAGGGTGAAGGAAGGGGATGTTCAAATACCATGTTAAAAATAATAAAAATTATACTGTTGCGGACTCAAATATACGCGGCGATAGAATTTAAATTTCCGTCTCAGCGTTGTACGTATATCCAGCACACAAACAGAATCGAAATAGTAACACCAGGATTTTTACGTGGAAAACCCTGGAAAGGGAAAAAACCACGGGGCCGTGCCCAGTTGAAAGAGTTCCACTAGTGTTGTTTGAAATACAAGGCTGATTCGTCCTTTAAATTCAGGACAATTGGATTACAACGAGTATCAGTTACAAGGACAGGCAGAGTTCCAACGTCACTCGGGGTGTCGAGCAGAATTCCGGCGTCGGGTAGAATTCCGACGTTGCTCCCCTGTCGGGCAGAATTCCGGCGTCACTTGGAGAGAAGTCCGGCGTCACTTCGAGAGAAGTCCGGCGTCACTTCGAGAGAAGTCCGGCGTCACTCGGGCGTCGGGTAGGATTCCGGCGTCACTCGGCGTCGGGTAGAATTCCAGCGTCGGGGAGAATTCCGACGTTGCTCCCCTGTCGGGCAGAGTTCTGGCGTCCCTCGGGCGCCTGGTGGTACTTCGGTGGTGTTCCGGCGGTGTTCCGGCGGAGTTCCGGCGGAGTTCCGGCGGTGGTCGAGGAGGAGCTGTTCCCTCCTAGGCTTCTCTTCTCTTCTTCTTCTCTTCTTCTCTTCTTGGCTTGGGTCCCCTCTTAAGAGAAATGAGGGGCTATTTATAGTTTTTCTGGAGTGGCATAGCCTGTAAATATGTGAGGGATCAGGGGCAAATAGGGAGTGATCCGGATGAACGGCTGATATTGAATCCCTTGATCGTGAACCGTTTATCAAGCATTTGAAGGTCTTAATGATATCAGAATTCTACGATCTTGGGCTTGTTGGATTCGTCTCGTCGAGACGCTCGATTCGACTATAAGCTCGTCAAAATCGGAGACCGTTTGGTAACTCAAATTGCTGTTCGATGCTTCCAACAGTGCTTCGGGTACTTGATTTGGGCTCATTTGGGCTCGGATTGAGTCGACTTTGGTGTCGTTGGGCTCGTATTTCCGAGACGCTCAGTTCGACTATAAGCTTGCTTAAATCGGAGTTTATATGGTCTCCGAATTAATTTTTGAAATTTCCAACTTGAGTTTTTCCTCGAGATTCGTGCCCGATCAAGATAATTTTCCGATGACGTATCAGTTGCCCCCCTATTTTTGGACGTCAAAGCTCCAGGAGTCCAAAAATATATGTGTCGGCTTTTCACTTTGGCAAAATCGCAAAAATTTGTGTTCCAAAAATTAAATGTTTGCTCGAACTTGATCATAGAGGCCCCGTTGAGCTCCGAAAGTGTCAAAATTGAGTCCGGAACGTCGAAAAACATGTCCGGGGACCCCAAAAACGTCGAATTTGGACCGTCCGGGCCCAAAATTGGAGCCCGGGAACTCGTAGGCGGCCGAACCGGCCGGCCGCCGCCGGCGGCGGCGCCCGCGCCAGCGGGCGCGTCTGCCCGCTGAACCGCGCGGAACCGCGCGGTTATAACCGCGCGGGGCGCGGTTATTTTAAAAAAATATATATATATATATTTTTTTAAACTGTGGGCCCCACATGGGTTTAAAAAATTCCCAAAAATCCCAAAAAATTCCAAAAAATTCCGAAAAAATTCTGAAAAATTCAGAAAAATTCGGAATTTCTTCTAGAAGCCTTCTCCCTCCAATTTTTAAATTTTCCCCCCCTTTTTCTTCAATAACTCCCTCTCTTTTCATCCTATAAATAGACCCCCTGGGGTAGGGGTCAAAATGCTCCTCTCTTCCTCCTCTCCTGGCCTTCTAGCTTTTGACATTCTGAGGCTTTCCGCCGTTTCTAAGTAGGTGACTTTCCCTACTTGATTCGGCGCCCCTCCTTTTGCGCAGAAGTTAGCGGCTTTCTCTCTTTTTTCTCTCATTCTGGCTTTCTGACAGTTGAGGCATTCCGTTGTTATTCAGTAGGTGATTTTCCCTACTTGAGACAACGCCCCTCCTCTTGTACAGGAGATAGAAATTTCTCTCTTCTCTCCTCTAGTTTCTGGCATTTTGAGGCATTCCGCTGTTTTTGAGTAGGTGACTTTCCCTACTCGACTCGGCGCCCCTCTCTTTGCGCAGAAGTTAGCGGATTCCTCTCTTCTCCCCTCTAGCTTCCGGCATTTTGAGGCCTTCCGCTGTTTTTAAGTAGGTGACTTTCCCTACTTGATTCGGCGCCCCTCCTTTTGCACAGAAGTTAGAAATTTCTTTTCTTTTTCATTCCTTCATGTGGAGGTGAGATGTTAGTCGGAGGGAGTCTGACGGCGGTCAGCGGCCGGGTGGTGGTCCGACGATGGTCGGGCTGAAGTTCGATGATGGTCCGCGACCGGGCGGTGGTCCGACGAAGGTCGGGATGAAGTCCGGCGGCGATCAGCGGCCGGGTGGAAGTTCGGCGGCAGGAAGAAGTATGGCGTCGGGTAGAACTCCGACGAAAATCTGTCGGCCAGAAGAAGTCCCACGACGGGTAGAAATTTGGTGTTGGGTAGAAGCCCGACAAACATCTGACGACAGGCAAAAGTCCGATGTCACGTAAAAGTACAGCGTCAGGTAGATATCTGACGGGGGTCTGACGACTGGCAGAAGTCCGACGTTGGGTAGCATTTTAGCGTCGAGTTGAAGTCCGACGAGGGTCTGACGACGTGTAGAAGTCCTCCAACGGGAGGAAGTTCAGCATCGAATAGAATTTCGATGTTAGTTTATTGATGATGGACGATCGGGTGGAAGTCCGTTGGCAGTCAACGACCAAGTTGGGAGGAGGAGGAGAGAGTTCAACGGCGCTGCTATCAGCAGTTGAACGAGAAGCCGATGATGGCTGATATGAAGTAAAGGACCGCCGGTAGATATCCGACGAAGGGTTGATAATGGCGGGTGTCCAGTGATATTGTGTTAAGGCAATATTCATCCATACTGAAGTGTGCCAACATCAGATATTACTGGATCAAGGGGCCGAAGGAGGGTGATATGCCAACATTTTGGCAATATATTAACACCGATTGGAGATCCGATGATGATCCAGTTATGTCCTTTCTTTGAAGGAGCAGTTGTAGGAGATGCTTGCGTGCAGTAAGGGAGAAGTCACTTAAATCCACCAAGGATATTTGACTGTGTTAAAGTTACTTGTTACTGGATAATACTAGCTTGTATGAGTGTCGCTAGTGTACCTTTTGATTTCAACTTCTGGCGAGAATAAATGTACACCTGAATCTGGATTTATGTAACTCCAATGATATTGTATATGAAATGAGGATTTGTCCCCTAGAGGGACCTGAATTGTTATTGCATCTGTAAGACATGCTTTGTGCTTTTGATGTATTATTAGTCTGAACGAATGTGAGAGAAATCCTTTTAGGATGTTTGACATATTTGAGACTGTAGGTCAAAGCCCTTGCTTGATGACGTTAACATGTATGAAAAAGGTCGAGAGAATCCACCAAGGATGTGAGACCTATTCGAGGTTGTATGTCGGAGCCTTTGCTCGACGATGTTAACCTGTATGGAAGAGGTCGGGAGAATCCACCAAGGATGTGAGACATATCCGAGGTTGTATGTCAGAGCCTTTGCTCGACGACGTTAACCTGTATGGAAGAGGTCGAGAGAATCCACCAAGGATGTGAGACCTATCCGAGGTTGTATGTCGGAGCCTTTGCTCGACGACGTTAACCTGTATGGAAGAGGTCGGGAGAATCCACCAAGGATGTGAGACCTATCCGAGATTGTATGTCGGAGCCTTTGCTCGACGACGTTAACCTGTATGGAAGAGGTCGAGAGAATCCACCAAGGATGTGAGACCTATCCGAGGTTGTATGTCGGAGCCTTTGCTCGACGACGTTAACCTGTATGGAAGAGGTCGAGAGAATCCACCAAGGATGTGAGACCTATCCGAGGTTGTATGTCGGAGCCTTTGCTCGACGACATTAACCTGTATGGAAGAGGTCGGGAGAATCCACCAAGGATGTGAGACCTATCCGAGATTGTATGTCGGAGCCTTTGCTCGACGACGTTAACCTGTATGGAAGAGGTCGAGAGAATCCACCAAGGATGTGAGACCTATCCGAGGTTGTATGTCGGAGCCTTTGCTCGACGACGTTAACCTGTATGGAAGAGGTCGGATCGAATCCCCCTGGGATCGATCTTCCAGTGATTGAGAAGTAATAAAGACTGCATATTTCTCGAATCAAGGATAAAGAGACTATATTTGTCAGTAGTTTTTCACTGTCATTTGTATTCTTTTTAAAGAAAGAGACAATATCAAAACTGGACGAACAACACATTATATTACTGTAAGATAATAATTCCCTTGTACAACAGAAGAGATACATATAGGGACAACCACATCATTCGACTTGGTAGAAATACTAAGGACATTAGAATGACATCCTACTGATCATAGAAGAGATACATGGTGACACATGACAAGTAGTATTACTAACACAAAGGTTCAAGTTGCAGCATTACTCAATCTCACCAACCATTTGAATATTATTCAATGGTTGTCTTTGTTGTTGTTGATTTTGCCCCCCAGTGGGGCGAGCTTCTTCTCGGGTATGTGGGTTCCCAATAAACTGTCGAAGATAGCCCTGGCGGATAAGTCTTTCAATCTCATCCTTAAGTTGCCAACATGCTTCAGTAGTGTGGCCACGACTACGATGAAAGTGACAGTACTGATCTTGATTTCCTGTATTTGGCTTCAAAAGATGCGGCCATTTCACTTTGTCCTGATCTTGAATCGCCATTAACACATTTGCTCGAGATGTATTGAGCGGAGTGTACTCTTTCTCCTGCCGAGTTTCTCGTTGTGGTAATGGGGGCCTAGAAGGTAGATTGCTATTCCCTTGCTTTTTCCATTGTGATGAGGGAATTTCCACCTCAGATGCTCCCTTGCGCTTCCCAGTGGTTTGCTCGAACTGTTTTCTATGAGCATTTATTGCCTCATCTGCAGATATCTGCGCCTCCACACGATGGATCAGATCGGCATATGAATGAACAGTGTCGCGCATAAGTGCCGAATAGAAAGGACCAGGACGAAGGCCTCCAAGGAAGACCCCTCGGAGCAATTCTGGGTTTAGTCCTGGAATCTGTCGTGCCTCGGTGGAAAATCGCTGAAAGTACTCTTTTAACGATTCTCCCTCGTTTTGACGAATCCCGGAGAGGTGGGAAGAATCTTTAGCAATTCTTCGATTGGCTACAAACTGTTCAACGAAGGCTTTGGCCAATTTGACGAATGAAGGGATCGTTCCAGATGGAAGAGAATAGAACCATGTTCGCGCCTGTCCTTTGAGTGTAGCAGGAAAAACCTAACATAGGAGGGCATCCGAAGCTCGCTGGATATGCATGATGGTTCTATAATGATCGATGTGCTCGTATGGGTCGGATGTCCCGTCGTAGGAATCAATGCTCGGTAGTTTAAATCCTACCGGAATAGCGTGTTGAAGAATAGCTTCTGTCAAGGGTGACGACTCCTGCAAGTCCCACTGACGAAGGGGTTGCCTTATGCCTCCTGCAGGGAACTCTTCTCGAACCAATCGTCGTAGTTCGTGGCGAAGGGCATTGCGAGGGAGCTCAGCAGCGTGTGGTCGGGCTAACTCTTCAGGGAGGTCCAAAGGAATGCGAGGTTGCCGACCTGTGGGCGAAGGATGGGTAGAACTTGCTGTATCAGCCAGTTCATTATCTTGATGTGACTGCAGATGTCTCCTTGGCAGAGGAAGAGGAATTTCTGCTTGAAGATGTTCGAGTTGAACAGCTTCTACTCGTGGTGGATCTCGAGGGAGAAGAACCTCCTCCTGTGGTGCTAGTGCCGGTTGTTGAGTCTCTCGCAGGAGTTGTAGGATCTCGTTCTGAGATTCTTCCATTTTTCGGATTCGCTCCTCCAAAGAAGGCCCTAAGGTTCCTTCTCCAGCAATGTGTTGCCCCCCATGCAAAAAGGAGGCAGAAACTTGATGTCCATGATTTATAGACTGGTTTCTGGATTGATGAGAGTGGGAGCGGGAGGCTCCTATGAGGCGACTGTTACGCCTATTGGCCATGAAAATAATATTTAGGAGTGTGGGATAGTCTTCCCACAGACGGCGCCAAACTGTTGCGGACTCAAATATACGCGGCGATAGAATTTAAATTTCCGTCTCAGCGTTGTACGTATATCCAGCACACAAACAGAATCGAAATAGTAACACCAGGATTTTTACGTGGAAAACCCTGGAAAGGGAAAAAACCACGGGGCCGTGCCCAGTTGAAAGAGTTCCACTAGTGTTGTTTGAAATACAAGGCTGATTCGTCCTTTAAATTCAGGACAATTGGATTACAACGAGTATCAGTTACAAGGACAGGCAGAGTTCCAACGTCACTCGGGGTGTCGAGCAGAATTCCGGCGTCGGGTAGAATTCCGACGTTGCTCCCCTGTCGGGCAGAATTCCGGCGTCACTTGGAGAGAAGTCCGGCGTCACTTCGAGAGAAGTCCGGCGTCACTTCGAGAGAAGTCCGGCGTCACTCGGGCGTCGGGTAGGATTCCGGCGTCACTCGGCGTCGGGTAGAATTCCAGCGTCGGGGAGAATTCCGACGTTGCTCCCCTGTCGGGCAGAGTTCTGGCGTCCCTCGGGCGCCTGGTGGTACTTCGGTGGTGTTCCGGCGGTGTTCCGGCGGAGTTCCGGCGGAGTTCCGGCGGTGGTCGAGGAGGAGCTGTTCCCTCCTAGGCTTCTCTTCTCTTCTTCTTCTCTTCTTCTCTTCTTGGCTTGGGTCCCCTCTTAAGAGAAATGAGGGGCTATTTATAGTTTTTCTGGAGTGGCATAGCCTGTAAATATGTGAGGGATCAGGGGCAAATAGGGAGTGATCCGGATGAACGGCTGATATTGAATCCCTTGATCGTGAACCGTTTATCAAGCATTTGAAGGTCTTAATGATATCAGAATTCTACGATCTTGGGCTTGTTGGATTCGTCTCGTCGAGACGCTCGATTCGACTATAAGCTCGTCAAAATCGGAGACCGTTTGGTAACTCAAATTGCTGTTCGATGCTTCCAACAGTGCTTCGGGTACTTGATTTGGGCTCATTTGGGCTCGGATTGAGTCGACTTTGGTGTCGTTGGGCTCGTATTTCCGAGACGCTCAGTTCGACTATAAGCTTGCTTAAATCGGAGTTTATATGGTCTCCGAATTAATTTTTGAAGTTTCCAACTTGAGTTTTTCCTCGAGATTCGTGCCCGATCAAGATAATTTTCCGATGACGTATCAATATCCTTACTCGAATAATTTATGATCTTTTTTAAAAATATGTCTATATAAAGGCAAGAGAAGTGAGCAATAAGGAAAATACAATAAAGTTGAATATTCTCAATAATGAGCATATATTACAATAAAATTATTATAGATTCTTACAAATAAATTCAAATTACAAATAATAATTGACATGATAACATGATAACTCTAACATATAAGATATCATTGTATGGATTAATACCATAAATGATGAGTGTGCCAATAATTATGATTATCAATGAATTTTTTGTTTGTTTTATTGATTAAACACACACACACACACACACACATATATATATATATATATATATATATATATATATATATATATATATATATATATATATATATATATATATATATATATATAGATGAACCATAATGATTTTAATTGCAGTCTAAAGAGAGTTAAATTATATACATTTATATTCATTTGATTTATGCAATTCACCTTGGTCTATTATTTAGGAGCTTTGGCTGTCAACCAAGAGGTCTTGAATTCGAAGCTTTTGTATGTGTTGTGTGTTTGAGTTTGTCTTAATTGACCTAAATGTCCAAAAAAATAAATCAATTCATTTGATTTGAGCTCAATTACACTCCAATCAAATTATTTTCATATTATATAAAATAGAAATCACACGAACATAATCTAACTGCATTCAATTGATAAATTGATTTTGCCACCATTAAGTTGACAGTCTCCAATTTCAACTTGTTCTTTTTAAAAGGTATATGTATGATATTCACTTCATATTTTTTCAGGCTTTGGCTTTGCATTTCTACCATGAAAGAACCCAACAACGAGAAATGGGGGTGAAGGGGTTGGGAATAGAGCAAACTTTTGTTCCGAGTCAAGAGAGGATTTAGAATAATTTTGTATCTCATATATAATTGTGTTAGAAGTCGAGAGCTGATTTAAGATGTTTTTATATATCATATATTTTTGTTTATATAAGTATAATTTTAATAAAAAAATATTCAGTTTATGCTCTTTTAAAATTTTAGGATTTAATAGGGGTGTTAAAATGGTTGAAAGGTCGGATTTGGATCTGACCAAAATTAGGTTGACTCGAATCCAATCAACCCTAACTCCATCCGTTTAATAAATTGGTCAAAAATACGTGCTCGAATCTAACCCTTTAACCTATTTTGATTAGATAGATTTTTTTTATAACTTATTTGCACCGTGTCACTCTCTCGACTCGCCTGCAATGCGATCTGCCTCGCGCCCTGGTCCCCCATGCTCGACCCCCTAGTCAAGCTGGCAACCTCGCACCTGCGTCGCACTCGAACCCTCGCTCGCATCGGGCTTGCACTCGTGCCCGCTAGCCCACTCGTCGCCTCGCAATTGCCCGCTCGCAATGGGCAATTGCGTAGCCTCCCCCACCCCTTGCTCTCTGCACTTGATGCTTGCCTGCTTTATGCTAGTCTGGGTCAACATGTTTGGTCGGGTCCGGGTTTAGATTCCTGATTAGTTTGTATAATCGGGTTAATTTCAGGTTGAATTATTTGAGAGCAGATCATTTTCGGATTGAATCCAAATCTGACCCGAAAATTCATTTTACACCTCTACCAGCTACCCAAGTTTTGAGGTTATTAAAAATCAAAAGCAAAGCCAGGTTATGCTTACGTGTGCTTGTCCGGCCGAAAAATTGATACGTAAGGTACGAAGACCTTTTAATTACAACCTGGACCTTGGAGTAGGTTTCAATCACACACAAATATTTTCTACAATGTCAATTCAATTTAAGATCTGTTAAGAAAATTTATTTCTTGATCCTTTCAAGTGATTAAAATGAGACTTTTCAAAATATTTTACATCATTTAAAAATTTTATGTACTAATATGGCAACCATTATTTATTTCTTTATTTATTATGTCTTATCTTGTACCATCTATGTAAACCTATATATAGAGGTCCTATTTGGAATAGAGTGGGTATGAAGAAAAGACAAGCTCTTCTTTTCCTATGCTTGATCCCTTTCTTCTCCCTTTTCTTGCAAATTTTCATTTTCCTTGCCGTAGCCAGTGAACTTCAAATTTCTCACAAGATGATATCAAAGAGAATCTCGATCTTCCTGTGAAACCATATGGGAAATGTCAGATCTCTGTCATCGCTCTTCATGGGAACTCAGAGTGACTTCTCTTCCACATGTAGCATGAATCTTGCAGTCAATGATACGCAGATTCCCTTCTACCTCCATTACTCCAATAGCTTAGGTATCTCCTTAGTCTCCCACATCCTCACTGAGTCACGCCATGGTGATTTTCTTGTCAACCGAGAATAAGATTGGCTTCATTAATGGGTAGATCACCAAGTGAGATGGAACAAAAACACAAACTCCTTCATTCTTGGACATGCAACAATAACATAGTCATCTATTGGATCTTGAACTCCGTAAGCAAAGAAATTTTAGCAAGCTTGTTGTATACCTGTACCTCCAATGAGATCTAGAAAATTTGCCAAAGCATTTTCAGCAAACGAACAACCTTAGATTTTTCAATTAAAATGAGAGTTGATCAAACACAAGCAGTTTACGTCTATATTTCACTAAACTTAAAACGCTGTGGAAAGAGCTCAACAATTACAGGCCAACCTATACTTATAGAAGATGGGATTGCATGCGTTGGAGTGAAATAGATGATAGTTTTCCATTAGATGGAGTATGCAATGTCTCTTTTGATGGGTCTCAATTACACTTTCTCTCAAACTTGGGGACAAATTATGTTCATGAACCATCTACCCTCCAATCATCATTTATTTATTTTTAATCTCTAAAGATGAATGTCAATTAATAGTTGGTCAACTGGAACTTGGTAACAATGACATGGTAGAAGTTACCCTCATAGTCAAGACCGACAACAATAAGCAGAGGCCAACTCACAAATCCAAAAACAATAGATTTCTAAAGGAGGACTAGCTCTACTGTTCTCATTGTAACATCACCAAGCATGTGAAGAAAAAGTGCTTATGGCTATCCTCCTAAGTGTCATTCAAGAATAATAAAGAGTCTAGGAAACCTACATCATACATCAATCAAGCCTTATTGGATAGCAATGGCCATGACCAATACATCACCATCGCACCAAATTTCTTGAATAGCCTCAATCAACAACAAACTTGATCAACCAATGATTCTATTCTTGCATCTTGTACAAGCCAAAGAAAACAAACAATCAATCAATATAATAAGTACGTGTTTTTCTACCATGATAATTTCCTCCTTGTCAGCTTTAAGATATTGGCTCATTGACTTCGGAGCATCAACACACATGTTCCAATACCAATCTATTCACTTCAATGTGAGATATACCTTATACCACAATAATCTTACCTAACAAGATTAAAATTCTGGTCACCTCATGTGGATAAGTTAGATTACACTCATGTTATACTTGTACAATGTATTTCTTATTCCAAATTTTATGTTTAATCTTTTTTATGTGAGAGCTATTCTTGCAGATAATTCTTTCACAATTACATTCTTTCATGGTCTTTTTAACATCCAAGAAATTACAACAACAAGATGATTGGCATAACAAACAACATAGACTTTACATTCTTGACTCCTATAATATGGAGTCAAATTTCTACCTTAACAATATATTTTTTCATACATGGCACAATCGCCTTGGACATTTATTCAATGTTAAACTTGCTCATCTAGAGTCCTAGATTATGTGTCATATTTCTAACAATAATAAAAATTCTCCTTCACATTTGTCCATTAGCAAAACCACCTAGAGTTGATTCATTGTGACATGGGAAGTTTTTCATACACCTAATTATCTTGGTTATCAATTTTTTGTAACTGTTATTGACAATTGAATTCAATTTATGTGGATGTACCTTATTAAATATAAAATTGAAGCACCAAGGGTAATTGAAAGATTTTTTAACATGATCATGACTCAATTTAATATTTTCGCCAAGGTTTATCGATCCGACAATGCTAAGGAACTAAATCTCCCCATGTTATTCAATAAACACAGCATTATACATAAATACTCTTGTGTTGAGCAGTCGCAACAAAATGCGATGGTTGAATGCAAACATCTACATTTGCTTAATGTATCTATAGCCATATATTTTTAGTATCGGTTCAATTAAAATTTTGAGCGAATGCATTATAATTGCAACAATTATTATAAATCGAACCCCTTCCCCTCTTCTTCATCATAAAACATCTTATTAATTACTATAAAATGCTTTGATCGATTATACCAATTTTTGAGTTTTTGGATATCTAGCTTTTACTTCTACGCTTATTGGACATATAACCAAATTTCAACCACATGCTTGAATGTACCCATTCCTAGGCTATCCACAAGACATGAAAAATGTACAAACTATATAACATGCACAATAAACAAATTTTTATTTTTTGTGATGTTGTATTTCATAAAAATTATTTTTCCATTGACTCAGTGGATCACTGCATTAGTGATATAGACCCCTTTCCTAATCTTGTCTTACCCAACTCAATCCCCAAAACTTAACCTTCCAATTACAATACCACTCTAAATTCATATCAAGTTCATTCTTCTTTAACAACATTACCACTAAGGCGAACAATGTCGACACCACTAATGCAGCACCTGAACCTTGTCAATCCACTATGATTATCATGCCACCATGATATTTATATGATTTTTTTATAACAAATTGCACAATAGGTCATCTCAATTTTACCACTATCAATATCCCATTTATCCCCACTTGTCTTACAGTTCAGTTTCCACAGCACATAGGAAATTTGCATAGAGCTTCTCAACTCACTTTGAACCAACCTTTTATTAGCTAGCTATGAAACTTCCAAAATGCAGTACATGAAAACAATGAAATACTGGCGGAATTTCCGGCAGAAATATTTACGCCGGAATCAACGACGGCATTTCCGGCGGATTGCCCCGCCGGTAATATTACGGCGTATTTTCTGGCGGAAAAACCGTCAGTACTTTTCCGACGGCGAAACCGCCAAAATTTCGCCGGTGTTTTCAATATACCGACTCATATTCCGCCGGTAATATCCGGTGGATATTCCGGCGGATTTACCGCCGGTTATTTAAAACCCGACGAAGTATTACTGGCGGAGTATCCGTCGGTAATACTTCCGGCGTATTTTTCGCCGGAAAATACACTGGTAATACTTCCGGCGTATTTTCCGCCGGTAATTTCAATATATCGACCCCGTGCCCTCGACTTCAGCTCATTCTGTTTAGGTCACCGCTACGCTTACTGTGTCGATGACGCGCGCCAGCCCTCGATCTCCGTCGACGACGTCCCTCCCTCCCTCGATCGAGCTCCTTCGACGATGACCTTGCCCTCGAATTCCGTCGACGACGCCCCTCCCTCGCTCGATCAAGATCCTCCGTCGACGATGTGCGCCCGTGGCTGTGTAGGTAACTTTCTCCCTTTCGCACGCTCCGTTTCCTCCGGCCAGTTCGCCCTAATTTGACGAACTTTTATTCTTGGACGCAGTTCGACTTCGCTCCGTTGACGTTGGCCGCGCCGGGAGCTCGCTTGCTGTTTAGGTAACATTCTCCCTTTCACATTTCTTTTTTTTTTGTTGGGTTTAGTCATGGATGTTCTCACTAGACATTTGCAAGAGGATGTACATTGGTGTATGCATTTTGCTGATGATATTCTTCTTGTTGATAAGACTAGAGAGGGAGTTGAAGGTAAACTTGAACTATGTAGGCCAACCTTAGAGTCTAAAAGCTTTCATTTGAGTAAATCTAAAACTTAATATATGGAGTGTAATTTTAGTAATAATAAATGAAGTGGGGTTTGTAACTTTGGGCAATCAAAGTCATTAATAAGAGCACACATTTTAGATATCTTGGGTTTATTGTTCAGAGTAATGAAATAGATGTGGATGGTTGAAGTGGAGGAATGCATTGGGCTTGTTATGTGATAGAAAATTCCCTCTCAAACTTACGAGAAAATTCTATAAGATGATAGTGAGACTTGCAATTCTTTTAAGTGCAGAATGTTGGTCATTAAGAAGAGTACACGTTTTAGATATCCAAGTAGGATGGTTGAAGTGGAGGAATGCATTGGGCTTATTGTGTGATAGAAAAGTACCCCTCAAACTTGAAAAATTATTCTGTCCTGATATATAAGCTAAAAAAATTATTTATTCTTTATTGTATGTGTTTAATTGTAGAAATATTTTTGTTGGCTTCCCCAACATAATGATAAAATCAGAAAGAATTTTGAGAAGCGTGGCTCGACTCGTATGCGAGACATGTTTACTGATATTAGAAAGTCAGGCCAGCGACCTCTCTGGATTGGTGAGGGTGTATGGGCAGAGTTGAGCAGTGCTTGGGGAAGCCCAGATTATACCAGAAGAAAAGATCAAAATAGACAGAACAGAGCTTCTGATGTTGGGGGCTTGGGTAGTTCCCTTCATACAGGAGGTTTTGTTCCTCATACTGAGCACAGAAGACGTTTGGTAAGAAATTTTAAAATCTTTTAATAATTTACTTTAATTAGAATACTAATATATGTCTATTACAGAAACAGGTGCTGGGTAGAGAACCGACTCCTGTTGAATTGCATAGTCATACCCACAAGCGGTAGGAGGACCAACAATGGGTTGACGAGCGTGCTAGGAGAGCCTATGTAAGTATATAAGTTAATTTGGTGATATTATGTGTAAATAGCATAACTTTTTATTAACTTTCATAGGAGGAGTATACACGGCTTCGAGAGAGTCAGGTTGCAGTAGGTGAAGGTTCTTCTGTTGGATCAACATACTATTTTGACTACCGCACTTGGTCGCAAGCGGTAGGAGGAATGCAGCATGGCAGAGTATATGGGTTAGGCTCGCAGGCCTATGCATATGAAGGGTAGTCATCTAGTGGGGGCAATTTTTCATCTAGTACCCAAAAATCTTTATATACCCAACAGATAGCTGCCCTCACAGCCGAGCTAGAACAGGTACGGAAAGCCCAAGCTAATTGGCAGATGCAAATGCAGCAGCAGCAGATGCAGATACAGCAGCAGCAAGCTCAAATGTTAGAAGAAATGAGAAAGATGAGGGAACAGATGAGTAGTGGTAGAAGTACAACATCACCTGAGGATGAAACTGAATCAGAGTAGACATTATTTATCTATTTTACTGATGTGGACATATGTTTTTATGTATTTTTTGGACAAATTTATCTATTTGCTGTGTGAACATGTTTAGTTATTTGTTTATGACACTTTTCTTATATATGTTTTTTTTATACATGTTTAATTATTCATTATCTGGTTGATGCTCTTCTGGTTTGTGTAATTGTTAATTTTGTGGAATATATATGGTGTTGTAATTTTTTGTATGCAGGTATAAATGTGGAAATCACTTTTCAAAGTGAGGAAGGTTTTTTTTATGCTACAGGTTTCCGGCGGATTATCCGCCGGTAACTTTGCCGGAAATACGATATGACGAAATTTCCGGCGGCATATGCGACGGAACTTTCGACGGATAGTTCGACGGTGATTTCCGACGGTAAGACTAAACATCGCTTTTATTGCGGCGAAATATCCGCCGGAACTTCTGGCGGATAATTTTCGCAGGTATTTCCGGCGGTTATTACGTCGGAACACTGATACAGAAAAGGCGTCGGTTTGTCAAATATATCCGCCGGTTCTCCGCCGGAACATCCGCCAGAAATACTTCCAGCGGAAAAAATGTGACGGAATTTTTTTTCCGACGCACGTTTTACCGTCGGAGCTATTTCCACCGGTAATCCGCCGGAAACCGATTATTTCCGTCGCATTTTTTTACTTTACCGACGGATTTTGTCCACCGGTAATAGCTGTTTTTCCTGTAGTGATGGTAGATGATCATGTATGAGGAACTTCATGCCCTTGAATAAATCAACACTTGGACCATTGTTCATCTTTCAATAGGTGAACATTCAATTGGTTTGCAAATGGGCAAATAAACTCAAATTTAATCTTGATGGTACTATTAATAAACACAAAGCCCGATTAGTTGCAAAAGGTCATGCTCAACATGAAGGTGTCATTTTTTGAGAAACTTTCTCACTAGTTGCCGATATGGTCACTGTTAAAATGCTTTTAGTTCTTGCCTGTTATAAGAAATTTGACTCTCATACAACTTAACGTTAATAATGCCTCTCTCTATGGTGACTTATTTGAGGATGTCTACATGGATCTTCCTCTAAGGTGTGCTAGACATGGGGAGCAAAATAACGCAATCAGGAAAAAAGTTTGTAAACTTCATTAATCAATTTGCAACCTTAACATTCCTATAAAAAGATCTATTTTTTTTTCCTCTTAAACCAGCAACATGATTTATAAAGACTAAGAAAATCACTGATTGAAATCCAGCAGAATTTTTTTAACATTGGGATATTTCATGAACTAGTTAAAATTTATATGAGGTTCATTAATAATTTTAACAACATGGTATAGGCTTCAAAAGAGCTTCCTATTAAAAAGAAAAATGTTGCTTCACATTTAAAGAAAAATGTACTACAAACCCCCAAGTATAGAAGATAAATCAAATGTAAACTTATGTTTACATAAATAAAATTTTCATAAAATAATAATAATAAAAAATTTAACTCCTGATATATATAGACCTTACCAAAAACAATTCCACTCCAAATAATTGAGATAAAGCTAATACTAATGAATGCAAAATGAGCATTCATGATGTTAGTTGTTTGCTCAAAATAAATATCATGTTCATATATTTTCTTAACTGTAATTGTTCTCACTGAAAATGATAACAAATAACAAATAACCAAAACAAAACAAAATGCAGCATTAAGATGATCAAAATTAATGTTGTAGGATTGGAGAGAGAGAGAGAGAGAGAGAGAGAGAGAGAGAGAGAGAGAGAGAGAGAGAGAAGAAGAAGAAGAAGAAGAGAACATTGAAGAAAGTTTTGCAAAAAAGATTTGTGAATATAGATAGGGGTGTCAATATTTGACACGACACGACAATCCGACTCGAACCCGACCCGAAAAATCCGACTCGAACCCGACCCGAGTTCAAAACGGGTCGGGTTCGGGTTGACCCGACGGGTTGCCGGGTCAACCCGAAAAACTTGTTTAGAGCCTGCCCGCGAGCCCTGCCCGCTCTGCCCGCCTGGCCCGCGCGCATCCGCGAACGCCAGCGCGCCCGCGCCCTCGCCCGGGCTCGCCCACGCCCGCACTCGCTCGCACCCGCGCTCGCCTGCACCCGCGCGCTCGCCTGCACCCGCGCGCTCGCCCACTCCCACGCGCGCCCACTCCCGCCTGCGCGTCCGCCTTCGTGACCCGGGTTGGGTCGAGTTGACCCGCCAACCCGACAGGTCGGGTCCGGTTTTCTGAGCCGTTTCCCTACCCGGGTCGGGTTACGGTCAACCCGTTTAGGCTGCGGGTCATTGCGGGTTCGACCCGAACCCGACCCGAAACCCGATTTTGACACCCCTAAATATAGATTTTAAACTTCAAACAAAGTTCAACAAGAAAGAATGAAAGGAGCTTTAAAAACCAGCCCAAATAATTTCAAAGAGGCTAACAATGATGAAGATACGTTATTCATTTGAATATGCTTCTGAAGAAGAGTTGGTTTAGAAGTTAAATCACATGTATTTAACTTAAATTATGAAGAAGATTCAACTTAAATTATACTAAATAGAAAATTTGAAACTTTATGGCGAATTGTATTGATAATTTTATTTTATCATCATATTTAATTGAATTCAACGTTTATTAAATCAATTTAATGGTTTTAAAATTTTCTTCTCTACTTCTAGCATAGCGTTATCCTAGTGCCATTGCACTCTTCAACTACTCAATGAAACATTTTTTCATGACCCAAACAAGCTGTCACAGCCGCTTATGGATCCCAAAACTTATCTCATTGCTTCTGTTGGTGATCCTTTGCCTGATGCTTCTCAATACAAAGACTTGTGGGCAAGTACCTTGGCCCGACCTGCCATTTTGTTCATGTTCACAAGCTCAGACAATATCTTGCTCACCCACAAACACCACATCTAGCAGGCCTCATTACTTCTCCAATATTTCAAAGCAATGGACGGGCAATGCATCTTCATTTCTAATACTTTTATTATTTAACTACTTTTTTTTTAATGCAACTGGGAGTCATGTCTATGAGAGATTATTCTATGTCTAGTGTCCGCACAAAAATAATTTGTCCATGTTCTAGACACAAGATGCTCTATTATAGAGTTTTATATCATTTCATAAAAAGCTAGGGAACAAATGCGTACCATATGATTTGGTGATCGGCGTAAGAATGAGACCTGCAAGAAGGAAACCTCAATTCAGGGAACAAACACAAATACTAAGCTTCAAAGAGAGTAATATTTCATCAATGATTCTCCTCCCTTACAATAGCTTGTATATATAATCATAATAGAATATCCTAAAAAGTCTACACCTAAGCTAACAAATGATAAACTATTTCTATGATGTACTATAGCTAAGAATTCCTACGTCAACATATCTTGATCATGGCTACACTTGGTTTTGGCGATTGGCCGGTTTTTTTGTTGAGGCATGAATGTTCTGATGGCTACACTTGGTTTTGGCGATTGGCCGGGGTTTGGTATTTGGGGCAAGGATGATCAATTTGCATTGTTCTTTCCCTGGATGGCGACTCCTTGCAACTCTATTTCTTTCTGATGGCGGTTTCGCAACCGGGGTTGTTTCTTCAGTGTCGATGCAAATTATTTCTAAGCTAGTTGTTGGCTTTTTTCTTTTAGGCTTTCTGGTCATCCATGTCTTTCATTTTGTTATCTGAGCTTTTTGTTTTTTCGCTCAGCTTCTTAGGTTATACCTTTTTTTACCTGTTTTTGATTGTTTTCACAATCTTACACATGTAACTATCTTTTTAATGGAATGGGCTGCGCCTTAATTTTCCAAAAAAAAAAAACATATCTTGATCATCACCAATCAAGTATCTACCACAGTTGGTACATTGGTAAATATCCTTCGTAAACCACGCTATTCTCACTCTTCCATAAAAGCCCCTTCGCTCAACAAGAGCAATTCACAATACTCTTCGGAAGTATCAAAACGAAATTAAATGAAAACCTTTCAACTTCACGGAGCAATTTCATAAGTATCAACACAGCGAAAAATTATTGGGTACGTCGTCCGGACGTAGAGCTACGTCCGGACGACTCTGTGATGGTGACACGTAGCGGCCCGAAGCCAGCTCGCCAAGAAGTCGAAATGACGCACGTGCCAAAATATTTAACGCACGGCCCGACGACCCGACCCAGTTCGGGCGTGCAAATTTAATACGAAATTACTGCAACCACTCGAGAAAATTCAAAACACGAAGCTTTTCACTCTCTCTGCAACTATTCATCGTCGGGAATATCTTTAGGGTTTGTTCGTCACCTTCATTGCGTATATAATCTGAATCGATGCCTCAGGTCAGTAGTTTATAGGGTTTAACGTACGTTCGTGACCTTCATTGTTTGTCATTTGTTATCCTGTATAACAAAGAAATGTAAATGTGTTTATATCATTTAGGGTTTGTAATGTTTAGAACGATGAACCGTAAATTGGCATCAGAACACAGTACCGAGTTGGCATCAGAACACAGTACCGAGTTTAACGGTCGGTACTGCTATAAATTCCTCATTGACGTTCGTTATTGATATGCGTTGATTTAGGGTTCAGTTAAAAATTGTAGAACCTGGTGTAAATACCTATGTAGGTATTTTTATAATAAGGTAATGAAGCCCCGTAGAGTGTACCGACTCTAACAGTTGGGTATATGCTTTATACCGATCGGTACCGAGTAGGTATTCTTCGGTGTTTATCGGTATTGCTCGGTACCGACTTTTTTCTCTGAGCAATTCAGGCATAATGGATCGGTACTAATTATTATTGTACGTACTGATTTGTATTGCTCCGAAATGATCATTATTGCTGGGAACTTATTGATATTAGTTGTTGTACCGAGTAATATTCTTAATTAATGATCGGTATTGGTCGAATTCTGATAGGTTTTACTCGGTACATCTTGATATTTGTTGTTATAAGGTGGAAATTATTTCACTAATGATCGGTATTGCTGTGTATGGATAGGTATTTTTTTTTGTACTTATTGATATTAGTTGTTGTACCGAGTAATTTATTTCAATAATTGTCGGTATTGCTCTGTACGTATGGGTATTATTTGGTACTTATTGATATTTGTTGTTGTACCGAGTAAATTATGTTTATTACTGATCGGTAGAACTTGATACATCTCGATATTTGTTGTTGAACCTGGTACATCTCGAAATTTCTCGATTCTGTTAGGAATTACTTGATAACTTATTATATATACCAATGTTGCAGGGATATTCACCACCTATTCATTTCCGATGCAGAACATCCACAATTAGAGAAGTTTGCAATCATTTAGTAAGTAGGTTCGGTCAGCAATTTGTGGATAAACTGACGCAGCTCCAACTCAATCAATTCCTGGCCTTGCCTGCATTCCGTCAGAATGTACCCCTGGTGCATAAGATTCTTACAAAATGGGACATCCGAAAGCAATGTTTTGTTGTTAAAGGAAAAAGCATACCATTCACAACAGATGAGGTAGCCCTTATGCTCGGCCTTCCAAATCGAGGCTTAAAATTCGAGCCTGGAAGTGATAGAATAACTGGAAAAACTTCCAATGACGTTAGGCATGAGATTGAAAGTCTTCCTACCTCTACTCCGATTGAAGATCTTGTGAGGATATTTATATTTTACTTACTTTCAAACCTATTTTTTCCCATGACCAACTTCAAGATACCTACAACAATACCTAGTGTGGCTGATAATGTTGATGAATTTTTAACATACAACTGGCCAGCATCGATCAGTGAATTCCTAACGATTGAATTCAATAGAATTGGCAGGAATTTTTCCAAAGGCACCCCACTGGGTTACATAAATGGATTTGTACACATTTTAATTGTGAGTTGATATGTAGTTTTCAATTTTTTAAGATCACTGTAAAAGCCCACTCTATTTAGAATGTTAATCTTGGCATGCAGATTGTTAATTTAGAATCTTAATTTTCCTCAAAATATACAGATTTGGTTTCTAGAGCATACAACTATCCACGATCCATTGGACGAGCACCTCCGACCTCGTTTAGTTCGTTGGGGCAGCCAGATTAAGTACAGTGAGAAGGACCTTTCCAAATTATTTGGTGATCTACGGAAAAATCAGGTACTAATTGTAGACGTATTCCAACTAATTTATTTTTGAGCTGAAGGTGTTAATCTTGGCATGCAGATTGTCCAGCAATTCGTAGGAGTTACAGATTTGGAGAGAACGTTACTTCAGAGTTCCACTGTTCATCCTGAACCGAAAATGTCATCCACACCAGACAATGTGCTACAAATTGAATTCCATCAACCATCTAGTCCCCAAACTTCCCCAGAAAGATCCCCCAGGCCCTCCAGTCCAGTCAGCTCCCCAAAGATTCCAATCCAACCCAGAACTCGGACAAGACAACCCACCACCCGAAGTACAGCAGCAAAAGAGAAGAAACAAACTGCAGATGTTAACTTGAAGAGTTTGAAAGCTGCGTGCAAAAAGCTGAGAGCACAGAATAAATCACTTGTTAAGAAGTTATCTGCTGTTGAAACGAACTCCACTTTGTTAGAGAGTCGTGTCAAAGCTCTTGAACAAACAGTTTCTAAAATGAGGGAAAAGGAAAATCAGAAACTTCAAGGAATAGACAAGTTTTTATTCGAACATTTCCCAACTACATATACAGCTTTTCAAATGGGGAATTATTCCGACTCTACCTCTAGGACCATTAGTGAGCATGATGTTGTTAGCCCAGAAACTGCTAATACTCCTGAAGATGTAACACACCCAAAATCAGCTGAGGAATCACACGACGTTGTTGACAATGCCTCAAATGAAATAACAAATAAAGAGGGCCAACATGATGCAGGAGAATTAGCAGGTTCTGTGCTTATTATTGCAAATAAAATAACAGAAATGGAGGCCCTACAGTCGGTTCTTGACATTACAAAGGAAATAAATAAACCGGAGGAACAACAGGAATTTACTGAAATTGTTGCAAAGGAGAAAATAATTCCTGAGGAAGCACAGAATGTTGTTGACATTCCAGTTAAGGAATTAACAAAACCGGACGAAGAGGAAGATATGAGATTTGCTTCTTCTTCCAAGACTGGAATAGCTAGAAGGGTGCAGCGTCGGGTTGGGAGGAAAAGAAAAATGGTGCAGTCTCCCTTCACGACTGGAGCTAGGAAAAAAATAATAATTTGAAGGTCACTACGTCTAATATAGAAGTTGATACAAATAAAGAAATAACTGAGAAGGTGCCGGCTAAGAGTTTAGATATTATTGAAGTTGGTACTGATAGTAAAATAGAAGCGAGGCCAGCTGAAACAGCACTTGAGTACGGTGGTCGAACAGCAATAAGCGATGAAAAACGAATATTCATTGACACATGTCTCCAAAAATACAAGGATAAGTGAGTGCTATGCGTATATTACTGTGAAATTGGTCGTTATTTGGTCGGTATTTACTCAGTATTACCAAGAAATTAGTCGGTATTAGTCGGTATTACCGAGAAATTACTCGGTATTACTCGGTATTACCGAGAAATTACTCGGTATTACTCGGTAATACCGAGAAATTGGTCGGTATTTAGTAGGTATTACTCGGTATAAATGCGTAATTTAGTTGGTAATACCGAGAAATTGGTCGGAATTTAGTAGGTATTACCGAGATATTGCATCGGTATTACAGAGGAATTACTCGGTATCAATGCGTAATTTAGCCGGTATTAGTCGGTATTACTCGGTATCAACGCGTAATTTAGTCGGTATTACAGATGAATTACTCGGTATTACCGAGGAATTACTCGGTATCAATGCGTAATTTAGCCGGTATTAGTCGGTATTACTCGGTATCAACGCGTAATTTAGTCGGTATACCAGATGAATTAGTCGGTATTACCGAGGAATTACTCGGTATCAATGCGTAATTTAGTCGGTATTACAGAGGAATTACTCGGTACTATTTTTCTCCAACTTTATATACTAATTATTTCTTACAGGAATGACATGATCTATGCTTATGGGCATGTTTTTATATATAGAAGCCAAATCGATGAACTGTTAATGTCAGAATACCTTGATAACAACCACGTGGATACATTTGGTATTTTTTTGGTGGAAAAGAACCAGATGTGCCCTGGACTCTATTTACCATTCCTATTTGTTTCTAGCTTCCACTGGGTGAGTTAAATTGTTAAAATAATGTTTTGGTTAATTAGAAATAAAATTATTTTCTGTACTTGTTACAGGGTTATAAGAAATTTAACGCAGACACAAAAAAATTTGTTTCCCATATAAACAAAGAATCTGTCAATGCCGCCAATTTGATTCTTGTACCCATCATTGAAAGTTCTCATTGGACTCTCCTTGTTGGGAACTTGAAGAACAAAGTTTGGGATTTCTATGATTCATTACCCAAAAAGACTCACAGAGCAATTCTACCAGAAGTTGTAAGTACAGTCCTCAAACTCTTTAAACAAAATTATAATGGCATTCTTTTAAAATCATGATATTTACAGATATCCCATCTGTACGAGGACACAACTACTTCATTTGCTACGGACATTCAACGATGGCGGATCCGAAGAATTAAACAAGTCCCAACTCAGAAAAATAGTGTAGATTGTGGGATGTACGTCTGCAAATATATGGAAGCCGTCATCCAACCTGAAGCTGTCGTATGGGCTCATGTAAAGGACTGGGAAGATAATATGGCTAAATTCAGGGCAGAATTTGCGTACGCCATCCTAAGCACTATAATAAAATGAGCATGTAATAACTTCACTAATTTGTTTATGTAATTGAGAATTTAAATGAACAAACATTTTGAGAGTAATACCACGAGAAGAACTTCAAAACCTGTATTAAACAAACGAAGACTGAGTCCCTATATTTTCAGAAGTAAAATGTACAGTTGTAGGTGCATTGTTCACTGTGCGCTTAATTTTTTTGCTTTTCCTCTTTTCCCAGTGATCCTTCAATCTAGCATTTGAGATGCCCTTTGGCCTGCACTTCGTAGGGTCTTTAATATTTCTTTGTGCTCCGCCATTTATATTGCAAACCTTATTGTTCTCTACCTTCTTCCCTTCCATGATGCATCGAACTTTTCCTGCCATGTCACTCATTACAGCGACCATACACTGTTCAGCATCCTCATTACCCTGTGCTTCTGTGCTTATTTGATATGCAAATCTGCAAATAAAATTTCTAAAAATCATGGTATTGGATCCCTCCATTGATGGCCTGGTATTCTTTCCTATACATGTACCCTCTCTCACAGCATAAAGATCTTTTCTTGCTCTGGCTGACCATCTAGGCAAAAAATATTTTTCAGGTATATTAACAATATCTAACTGCTTAATAACTCTCATGCAGTGAGAACATAACAAACCCATCATTTCAAACTTGCCACAACTGCAATGAATGTTTCCCTGAATTGACTCAATATGAACAGTCCATGTTTGCGTGTCAAATGATTTGCCTGTGTACTTGATCGTGAACGTGGATGAGTCCGGTGAAGCATTATCAATGCACAGTCCACCCACACCCTGTAAAAATTCCTCTTCAAAAAAGGTGTATAATTTTCTCGAGTAAAAACGGGCGGCTTGCTTTAATATTGAGCTGCACTTAATTATAGGTTCTATCTCTGATTGATTGCATCTAAAATCTTCATCTTGTTCGTTTCTACGCCAACTCTTCATCACCTTCTCCAACCCCAGGAAACAATCAGTTATACAACTGGTTGGCTTTGAAATGCCATGGCAAACATGATTGGTGGATTCACTACGTTGTGTAGAAAGAATGCCAAGATTAAAACTTTTTTTGTTGAATGCAGTTGACCACTTGTGCCTAACTTTGTATAGATCATTCAACCACTGGTGATTCTGGAGGTTCCCTTCAGTGATCATTTCAGTCCAATTCTTCTCAAACTCATCCTCCGAATCACAGTTGCCTAAACATGTATAAAATAGACCTTTCACTTTGTTATTACTATTAAAGCACCATACTTTAGAAGGAGCCTTCTTGTATATATGCCATTGGCACAAACGATGCCGTGTTTTAGGTAATGCTATCTCTATGGCCCTAGCCATTGCTTGGTCCTGATCTGTAAATATTGTTAAGGGATGTTTATTATCCATTATTCTTAAGAAAGTTCTAAACAACCAGGTAAATGACTCGATCGTCTCCTCAGATAAGAAAGCCACCCCTAATAGAACGTTTTGCCAATGATTGTTAACTCCTACAATAGGTGCACATGCTAAATTATATTTGTTAAGCCTGTAGCTAGTGTCAAAAATTATGACATCACCAAAGCACTCATAATCAATTCTGCCCAACCCGTCAACCCAAAAGAAATTCAGCAACCGGTCTTCTTCATCAGTTTGTACATCCCATGCAAACATGTTGTCATCAGCGAGTCGTTCTTTAAACAATTGAATAAGTGAATTTGTGTCTCCACTCTCAATCCTGGCTCTTCGTTCTTTTTGAATGTAGTTGTATGCATCCCTCTTTGTGAACCGCAAATTTTCTACACCGCCTACTTCATTAGATAGGTATGAAAATGCATCAACTGTTCTGATACGAGCTTCCGTCATTGATTTCAGAACAGACGCATCCTCATCACTAATGTTTCTGCATGATCTAAGCAAATGTTGATCTCCCGGCTTCGCCAATTCGTGATTGTGACTTTCAATCGATTTTTGCACCATCCAAACTCCATCTTCAGACACAGCAAACCTAATCATAGCTGGACACCCGGTTCTTGTGTTTGATTTCTGATATTTGGATTTTCGTTTTAAAACATTCTCCTTTTTGAATCCTGCTTTCGAACATACAAAATCCTTTTTTTTAATTTTCCTCGAGTTTGGCCAGAATGCATGATGTTCTTTCCGAACACTAAAACCATGACAATGAGCATAATCGCAATACATATCATATGCTTCCTTCTCACAGCTGTAAACACCCTGTTTACAAATATAAATATCATTTCACTTGCCTAAACACAAGCAGCAGTAAAAAAATTACATAATCACATAAACACCAAACCTGTACCGAGTATAAGTACCGAGTATAACTGTAACAATACCGAATATGACTGTACCAGGTATAACTGTACAATACCAAGAAACTCTGGCAGTCTTGGTACAATGCTACAATACCGAGTATAACTGTACCGGGTATAACTGTACAATACCGAGAAACTCTGGCAGTCTCGGTACAATGCTACAATACCGAGTAGAACTGTACCGGGTATAACTGTACAATACCGAGAAACTCTGGCAGTCTCGGTACATTGCTACAATACCGAGTATAACTGTACCGGGTATAACTGTACAATACCGAGAAACTCTGGCAGTCTCGGTACATTGCTACAATACCGAGTATTACAATACCGGGTAGCACCACCTAGTTGCAATACCGAGTAACTATACCGAGTTAATCTGCGGGTACCGGTCAGTGAAACAATATCGAGAAACTCTGGCAGTCTCGGTACACTGATCGGTACTAGAGAATAAGCTCGGTACAGATCAGTAGGATCGCAAAAACTTGTCGGTATTACAGATGACTTGGTAAATAAAACCTGCTATTGATCGATACCGACGAATAGCGGTAATCTATTGCCAAAACCATCAAAATATAAGTTGTTAAAGCACAAAGAAGGAGGTGCAAACATACTTATTGTATGTAAAAAAAAGCTTACCGATATTAATTCAGAAAAATCAACCCTACATCGGTTCTTCTTGGAACCTTCAGCCGCATTTAATGTTTCTTCAATCTCCTCGAACCCTTCGATGTCATCCAAGGAGAATTCCATTTTTCGTCTCTTCGTCTGTAATTCTTTCTCAGCGTTCTTTTGAACCCTAAATACTGTATAACGTCTACTAAATAGCCCGCCAAAAGTTATTAACCCTAAAGATAATGGCGCGTAATTCTTTTTTTCTCCGGGTCGGGTCGTCGGGCCGCTACGTGTCACGGCGCTTTCGTGCCGCAACGTGTCACCAACACAGAGGCGTCCGGACGTAGCTCTACGTCCGGACGACGTACCCAATAATTTTTCCAACACAGCGGCTGCCCCTTGGTTCCGACTTGGTGCGGCTTATGATTCGAAGATGGAAGAGGAAGATGATAAGGAAAAAGTTGTGAAGAAAGCCGATCCTCAAGCCGAGGATGAAGACGACGACAGCGATGATTGCTATGAAATCGATCCAATCGATTTCACCACAAAGCTCAAATTCAGCTCTGCCGACGACGACGACAGCGTCGCCATTGTTGCACAGAAGGGGCATGTGAGTGCATCAAAGGGAAGACTCTTCTTTCAGACGGCTTAATTTTATTCTTCGACTGTTCTAATGATTGTGATAAAAATAGGTTGCTCTTAGGGATTTTCCACATCCAAGGCATCTATGCGGCAACTTTCCTTTTAGTCGAACTACACATGAGACCTTTTGCAGTAAGGTTTGATTTTTTGGATAAAGTCTATTTATTTGGCCCTTTTTTTTTCTCCTAATTGAATTTCTGAAAGGTATGAACTATGATGCAGTGCTTTTGTTATGTTTGCGAGGTGGCTGCTCCTTGTTCGGAGTGGTGGGGAAAGAATGGTCACTGCAATGTCTCCCAGAAGGAATTAGAAGGCCAACTTCAAAAGTTCACTCACGATGATGATTAGAGAAGAAATTTTGTTCTCGTACAAATAAGAAAAAAAAGGTCTTCAGCGACCCTCAAAATTGGTCACTAAAAATTAATTTTGCCGCTAAAGCTAATTGCGACAAAAAATATTTAGATCCCTGATTTGTGGCAATAGCCTTGTCGCTGAGGTTTTTAGCGACCAAATTTTTTTTATTGCTAAATTAGTGATCACTAATTACTTTTGATCATTTTAGCAACCATTTTTTGACGCTAATGCGAATTTGTTTGGATGTTACTTATGATTTTAATTATTACTTTTATTTATTACTTTTTCTCTATTGCGTCCAAAATAAAAATGGGTCGTAAAATGATAATCAAATAAATCACATGTCTCTTTAATTTTATGAAGTGTTGTATATATATATATATATATATATATATATCAATTTTGGTGATATTTAAGCTTTGAAATGACTTTCTTACTGCTTCTTAAAACAGTTTTAAATTTTTGTACTAAAGAGCTATTTTAAAAAATGATAAATGAAGCCTTAGTAAAATTTATTGCTTATCCAATTATTAAGCCCTATCTTCAATATTTAAGATCAGTTAATCACACTACTTTATAATCTAATTATTTCTCATTAATTAGGCAGATAAATTTCATAATAAAGAAATAACACTAATTTTATTATCTTGAGGTAACAAAAATAAAAAAGTATTGAATAAAAAAATCATTTATTAATATAATTAATAAAAATTTGCTAGAAAAAAATAAAAATTGTATTCATCCATATACTTTTAAAAAGACATTCATAGATTAAAATACAAAATATGATCTCTGAAGCCCTCAGTCACAAAATCTATAAAAATTTTGTTCATCCTTTTGATCACCTCATTGATGTAATTCTCCCTGTTCCCACGATCTCCACCCTCCACATAATGATTACTCTTCTTTTTAAAGCCTCCAAGTGGTTCTTTCAACTTGAATGACCACAAGAAGTTGGCCTTTTTTAAGTAGGGATCCCTAGTGAAAATCTCATGGATGAGGTCCTCAATGCAAATAATCGTATGCTTCATAAGACCCTGCCATGATAAAAATAATAAAATTCCATAAAATCTAAAATAAAAGCTTGCGAGTTTTGAAGAATGTTAAAAAAAACAAAACCTGCTCAATGATGCAATTTTTGGTTAATGGAATTATTTGCTTCTGCAGTTTCCCATAGCCTCTATTATAAATCAATTCTCTCACACTTTTTAGGTTAGGATAGCCATATGTAACATAAGGCTCCACCCTCCGAAGCATGTTCATGGCGGCCTTGTTCACCTTCAGGAACACACCATTAAAGATCTGTCTCAGATTACGAAGAAATTAGCATATCTTTCTAAGAGCCAAAACAACATTGCCATACGTTATTCCATTGTCTTAATGTTGAGCATTAGGGTGTCGGGGAGGGCAAATTAATCTTTGCAGTCATCGAACGACATCCAAAGGCGAATGAAAACGCGCCACATCATTTTTTTGCTGTGTACCTCTTGGTACCGAATGATGTGGCGTATTATGATTCGCCTCTAAACAGTTCGATGACCGCACAGAATAATTTCTCATAGGAGAGGACGCTTCTGCAAAGCAGCAACCAAATAAAAAACAAGTTCCTAAAATATTATGAAATAAAATGTTAGGCAGTCATTGCATGTACCTCCAATAAGGATCTAATGATAGAACCATCACATTCAGCACAAACACCAATACCATAAACTACAGGCTGTTAGCAAAACTTCTTTCAAGCAGTAAACTAACATGTACAGAAATAACAGTAGTGGGGGCATAAAAGCATAAGCATAAGCAAAAAGAGCGGTTCATAAACTAGCGTGTCTAACATCTAAACTTTCATCCTTGCATGCTTCCAATAAGAATGGCAAGCAGGTATCATAGTATCTATTTAATGGATTAATAAAAATAACATCACGAACAAATATAAACAAATTTTACAAAGTCCAACCATAACACCAAGAAAAAAATCCTTGAGGGCTATTTGTTGACATTGTTCATCAACATCATCAAAAACACAAATGGCTATTCTTCTTCCTCGGATGTTTTATCCTTTCCCAAAACAATATGGGTACGAAAAAAAGATAAAATGAGTAAGTTCAGTTATAATTTGATTAATGCTAAAAAAATCAGAGTTTTCAATCCACGCATTTGATATCCAAGGCAAACGACATCAGATTTTCCTAAGAACCAACCAGTGCGATTTGTTAACCCTATAAAAGGTTGAGAACGTGGCAAAGCTGAAGCATATTCTCATTGTGCTTGTTTTATGCCATAATTCAATATTAAATCACAATAGAAATTGTTGAGAAGCCAACACTGATATATCTAAACATTTGTTACTATAGGTAGTGTGCAGTGATATCTAGCATATCTGTGAAACATTAAACTTTATGACAATGCATGGCATGGACATTCACGACAAGTTTAGACTAGGGTTGGGCATTGTCTGGTTTGATCCATTCCATGCCACCACATCAATTTGTTTCAATGTTCTAGTAATCCAGACATATCAAATAAAAATTCAAAAAAAGATCCATTTAAATTCTGCTCAAACATGGCTGAGGGTCAAAAATTCTGATCAAATACAACGGAGGATCAATTTAGGTTAGACTTGCTAAACACTGCATACGTCATACACAAGCATGCAGCGAAAGGTATACAGATATGTAGTATATATACAAATGCTTAAATGCAACCACAAATGTGAATGTATTATTATAAATAAATAAATAGATGTACACATATTTACATGGGTTCCTCTGATCACTATGGAAGTGAAATTTCTCAAAACAAATGAGCCCAACAAACCATACCAAATTACGGATCTAGTTCAGTTTTCCAACCAGTCCAATAAATGCAATGATAACAAGTACAATAAATGGATGTCTGATTTCATCTCAAAGAAAATTATGCTGCTTTTTATTATTTTTGCAAACATTAAAAATACTCTTGAAGCTCAATTTGCTAATGCCGATGAAAAATGCTCACAAAGCGGTGTCTTTGAACTTATTCCAATTAATTAAGAAGCTAAAATTAATAAAGTAGTGTCTTTGCACTTTCCAATGAATTAAGAAGCTAAAATTAATCAGGTAAAACTTGCAAATAGAAAGTAAATAACACTCAAAACCAATCTTCGAGCATTAAATTGTTAGCTACTCTCTGAGCATTCCTTAAGGAGTAACCCATTTAAAGGAAAAACCCTAATATGGAAAAATAGAGCGCCTTCTTGCTAAATGTATTATTGATATCAACCAAGACAAAATGAATGCAAACACAAACGAACCATCCCCATCAATAGTTCAAGAAGAGCTATAGCCAACAATGTATCTCCCTCAAAATAGCGAAAGCTTGATGAAATCAGAGGGAATTGAGGAAAACGCTTGCCGCCGGCCTAGTGGAGTACAAAAGATACGTAAAATATATAGATCCAAATGAAGCAAATATAACTGAAGAATGTCAAAAACCTTTGATCAGTTGCAACAATAAGGCTAAAACAAATAAAGATGGCATCAGAACCTAATGAAAATACCATAGATGCAGGAGTAGCAATTACAAGTAAATAATTTTGAGCATGTTCGGGTGCTCTCCTTTTTTCCTCTGCTAGGGTTCCGCTTCTTGGAGGCTCTCGTCGCCACCATCGAGTGGTTTCAGGGAAGCTTTTTTTCCCCTTTTCTTATATTTTGTTGCTGTTTTTTTGGTATTCTTCCATTTGGCTTTGTCGCTTTGTCCACCTCCGGCCGTTCGTGGCCGGAATGGCGGTGAGGCGAGCTTATGATCCTAGTTTTTTGATTGGATTTGTGAAATCACGCTCTTTTGTTGATGCCCTTGCTGGTTCCCACTCTAATGGTTGTTTCCCCGAGCTCCATCAATCTTCCTTCTGTGGTTTACCCTCTTTGTGGATTTCAGAAGAAGAAATTTTGGCGCTTGCAGTTCCATTTCAATTTGCATTGGTTGGTTTTTCCCCTCTAGCCGGCCTAGTTTGGATTCCATTCGTAGGTTTTTTTTCAACCTGAAGCTTAATGTCGACTTCTCTGTTACTATTCTCGATTCGTCACATGTTCTGGTTAAATTGACAAATGATCTGGATTATAGTAGAGTTTTTTTGTCATAGATCCTATTTTGTTAATAATTACTTCATGAAATTAACTAAATAATCTTCTTCTCTTGATATAAGTGTTGAGTCCCCTGTGATTCCCATTTGGATTTCCTTCCCTAACCTAAGCCCTCATCTTTTCTCTCCTCGGATCCTTCACGCTTTGGGTTCGATGTTTGGTCGACCCTTGAAAGTTGATAATGCCACCTCTGTGGGCTATTGGCCCTCGCTTGCGCGTGTATTAGTTGAATTGGACATTACCAAAAGTATTCAGATAAAATCTGGCTTGGTCCTGAGAATTTAGGGTATATCCAAATGGTTCAGATGGAGGAATTTCCCTCCTATTGTGTTTCTTGTAAATGTCTTAGTCATCTTAGGGGTGAATACCGCACCCAGTCTTTTATTCCTTTGCCTGTTACTAATATTAATTCTAATTATAGTTTGGCTGATGGGAATACTAATGGTAATGAGACTGCTGGTTTGGTTTCATCTGCTAATGATTGGCTGATTGGTGGGGGTATTGGGGGTGTTTTTGGTGGTGGTTCTGATTTTGGGATCATCATGATTGGGGCTGATGTGAGGAAAAATTCTGATAGGAATGTTTGTGCTATGGTGAAAAATTTAGATATTGCCCCTTCTGAGTTGCCTGGTTTGCCTATTAATGCTATGGTGGTTAATGAAGATAATTGCACTCAATTGGGTAATGTTGTCGATGCTTCGTGTGACAACAGAGCGCATGTCGATGTGGTTTGGAGCCCTAACCCTTGCTTGGTTAACCTTATATCTAGTCCGACTCCTAGTTCCAATGCTGGAGGTGGTGATGATGTTGTAGGTGGCGATGATGTTGGGGTGGATTTTGGTTCTACTTCTTTAGGGCTGGTGGTTCATAATGCTAGTTATCCTTTGGGTTCTTTAGCTTCGAGCTTGTCAATTGAGAATGTAAATGTTGGGGTTGACTTCGATGCTTTGCTTGTTAACAATGAAGTTGTTTCTGATGGTGTAAAGCAGAATGTTTAGAATGTTGTAATTCCTGGCCCTCTCGTTGATGTCCCTATATCTCTTATAGCTAACGATGCTTTGGTTGCTCAATTGGATGTTAGTAATAAGGATTATGAGGTGGTTGAAGGTGACTGGCTGGATGATTGTGATTCTGCATCTAATTGGGATGTTAGGGATGACATCGATGTGCAATCGAAGAAAATCTATGACCTAAATGTGATTCAAATTGCTGATGATGGTTACTTCAAAAAAGCTGGTAAGCGTAAACGGAGGAAACCCAAAAAGAAATGATTGCTTTTTGGATTTCTTTTCTCCTATGTTCATGGCTTTTTGGGCTTGGGGCTGCTAGTTATTTCCTCGTTCTGGGACTATGTTGGCTACTGCCCTGTGTTGTTTTCCTGGATCTCTTGGGTTTGTTTGTGAGGTTGAGAGTTGTCTTATTTTCTGGTTTAATTTGGGTATTTGGTTTTGTCCTTGAGGATGGCTCCTTGTTGGCTCGGTATGGTGCCTGGTGGTTTTTGTTGCTATTTTTCTTTTGCAGATTTTTTGATGGCTCATCCTCGTGCGGGTCGTCCGTCTCCTCATTTATGGCCATGTTGTTGCCTGCTGTATCTGCCTCCCGGTTGTTTTCTTGTTGTTGTTTTTTCCTTTCTTTTGGTTTTGATTGTAGTAGGTGAGATCCATTAGCTCTTATGTTTTATTTCAAATATTATATTTTTAGTGAGCTTTTGGATCTCTTAAAGACTTGTAATTTCACTTTTTGATTAACGCGTAGGTCTCTGTGTGGGTCCTCCCAAACAAAAAAAAAAGAGTAGCAATTACAAGTAACTGTAAAAAATTAAATCAACGGAGATGCAAATTTTGTCCAACTAAAAAATAGAATCGACAAATTTCATAAGCTACCAAACGATCTAACTCAATAAATAGAAGGAAGGAGAAGACCAACTCTTATCAATTCCAAAAAAATTCATATAAATTTCAGTTCCCAAATGTCATTTAATGCAAGAGTAGATGGGCGAGAATAGATGGATCGTAGAAATGATTCACCTGCAAAACCAAAAGTGCCCGTTGCTTCTATTAAGCAGATGCTTTGGGATTATCAAGTGCTGAAGATTGACATGAAAATTGTTAAGAGAAGAAGAGTTTTGAGTATCTAACCTCTTCCAAGTCTACTATGTGAAGGAACCCTTAAGAGCCGTTTGACCCAGAGCGCAGGGAAGCCTCGTCGACAATAGTGGTCCTCTAAATTTTCCCTCCGCAAAGTGAGAAAGGGAAGCAATTTCGAAACCAGTTGTGAACACTAATCAGGTAGTTGCAGATTCAATGAGCGCGTGGGAGGAGATTTTGACCTCCTTTGATACGGATTAATTTCACCTTTTCTGTTTCGAAATGACAATTATTTTTTGGTTGCCATTTGTATGCGACGTTTATGTAGAAATGTTTTTTAAGAAGCATTATTTTTCTACTGTTTTGAAAAGCTTTTTATTATTTGCTTCTCCCGTAGAAATCTTTGTTTTCTCAATCAATATTTTTAAAACCATTTTTTACAAAAGATACCGAGCAACCAAACGAAACCGGCATCGCTAAAAAAAAACTGGGAACGTGGTGGGGGATTTCGTCACTAAATTAAGTGTGAAAACGAAATAAGGCGGGCCACGTAAAGTGAAGAGAAGTATAAATGCTAAAGTTTATTAATTTTATCAATGCAATATTATTTAAATATTAGCTTAATAAGTAAAATATACTTTATATTTTTTATGCATAAATTAACCTCTCTCTCATCTTGAAATGATTCACGTTTAACTTCATTAGTTCATGGCTCAAATTAAAAATTATAATCTATATTTATTTCAATAAGATATATAAAAATATGACTAAATGTTTAACATTAGATTTAATAGTATTTAAAACTAATTTTTATCATATATATATATTTAAACTTTGACTATAGAAGTATCACTAAAAAGTTAATTAATGATATTTTTAATCAAATAAAATATAAAATAGATAAAATAAACTCTTAGATAACCTAAACTCTTGAGCTTGATAAAACTTATCTCTTAAAAAGTCAGCCTAGCTTGAACATGTGTTACCAAAATAAGTATTAATATAAACACCTTTGAGGCTATAGGAATTGAATGATTCATCAAATGAAACGCTTTAAATATATTTGTAAGATTTTGATAAAATATTCATTAGTAGATAAATTTTTTGCTTAAGAATAGTTATTGTTATATGGGATGTTTTTGAAATTTTATGAAGTTAGCATTTACTCATTTAAGTAAAAAAAACTTTTGTTTAATAAACTAACTTATTTATGAAAAAATTATACTATGAATTATTAGAGGAAAAATTAGCAGCCAATTCTCTTTTTGAGTAACTAATATCATACTTCATGTAAACTTAGGCTTCGTTTGGGGCGGCTTTCTTTCTGCTTTGTAAAGCAGCTTTTTAATATAAAATTTTTAATTTTTGTACTATAAAGCGGCTTTAAGAAGCAGGAAGAAAGCCGTCCCAAATAAAACCTTAGAGGCCATCGTCATTTTTTATCGCGTCCTTTTTTTTGTAGTCTTTAATTTTTTGGATGCTAATAATCTATTTTCTTGTAATATCACCGGTTTTTCGAATCTATCAATTGTTGGCAACAATACCAAAAAAATCGAACCTATCCACTGTTGGCAACTATACTGGCAAATCGACCTCCTTTGCTTCCACCCGTGGCCGGCTTCGCCGTCGCTATCATGTGCGTCCCGTAGGATTTATTTTATTTTATTTTATCTATATGCAATTTGATTTATAAACGCCGTATAAAATCTGAATCCAAGAGTTCTCCAAATGCACATTAATCTCATGGTTCACTTTATATTGTTTGCGAGCAATTCTTCATATACAAAAATCTGAGAGGATCTAAATTGATTTATAGCTCGTTTATATTGTTTATATATATATATATATATATATATATATATATATATATATATATATATATAATTGTTGTAATAGCTTGGTGGGAGATTCATTATCTGAAAAAATATATTGTCAAAATCATATTGCCGGAAAGAAGAGGGGAGTCTTCAAACATCTTGATTTAATGGTTGAGTTTTGATAACAACTATGGATTAAACCTTTTTTTTTCCCACGAAGGGGCCTATGCGTTAATTTAAAAAAAAGGTTACAAGTCTTTAAAGGATCGAGAGCCCTCTAAAAATATAGCATTTGAAGAAAAACCTAAGAGCTTACGATCCATTTAATACAAAGATTACAACACACAAAAAAGAAGCAAGAAAGCCAACAAAGAACCAAGAGCAAGCCAAGCACAGGGACATCAGAAAAGAGAACAGAGACACCTAAAGCAGGGCAACATCACAGCCGAAGAGACCGAGAAGGCACGAGAAGACCGCACTAACACCTACAAGACAAATAACCTCCAAAAAAAGAATAAGAACAAACCAAAATAAGCAAAGACAACCCAAAACAACCCCAAAGAGGAAAAGCAGGGGAAGAACAACAACCCAAACACACAGCCGACAGACAAACCCCACCCGAACAATCAAACTGAGCACCACAAACCCCCCAAGAAGACCCCACCCAAACCCCCCAATCAGAAACCACAACCAACCCACCACCCAACACCACCACGACACCCTAGAAACGAAAGACTCGAAGCCACAACCAAGAGACCAAGCCCACCAAGAGACCAAACCAACAGAAAGACAAAACCAACACAGCCAAGAGAATCAACAGCAGAACAAGGCACAAGCACCCAAATGACAACAATTATTTTGATTTTTTCTTCCTCCGTTTACCAGCACCTTTAATAAAAGCTTCATCAGTGATGTGCACCACATTCAATCCATACAGAGCATGAAAATCCTCCCTAATCACAACCTAATCAACCTCACCACCCCAGCTAGGTGAAGAGTGACAATCATCCAGCCAATCAAAGTGATCCACACAAGTATCCTTAGAATTCAAAGCCAATTGAGCTTGCAAAACATCACAAGAAATAAGAGAAATTGGGTCATCAATAAAAAGCGCTTTATCAATCACATCCACAGAATTAGGCAACACAATAGGTTCCAAAGCACCCAATGGAGGGTCATCCAAGCCCACCCTAATGGCATCACCAATATGTTCCAAAGCAGCCAACATAGGCTCATCCAAACCCACCCTGATGGCATCACCAAACCTAACATTAGTATTAACAAGAATATCAGCAATACGCTGAGATGAAACAACCACAATATTACCCCCAGCATCACAATCATCAAACGACATAGTAGAAGCATTAGAAGTAGGAATAAAATGCTTATCAGACTTATCCAAAATAGGACCAAAGATAACCAATCTATTACGATCACTTACCAAAATTTTAAGAGAGTTAGTAGGAGAGGGAATAATCAGAGGAGAATTAACCATATTATTAACGCACACACCTTCACTTAACAGTTTAATAGAAGCCACTAATTCAGTTCGATCTAGCACATTATCAAGCACATCATTATGAACATTCATAGGCACATTTTCCAGCTCCTGAACAATAATAGGGTCGGTAGGGAGATAAGAGAATCTTTATCTAAAAGCATGTTATCCGCAAGAAGAGAAGGGTCATTTAGAGCCAAGAAACAGGGTCCACAATGGGAGCAGTGACAGAACCAACATGAGGCTGAGCAGAAGGCATTTTAGCCTTCTTCAAATGAGGATATAACTTAATACATTCAGACTTTTTATGTCCCACAGCTTTGCAATGAACACAAAAACTAGGAAAACCTTCTAAAACAACTTTTTGAATGTAGCCAAATTTCTCAAGGCTAAGCCAAACATAATCAGGATAAGTCTTAGAAATGTCCATTTCCACAAGGATACGAGCAACGGACGGCCTCGAACCAATAGCGGTAGCATTGTCCGTGTAAAGCGGACGACCAAATAGGGAACCCAAACTAAAAAAGAATGCGAGGGGAAAATAGATGAGGGCAAAGTTTCGGAAATGAAATCCAGACCGGGATGATCGGAGACTCCTCCAATAGATCAAGAAACGGCATCCATTTATCAATTTCATAAAACAACCGTTAACGAATATGATCTATGGGTAAAAACCCTTCCATAGTCAAGATCATTAGAGAGCTTGATCAAAACATTGCTTTGATCCAAAAGGGTAACAGAGAACTCACCCGTCAATTTAAGGTTGAAAAAAAATCTCCTGATCGAATCTAACACTGGGTGACAAAGCAGAAATTTTCCAACTAAAGCAAATTCGAAAGGCTTAGCAAGATGAAGGACTTCTTCCTCTGAAATCCATAACACCGGCAAACCCCTAAGCGTAGTTACTTGCAAATCTGGAAAAACCTTCGAAGCATCCTCACCATACAAAATATCCTTGAAGGATTTAGAGCGATTTTTACCATCAAGAAGGCCAAGATCGATACGTTTAACATCATTCGACATAGCAATAGGGAAAAGCAAAGAAATAGAAGAAAAAATGCAGAAAGAGAAGGAGAAAATCAGATCAAAATCAGGGCGACCAGCAGAAAATCACAAAAACTCACCAAAAAATTGAAGAAATGGTGGCTAGGGCAAAGACCTAGCCGAGCCAGGAGCTGAAGGCGGAATCACATACAAAATAAGGAGGAATAAAATAGGGAGCCCCCTCTTCAAGAGACTTCCCGATCATTGAGCCCGACGGCCAGATTGGGCGCAGCTAGGGCAAACGAGCATCGGAGCTGAAAGTGGCATAAGCTTAAAAACTCATATGATTAGCTACATGGCCATGATCAATGTTTTTTGCTATGGATTGAACCTATTCTTTTATCAAACAAGAAATAGATAGGGTTTGGTGCAGGAAAGCAATAAAATCATCTAAGACATAAGTCCTATAATTATTATAATATCTGAACCATATGCCTTTTGCAACGTGAGTCTGTCTTTTGATTTCAAGTTTTCTTATTTTTACAAAGGCTAGTGATTTGCTATTTAAAAAAAAATTATTAGGTTGGATTGCTTGTCTATGAAGCATTTGATTATGATGAACAATAGTACATACTCTTCTCTCGGCATCCTTATATATAATAGTTGATTTAGACTAATTCAGAAGATCTCCAATAAGGATTTGATTCTCTATGTAAGCCTTATATTCTTCTAATATGCTATCATCATTTCCTTCAAAATGAAATCAAGAATGCCTTCAACAAATTTAAATTAGTTTTACAATGAAATGATTTATTGAATGAATGTGCACGCCAAAAAGAGCATTTGTTACTTATAAAATTTATTTGTATTGAAAGAGATGATGGATGAAAATTAGAGAGCTTCCAATATAAATATACACCGGAAAGGGTATATATTTTCCCATATTTCTAACTAATAAGGCATTTAATACATCTTCCCTATTATAATTTCTAGTAAAATAAATATGATTAAATTTACCCAATGTTTTATTGAAGCATGAAGGTTACTTGCGTTATTGTGAAAGCCCATTCATAAAATCCAATCAATAATAGATTCATTTATGTATGTTATTGTTTTTGTTACAACAAGATTTTTTTCTTGAACTTGTGTTTGTCAAAGGAAATGTTCTCTATCATATTATCGCTTCATGGTTAAAGATGCTAGCAATTGAAAGGCATTCTCATAGATGTACAGCATGATGTTTAAAGCATGATTAGAGTTATATTCATTAACAAGATTTCATAAATGGTAAGAGTGTGTCACTTGATTCCTTATCCATTATTCACATATATAATCATTTCTGCCAACTTGGAAATTAAAATGCATTGGATTCTAATATATGCTAGCATTTACACTTCAATATATAGAATTCTAACACCTACTTCTCTCTTTGTGTTACTTGCGAGGGAATGCGAACATACTTGGACAACGAGCTTGAGCTTCCTCCCCCCTCCATCTCACCTTTGCAAGGTGAGAGCAAATCAATTGCGCCATTGACTTGCTCCGGTGAGGTAAACTATCTAAAACTTAGTGCCTCTAGGTCTTCAAAGCCCTGTATGTGAATAGGATTTCCTAAATTTTAGATCATTGTAGAAATCATGTATTTAATTTTTCAAACCCGCTATTGATTAGAACTTCACTCGTTAGTGACAAACTTAAGGTTGTTTAGTTTTGATTTATTGCCTATACTTAACGTTCTTTCTTGATTTTTCTTATAGCATAATGTGCATTCTAAATAAATGAAATAAAATAAATTTCTTAATAAAATGAAATAAATTAGTTAAATGCAAAATGAATTAAACCTAATTAACCTTAAGTGAATGAATGATATTAATGTATCCCAATTACATAAATTATATAAAAAAATCTTAAAATAAATTAAAATTAAATAAATGAAGCACTAATCAATAAAAATTAAATAAAAGAATAAGATGAAACTTTAAAATAAAATTAAACAATTAGATTTAAATAATCATAACACATTAATTAAAAATTTATTAAAAACTTAAATAAATCTTTAAAAAGTTAAATAAATCAAATAAAAATCTTTGAATAATAAACAAATTTTAATTAACTTAATTAAATAAAATTTCATAATTCATCCAATTCAACTTGATTTGATTAAATAAATTTATTAATTTAATATTAAACCATTAATTAAAGGACCCTTATGCTTTATGTTGATTCCTTTGGATAGCAATAGTATTGGATTTTTACATATCCTCAATAAATTTTAAATAATCAATCTTGGTCTTCGTGCACATTGTGACAACGCCATGAAAGAAGTGAGAGGATATAAATATTAAACTATAAATATTATAAATATGTCATTTATCAATTAAATTAATTAATTAGAAATCAATAATCAATAATCAACTCTAAATAAATGGATGATTGTTGGGCAACATGGACTTACAAGGCTATTATCTTAGCCCCAAATAGGGTGAAATAAATATTACAGCACTGGTTTAACAAAGACGCTCTCTCATTATGATAATTCCTTTAGGAAGCTTAATGCGCACTGCTAGGGTTTCCTGCTCTAGCCCTCCACCTCCATGTCGTCGTCCCCACAAAGACGCTCTCTCATTATGATAATTCCTTTAGGAAGCTTAATGCACACTGCTAGGGTTTCCTGCTCTAGCCCTCCACCTCCATGTCGTCGTCCCTGCTGACTCTGATCTCATTGTGGCGTCAGGGAAGTTTTTCTTTCCTCCTCTTATTAATGTGTTCTATTCTTTATTGTGGTTTTTTCGTTTTCGTGCTCCATGGCTGCTCCGCGATTGCCTGATCCCGATTTTTTGCACGGGAAAATTTTTACTCGATCTTTTAAAGATGCTTTACATGGAGATTCTTCATCATCTTCTAAATTTCCTGATCTTAAAATTACTTCTCACCCTGGTTTACCGACCTTATGAATTTCTGAGGAGGAAGTTCGGGCGCTTGCTGCCCCCCTTGAATTCGCCTTGGTAGGTAAATTTTCGGGTCGTCGCCCTTCGCTTGATGCTATCAGGAAATTCTTCTTTACTCTCAAACTTCTTGGTCAGTTTTCTGTGACTGTTCTCAACCCTACACATGTTTTGATTAAGCTTAAGAATGACCATGATTACTACTGTAGGGTTTTTGCCCATAGATCCTACTTTGTTAACAATTGTTTCATGAAAAATTTCAAATGACCCCCTTTATTTGATATTGAGGTTGAATCCCCCATTATTTCTATTTGGGTGTCATTTCCCAACCTTAGACCTTATTTGTATTCTTCTCGTATCCTGCATGGTCTGGCTTCGATCTTCGGCAAGCCTCTTAAGACTGATAATGCCACTTCTATCGGTACCCGTCCTTCTGTTGTGCGGGTCCTTGTCGAGTTAGATGTTACCAAAAAGTATCCAGATAAAGTTTGGGTTGGTTCTGAAGGCTTGGGTTACATTCAATCTGTTATCTTTGATGAATTTCCTCTGTATTGTCCTCACTGTAAATCACTTGGTCACTCAAAATTGAAGTGTGGCATATTACATCCTCTTTCTATTCCTAATGCTAAGATGGTTAATGCGGATGCTGGGGGTGAGCCTGGTAATATTCCGTCTGGCTATGCTGGTGGCATTGGCCCGGAAGCTTTGGTTGATTCATCCATACCTGTGTCTTCGCGCCCTTGTCCTAGAGGATGCTGCTGCCCATGTTTCCACGGATGCTGCTGTTATCGATTCAACTATGCTTTTGGGGCAGGATGTCCCTAGTGTTGATTTGGGTCCTACTAATGTCGTTGTGGGTAATGAGGGTGTTCTTTTGAATGGTTTGGATGCTAATATCCATGATTCAGATAATTTAGATATGATTAAGGTTAATTTAGATGGTATTGAGGTTAATGTGGCCGAGGATTTGGACAATCTAGAAGCTAATCCTTCCATTTCTCCTGATGCAACTGTGATTCATAGTACTGGTGAAGTTGAATCTTCTGATTTTCTTGATCAGTTCCCTGGTGATCGTTGTGTTGTCACTAAGGATTTGAATAATCCTGCTCTCTTTTGTTGGCTGTCTGATGGTGATGATCCTTTAAACGCTGAACTCCCTCTTGTTGATGTGCCTATCTCCGTTATTTCTAAGGATGAACTTTTAACTAACCTTGCTTATAAATCGAAGGATAGTGTGATTGTGCAAGGTGACTGGTTACTTGATGATGATTTCTCACCTAGTGGTGAGGGATTCAATGAGGTTGCTGTGGCGTCTCGGGATAATTGTGAGCTAAGTGTTAATCAAATTGCAGCCGTTGAGGATTTTAGGAGTAGTAGTAAACATAGAACTCGTAAATCCAAGAAGAAATGATTTTTGGTTTTTGGTTCCTCTGTTCTGTATGCTTTGTGGGGCGCTGGCATTGACTTTTGGGCTTTGGATTGGTGTGTTGCAAGGCGGTGGGGTATTTGTGGCGATGATGAGGCAAGTCTTCTGCCCGCCTCCCTGGATGGCCATGGCTTGTTGGCAACCTTGATGGCTTTGGTTTTGGTTGGCTTTGGTTTCTCTTTCCTCCTTGAGACGGTCCAAGCTTCGCAACCGGGTGGTGATCCTGAGCTATCTTTTATTTCCTTTCCATTTTGCTTTTTGCCTTATATTGTGGTGTCTTTACTTTGTATTTTTTGGATTTTTCTCTAGCTTTTAGCTTTGTCTGTATGTCCTTTTTTGGATTGATATAATATTTTCTTTTAAAAAAAAAGACGCTCTCTATTTAACATAAATAATCACAGATAAATCAATAATAAGATACATAAAAATTAAAGCTCTATACTATTGTGCTTGACACTTTTAGGAAGGTAAATGTGTATTGGATACAAAGCTTTTAAGGATTAAAATATTTAATTAAAATGCAAGGCTTCTATGCAACCAATCCTATCATTTATGGAGGAATGATAGCATTATAATTGAGCTTTAGGACTTAAATGAGTTAGTGGTTTTTGCACTTTAAAGTTACTAATAAACATGATTCTTCAAAACTTAAAATAAAATAACTCAAACAAATAAAAATCCTCTAAAATTTAATTAATAAAATTCTAAAATATTAACCTATAACCAATAGATAACCTTAAATTTAAATAACTTAAAACACCAAACTTAGGACCTGTCTAAAACACATAGCTTAAGCACACACTAGAACATATTTACTAGGATCACTGACTCTAGTCTTAAGCTAGGTCGTACTATATTTGGTATGACGTGAATACCTTTGCCTGGAGGATATCCTTGGTGTGTTTATTTGCATTCGGTATTTTGGATGTCATGACATGCAGAATTAATTTTCTATCGGGTGCATAATTAAGCTTTTAAATTGTATACGCTTGTACTACACTCACACAGGCATTGCATATTTATATTCATGTTATCATTTTCTTTATTGCAAAGAAGAGCAAAATAGAATATATATATATATATATATATATATATATATATATATATATATATATATATATATATAAGATGCTTTTAAAAGTGAAGATTCAAGCTAGAATGCATCAACAACTGGATGTAAATTATAAAATGCTCATTGTACATTTATATATTTTAATTTCAAAGGTTATTAAACATTCAAAGATGTTTGCTTGCACAAATAAATCGAGCTCCAAAAGATAGCTCCCTATCCTTTGAAGGGTGTTCTCTTTTGGAACCCTATAAAAGAGTTGGAGCCAGAAGAAAGTAAGTGAATGTATTTGAACTTAAACTCATAGGAGTATAAATCCAAGCATGTAGTGGTGGAGCTTGACCACCTTATTTTTAAGCAAACCTTGAGTTATATTTATGTTTCAAATAAATTAATAAAAAATTTATTTATGCATTTATTTTATTGCATCATACATAATGTTAGATATATTTGCATATTTTATAGTCTTAATTAATCTCTCTGAATTAAAAATCATTGATTCCTTAGGATAGAGTTATTCTTTCTTGCATTCATGAGACGATTGATTATGTTTAGGAAGTTAGCTGGCAGCTCACTCCATGCAAGCATAAGCCTAGATTATACACCCCTCAGTGTGTCTTCTTTGACTCATGCTAAATTCTAAATCTATAATTTCTCCAATGATAGTAAATCAATCTTTGATCTTCTAAATTTAAAATTTTAATTAAATCTTCATATGTTTAAAAATTTAATCCTCAATAAAGATGAAAAGAAGAGTTTATCCCTTTTAGATTAGAAGAACCTAGGAACCCCACTATATACCAAACTAAGAAGAGAATAAAATAACATCCCTAATCGAGAGTATTCTTAGGTTAAGACCTAAGATGTACTTAACCATAGGGTCTTACGCCCATAAAAAACTGACACCCACATCAAATAGAACTCATTTAACTAATGTATCAAACGAGAGAAATCTTGTGATTATCAGGTCATATTAATATTATCCATCAAGGTGTGAAAGACAAAATAACTATTCTCCATTGATAATTATATGTATGATCTCAAATGCTCTCCCATTAGTATGCTTACATAGAGTATAAAGGTCTGTGATTATTTTGTCCTGCAGTATAGTGTGATCGTACCCTTTGCATTCTAGCCCATGTTACTAACATTCTTTCAAACACTACAGGAAAACTGTCTATTACCGTCAGAATTTCCGGCGGATGGTATCCGCCGGAAACTAGCGACGCAATTACCGGTGGATTTATCGCCGGTAATTGTGTGACGGAATTTCGGCCGGATTATCCGTCGCTTATTTATCGGTGGATAATACGCCGCAATTGCGCCGGAAAAGTTTCGTTTTCCGACGCAATATCCGCCGGAAATTACCGGCAGTCTTACCGGCGTATTTTCTGTCGGCTTACTTAAACTCGACGAACTATAACCGGCGGATGTTCTGCCGGTAATCTTTCCAACGGAGTATCCGCTGGAAAATCCGCCGGTAAAGGCCCTATTTCGAGCCATCCCGCGCCTGGTTCCTCATTCTCATCTCGTTCGGCTTTTCTGTGTTCGATTCGCTCCAACGACGCATTCCGCTCCGACGACGAATTCCTTTCCTTCGACGCCGGCGGAATCTCCTTCTCCGGTGACGATCTGATGACACTCTGACGACGTTCCTTCACCGCTAGGTTTCACTACTTCGACGACGTTCCTTCGGAATCGAACACGGTTTCGCTCCTTCGACGACGTTCCTTGGTGTGGAGGTAACACTCTCTTTTCTTTAGTCATGGATGTTCTTACTAGAGTATACCCTTGTGTAATATTATTAGTAGAATTCAAATTGGATTTTTGAAGTGGAGGAATGCATTGGGCTTGTTGTGTGATAGAAAAGTCCCCCTCAAGCTTAGGGGCTGTTTGGTAGAACCTAGGATTTCATTTAAGTAGGATTTTGTAAATTCTCTAAATCCGGATTTACCAAATAATTTACCAAATCCTAAGGGGGTTAAATCCTGAAAACTGTTTCGGGAGTTTACTTAAGTGGGTCTAGGGCAAGGAGAGGGATTTGACCAACCAAACCAACCCATGCAGTATGGTGTAGAATATTGGCCATTAGAAAATTCGGATTTACAACGTAGCTTTCGTAGGAATGTCTAAGAGCAGGGAGATGGACTCCCATGGTCAGTGGAATTTCAGAAATCCGATATTTAGAGCGAATCGGGGGAATTTTCCGTCTCGAGAGGATTTCGTTTGCTTAGTCCACCGGAAAGTCTGACGGTAATAGTAACGTCGGTTTGTTGCGGCGTATAATCCGCCGGTATTACCGACGGATATTTCCGCCGGCAATACCGGCGGATCATACGCCGGAAACTAATAACATAATAACGTCGTTTTTTGTTATTTTTTCGTCGGAAATATGCCGAAAAATTTGCCGGAAATATTACCGACGGATTAAATCCGTCGGTAATCTATTTCTGACGCGCGAATTACCGTCGGACGGATTTCCGTCGGAAATCTGCCGGAAACCGTATATTTCCGGCGGATTTTCATTGTTACCGACGGATTTCGTCCGCCGGTAACAATGAGTTTTCCTGTAGTGAAAGACCCATAAGACTCAAGGGAAAGAATAATCTCTAAGGTGCAATTAGCATAATGTGTGAGTTATATTAGATAATTCTTATAAATTGAATGAGTTGATTACACTAAAGGTCTCAAAGATAACAAACACCTTATTGATTAGAATTAATCAAAACATGCATACTTTTTTTTTTTGATATTAATCAAGGTGACTATCTATTTATTTTATTATTCTTGTAATTTCTTATATAAAATAATTATTTTAATCATTATTTGATTATTATGATCATATGCTTAATAAATTTATCATATGATATTTGATCACAATTGTGTGTTAACAAATTGAGGTAAATTTAAAATGTTATTAAATTCACTTAATTTACTTTAAATGTTTTTATGCAATATTCAATTTCTAACCATCTAATTACAAAAATTGAAATTAATTATAATATCATTCTTAATATATTTAAGCCCCTCAATGATGTCGGCCTTAAGCAATTTTTTGACTTGTTGGATTCATCTCGTTGAGATCCTCAATTTTATTACAAAATATATAATGTTTGGAGATCATTTGATTGTCCAATTTTTAATGTCTTAAAATGTTTAATTATTATTCAAGTGCTTTATATGGGCACATTGAGACTTGAATCATATCATTTTAATGTCTTGAGATGTTCTGCTTGATTATAAGTTTGTTGAAATCGAAACCATTGTCTAACTCATATACCTTGATCATTTACCCATCACACATTACTAATAAATCAAGCTTTCGCATCACATTTTGTTCTTACCGATTGAGGCAAGCTCTATGCGACTTACTTTCAATTGCTATAATCCCCGTTCTTACTGGTCTCCAATGGATCTGAAGATTTCCCCCTCAAACTTTCACATGCCACTCATACCGATAGCCAATACACCCTCCTCTATACCATTTCTCCCCTTGGTAATCCTCCTCTTCATCGTTTTCCTCTACCTCACCATCATCCTTTTTTCTAGAAGTGCTTCATTTTCTACAATAAAAAAGAAACGGATTCATGCTCAAGGTTGGTTAAGGTCGAGGCAAGCTCTGTGCGACTTACTTTCAATTGTTGTAATCCCCGTTTTTACCGATCTCCAATGGATCTGAAGATTTCCCCTCAAACTTCCACATGCCACAGATACCAGCAGCCAATACACCCTCCTCTATCTCGTTTCTCCCCTTCGTAATCCTCCTCTTCATCATTTTCCTCTTCGTCCTCATCATCATTCTTTGAGAACTCTTTCAATTCCTTTCATCAGTCGGCAATTCTGCAGCTGGCGGAGGTGTCAACAGCGCAGTGCCGCATCAGAGTACTGAGGCTGGGTTAGATCCGACAATCATTGCTTCTTTTCCTATGTTTCGCTACGCTGAGGTGAGGAGGTTGATGGATGAGAGAAACGGAGGCGACTGTGCCGTGCACCTATGGGAGTTCGCCACCAGCAATGTTGTTCGACTGCTGACAGTATGCTGCCACGTGTTCCACCTGGGATGCATTGATTCATGGTTTGTTTCACACTAGACATGCTCGATATGCAGGTGAATGTGGAGGAAACACCGAATGAGGCCACAGTGACGGTCGTGCAACAGGTTGTTTCTAGTGGCAGTGACAGTGGCAGCCCCGCATGGAGATAATTATGTTATTAGCATCGAGAGGGGGTGGGAGAATTAGATGCAGCTAGGCAGAAGATGGGTAAAACTAGGGATGTCAATATTTGACACAACATGAAAATCTGACTCGAATCCGACCCAAAAATTTCGGGTTTGACCCGACGCGAGTTCAAAATGGGTCGGGTTCGGGTTGACCCGTCGGGTTTTCGGGTCAACCCGGAAACCCGTTTAAAATGAGCTGACTGTGTTGCTCGCACCTGCCCGCGCGCCCGCCTGAGCTGCCCCGGCTGCCCGCACCGCTCACGAAGCTGCCAGCGCCTGCCCACACTCCCACCCGAGATTGCCCGTGCCGGCCCGAGCGCCAGCCTGAGGCATCCCGCGACTGCCCGCTCTTGCCCGCGCACGCCAACGCCCACTCGCACCCGCGCACGCCACTCGCATCCACACACGTGTCCGTGCCTGCCCGCCGTCCCGCCATCGCCGTCCTCGGGTCAAACGTGTCGGGTCGGGTCAACCCGATAACCTAACAGGTTGGGTTCGGGTTTGAATTTTTGACCCATTTACATAACCGGGTCGGGTTAGGGTCGACCTGTTTGAACCCGAGTCAGTTCCGGGTTCGACCCAAACCCGACCTGAAATTCGGTTTTGACACCCCTAGGGAAAACGTTAGTGATGGGAGGGGGCGTGATGGAGTAGAATTCTAGGATGAGTCATGTAGATAAAATAACTAGGATTCAGGCTTTTTTAAATAGTATTTATTAAAAAAAAAACTCATAGTATACGGTTTGCATACTTTATACAGATGTAATTCGTCGTATGACTTTGCTAATTATTCCAACAATTGAATGAATTATATTTTTGACTATATTAAATAAATATGATAATCTTTTTAGAGTGTGCGATTTTAGAAAGATTTGTACAAAATTAAAATTGAGGCTCCATTTTTTTATTCTATACACTATCTATTTATTTTATTATTCTTGTAATTTCTTTTATAAAATATTTATTTTAATCATTATTTGATTTTTATGATCATATGCTTAATATATTTATGATATGATATTTGATCACATTTGTGTGTTAACTAATTGAGGTAAATTTAAAATGTTAAAATCTCTTAATTTACTATGTTTTTATGCAATATTTAATTCTCTAACCATCTAATTACAAAAAATGAAATTAATTATTATATCATTATTAATATATTTAAGCCCCTCAATGATGTTGGCCTTAAGCGATTTTTGACTTGTTGGATTCATCTCGTTGAGATCCTCAATTTTACTATAAAATATATAATGTTTGGAGATCATTTGATCGTCTAATTATTAATGTCTTAAAATTTTTAATTATTATTCAAGTGCTTTATATGGGCTCATTTAGACTTGACTCATATCATTTTAATGTCTTGAGATGTTCTGCTTGATTATAATTTTGTTGAAATCGCAACCATTGTCTCTCTCATATAGCTTGATCATTTACCCATCACACACTACTAATGCATGAGGGGAGGATCTTTCAGCTATAACAACTTAGGTGAACAAAGGGTTGAAGGAAAAAATAAAAAAGAGGAGAGACCTTTAAGCATTAATTAGAAATCAGATCTGAATATGATAGAAAACAAAGAAGGTTTCGGACACGAATCTGGCTAGCTAAATCAGCCAACGATGAAAAAGGAAAGAGATCAAAAAGACGAAATGTTCGTTTGCACAAATTGCTGTCTAGCTAGGGTTTGAAGAAGGAAGTAATTAACTGCTCTAATCCTGCTCCATTGTTAATCCTGCGGCGACGTTGAGGGAGGGAATGATACTGGTAGTGAGATTAAACTTCATCACGATGATGTTGAACATGATGGAGAGGAAGAAGCTCACCGCCATTTCTCTAAAGGTCAGCTGCTCACGCCACGGAGGAATTTTCTTCCCCTTAAACACCTTCTCAATGGACATCAAGTCCACCTCCTCATGATTCACCCCAGTTGCCTTCACTGCCTCGGCGTCGGCGGTCTCCGTGTTACTTCCCTGGTGGATCATTTGGCTTGCTAGTAGACGGACGTGAGATAAAGTCGAGCGGGAGCTAGGGCACTGGAGGGAGATCAAGAGAATAAGAGATCATATAACAGTGATCTTGAATTGAAAGCAGCGGTAGCAAATCGCCTCTATAAATCGCTGTCAAAATATTAAGTTTTTGATAATTTTTTAGCAACGGTTAAAACTGATGTCTATACCAATTTATAGCAATGGTTTTAAAACTAGTACTAAAAACTTCTGTGAAAATCTTATATTTTTAGTAGTGCCAGTTAAGTTACCTAATGTATTTTAGTTTGTAGTTTTTATTTCATTTTTCTATTAGCATTTCATAATCAAAATGCATCTTCTATTTTTGTTGGGGCAAACCAATTACAAACTTGTTTGTAATTTGTCAAACATTATGAAAGAAATTTAAACTAACAATTTTCTTTAAAAATAAATGAAACAATTGTCTAGTCATCTTATTATCATGGTACAACAACAACAAAATCAAGTCGAATACAGAAATCCTTTTTTTGTGTCGAGATAAAGGCCAAATTCTCATGTAAATTTAATAAAGAAATATTATTTATAATATTTTCTAATCAAATTTGTTTAGATCTACCTCTACTTTTCTTAATATCTTATTATCATGATGTTAAAGAAATATTTATTTCTAAATATTTCTTTTATTTATATTTCAGTTTAAATTGATCATGCATTTAATTCTTTCTTATTCATCATGTAATTTAATCAATCAAAAAATTTATTAGAATTGTCTATAGAATTAAAAATTGGAGCCACAATTTTAATTTTGCACAAATCTCTCTAAAATTGCACACTCTAATGAGGTTTTGGTGGCGGCTGCTCTGGGTTTTTAGGGTTTGGCCTTCCATCTTCCGCGCTCCCCATTCCTCCGTTGGGGGAGGGGTCTTCCCTCCCCACCTCCCTCTCCAGATGGCCTCCGCTTCTTACAATACTGACTTCCCTCCTCTCCCTGGCGCTGTTGCTCCTTCTTTTGCTGCTCAGCCCGGGCTCAACTTTCTCTCTAACCTAACCAAACAAGATCCAGTGGCTAATGAGTTTTCTCTTTCATTTATCCCCCCTCCTCCTAAAATTCATTTTTCTGCGGGAGACTTGGAAGCTGGGGTTCCTGAATGAAACCTGTCTTTGGTTGGGTACTCGGTTGGTCCCAGGCCTACGTACATCAGCCTTTCAAATGTCGTCAAGAAAGCTTGGAATCCAAAAGGTTCGGTTGATTTACTCTCTTTAAACGACGGTTTTTTCCTCTTTAAGTTCACTTCGGTTGAGGATTTTGATGCTGCTTGGTCGGGTGGACCATGGTTTTTTCTTCGGGAGACCTTTTATTATGCAAAAATGGAACCCTAAATTCATACCTAAAAGAGATGAACTCTCTGCTATACCCATCTGGATCAAAATCCTTGACCTACCTCTTGTTGTGTGGAACCCGTTGGGCATTTCCAAAATTGCTAGTTTTGTTGGACATCCATTAGCGGTTGATGCGTTAACTGCTCGTAAAACTCGACTTACATTTGCTAGGGTTTGTGTCCTGGTTAATTGTGAATCCTCGTTCCCTGATGAAATTCCTGTTTCGTTAGATGGGGATGATGTTAATCTTAAAGTCATATATGACTGGAAACCCACACCATGCTCGGGTTGTGGTTCCCTGGTTCACCCCCCTAATCTATGTCCTAAAAATCCGCAACCAAAAACACAATTTCCTTCTCATCCTCGTGGAAGAAGCATGAGCAGAGCTCGGGTCAGACCTCCTCTTCCCCCTCCTAACACGCCTGCCTTACTCCCTACACCTCTAACATCTCAGCCTTCAACCCATCATCTGAACCCCGTGCGACCAGAGTCCATTGCTGCTCCATGTGACCCTACCTTAGAGGAGCATCAAATTATTCCTCCCCCTTTGTGCCCTGAACATCCTTCTATCCCTCCTCAATCTGAAATTATTCCTAACTTAAATGTCCCAATTGATGAGGAAGTTCAGCCTCCCAACGACATAATTGAAAATCCTCCCATATCTGTTTGTGATTCACCGGGATTTGATTTTCAACCCTCCAAGGCAAAAAATCCTCCACCTTCCTGGCCTAGCCCACAACACACTTCCACAACCTCCCCTAATAAGTTCGCCATTCTTCTGCAAGAAGATCCTCCAGATGCTCGGGATGATTCTGAACAATCTTCTTCCAACATTCACCCTAATCAGGACGAGCCCCCTGATCTGAGATTAAAAACCAAGGCCCAAAACCCCAAGCCGCCCAGGAACAAGAGCGCTAAGAAAGCGCAATCTTCATCCAAGTCCAAATGACCTTCCCTAATATTGCAAGTTTGAACGTTAGGGGTTTTAACGGTTCCGACAAGGTGTGTGCTTGTAAAAATTTAGTCTCCTTACACCGTCTTAAATTACTTTGTATCCTTGAAGCAAAAATCCATCCCCAAGCTTTGTCTGACCCCTAGTTCTGTAACACTCATCTAGTGTTTCCAAAGGAAATGAGTTATAACAACTTTGGCTACTCATCTCCCAGTAGGATTTGGATGAAATGGAATGCTAATACTATCAATTTTGAACCCTTGCTCACGTCTTCTCAGCTCATCCACGGCATGCTTTCTACCTCCTCTTCCAATCGTTTTGCTCTTTCTGTGGTATATGCATCCAACTCTCAGGCAGATAGGACTGATTTGTGGAATCAATTATCTCGTGTTGCTGAAAGTGTTAACACTCCGTGGATCGTTATGGGGGATTTTAATTGTTTTAAATCTGCTAATGAGAAATCTGGTGGCTCTGTCCCGCTTCATAGCCGGCTTAATGAACTGAACTCTTGGATGTTTGATGCTGGTGTTTTTGATCTTGCATCTACTAGGTTGAAGTTTACGTGGTTTAAGCAAAGAGTGGAGGACCCTATCCACATTAAGTTGGATAGAATGGTGGTTAATTATGATTGGTTGAACAAATACCCCTCTTCTTTTTACAAAGTTGAACCTCCTGGCTGCTCCGACCATTCTCCTTTGGTATTAAGTTCTGGTACTCTGATTCCTTCTGGTGGCAGATTTCTTTTTAAGAATTACTGGATTAATATGGAGGGCTATTGGGAGGGTGTGATTGCTACTTTTGCTAAGCATTCTGTGGCTAGCCCCATAGCTAATTATATTTCAAACTCAATTGTCTGAAATCCTTCTTAAAGCAGAGACATTGGGCTAGCTCCAATTATTTGAAAGACTCCATTCAGACCCTTGAACATTCCCAAAAGAATTATCTTGAGCAGATTCAACTGAATCCTTTAAACCCTGAGCTGAATTCTAAGCTTAAACAAATTAATTTGTCTCTAGCTTTCTTTCAAAATGCTTGGTCCTCTTGGGTTGTTCGAAGGGGTAAAGCCAAATGGCTCTCTAATGGGGAAGATGACTTAGGATTCTTATATGCGAGGATCAAGTCGAGAGGGAATATTAATCGGATAAATGAGATCTCTACTCCTGCTGGTCACTTCTCCTCTCCCAAAGATGTTGCAAATGCCACTGTTTCTTACTTTCAGGAATTATTTAATGTTGTAGCCTCTAGTCATCATGATGGACACTCAATCCCTTGTGGTAACACCATTCCCTTAGCCCTTACTGATTCTCTTATTAGTCCAGTAACTGATCTAGAGATTAAAGAGGTGGTTTTTGCTGGTTCCTCTTCCACCTCTCTTGGGCCGGATGGCTTCACCTTTGAGTTTTACAAAACCTCGTGGGGTGTTACTGGCTTTTATGTTTGTCAAGCGGTTCACAACTTCTTCAACACTGGCACCCTTCCTAATGGTGTTAAAGCTACAGCCTTAGCTTTACTTCCTAAACAGCCTCATGCTTCGGATATTTCTGATTACAGACCAATTTCTCTTTGCAACACATTCTACAAAATTATTGCTAAAATCCTTGCTAACCGGTTGAAAGGCATCATGCCCCATATTATTCATAAAAGTCAGGCTGGTTTTATTCAAAAAAGACTTTCGACGGATAACATTATCCTTGCCTCTGAAATTTTGAGAGACTTCAAGAGGGTTTCGGATCAAAATTTCTTTTGTGCCAAGTTGGATATTAAAAAAGCGTTTGACTCCGTATCGAGGGACTTTCTCTTAGCTAGATTGAAGGACAAAGGTTTTCCTGATAAGTTCACGTCTTGGATTAAGGCGTGTATTTATGATGTTCCTTTTTCTATTTGCATTAATGGGGTGCTTGAAGGATTCTTTAAGTCCAGTTCTGGGCTGCGGCAGGGATGTCCCCTATCTCCCCTCCTTTTTGCTATCGTGATGGACGCCTTCTCTTGCTCTTTAGATGCTAGCTGCTTTCTGGGGTTCCCTTGTGGTGAGATCAACTTGAGCCATTTACTCTATGCAGACGATGTTCTCATCTTTGGTCCGGCTACTTTGGCTAATGCTAAAGCCCTTAATGACACTCTTGGTGCCTTTGGAGAGGTCTCTGGGCTGAATATTAACAGAGCTAAATGCTCTATGTTTTTCACTAGGCAATCACAAGCTACTCTTGATATTATCAATCTCCTTGGTTATAATCATGCTGAACAATCCTTCAAATACCTCGGGCTTCCTATTTCTCATAAAAAGCTCTCTTTTTCTCACTTCCAACCACTTCTGAGTAAAGTCACTACTCTACTTGCTGGTTGGAAAATAAAGTTTCTGTCTTTTGCAGGTAGGATTCAATACTTGAAATTCACAATTGCCAATACTATTGCCTATTGGATACGTGGGGCTATTATACCCAAGGGCTGTTGTAAGATCATTGATAGAATGTGTGTTAGATTCCTGTACCATGGCTCCACGACTGAAAGAAAACTTCACCTTATTGCTTGGAAAGACACCTGTATCCCCTCTTGCTTTGGTGGGCTTGGTATTCCAGATTTTAACTCTATGCAATTTGCCTATCTCTGCTCATTTTTATGGCGTTTCTACTCATCCAATTCTCTTATAAATGACTTGTTCCGAACCAAATTTATATCACCTTTTAAGCCTCTTAATCCTAAAGCATCTAAATTCTGGAAGATGGTTACTGTCACTGCTACCCATATTAAGCATCTTCTAAAGTTTCATGTGGACAAATCCAACTGTAACCTCGCATTTTTATGGGACCCTTGGGTTAATGGTGTGTCCTTGGCTTCCTTGACTCAAGGCGCTATCATGGATTCTTATTTGGTTAAGGAGTTTATTACTGATGGCTGCTGGAATATTATTAATGTTCTACCTAATAATGTTTGCCAGCTGATCCTTGATATCCCTTTTGCGGAGCACAACAATATGGTTACTTGGTCTGGCAATGATGCTCCTAACTTTAAGACTTTTAGGAAAGTTTTCTTCCAGGATATGCCCAAGGTCTCATGGTATAAGTACATTTGGCACAAGCGCCTAAATCTGAGATTTTCTTCTTTTGCCTGGTTAGCTATTCAGAACGGTCTAAAAACTGCTGATGCTCTTGCTGTTAGGAATATTTTCATTAATTCTATATGCCCTCTTTGCGATTTGGAGGAGGAAAATATATCTCATTTGTTTTTTCAATGCAAGTTCACATTCAATGCTCTCGAATTGCTTTTACCAGATGTGAAGGGGTTCTTCCTAAGGCCTACTTTGTTACAACTTTTTGAATTTTTTGATGAGAAGCATAATCTAAACTCCTCTGGAAAAGCTTTTTGTTTTTCTGTCATCTGCTGCTTAGTATATTTTATGTGGAGAGAAAGGAACAATAGAAGATATGGGAGAAAATTTTGCAATTCTGCTACTATTTGCCATAAGGTTTCTATGGCTATTACTGCTAAGACTTCTAAATGGAAGCATTTTGATAGTATTAAAGCATCATTTCCTGACTGCTTCTCTCATCAGTACTCTTGCTGTCCCGGATCGATTGGTGTCTCTGGGGAATGATGAATTCATCTGGCACTCTGTTCTAACCCCTGGACGACCTTTATTCTCCACTTATTATTGTCTTGGTTACTCTGATTTCACGTTCTGCTCTCTGCTGGATCTACTGGGTGGATTTTGTAAGGCAATCGGGGTTATCCCATGATCGTTTTGGCATCGTGCTGCTCGTTATATGATTTTGCCATTATGTGCCAGATTGATGCTCCTGACCCCTGTCGAGACAATGTTTTTCTTTTGGGTTCTTCTCTCTTTATTTTTGCTTTTTTGGGTCTCAGCTCCTTGCGTTTTTTGCTATTGGTTGAGCTGGGTTTTTGATTTTACTTGTAATTTTCTTTGATTAATATACGGGCTTTGCCCCAAATTTTCCCCAAAAAAAAAAAGATTATCATATTTATTTAACATAGTCAAAAATATTATTCATTCAATTGTTGGAATAATTAACAAAGTCATACGACGAATTACATCTGTATAAAGTATGCAAATCGTATCCTATGAGATTTTTTTAAATAAATACTATTAAAATAACTTGAATCATAGCTGTTTTACGATTTTATCTACTTGACTTCTGCTCCATCACGCCCCCTCCCATCGCTAACGTTTTCCCCATCCGCTACCCGGCTGCTGCCAAATCTCCCGCCCCCTCGATGCTAATAACATAGTTATCTCCACCGCCGCCGCTGCCACTACCACTAGCAACAACCTCCCGCAAGACCGTCACGGTGGCCTTATTCGGTGTTTCCTCCATATTCGACCTGCATATCGGGCATGTTGTGTGTGAAACAAACCATGAATCAATGAATCCCGGGTGGAATGCGTGGCAGTATACCTTCAGCAGTCGGACAACATCGCCGGCAGCGAACTCCCATAGGCACACGGCGCAGTCGCCTCCATTTCTCTCCTCCATCAACCTCCTCACCTCAGCGTAGCGAAACATAGGAAAAGAAGCAATGATCGCCGGATCTAACCCAGCCTCAGTACTCTGATGTGGCACCGCGCTATTGGCACCTCCGCCAGCTGCAGAACTGCGAACTGATGAAAGGAATTGAAAGAGTTCTCGAAGAAGGATGATGGGGATGCAGAGGAAAACGATGAAGAGGAGGATTACAAAGGGGAGAAACGGGATAAAGGAGGGTGTATTGGCTGGCGGTATCGGTGGCATGTGGAAGTTTGAGGGGGAAATCTTCGAATCCATTGGAGACCCGAATGAACGGAGATTACAGCAACCAATAGATCAAGGTGAGCGGTGTGATGTTGCTCGTTAATTGTTAAGAATATCCTAACTATTTTTTTTTTAATAAGCTGATAAGGTTGTCCATTGCATGGCATAATATAATTGCATTTTTGTTGACCACTAGACAAAGAGCCAAAATCCAGCTCAAACCCCACTCAAATCCCATAAAATCTGCTCAAATCTTTCATACCTGGGATGCATCGAAACTGGCCCGTAAAATCCGCCGATCTCGCATCTCATCCCGCAAATCCCGGGACAGCAGCTTGCCTCAATTGTCCGCCTCTGTTGGCATTAAAACGAGGCCACACGAGAGCTTTGGTTCGGCTGCTTCCCACAAACTCTCTTTCCCGCATCTTCTTCTCCCGCACACAGAGCTCGCAAGCTTCGCCCACTCTCTGCCTTTTCCTTTCGCATTCCGCTGCTCACACGAAGTCTTCCCGGCTCCACCTAAACATTTCTCTGAAATCTTTCTTCTTCTTCCACGCTCAACTCCACCTCTCGTAGCTTTCTCCCTCCCGTCTTCCCTCAGCCAAAAGCCAAACTCCACGAGATCATTCGCCTGCGACTACTCAACCCATGACCGAAGCCGCCTCTTCCTCCTCTATCTCAAAGCCGACCCCAATCTTTTATCCATAGTCCTTTGCCGAACTTCAATCCTCCACTTGATCAAATCCCATCGCCAACACCTCCACTGCAGCCCGCCTCTCTCTGCCCTTGCCCCATCCGTAACCCTTTGGTCCATAGAAAGAGAGAGAGAGAGAGAGAGAGAGAGAGAGGGAGGGAGGGAGTTTTTCTCTAACCTAGTTGAAGACCTGCTCTGACCCCGTCGACCTTTACTTATCTCCGACCGAAGCAGCTGTAGTCGACCTAGCTCCTTCACGCTAAGGTCGTCGCCCCTCTACTCTTATGCGGCCAAATCCTCAAGCCGCAGCTCAAGCCAAACTTGCCATAGCCTGGTTCCCTCCTCACGTCCGCCTTCCACTTAAGCACCTTTGAGCTCCCCACACTACAGCCCACTCAACCTAGCATTTCTTCCACCAACAACCCACTACACTCCACTACAATAAAAAGCCCACTTCCAAAAGGCCCGCATCCCTTTACTCCAAAATCTTAGCAGCAAACAATATATATTCCTAAACCACTAAGAACAAAGCCCACCTCAACTCAGTCCATTCAACCCACTCAACTCAACACTAAGGTAGAAATTTTTTAAGCTTCTTGTATTCATTTTAGTATGGTTAGTTAGATATAATGTGGGGTATTATTATTATCTCATCAGCATCATCATTATTATTATTATTGTTGTTATTGTTGTTGTTGTTATTGTTGTCATTGTTGTTTAAAAAAAAAGAGAAGGAAAGAGTCTAAAAAAAAGAAAAGAAAGGAAAAAAAAGAGGAAAAAAAGCAAAAAAAAAAAAAAAAAAAAAGAAGTACAAAGAAAAAGAGAAAAAGGGAGAGGGGGATCCTTTTTGCTCATTTCATCAGATTCCCACTCTCGTCGTTCGTGGCGCACCGGAAAACCGCCTATACACACGTTTATTTGCGTGGTGGGATGGGACCCCGGTGCGGCGCCTACGACGAGGCGAGTAATCACCTAAAATTTCGTTCTCGGCGCTCATGTCGAGCCGGCAAACCACCCATACACGCTGTTATTACGTGTGGTGGGAAGGGAACCCGGTGCGACACCTACGACGAGACGGGTAGGTCCTATACACGTTTTTCTTAATGTGGTGGGGACAGTCTTAAGTACCCGTACGTGGCTCTGTACCTACGGGGAAACAATTGCTCTTCTTTTGAAACAAGTATCGTCGAAGACCTCATACACGCTTTTATTAGCGTGGTGGGAATGAAGACACGGCCGCGGTGTCCAAGGACACCTACCATACACGCTTTTATTAGCCGTGGTGGGAAGGCCCAATTTCCTGTAATTTCTCCTAAACGGGGGAGACGCTGGGAGGCTACCAAAATTCTGAGCAAATGGAGGACCTGATTTGAACTAAGTACAAAGGAGCTTGAACATCAAAATGAACTTAACTAGAACTTAAATGAACCACAAAAAACTTGAACTTGATTTGAGTTTGAACTCAAGAAGACCACATGAACTCAAATTGAACTCGGACTTGATTAAACTCAAAGGATAGCAGGGAACTTGAACCGAGCTATAGGGAACAAAACCCTAAATATTAAAATGCATAGTAATAATCAAAATACGAAAGATAAGTGATGAATTTGATTATTTAAACAAACATCAAAATAATAGCAGGGGACTCATGGTGGAGAACTTTCAGATGTTACTGACTTACAAGCGACATCAGCAAATTACGAAATGCATAAGTACTTCCTACACGTACTTGCGCAAGTAACAGTCCTCCTGTGAATGGAAATGACGACGCTATCAATTGACAAAAGGACCTCGGTGCATACAAGCAATGAATAATTATCCATTCACAGCATCAGAACAATCACAAGCAAACATCAATCATCGAAACTTGTGAATGGTGAAGGTGGACATGATGTAAATGCAATAAACTCCTACAATAATTCCCATATTGTTAAGTACACTGTACTTACAAGTGACAGCAGCTGACTGTAAAATGCACGGGCATCTCCTACTCACATCAATGAAAGCTTTAATGCAAAATATAATCAACTTGCAAGTTGAAATGATGACTTTTACAAACGATAGTAGAAGACCCCTTAGTCATATAACGACTCATATAAAGACAACAAGTACTGAATATAACGATGTCTTGTAGATGACATTAACAAGCTTATTGCAGAATGCATTGGATACAGTTACTAGGGAATCTGTGAAATGATGATTGATATGCAAGCTGGTATCAATAAGCTGTCGTAAAGATAAACATCTGCAAGCAACTGTAGAAAGTCCGTCAAGCTATATTGGCCTATCTATGAACAACAAATGAGCGACATGCAACATGTTTTAGGTCGCCTTTACAGTCAACGATAATAAGCAAGCGAATAAGTGTATTGATCTCCCTGCAATCAATGATAGATGATGCAATACTTGTGGATAACAACAGCGGGTATATCGCAAGTATGGCGAATCCCTTATGGACATAAGTATATATGACGCCTATGAGTAACTATGAGAGATATATTGTGCATAACAGTTCATCTACGAATGATGACAAATAACATGCAACGGATATTAGATCCTCCCTGCAGTCAACAATCATTCAATAATCAAGTCCCTACATTGATTCTTTGACAATCAAATATCACACACAAATAAACATATCAGTTTGCCTGCTAACAACAAAGTCCCCTATAAACATATAAATGCGACATACAGTAAATGCCATGATGTTCATATAGTGAGTACATTGACGTCCTACAAGCAACATTAAAAGATCTGCAATACATACAAGTCCCCTACGAATGCAGATGTACGCACCCATGCCATCTGTGGGTAGATACAAAAAGACTTCAGTAAGTGCAGTATCCTGTAGTCAATTTCAGTCTGTGAATGAATACATCTACCTACAGCAATAGTGGATGTACTGTAGGGATCAAAACCATAATGAAATACATAAAGACTTGCAGTAAATGCAAGTATCTATGAGCAAAAAGCAGGAGATTTGTTAGTGCACAATAATCCACCTACAAAAAGTAATAAGTAGTGCATGACAGTCTACATGTACAAAGCAACAAATAACTCAATCCACAAGCTGCTACAGCATGCCATCAGATCCACAACATCCGTACAAGCGGACAAAAGGTATGTACGAACATTCAAGTAGAATGCTGCATTCAAATGGCGGTCACCCGTATAACCAAGTAGCAATAAATATTATATAATGCCCCCGCACATGCACCTTAATTTATATAGATATAGGTACACAAAAGGGGCAACAATAATCAAATACCCGTATGGGCTCCAACGAGTGTGTTATTGGTATACATGTGACATCTAGGGATGTTGTGTGGGTTAATAAATTTGAACCCGATTCTCTTAAGCGGGTAAATAGGAGTCGACAAGGTTCAATAAATAATTATAAAATGTCCCTAAATACTAGCATATACCCCGGCGAGCGTGTTATTGATACATACGTGACGTCTAGGGATGCTGCGCGGGTTAATAAGTGAATTCGAGTTCGAGCCCGATCCTTCTATGTGCATAGATAGGAGTCGACACGGCTCGAACTACTACATAAATATACGTTCACGACGTTGATCAGGATATTTATTTTAATACATTCATATTAGGCCTTCAAGGCCTATAATCAAAAAAATTCACTAATAAAGGTATGAAGCCTACGAAACCCGATCCTCTGTCGACAACTGACAGAGTCGACAGGGTTCAGTCCAGAAAATACAAATGATCTCTTTCTACCCCGATGATGGCCGTGTTGATAGAAAATCTCAATCGGAGGGGTTAATTCCAGCCATTTCAAATACCTTCCAAACACCACCCAAATACTCAAAAAAATAATCCAAAAATCCCAAAAAAATCAAAATATTTAAAAAATGAAACAATCCATCAAATCACTTCAGCTCACATAAATATATCCACTCTCCATAACAGTTTGCCGAGATGGACAAATGAAAATTTACTTCAGCTCACATAAAGCTAATGCCTAGTCGAAAATATCATTAAGGTCTATTCTCAAATAATCTCCTACCAGTAAGTGCGTGGTACGTATCCTCTAACCGGCAGTTTTGTCGCCAAATGGCACTGCATGATAAACGGTTATGACCCGGGGCCCTCTGAACCGAGTGGTTTTGCCTCCAAATGACACCACGAGATAGCGATTATGGCCAGAGCCAATACATTCCTTAGTGACATCAAATTCTTGAGATATGTATCAATAGGATATGATCGATAGGGCACAAAGTCCTTTGTTAGCTAAGGTGGATTCAAATTTATCCCCTTAGATAAATATTCACCCCAGGTCTACAAGGTTCCTTGGACGAAACAACCCATGGCTACTGATAATGATCCTTCTGTCAGGTTGGGTCGACTACCTCCTATGACTAAGTAGACCAGGGATCACGATGGCTCAGGACGATGGAACCATGGGATCTTGATCGGATCTATCATCCATTCCCCTACGATCCACTTTAAGTGTAAGATGGTGACATTTTCAATTTTAAATATCAACTTTCCAAAACCTTAACCCATGCTGCCACTATATGCCAAATAACGCGTATTTCTACATATCTGATCGACGACTAGCCTTAATCGAAAGTTCTCTCTCGTTACCGGGAGGGGTAATTAACTATAGGGGCTTGTGTCTATAAGAAACCAGAACTCAGATCATAAAGTCCTTGCAAAATGAGGGTGGAATCTTTGGGTAGTGTCTTATCTAAAAACACAGTGGGTGGAGGACGGGGCCGAATTTTTGGAGCCCATAATTTTCCATAATAATAAAAAAAAGAAACAAATTGGCGCTTAAAGTGTGGGCTGGTTGGTTAAGGTAGAGGCGAACTCTCTGCCTACCCAAGTTTGAATTGCACGCTTTACTTTCAATTGTTATTATCCAGTGTTCAATGGATTCGACAATTTTTTCATTAAAATTTAACATGTTGCCGATCGTGACGGCTAGTACCCGCTCTTCTATGTGCTCCTCCCCTTCTTAATCTTGCTCTTCCTCCCATCACCCTTTTCGAAGAACTCCTTCAATTACTTTCCTACATATGCACTTTTTTTGATGGTTATGATAAAGGCAGCAATGCGCAGCTTCAAAATATTTGGGCTGGGTTAGATCTGAGGACATTTCATTGCTTCCTTTCCGACGTTTTGCTATGTTGAGATGAGGGGAGGTTGATGAAAGGGAGATATGGATGCGAATACATCATGTGCCTATCGGAGTTCATAGTTGGTGATGCTATCCAGCTGTTGACTCTATGCCGGTGCAACCCGTCGCGCGTGCACATTTAGGCACCCCCACCCGCACCTGCGCCTCACCGCACGTGCTTGCCGGCCATACACACATGCATGCCTCCACGCACACGTCGCACTTGCCTAATTTTATTCATTTTGTCACAATTTGTGTGCACATACATGCTAGGGCCTATTTTTGCTTGTATATTGGAGGAAAGCATAAAAGGTCGCAAGGCTGTTTTTGTAGCAACATACTTACACACTATGCCAACTATGCTACTTGTATTATCAAGAGCATATGCATGCTTGTTATTCTTACGTGAAATACTAATTTTTTGTGGACACCATGTGTGATGTAACACTTGACTGTGATGCATATTATTGTGCCTAATTTTCAACATAATGTGTTGCTTCATGCAAGATGGACCTAGTGCATCAAAAGATACAAGTTTTTTCTTACTCTCTAAAATTCTTAGACGACAAACTATTAGAAAGTACAAGTTTCTTTGATTCTAAAAAAACTATTGTAAATTAAAGCCTCATAAAGTATATATTTCTTAGAAAATCTTAGAAGGTGCAAGCCTCTAGAGATCTTTAAAATTTAAGGCCATTATGTTCGAATGAGAGGCAATTTTTTAAAGAATTTAAGTATGTCTCAAAGATATATGAAGAAATTAGCTTTTTGGGTGGCAAGTTTTCACAAATTTTAATTAGTCTCATGAGAAAATGGAGACTTCATTACTCCTAATGAATTGATTGTAAATATCAATCATATTTTATATGAAGAAATTCACATTTTAAAGTCACAAAACTTGAATTTACATAATACCAACATAATTTTCTATAACATATAAGTCTCCTAACTCCTGCATCAACTTCAAACTGAGTGCTCTTTTTCGTCTTGAATTTCATAAATTGGAGTACTTCTTTTAACTTTATCTTTTACATGGGCTGTATTAAAATTTGAAAATAATTATCACCTCTTCAAGGAGAAAATTGAAACTTTAAAATGTGGTGAAAAGCTCTTTGTGGATCCCAATCCTTCCAAATGGAGACAGTCAAATCCCCTTTAAGAGAAGACTAGAGCTCCGTCGTAGAGATTATAAAACTTGAGTGTCACTAACAACTCCATATTAAGAGTGTTTCGGTACTCGTGATAGAACATATTGAAACTTGCAAAGGGAGAATACTTCAACTGTACATGTTAGCATTGTGACACTTTTAGGAGATGGAATTAAAACATATAAAGAAGAGATCGAGAGATCTATATTATTTCCACAGTCCCGAAAGACTAATTGTTACTCTTAGTGGAGTACCAGAGTATCTAAGGAGGATTAGTTTTGCTTATATAGAACAATATCATATTGGAGTCTACGAAGTGAGATAATTATACAATAAAGTACAAAAACTCTCTTAAAAGCTCTAATTAGAACCTACAAGAGTTGAAATAATGGAAGTTGTTAACCTCATTTTTGTATAAGGTCGTTTTCCCTGAACTCACCTTTAGTGTGTAGGCCTAGCATAGACATGTCCACTGGTAGGATTTTCCTTAAGTGGATATCCGACGACATTCCACTGACTTGGCCCCATAATTCGACTCAAATCAAACCCAATTTCACCAAATCCAATGTAATGCCAAATGTGATAGTGTAATCGAAGGTAGTTGAGTTTATTCAGGCTCAATTCGAGTTCAATTTGAACCCGATTGATTTGATAGACACTACAGAACCCGTCTCGAGCTAATTTGGAGTAGTTATATATTGGATCGAGTCATTCAAAATGAATCCAAACTAAATTCATCAAATTTCACACTAATCAAGCCTGATTTTATCAAAGCGATATTAATTAAATCAAAATTATCTAATCTCAGCTCGTCTCGAAGCAATTAAGGTGAAGTTGACATCCATCGAAATGTGCCGACGACGTAATAAGTTCTGAGTTAAATCGATTCGTGCATGAGTACCGTGCCTCTCTCTCCTTGCATGAAAACCGACGTGAGAAGCCCACACAAGTGCTCATCCCGATGCCTGGACTCGTGTGAAGATCTCATTCGGCCCGTGCCCTCTACACGCTTGAGAAGGCCACACACAATATCTGGACCCGTGCAAAGATCCCGTTCGGCCCGTGCCCATCTTTCGTTCTGCCCTCGACCCCATGCATGAACACCCGTCGATCCCTTATCCTGTCTTTACCCAGACCTCTTCCTCCTCCCTCTTCCTCTTCTTCTTCGTTTTAGTCTCCTCCTTCCTCTAATTCTCCTTCTTGTTCTTCTAATTCTTCTTCTTCCACACCTAATTCTTCTTCCTCTTCTTAGTCTATTTCTTTATCTTCTCCTTCTTCTTACTTTTTGTCTTCCTATAAAATAGGAAAATATGAAGATTTTCCAACAGCCCTCTCTTTCTTTTATTGCTTTCATGAAATTTAAATTGAATCTAGATCTTATCCTTTGAAATCCCTTTATCTAAAAGAATACAGAGAGTTTCTTGGAATTTTTTAAAGGAAAATTTTGGACCTATTTAGTCATTTGAATATCTACTCAAGGAAACAAAATAATTCCCTTCTACAATCACTTCTCTCTTTTACACATGAAATCTTTTCTGGGTTGATTATATAATCTTTTAGTGATCAATTTAGTGATGGAAATAGTTTTGTTGGTCTCTTTTATGGAATTTAAATGATAAATGCTAAAATTACTTTCATTGGACCTTTCAAATTGAAATAGCAAAATCTTTATTAAACTTCATCTTTCAAAGAAAGAGAAATTACGTGCATCGGTTTCATGTATGGTTAAATGTCTGGTTGGAAAGCTCATCGTAAACTATAACATCATAAGTTCATGATTTAATTGGAAATACATATACTCAATACTATTCACTTCAAATGATATGTTTATACATTCAACAAGAGGGTGGATAGGTATATTAGAAAGTTGGAAGAAATTTAATTTACATTAGTTCCTTTTTCTTTCCTGTTATTTTTAACATATGCATCAGGTTTTAAGTATAAATGGAAATGGCATTGGATGATACTCTTATTGTTAGCAAAAATCTTATGGTTTGTTGACTCAGCTTGTTTGTTGACAAAAGTCTTATGATATATTATTTGTGATTACAAATTAAATTTAATATGAAGTTCAGTTTATTGTTCATGAAATTTCAAATATGTACATATTCATGTATTGAGCATTTGTAAATTAGATGTTGTGCCTAGTTTTTCATGCCTTAGTTTGGAAGGATGCTTTGCATTTACATTTACATGAATGCTTTGCATTTACATGAGAAGTATATTGATTACATATACAACTTTGTAGAATAAAAAAAGAATCTGGAAGAAGCACATCTCTTATTCTCAGATTTCATGTTTCTTGTTGGGTCCTTTGGTAGGATTATATTCAAATATGATGTTGAATAATACTCTTCTTTCTAGTGAGATTTTTATGAATGGTGACTCTTTGTTGCAAGTTGGGCTTAATATGAAATATGTAATAAGTGCAAAAATCCATTCTATATATTCGCATCATGTTGCTTGTAATGGAAGTCTATAAATGAAGTTTCATATTCTAGTGATCTTTCATACTTAGAAGAAGGAGAAATTATTATCAATGCTTTGCATCCATTAGTGGTTATATGAAAAAGATAAGAATCTTGGTTGAAGGTCGCATATGCTCTAGTATAAGGTGGAAGGGATAATAATATTCCTTTTTTTTTCATTGTCTATCTCCACTTCTTTTCCTTCCTTTCTTATGAAATAAATTCAAAATTTATAAATCTCACGCCTAAACTGAAATCCCAAAAAGCAAAATAAGATGGAGCCAACAAAGCAGACAAGATGGTAGGCAACTATAAAGCCAGCTAAGTTTTGAAGCATCAATCAGTAATAAAAATTAACTTTCAGTCACGAAGAATACAAAAAGCAATCATCAGAGACCTCCTCACAACCATGATAAGAAAATCAACAAAGTGATAAAAATAATAGCAAACAATAGAAACCTACCTCAAGAAGCATCCTTGTCTCAAATTTCATGTCAACGTTAGTTCGTAGCAAAAATTATTGGTCAGATTGTCATCAACCAATAAGAAAAAACATAATCACCGAAAAATCAAAACACTATTAACTAACTTATGAAGGCACAAAGAAGAAATTATAGTAAAATATAATTCAGAAGAATCCACAAAACATATTCTCCAAGTAACAACGTATAAAGTGAGAAAAGCAGAACGCATAAGGGTGTGTATTACCTAAAATTGATATGAGCATGAAAAGAATTGATATTTCGATCGAGACCAAGATTAGAGAACACCACCACTCAACATCTTCTCACTCCTAAACCTTGAAAATTAATCTCATGCATCTCATCCCAATTCAAGTTTTGAAAACAGAAACAAAATCTTTCAAAAAATTTGATTCCTCTTTTGACCTTTTGTCATTGGATTAGTTGCGAAGCATCATGTACTTGTAGCTTTTTGGTTATTGGAATTGGAAGCATTTTGGTTATTGGAATTGAAGTCATCTTTCATTCGATTATCCACTTTATGTTTAGCGGAATCAAATTTTCTGAAAGATTTTGGTTCTATTTTCGAAGCCTAAATTGGGATGAGATCTACATACGAGATTGTTTTTCTAGATTTGGGAGTAAGAAGATGTTGATTGGTGTTGTTCTCTAATCTAGGTCACGATTGAAATCAATTTTTTCCATGTTCAAACAAGTTTTAGATAATACACACCTTTATATGTTCTGCTTTTCTCATTTAGTAAGTGGTTACTTGGAGAATCTATTTCGTGGATTCATTTGAAGTATATTTCACTAAAATTTCTTATTGGCACCTTCACTAAGTTTGTTAATAGTATTTTGATTCTTCGGTGATTACGTTTTTTTCTTATTGGGTGTTGATAATCGGTCAATAATTCTTACTACGTATTAACGTTGCCATGAAATTTGAGACAAGGATGCTTCTTGATGTATGTTTCTATTGTTTGATATTATTTTTCTCACTCTGTTGATTTTCTCGCCATTATTGTGAGGAGGTCTATGATGATTGCTTTTTGTTTGCTTCATGATTGAAAAGTATGTGATGCTTCGCAACTAATCCGATCACAAAAGGTCAAAAGAGGAATCAAATTTTCTGAAAGATTTTGGTTATGTTTTCGAAGCCTAAATTGGGATGAGACCTACGAGACTATTTTTCAAGGTTTGGGAGTAAGAAGATTTTGATTGGTGGTGTTCTCTAATCTAGGTCTCGATTGAAATCAATTTTTTCCATGTTCAAACAAGTTTTAGGTAATACACACCTTTATATGTTATGCTTTTCTCATTTAGTAAGCGGTTACTTGGAGAATCTATTTCGTGGATTCATCTGAAGTATATTTCACTAAAATTTCTTATTGGCACCTTCACTAAGTTAGTTAATAGTATTTTGATTCTTCGGTGATTACGTTTTTTTTTTCTTTTGGCTGTTGATAATCGGTCAATAATTCTTACTATGTATTAATGTTGCCATGAAATTTGAGACAAGGATGCTTCTTGATGTATGTTTCTATTGTTTGATATTATTTTTCTCACTCTGCTGATTTTCTCACCATGGTTGTGAGGAGGTCTATGATGATTGCTTTTTGTTTGCTTCATGATTGAAAGTTAATCCTTTTATTACTGATTGATGCTTGAGAACCTTGCTAGCTTTATAGTTGCCTATTGTCATATCTACTAGTTGCTGTCATGTATAAGTTCTCATTCCCATTATGACAATGCCATGAATAAATTGACGAGATGTTAAATTACAAATTAATAATAAAAAATACTTAGATATTTGAAGCTTTCATATCCTTGTATTTGACTCCTTTTAGGAAGGTAAATATGTATTAGATTAAGAGCTTTAAGGACTGAAATGCTTGCTAGGACACCCAACTTTAGCTTTGAGTTAGTGTATTTCTTTTACCTTTATAGAATGTGAAAACTTTTTTTTTTGTGGGTGGCGTTATGTTGTTTGGTGTGGCTAAATGTGATGGATTCTGTGATGATGTTCTGTGATCTGTGGTGGACATATTAGATTACCCCTAGATTAAGATTGATTTATATATTCATGTTTGCTAATCCAATTTTATGAAGATAGTCATACTTATGTAGGGCTATATGAGGCTAAACTATAATTAAAAATTTCAAATTAACAAGATTTTATACAGGTGCTTACGTTGCTTTAGCTCGCAATTATTAAAAGCATGACATATATACAGGTTGCTCAGAAATGAGCAAGTGATAATAATTAGTGATTTTATGATTATTTATAATGATTATAAACTACTTTTTCATACTAACTACTTTTTAAAATGTAATTTGAATAAAAAAAGTTGTGAAAGTCTATAAAATGAGATCTTTCTTCAAAAAAAATTAAGGATTCAAAGAAAAAAGAATATCATTTATTGGAGAGTTTTTTCATTTGGATATCTTATTGGATAAGCATATGTGAATGCTTGAGGAAAAGATGTAAACCACAAGGAGTCTGAAGGAAATAAGAACCGAAGATAAAAAATGCTTTATTTTAAAAGACTTGCACGATTTCATAAGAGTAGAATCCATATTGTTATCCGTGGAGTATGTCCACCTTTATATATTATAGGCCCTGGGTTGTATTAAGTGATACTTGCAACATGGATTTTGAAATTTTGGTTTACATTATTTTTCTTTGGTGTGATATGTTTACTTTTGTGTGCAGTAGAACTCTCGTATTTTTTAGGTTTTTTTTTTCTGTATGTGCTGCTTTTCATCTCGGATGTCATTTATTAGGCTCTTAAGAAATAAAAATATTTTATGCTCATAACTAATACTTTTTTTAGGATTACATAATATAGAAAGATAATTATCGTAGAATATAAATTGGGGCTCACCTGGGGTCGTATCACAAATTTTGTTTATATTCTTTGTTTAGGCATATCCCCATCTACTGATAGAATTCAGGCCACCAGACCTATGAAGGCACGATTCTGTTTCACGGGAGGCCTACTCTTTTATGATAAAGTCAATGCCTTTTTAAAATTTTATAAACATTCTGATTTATGTTTCAAAAGTCAACTAGCATGCATTGTATTATAAATTAATTTAAAATAAAATTTAATTACATTAGTTTAGAATCATAACTCACCATTCATGGTCCGAGGCTACTTAAATTTTTCTTTGATGTTAGTCCCAATTCTAAATAAATAACAACCTACCAATCTTTCATAAACACTAAATTGTGGCTTTAAAAGCAATTAGAAGGAGTTGTAGCTGTCATTCTTAACCCAACTGCACTACAGGAAAGTAAGCATTTTTCGATGGACAAAACCGTCACAAAATAAGAAAAATCCCACTACAGGAAAATTGCATATTACCGGCGGATTTTTCGGCGGATTTAAATGTTTTCCGGTGAATTTCTGCCGAAATTTTTTTTGCCTGTAAAACGAGTGTTGGGAAATAATTCCGGCGGAGTTTATCCGCCGGAATTTATTTCCGGCAGATTTTGTCCCCCGAAAAAATTTTCCGGCGGCATTTGTCAGCCGGAAAAAAATAGCCCGAAAAATTAAAAAATACTCACTTGAGCTGGCCGCTCCCCGAACCCAGCACCTCCAGCCGTCTACGCGCGCGCTCTACCATCTGTCCGTCCAGGTAAAACTACTGTGTTTGATGAATTTTTATATTTATCTAATAACATACAGAATATTACAATTAATAATAATTAATTAAAATTTATTTTTTAAACTAATAATCAAAATAAGTTATTAAAGTAAAAATTAATTAAACTTTATTATTAAATTAATAATTAATTAAAATGAATTATAAAATTAATAATTAATTAAAATTACTAATTAATTAAATTTCGAATAAATGATATTTTCAGAAATTATTAAAATCCGTCGGAAAGTCCGCCGGAAATAAATCAGTCGGAAAAACCGCCGAAAAGTCTGCTTAAAAATTTATTGGAAATATTTTAAAGAAATCCGCTGGAAATCTGTCGAAAAATCCGCCGGTAATTGACGATTTTCCTGTAGTGTCCACTGCTAATTATACTTTGTGGCGGAATATATTTTGATGATAAAAGTCACGTTGGAAAAATATTTGCGTCAGATAGAATCCATCGCAAATATTTTACAGCAGATTCACAAAAGATTTTGAACTCCAAAAGTACCGTTCTATTTTATTTTATGGTGGATTTGCGTTGAATTTGCAATGAAATTTTCATCCCAAATTATTACAAGCTCAACAGCCCACCCACAACAATGCCACAATCAGCCAGCCAACCCACGAGCCTAAGCCACCCCCGCCTAACAAGCGCCCAAGCCCACCCGTGAGCCTGAGCCAAGCCCTACTCTTGCGTGAGGTTTCTAGGTTCTTCGGCAGAAATCCAACGCCCTCTTCCACTCGACTAGGAAGAAAGAGTTGTTAAAACTATTACTTTTTTATATTTAAATTATAACTCATTATATATTAAAATTAATAATTAATTTAAAAAGTATTCATAGCAAATATTCCACCACAAATATTTACAAATATTTGGCAAAAATTCTGCCGCAGAAGTCATCCAAAATTTTTAATGAAAATTTCCGTCGTAAAACCATCGGCAATTTTGACGGACAATATTCTACCGTAAAATCAAACAAAATCAGCTGACTTTCCTTGTAGTAGCAAGAGCATAAGCTCAGAAGAGTTGGGCATTCTCAAAATTCCTTTCAATGAGTCAAAGATATAAGGCCCATTTCATTTATCATGCATATCGTTAGACAATATTCGAATCACTATCCTATAGTGGTTTTCACTTTAGTTCTAGGTTTTGAGGCAGGCTTAAAATCATCAGTCCTTATCCTTTGGAAATATAATCCCACATACCTAATAAAATTTCAACTTGAATAATAAATCCTCTCTTAAACTATAAAGTCCAACATAGGATAGACTGAGGTTGCCTTAGAGCTTTAGAACAGAATCTGACACGTCCTATTTTTCATCTTTGATGCGATAGGAACTAATTAACATTGAGCTTTCTTCTTGAAAAACTCCTATATTCTTTCCTTGTCTTATTTGTAATCAAAAGGTATGAAATTATTATTTTAATTGAGAGTTTTCTTAGGAGTACCCATCTTAGGATGTAATTAAGGGGGTTGTCCTTATGGTGAATTAAGAAATACATATTAAAATAAATCATATTTTATTTCTATAAAATAGGGAAAAAATCTTTGGGAATATGGATCGTCATGTTTTATAAAAATCCATTTATATTTTCAAATACATTAGTAGAAATGCCGATATTGTCACCTTAGATGATACAATATTCTCTTCAGCATTTAACTTTAGGAATGATATTTTCTAAAAACTCATTCTTACTTCTATATCCCTTATAGCACATCATGTTTATCTCTCGAGATAATATAATATTCTCTTTGGTGCATCTAATTTTAGGGGGATGGTTGAATTTTTTTCAAAATCCATTTTTCTTTTCAATTACTTTCTATAGAATTTCATGTTCATCTTCCGAGATGATATGTTATTTTTAAAATTATGTTTGATCATAGAAATGACATATTCCAAAATCTTATTTTGATATTAAAATCATTATAGAATATACTCTCAGCCTCCAAGATAGTATTTTATTCTTAATGTAGTATTCGATCTCAAAATAGAAGATCACACCAATTTGCATGACGTTTATTTTCCCAACAGAAGTTACTAATTTTATAAAATTCTCAAGCTAAACAATAATAATAATCTCATAAATTGTCGGCCATTACTATCAATGCTGACCATCACCCGCAGCCTGCCTTTACCAGCAACCATCACCTCCAACCATCCACCATCATTTTAAATTTTATATTGTATTCATTTTACTTCAAGTTAAATAAAAAAAAATTTATGACAAACATTCATTTTACACTCATCCAAACAACTTCAAATAATTCAAAACACTACATTATTTCTTTTGTAGCAAATCAAATAGCCCATTATGCAAAAAACTAATTCAATTGGTTACATTAATTTTTTATAGATATAGTATGAAATTCAAGGCAATTCCATGAAAATAGGAATTTAAAATTCATGAAAAAAATAAATAATTAAAATAAATTTTAAAAAATTAAGGGGTCAACCAAAATTTTATAGAGAGAGAGAGAGAGAGAGTTCAAAGTTTGCTTAAAAAGTGGAGGTTTACCAACCTTGATTTTATCCACTTTGCCTTAAAAAAAAAAGTTATTAGAAGTCCATACAAGGTGGTGAAGTCTTTTATAATTTTATTAAAAACTTATTCAAAGATTGAGATTGCATATGAAAAGATTGAGTTTGTTATGTTTCAACAAGAAGAAGATAATATTTATGATAAAATTCATATTGTTTGGATTCATTAACATTAATCCAAATTTAGCAAAGGGTTTTCATGGTGCCACCAATGAGTCCTTCCAAACTAAATTTAAATTTAATTTTATATAGTATATAAGCTTGAATTCAAAATTGGCCCTGTTGCTCTATACATTTAATTATGAACTGCTAGAGAGTTGCCTCATAAATCATAATATACCATCCAATGTAAATATGACAAATTATGGACTTGACTGGACAGACGGGATAAAGGCCGCGGCTCTCCCTTCCCTTTTCTTCTCCTTCTTCTCTTCTCAGCGGAGGGGAGAGATTTTTCCTAGCAATCGGGAAGACATAATTGGAATTTTAGAGAGAGAGAAGATGGATAGCGATTTATCGGTGGAGGAGATATCAGGTCCCTTCTGGGCTCCGTCTCCGGTGGGCATGGATCGTAGCTTGATGAATCAATCAGAGTCCGTCAGAGTGGGAATTTAAAGCCCAATTCCGATTTTAATCATCCTTCCTAACCGACTAAGAACCAAAGGACGATACCGAATCATTGCAGATTGGAGACGGCGCCCACAAGGGACCTGATATATCCTCCACCGAGAAATCCGTATTCATGTTCTCTCTCTAGATTTCCAACTATGTAATAGAAATTCTCGCTTCTTCCCGATTGCTCGGAAAAATCTCTCCTCTCCGCTGAGAAGAAGAAGAAGAAAAGGGAAGGGAGAGTCATGGCTTCCGTTGTCAGACGAGTCTGATTTAGGTTGTATTTTTTAACCCATTTTAAAAATTGGGTCATATTTGAGTTGACTTTTAAATCCAAAATCAACGGAATGCACATAATGTGCATTCCGTGGTTAAGGCTATCAATTTTTGACATGACTCAAAAATCTGACTTGAACTTAACCCAAAAAATTCAAGTTCGAGTTGACCCGATAAAGAAACGGGTCGGATTTGATTCCTATTTTTGGACCCGTTTATAATTTGGGTAGGATTCAGGTCAACCCGGCAACTCAAGTTTGACCCATTTACTTATCAAACTCGGGTTGCAGTCTAAAAATGCAGCAGAAAGACAACTCTCCTTACTTTAAGAGTTTATTAGGAACAAATTTTTCGGTGTTTTACTTGTAGATTGCAATCATAATTTTATTTGTTTATTATTTTTTTACTGTTTTTCACAAAATTTTGTGATGAAAAATTTACTTTTGTAACCATATTAATTTCATAATCAATTTTATAAAATATTATAACCGTCACAAATAAATCCTAAAGCTTTATAAGAACTTATTTTCCCACTCAAATAGAACAAATACAATTCTGGACTACTGGACTAATTAACATAACAATGCGACAAATTGCTTCAGTACAGAGTAGGCAAGCTATATCCCAGTAGTTTTTAAAAGAAATCTGTTTAGGAAAATATAAAAAATAAAAATAAAAACTGAATACTAACACCTAATCCGACTGTTCTATTGACCTGAACCTTAACAGTTATATACACATCCTAGAGTTCCGCTCTACCGCGCTCCCTTCCATCGCTAACGTGTTCCCTAATCTCCATCACCTCCCCTGCCGCCCCTTCTCCTTCCCCGTCAAATCTAATAACATGGTAGTCTTCGCCGCCGTCGCCGCCACTGGCAACAACCTCCCGCATAGCCCTCATGGCGGCCTCATCCGGAGCTGCCTCCAGATTCGACCGGCATAACGGGCAAGTCCTGTTCGAAACAAGCCACGAATCAATGCACCCCGGGTGGAAAGCGTGGCAGCATACCGTCAAAAGCCGGATAACATCGCCGGCGGCAAACTCCGATAGGCACACGGCGCACTCGCCTCCGTACTTCCCCTCAATCAACCGCCGCACCTCCGCGTAGCGAAACATCGGAAAGGAAGCAATGATTGCCGGATCTAACCCAGGCTTAATGCTCTGCGGCGCCATTGCGTTTTCGCTGCCGCCGCCGCGAGCGACGGAACTGCGGACAGCGGAAAGGTAGTAACGGAGGTCTAGGAAGACGAAGATGGAAAAGAAGCAGAAGAGGAGGAAGCAGAAGATGAAGAAGGGGAGGAACGGGAAAGTAGATGGGGTATTAGCCGCCGGAATCGGCGGTGCGTGGAAGCTTGAGGGTGATATCGCCGGATGCATTGGACACCGGCAGGAATTGGGAAGCTTAGCATTGATCGATGGCCTTTCAATCGTTTTCCGTTCTGCCTCGCTGGTTGGTTCTAAGCTTGATTTGTCAAGGTGGATTTTAGGGGTGAGCAGACTGGGAGAGATAAAAGTGGAGGTTGTTGGCGATTGAAGAATCGTGGGGTAGGGAAAACAAGGCGAAAGATGGAGGGCGAACGGTTGCAGCCGGCCGTGGAAAGGCAATCTTTTCGCCGGTTTAGTTTCCTTCCGAGTTACTAATTTAATACTTTTTTAAACAAATTAATTTTTGGTAGAAGAGAGAAAACTTTTGCTGCGGATATTCTGAATAAATTTTTAAACGTAAATCATTAATTATCTTTTTGTTATATTTATCTTTAAAAAATTTAGTTAATTTAATACTTTTTTTAATAAAAAATTTGAAAACTGTTTAATAATAAATATTAGAAGAATTTTATATTAAAATATCTTGATAAAAATAGTCAAAAATAAAATTTTAAACTATTTAATTCATGGATAATTAATAAAAATTTATATTACATTTATCTAAATAAATTTAAATTCATTCCAAACAGAATAATTGGCCATATATCCTATCAGGATATTTTATTTAGATGTGATAGATGTCTCCCAACTCTCTCATTTGATTTATATTGGGCTTAGGACTTTGTAACTATTTTATATATGAATGAAAACGGCTTATCCTTCATCTTAATCTTGGTTCAGAATTTTGACTCAACCAAGAGGTCTTGAATTTAAGTATTACGTTTATGATTTGAATGTGTGAATTTATTTTAATTGACCTAAATATTTTAGAAAAATAGTAAGCAAAAACATTTTTTTTTTTTTGCTAGAGGCCTGCTTCACCTTCGAACCTTTATACCCCCACAGCTCCCAAAATCCTTATCTCTAAAGGAAATCTCCACCCAAAAGTGAGCAAAAACATTCTAACTAACAAATCCAATACATCATCATAAAACAAACACAAGAACTCATAAGCCTTATCAAATACAAATCTTAAAAATGAGTAACAATGATATTAAAAAGGATCACTCACTCAAGAAAATAAAGATCACAACGGTACCAGACCCAACAAAAGCAGGGTAAAGAATCTTATACGACCAACAACATAATAATTATCCGATGAACGGGGAAACAGGGAGGGCGGAGGAAGAGGATGTTCAAATATCATGTTGAAAATAATAAAAATTAGATCCTTGAATAATTTACAAACTTTATAAAAATATGTCTATATAAAAGCAAGAGAAGAGAGGAATAAGGAAAATACAATAAAGATGAATATTCTTTAATAATGAGCATATATTACAGTAATAAATATCATAGATTCTTATTATAAATTCAAATTACAAATAACAATTGCCATAATAACATAATAACTCTAACATATAAGATATCATTGTAGAGATTAATACCATAAATGGTGAGTGTTCTAATAATTATGATTATCAATGAATTTTTTGTTTGTTTTATATATATATATATATATGAATCATATTGATATTAATTGCAGTGTAAAGAGAGCTAAATTATATATATTTACGTTCATTTGATTTACGCAACTTATATTGGTCTATTAGTTAGGAGTTTTGGCTACCAAACAAGAGGTCTTGATCTTATGTATATGTTGTGTGTTTGAATTTGGCTCAAATGTCCAAATAAAAAAAATATTCATTTGATTTGAGTTCAATTACACACCAATCAAATTATTTTTATATTATATAAAATAGAAATAACAACTCAGTAAATAAAAAGAAAATTCATTGCCGAACATAATCTAACTGCATTCAATTGATACATTGATTTTGCCACCATTAATTTGACAGTTTCCAATTTCAACTTGTTCTTTTTAAAGGGTATAAATATGATATTCACTTCATATTTCTTCAGGCTTTGGCTTTGCATTTCTACCATAAAAGAACCCAACAATGAGAAATGGGGGTGAAGGGGTTGGGAATAGAGGAGCAAAATTTTGTTCAGAGTCAAGAGAGGATTTTAGAATAATTTTGTATCTCATATACAATTGTGTTAAAAGTCAAGAGCTGATTTAAGATGTTTTTATATATCATATACTTTTGTTTATATAAATATAATTTTAATAAAAAACATTCAGCTTATGTACTTTTAAAATTTTAGGATTTAAATAGGGGTATCAAAATGGTTGAAAGATCAGATTTAGATTTGACCAAAATTGAGTCGACCCGAATCCAATCAACTCTAACTCCACCCATTTAATAAAATGGTCAAAAGGATGGACTTGAATATGACTCATTAACCCATTTTGGTTAGATAGATTTTTTTTTTTTATAACTTATCAACAAAGAGTTTAGTTATTTGGTAAAAATTAAGAAGATCATACTCACAGGCAAAAGAATTTAAGAAAAAATTAGTAAATGAGTCCTTTTAGGATGAAAAGCGGATTCATGGTTCAGCTCAAACTCAGGCTTGGTTTGGTTACCCAATGCCTTTTGTAGAAGGTTGTTTTAAAAACTTTCTTTGAGAGAATGGAGGTTTCTAACATAGAGGTCAATATTAAAAAGCTTTTGAAAATAGTACAAAAATGAAGTTCTGTAAAAAATAGTTTTATAAAAGTGTCACATATAAATAATAACAAAAAAAAAACTTTGCCATTTCGAAACAGAAAAGATAAAATTAAGCCATCTCAAATAAGGCCTTAATATGTTTATCTGTTTAGTAAACAGGTTTGAATTACAGACCTAAATTCAATTTTTTCAGGTTGGATTATAATCTGATTATTTAGGCTTCATTTGGAACGGCTTTCTTCTTGCTTTAAAATAGCTTTTTAATACAAAAACTAAAATTTTTGTATTAAAAAGTTGATTTAAAAAGTAGCAAAAAACCCGTCCCAAATGAAGCCTTAATGACACTAAGTAGATTTAAAGTCAAGGATATCAATTAAAAAATATTGTTGGAATTTTAAAATAACTAATTTGTACCCAATTTAAAAAAATTCATGACGTCATCTCCGTGACACGAATTGTTTATTTATTTCCGGATAGAAAGGTTTAAAGTTGTGATATGTTATATTTAAAAAACATCTAATGCACTTGTTTAATTTAATTATTTCTTATTAAAAATTTATAAATAAACGAAAATATTTATAATCATTTTAAAATCAAGATATTAAATCTTGAAAATATTTCCGTTTATAATTTTGATTTTGACATAAAATGTTAATAAAAAAATTTATTTATGATAATTTTAATGATATTTATATAAATTATTGAGATTAATGATGACACATAAAAGTATAATTTTATCAAACTTTTATTAAAAAAAATGAATACATTTAAAATGCAAATATGAAATTTTAAGAATATTTGTTCTTTTATTTTCTTGGTTGTTGTTAGGAGTGTTAAAATGGGTTTTCAGGTCGGGTTTGGATCCAACCCAAAAATAACCCGCCTTCAATTGACCCGACATGATTAGACAAATCGGTCAAAAATCCAGACCCAAATTTGACCCGCCCCTAAACCGGGTTGACCCGACCTTACCCCCTAACCCGCAAGGTGAGAGCGAATGCGGACGCGTACGGGCAAAGGGGACGGGCACCTGCGGGTTCAATCTGCTCCCTTGTAAGTGTTATGATTAGGTAGTGATCATTTCATTTATTAACTTGCAAATCATTTATACTCAGCTTCTTTGTCATAGATGCTATCACATTTGTTGGAGTTACCTCGAATTTAGCTCGTCCCTTTGTTCATTCGTATTCTTGATCGTCGTACGCTTCACATATATGTTTGGGGTCCAAGGGGGCAGCTCTCCTTTACGCGGTTCGACCTACTCTCTTGCGGTTTTTTCGAGATTTGAGTTTTCCACATAAATCTCGTGTTCGTTTGTGTTTTGCATATCGTGATTTATTATTTCTTTTTGTGCTTGTTTCATCGTTCCCTAACAAACTGGTATCAGAGATTTTGATTAGAGTTCTTGGAGATCATCTCAAATCTTATGGCAACAATGAAGTTCGACATTGAGAAGCTTGATCGATCTTCATGATTTGCGCTATGGAAAGTAAATATGAGAGCGATTCTCATCCAACTTGATCTGGACGATACTTTGGACGGGAAAGCAAATATGTTTGAAACCATAACTGATCAGGAGAAGGAGTTAAAGGATAAGAAGGCAAGATCGCAGATTCTATTGCTTCTTTCAAAAGAGATCTTACAAGATTGCTTGAAAGAAACCACCGCTGCGACATTATGGTTAAAGTTGGAGTCGATCTGCATGACAAAGAGTCTATCGACAAAGCTCTATTTGAAACAAATGTTGTATTCTCATAGTATGACAGAAGGTAAGAATGTTCACACACATTTGGATGAATTCAAGAGTATTATAGCGGATCTTGACATGATAGAAGTTGAGTATGATGATGAAGATTTGGCCTTATTATTTCCATGGTCTTTGTCGTCCTCCTACATGAACTTTTAGGATTCAATATTGTATGGACGTGAATCTATTTCGGTTGAGGATGTCACACAGTCTCTTTCGTCCAAGGACTTAATTGAGAAAGATGGACATGATCAACCCGAGGGCAAGTTGATAGTTTGTTTGTGCGGGAAAGATCAGAGCAAAGAAAATTAGATGATAAGAACAGTGCAAGATCAAATATATCAAAAGATGAATACAACCTGCAACTATTGTAAGAAGAAGGGTCACCAAAAGTCTGATGGACCAAAGTTAAAGAACAAAGAACATTTTAAGAATGGTGATAAAAGTATATTTGAGAAATCTGGTCAAGCTAGTGTGGCTGCTGAAGATGATGGTAGCATCTTGCTTATTAGTGAAGATGAAAAGAGATCTACATCAAAATGGATGCTTGATTCAGCATGTTCCTTCCATATAACACCCAATAGAGATTGGTTCTCCACTTTTGATTCTTCTGAACTGGGAGTTATTTTGATGGGGAATGATGCTTCTTGCAATATTTTAGGGATTGGTACATTAAATATCAGGATGTTTGATGGGTTTATTAGAACCCTTACTGATGTTAGATGTTTCAAAGTTGAAGAGAAGTTTGATTTCTCTTAGCAACCTTAATGATAAGGGGTCTCGATAAACTGGTGAAGTTGGAGCACTTAAGGTGTCAATAGGATCTCAAATTGTGATGAAGGGATGAAAGGCTATAGGAAATTTGTAGGTGCTTGATGGTTCCATATTTACTAACACAGCTACAGTTTCTTCAATTGATTTAGACATCACAAGATTGTGGCATAAGAGGTTGGGACACATGAGGGAAATATGGTTGGAGGTACTAAGCAAAAGAGGACTTTTGTGTGGTGCATCTACAAGTCAGCTTAATTTTTGTGAGCAATGTATATTTGGAAAATAGAAGAAAGTCTCTTTCAGTGGTGCAGTTCATCAGACAAAGGAAACATTGGACTATATTCATTTAGATCAATGGGGACCATCTCGTGTTCCCTCTAAAGGTGGTGCTCGATACATACTTACCATTAGTGATAATTAATCTAGAAAGCTTTGGCCTTTCTTTTTGAAGGAGAAATCAGATGTCTTCGGGGCATTCAAGCAGTTGAATTTTTTGATTGAGAAATAGACATATAAGTCTATCAAACATCTTCACACAGATAATGGTTTAGACTGCTTCATCTTCTTTATCTGTGGTAGGAGTTGCAAACACCTTAGACGAATGGGAAAATACAAACACAAGTAGAGAAGAGAAACAAAGTAAGGAAAGCTTTTCTCATTCCATTGTAATTCTTTACTGTATACTTACATCACTATATAAACCAGTATAGATAATGACTTATATGATTTTGATTAAAGTAGTTAGAGGTGGACGATGATGAGGCTAGTTCATGGAAAAGTGGTTTGTTGGATAGAAGTAGTGGAAACATAAGTGCAGTTTGATATGTCAGCTTGCTTATCACCTTCCCTCAAGCTATCATTTGGCTTCAAAATGGTGAGCTTGTTGCAGAGTGCTTGAAATCGCTGAAGAGATAAAGCTTTAGTGAATAAATTGGCTAACTGATATGTAGTGTGGACATGAGAAACTTGCAGTAAATTGTTCTTAATAAACTCATGAAATAAAATGAAAATCTATTTCGATGTGTTTAGTCCTGACATGAAAAATGGGATTGTTGGCATGTGCAATGGAAAAGATATTATCACAAAATAAGATTCTAGGAGCAAAAGAATCAATCTAAAATTCTTTCAAGAGCTGATGAAGCCAAATAATTTTGATGGAAGTCGTTGCAAGAGCTCGATATTCCGCTTCTGTGGAGGATCGGACAACTATTTTTTGTTTTCTGACTTGCCAAGAAATGAGTGTGCTCCCTAGGAAATTTAGTTATAGAGATAAGAGGTAGAAATGGATAACAAGGACAACCAAATGTCTTGAAAAATGATTCATCAAGATCTTTGTGATAGAGCAATTTAAATGGAGATGATAAATATTTGGAAAGAGGAGAAAGCCTATTTATCAAATAGACTACTGTAAGAACATCATGCACCCAAAAATGATGAGGTAACTTTGTTTCAAGAAGCAAGGCATGTGTAGTATCAAGAATATGATGATGTTTGCACTTAGCAATGTCATTTTATTCTGGGGTATATGGTCAAGTAATCTAATAAAGAATGCCACATTGGGAAAGAAAGGATTGAAAGAATTTGGAAGAATATTTGCCGCCAACATCTGAATGCAAGAATTTTATATTTTTATTGAATTGTTTTTCAACCAACAATTTAAACTGATAAAAGGTATGAGCAACATATGATTTAACTTTTAAAGGATAAACCCATGAAAATCGAGAAAAATCATCAACAAATAACACATAGTATTTTAAACCATGTAAAGATAAAGTGGGGGAAGGACCACATACATCACTATGTATCATTTCTAAGACATGAATTGATCTAGAAAATGAAGAAGAAAAGGCAACTTGTGACAGTTAGAAAGAGCACAAGTGCTGCAATTATAATTTGTAGATATAGATAAGGTTGGAGAGCTGACATATTTTAGTATTGAGAAGAACTGGATGAGACGGATGACCCAGACGACAATGCCATAGTTGAGTAGAGGAATGTGTTGTTGAAAAGGCAAAGAGAGATGTGCAAAGATCCTGATCAGTATTGATTGGGTAGAGTCCTCGACTAGATGGACCATGAAGGAGAGTTTGGTTTGTCATCAGGTCCTTGATATGGTAGCCACGCGAATCAAAAATCATAGAACAAGAATTATCAGCAGTGAGGCAATTGACAGAAAGCAGATTTTGAGTTTGGTTAGGAACAAGATGAAGAGAGGATTGTTGGAGCTTATGGTTGGGAGTTCGTAATAAACCTATACCAGTATGAGTAATGGGTAAAAGCTTGCCATTGCCTATCATGACCTGCTGAGTTTCTTTGTATGGTTTGGAATGGTACATTTGAGTCGAGTTAGCATTTAATTGTGATGTAGCTCCTGTGTCTAATAACCATTTTGAAGAATGTGAAGCTACATTGACTAAATAAGCAGAAACTGGTGGCTAATAAAAAAAATCTCCACGATGCTAGCATTTAAACTCATAGTGACCCATCTTTCCACATATTTGGCATTCTATATAAGAAAGAGATGGAGTAGAACCATGACTAAAAGAGGTGTGTCTGTGAGGAGGTCGAGAAGAAGAGCGACCATAAAAATCACGACCGCGAGCTCGACCTCGCTAAACAGCAAATGCTTGTATATGTTATGAAGATACGGAGAGCTCACGAACTGACTCGGCGGCTACGTTGAGCTCTTCACTAATTGGATTCAAGTTGGTAGGAATTGCAATTTTAAATGCCTGATAAGAGTTTGGAAAGCCATTCAGTGTGTACATGATAATGTATTTGGGTGGTAATGGCGAGCCGGAGGATCCAATGGCATGAGCCTTGCTTTTAATTTAGGAGAAATACTGCATCATAGATTTATCTTTCATAGATATATAGTGCAGTTCGTTCTTCAACTGAAGGATACGAGAGCGATTCGTCGATTGCAAACGATGCTCAATCGTCTGCTAGATTTGAAAACATGAATCAAGGTTCAAAATATATCGTAGGAAGGTAGGAGAAATTATGGAATACAACACTGTTGCAAGATTCTGATCAACAATTAACCAAGTATAGTATTCAGGATTGGAATAATTTCAGTAGCAGTGGAGAGAAGTTTAGATGGTTTTGGAGTTGAGCCATCAAGATACCCCTCAAACTCGTTTACAGTAAACAATTTCAGGATTTGAGATTTCCATAAAGGGTAATTTTCGGCTGTAAGCTAAATATTGAGCACAGATTTCACATTAGTCATAAGGAATTTTAGCTGAGATTGAATGAAAATATCAGCTATTTTGATAGCAGGCAGAGAATGAGATGAGGTAAATGATTGAGAGGGGTTTTCCATGAGGAGGAAGAAACAAAACAAAATATAAAACTAGATATCATGTTGTAGGGCACTAGTGCTCTGATACCAAGTTACGTTGAACTGCTTCATCTTCTTCGTTTGTGGCAAGAGTTGTGAACACCTAAGACAAACAGGCAAAAACAAACACAAGCAAAGAAGAGAAGAGAAATAGAGTAAGGAAAGCTTTTCTCATTCCATTGTAATTCTTTACTGTATACTAACATCACTATATAAACCAATACAAATAATGACTTATACGGTTTTGATTAAAGCAGTTAGAGGTGGACGGTGATGAGGCTAGTTTAGGGAAAAGTTGTCTGCTGGATAGAAGTAGTGGGAATACAAGTGCAGTTTGATATGTCGGCTTGCTTATCATAAATCACTGCAAAAATTTGGGAATAGTAGCGATTAAAATCACTTCTATTTATCAAATTATTTTTTGTTTAGAATTTATAATAGGAATTTATTTATTATTGTAATATATTCTCATTATTGAAGATATTCTTCATATTTATATATTTTTATTTTTTTTATTGCTCTTTACTCTTTCCTTAAATTAAAATATTTATGCCATTACTATAGATTAATCAAATTAAAATATATTTTTTTAGTATTTCTAACATTGTATTCGAACACCCCCTTCCTCCATATTCTCCTCCATCCGATAAGAAAGAGATTATGGATTCCTACTCGAAGGAATTTAGCTTAGATTGCCCACAAGGATAGAGAAACTATAAATATGATTTTATACATCCGACTTATTTTATAAAATATATGAAAGAATTAATTACACGTCTAATGCAAGATGCTGCATGCGATCTTGTTGTTACATTGGGATTGACATTTGAGCTAGGCATTTGAGCTCGATTCATCAAAAATCTCAAAAAAAATTGTATGTGCTAGTCATTTGAGCTCGAATTTATACCATGAAAGAAGTAAAAAATGCAGTTGAAAGAACTTTTCCTCTCTAAGCTTTCGAAGAAATTATTTTAGCAATCAACTAAATAATATTTAAGTTTGGATAGTACGAGCAAACTAATACAGATGAATCAATTAATCATTTCTGGGAAGAAAATTTATCAAATTAATACAGATATATTACTTATCATTATTACAGTCATGCAATTAATTGCATCAGTAAAGACTATAGAGTATGCAAATTGTATCATACAAGAAGATTTTTAATAACAGCTGTTCAGAGAAAGCTAATTCTCCCTATGCAGTGATACTCATTCCAAAATTCTGCTCCACCGCGCCCCCTTCCATCGCCATCATGTTCCCCATCCCCTCCCTTTCTTCGCCTTCTGCAGATTCTCCTATCCCTTCGATAGTAATAACATGATTATCTCCGGTCGCTGCCACTAGCAACAACCATGCCCATCGCCATCATGGCGGCCTTGTTCGGCGCTTCCTCCAGATTTGACCAGCATATCGGGCACGTCTTATGAGAAACAAACCATAAATCATTACAACCAGGGTGGAACGCATAACGGCATACCATCAACAGTCGGATAACATTGCCATCGGTGAACTCTAATAAGCACACGGCACACTCTCCTCCATAAACCTCCTCAGCTCAGCGTAGTAAAACATCGGAAAAGAAGCAATGATCGTCGGATCTAACCCAGCCTCATTGCTCTGATGTGGCAACGCACTGCCGCCATTGCCAGCGACATATCTGCGGACCGAGGAAAGGAATTGAAGGAGGTCTCGGAAAAATATGATGAGGAGGATGAGGAAGCCGATTAAGTGTAGGATTAAGAAGGGAAAGAACGGGATTGAGGAGGAGCTATTGGCTGCCTCCATCGATGGTGTGTGGAAGTGTGAGGGAGAAATCATTGCTGCATAGAGATATCGTAGTTGCTTACAGTATGTCTCAGCTTACAGGATGCTTCTGTTGTGAATTATCTTGGAGGAAGATAAACTTTTTTGAATGGCTGCACCGTAGGAGAGAGGGAGAAGAGAGAGCACTCACAGATTTTTAAGAGAAAACAGAACAAATCTTTATTCTTTTCCTTCGATCACCTCCACCAAGGCTCTGATACCAATTATTGAGAATTCTTATCTTGGACGAAGAGATCTTGAATGGAAGAGAAGTGGAAGAAAGAGAGAGAGCTCACAAATCTTTATTGATTTGTTCTTTAGGATACAACCTATCAACTAGTATCATAGTCTCTGTTTATAGACCCAGGCTATACATACAACTATACAAAACAATAGCTAAATGGAAAACACTAAAAAGACTGAAACTGGGAAAGGTAAAAGTAGAGAGAGTGGAAGATGGAGGGATAAATCGCTGAATGCGCTGGACACCCGGAGAAATTGGGAAGCTTAGCATGGGTTTGGGGAGGTAGCGGAAGAGCTCACTAATGTCTTTCTATCGTTGTCCTGGGCTCTTGCGTTGGGTGATTCTGCACTTGATTTGTGCAGGTGGGTTTTGGGGGGGGCGTGGGGATGATGAGACATAAAAGAAGCTGCGTAGGAAAGGTAAAAGTAGAGAGAATCAAGAGGACCAATACATTTCTCTCTCTTTTTAAGAAAATGCAAGTAAACCCGACCGCGCCATGAGCCGTCATAAAGAAACGTAGAGGAGGAAAACGACAAGAAGAGGATAGGAGTAAATGATGAGGCTAAGCTATCATTTTTCATTGCTCCATTTGATGTCTGTACAAGTGTATTTATAGCTGTATATGTATACATGTCTGGCTGAGATTGCTTTGTGTGATTACAGGTGGATGGCTGTGATGCTTTGTGCCATGTGATCAGTTAGGGCGTGTACGGTGCGGCTGGTTTCGTCTATGCTTTTATCCCCCCGCAAGCTGATGGGTTCTTGTGAACGTGAAGCTTGGCGCGAAGCAGATGGAAGCGCGCAGTGGAGAGCGGCTTCGTGAGGATGTCGGCGATCTGTTCATGTGTGTTGATCGTCTGGATGCGTATGACGTCCGAGTGTATTTGATGCCGGATGAAATGATGGTCGATTTCGATATATTTCGTCCTTGCATGGAAGACTGGATTGTGAGCTAAAGCGATCGTGGAAGTGTTGTCACAGTGAAGGTTCGTCGGTTGAGATAGTGGTACTTTGAAGTCTTGTAGGAGCTATCTGAGCCAGATGATGTCGGTGACTGCTGAAGCTAGGGCTCGGTACTCTGCTTCTGTGGATGATCTTGCGACGGTATGTTGTTTCTTGACGCTCCAAGAAATGGGAGTGGTGCCGAGGAAAGAGCAGTAGCCTGAGGTGGATTTTCTTGTATCTGTGTCGCTGGCCCAGTCTGCGTTTGAGTATGAGTGGAGTTAAAGTTGTGCTATAGAGATGGGAATGCCGTAATCTGTTGTTCCTTTTATGTACCTGAGTAATCATTTGAGAAGGTATGCATGATAGGGTTGTGGGTTATGCATGTGTTGGCAGAGGAGGTTAACATGATAGGCAATATCAGGTCTGGTGATGGTAAGGTATTGTAATGAGCTGGTGATTTGCCGATATGTGTAGGGGTCACTTAGTATGGGGTCGGGAAGGATGTTTGAGGGAGGTTTGGTGCATGATGGGTTCGCTAGGGGTTTGCAGAGTTGAAGGCCTGCTGTGGTGAGTATTGTAGTTGTATATTGGGATTGGGTTAAAAATAGTGATTTTTCGTGGGAGGTAATTTGGATGCCAAGGAAGTTGTTAGCTGTGCCAAGATGCTTCATCGAAAATTGAGTATGCAGTTGCGATATGATGCGTGAGATAAGTGAGGGATTATTACCTGTTAAAAAAATGTCATCGACGTAGGTCAGTAGGTATATTTGAGAATCATCTGTAGAGAGTAGTAGAAGTGATGGGTCTGCTTTGCTAGGTTGGAAGCCGAGGTGTTGAAGAAATGTGGAAAAGGTCGTGAACCATTGCCGAGAGGCTTGCTTGAGTCTGTATATGGCCTTGTGAAGAAGGCACACATGTCCTGGGTATTGTTTGTCTTCATATCCTGGAGGTTGTTTCATGTGTATGTGTCTGTTAATTTTCCATGGAGAAATGCGTTGGCTACATCAAGCTGATGAACTTCCCATTGCCTATTAAATGCAATTGTGAGTAATATACGGATGGTTAGGAATTTTGCTACTGGACTGAAAGTTTCCAGATAGTTAATTCCATGTTGTTGTTTGTTTCCCAAGGCTACCAGTCTGACTTTGAAGAGTGCTATCGATCCATTTGAATGTAGTTTTGTTTTATATGTCCATTTACAACCTAGTATAGGAGTGTTGGATGGTGGTGGAACTAGAGTCCAAGTGGCTTGTTGTTGCAAAGCTGCAAATTCAATGTCCATTGCTTTTCTCAAATGGGGATGTTGTGCTGCCTCTTGATAGGTGATGGGATCTGGGAGGATATCAGCTGGTATCTGGGAATGTTGATGTAGTAGGTTTAGAATGGTTTTGGATTTAAGGGACCCTATTTTGAGTCGAGTGATCATGTGATGTGTCGAGGTAGGTGGTATGATAGGGGGTGTTGGGGTGGTTGGTTGTGGAGGTATGTTGTTTAATGGGTTAGTTGGAATAGTGGATGGAAGAGTTTTGACTGTGGTTGTGGTGTGGGATGTATGGTTTAAAGGAATATGGGCTTGACTGTGGGGGGTTCTGTTTGGAGATGGGTGTGTGAATTTGGTGGTAGGGGTTAGAAGGAAAGGGTTGTTGGTGGGTTCAGGTGGAGGTGTGGTGGTTGGTGTGGTTTGGGTAAATGGGAAAGTGGTTTCATGAAAGGTGACGTGTCTGGAGGTTATGATTCTGTTTGTGTTGGGGTCAAGGCATTTGTAACCTTTGTGGGATGGAGAATAACCGAGAAAGATGCATTGGCTAGCTTTTGGAGCTAGTTTGTGTCTTTTTGATGGGGGAATCCATGGGAAACAAGCACAACTGAATGTTTTTATAGTGGAGTAGTCAGGTTGCTTATTGTATAGCAGTTGTAATGGGGATTTGTTATGAGTTGTATGGGAAGGCATTCTGTTGATGAGATATGATGATGTGAGTACTGCATCGGGCCAGTAACGGTATGGTATGGATGCTGTGTTGAGTAAGGTTCTTGTTGTTTCAATGAGGTGTCTATGTTTCCTTTCCGCAATACCGTTCTGTTCAGGAGTGTATGGGCAGGAAATTTGGTGGATGATGCCATGGTGTTGTAAGTGAGATTGTAATCTCTGGTTTACAAATTCTGTTCCTCCATCTGATCTAAACTGTTTTATTTTGTAATGGGTTTATTTTTCTATCATGGTATGAAACTTTATAAATGTGTAAGGTACATCAGATTTACATAACAATGGAAAAACCCAAATGAAACGAGAGTAATCATCTATGAATATAACATAGTATCTCAATCCTTGAATAGATGTGATTGGGGCCGGACCCCATACATTAGAGTGAATTAGTTCAAGGGGTAGTTTATATCTAGAACTGGAAGTAGGAAATTGTAACTTGTGGCCTTTAGCTACCTTACATGAATGACATAAAGCAAAGAAACTAGGTATATGAAGGTGTTTGTTGTTGGAGGAGATGATGGCCATAGTCCTGGAATGAGGGTGCCCAAGTCTGTTATGCCACAGTGTTACGGTTTGGGAATTGTGAGTTGCTGAGAAGGCGTGATGTTCATGAGTGGTTGAGTGGTTTGAAATGGGATAAAGCCCATTACGGCTTGGACCCTGAAGCAACGTTTTGTTTGTCTTGAGATCCTTAACATGAAAACCATAGGCATTAAATGAAATGGTAAGGTTATTGTCTTTTGTAAGCTGATAGATAGAAAGGAGGTTGTGAGAGAGAGTGGGTATGTGAAGAATTTTGGGTAAGTATAGCTTACTATTGGGGGTTGGTAGGATCCCAGCTCCGGTGTGAGCTATAGACATTGTACTTCCATCTCCAATGACAATGTTGTCTGTTCCATGGTATGGCATCGGTTCAGCTAGTGTGAGATTGTTGATGTCGTTGGTGAGATGAGAGGTTGCGCCAGAGTCTAAGTACCAGTCTGGATTTTGTTTCTTAGTTGTAGCATTGAAAGCAGTGTTGAATTTCGGGTGAGGAGGGGTGTAGTTGATGTTGAATCTGTGCCAACAGGTGGTAGCTGAGTGACCCTTTTTGTTGCAAATCTGACATAGGAGTGTGAGTTGATTGTTACTGGTGTTATTGTTGTTGGGTCTAGCAGATTGTTGTGTAAATCTGCCCCATCCTCTTCTTCCTCTTCCTCTTGTAGAGTAAAGGGCAGTATTCTGATCTGGGATAGTATAATGCCGGGCTGCTTCTGTGTTGAGATTGATCTCTTCACTGATTAAAAAGGCATATAAATCATCAAGACTTAGAGGTTGTACCATTGTGTGAATGGTGCTTTTGAATGACTGGTAAGCTGGTGGTAGCCCATTGAGTGTGTAAAGAATTATATCTTCTTTATCTATTTGTGCTCCTACTGCTGCTATTTTATCTACCAACATTTTGACTTCATTTAGGTACTCTGCCATGGTGTTTTGTTTTATTGAAACATTGTGTAATTCATTCTTTAGTTGAATGACTCTTGATCTGTTAGAAGACTGCAATCTTCTCTCAATGGTGACCCAAATGGCTGCTGTTGAATCAAGATGCAATACATACGGTAGAATTGTTGGGGTTATAGTTGAACAAAGTGCAGCTGCTAAGTTCTGATCAATCAGAACCCATTCGGTGTATTTGGGATTTGTGATGGTTTGATCGGCTGAGGTTTACTGGAGACGGTGAGGTGGGGGAATGTTGAGATCTATGAAATTAGCAAATCCATTTGTTGTAAGCAGTTTAGTGACTTGGGATTTCCAAATGGGGTAATTATCATTTGATAATTGGGTGGGTACAATGGTTTTGATGTTTGAAATGACAAATTTCAATGAAGCAGGTATTATGCAGGGCTCAATGTTTTGATATGTAGATGGATTTCCTATTTGGGAAGAGGAAGATTGAGCCATGGATGATGTTCTGCGATTCTTACCTTTGCTGGTAGTCTTCAGTCCTTGCTGAATGAGTCTCCGATACCATAAAGAAACGTACAGGAGGAAAACGACAAGAAGAGGATAGGAGTAAATGATGAGGCTAAGCTATCATTTTTCATTGCTCCATTTGATGTATGTGCAAGTGTATTTATAGCTGTATATGCATACATGTATGGCTGAGATTGCTTTGTGTGATTACAGGTGGATGGCTGTGATGCTTTGCGCCATGTGATCAGTTAGGGCGTGTACGGTGCGGCTGGTTTCGTCTATGCTTTTACGTCATATAAAATTCAAAAAAAAAAAGTTAATATGTTTATATTCTTATTATGGTATTATATTGGTTTGCCAATAATATTTGATTATGATCCTGATATTATTGGTGGGAACCTAAAACTAAATGGTTGCAATCCCATATTGCTGGTCAGAGTTTGTATTTAACCTCACCGGGCTTAGCTAAGTTGGCGGGCGAGCATGGTTGGGAACCCCTCAACCCATGTTCGATTCATCTCTCATGCGGCGTGACTCTTTAAATGGGTAGAAAATAACTGTGTGGTCTGCACCTGTGGATTTGGTTACTGGTAGGCTCACTGAGGGATTAGTTACACCGCCACGCGCCTTCTTTGAGGGTGGTAGCGGGTGGATATCCCCGTTTCAAAAAAAAAAAAAAAAGAGTTTGTATTTAAATTTTAATATATATCAAATGCAAAGAGGTGTCTCGATAATGCACGGTCAAATCAATAATAGTCAAGCTGCATAAACATTGCGTCTTTATGATGGTAGAACTTAAAGAGAATGTTTTTTTTTTAATTAGGGGCAGCGCCTAAACACACACACAACACATACGCGAAACTCAAATCCAGTACCACTTAGTTTGGGAGCCAAACTCCCAACCAACAAATCAAGAAGAAATGCATACTTAAAGAGAATGTAAGATCAGGATGGCTGAAATAAGATTTCCTATCTAGGAAAAAATAATAAGAGTTGTAACAAAAAGATTTTATTCGAAATTTAATTTGATAAATTTTTAAGCAACTGAATTCACTTTGAAATTGATTTGATATATTAGTAACCAATCAAATTTTTCTGTATTAATTTATGTCGAAGTGAATTTAACGACTTAAAATTCATTATAACTAAATTTTTGTTGGTGAGGATACCCTCTCCGAATTATTTTCTAGTAATATATTCTTCTCTATTCAGCACTTATATTTCTAGTCAGCTGTATGTAGTTACTCAAATTACAATACTAACGGTGATAGACTATTTTAAATCAAATATAAACAGTCGCGTGGTAGTGTAAAAAATTCTATATAATATGAAGTGATGTAGTATTATATGTCGTCACAGGAATACTTCTTCTTATCTTAAATGTTGTAATTTCAATTTTTTCTTATGCTTCAAATTTTACCCTCGATGCCTGAGATTACTTAGATAATTTCTTGTTAATCTCATTTTACCAAATGATACGAGCCTGTTGGTCTATATCCTTAACTGTTACTAGCTTTTTCAGTGACTTCAATGTTAGATATTGCACAATATTAGCAGAAATTATTAAGTCCAATCAAAAAAGTCATATCGCCTATATACAATGACAGAGCCAGGATTATTTATCTGCGGGGCACAAATTTTTAATTTGAAAAATACCGTAAGCTTCATTCGAGATTGAAATTGAGATTAAGGTTTTAAATTTTTTTAAATATTTAACTTAAGATTTTTCATATCTAATTTAAATAAAAAAATAATTAAAAATATTTTATAACGAACAATAAATATATAAAAAAGCTGCATCTTATTAATATAAAAAAATATAAAAAATTATAATTAGCATATTATAAACTAGTTGATCTAAATTTAAATATTGTAATCTTTCTCTAGTGTTATTTGTTACCTTTAATTATATAAATTTCCTATAAAAGAGAAAATAGAGATTTTAAAATAATTAAAAATTTGATGAAATTTTTAATTTTAAGAGAACTAGTAATGTGAAGATAAATGATTAAAATGAGAAAATATATAAATAAAGAGAGAAATATAAATTAAAAAAAAGATTTTAAATGGTCTAATAAAAATCAACAAAAAAATAACTAATCTCATAAGAGAGATAGTGAAAAATAAATAAAAAATTTTAAAATCATCTCATCCTCATGGGAGAGAGATTCAGAGAGAGAGATGAAAGAGGGCTATAAGCCTATAACTAGTAGCCAGTACAAAATTACAAAAGATTGCTGGCGGTAGCAAAAGAAAAAGTAAACAGAGAGAGAGAGAGTAGAGAGGAGAGAGAGCTAGTGAAAAAAAAATTTTCTGGCAATTCATGTGGCAACATTTAATACTACGTCACTTCAGAAGATAGAGTATTACATGCACTACCACGCAACAGTGTATAAATGATTTATAATAGCCTACATGGTTATAATTGTAATTTGAGTAACAACTAAAATCGACTAGATATTTTAGTGCTGAATAGGAAAGAATATATTAATAGAAAATAATTCGGTGAGGATATCCTCACCAACAAAAAGCTTAGTTATCATGAATTTTAAGTCATTATTAAATCCACTTTGGCCTAAATTATTACAGTAAGATTTTGATTGATTACTAATATATCAAATCAATGTCAAACTGTCAAAGTAATTTCAATTGGTTTGAAATTTATCAAATTAATTTTTAAATAAAAATATTTTTGTTCAACTCTTTTTTTTTTTCTTCTATTTTTGCCTTTACTTTGACCTTATGCAATTTTTCTACAGCAATTGATTGCGGTTGATTTGACCATGAGATTTTGGGACATTTCTCTATATTCAAAATTTATTAAATAGATCGGGTCTGCGGCCGAGTGGTTGACGGAATACGTTTCTCCTATCTTATCCGGGCTCGAATTCCCTAACTGTCCTAAAAAAAAAAATCTATTAAAAGTTAAAAATAAACTTTGACAAGCACAGCAATATATATATATATATATATATATATATATATATATATATATATATATATATATATATATATATATAGTGACATATTACAATTGGTAATTTTTATGACTCGTATTATAACGGTCTCAAATTTTTAATTTTTTATTAAAAAATTATTTTAAGAAGTAATAAGAGAATCGCCCCAAAACGAAATTTAAATCTTATATAAGAACTAATCTAAATAAAATATTATATATTATGATTATTTGTTATTTATTATTGAATTCATTTTAGTTTTTTGAATTCGTTTATATTTAGCTATTTTTACAATTTAAGCCAATGTTGTGTGCTAGAACGTTCGTGGCGGTAGAAAGATATAGAGTTTAATGTTATAGCTTTGCACAAAGATTCACCAATAACAGATAAGAGAGTGAGGTGCAAGAATTATAAAAAAGCATCGGATTTTTTTAAATAGAAAAATCACAGGACCTAGTTCAATTGAAATGATTCCACTAGTGCTTGTAGTTAATTAAAATTAATGCCCTTCAACAGGGGAAGGAGTTGGCACGATGTAGTAAATATACATCATAGAGAGGACATTACATAGTTAAGTTGGAAAAATTCAAGGACATGAGAGATGTTCTTAAAAGATCATTGGATGGTTTGTTTGGTCGGCATGATAGCATTTGGTCAATGATGGTCGAAACTGTACATTAGAGCACTACAGTGCTATACACTTGTGCACTGCACCCTTGTAGAATGCAACACGGTGACACTAAAAGTCATGCTAAAGACAGAGAGTGGACAGTGGAGCGCCACTACGCTCCAAACTCTCACGCTGTTGTGCTAAGAGTAGGGTTGATAGTTTTCTTTCTCATTTTTCATGCTTCACTTGAAGAGTTGCATGCCTTAGTATTGTATATGTATATCTCTTTGTTTGTTTCAAGAGAGAACAATGCGAAGAAGTGAAATGAGACAAGGAACAATTTCTCCCAATTTTAATATCGAGTTTCTTGGTGTGGTATGACTTCGTGGTTTTTTTTTTTCAATTTCAGAATTTTCTATATTTGATATATCATCAAAACATTATGTTGATCGGGCACGAATCTCGAACCAAAATCAAGTTGAAAACTTCAAAAATTAAATCGGAGACCATCTCAACTCCAATTTCAGCAAACTTATAGTCGAATTGAATTTCTTGGAAATACGAACCCAACGACACTAAATTCCACTCAATCTGACCCCAAATGAGTCCAAATCCAAGACCCAAAACACATTTGGAAGGTTCAAACCATAATTTGAATTACGAAACGGTTTCCAAACATGACATGCTTATAATCGAATCGAGCGACTCAACGAGACAAATCCAATGAGTCTAAGATCGTCAAATTCTGATACCATTAAGACATTCAAATGCCCTACGAACGGTCCCCAATCAAGGGAAAACATCGGCCGTCCATTTAAATCACTCTCAGTTTACCCTTGATCTTCCTCTTATTTACTGGCCATGTCACTCTCAGAAAATAATAAATAGACCCCTCATTCCTCATGAAAAAGGAGAGGAAGTAAGGGGAGGAAGATGGGAGCAAAAGAAAGAAGAGAAGGAAGAGTTCTCTTGCCACCAGATTCCTCCTCGACCACCTCCCGGCCACCGACCGATGCCAAAACTTCCCCCATCACCGAATTTCTACTCGACGTTGAACTTCTGCCAGTCGTCGGACTTCTACCCGACGCCGGACTTCCACCTATCACCGGACTCCTACTCGACGCCAGATTTCTATCTGACGTCGGACTTCTATCCGTCATCGGACTTCTACCAGACGTCGAACTTCCACCCGTCGTCGGACTTCTATTTTCCATTGGACTTCTACCCGATGCTGGACTTCCACCCGTCACCAGATTTCTACTCGATGTCGGACTTCCACCTGTCGTCGGACTTCTACCAGATGCCGGACTTCCGCCTGTCACCAGACTCCTACCCGACACCAGACTTCTGCCTTTCGCCAGACTCCTACCCGATGCCATATTTCTACCCGACACCAGACTTCTATATGTCGTCAAACTTCTACCTGACACCGAACTTCCACCCATCGCCGGACTTCTGTCTGCCATCAGAATTCTACCCGATGCCTGACTTCCACTTGTCACCAAATTTCTACTCGACGCCAGACTTTCGCTAGTCACCATACTTTTACCCGATGCCGTGAAAGAGAGAATAGGTTGTTAGACCTATTAATTACGTCCCTAGGCTAACCAAGAGGGGGGGGGGGTGAATTGGTACTTTTAAAATTCTCTTGAAATTTTAACACAATACAAAGCTAATCGTGCTGTACAATCACAATTCGTACTGTATGAACAGAGTAAATTTTTGATGCTTTTCAACCACAAAAAAAATAAAATACAGTGTAGTAAGAAAATTCAGTAAGTAAAATAAAAACAGAAAAGTGAACACCAGATTTTATAGTGGTTCGGTCAAACACGACCTACATCTACTCCCTAGAGACTCCTTCTCTAGGTATTGAACTATATCAATGTGACTCTCCTTTAGCCCCCACAGTAAGGCGGAGAAGCCTTTACAAACTCTCTTCCACTAAATCCCGGTGCGACAGAAAACCGACGTCCTTTTTTACCCTCCTGGTGAAGGCAGAGAACCAACTCGTCCTTTCACACCCTCTTGGTATCGGCAGAGAACCAAACATCCTTTTTCACCCTCGAAGTGACGGCAGAGAACCAAAAACCTCTCGAACAATTCACATGCAAGAGCCTCCAAGGAGATTAGGAAGATGCTTGAAGCACAAACACTGAGATCCTCACTATTGAATAACCTTGTGAATCCCCTCACAATTTTCTCTTCAAGAATCTCTCAACACTTTCTCTCAAACACTCTCCCAATCACTCTCTCTTTCACTCTCAAGAAAAATTTTCGCAGAAGGATCTCTATTCAAGTCAGTTTTAAGACCCTTAAGTACTTGGAACAAGAAAAATCATCCAAAAACTGAATTTTTCAAGTTTCACGCGTGCCGATCGTCCCATACGATCGCACATCGTACTGTATAAATAGTTCAAATAATAAACGATTCGTCCCGTACGATCCAGTATGAACCTAATTCAGAGCCATTCGCACTGCATAACCTTATGTACGAACCCTATTTCGTACTGTACAAACTGTTCAAAAATGAACGGATCATCCCATACGATCCAATACGAACCTAATTCAGAGCCATTCGTACTGCATAACCTTCTGTACGAACCCTATTTCGTACTGTACGAACAGTTCAAAAAATGAACGGTTCATCCCGTACGATCCAGTATGAACCTAATTCAGAGCTGTTCGTACTGTATAGCATTCTGTACGAAGTCCTTTTCGTACTGTACGAATTAGACCTAGAAAAAATTTCCAGGCAGGCAGGTTTGTTGTGGAGGACAGACAAATACAGATCATCCCGTACGATCAGATTTCGTATAGTACGATCAATTTTAAAAATTAAGTTTTCCACTCCCCCATTGTGTGTGTATACAATTATCCAACTTATAATCTCACTCTCTCAGACTCAATAAAAAAACAGACTTCACTCATAATAAATATTAACAAATGAACTTGAAGTCTTCAGCAGTCTGGAGTGTGAATTTCCTGAAAAATATGTTAGTACACACAAAAAGAAATTCCAATATTTATTAGGAGAAAAATAAAATAAACAATAGGCTTTTATAATCATAAAAAACAACTTGTATCAGAATTCATTTGAATGAATAGAATTGCACAAATCATAACATGCCAGACTTCTGACTGTCACCAGACTCCTACCCGACACCAAATTTCTAACCGACGCTGGACTTCTGTCCGTCGTCGGCCTTTCATCAGACTTCTACCCGACTCTGGGCTTCCGCCTGTGGTTAGACTCCTACCCGATACCAGATTTCTACCCAATGTTGGGCTTCTGCACATCGTAAGATTTTTACCTCACGCTGGGCTTCCTCCTATCATTGGATTTCTACCCGACACAAGACTTCAGCCTGTCGCCAGACTTCTGCCCGTCGCAGGACTTCCACCTGGCCACCGACTACGTTCCTTTCGACCTCTATCGCTGAACAACGGTCTTTCCGACCACTGTCTCTTGTCGAATATGATCCTTCTAACCTTTTTCACTCACCAGCTACGATCCTTCCGACCTCCTTCGCTGACTACGGTCCTTTTAACTTCCGTCGCTAGACAACGGTCTTTTCGACCTCCGTAGCCCGCCAACAATGATCTTTTCGACCTCCGTCACCCGCCGACTATGGTCCTTCCGACCTCCTTCGTCGATTACGATCCTTCCGACCTTTGTTGCTAGACAACAGTCTTTCCAACCTCTATCGTCCGCCTACTATGGTCTTACCGACTAAACAAACATGTCAATACTGATTCTTCCATTTTACACCATGTAATGCATTCTATATGATGTATATTTGTTACATCAAACCAAGGACTTCCATCCAATGAAGGGCCTCATTTGTAATCAACTGCAAATACTAGTAGATTCATTCATACTAGGCTAGGCCCCGTGGGTTTTTTCCTTTTCAGGATTTTCCATGTAAAAATTCTTGGTGTCTCTTATAAATATTACATCCTCTCTTTTTATCTGATTGTGTACTGAATCTTCGTACAAAGCTAAGACGTTAAACTTTATATTTCTTTACTGCCGTGAATATTCTGGGACGCAATAATATTAAATCCTCATGTTCATTTCCACTACTTTCTTTTTCTTATTTGTTTAATTGTGTGGTTTACTTCCCAAAAGTTCAGTAATCTTTAATGCCTAAATAATAGAAATAATGAAAAAAGTAATAATTCATTTCATCTGTTTTAATCGTTGCCTTTTTTTTAATTAGCAAAAAAAAAAAAATCATTGTTTGAGAAAACCAATGTACTATTTATATTTTTGTACAAAGAATTGAAAAGAGTGGAGAACTCATATCTTTGAGGAACCCTTCGGGTTTCTTAATTAACATAGTAAGAAGAGTACCACTAGCAGACAAAGCCTGAATTTTAAATTAAATATTTTTGGGCTAATTCAAAATTAAAATAATAATTCAATGAAATTTATTTTTATTAAGCAGATGAGTATTGGAATTCAACCTATCAGAATTCTCACCCAAAAAAAAATGTTACACATTTGAACTTGAATTTATACTTCATATAAGAAAAGACATGTAGCCAAAGACAACTCTTTCTCACGAAGCTTTATAAGAAATTATTTTAGCTCTCAAATAAATAATATTTAAGTTAGGATAGTATTTTTTTTTAAATAAAACCCCACGGAAGGGGCCTACGTGTTAATTAGGAAAAATTACAAGGTCCTTAAAGAGGCCCCAAACTCAGTAATGCTCAAAAGAGCTACAAAAGAGAAAGAAAAATAAAAACCTAAGAGCTCGAGGCCTCTACTAAGCAAAAATACAAAATAGCCTAGGTACAATCTACAGTGCTGAAGAACGAGCACCCAAAAATAAGCAACGCAACAAAAAATAGCCAGCAGTGCCAAGCCAACCTCCCTAACGTGCACTGTACCTGCAACATCTAAGATTTGCAAAAAAAGATAATATCCAAAATATATAAAATAGCAGCAAGAGTAAAGGATGAAGGACCAAATCCCGTAGATGTTAAGACCCAAATTCCTACAAAGGAGGAACCCAAAAGCACTGCCACCAGGAAAGTAGCCAATATAAACCAACAGAGCACCAGGACCAGAAAATAGGCACGGCCCCCAAGAAGGAGAAGCAACCCACATAGGACCAGAAAACAAACCCACGTAGAGGACTAGAGATCAAGGCAACATCACTGAAAAACACACAGACTAACCCAGAAAAGCTACACACCCAAACCCAGGAGGCCAGAAAGAAATTCTCGAAGCACCAGGAATCCGATAACTCCAGTAAACCACCCACCAAGCTCTGAATAAAAGACAAACCCGTAAAAAAGTAAAGGAGCACCCAGTAGCCCAAACACTACAACCAGAACACCCCTTAGAGACGCAACTAGATGCCAAAAGGCAGAAAAGAAAACAGAAACAAAAGTTGGTAGACACCTGCCAGTAAACCAACCCAAAGAAAAGAAAAGCAAAAAACCCCCAGACCTATAACCAGGAGGGAGAACACAAGGAATAAAAAAGCGCCAAACAAGGCCAATTAAATCCTAACATAAGGTAAGCAAAATTTATCCAATCTAATAAGACCTTTCAAGGAATGAGGCACAGTGGCTTCTAAAAAATCAGTGAAAAACTCAATCCCAGAACCAAAATGAGCCAACCAATTGGCACACGCATTACTTTCCTTGAACACAAGGGAATAAGAAACCTTAATGCTGATCATCAAATGTTTAATATCCCTAACCAGATAAAAAGCATTAGGATTACAAACAGAAACATCACCATCCAAATTGCACAGCAAGTTATGGAAATACTCAGCTTCAATCACAATATTAGAAATGCCAAGAACAAGGCAAATTCTCAAACCATAAAGCATAGCAATAAGGAAAGCCTGTTGAAGATTACCATTATCTAGAGGACCCGCAAAAGTGAGAGGCACGTTACCAAGGCTATCCCTAATGATACCGCCACAGCCCATACTGTTGCATTCATTAGCAACACCCACATTCAGCTTAAACCAGCCCAAAGTAGGTTTAGACCAAGAGATAAATCGGGGGTTAGAAGAAAGCAAAGGAGATTGAAATCTGATGCCAAAGTCAATAGCCACATTATGGTAATTATTAAAACTTTTAGAGGAAAGAAAATTAACAGAGGACAATCCCACCACCTTGTCTTTCACGTTCTTTATAATCTTCTAAGCATCCATTCTAACACCATTAAAGAGGGAAGTATTCCTCTCAATCCAAAGGAACCACAATATAAGAGAGGGGATAATGTTTCTGATGTGGCCTTTAGGATTAACAAACCATAAGTTAAGAAGAGCATAAATAGACAAATTAGCATTGAAAAAGTTAAGTTTAAAAAGATCATCAAAATGGCACCAAGTTTTAACTGCAACAGGACCTGAAATGAAAACATGATGCATACTCTCCACATGATAACAACATTGACACTTAGAAGGAAAAATAAAACCTCTTTTGATCAAGTTATCCTCCGTAGGGATAAATTTATGCAAAAGTCTCCAAATAAAAGTAGCAACAGTAAGAGGAATGCTTCTATGTCAAATCATGGAAAAAATGTTATTAACAGCATTGTTAGATCTAAAAACATTCCAAGCATCTTTTAATCTGAAGCTCCCATCCTTAGCTAAATTATATAATAAAATATCCTTAGAATCCAAGTTTAAAGGAAGATTGAGAATTTTTTGAAGAATGAAATCAGGAATCTCATTAGCCAACTTACCATAATCCCAATAATTATCAGATATGAAAAAATTAACTTTAACTGTAGCGATCGAGGCAGAATTAAGGAGAGAATCAATGGAATGATTGCCTAACCATTTATCCTGCCAAAATAAAATATTTCCCCTACCAAGACCCCACGAAAGATGGGGCTCCACCTCCCACTTGATCTTACACAACCTCTTCCAAATTAAAGAATCCCTCACCTTAAAAGAGCAGGTAGTAGAGTGCTTACCCCCACAGTACTTGGCAGCCATAAAACTGGCCCACAAGGACAGCTTAGCACGAAAAGTGAACCATAATTTTACAGGAAAAAGCCGTAGCCAAATCCACCATACTTTTACAACCAATACCCCCTTCCTTCAAAACCCCACAACACTTGTCCCAGGAAGCCCAAGCAATTTTAGAGTTATTATTAGCACCTTTCCAAAAAAATTTATTAAGGATCTTATCAATTCTATTACACACCAACTTAGTAGGAAGGATTGTTTGGAAAGAATAAACTGGAAGAGAGCAAAGGACGCTCTTAATAAGGGTAAGCCTCCCACAAAAACTCAAGAAATTAGAATCCCAAGATAAAAGCTTACTCTGCACGGAAGTAATTAAATCATCAAACAAAAAAGCTTTCCTTCTACCTTTAAAAAGAAGAATACCAAGATATTTGAGAGGTAAATGGCCATGCACAAAGCCATTCAGATTTATGATAGCAGTAGACATAGCATTGGGAAACTTGTTGGACACAATGAAACAACATTTTTTATTATTCAAAAAAAGGCCACTCACCCTTTGAAAATTGTGAAATAAATCCAACAGCTTATTAATATTATTACAAGAAGCATTCATGAAAATAATAAAATCATAAGAAAAACAAAGATGAGAAATAGGAAAGCCCCCCTAGTCCTGAAGTAGAAAGAGAGGTGGTTTTCAAAAAGCTTAGCAATGCTTCTAGAAAGACAATCAACCGCAATAATGAAAAGAGCCGGGTACATAGGATCTCCTTGCCTTAAACCATGTGAAGATTTAAAGAAACTAGAGGACTTACCATTAATAATAATAGAGAAAAAGGATCCCTCAATACAATTCTTAATCAGGTTAATGAACACCAAGTTAAACCTAAAAAGCTGTAAAATGTTATAAATAAATTGCCAACTAATGTTATCATAAGCTTTAGAGATGTCAAGCTTGAAAATGACGTTACCACCCCTAACCTTGAGATCCAAATCATGGCAGAATTCCTGGGCCAGCAAAATATTATCAGAGATATTACGACCTTTAACAAAACACATTTGAAAAGGAGAAATAATCTTAGGGAGAATAGTAGATAAACGACTCATGAAAATTTTAGAAATAAGTTTACTAAAAAAAGTGCAAAGGCTAATAGGTCTATAATCATTCCAAGTGTTCGCTTCATTAGTTTTACGGATGAGAACAATAGAAGTAGAAGAAAAAAAATCTAGGCAAGGCATTCCCCGTAAAGAAATCTAAAACCGCCCCATAAAGATCATCCTTGATAATAGCCCAAGTATGTTTAAAAAACTTGGAAGTAAACCCATCCGGACCGGCAACAGAATCACCATTAATGTTAAAAATAATGTACTTTAAATCTTCTAAAGAAGGAGGGGTGGTAAGCAAGACATTATCCTCAAGGGAAATGAGGGTAGGAATAATGTCAGGGTAATCGATGTTACAAGGGGTAAAAACCTTGTTAAGGCAGTCTTGAAAATGATTGACCGCAGATAAAGCAATCTTCTCCGCATTCTCAGTAACAGAACCATCATCACGTTTAATTTTAAAGATGGAATTCTTAGCTTTTTTAATTCCTTTTAACTAATGCATGAAAATACTTAGTGTTATTATCACCTTCCACCAAATTTTTAGCCGTGGCTTTTTGTTTCCAGAAGGTTTCCTCTTGAGCTTGCAATCTAAAAAGATAATCTTTAGCTTCTCTAAGAGAAGCCAAATTAGCATCAGAAGGAGAATTTTGACAAATAATCTCAGCATTGTTAACATCCTTTTCAGCACTTAAAAAATTAGAAAAAATATTTTTGAAAACATTATGATTCCACCAGTTAAGAAGCTGTTTGAGCCTTTTCAATTTGAGCCAAAATCTTTTCATTCCAATAATCGAATTGTCCGGATGTAATTGGGCCACCCAGTTATCCCGAAAAAAATTCATAAACGATCATGCTGTAATTACATATTTTGAAAACCAAATTGGGGAAAAGAGTCCACATGCTTAAAGTTAAGAGTAAGGAGTAAAGGAGAATGGTTAGAAAGGTTACGACTAAGATGTTCCACCGAAATGGAACTAAAGGTGTTAAGAAAGTTGTCATTAAATAAAATACGATCCATCCTTTGCCATAAATGCCCACGATTCCATGTAAATTTATTACCAGAAAAACCAATGTCTATAAGATTGCAATCTATAATCATATTATTGAAATCCTCCATAGAATGCAGAATAAGAGAGGAGCCCCCCAAATGCTCAGACGGATTAGTAATGGTGTTAAAGTCCCCACCCACCAACCAAGGCAAATGACAGTTGTTGTGAAAGTCAACTAATTGATCCTAAAGAATCTTCCTAATTCCATGAGAAGAAGCAGCATAAATGAAAGAAGCCAAACAAGTATGATTTAAAACTTCAATATTACAATGCAAAACCTGATTAAAATTACTAAGAATATCAATCTTCACATGATCTTTCCAGAATAACTAAATTTTATTAGAACAGTTGGCACTAGCATGCTTAAAGCCTAAGAATTTAGCTGTAGTAAGAAGGTTAGAAACATTGATGAGGGGTTCAAGAAGAACAATGATAGAAATACCATGCACACGACATAAGCTCTTCACACACAAACGAGATGAGGAACACCCAATACCCCTAACATTCCAAATGATAACCTTAAACATTAAAAAACCAAAATTAATGACTAGTATGTGAACGGGTATTCCTACCCGATTGTAAAACAAGTCTTTTGGTCTTTCTACCCCGTTTGGTCTGAATCTTAATGAAACTCTTATCATTGTCGTCTTTGGAAAAATATTTAGCAGAAAAATCCAATTCATCAATATCTGTAAAAGCATCACTATTGTAATGAGAGTTAGAAGGAGACTTACAATCATAATCCCATTCCTTATCCTTACCCTTGGGAGGAAGTTCACCTTCTTCCACCACTTCTTCAACCTCAATAGCATTACTATGTAATCCAAGAACCGCATTTTTCTTCTCAACCAAATATTTTTCATTAGAACTATAAGTATTGCCTATAAAGACCCTTTTGGGCTCGGATCCAATTTTTTGCTCATGAACAATACACAGAGAATCAACAGGATTAGAAACTTTATTAGTATGCAAAGAACAGTCCATCACTGGCAATTCAGTGATAGCCATTTTAAGAGCAGAATTATTAGATAACCGTTGGGCCTCCAAGTTGTCACAAGGAATGGGATCAACATCAGAAATATTATTTTCATTATCCTGCATAATGGGTTGATTCTTCCTGAAGGTAGGAGCCGAAGTTAAAAGAGTTGAGGAAGGATCAGGTAATACAGGTTCAGTTACAGGACCCAAATTAGCAACCACAAGCGAATTAACATTCTCGGTGAGAGTCCCTTCATTAGGAGGAGAGGCCTTGGTCACACTTTTTTCTTTGCGAAGTTGAGGATGAAGCCTAAAGCATTCATTAACACCATGTCCATGCATTTTACAGTGAGAACAAAAAATAGGAAAAAATTTCAAATTCCACTTTTTGGAAATATCCATTGAGCTCATAACCTATCCAAACCTCACTCGGATGTTCTTTTGAAAAACCAATTTCCACAAGAACACGAGCGACGGAAGGGCGGGAGATAGAGGCGGTGGCCTGATCAGTTTGAAGAGGCCTCAAAAATCGAAGCAAGCCCAAATAGAATTTGTGGATTAAAAAATGAAGTCTTAAATTAGGGAACAAAATCCAAACCGGGGCAATAGGCGTTTCTTCCCTCACATCGAAGTTTAGCGACCATTTGAGGAGTCGCATTTGACACGCTTGAATATAGTATGAGCTTTTAGCAAAGATACGATTTTAATCAAGATCATTCGTCAATTGGATTGCAATGTGACGGGGATCCATCAATCCGACATGAAAGGCATCAGTAAGCTTCAAAATCACAAAAAACTTTCTGATAACATCTAAATTAGGTCTACGCAAAACAAATTTTCCCACAAGCGTAAGAGAAAAAGGATCAGTCAACTGAGAGATTACCGAATCATCGAACATAAGTGCAGGGTAACCCTTAAAAGAGGTCTGCACAAAATTAAGCTTAGAAGCAGAAGAGGAAGAAGTAGAAACGACATCACAGAATGACCGCGAACGGGCATCAGGGATGGAAGTCATCGATGGGTTAGATGACGACGGAGTCGTCATTGCCCAAAGGAAAAAAGCCCTAAAAGAACCTCAAACGAAAGCCGCAAGAAAGACCTAGAAATCCGAAAGAAGAATAAAAATGAAACCGTAATCTACAATAATGATCGCAAATAGCAACAGTAAAACCCAAATGAACAGTAAAGATCACAAAGTGAACATGAAAGGCAGAATCGTACGAAGATTGCCAGAGCTCAACCAAACTAGCCGTTGCTGCTGTTGTTGACTGCTTCAAGTTGGAAATCTATTTAAGTTAGGATAGTATGAGCAAACTAATACAGATAAATCGATTAATTATTTCTAGGAAGAAAATTTATCAAATTAATATAGATATATATATATTAACTAATCATTATTACAGTCATGTGATTAATTGCAACAGTATAGACTATGGAGTGCAAATTGTATCATACAAGAAGCTTTTTGATAAAAACTATTTAGAGAAACTAATCTTACTGTTATATCGGCCAAAGCCTTATACAGTGATACTCATTGCAAAATTCCACTCCATCACGCCCCCTTACTTTCGCACATTCTCCTGTCCCTTCAATGCTAATAATATTATTATCTCCGCACCGCCGCTAGCAACAACCAACTCCATCGCCATCATGGCGGCCTCGTCCAACACTTCCTCTAGATTCAACCGGCATATCGAGTAAGTCCTATGCGAAAAAAGGCATGAATCGATGCACCTCAAGTGGAACATGTGGCAGCATACAGTCAACAGTCGAATAAAATCGCCCACGACAAACTCAAATAGGCACACGGCACACTCACCTCCATTTCTCCCCTCCATAAACCTCCTCACCTTGTCATAGTGAAACATCAAAAAAGTAGCAATGATTGTCGAATCTAACCCAGGCTCAGTGCTCTGAAGTGGCAATGCGCTGCCACTGTTGCTAGTGATAGAAATGCAGCCCAAGGAAAGGAATTGAAGGAGGTATCAGAAAATTATGATGAGGAGGATGAGGAAGACGATGAAGATGAGGATTAAGAAGGGGAAGAAAGGGATTGAGGATGAGCTATTGGCTGCCTCCATCTGCAGTGTATGGAAGTGTGAGGGAGAAATCGTCGGTTGCATTGGATACCGACTAATGTAGGGAGAAAACATGAAAATAACTCCTAAAAGCTAGAACACCAAAGAACAGTAAAACTACTGTATTTTCAAAAAATTATATCACATAATTTCTCCTAACTATTTCCTATAACTTTTACACAATAGAAGTTTCTAGAAGAAACATGAATAGACTAGGTGCAATAATCCTATGGTATGTTTGGGGAATCGGTAGCCAAGGAGCGAGGCTAGTCGTGGAATGCGGGTCTCGTTGAGGAGCTGTATTCATGTGAGACGAGAGCGAGGCTAGTCGAACAAAATGTGGGTCATGTGGAGTAGCCAGATTTTCCCGAGACAAAGCGGGGCTGGTCAAGTGGAGTACTGCGATCAGGCTGAAGGTGCGAAATCGGTCTGGTCACGAAAGTTGTACAATTGGGTTGAGGATGTGTGCGAATAGGAAATCGGATGGGGAATGCAATGGTGGGTTGCACGGGTGGTGTTGTGCAGGGAGACAAGTTGCGAGTTGGTTGCGGAGAAGGGAAGATGTCCTATTGTATGGTTGCCATTAGGGAGAGTCGAATAACCGGTATGGTTGTCGAAATTTGCATTTGGATGATCCAATGTTGGAGCAGTACTTCTCTAAACTTTTGCAGCTCATTTCTCACATCTGTGAAGGGAAGAAAGAGATTCGCTATTAACTCATCCATTTTCTTTGTAAAGCTTTCTTGTGCTGCCCACAAAAATGTCCAAACCTCGATCATCATGAAGGGTCGTATGTCTTCTTCCTTCATCCAAGGTCTCATAGAAGCACTCTCTGGCTTTGATACCAAACTAATGTAGGGAGGAAACATGAAAACATCTCCTTAGAGCAAGAACACCAAAGAACAGTAAAACTTCTATATTTTCCAAAAATTATATCATATAAGATCTCCTCACTATCTCCTACAGCTTGTATATAACTACACAATAGAGGTTTTTAGAAGAAACAGAATAAACTAGGTGCAATAATCATAAGGTATGAAGGAATATAAACTTTTAGGTTAATATTCTAACAAGAAATAAAAATAAACTAGGTGCAATAATCCTAAGATATTAAGAAATATTAACTTTTAGGCATTGAAATGGATTAGTATTTTAATCAAACAAATAAAAAACATTGAAATGGAAATGTTAAATCTTCTATGTTCTATGGAGATAATATAATTATAAGAAGGCCTTAAACCCCCATTTCTATCCCTATAAGCTCGATAGAGATCTTGGAATGCATATACTCTGTTCCACATTTACAATTATGACCAAATATACTTAAAATTTCTCCTATTTGTTTCAATTCTATTAACCAACGAATATAGAGCCGAAACCCAACATAAATTCAAGAAAAAAAAATCATAAGAAATTTTGCATACCTCATATACAACAACCTAGTTGACTTCTTCGAGAATCCAACTGAAATCCCACTCAGATACCTCGGTACCATCGAAATACCTGAGCAAATCACTAAAATCCGGCTGGTATCCACGTCTCCTCCCGTAAATACCGCTGAAACCTCATGATATGTTATGGTTTTTGTCATTAAAAGCAACTCGAATGTTGCCTTCAGTCCGCTTCTCTTCTCGCACACAAGCTTGAGCCGCTAAACATCCTCCATCCAAACCCATTGAAGCCACCTAGAGCCAAGGCCCGCACTTCCCTCCACTGCCTCTCGTCCAAACCCACACCCGAGCCCAAGCAGCCTTCAAGACCCCGCCAGCTCCCATCGCTACCTCAGACCCCCTTCCCGATATCCCCAAGCTCCTCTACTCTGATCGAGCCCTTCCACACATGTAAGCGCCTAAGCTCCCGTTGTTTCCTCCGATCTCTTCCCAGCCAATAGAAGCCTTCAACCACCTCTCCCTACCTCCTTCCCAGCTACAGTCTCCACCGAAGCCGACCACCTCCATCTCCAAATCCAGTCGAGTTTCACAAGCTGCAGACCTGCAACTCCTCTGCCTCCCGATTCCTTCCTCCAGTTCGAAACCAAGCTTCTAGCTTTCTCTTCCATTTCCCATCCAAATCCATAGCCTCCTTTACATCCAAGACCGACGGTAGCACTCGCATCTGATAGCCCTCACGTCCGATCCATACCTGATCAGACCTCCCTACCCAGCTCGCCTCTTACTTCCTTCCTCCTATATTCAGTCCAAAGCTCTCATCTCATCTACAGTTCATCAGAATCCAAACCTCTTCATTACAAGTATTAAGATGTTAAGAGAGATGAGGGTATTAAGTATCAAGCCATAATGATATCATCTGATATTAGATTTTGAAAATATTTTTGAGGTTCTTTATTATATATATATATATATATATATATATATATATATATATATATATATATATATATGTGTGTGTGTGTGTGTGTGTGTGTGTGTGTGTGTGTGTGTGTGTGTGTGTGTTTTAATAATATTTCCTATTCATATTATGCAATAGTTAAGGAATATTTTTGTGAGTATAATGATCTAAGTTTTGCTGTAAGCTTTGCTTGTGCTAGCAAGTGAAGTAGGTAATATGAAAATTCTTCTCCGATATATACATATATACATATATATATAAACACACACACACACACACACCCAAAAAAAGAAAATAAAAAAAAAGTAAGAAAGAAAGAGAGTTAAAAAAAAGAGAAGAAAAGAAGATTAAAAAAAAAGGGGGAGGAAGATGGTGGAGAAAATACAAAAAAAAAAGAGAAAGAGAAAATAAAAATAAGAAGAGCAAAAGAATTCAAAAAAAAAAGATGAAAAAAAGAATATAACTTTTTATTTTGATTTTATGCCCTCTACTCCGTCGCCGTTGGAATGCAAAGGTATAACTTTTCGATCCCTAAAACACCGAGAGCTCGATTTCGAAGCCTGCAGCGCGACAAAATGACCACTTATACACACTTTTCTTAGCATGGTGGGAGGAAGTTCGTCGCGGTGCTCTCGACGAATCGGGTAATCACCTCGAGAGCCTATTTTTGGCATTTGTGGTACACCAAAAAACTGCCTATACACGCTTTTCTTAGCGTGGTGGGATGGGAACCCAGTGCGGCACCTACAAAAAAATGGGTTATCACCTAAAGCCTCATTTATAGCATTTATAGCGCACCGAAAAATCACCTATACGCACTTTTCTTAGCCTGATGAGATGGGAACCCAGTGCGACGCCTATGATGAAGTGAGATTCTATATAAGTATCCGCTAGCGGGAAAATAACTGTATTTTCAAGCAGGTGTTATAGAAGACCCATACAAGCTTTTCTTAGCGTGGTGGGGGGATGAAGAAAATATGGCCGCAGTGTCCAAGGACACCTACCATACACACTTTTCTTAGCATGGTGGGAAGACCCAGTTTCCTGTAGTTTCCCCTAAACGGGAGAGACGCCGGGAGGCTACCGAAATTTTGTCTGAAATAAGATAAGGACTTGAAAAGATTTTGGACACTTACAGGGGACTTTATTTGAACTCAAATTTGGACATTAAATGAACTAAACATGAATTCAAACTTAATTGAAATAAGCTTGCATTTGAACTTCATTTGACTCAAGTAAATCACGATTTGAACCAAACTCAAATGAACAGTGGACAATGACAGTGAACTGAACCAAAGCTCGAACATTGAATGAATAACATGGAATGTAATTTAAATGTCTAAAATGAAACTTGCAATTTGGAAAAATGATAAAGTTAACCATGCATGTAAGGATCAAGTGGAGAGTGTAATGACATGTTTATAATTGACAACACAAGCTTTCTAATGGGATATTGAAAGTTCATTACTTCAATTAGAAAGCAAAGGGTGATAAACAAATTCTTGCATACCACTTGCTTGCAAGTAAATAATGACATGTAGTGGACAAAAAAAATTCTTTCATCCACAAGCAACGATCAAGGTAAATACATAATTTGATTATGAATAATGGCATGAAATCTCCAATGCACCCATAAACAATATTAATCTCAATCATATTTGCAAAGTAGGGATGATTTCAATGAAGGGGATATTTATGAATAAAGTAGGAAAAGACATACAATGAATGCAGCATACATATAAACAAATGGAGGAAGGATGTAGGCAAGATGGCAAGCATTCATTGATGCTGATCAACATGTGAAGGATATGTATGTCGCGTGTACATGTGAAAAGGAGCATTTAATGAATACAAATGGTGCCCCGACGGCCGACACCAATCACGGATCTATTAAATGCATGAGTTCCCTATATATAAAGGAAAAGTGGCATGCAATGAACAGGACAATCGAATAAATTCAACGGATATAATAAATACCATGGCGTCCCCTTTTGCGATAAATAAAAATTGTAGTCCTCTATAAAGTACCGGAATCGAGTCTCCAATGATATAGTAACCCACTGGCCAGTCTGCAGGGGAAGGGATTTGCTTATGGATTCCTATATGAGCTCTGGGAAGAGAAAGCCAGATTAAATCATTATTTTCAAAGATGAGTCTCAGTTCAACCAGGACCCGAACATTAAGTTGGAAAAGATTATTGAGGCTTGCAAGCTTCTTGATGAATAATGGTTGTGCATCCAATAAACTACCTACGAGAAAATACAAAAAGAACTACGATAAATGCAAGCTCCTACGGGCTACTGTAGGAAACCCGCTCTATGTACCATGTATCCTCTGCAAGCGAAATCGAAAGGCATGCAACAAGTGCAGGCATCTACAAGCTACTGTTGGAGACCTATCACGTGCATAACATGTGTTGCAGGAGACCCGTCATGAGCTCAATACACCATATACAAGTAAAATTTAGAAGACTATTAACGAATACACAACTCAGTTACAACACTACTACAATCAACCACCATTCAAATGGTTAGCATATACATTGATCTATTACGAGTAGAAGGGTTCAATGACACTACAAAAGACCCTTTCCATATTCATATGACAGTTGCAACCAGAAGGAGCTAGTATATAGTAGAAGCAAAAATACAATGAACATATCGAGCTCCTACAGATATAAAGACAATGTGCAATAAGTGTAGTAGCTCAGTAGACAACATATACGAAGAGGTTAACGACAAATACAAAATATAGCAGGAGATTCGTTAGTGCACTACAACCTACATGTAGCAAGCAACAAGTAGTGTATGCCAGTCTACCTGTATATGACGAGCAAATAACCAGTACAACGTCATGCCATCGGATCCGTAACATCCTTACAAGCGGACAGAAGGCGTGTACGAACATCCAAGTAGAATGCTGCATTCAAATGGCGATCACCCATACAACTAAGCAACAATAAATATTATAAAATGCCCCCGCACATGCACCTTAATACATATACACATAAGTACACAGAAGGGAATGTCTAATACACTTGTATGGGCCCTGACAAGTGTGTTGTTGGAACACACGTGACGTCTAGGGATGCTATACAGGTCAATAAATTTGAACCCGATACTACTGAGCAATTAAATAGGAGTCAACAAGGTTCAGTAAATAATTATAAAATGCACCCAAACACCCATATGGGCCCCGATGAGCATGTTATTGGTACACACATAATGTCTAGGGATGCTGCGAGGGTTAATAAGTGAATTCTAGTTCGAGCCCAATCCTTCTATGCGGGTAAGTAGGAGTCGACACGACTCGAACCATTAAATAAATGTGCGATCGTGAGGTCGATCGGGATATTTATTTTATACATTTATATTAGGCCTTCAAGGCCTATAATCAAGAGAATTCACTTACAAAGGCATAAAACCTACGAAACCTGATCCTCTGTCGATAGCTCGATAAAGTCGACAATGTTCAATCCATAAAATGTAACCTCATACAACCCGATGATGGCCGTATTGAACGTTAATCTCAATCGGAGGGATTCACAAATATTTTCAAATGCCACCCAAATTCCAACAAAACCTAAGACTCCAAGAAAACTCCAAAATTTTAAATATTTAAAATTGAAATAAATCCATCAAATACTTAAAGCAAAATTCATCCATCCTCCGTAATAGTTTACCGAGGTGGACAAATTAAAATTTACTTTAACTCATAAAGAGCTCATGTCTGGTCGAGAATATCACTAGGATTCGTTCTCAAAATAGTCTCCTACTAATAAGGATGTGGTATGTGTCCTCTAACCGATAGTTTCGCCGCCAAATGGCACTGCAGGATAAACTGTTATGACCTGGGGCCCTTTGAACCAAGTAATTTTGCGGCCAAATGGCACCATGAGATAGCGGTTATGGCCAGAGCCAATATGTTTCTTAGTGTCATCAAATCCTTGAGATATGAATCAATAGGATATGATCCATAGGGCATAAAGCTCTCTATTAGCTAAGGTGGATTCAAATTTGTCCCCTTAGACAAATATCCATCTCATGTCTACAAGGTACCCATGGACGAAGCAACCCATGGCTGCCAACAAGGATCCTTCGGTCAGGTTGGGTCAATTATCTCCTCTGACTAAGTAGACCAGGGACCACGATGGCCTGGGATGACGAAACCATAGAATCTTGATCGGGTCCATCATCCATTCCCCCACCATCTGCTTTAAGTATAAGATGATGAAACTTCAAATTCTAAATATCTAACTTCCACAACCTAAGCCTGTACTGCTACTATATGCTAGATAACACGTATCTCTACGTATCTAATTGACGATTAGCCTTAATCGAAAGTTCCCTCTCATTATTGGGAGGGGTAATTAACTATAAGGGCTTGTACCTATAGGAAACTAGAACTCAGATCATAAAGCCCTCGTAAAATGAGGGCGAAATCTTTGGGTAGTGTCTTATCTAAAAACCGATCTGCCTTCCAAAATTTATCCCGGAACTTAATTTGTTAAAACTCCCCCCTAAGAAAGCAAAGGGGGTGAAGGCCGGGGCCCAATTTTTGGAGCCCACAGATTTCTAGTGACTCCTCTAGGGAATGGTTTCTTTTTCCATCTTTGACTAGTCATCTCAGTACTATCATAGCTGTCGAATCTATATGGGTTCAAAATTTTAGATTTACCAAAATGATCGTTAATGAATTTAAGTGATTAATATTCTAAAAATGTTCATTCAACCAATTCACTTAGATAACATATTTAGCAGAGTTTTTAAATTTGTTATTTTAATTGCTTGCTAATATTATTTATTTTATTCTTAAGTTATGTACAAGTCTCTGTATTCTGAAAGTGTGGGGTGATGTATCAGATGATGATTACTAACCCTTACCTTTCATTTAGATAGATGGATCTATAGAACACTGCTTTCACTATTCAGCTAGGTGGTGGAGCCAGCATTCAGTTGGCAAATGCTATGATCAACACTAGAAATGCCAGAGCTACCATCCAGCTTGGTAGTGTTGACTTTTCAGTAATTATTGCGAGGACTGCCGCCATTCCTGTGAATGGCGTGAATGCTGAGAGATTTGTCAGGAGACTCCAACCTGCCAGAGCTCCTACCCATTGTGTGCATCTACCAGTGCAGCGACCAACTACTGAAGCGGTTACATATCGGATGCACCTGCCAACATCACGGACTACTACTAATACTGAAAGTCCTCATAAGAGGATTTCTATATTTGAAAGAATGTCACAGACCGAGGCCCCGATTGCCAAAAGTGTTGTGACTGGTGGGAGGATTTCTGTGGTGACTGCAAAGACCACATCTCTACCGCCTGGGTTATCTGCACCCGGGGAGAATAATGTTGAAGCTTCCTTATCTGGAGGAAGGCTCACTAGGAGGAAGAGGAGGAAGAAAAATACTGAGCTTCGAGCTCATCAACAACTCCTGATCCACCCGTCCAACTTGTCGGCTCAAGAGCTAGAAGCTATAATTCCTACCCAGAATGAGTTTGTAAACCTGAAGTGGGTAAAAGAAATAGCTGTTCTGGAGAGCTAAAGAAATTATTCTGGGAGCAACGATGTGAAACCCCAGCTCCCCATAAGAAGAAAGAACCTGAAATCCTGTCAGCTCGAGTGTACAGGGAATTAAAGACTATAAAAGGGAAAGGTCTGAAAAAAAGAAATTTCAGAGGCCACTGATGATTGAGGACAGAAGGACCCCTCCAAGGGAAAGGCTATCATTTGATTTGATAGTCGAAAGAAGAAGAAGATGATAACAAATTTCATCCGGTGAGCATCGGGGTGTGACACCTGAACCTTGGGTTCAGGCATCTGCCGCCGAAAGATCCCGACGAAAGGAAAGCAAGTCTGGAGGCCAAGGCCTCGTAGATAAGAAAATGAAGAAAGAAGGGAAAGAGAAAAATATATGGGCGTGACATCTGGAGTGGCCTCCCGGAGATCCGCCCCTAATAACAAACAACATCAAAAGTGGGTCCAAAAGAAGACCCACAATGACGCCCTTCCTGACGGTCGACACCTTGGAGAATCATCTGGGGGATCCCGTTGCTCACCATCCCCTCCAAAGAAAGAGACGATCAACTTCGATCATAGTCCACATGTCAAAGAGATCTTCCTGCCGAATCAAGAATAAGAGATTCAGTGGCGCCGCCACTCAGAGATCCCTGTATTATAGGAGAAAGTGGGAGAAGATATGGAAGGGGAAGAAAATATAGAAGAAAATATATAAGGAAATATATAAGATATAGGAGAAGAAGAATACATGGAAGAAGAAATGAAAGAGATAGATGATACCATAAATATAAAAGTCGTATATATGATAAGACATACTCGTGCCATCGAGGAAGTCTACCATGATGATGGCGAAGATGGTCATGATCGACAGCCACAACACAGGCGAACACAATAGCGTCAGTATGAGGTTGAGCCTACTATCGATATAGGTAGTCCCCCTACCGAGGAAAGAGTTGAGGAAGATAAAGAGGTTGAAGAAAATCCTTTCGCGGCCGATGACGTCGTGCTTGCCGATATACTATAATAAATGGGAGAATAAATGAAATCTAAAGACAGGGAGATCTCTCATTTGAATGAGAAAATGATAAAAATGATGACCCATATGGCAGCAATGAAGTAAATGATGCCGAGAACTGTAGCTGTCGGTCCCATGCCTGATCCCCCTACCGATCCTCCAAATCTCTAAATACCTCAAGGCTCAGGAATATGAGGTATTCCTAAAAATGGTCATGAAGTTCAAAATATCATCCGCCAGCTCACTCCACAGAATGTTGTCAGCACCTCTGAGCCCGTGATGGCTGCACAGCTCAAAAGACTGATTACGGAGAAGTTCAGGGCTATTATAGTTGTTGACCAGGATAAAAAGCTGGTGGGAAAGGGTCACCCCTATCCTGCACAATACGACCAAGTGTCATACCTGAAAGGGTATTCAGTCCCAAAGTTTAACATATTTAATGGCAATAACTTCCATAGGTAGCACTTGGCACAATTCAAAGCCACCTGTAGAAATACAGGGGAAAACTATACACTACTCTTTTGACAGTTCATTAGTATTTTGACAGGAACTACTTTTGAATGGTACACTGAGCTACCAAATGACTCTGTGAAGACATTCACATAGTTAGAATCAATGTTCGTGAAGAGATTTACTAGTGCAACTGAGAAAATCACGACCGCTGACCTCGCCTTAGATAAGCAAAAGAAAGAGGAGTCAGCATCAAAATATATCACTTGCTGGCGTAACTTGAGCATGAAATATGGCAGCAGCTCAAAGAAGAACATGCCGTATAATTATTAATGGAAAACATCGATGATAGGATACAACCATTTTTGTGTATGATTATAATTACCACATTTCAGGATATACTAGATAGGGTGGCCAAGTTTGAGAAGTTAAACTTGTCGAGATCAGAAGGCCACTTCGACAAGCTCAAAAAGGCTAAAGCCCTAGATGCTAAGATGGGTGAAACCTATTCTATGTCCTCCCTCATACCAAATAGGGGGAAGCAGGTGGTTTATAATGTAGACAAAGGCAAGCAATCGATGCAATATGAAGAAAAGTCGAAATAAGTTTATAACCCTAACCCTCAGCCGAAGCTGGTACTTGGAGGGAATGATAGGCCATGAACTTTTTAAGATGGAGGGGATCGCCCTAGGCAAGTAATGGGAGTTGGTGATAGAACATTCCTATCCCTTAAAGATAAGATGAATAAAGAATATTCACTTAAAAGGTAGAGTGTCGCCAAATTATTTCGATAATCACTAAAAACAGGTCTAGAATTGCTAGAGTGCGAAAGGCTAGAAGAGTAAAAAAAAAGTGGTGACCCAAATTATTGCCTATATCACTGAGTGCTCGGCCATCCCATCGAAGATTGTTACATATTTAAGGATTAGCTCGAAAGAAAATACCGAAGGGGAGAGCTCATATTGTCAGACAATATGTTATCCCACTCCAGAAAGGAATCAACTCGGGTAGTTAAGACCTCCCTCGTACCCCCGATTAAAGAAAGAAAAAATGAAAAGAAGCCAGCTCAAGAAGAACAGTGGAAGACTATGGTCTCCAAGAAGACTGTAAAAATGCTGAAACAATTGGAGGGAGTTCTAGTTGTGAAGTGGAAATCTCCTACTGAGCCGGTAATAGATCTCAAGACACTGTCGATGGTGGGAGATGCTATTTCTAAATAATTTCTCAACCAAGCCAGCACCTCAAAGTCTGGGAGGGTGAAAACCTCCAAGAAGAAGAACAAATTGAAGAAGCCCAATGAGAAAAGATAGCAACCCAAAATGTTATCGACAGTTTGGATGAATACTACCAGACTGCAAGATGCCCTATTTAGCTTGTCAATTTTATGATGGAGCTCAGGGTTAAAGGGGCAGAAAAAGTCGATAAAGAGCCACTCACCGTGGAAACTTGATAGGTCATTTCGATGACACCAGCGACTCCAGCCAAAAAGGAAAAAGAAGCACCCTCTGAATCATGTATGATGATATCACCAATGGATTAAAATTTAGAGGAGGATCTATATTTTTCGAAGGAAGATGAATCAAACCCCAGCATAGCGTCGCAGATGGAGCGCGTAAATCTACTTGGTGATTCTGAATCAGCAGATGAATCTCCAGATGCGACGATGGTCGACTCTGAAGAAAATGCACCGTCAGGCGAGTCTGAGCAAGAGGAGATCACTCAAGTGTAGTTGAGAAGCGATAAAATGCTACCATCTCCGCCAAAGAAAGGGATCCTTAATAATGATAAAGGGAAGGAGAAAATTATAAACGAAGATATTATCCCCAATGACACAAAAAAGAAAGACACTTCAACCAGAGGGATAGACTATAATATCATATTCCATCTGAGAAAAATCCCAGCACAGCTCAGCATATATGATGCTTTGGTTATGTCTAAAGACCTGCGGGAGACTTTAATTCAGGCTCTGAAAGATCTCAAAAGATATGAGGCATATTTTGCTGAGCATAATTTGACAGAAGTCTTACAAGCTCGAAATGAGCCAATCATTACTTTTGTTGAGGGTGATATGATGCTTGGAACGGCAGACCATAACCACCCTCTGTATGTCACCATAGAGAGTGATGGGATGATAATCAAGCAAATTTGGATTGACCCCGAGTCCTCTATCAACCTTATAAGCTTAAAAGCATTGAGATCTCTCTGTCTTGATGTGCAGCACCTAGGGAAAGATAAGTTAATGGTATACGGCTTTAATGAGAAAGAGAAAAAAACCTTAGGGTCATTCATGCTCTCTCTTGTGTTTGGAGGACTCCATACCAAGGAAAAATTTCATGTGATTGATACGGACACCTCATTTAAGGCACTTCTGGGTCGCCCGTAATTGCAAAATTATGGCATGTTCCCATCGACACTACACCAATATATGAAGTATATTAGGGAAGGAGAGGAGTTCAGAATCTCTGGTGATATTTGGCCCTTTGAGGTCTATGAGGTAAAAATCTATGAAGATGTCAGGTACTTCATCCCTAAAGAGCCAAAGTCATCAAGTTCTCTCGAGACTAAGGCAGTAAACCTAAAGGAGGCAAAGCGGCCCAAATAAGAAGATGAAAAGAAGCCAGCATGGAGAAAGAAGGCAATGCCAACTCTTCCCAAGGCAGCGATCACTCCTAGATCGATAAAATATATGCCTCACCTGGGGAGTGATACAGATGAGGATGAAATTACCCCCGTTAAACCCCGAGAAATATACCAATCAACAACTAGGGGAAAAAAGAAGATAAAGCACTCTAATGATGATTATGACTACGAGTCTACATACATGAATAATGTGTAATATGTTCTATAAAAAAGAATAGATAATCTGATGATTTCGGATAATGAATGTATAGTCACATGTGTTTCCCCATAATATTTCAAAGAAATTATTCCCCGAGAGGTGCATAACGTCGAGGATCTTGTAAAATTTTATGTACCTCCCTTAAGAAAAAGGGACATGTTGGAAATCCTATTTTATAAATATGGAGAGCGTGAGGAGGAAGGGAATTGAGACTAGCTCCACAGGCCCATCAAGCATAGGGAATTAATACTCACAAGAATGCCAAGATTTAACACCAAAAACATTCGAAGGATGTTGCAAAAATAGGCTAGAATTTGCACTCTTGTACAATAACTTCGTATCTATTTAAAGCTCTGGTATTAAAGAAATCCCCATGCGATGCGAAGAAAGGATATTCTCACAAGGAGAGGCCTCAAATTCATTATACAAAAGCACCCTCAAAAGGAGACATGTTAGGCCATCACATGTAGGGAAATTGAATCTGATGACGGTGGCACTGAAGAGGACTATGAAGCTAGTGATTATGAGGATTACGATGAGCAACCCGTAAAAGTAAAATCTGCACTAGAAGAACTAGAAGATGGTGGACATGTGCTCCTATGGATGAGTTAAAAGAAGTCAACTTGGGAACTGAGGATGACCCTCGCCCAACCTTCATTAATTCCCTTCTACCAGAAGAGCAAATGGAAGAAATAAAGAAACTTCTTTGTGAATTTAGGGATTGCTTTGCCTGAACGTATGCTAAAATGTCTGGCTTATCCCCTGATGCAGCAGTTCACAGATTGATCATCAAACCAAATGCAGCGCCTGTCAAACAAGCTCAAAGGAGAATGAGATTGGAGATTAAAGAATAGGTGATTATTGAAACCAAGAAGCTCATAGAGGCGGGCTTCATCCAAGAAGAAAAATATGCTGATTGGATCACTAATATAGTCCCCGTAAAGAAGATGAATGGATAGATTCGTGTCTGTATCGATTTCAAGGACCTCAATAAGGCATGTCCTAAAGATGACTTTTCGCTCCCGGTGTTAGAACTCCTAGTGGACAGCATGTCTAACTACGATATATTCTTTTTTATGGATGGATCATCAGGCTACAATCAGATCAAGATAGCGCTCGAAGATAAAAAGCATACATCATTCAGAACGCCCATCGATATTTTCTTCATATGGCCATGTCCTTTGGCTTGAAGAATGTTGGTGCCACCTACCTGCGGGCAATAACACATATCTTTGATGAGTTAATATATCAGAAGGTTGAGTGTTATATAAACGACCTGGTCGTCAAGAGCGTGGACCGACAAGATCATTTAAATGACATAAGGATCATTTTTAAGAGAATCAGAAAGTTTGATCTGAAGATGAAACCTCTCAAATATGCTTTTAGGATCTCCTCGGGTAAGTTCTTGTCATCGAGGAATCGAGATCGACCCCAATAAGATCAAGGCAATCACAGAGATGCCGCCTCCAAGGAACGTCCATTAACTTCACTCCTTATAAGGGCAGCTGGCTTTTATTCGATGATTTATATGAAATTTATCGTGTATGTGCCAGTCATTTTCCAAGTTGATGAAGAAAGATGTCCGCTTCAAATGGAATGCAGAATGCCAAGAAGCATTTGATAGCATCAAAATATATCTATTGAATCTGCCCATTCTCGTAGTGCCAATTCCAGGAAAGTCTCTTATACTGTATACGACAGCACTAGAAGAGTCCCTCGGAGCATTATTGGCCTAACATAATGAAGAGGGTAAGGAGAATGCATTCTACTACATCAGTTAAAGGCTAATCAGAGCAGATGTATGATATTCTCTAATCGAAAAGCATTGTCTGGCATTGATTTTCACAGTCCAGAAACTCTACCACTATATACTCTCTCACACAATCACCTTGATATCAAAGATCGATCCGCTGAAGTTCTTGATGATAAGACCAGTATTAACAGGTCATTTAGCAAGGTGGGCAGTGATATTACTATAATTTGATATCGTGTACATGCCACAGAAGGCAATAAAAGGACAAGCTTTGGTAGATTTTCTTGCTACACATCCAATTCCAGCAGACTCTCAACTCAATGATGATTTACCCTGATGAATAAATCATACAGGTCAAGGAAGAGGAGAAACTATAATTTTAGGAGATATATTTTGATGGGGCATCATCGATTAAATCTCCCAGACCTCCAAATCTTATAAAGGCCCAAGCTGGCATCAGTCTCGTCTTTATAAAACCCGAGGGAGGTATCATGAGATTCTCGTTCAGTTTAATTGAACCTCAGACTAATAATGAAGCCGAATATGAAGCTCTAACAGTGGGACTGGAGATTTCGATTGGTGTCCAAATCATAAATCTCCAAATCTTTGGTGATTCTTAACTTGTAATAAATCAAGTCCTGGGTATTTACAAGATTTACAAACTTGAGTTGGCCCATTACCACCGACGGACTATCAAGCTCCTAAAATAAGTGCCAAATATTAGGATAGCTCGAGTCCCCCGAGGATAGAATGCAAAAGCAGATTATTTGCTAAATTAGCCAAAGAGCTGGTAAATAAAGATAAGGGGTTACCCATATTTATTGCGGTTGAAAACCGTAGGGTCTTAGAGCCAGCAATTTTATAATTCTCGTAGGCAGAGGGAATACCAGATTCAAGCAAGCAAGATACAACCCTGGTTGGTCCTCAATCTTCCCAATAAATTACTATTAAAAATTAATAAGGAGAACGCCATGTAGTTAAGAGATGAAGAACTAGTAGATGCTCGGAGTCATGGTTACATTGCTTAGATGTTGAAGTCAAAGATGATTGTAGGAAACCATTCATCGACTACTTCAAAATTGCTTAGATGTTGAAGTCAAAGATGATTGTAGGAAACCATTCATCGACTACTTCAGAGAAAGTAAACTCCCAACAGATAAACCTCTAGCTACGCAAATCTGGAAGAGAGTATTGTGATACACGTTTGTCAACCACACGTTGTACCGATGGGCTTTTGATAAAATGTGTCTAAGGTGCCTGGGGACCAAGGAAGCAGATAGAGTGGTGACATAAGTTTATGAAGGACTCTGTGGAGCGTATCAGTCAGGTCCCAAGATGGCTGCTAAAATCAAGAGAATGTGTTATTACTGCCCAACAATGGTGATCGATTGTATCGACCATGCTAAGAGGTGCCACAAGTGTCAGATTCATGATGATGTTATACATCAATAGCTAAATCCACTGCACCCAACAGTTGCATCCTGGCCATTTGAATGCTGGGGTATATATATAATTGGACCGATAGATCCACCATCATCAGCCGGACACCGCTTTATATTGGAAACTACAGACTACTTCTCTAATTGGGCAGAAACAACCCCATTCAAAAAAGTCACGTCTGAGCACGTGATCAATTTTTTTACCCACAATGTCGTCTACATATTTAGTGTACCGCGCCGCGTAATCTCAGACAGCGGCACGGTATTCAAGAGTATAAAAATTTATAAGTTTGTCGACTGACACAAGATCGATTGACGATATTCATCTATGTATAACCCAAGAGCAAATGATCTTGTGAAGGCCTTTAACAAGATGCTGGTGAAATTATTAAAGGAGAATGGCATACGAAGATGGTAGAAGCACTATAGGCATATCGTATTACTTATAAGACGCCAACCAAGGCCACTCCCTATGCACTGGTGTTCAGAGTTGAAGCCGTGTTGCCACTAGAAATTGAGCTACCGTCACTTCAGGTTGCCATCCAATATGACCTCATTCAAGAGCAAAATACCCACTTGAGAATGGAGGAGCTCGACGCGCTCGATGAAGTCAAGTTACAAGCCCAACAAAATTTGGAGATCTATCGAGCAAGGATGGCAAAATCTTTTGACTGAATGGTGCGACATCGATCATTTTAAAAAGGGAAATTGGTCCTGGTGCTGAGAAGGCCAATCATCCCTCACTGAAAAATTGGTGTTAAATTTATATCCAATTGAGAGGGCCCCTTTGTTATCGAGAAAGTGTATCAAGGAGGAGCCTATCAGTTGATCGATCTGGATGGTCAAAGGCCCATGTCGCCGATCAATGATCGATACCTGAAGAAATACTATGCATAAGGGATAATCGTGCAGTTAAAGTATTCCATATGTCGAATATATCCACTAGCATGCATATGACTAGTATTTAGAAATTCTCTTATAATATAAGAATGCATTTAAAAAAAAACCTTCTTGCGTGATAGGGAGTTTTTTAATATTTATTTAGGTTGACATTGCGCTATATGCCGAGATCCCTAAATAAATATTTAAAATTCTAAAATCTCCAATTTACCATCGCATAACCTCCTTGCTAGACAGGGGGCATTTTAAAAATTTATCTAGGTCGACATCGCATTGTGTGTCGAAATCCCTGAATAAATATTTAAAATATCGAAAGTCCAAAATTCTTCCCACCTTAAAATTCCCTTATTAGGCCCATGGTATTTAAAATATTCATTTGGGTTGACATCGTGCTACGTGTTGAAATCCCTAAGTGAATGTATAAAATTCAAAAAAATCTGAATTTATTCTATTTCAAAACCTCCCTACAAGACGGGGAGTACTCAAGTATTTATTTGGGTCAACACCATGCTATGCACCGGGATCCCCAAATAAATATTCAAATCATCAAGCCTTATTTTTCTTCGAATAGGGATACGATAAATTCTATTGTTAACACATGTATGCATGTGACTTTTTTAAAAGTTTGGAACACCACCTCCTCTAGTGTACCAAGATTTTGAAAGTTAAGAAAAAGACTTTTGTAGCTACACACTCCAACAAGTCGAGCAAGAACAACTTGAAGTCTTTCGATAGCCTGAAGCTTAAGGTTCGAATGGGTGTAAGAGGTCGAATCCAACAAGTCCAAATATGACCGGATTGCTGGCAGCTATGTCTACTCAACAGGCCATAAGAAAGACTGTAGTAGCGGAACCCCCACTTCATCAACCCATTAGTAGGGACTGTAAGAAGCACGAAGGCTTATTTGACTCAATAAGTTCAAGTGATCGTAGTCTACCAAATTCTTCTAATTGACCGAAGAGTCAAAGTTCCAGTGGGAAGGGTAAGTCGCGAGCAACTACTAAATGTTCGTAGGCTCCAAATCTTCAACCACCAAGGACTCCAAATCTACTAACTTCAGTGGATTCAGTTTTGGGGAGCGCATTTCCCATAGCTCAAGTCTGAAGCCTAAATGGGTGTAAGAGGTCGGATCCAACATGCCCAATTATGGCCGGATCGCTGGCAGCTCCATCTACTCAATACGCCATAAGAAAGGCCACAGTAGAGGAACCCTCATTTCAGCAACTAGAGCACGAAGAGCTATCAAACCTTAGCTCGCCCAATCTGATGAACTCAAGTGACTCAAATTAAAGTCTCCTCAAATGATTAAGGATCAAGATACTATAAAAATTTGGTACTATCAATCGAGTCCAAAACCTGTAAATCCTTCAACAAATCTATAAAATATAAAGCGAGGATCGAAGGAATTTTTCTTCAACAAGTCTATCAAAGCACAAAGCAAAGGATTGAAAAAATTATCCCAAAGTTCATGTAAAGCTTAAAGTGGAACTAAGAGGATTTTTTCATCAACAAGTCCATTACGCACAAAGCTCAAGATCGATGACTTTTTTCCACCGACCTAATATAAACCTAAAGGGTTTAGGTCGCCGGCATCTGCTCCTTCATCAAGCCCACTAAAGAAAGAAGTAAAGGGCCAAAGGTACAAAATCTCTTAACAAGTCAATAAAGACAAATCAAACAATCCTTCACTAATTCCAATGCACTGAGCATAGGGCAGAAGGAACCAAAGTCTTATGACCCAAGCTAAAGCTACAAAAAGAAGCACCTTGGATGACATCTACAAGTGTCCCTAAAGAATGGGAGTATTTTAAATATTTATTTGGGTCGACAACGTGCTACTTTTAAAATTTTTTACTAAAATGCAGCTAAAGGAGGAAAGAATGGAAGAGCCTCCGTAAGCTAAATGTGTCATCAGCAAAAAGTATAATTTGAGCAAGATACAATCAACACATAAGGCAGAAAAGTCCCACCGGTGGATGAATCTACAAAGCTTGGATAAATTCTGAGCAACCACAATAATTATACAACAAAAATATCACATCCATAAATGACTGCGGTAAAGAAAGATGCGAGTAACTATAAAAAGCGAGAAACTAAAGTTACGATGGTGGCAAAAGAAGAGCGGGAGGTGTCAATGCTATATACTACCATCAATCTACAGGGGACTTTATTTGAACTCAAATTTGGACATTAAATGAACTAAACATGAATTCAAACTTAATTGAAATGAGCTTGCATTTGAGCTTCATTTGACTTGAGTGAATCACGATTTGAACCAAACTCAAATGAACAGTGGACAATGACAGTGAACTGAACCAAGGCTTGAACATTGAATGAATAACATGGAATGTAAGTTAAATGTCTAAAATGAAACTTATAATTTGGAAAAATGACAAAGTTAACCATGCATGCAAGGATCAAGTGAAGAGCGTAATGACATGTTTATAATTGATAACACAAGCTTTCCAATGGGATATTGAAAGTTCATTACTTCAATTAGAAAGCAAATGGTGATAAACAAATTCTTGCGTACAACTTGCTTGTAAGTAAACAATGACACATAGTGGACAAAGAAAATTCTTACATCCACTAGCAATGATCAAGGCAAATACATAATTTGATTATGAATAATGGTATGAAATCTCCAATGCACCCATAAATAATATTCATCTCAATCATATTTGCAAAGTAGGGATGATTTCAATGAAGGGGATGTTCATGAATAAAGCAGGAAAAGACATACAATGAATGCAACATACATATAAACAAATGGAGGAAGGATGTAGGCAAGATGGCAAGCATTCATTGATGCTGATCAACATGTGAAGGATTTGTATGTCGCGTGTACATGTGAAAAGGAGCATTTAATGAATACAAAAGGTGCCCCCGCAGCCGACACCAATCAGGGATCTATTAAATGCATGAGTTCCCTATATATGAAGGAAAAGTGGCATGCAATGAACAGGACAATCAGATAAATTCAATGGACACAATGAATACCATGACGTACCCTTTTGCGACAAATAAAAACTGCAGTCTTCCATAAAGTACTAGAATGGGGGCTCCAAGGATATAGTAACCCACTGGCCAGTTTGCAGGGGAAGGGATTTGCTTATGGATTCCTATACGATCTCTGGGAAGAGAAAGCCAGATCAAATCATTATTTTAAAGAGGAGTCTCAGCTCAACCAGGTCTCAAATATTGAGTTAGAAAAGATTATTGAGGCTTGCATGCTTCTTTATGAACAGTGGTTTTGCATCCAATAAACTACCTATGGGCAAATAGAGAAAGAACTACGATAAATGCAAGCTCCTACGGGCTACTGTAGGAGACCCTCTCTATGTACCATGTATCCTCTGCAAGTGGAAATGAAAGGCATGCAGCAAGTGCAGGCACCTACAAGCTACTGTAGGAGACCTGTCACGTGCATAACATGTGTTGCAGGAGACCCGTCATCAGCTCAACACACCACATACAAGTAAAATTTAAAAGACTATCAACGAATACACAACTTAGTTACAACACTACTAAAATTAACCACCATTCAAATGGTTAGCAAATACATTGATCTATTGCAAGTAGAAGGGTTCAGCGACACTGCAAAAGACCCTTTTCATATTCAATATCACAGTTGCAACCAGAAGGAGCTTGCATGTAGTAGAAGCTACAATACAAGGAACATATTGAGATCTTACTGATATAAAGACAATGTGCAATAGGTGTAGTAGCTCAACAGACAACATGTACAAAGAGGTCAACGAAAAATACAAAATATAGCAAGAGATTCGTTAGTGCACTACAATCTATCTGCAGAAAGTAACAAGTAGTGCATGATAGTCTACCTTTATACAACGGGCAAATAACCAATACAAAGCCACACCACCGGATCCGCAACATCCTTACAAGTAGATAGAAGGCGTATATGAACATCCAAGTAGAATACTGAATTTAAATGCCGATCACCTGTACAACCAAGCAACAACAAATATTATAAAATGTCCCCGCACATACACCTTAATATGTATACACATAGATACACAGAAGGGGATGTTTAATACACCCGCATGGGCTCCGACGAGCGTATTATTGGAACACAAGTGACGTCTAGGGATGCTATGCGGGTCAATAAATTTGAACCTAATCCTTCTAAGCAGGTAAATAAGAGTCGACAAGGTTCAATAAATAATTATAAAATGCCCCCACACACTCGTATGGGCCACACGTGATGTTCAGAGATGCTGTGCGGGTTAATAAGTGAATTCAAGTTCGAGCCCGATCCTACTATACGGGTAGGTAGGAGTCGACACGGCTCAAACCATTAAATAAATATGCAATCATGAGGTCGATCGGAATATTTATTTTATATATTCATATTAGGCCTTCAAGGCCTATAAACAAGAGAATTCACTTACAAAGGCATAAAACCTATGAAACCTGATCCTCTGTCGACAGCTCGATAGAGTCGATAAGGTTCAATCCATAAAATGGAAGTAACCCCATACACCCTGATGATGGCCGTGTTGAATGTTAATCTCAACCGGAGGGGTTCACAAATATTTTCAAATGCCACCCAAATTCCCACAAAATCCAAGACTCCCAAAAAATCTCTAAAATTCCAAATATTTAAAATTGAAATAAATATATCAAACACTTAAAGTAAAATCCATCCACCCTCTGTAATAGTTTACCGAGATGGACAAATTAAAATTTACTTCAACTCACAAAGAGCTCATATTTGATCGATAATATCATTAGGATTCATTCTAAAAACATTCTCCTGCCAATAAGGATGTGGTATGTGTCCTCTAATCGGAAGTTTCACCGCTAAATGACACTGCAGGATAAACAGTTATGACCCGGGGCCCTCTGAACCGAGTGGTTTTACTGCCAAATGGCACCACGAGATAGTGATTATAACCAAAGCTAATACGTTCCTTAGTGGTATCAAATCCTTGAAATATGAATTAATAGGATATGATCGATAGGGCATAAAGCTCTCTGTTAGCTAAGGTGGATTCAAATTTATCCCCTTAGACAAACATCCATCCTAGGTCTACAAGCTACCCTTGGACGAAGCAGCCCATGGCTGCCGACAAGGATCCTTCTATCAGGTTAGGTCGACTACCTCCTCTGACTAAGTAGACTAGGGACCACGATGGCACAGGATGACGAAACCATGGGATTTTGATTGGGTCCATCATCCATTCCCCCACCATCTGCTTTAAGTAGAAGATGGTGAATTTCAAATTCTAAATATCCAACTTCCACAACCTAAGCCTGCGCTGCTACTATATGTCAGATAATAGGTATCTCTACATATTTGATTGATGATTAGCCTTAATTGAAAGTTCTCTCTCATTATCGGGAGGGGTAATTAACTATAGGGGCTTGCGCCTATAGGAAACCAGAACTCAGATCATAAAGTACTTGCAAAATGAGGGCATAATTTTTAGGTAGTGTCTTATCTACAAACCCATCTGCCTTCCAAAATTTATCCAGAAACTTAATCCGTTAAACCCCCCCCCCCCCCCCCCCCCCCCTCATGAGAAAGTAAAGCGGGTGGAGGCCGGGGCCCAATTTTTGGAGCCCACAAATTAATTAATAAATGCAAGTGACTTCATTCTCTCAAAATAGGCCTTGTACACACTATGCACATGCTTCTGTTTGCAAGTTAAATTTAGAGTTTTTAATAGCTTTACAGAAATTCTAAAATATTTGTACACATTATGTATAAGGCTTTATACACACAGTGTTAGATTCCTATGATTTTGGTTTTTAATTGGCACATGTAAATACTAATCTTTTGAATATGCCGTGTTTGAGAGCATGGTCAAATGAATATATAATCTCTCCCACTCACTATTTCAATATGGTCAAGTGAATATCTAAATCTTCCACATTCACCATTTTAATATGGTCAAGTGAATGTTAGATCCTTAAATCTTAGTGTTCTATAAATAGAGAGAGAGAGAGTAGTAAAATAGCCGATCTTTTTAACGTGGAAACTCGAAGAGGGAAAAATCCTAAGGTATTAAAAGCTGCTATAAAAAATAGCTTCTTGATGTCAAATAAAATATAAGCAAATCTTAATATTAAAACAGTTTAGAAAGTCCAAATATACTTAAAATATGGTCAAGTGAGTATTAGGATTATTAACATGTATTATGAGCTAATGCCAATACCTCCTAAAAAAGTTTGCATTGACATTGATTAAAATGATGATGTCATCAATAATTAAACTAGTTCACTTTCTCCCAATGTACTTGCATCCCATATATTAGAATTGAGAATCATTGGCCATATATAGTCAATCCTTATTATAATTACCAATAGTGTATGTGAGTTATCACATGTTACTGGGTACAATTTTTTATAAAATGGTTATCAAGTTATTGTAAAAAAATAGTTTTTTAAAAGATGCTATAAAAAATAGGTTCTTGGCATCAAATAAAAATGATTTGGGCAAAGAATAAAGGAAAACAAACAGGTTGATAGTTACAGAAATGAGCAGAAATCCCAGGAAAACAAACTAGCAGCGCATCATCCTTGTAGCTTGCAAAAACTAACAATTATCAAAATTTTTACATCTAAACTAATTTTTATATGAAAAAATTGTGGTGAAGAAAGGTATTTGGGATGGAGAGGGAAGTATTTGTGAAAGAATTTCTCTCTCTCTCTCTAGGCTAGAGAGACTTGTAGATAATACCAGGGAGAAAATCCCTACTCTCAAACACTATGATGAGAATTTTAAACAGGCTAAGTATGTTTCTCCTAGATAGATCTAGGAGAAGATTAGTATTTATAAATACCAAGGAGAAAATAGGAGCATTGAAACAAATAGGATAATTTTTAAGTATATTTAGACTTCTCTCAAACTTTGAGTTATTTGGATGAATATAAAATAAATGCAAGAGAATGATTTTTTTATTTGGTTTGAAGTAATGAATGTAGTGTGAAGTTAAAAATTGGTGGCGGCTGGCGGGGGAAGTGGTGGTGACACCGGACAGGAGGGGGGTTCAATGAATAGTCTTTGATGTCTGGTGAGAAAGGTAAATGGACAGAGACGAGGAACAAACGGGGTATGAGTTACAAGAAATGTTGCTCAAAATAATACCCAGAACAGGGTTTATGGATGGGTAACACCACCTGAATAATCAAGGATTGGAAATCATGATACAAAAGGCCTTGGATTTATCATAGCAGAATATTCTCAGAAAAATATATGTTATGCGATAGTTGATAAATATCTAACTACTAAAAATACAGATGAGAATAAAGATCAAGATATGGAAGCTATAGTGAATGGACATCCTAATATTTCATTGTATTCATTCTCTCGAGCTCGTGGCTCGATAAGCTTGACATGTGTGCTCGTCAAAGAGTCGAGCTCAAGCCAGTTTATATATATATATACATACATATATATATATATATATACATACATATATATATATATATATATATATACATACATATATATATATATATACATACATATATATATATATACATACATATATATATATATACATACATATATATATATATACATATATATATATATATATATATACATACATATATATATATATATACATATATATATATATATATATATATATATATACATCCTAATATTTCATTGTATTCATTCTCTCGAGCTCATGGCTCGATAAGCTTGACATGTGTGCTCGTCAAAGAGTCGAGCTCAAGCCAGTTCACGAGGAGGCTCGGCTCATTTACACCCCTCCATAGAACTAACATAATTTTGATATATATATTGACCATAGCATAATATACATATATATATATATATTGACAGCTTCCCATCCCGGGAATCCTGCTTGAATCTCGCCTGCAAACAACGCCATTTCAAAGTAGGATACGCAGATATTACACGCTCGCCTCCACCAAACAACCCCCGTTGCTCTTAAAATGAGAACTATCGAAGCTCTCGATTCCACTTACTTTGCCTCTCCCTGGAACGTGAGAGTTCCTTCCTTTCGCAAGCTCTTAGACTCACATAACCCTTCGATGCCTCTTCTTCCCTCATACACTCTCTGTCAAAGCCTCCTTCTTCCTTCACGATCTTCCATCTCCAGCCATCTTCTGATTTCCCTACTTCCAAGCTGATCGAATCCTGTCTAACTTTTGACGTCCACCTGAAGCCTTCCTTACGACCTCTCTAACCTCCGACCCAGTCGAATCCTGCAAACCAAGCCCGTCGACCTTCAACTGAATATCTCAACTTCAAGCCAAATCCTCTTCCCTAATACCAAATCAAAGACCTCCACCATGCGGCATCTTTAGTCACTATACCGAACTCCAGATCTAAACATTGTTGGTCGTAACAGCTTCTGCACGCCCTTCCCACCTGTGACCTAGGTCTACAAGCTGCATAACTCCAAGTCGCTGCATACATCTTCCCTGAGCCACACTTGATGCCTTATCCCTTCAATGTGTTTGACTCCAACCAGTCACCAACTCCAATCCCTTCTCAAGCCGTGTCCGTCCACCGTCTGCAAGCTGAAGCCCCTCTCCTATAGGCTTTCTTGGTCACAAGCAGTTAGCCACTCCTTCCTCTACTCCCTTCCTCTTCCTGTGTGTAAATGATCCAACTCACGCTCACACAGGCCTTTCGTTTGCTCCCTATATTATCTTCCCTGTGCCAAAGACCTCAATCCCGCCTCTTCTTCCTACTCGCGTGAAAGCTCTCCCACACCGACCCTATCTCCATCAACCTCCAGGCCCGACGATCCCCAAGCCCGACCTAACAAGCTTCTGCCATCAATATCTGATCCCAATCCTCGCCCTCTACTTCCTCAACCTATGACCTAACCTTACCAAACCTCTTCTCCAACCACTCACGGGCAGATTTTGCCTCATGTACTTAACCCTTGCAGACGAACTCCTTCGATCTAGTCCGATGTCCATACCCAGCAACTCAATCAAACCTCTGAAGCCACATTCAGAGTCGATCTCCTCTCTAACCTAGCAGCTGAATCCAATATACAAGCCCCGACATCTAAGCTGTGACCTTCCCCCTCCGTCCCTACTTAACTCAACCCGACCGGCTTCTCACATATAGAGTCATACCTTTACCCCCTCTTAACCTAGTCAATCCCTCAATACGAGCTCAACTTAGTTTAAAAAGTTGATTAAGGTGATTCTTTTATCATTTATTAGTAATTAATTATTATTGTAATTATCATTAATTATTATATTAATATTACATTATTAATATTATTTTATAAATAGATTATATATATATATGTGTGTGTGTGCACGCGTGAGAGATAGAGAGAGAGAGAGAGGAAAACAAAAAAGAGCGGTAAAGAAAAGGAGAGGGAAAATTAAAAAAAAGAGAAAAAATGACAAAAAAGAGAGAAGAAAAATGAAAAAAAAAAAGAGGAGGGGGGATTTTATGTAATCCACACATTTTTGTGCATTTTCAATCATCGCCATCGTCATTGCCTCATCGCACAGTTATAAAATTCTCTAAACTCAAATACTGCTCTCGGCGTTTGTGACACACCGAAAAACTGCCAATACATGCTTTTTCTCTAACGTGGTGGGAAGGGAACCCGGTGCGGGGCCTACGACCAGGAAGACAGGCCCTGTACATGCTCTCGTAGCATGGTGGGGACACTTCTAAGTACCCTTAAGTGCTTGCGTAGCGTGGAGGGGGAAAGAATTGCACATTTCAAACAGGCATCTCGAAGACCCATACACGCCTTTCTCTAATATGGTGGGATTAAAGTTTTACAGCTGCGGTGTCATCCGACACCTACCATACACAGTTTTCTCTAGCGTGGCGGGAGGCACAGACTCTTATAATTTCTTTTAAATAGAGGAGACGTTGGGAGGCTGCCAAAATTTTAGTGAACCGAGGACCTGAATTTGGATAATGACAGGAGATTTGACATTGAACAAACAATAATAAATTGAACTCGAAATTGAACAATTCAAATAGGGGACTTGTAAAAATTAATTTGAACATAAAAGAATATCAGGGAGCAAGACTTATGAACTAATAACAAGGAAATGAACATTAAATTAAAGGATACACGATTGAGTTGGAAATGAAAATAATGAATGGTAATCTCATTCATCTAATTAATCATAATGAGTAAATGAAGGGAAATGGTAAGCAAACATTAACGAATAAGCAAGAGATTTGTATTGAACAAGATCTAAAGCATGATTTTCTTATAGGCAATAATTAACAGTAAACAAGAAAAGGATACAATCTAGTTGCAAGTAATTGTACCATGATACCCCAACAGTTATTGCAAATCTTATACAAATGGCAATGATCAATGTGTTATATCAATCTTATACGCATTTACACTAGACAAACGAAGGAACTCCCAATGCACATAGTGATTTGTCTATGAGTGGTGCAGTGATACTCTTGTGAGCAACAACAAGAAACAACCACCTGTGGGTCACAAGAAATCCTTAGAATGTATTCGACAGTTTGTTCGTAAATGGTGATGAATGATGTGCAAGTGAATGTATCAGTTTACTAACTAGTGTACACAAAGAAATTGGTTCGACTATAACCAATCATGGCTTGCATATGAAGATAAAAACTCACTTATAAACAAAAATACTTCCTACAGGTATTCACAGGAAGGCTTCAATGAGTACAAATGATATGTTCGATGTAATAGCACGCTCATGAGTGAAATGCAGGAGGCATGCAACAAATATGACAACCTCCTTATAAGATCCAACTTACAAGCGAGCATATCAAATCTTTGTGAGATTCTTAACAAGCGTGGACAGGGAAATTACAAGGAATCCAATAATAACCCTGCACTGAGCATCATTTAGCTCGCAAATAAATACACTATTTCACTTGCAAATAATGACAGTGGATAAATCCTATATACAACAATCTCTTATGAACACAAAGCCAGCATGCAAGTGAATGCAGCAACTTTTCAATCAGTGCGATGAAACATTTGACAAGTACATACAACGCAAAGTATGATGAACATTACAATGTCCTTTCAGTTAATGTCAACATGTTTGCAGATGTATATGGTATCCACCTACAAATAAAAAGCCAACATGTGATGAATGCCACAATGAACTATATTCGACATCAAGATAAGAGCACATGCATTCAAGCCCGTAAACAATAAACATTAAGGAGAAATATGCAGTTTGACTATAGGCAAATATGCAGGTGTCTCTGGCGAATAATGGCAATTAATGTGTGATGTTCATACAAGTCAAGCAAGTAAATATAAAAGCCCCTACATCTAGCAGCAACAAAATGTTACAAGGATGACCAATCCTCTGCGAGCATAGATGAGGTGATGAATATTGCAACCCCCTCATAGTCAAAATCAATTAAACAACATAGCCTCTTACAAATTTGCCCAGTGGAGCACATAATGAATGCAAATACCCACTATTAGCAGCAAAATGTTCTTTATAAAGATTCCTTATATGTATAATAATATACTTACGGGTGATGATCGGTACCAGGCAAAGAATGTTGTAATTCTCCTACAGTTAATATCCATCCAAGGGAAGACAAGCACATAGACCTCTCGCAAGAAAAAAGGTGATTGATTGGAAATAAATGCAAATGCCTATGGGCCCTTGTAAGAGACCCGTCATACATACTATAAATCATCCACGAATAAAACGCCAAAGAACTGCAACAAATGCAATTTTCTGTAGCAATAGTAGGAGATTTATTAGTGAACACTAATCTACCTATATGAAGCAACAAGCAGTGCATGGAAATCTACCTGTATGAAATGGGAAAATATCTATAGTATGACTCCACACCATCGGATCTACAACATCATTACTAGCGGATAGAAGACATTTATAAATTCCCCAAATAAAATCCAGCTCCATGCCACCGGATCTGTAACATTCATACAAGCAGATAGAAGGTGTTTACAGGCTTCTACATAGAGCATTGTGCACATCCAAATGCCGATCATTAGCAGAGCTGATCAGCACCAAATATATTAAGAAAATACCTCCCACACATACACCATAACATGTATATATATAAATATAGAAATACCTCCTAAATACTTGTATATGCCCTGATGAGCGTGTTGTAGGCACACATATGATGTTAGAGGATGTTGTGTGGGTCGATAAGAGAAATCAAATTTGAACCCGATCCTTTATCAACAATTAGACATAATCAATAATGGTCAAAAGATAATAAAAAATACTCCCCAAACACATGCATAGGCCTCGACGAGCATGTTGTATTTTCACACGTGACTCTAAGGATGCTGTGTGGATCAATAAATGAACCTAAGTCCAAGCCCAATCCTTCTATGTAGGTAGATAGGAGTCGACACAGCTCAAATACCAAACAAATATATGATCGCAATATTGACTAGGATATTTGTTTCATACGCTCATATTAGACCTTCAAGGACCTCAACAAGAAAGATTTATTAATAAAAATATGATACCTATACTGAAATCGATCCTCTGTCGATAAATTAATAGAGTCAGTAAGGTTCAATCAATAAAATTAAACTACCCATAAGTACCCTGATGATAGTCATATTGATAAAAAATCTCAGCTAGAGAGGTTAATTCAAATATTCAATGCCACCCAAATGCCCATAAAATCTAAAAATTCAAAAATATCAAAATTGAAATATTTAAAATTAAAATCAACCATCAAATGCTTAAAGCAAAATCCATCAACCCTCCGCAACAGTTTGCCGAGGTGAATAAATTTGAAAATACACTTCACTTCACAAATAACTAATATATGATCGAGAATATAACTAGGATTCATTCTCAAATAGTCTCCTGCCAGTAAAGACGTGGCATGTGTCCTCTAATTGATACTTTTGCTGCCAAATGGCACTGTAGGTAAACATTTATGACTAGGGCCCTCTGAACCGGAGGGTTTTGCCACCAAATGGTACCACTAAATTACAGTTATGGCCAGAGCCCATATGCTCCCCAAGGACATCAAATCCGTGAGAAATGAATCAACAGGAAATGGTCAATAGGGCACCAAGCCCTCTATTAGCTAAGGTGGATTTAAATTTATCCCCTTAGATAAATACTCACCTCATGTCCACAAGGTTCCCTTGGACGACGCAACACATGGCCGCTGATAAGGATCCTTCTGTCAGGTTGGGTTGACTACCCTCTTTGACTAAGTAGACTAGGGACCACGATGGCTCGAGATGACATAACAATGGGATCTTGATCGAGTCCATCATTCATTCCTCCACCTTCCGCTTTAACTACAATATGGTGAAATTTTTAATTTTAAATATCAAATCTTCAAACACCTAAATCAATGGTGTTACTATATGCCAGATACACATATTTCTACGTATCTAATTGACGACTAGCCTTAATCAAAAGTTCTCTCTCGTGATCGGGAGGGATAATTAACTATAGGGGCTTACGTCTAAAGGAAACCTCTGGGTAGTGTCTTATCTACAAATCCAATCTACCTTCTAAAAATTTATCTCAAAATATAATCTGTTAAAACTCCCCTGAAAGGTAGGGGAGGCCGGGGCATGAATTCTCGGAGCCCACAATATAACTTTATTTTATCATATAATATGAAAATATATGGTGAAAACTTGAACAAATACTACAAACCTTACAGTTTACTAATTCTTGGAATTAGTATCATCAATTTTCAGAAACATTAAATGTTCAAAATGCATAGCAAATATAAGGGAGAAAAATAGAAAAACACTATAGAAATTATCAAAAGCATTTATCTAAGGAATTTGTGAGTATTAACATGGTTCACGACATACCTACTAGAAGATTGTTTAAAAAAGATGAATTTTTTTTCAAATCTGAAAAATAAGAATGAGGCATCCAGCAAACCTAAAATGATTATGAAAAAGAATAAAGGAAAACATACAGGATAACAGTTGTAGAAATGAGTAGAAATCCCGAGAAAACAAACTAGTAGCACATTATCCTTGTAACTTATAAAAATTAATAATTATCAGACTTTTTATATCTAAATCAATTTTTATATACGAAAATTGTGGTGAAGAAAGATGTTTGAGATGGAGAGAGAAGTATTTGTGAAGGAATTTCTCTCTTTTTCTAGAGAGAAAGACTAAAGAGACTTGTAGGCAATACCAAGGAGAAAATCCGTACTCTCAAACACTGTGATCGAAATTTTAAATAGGCCAAGTACATTTCTTCTAGATAGATCTAGGAGAAGATTAGTATTTATAGATACCGAGGAGAAAATAGGAGCATTGAAACAAATAGGAGAAATTTTAAGTATATTTGGACTTCCTAATAAAAATAAATGCGAGAATATAACAGCTTATATTCTAATTCAAGTACGTCAACATTCCATTTCAAATGAGTATTTGGACTTCCTAATAAAAATAAACTAGGTGCAATAAATAGACTTCCTAGTTATATTTTACTGTATTCATTCTCTCAAAATTTTTAAAGAATGAAGTCACTTGCATTTACTAATTAATTGAGCATTGAAACAAATAGGAGCAATTTTAAGTATATATGGACTCATAATTATAGATGTGCATCAGAGTATATGCATCTCTAGATCTTTGTCGAACTTGTAGCGGTAAAAAAGGGAGGTTTTAGGCCTTCCTACAATTATATTATCTCCATAGAATATAGAAGATTTAACATACTATGTTTAGGTATGCCAAAATTCCATTTCAATGCTCCTATTGGTTTGATTAAAATACTAATCCATTTCAATGCCAACATTCCATTTCATTTTAAGTATATTTCTCCATTGGAAGAAGATTAGTATTTATAGATTAGAAACATCTGAATATGATGTGTTTCACTAGGCAGTTTGGGAAGAAGATTAGTATTTACATGTGCCAAAGTGTTTGAGAGTAGGGATTTTCTCCTCGGTAGTAGAGTAGCAACTATTTGTTAGTTTTTACAAGCTACAAGAATGATGTGCTGCTAGTTTGTTTCCCTGAATTTCTGCTCATTTCTGCAACTGTCAACCTGTTTGTTTTCCTTTATTCTTTGCCCTAATCATTTTAGGTTTGCTGGATGTCTCATCCTTATTTTTCAGATTTGAAAAAAATTTCTTCTTTTTTAAACAATCTTCTAGTAGGTATGCAGTAAACCATGATAACACTCGCAAATTCCTTAGATAAATGTTTTTGATGATTTTTGTAGTGTTTTTGGTGTTTTTCCTCTTATATTTTATTATGCATTTTAAGCACTTGAAGTTTCTGAAATTGATGATATTAATTCCAAAAATTAGTTGACGGTAAGGTTTATAGTATTTGTACACAACACTACACATGTATCAGGTTTGCGAGTGTGAACATTGTGGTGAAGGAAGGTGTTTAGGATAGAGAGGAATTTTTTGTGAAGGAATTTCTCTCTTTCTAGAGAGAGAAAGTGGAGGGTGAAGGAGCTTTTTGTTTGGGGGTGTGTAGGATATGTAGGAGAGTATTTTTTATTAAGGGAGATCGGTGGTTTGAGGGGTATTTTTTATATTTTTTTAATTTTTTTTAATTATTTTTGGTGGCTTGAGGGATAGATGTAGATAAATCAGAAAATTAGGGTTAGGATTTGTTTGTATCAATAAATGAAAATCTTTGCAATGAAAATAAGATTTGAAATGATCTATCTAAGAGAAATATATTTTGCCTTCATCTATAACTAAAATGCTCTGCTTCACCAGCTGGAATGGGGAAGCTTAAATTTACATTATAGAGATAATGCAACTTCTTACAGAACATCTCAGCTTACAAGAGGCTTCTTTATTTGTGTTTTATATTAGTTCATAATAATACTTAATAATGCTTAATCGTCTGGTGGTAGTTATTATTATTTAATATGGCAAGAGAGAAAAGAAGAAGAGGATGAAGCAGAAGATGAAGAAGGGGAGGACTTGGATAGAGGAGGGTGGATTGGCCGCCTGCATCAGCGGTGTGTGGAATTTTGAGGGAGATATCGCTGGATGCATCGAACACCGGCAGTAATTGGGAAGCTTAGCATGGATTTTGGAGAGATGGAGGGGGAGCTCGCGATGGTCTCTATATCATTCTCTTGGGCCCCTGTGCTGGGTGATTCTGAGCTTGATTTGTCTAGGTGGGGTTTGGGGGTGTGGGGACGATGAGACATAAAAGAAGATGGGTAGGAAAGCTAGAAGCAGAATATTTTGTCTATTGGAAAATCATGGGGACCAATATGTTTCTTTCTTTTTTTAAAACAAGATGGATAAAATAAATTTGCTTGGCCCCAGCTCCTACGTATAAGGCAATTTAAATGGAAAACCGCACAATTCATGCAAGCCTCGGCATACTCCCCTTATTTTTAGTTATTATAGGTATGGAAAATGAAACTACTAGAATTAACTTTTGGCTAAAATGAAATTTGTAGTTTTTCTTTTCTTATGCATACTTTGGTGGCTTCCTTTAGCTGAATTCCTTTGATTTGGAGGCCATTAAATAACCTAAAATTGTGGTAAGGCCATGCAAGACAAACCACTAGTCCCCATGGGATCTACTAAGGAAAACAATTGGATTATGTTTGGGATTAAATTGAGCTTAGGTTTAAATGATGGTGAGTTATGATTGAATCATGTTGAATTTTGATTAAGCTATGCAATGATTAGAAGAGTTCCTAAGATTGAATTGGAATTTGAGCTATTGGTTAGATGTCAACTTCAATTGAGATGTCAATATTACTCATGATAGGATATTTTAAAGCTTATATACTATAAAGTATTGAGCGCTATTCAATAAGAATATGTATAATTTTTTTCCTACTACCATAAAAGAGAAATAAAGAAAATTTAGGTTGGAGATGGAAATGACTAATTGTGAAGAGCATGAGACAAATGTGAATATTATGTTCGGAAGAGCTAGATTCGAAAAAAAGATTTTTCACTTTTTAATCATCATTGGGGTAATTATGGGGCTTGGAATTAGTATAGAGAAGAGGAGAGATTTATATATGAAATAGGATGAGGATATATTGACAATAAAATGAATTTATGGGAATTTATCGGCCAGCAATGGCGATATAGTCAGAGATATAATTTTGTATGGTAAGAGAAGTTAGCCCTTCATCAAGTTTTCTTCGTTACAACATTATGTCAGTATGTCGACATTCTCGCTTCCCTTATCATACAAAATTGTGGCTATACTGTCGTTGCTAATCTAACAGTTCCCATAAATTTATTTTATTATCAATATGTGCTCATCCTATTCCATCTATAAATCTCTCCTCTTCTCTATATTAATTCCAGGCCCCATAATTACCCCCAATAAAGATTAAAAATTAAAAAAAAACTCCCTGTTCCATATACATTTCCTGGAGTGAAAAAGTATGGAGTGGCAACTGATAAGATTATCTTAACATTTTTAATTATATTTTGCTACTTGCTTTTCTACAATAAAGAAAGAAATGTATTGGTCCAATGAGTTTTCAATCACTAAAAGGATAAATTTTAAATAGGAGCTGACGTAATTTTAATTAAGTAATAGGAGCTAGATTGGAGATTTATTTGAAAAACAATAATTGCCTTTTTTATTTGGTATGAAAAATAATAAATGTTAAATCCAACAATTCTTGCGGTTGGTGATCGGTGGGCGGTGGCAGCGACAAGTAGTGAGAGGAGGTGATGGCCGGTTAATGGGTTGATGCGGTGTCACTAACAATGTCAGCTTGTGGTGAAAAACATAATTCGTTCGAAAACGGACCAATTTAGAATAAATTAAAATGAACTATGACTAAAAAGGAATTCATCAAAAGTGTACTTCATATTTATTTTTCATCAAATCAAATGTCAAAATTTTAAAATCCCCTATATTTAAAATAATTTATATTTCTTTTTCAACAAATCAAACAATACCTCGAGGCCGTTTTCATGAAAATGCTACATGACGTTTTTAATAAAACACGCATCATCTTCATCGAAAATTCAAATTAATCAATTAAAAATTGATATAAGTGATTTAAAATAAAATAGTTTTAATTAAATTAATAATTCTGTTAATTAATTTAATTGATGTATTTATTTTATGATTAATTTACTATTTCCTTTGTTCAGAAATTGTGCTGATCTTTCCTTATCATATTCTTGTTTACTATTTAAATGAGTTGGCTTTTGCTTCCTAACGCGATGTTTTTTATTATTCACCTTGTGAAGTGGGGGCTGGAGAATAGGAGAGGGTGTGCAGGTGCTTGCGGTTCGAAGTGAGAGAGAGGGTTTTTATAGGAGCTAGCACTTGTCGGTGTTGGGCTTCTTCTGCGAGAAAGAAGAAATGAGGGGTTAACATCGGTGGATTTCTGAGTGTATGTGAAGAAAGTGAATCTTTTTTGTTCCTCTAGTTTGTTCTTCTTCTCCTCTGAGAAAGACAATCGTAAGTGATTATCGGTTGAAGTCGGACTTATGTCCTAAGAACTTGTTCCTTTGCTATATGTTCAAAATGAAGGTATATTTCTCCTAATTAGTCTTGAAAAATTGGTGCATTGCTTTGTGGCTCACAGTTTTGGGTGTTTCATTCCCTGGTTTACTCGATACTCTTCATTCTTTCTTTTCTTGGTTTGAACATCTTAAGTTCAAACCTCAAACAACACTCAACAAAAATGATTGAAAAATTAGGATTTACAAAGCCTCTATAAATAGTTGGGATATGGATAATGATAATGGCGAGTAGGACATCTACCTCGCCCTATCCATGAAACACAAACATAGAGGATGAACAACGAGATGGCTTGAGCGAGCATAGGGAAATAATAAAACTTTATCAAATAAAGAAAGAAAAAACACAAAGATCACTTTAGAAAGCCACCCAAAAATAACCAAATTAAAAGACAGATTTGCTATTGATGATGATTTCAGAAAACAGTACGTAAAAGCCAAAATCTTTGGAGTTTTGAAAAGGAACGTTAAATAGAAGAAACCCAAAATTCCAAATCAAAGCTTCATGTAAACTTAGAAAGAATTTCCCTATGCGGTTGTCTCTCTGACAAGACATACATTAAAAACGCACATGGAAACTCGCATCTAATGCTTGAAGAAAAAGAAAGTATCTAAAGAACAGTTCAGATTTCATTAGAAACACAACTTCATGAAAATTCCAGAACACAAAAGAACTATTCTTCTAATCAATTGCTATTGTACCAAGCCAATCATAACCAGAAAAGCAGAAACATCACTGTATCCGTATTATAATCCTCACAAACCCTTGATCACTGCCATCATAGTTCCTTTTCATGCACAAGCTCTGATTAAATACAATAAATGTTATATTAAATAATATTCGTCATATTGAAACTAAAATCCATTGAAAGTTGCCTATGAAAATTTTGAAAAATCATATACTTGAGTGCATTGAAGTATATGTCGGTAGATTTAGCCGAGCCAACTGTCTCATAGATTGATGACTCTCTAGGAAATTATTGGATTTCCTTTGGTTGATGTTTAACATTCTGATGATGGGTATTTGATAAATCAATTATAATTATATATATATAAATATATTTTGGAGATGAATTGAAAATAATAAATGACTGATAAATTATTTTGAGGTACAATGAAACCTAATTAATTGAAAGTAATAAACGACCCCTATTTATTCATATCCTTGATCGTCGTATGCTTCGCAGATATGTCGGGGGTCCAAGGGGGCAGCGTCTCCTGGCGGGGTTCAACCTACCTGATCAGGTCAAGGGGTCAAGGGACAGCGCCACCGGAATAAATTTTGGTTGTAAATATATTTTTAGAATTCAAATTAATAAATAAAATGATGAATTCATTTTACTATTTGTTGTGGGCAATTGCCTAAAGACCATAGTATTTCAAAACTTTTAGATGGGGGCAATTATCTAAAAATCCTTGTAATAAAGACTAAAAAATAGATGAAGGAGAACAAATTATCTAAAGAACTATATAATAAATTGCCCCCCGAGCTTAAGGGGGTTCCGCCCATGCTCTAAATGTCTTTTAAGAATTTATGTCCGACCGACATCATAATGATCACCAGAAGGAGGAGGAGAAGATGGACCAAAAGGATATTTGAATGCCATGTTAAAAATAATAGAAAAGCTACATTTTTTTTTTTACTTTGTTGATTTATAGTGCTAGTGTACATGTATATATAAAGACTGAAGAAGAAAGCAAGAAAGAAAACATAATTAAAAAAATATTCTTAATAATGAAAATATATTCTAATAATAAATATTATAGATTTCTATTATAAATATTAAAGATACGTTTAAATTTGAATTTAAAATGTACCATAATTGATTTGATTTCTGCTGCTTTATTTCCAATCGTTTTTATTTATTCTTTCATATATATATATATATATATATATATATATATATATTGCATAATAAATTTCTCAAGTTAACCATTAATGAACTTCAACCTACATTTGAGGAATTTCTTTATATTCGTACGTATTATGGTAAAATATAATGTAAACTAAATATATGAGTTTTCAATTTTTTGGGTTTGTCCAAAGTAAATCAAATGTAGAGTAATCATTTGAGAAATGTAAAATTTTTAATGTAATTCATTTTTATTGTATTTAGAATTTGCACGATTTCATCGAATTTAAAATACATTGAGAATATAAAGCTTGGACACCCACCGCTATTGTAGGCCAACATCATCGTCAGTGGTCATCATAGTAGCCACCGCTACTCACCTCTATTGTAGGCCAACATCATCGCCAGTGGTCATCATAGTAGCCACCACTACTCCCACCATCGGCCACCATCCATCATCATCCATTGGCACACCAACCACCACCCATCATTGCCAATTATTGGCCATCGATATCCCCACTAATGGCCACCCAATAGTTTCAGCCTCCGAGTTTTCAAATCATAAGGCTTTCCTTTCCATTATTTACATTAAAATACATATATTAAAATACATTGAAAACATAAGGCTTTCCTTGCCATTATTAAAGCAAAACTAATAATAATATGTTATATTTGTAGTGTACTAAATCAAATAACTCAAATATTATCAATACATGACATTTGCTTGACCTCCATAAGTCAATAATTAAAAACTTTGACTTTATATTTCCCATAATAATCATAAAGAAATATCATCATTATTTATTTTCTTTAAGAAATATATAGGAAAGCTCATTTTGTACCAAAATGCCTGTGTTATTCATAGATAATTTATTGAAGTCCGTATTAATAAAATTGGTTTGAACTAGTTTGCATTCAGATGTTAGTTTGAAATTTCATATGAACATGCTTAAGCTATGGTGCAAACACATTCGAACCAAATTTTAACCATGCTTTAAACATAGTTGAAGATGATTTGAGTAAGGTTCGTTCAAGATAGAATCTAAATTGTTTCAAATTAGGTTCAAGTTTCTAACCATTCAAATAGTGTATGAACCTTTGCAAACCAATTTGTGACAAGATATCACAACAATTTGCATATTTTGAAGCTTAATATAAGCAACATATAATCACAATCATAAGCATAGCAACATATGATAATTACATTAAATGGAAACACTTGCTAAACCACATTACATAGAGATTCTAGAAAATTCATCAAAAAATTAATGAGAAGCCTTCTAACATTAAATATAATTGTAGTGTTGTAAATATATGATAAGAAAAGTAAAGTGAAATTCATCACGAAGCTGCCCTACCCTACAAGAATCTTGATTATGGTCTTTCACCCTACGTCAGGTACATTAATGTTGCACTATATCTAGGGGTGTCAAAATAGGTTTTTGGGTTGGATTCGGGTCGAACCTGGAATTCACTCGGGTCCAAGTTGATTGACTTGAATTTGACCTAATTTTATAAACGGGTTGGAAATTCGGTCCTGACCTACACGGGTAACTAGGTTAACCCAAACCGACTCGACCTGTGAATCGGGCTACGTGCGTGTGTGCGGTCTGTGAGGATAGTGGAGGCCGAAGGACTCGCAGGATAGACGCTCGTGGTCGCAAGATCACCGGTGCAGACTGCGAAGGGCGAAGTCCGGACGACCGAACCCAAGAAGCGCTCAGCGAGATAAGCACTCAGCGAGATCGAGCTGGATCGAGCTCCGAACGCTAAAGTCTGAACAGAAGGTGCGAACGCAGAACGGATGGTGCGAAAGCCGAATCGGACTAGATAGAGCCGTGTCGGTGCATGCGTGAGGTTGCAGATTTCAGGCGCTGGAGTGCGGAGTCCAAACACTGGAACGAGCTCGTGAGCGCGGGATCTAGTTGCAGAGGACAAAGTCTGGGTCATTTCAAGTTGATCATGGATTTCCAGGTCAACCCGTACCCGACCTGATTTTATAAATGGGTTAGAATTTGGAACCCGAACCTGACTCATATGGAAAACAGGTTGACCCGAACCTGGAACTTTTCAGATCAGGCCTAGTCGGGTTCTAGGTCAGGTCAAATATTGACACCCCTAATTGTATCCTTCTCCCCCCTTTGAAAGTCTTCTATTCTTCTGTAAGCTGCCACTTTCAGCTTCATAATTGAGGATAAAATGACAAAGCTCTTTATTTCATATGAAACCTCAGAAGTTTCCTCATTTCTAAATAGATATATATTTTGATGGGAAATAAATCAAGTTCAAAACAAATAAGGAAAATAGTAGAAAAGAACATTAATAATACGCCACCAAAAATCGACTTGATTCAGCAATCTCAAGGCATATCTTAGTTGGTAGCTTCCAAAGTAAAATTCGGGGTCATCCAAATACCAATTTCAACAAATTTATTGTCAAATTGAACATCTGAGTGAGAAGAACCCAACGACATATTACATACAGATTCTAGAAAATTCATCAAAAAATTAATGAGAAGCCTTTTAGCATTAAATATAATTGTAGTGTTGTAAATATATGATAAGAAAAGTAAAGTGAAATTCATCATGAAGCAAAAATAAAAAATAAAAAAAAACCCAACGACATCAAAATCAATCCAATCCAAGCCCAAATGAGTTCAATTTAAGAGCTTAAAGCATAATCGAAAGTTCCAAAGTATTAATTGAATGACCAAATGTTTTCTAGACATAGCATGCTGATAATAAAATCGAGCAGCTCGATGAGACGAATCCAATGATCCCACAATCGCTTAGTTATGACATCATTAAGACTCTTAGCTTGATAAATGCTTCATGATTGAGGGAATCAATATGAGACGTCCAATGGAGCACTGCAAAATTACCCCTCGATAATTATGGAGCATGCCACTCTCAAAGATCTATAAATAGACCACCTCTTCCCACATGAAAAGGGGGGAGAGACTTTGGAAGTTTGGACCTTAGGCTAGAGACTTAATAGAGCTCTTGGTCTTGAAGACTCCTGGAGCTCCACCTCGGCACCATCGCCGGTGAACCCTATTTGTTCGGCCATTGCTGCTAAACCTCTAGCCGACCATCGTCATTGGACCTCCCTCCTACCACCACCGATGGGTCTCCCTCCGGCCACTGTCACCAAACTACGTTCCTTCCGACTACGGTTGCCCATCGGCTACTGTCCCTCAGATCACCCTCGCCCACCAACTACGGTCCCTTTGACCATGGTCACCCACAGATTATGATCCATCTGACCACGATCGCTAGCCGACTATGGTCCCTCCGACCACCATCACCCACCGATTATGGTCTCTCTGACTTCAATTGCCCAACTATGGCCCCTAAAAACTCTATCGCTCAAGTATGGTCCTACCAACTAAATGATCATGCCAACATTCTCTTAAGAATGACTCTGATATCGTTGGGTTCTTCCTACTCCCACCTTGTAATGTGTTATATAGGATGTATATTTGTTATATTGAGCCAAGGATTTTCGCTGAGGAAGGGAAATATTTGTAATAAACTACAAACATTAGTGGAATCATTTTAACTCGGTCAGACTCCATGGTTTTTCCCCATTAAAATTTTTCCACGTAAAACTATTGGTATCTCTTATAACTCTCGCACCACTCTCTCTCTCTCTCTCTCTCTCTCTCTCTCTCTCTCTCTCTCTCTCTCTCATCTGTTTGTATGCAGGATCTTCATTTAATGCTAAGACGTTAAGCTATTTATCTCTCTACCGTCGTGAATGTTCTAGGACTCAACAATCATGATTTAACATGAGAAACTCAAAACTAGAATAAAAAATTATGGAACCACACCACACCAAAAAATACACTATAAAAATGAGAGGAATTATACAGATATCTCTTCTCACACTCTCTCATTGTCTCTCTTCTCTTCTCACATTACTCTACACTCAAAAAAACAAAGAGACTCACTAGAATACTTCAAAGAATGCAACCCTTCAAATGAAATAAGAAGAACAAAATAAATATATAACCGAAAGCTAAGCATTACTTAAGTCCTCAAGAAGTTAGTAGTAGGCCTGTATGAAGCAAATACGACGTCAGATTGCATAGCATATGTCTACGACATTTAAAGCTCTAGATAGATCAAGTCTTTCTACCCAATGCACTTAATAAAAACTAAAAAAAGAAAAAAAGACGAAGACTCGTTATCAAAAAAGCTAATATATAGCCATCAAGAGCCTGAAGATTCTCAAGAACATAAAGCGCACGGCGCACCCAACCTCCCATCGTTTTGATTTCGACCTTCAACTACCAAAACTTCCGAGCGATGCTTCATTTGGCTTCTCGAATAAAGCATAGCAGTCTACATTGGTTGCCATCCCATTCCAATTTCTCACAGTTTTTTGAGCAGAAAGTTGTTGGTTGAACCGTCCTTTTAAATCCACTCTTCGCCAATTCCGAGGAAAAAAAAACATTTCCTTTAATTTAAGAGCCCAATTATCAATATTAAACTCCTAAAACAGGCACAACCACATTATTAACTCATTACTAAACAGAATTTCTAAGGATAAAAAAAAACTTGTGTGGAACTATTAATGGTCAAACCTCCTCTATAGTTTTAGAGTTAAGCTTTTGAACTAAGAAATCAGTTTTACTATTTATTAATGTACAATCCAAACTTTGCTTCCTACTAAAATAAGCAAAGCACACGCAAGAGAGAGCTTATTTTATTTTACCATTGTAAACTAAAGATAAACCACAGTAGAAATCAAAGTTGTTTCACATAACTCGCAAGGATGAATTACATCACATTACTCTTTGTTACAGTTTCAAGAGTTGGATTCTCCGTCTGCAGGAAAGGCCTCTAAAATACAGATTCAATCTTTAGCTGGAATCAGACTGACATCAATCTTCAAGATGTTACAGTACAATTCATGAAACGATTCAAGCAAAAACATTTGGTTATTATACCAAAGTAATGCAGGATAGAACTCCATTGAATAATCCAAGCAAAGGTCCTTTCTTATCTCACTTCCATTAACCAATTGAAGTATTTCCTCTACATCAGAGCAGAAGATAAAAAAGTAAACAAAACAAATTTAAGCCGCCTTTCCCTAAACTGGAAGAAGCAATGCCCTTCGCTTCCCTTGCCTTGCAAACCAAGTTCGACCACTAGAAACCGATCTCTTCATGCGAACTGGGCTCATGACAGAATGCAAACCTCTGCTTCTACCATTTCTAACCTTCACACGTTCTCCCCTGCCTCGCCTTGAAGGTCCAGCGGCGACAAGCCTATGGTGATCCTTCTCCTTTTCTATCACCTCAAAATCCTTGATCATATTCTCGTCGTTCACCGCCTCTTTCTCTTCATCTTCACTCCTCTCCAAATCCAAATCTCTTACGACAATAACCACAGCCTCCTGCTCATTTTCTGCAGCCGAAGCTGCCCTGTTCTCGCCCCTGATATCCTCCTCTAAAGCTAGACTCGGCAACAGGATATTAACTCGGCAGAGTGGGCAGTTTGAGTGAGACCTGAGCCATATGTCAATGCAATGAAGATGAAACGCGTGGCTGCATTTAGGAAGAAGCCGAAGGTATTCACCTTCTATAAACTCGGAGAGGCAGACCGAGCACTCCGTGCCCTCAACGAGCCCCTCTCCTCTCTTATATTTGCAAACTGTGATCTTTCTGATGAGCGCCTCGTCGAGACCATTTGAAGGAGGTAGATACCAGCTCTCTTGATGATAATTCTCGCCGCCGCTTTCTTCCTCTTCCAAGTTGCCGTTGGGGGTTGAGCGGTGGTGGGAGTGATTAAGGTGGAAGTGGAAGGAACCGCAGAAATTGGTGACGATTGTGTAGTAGGTAACGAGGAGAAAGAAAGTGGCGAAGATGCCGATGATGGCGATGGACATTGGCGAGAAGGCGGTGGCGTGGTTGTTGAAGTTGTTGGTGAGGGAAAAGGGAGGAGGAGGAGGAAGGAGGACGTAGCACCATTGAGGGCAGTCGATGGTGCAGAAGCCCAGGGAGCAATCCCTGCTATTCTCAACTGGAAGCCAGCCCTGTTGGTTTTCGACGTTAGCCATTGCTGTGGAAGTGGAGGATGTAGGGGATCAGAGAGATGGCCGCCATGGGCATCTTATTAGGTTTTTGAGACTGATTGGGCACCGAGATAGAATGTGACATGTCAACGCTTCTTTATTACCAAAGAGCTTGGAAGAGACGAGCTTTCAAATGTTAATATTATAATAATTTTCAAAAAAAAACAAAGCTTTTTAATTCAAGAATGTAATATATTTTTAACATGACAAATAATTTGCCGTCTGATTTTTGGGAATAGGCTGAATTTAATGACTCTTGTGGGGCTGTACAAGATTAAGGATTTGAGTTAAACCTTGCTAGACAGAAATCTCACAATAAATTAATTTCCCACTTTTTTCCACTAAATTTTGAATTTATTAAATCTTATCGTTCGACGGATGCAGAACAAGCACACAAAATGGGTAAAAGATCATTATCTTCATGACGAGCTCCTATCATGACTTCAAATCTAATAGGAAGAAAGTCATTGCAAGAGGCAAAAAGCTTCCATTATTTCATGATTTAGCGACTCTTTTAAGACTCAACCTCGTGTGAAGCAGGTAATTTGGAATTAAGGGAGAATGTGACCTGTTACGGTTTTGTTTCTTGGGCATTTTGAGTATGGAAAAGAAGAGAAGCATAAAATTATAAATACTATAATCCCGACAATATTGATAAAAAAGGAGTTACATTTGATGAGAAGAATCAATCAATTTTTTTCTTGCACAGAGTGAATTGCACTATTCTAAACTTAATTCATCCAGCTCTGAGAGTGGGATCTAAAAATATCAAAAAAATCTGTAGCATATTGAAGCTTGAAATTTTGGGGTTCGGAGCTCAGTGCAGTTCACTAATTTTAACGCTTGCAAAATCAAAATGATTTTTAAAAAAATACTGTTGGGATTCAATTTCTGCCATTCCAGCGGCCCAAAATAAAGTAGATGGCTGATTAACGGAAATAACGACGATCAATCGGGCCGCATCTCGATCCGCAAAGAGAGCACTGCACCTGCTCTGGAACAGAGCTATGAGAATTAGATAAAAAATCATTCTCTATAAGCTGACTGTGAGTAAGTACAGATGGAGCTAAGTTTCCGCTACCGTCTAAGATTTTTTTTGATAGCCTTTTTATTAATTTTTAAAATAATTTTTTAATAAAAAAAATTATTAAAAAAAGTCTAAATCCCTACAGCTAATGCTTGCCATATGGTTTAAATCAATTGTGCGTTGAAGTTTCCATTTGTCTGCAGAACTAAGAATATTTTGTTATGGTTGTAACATATCCGAATATTTGTTGTCATAAGCTCAAAAAATTCATTATCTCAGCATCATACGAAATTCTAACAAATATATAAATATGTGAGCGTTAAAAAAACATCAGAATTTTGATGTGAAAAAAAAAAAAATACATAGGATTAGGTCCGGATGAAATAATTCTAGCAGTGTTTGGCATTGTTACAAATTCTATCCTTCTCGCCATAAGGCGTTGATATAATATAGTAAATATAATACATAGTGAAAGTTAGAAGAGCCTCCTAGCATGAGAGCTAGTTTTAATATATAGCTTGCATATTTGTTTAGCATATTCTTTTGCTAGGAGATTAAATGTAATGCCCACCAAGAATTAAATTTGAAAGAATTATTTATTTTTAATTTTTAATTAATCAACAAGAGCTTTTATAAACCATTAAAATAATAAATCTATATAACCAGTTGAAGCATCTAACAATTGTATTCTTTAAAATATTTTATTATATTCATTCTCCCAAAATCAATATACAATAGTCACGAGATTAATACAATCAATATTCTACACTAACTCCTAACTACAAAAGAATAAAGAAAAATACAAGCAAAATCAAAATAAATATGAGGATTTATGTCAAACTCATTCCAACTGATCTTGATCCTTTCCCTAATCTGAAATCATTAAAATTCATTTAATGAACTAAAAAGCCCCTCAGTGGCTCAAACTCATCAAAACTTTCAACACAAGGACTACAGAATCAATAGGAAATGCTTAGTCAATTAAATCAATAGCATACAATACAGTCAATGACCAATTATCATCAATAAAACTAAGAATGATCAGTAATAAAAGTAGCTAGGGAATCATTACGATAAATATAAGAATCAATAGGAGGTATAAAAATCAATATATCAGTAAAACAACAGTGTAGAAATCATTTATAAATTACTAAAAGAATATATCTCACATATTCATATGCATTATCTATTAATGTACTATCTATGCATCCAATACTATATACTGTCAATATATCTGTCAACGCTATCAGTGCTATTAATATATGAATGTATCAATGCATGATTTAGCAAAACATGACATCTAACATTAATATGATGTTTCTTTCTTTCATCTCTATTCATTTCATCATTATCATATTTATTATCATTATCTTTATCATTCATATTTTAGGTGGTTTTCAATAATCATTAAGAGTCATCACTCTCTGCTTGTCGGCAAAATCGGTCATCAGTTATATGCTACATCCGGGATCACTCCACAAACTATCTTTAAAGGAAAGCTTGTCGGCCCACCCTCCTATGCAAGGTAGTATGTTTTAACAGCCAACCCATTTTATAGTGTTAATATACTGTCTTTCTTGTTTTTATTGCCAATGCCACATTCATTTATATGAAATGCAATCTAAAATGCAATATCTATCAGTAAAATCAATATATTATCTTACAGCTTCAGAAAATCATAACTTTTGTCTCACCGAGTAGAAGTTTCATGATAAAAATTCGATAAATTAGGAAAAAAAATATTTTTTTATCGATTTAGGAGAGAAGAAATCTCTAAACAGAATAGAAGAAATCTTTGAAAACTAAAATGAGATTTTGGTTACTTATAATGAATAGAAGAAATCTCTGAACAAAATTAACGAAGGAAAAATCTCCGAACATCTTTCTCTCTCCTCCCTCTCTCTTTCTTCTTCGTCAAGGCACGACATGCTGAAATTAAGATTTTTCATTTAAAAAAAATTATTTCAAAAATTCAGGTTATTACACCAAAGACCAAGTAGTCTAACATAAAACCTCGCGTTGATGTCGGGAGTCGGAGTTGGTGTATCTAATATGCATCGACCTTATAGACAATAATATTGATTGACGTTATTAGCAACATAGGTGACGAAGTCAATGGGTGACGCTATGGCAAGGTAACAATGGCTAAAGAATTTTAGGTCAAACGTAGTTGAGTGATAGTGGTTGGGGGTTTGTAGCCAAAAGATAGTTGTCGGAGAATTGCAGTCAGACAAGATTGTTAGAGGACTATAGTGGGGTGATGGCGGTGGAAGGACCGTAGTCATGTGATGGAGATCAAAAGGTCATAACCAATTGATGGTGATCGAAGAACCGTAGTCGAGCAAAGGTGGTCAGAAGAATTGTAGTCAAACGATAATGGTTAGATGATCGTAAACAGACGACGATAGTCGGAGGACCGTCCTCTTCGCTATTAGTCTCTATCATCTCCTGCCTAAAATTTCTTGATTTCTCTTTCTTGATAAAAGTAAAACATTTACACACAACGCGTCTTAGTATATATCCTTTAAATTTGTATATCACTATAGATGATTGTAATTTGAGTAAGAACTACGTCTCAACCGCATCTGACATCTAACCAACCTGTTCTTCAATACCTGCAGCACTTTCACTAAGTGGTGGAAATTTATGGCCATGCCCGGCTAATGGTATGAATTCGAAAGAACATTTTAATAGAGATTAATCGGAGGAGGATATGTGAATAACTACATTTTGGTGGAAAATAAATATTCAAGTGATTTATTTTAAGATGAATTTAATAAAATTTTTAATTAATTATCTATGTATTATACTGATTTCAAAATAAATTAAGGGACTGTTTGGTTGCCTGAAAATTAAATGCAGTGTAAAGTAAATGCAATGTAAAGTAAATGTAGTGCATTTCCAATACTTTGAGCTTGTTTGGTTATTTGCAAAGTAAATGCAGGAGAATTGTTTCCCTTGTTTGGTTAGGTATATGCAAAGTAAAATAAAAGCAGTATATTTGTAATAATTTTTTTTGCCATTATAACTTATGTATTTATAAAAGCAGTGTATTTATAATAATTATAGTAAATGCAGGAGAACGTAAATATACTTATGATAGAGAAAAATTTTAATTTTAAATTTATTAAAGTTCAAATTTTTAATTTTTCAAGTATTTCATTTTACATAAAAATACTTAGTTTGAGATAACTTATTAGTATAAAATTTTTTAAATAAAAAATTTTTAACTTAAAAGCTATTTTAAAAATAATTAAAAAAATTTCTCCAAACAAAATTTTAAAGACGATATCTGATTATATACGACTAGCATTTTCTTTCACCATTTTTTTCCTGTGCCCCAATTTTATGTTGATAGTATTTGCAACATTTAGTTGGATCATTTTGGTCAGTTAATATCTCTCACTTTTCCAAATTGCAGGAAGGCTTCACAAACTTGCTTGGAGGGTGAATGCCCAGGATGGGCAACAGTTGCTTTTCCTTTTTGTAATGCTTACATATCTCGATCAGGCTCGAAGTCTCAATATCTGGGCAAACACAAGCCCATTGCTGACCCAGGGAGACCTTCAAAATCCAAGGTTCCGAGGACTATGGATTCACAAGAAGAATCTGGTTTGGTTGCAAAATCTTTCATGCCATCAACCAGACCAGTCATGGAGTTCGACTACTTGGATCAAAGTGTTTCACAGGGAGATGAGGACATTTCTGACTTGCCTTCATTGGAATCGGTAACAGGAATAAATGCCCTGTGCTAGGAACTCTTTACAATACAAATACATTGGAGAGCTTCCTTGCTGTTGGTAAGGATGCTCTTCTGAAAATGGAAGCAAAGAAAGTTAACTCTTTGGATTTTTCAGTTTGAAGGTTAACTGAAGCCCAATCTTTGATTGTCTCTTAGATTTGTGATGATATTATAAGCGGGAAAGCAGATGACGATTGTGCAATGCTTTCAAGATTCCCCCTTATCTCATTTAAAAAGATTTGCTAACCAAATAACCACAATATCCTCATAATTCATCAGATCTCAAAAGATAAATTATGTAGAACAAAATCTTATCATTACACATCTTTTACAAAGTTTATTCCAGTTTCCTTCTAAATTTCACCATCTCATCCTAAGACAATAAATTCTTTTGATGGGTTAATATTAGATTGACAGTCCAGCTGTAAAACAAGAGTCAAAACTACTAACTAAGAAGGTACAAGCATATTTTTTAACAAAATAGTCTGCACTTGATACCAACTATAATCCGAGTCCAATCATTTGTCTACTTCAATATTTTCACAAATCCTACACACAGCTTAAAAACCTACAAAGATGCATATGGACTTATACAAACACAACAAGAAGGTCCAAATATATCATTATCAGATTGCAGCTTTTGATGACATGAAAAAAGTGCTATGTACAAATATGGAACAAACACATAAAAGAGCAGAAACACCACATGAACCTCGTAGGTAAAAATTCTGCCAAATTGGCAACAGACAGCTTATAAACAAACTAGAAACGAAATTATAACTGACCAATATCCAAAAAAAGGCAAGTTAAAAATTACTATGGATCAAATACTGTCATGTAATTTAACAGCTATTTGCAACAAAATAACATTTTAAATCATTTGTGAAGATATACAAATCAGAACGATGAATAAGTTCTGACTTACATATTATATAAAATGTTAACAATACATCGTAGTTATATTTCTCATCATTGAAAGAAAAATCAACCTTGTTTGATTAAAGCTACATATCCCTATCCTACTGCTGTTAAGCAAATAGCAAAAACGACAACAAAATCTAAGCAAAATATTGAGCACAGCCAAGGTGATGTGTTGACTCGCCAGAACATACTGTTAGCGAATACATACCTTTCTATTAATGACGTGTCATTATTTTACTTTTCTCTCCTGTACTCTATAAATACTTGTGTAATCTCTCTGTTGAAATACAAATAGTTTCATTTCTCTGTTTCCTGTTTCCCGCCTCCGCTGCTTCCTTTCATGGTATCAAAGCCAATGGGAGATCAAGAATTAGCCACATCTCCTCCCCTCCCTTCGTCTGAAATTTCTCACCCTCCCTCCGATCTCTCCATTCCCATTTCTCTGAAATTTCTCATCACCAACATCAAGAATCTGCTTCCCCATCCTCTCACCACAGAGAGCTATGCCATCTGGTGTCTTCAGGTGCTTCAACATGTCACGGCAAATGGGTACGCCGGACACCTCACGGGCACCACTCCTCTCCCCGACAATGCCAACTCGACGGATCAACAAAGATGGCGCCTAGTCGACAGCAATCTAATCTCTGCACTGTTCTCAACAATTTCTCAATCGATTCTTCCCTACGTCATCACCGCTGCCACCGCGCATGAGGTCTGGTCGATTCTTGAACGTTGTCTTCAACCTACGAGTCGTTCTCGAGTTATTCAACTCAAGAACGAACTTCATCACATACAAATGAAAGATTCAATGATGCAACAATATCTAACTCAAATCAAGACAATCGTCGATAATCTTGCATCGTCGGGTTCCAAGATCGACTCAGAAGACATAATCATATACATTCTCAATGGGCTTCCGTCATCCTATAACTCGTTCAAGACTACCATTCGAACATCTCTCCTTCCTATAGATCTTGATACGTTGTACTCTCTTCTATGTACAACATAGCTTTGAATGAATTTGGTCTATAACACGATCGGCTTTACATGCACACATGCCAAAACATTTGAAAGAACCAAAACACAAATCTACAGAAAAATCAATATTCCTTTATATAACCTAAAATAAACATATCCATAACAATCATAAACACGTTAACAACAATAATTGAGATGAATTATGCAAAATGATATTCTTTGGCACATCTATAAAAATATTTAATGGGATGTAAACAATAATCTTCATTGAAACGTTGGAAACTGACCTCATATTGGCATGTTGTTGTAAGAATGTTGGATAATGATACTGCACAATATTTATGCATTGGGGCAGCAGGAATCAATGTCTTTTCACTGATCTGCAGAGTAATACCAATCAATAACAAGTAAAACTATTAAACATGGTATGAGCTTTATGGCAATTTTACCAGTAAGACGCCTCCAGATACTGCAGAAGTTATAATACGGTTACACAAAACAAGAAACAAGGAGAATCTAAAGTATTCTATATCTTCTCCATAGGGAACTCTCATAATCTTCTCCTGCATGGAATGGTCATCCATTAGCAATTAAGATATTGTTAAAATTCAAAACAGATTTTTCGTAGAAAAACAATATTTTAAAAAATAACTACGTTCAAGAATACAATTAACATCCTTTCATCCAATTTTAAACGAAAATCCGACTTTTTGGAAGCCATGCAAAACGCTAAGAAAAATAACCAGGCATTGACATCTCTGTTGTTCATGTATGTGCTTTTCAGAGAATAAGTGATTGACATTCAAGAACACTAACTATCGAGAAAATGACGACAATAAATCAATAATATGAGAAGCTCAAAAAAAGAATGTGAAAAGAACCTGCAAAACGCCGTAGACAAGGAGAGTGGCCATGATCCCCACCACGGCAAAGACGAGCTTACCTGCCCTGCTTTCCTTCCAACCGCCAATAAGAGTTTCCGCCATCACCGATCAAAGCCGTAAGGGGCTGTCTAGTAGCAGGATTTAAGCTAAATCCTGCCAAACAGCAAATTGAAACTTTTGAGTTTGGATATAAAATTAAATTTATTAAACGTTTGAGATTGCAAATCGATGCAGGGATCTGACCAGAGAGTAAATTGTGCGCTACATCGAGCTGTTCCAGGCTCCGCATACCGCCGATCTCGTTCGGCAGCGGGCCGATTAGTTGGTTGAAGTTCACATCGAGCACGGTGAGCTTCTTAAGTAGTCCGATCTCCTTAGGGAAGCAAGATCTAAGCCCATTGTTCATAAGTATAATTTCGTTGAGGGTTTTCGACATGTTACCAATGCTCGCCGGCAAGAACATTTTTTGTTGCTTCCGATCAAAAAATGTCGTAACTTCCGCTCCAACAGGAAGGGAACGTCGTCGAAGGAGCGAAGCCGAACAGCGACGAAGAAGAATTCCAGCAAAACTCGAATGCTGCTTGTAGTGTGCGAACGGAGGTGTTCGGAAGGATAAGCGAGCAGAGTGAGTTGGAAGAACGGAGAAGAATTAACCATTTATCCGCTCAGCTTCCGCGAAATCATCCTGCGAGCGAGGCTAGTTCGCATTTTTCCGCGCGAGAGAATTTCTAACCCGCTCAATTTGAGCGGGTTTTGAAGTCGCGCGAAAGGTCGCTTCTAATACATCGCTAATTCATCGGAGCACTTCCTTATGTTCCGCTCAATATCAAACAAACAACCTAATTTATCAAATGCACGTAATTATATTATTTTACACTCCTAATTCTACATACCAAACAGCCCCTAAATAGTTTTAAGATTCATCCTGATCAAATTTTGATCAAAATATTTTAAAATAATTTTTCTCATTTTAATGCCTGAGTAAAATAAAAAATATGTTATAAGATATAAAATGTCTGCTATAGGTTTTTTTTTAGGGTATAATACAACACCTTGAAATTCCTTAGTCCTTATGATAATATAACATTGGTCAACCTAATATGGCCTTTGAGATTACTTTCTTACTACTTTCTAAAGTAATTTTTTAGTACAATCTTTTGTTTAACTAATAAATTTTGTACTAAAAATTTATTACAGAAAATAGTGCGAAACGAAGCCATAGTGTTAAATAAGAGTCTACAACATGTTAGAATTGATCAAAAATCTCAGAAGTTCAACAATAAGAGGCATTTTAATGGGAAAAAAATTTTGCCATGATATTCTAACCCAATTTCAGTCTAGATAGGCTTCAAAAATTGATGTGTAATATTTTCATTATATTTATCGGCATTAAATCATGCGACTTCAATTTACCAATAATAAAATAAAAATGAAAATATTTGATATAAAATCTAAATTAAAAAGCAAAATATTATGACATTTAGTAGAAATTTAACATAAAGCATATATACAATAATTTTATAGACAAATATATAAATTTGTGAATTAAATCGCTACGAAATCTAACACAAAACAACATAAAATTAATACAAAATAGCTATTTTATCATGTATCTTTTTTTTCCCAAATTTTAATATATCATGCATTTCAAATGTAAATATATACTTCCATTTAAGCATAGTTGCATCCATCAATAAATTAATATACATAGCAATACATTATGTAACCAAGGCTTCATTTGAGAGGGCTTTCTTAATGTTTTTTAAAGCAATTTTTTAGTACAAAAATTTTTAGTATACTTTTTAAAGCAATTTTTTAGTACACAAATTTTTTAAGCTAAAAATTTTTGTATTAAAAAACAGCTTTAAAAAATAATAAGAAAGCTATCACAAACGGAGCCTAGCTCATCTAATCTTAGCATAACATATTCCAAAATCACATGAATCAGTTCAAGTATATCATCAATTTTAATTTAAGCCAATTTAATCCCAATTACGAAACCATCATCAATTTCTAAGTCACAATCTCAACTCTACCTATAGAGCTTGTCAAGTTTAAGTGATTGTTAGTAATATCATTAGCATGCATAAATTTGATGTGAAGTTAATTATTATCGTCCGATGTAATTAGTTTGGTACAGATGCAATATAAGAATCTTGCTCTTTCACGACTAGGAGTTGGATATAATAGCAAAAGAATTTTTAAGAGGCCAGCTAGTGATAAGAGATATCATAATTTTTATATGAAAATTTTTAAATAGGGAGAAAAATTACGGGGCCTAGCCCAATTGCATTGAATTCACTAGTGTTTATTGTTGATTACAAATGATGTGCTTCATCGGGGGAAGGTGTTGGTTAAATGTAGAAAATATATTATGCATTACATAGCTAGGGTTGGAAGAATCCAATGATATGAGTTATTCTCAACTATTTAGTTGGTAGGATCATAATCTGGCGATGATGGTCGAATGGATCGTAGTTGGTGGGTGATGATGTTTAGAGAGATCGTAGTTGACGGGCGATAATAGTCGGAGGGACCGTAGTCGAAGGGTGACGGTGGTCGGAGGGACCGTAATCGACGGGTGACGGTGGTCGAAGGGTCCGTAGTCGACGAACGACAGTGGTCAAAGGAACCATAGTCGACGAGTAACGATGGTCGGATGGACCATAGTCGAAATGCGATAGTGGTCGACCGAAGGCCCAACGACGGCTGTCAAACGAAAGTTTGACGCTGACGGTCGGGTAGAAGTCTAGTAACGACAGCTTGGTGGCGAGGGATTGCCAATGGTGGTGCTAGGGTGGAGCTACGGGATGATTCAAGCCTCATAGTTCTCTTGAGTCTCTATATAACAGCCCGTATTTTGACCCAAACAAATATTGTAATTGCCCTATAATCAAATTTAGAAGAATTATTTATTTTATCATCTTAATTAGTCAATAAAAGATTCTATAAATCATCAAAATAATAAAATTATATATCCAATGAAAACAACTAACAATTATATACTTCAAAATATTTCACCGTATTTATTCTCCTAAAATCAATATACAATTGCGAGGAGATCAGTACAATTACTATTATATCACAAACTCCTGACTATAAAAGAATAAATATAAATATAAATAAAATCAAAAGAAAATATGAAGATTTCTGTTAATCTCACACCAACTAGTCCTGATCTCCCCCTTGACTTGAAATCATAAAAAATTATATAATAAGCATAAAAGCCTAACAAGTAACCAAAATACTGTCATTGCCATCAATCTGTTAATCTTATATTATATTAATCATTTATTTTCATAGGTGGCTTTCAAAAATCATTTAAGAGTTGTTACTTTGTACCCGTCGGCATATTTCGACGAATCGATTACAAGCTACAATTAGGATTACACCACCAATCTTTTATCTAAAAGAAAGCTCATCAATGCTTCCGCCTGTGCAGGATATTATGTTTTATGAGCAAACCCGTATTCATTATAATGTTAACAGCTAGCCTTTTTTATCTCTCATCACATTTCTCTATTATAATTACACTCTAGCATAGGGGCATGCCCCCTTAAATATGGAGAAGATCCAGGGCAAATCCAGAGTGCTCCATCAGACGACTCATATTGATTTCCTCGATTATAGAGCATTCATCAAGCATTTAAGTGTCTTAAAGATGTCATAATTTAGCGATCTTAAGCTCGTTCAATTTGTCTTGTTGAGTCGCTCAATTCGCTTATAGGCATGTCATATTTGATATCATTGTCTAGTCATCTAATTAACGTTGTGAAGCTTTTAAATATACATTGGTCCCTTAATTTGAACTCATTGGAGATCAGATTGGACTGATTTTCGTATCGTTAGGCTCTTCTTGTCGAGAAGTTCAATTTGACTATAAGTTTATTAAAATTAGAGTTCGGATGGTCCTAGATTTAATTTAGAAAATTGTCAACTCCTACATGCTTTGAGATTCGTGCCTGATCAAGGCTTTTTTGGTGATGTATCAAATATATTTGTATATACATAAATATATAATATTAATAAAAAATCAAATATGTTTATTAATATTTATTTATTTATTTATTTAATAGTTTTATAAATTTTATCTAATTATTATTAAATATATAAAATTAAATGATAGTTATTTTTACTTATTTTAGATAAATGTTAAAATATACATTTAACAAAATGCAATTATTATTTTTACTTAAGGAAAATAATATATATATATATTAGAAATTAAATTCTCATTTAATAGCATTGTATATTTTTTTTTAATTATTACAAAATATATAAAATTAAAATTATATTTTATAAATAATTATATAAACATAATTAGATTTAATTTTTTTTATTTCTATTATTTACAGATCAAATTTAAACTATTTTTTTATTTTATTAAATAACAAATACTTAAATATCTAAAAGAATTTTTTATTAGAAAAAAATTTATATAGAAAATTAATTAAATTTATGAAATAATTCATTACAAATTATTTAATTTAAAATAATTTGATGTGCACTTATTAAATATATTAAAACAAATCATTTTTATCTAGAAATAATTATATATATGCAGCATAAATTTAGACTTTTTTAGGAATGAATGAAAAATATATAAACCATATTTTATGTTGATGGTTTTGATTTTAAGATAAAAAAGTCTGTGAGAAAATTATGCCCACATTTCAATAATCTCTTAATTGAAGATTACATTTTGATGTAATGCATTGAAAAAACTATCTCTATACGACATTCATTCTCAATCATCCATAAAGCTTGACTAAGGTTTTATAGCACTTTAATTCATTAATGACAAACTTTTTTAACATCTATCACTACCCATGTCTTGTTAGCTTGTAGCTTATTGATCCTAAAATATCATTTGTCCTGCAATGCACACCTGCCTTTCGGAAGCTCCTGCACAGCAAAAAGTTTCTTCCATTGCACCTCCAAAAATCTCCAATAATAGATTTAGAAATTGTTCCAATGTCTCCGATCATATGGACGGTATCAGCCTCTCTTTTGAGGGTGGATAAAATAAAATATTGAAATGCATAATCTTATATATGAAATAAAAAATAAAAAATTTCTTTTGAATTTAGGAAACTGCATTTATTGAAGGTGAGCAAAATAACTAAAATGTTTATTTTTTAAATTATATTCATTAAATTTTAAATTATTTTCATCATATATATATACACACACACACTTTGATGTAGAAAAAATTAAAGGTAACCATTATCTCAAAATTTAAAATGGAGGGGGGTGCCACTCAACAAAAGTTTGCATCAATGATGGATGTGTTTGTTATGGGGGGCAAGCAAAGAATCAAGTGTATGACTTCAATGGGCATTATAAGGACATCAAATGAAACATATCCATCTCATATGGACCGAGGGATTCATTATCAAAGACAATTGATAACATTGAAGGAGACTGAGGAGATCGTGCAGCCCAAGTAGAGAGAGTTGTGGCTAACCTGCACTTTAGGTGGTGCAACAAGTGGGGGGCAAGATGAGGAGAAAGATGGTGGTGATGATCATAATGAGATGATAGAAAACTAGAATTTATTTATAATTTTTGTATATTACATATTTCTAATAATGGAGAGGACTATAATTGTTGGGCTTGCATCAAAGAACTATTTTATCAGATATATTGGTATTTTTTGTTCTAACAATGACGCTTGCTTATAATTCTGATAATGCTAGTGGATTTGTGTTCTATCGAGTTTACTATTTACAATAAGTTGTAGCCTGAATCCATCTAAGGATCTTCCGGTTTGAAATCGGTATAGGTCGCAAACAAAAACCTTGGGATAACTTTAGTGGCTGCCTTTAATAGCAATAAGGTTGAAAACTTCTGCTTCCCAACAGCGCCTAGATATAATATTTATCATTAGCAAATTCATGAATTTGTTGGCTTCATTGTGATAAAAGTGTATGCTATGCCGTAAATATTAAAATATATTTATAATTAATACTAGTCCACAAAGAAAGATCCTTTTTTGCATTATATAAAGAGAGATTTTTTTACACCGATTCAATAAAATGTTTCGACTTTGCGCTTGTTTGGATAGAGTATTTTGTTTTTGGAAGGTGAGCCCCATGGGAGGAAACAGCTTCGTTCAACCAGTGAGCTGCATGCGGATAGAGTATTTTTCTTACACAAATATAAGAACTAAATTGCCCAAAATTTGATGCAAAACAACTTTTGGAGATCTAGGCAAACCAAGGTGCCATGCCGCCATTATTATGGGTTCACAAACTACCAAATAAAGAAAACATAATAGCTTATGCAAAATTTAGAACACAACTTTTTCAATGGTGGACATGAAATCTTTTGCAAGGAGAGTTACAGGTGCTTTAATAATTACTTTTTGTTTTCTCGTTTTCCATGTATTGAGTCGTTGTAGCCAACTTTGACAAAGGGCGGTAATTATGGTGTCAATTATATACATTCATGGATCTTGAATTTCTAATGAAATTCTGAATTGTTATCTTTCTTCATTGTAGATTTAAGGGGTTTTTTTTTTCATTCTCTCAAAGTGATCTATTTTCTCTCTTTCTACTTTATTTCTTTATTTCCCCTCTAATCATCATACATTAGTTTATATCAAATGGATTGATATTACATCAATTTTGCATTGAACTAATTCATCCTGAATTACTTGTACTAACTTTGTCAGGTCTCAGAACCGTATTAATCCAACATAAATCTCATGATTGTCCGCACAACAACTAAGGTTTCATTTGAGACAACTTATTTACTATTTTTTAAAGCAATTTTTTAGTACAAAAAAATTCTTTAATTAAAAATTTGTATACTAAAAAATTGCTTTAAAAAAATTTAAAAAAGCCACCCCAAACGAAGCCAACTTAGATAACTATGATGCAACACAATACAATCCTATTGAAATATCAAGTTTGTAATACAATGACTAAAATAAGATCGTCCGTCATAAGTGTTGGGGATGGAAGTAAACACTGCGATGAAACAAACAAGAAAATTAGAAAAGCAACAGAAAATAAAGAACACCAGAATTTAACTTAAAAAGAGTCAAAATAAGAAAAAAAAAATACAATCACACCACACCAAGAAATCTATTATGAAATAGGGAGAAATAAATACAAAAATCTCTTCTTTCTTGCTCTCTCACTGTTTCTCTTCTCTCTTACACAGTTCTCACACGCTAAAACACAAGAGAAAGCCAAGCAAAATAACTCTTAAGGGACGCCACCCTTCAAAATAACAAAAAAAAAAAAAAAACTGTTCAGTCTGTCTTGCAGCGCTGCGGCACCAATTTGGAGCGCTATAACGCTCAAACCCGCAATGCTGTCGCGTCACACAGCACTGCATGGCCGAATCTAAAGAGCTACGGCACTCTGCTCTCTGTTGTTTCTCCCAACAAGCATCAAGGCGCTTTTGTACACATCGCCGAGGCGCTGTACGGGAAAAAAAAATTCAAGAAGGGGGTAAAACCCGCACCCCCAACGAGCACGAGAAATTGACTTAGGTTCAAGACAACAATACAATCCAATTGATCGGCACAATCAAATTCCACATAGAACTAACAGTAAGGCAAGCTACAGTAGTGCCATGAGCTTGTTATAATATCAATGATGCCGCTTCAAAATCAAAAACATAAAATAAGATTCATTCAAATACCTAGATGTCCCTCTATCTGCCTTCCATGATTTAGGAAATTCTACCGCAATGATGTAAACAGGCCAACATATGTTTATTACAGTAGAAATAGAATCTAATAAAGTGTTAAAAATGCTAGTAACAAAAATGCACCTTCATATTTGCGGGAGTTGTAGCAGTACATACACCTCAACAATACCACACGTCTGTTTTTTATTCCTTGTGAAACACATGCGGCTTTGCACATAAATTTTTTTTTTCTTCAATATAGTTGAATGTGTAAATGCTCAAGAATGGATATAGATTGTAGAAAAGAAATGAATACAGTTGCAGCAACCTTTTCTGCTTAGCTTTTGAAACATAAGCAAACTAATTATCTCAATGATAAAAGAGAGCAAACTTTATGAACAACGTGCTATGAACAATTCAAATTCACAAGAATATGTTCAGGATCCAGTCACGTATTTTACAAGAAGATATGGAAAAGGTGGGCTTCGATGTTAATACCAGTAGAAATGTGGTGCAGAAAGCATAACAACTAACAACTGATACCAAGTAGAAAATGTTTCTCCATTTCAGCTTTCTACTAGCACTGGCTTCGTTTAATGCAAGCTAAAACCATAAAACTCCAACTTCAACCAGTACGGGGCAATATTACCATTTAGCTTTCAAAATACTACAGATTGCCATTTCATTTAGTCTTCTGCGGTGATTTCAGGTTCATCGACACTATCCTTTTGACTGATTTTCAGCCTAAGAGGCCTTCCCATAAGCTCCTGAAGCAGCCATATTGAGTTGATTAGTTGAAATCAGTAAAACAAGTGGCATTTATGCTCTGTAGGCATTATTGTGCTAAGCTGTTCTATGGAATAATGAGGAAAACTATTTAGAAAGATAATAGTCTAAAATATTATAAGAATTGTATTTGTTTGATTAAGAACGCTAGAAGCACTAATAGGAGTAATTAAATGAATGAAATAAATATTATTATAAATAGTCTAACTATAATATGGTAATTTCATCATTAATAATGTATGATTAATTAAAATAACTGCTTTCTTTTGGAAGCCATCAAGACTATTGTTATAAAAACCCATTTTTAGCTTTTATAAAGTTGAACTTTTTCTCACAGCTGTTAAACCAAACACCTAAAACATTTTGTATTGTTCAAAATAAATAATTATTTTTTTTAAAAGGAAAACTTCATTAAACGGATCCTTAGCCTAGACTCATCCAAATGCAATATTTACAACATAAAATCACAACATTTAAAGTTGAAGAATTAATTGAACAAAGCCATCTGTGAGGTTTAGAGCCGATAGAATGTCAATTTAAGGTCAATTGAGGGATCCTGCTAATGCGGTGTCTAGGGAAGTTTTGGTATATATAGTCTTATACTTGTAGTACAACGTGCTTCAGATATTCGAATTAATGACCTCTATATTCGACTATAGACAACCTACTCCAGACCAGCCATCAATTTCTATTTAGGGATGTGAGACCAAATGAATCATAAGGTTACCTTCCCATCCAATTCAGAAATAGCAGCCACTACTTCTTCATTTGTGGCAAAAGAAACGAATCCATATCCAGCAGATCTCCCGGATGGGCCATCAAAAACCACTCTAGCAGACACTGGTTTAAACTTGTCAGCAAAAAACTCCCTAAGATTGACAGACCTTACTTTCCAAGCAAGATTTGATACATAGATCCAGTTTCTTGTTTCTCCATTAGTAGAATTTGTAGGTGCTAGAGTAGAGTAGGGTTTCGTAAAGCTCTTTGCTAGTTCAACTCTAATGATCCTTCCTGACAATTCCTGCAAAGGATATTATTGAGTCATTGACTGTGACAAAACTTTAGAAATAAAAATTATCTAGTTTTCAGGATAAATAAATTCATCCACTAAACAACCCAAGGCTAAGAATCATAAGCAATACTTTATCATTATGGTAAGCGAATAAACATAGTAATTAAAACTTTTACACCTTAATAGATGAATATCAAACAATAGATCTGCAAAAATTAAATAATGGACTTTAGATGGTTTTTAGATCTCATGGAACCCAGGACCAGTAAGGTTCACAGTCACTTAAATAGCCGTGTTATCTAAATAGCAGCATCACTAACATGGCAGTGTTATCTACATAGAAGCATCAACATGGTAGTGTAATCTATCAAATGCAATATGTTTGATCAAAAGATATCTTATTTATCAACTGCATTTGATAGACTACAATACTGCCTACGGGGTTGTTTAGTTGCCTGAAAAAGGAATGCAGCATAAAAAAGAATGCAATGTAAAATAAATGTGGTGTAAAAGAATTACTTTGGAACTGTTTGAATGAGTGAAAAATGAATACAAGACTTTACTATTTTTATTTGGTTTGAAGGAAAGTGAATGCTATATAAATTGTAAGAAGATTGTGATCGGGGTGGCCGGCGTCGTCGCGGGCGGGTGGGGGGGGGGGGGGGGGGGGGGGGGGGGGGGTGCAGGGGAGGCAGCTAGGAGGTGGCGGTTGGCAACAAGGTAGCGGCCGGCGGTCAGGCAACATGCGGCGATGGAGACGATGGCCGCCGTGGGTGGTGAAAACAACACTTGAGCGGTGTGAAGCATTCTCGCTCAAATTGAGCGAGAACGCTTTACCTAAAAAATGAACTAAAATGGAATACACTGCATTTACTTTACCTTGGATTTATTTTTCATCCAACCAAACACCAAAAAGTAAAAAAGTAATGCATTTACTTTACTTTACATTCACTTTTCTTCCAACCAAATAGCCCCCTTAATGAAAAAACTATGTTGGTTATTTTAAAAGTAATTTGTAGGCATTTTAAAAATTTAAAAACATTTTTTTCTTTTCTACTAGACTAGACCCAACTCCAAGAAACCGTAGACACCCCATTCTTTCTTCATTAGTTTTTTGCCATTACTATTAGCATTATATTTCATATAATCAATTAGATATGCTATAAACATTATTGGGGTGATTCAATTATTGAATGTACATATATTTATGTACTAGAGTAATTATTATACATGTACTCTAAATTTATAGAAGGTTGTAATTTTGCTTGGTAATTGAAGGAGAGAAGAGATCAAATCGCTGGCTCATTTCATTAAATTTTTGTTGCACATTTTCTTTAGCAAAAAAAAAAAAACATTACCTTATTAAAAGGGCCAAGTTGCTAACTCTATCACATTAGCCAATATTGAAATGCACTCCAACAACAGTCGTTGTCTCTCCAATACTCTCTACAACCAGCCCAATCAATCTCAGCCAATGAAGCAAAAGTGCAAAACAATGTCATCCAATCGCAACCTTTGATATAAAACAACCTCTGCCATCCAGGACAAAATAGACTTTGTTTACTCATATCAGAAGCTATATTAAAAAAGCCATGCACATCTATAGTACAAATGAATTACTTTGCTCAGTGAAAAACAACATAACTCTTCCATAAAAATATGGCATCAGGGAATATAGCAACACAATTTTTTTAGAATTTATTTTCTCAATGGGTATTCAGCATCAATTCAGTTCTCCTTACATCCCAGAACAAAATAATGTCACTAAACCAAAAAAAAAAAAAAATCATCACCTAATTGAAACTGTTCGCACCTTGTTACTTGATATTGTTCCTAATCTTCTTTGGATTAGTACTCCGCATCATTGTCTATTTAATTATAGGGTACCCTCCAAAAGAAGCAACATGTATTCTCCTTATGATCTACATAAATAATAAACCACACCAATAATCTCATCTCCAAGCATTTGGCTGCAAATGCTATCTCTAAACCTCGTTCACCATAAGTCCTAAATTCACTATCTTAAATTTTTGTTGGCTAAGATTCATCTTACCATGGCTACAAATGCTACAATTCTATCACAGGCAAGGTTACCATTTCATGCTATATTAAATTTGATGAAACTAGGATGTTTCCATATTGTTCCCCATCTCCTCACATTTCTTCTCCACAACTCACAGCTCCTGTGCCAGTTACTCTCGTTCTTGCATCCAGTACAACTTCTCATTTTCCTCACCCAATCATCCCTCTACATTAGTTCTAATAAATCATCCAACTACCAATGCTATCTCAAATGCATCCACTTCTAATTCACTGCCACTAACCTCTCCACTGCAGTCGATCTATAATCCTATCTCTTCTACACATTCTATGACTATCAGATCTAAGATAGATTCTCTAAACCCAAATCAATTTCAATCTCATGCTATACCATTCACTCCCCTACCAACAGCAAATCAAATATTTGAATGGAGAACCACCATGTCTCAAGAATTGCATGCTCTTCAAACTGACGGTTTCTTCAAGGAAAACTTGATGGGTCAGTTCACATCGCTCAACCTCCGAACTTTAAAGACCAAAATTTTCCCATTTTCTCTTCTTTTAAAGAAAGTCATTTGTGATCTGAAACAAGCTTCACGACAATGATTTGCAACTCTATCCAGTCAACTCCAACAACAAGGATTTATATTGAGTACTATTGATACATCTTTCTTCATATACAATCATTAACAAACTATAATTTATTTACTCGTCTATGTTAATGATATACTTCTTAGTCACTCAATAGCTAAATCCAACAACCACTTATGCCTTTACAATTTCCGTGGTAGGCTTCATATGAAAAAAAAATTAAGTAATATTTTTTAATTTATTAGTACTCAAGTTATTTCCATAACCATTGGCATCACTTTCAGTTAGTCAAAATACATTACCTAAATACTCAACAAAGCAAGTATGCTTGACTACAAACCCTTTGCCATTCCACTCCAATCCAAATCTTTTTCCAATCAAGCATCCAGCTCAAGTTTCTGTAATCCTAAACCCTATCACTGCCTTACTATCTTTCTGAAATACCTCACCATCACTTAAAAATAATAATAATAAGAAATAAATAAAATACCTCACCATCACTAGACCAAACATCTCTTTTAAGTCAACAAGATATGTCATCATATGCACCAACCACTCAAATATCATTTTCAACTAATCAAACACATACTCTATTATATCAAGGGCACACTCAACCTTTGTCTTGCCATCCACAAAAGGAATCTTACTCTTAATACTAACTCTGACTCCGATCAAGCTGATGACTCCTCTAATAAAAAAATTCAACATCGCATATTGGTCATACTCTTATCTTTGATATGCTAAAAAATAGTCCACAATGGTAACCATTGTTTAAAATTGCGCAATATGAGGCTTGCCTTGAGGCCCGCCTTAGCGCAATTTTAGTAAAAACGCCTCGAGGCTTACGCCTAGACCTTTCTTTATGAGGCTTACGCCTCATCTTGGATGAGGCCCGCCTTAAGGCGCGCCTCGTCTCACTGGCATGAGGCGTACGCCTCACTCTATTTATGAATTTTTTTTATTTAAAACTTTCCTAAATCTTATACGAAAGCCCAAAAAAATGTTATATGCTACTTTTATGCAATTCATATATTTTATATTATTTTGTTCCTATAATATTTGAATTTCAATTCTATTTCTCATTATTTTTAACACTTTACGTCTTATACAATTTTTTATTTCATATGTATGTAAATTTGTTACTTCATAGTTCATTAGAAAGATAATATGTCATCATTTAACATATTATTTGAATATTATATAAAAAATCACTTTTAACTTTTATTTTGACTTTACGCAATTTTTAGATTTTGAGGCTTACGCCTCAAAACGCCTTGAGGCTTACGCCTCGCCTCACGAACGAAAAACGCCTCAATACCCAATTATGCAATTTTAAACCTTGATGGTAACATCTTCCATCGAGGTAGAGAATATCACACTCTCGCCATAACTGCCACTAATGTCATTTAGCTTCGCAAACTCTTACATGAATCATTAATTTTGATAGACACGCCGCTCTTATACCAAAAAAATATCTTTGTTATGATGCTTGCTATGAACCCAATATTTCATACTCACACCAAACATATTGAGATTGATAACCACTTAATTCATGAGTGTGTTCTCTCCAAAGCAATTGTTGTGTATTACAAATCTTCTCAAGATCAACTTGCTTATATTTTTATCAAGGCTCTTCCTACTACTTGCTACACTCAGCTCCACAGCAACTTGACGATTCAAGAGCCAATCATCAACTTGAGCGAAGATGACGATACTACTGCATTAACCAACACTAAAAAGCACTACAGCAACAGTCATTGTCTCTCCACTACTGTGCACAACCAACCCAATCAATCTCAACCATTGAAGCACAATAACTTCAGCATCCAATCTTAGCCATTGAAACAAAACAACCTCTGCCATCCAATGAAGAATAGTCTTTGTTTAATTATATCAAAAGCTGTATTAAATAGGCTATGTACATCTACTGTAACCCAGACCATTCATACCAGATTAAATGTGCAAAATGTTGGTTAATAAAAATGCATAAGAAGGGCCAAGATAAAATACGAATTAAAAGGAAAAAAAGAAAGGTGATTTTTCTTACAAAAGAATCCAATTTATCGATTGCAACTTGAGCCTCCTCCGGGGAAGACATGGCAACGAAAGCAAATCCTCTGCTCTTCCCATTCTTCTGCTTAATTATCTAAAAAACGAAATTCATCAAGCATGGAACATCTTACTTGGCATAGAGATAAGAATTGCGCTCACCTCCACATCATGGACGTGGCCGAACTGGCCAAATAGATTCTGGAGATCAGTGGCCGAATACTCCCACGGTAAATTCGCCACGTAGAGTTTTCTCCGATTAACGTCCTCGTCTCGGTTATTTTCCTCGGATTCCTCGGTTTCTTTCGCCGCAACTGCAGTACCGTGCGCCTCAGAGAACACCCAGAAGTGACTCCGCCGATTGGTGCGGAGGGAATAAGAGAGCAAAGCGGCTGAGAGTTTAAGAGAGATGGTACGCACGAGAAGAGGAGTGCCGAATTTCACGGAGTTCGGGTAAACGTTGGTTCTGGTAATCCAGGAAGAGAAGTATCCCGGCGTCCTCACCGTCGCCATTGCGGTCGCCGTCTCCATGTTAATGAGCTAGGGCTCAGGCGTCGGGGCTCCTTCCTTTAGGAGGGCGGGTTTAATTGAGGTGTTTTTTTAAGCGCTGAATTGCTGATACTACCATGTAAACTTGGATAAGGTCACGCTTTGGCGCCCTTTAGGCATCTCATTCTCCACTCTAAAATATAATAATACTATAAAAATACAGTAACTCATCATTAATTCAGTTATATTTTATAACATAAAAAAAAACTGTGTATATTCTTTTCTTCAACAAAAAAAAAAGTTTGTGAACAGTGCAATGCTATTATTGACATCGCACTGCTCATCTCGAAAAATGCCACTGAATATTACGTTCGATTGGAGCTCGCAACGAACATCAAACGCTCATTTCGCATTCTGTTGGAGATGGCCTTAGTCACCCACTTGCAAATCGGCAAGTGTAAAAATGTCATATAATAAGTATGTAGTGACAGTTTAAGAAGTATGATGCGAACCAAGATATGTCTCACAGAATTTTGAGTTCTTAAGTCCTCGATTATGTGAGTTAGAAATTTTTAAAAATTAATTTTAAATTATTTGAATTTTTTTAGTATATTTATAGCAGAAACAGCACAACTTGATAAGATTAATTGGCATTTCCAGAATATTTAGATTAAAATTAAAAACTCAGTAGTTAAATATTTATTTAGGTTATTTGGGGAACAAATCTCATCTAAAATACAGATGCTTATAGTCAAAACTAGCATAATAATAAAGTCAAGTGGAGAAGCCCAAAATTTCAATTCTTAGTTATTCAAGTACTTGAAATGTCCAAATAAGATATTAAATGATCAAAATGATCTCTTAGAAGCTGCTCATAAGAGTGTTCAAATATTTTATAGAAAAGATCAAAATATTCCCCTTAAAAAAATTATAAATAGATAATAATCTTATATATTTGAGGATCTTCTGGTAGAGAGAATTCTTAAATTTAGAGAGTTTTAGAGCGGTGACTACTGTTTAAAATCATAATCAACTATATTTGATATTTTTCATGTCTAGATAGCTCATTTATCTTTCCTGGGCACTCTTACCAAAAATTGGGAAGACAACAATCATGCCGACTAAATTCAAACTCCTAACTTTTGATGATGACATCCATCATCATCGTAGACTAATTCTTACATCCATTATAGTTATCAATTGACATCGCATCCACTATCAATTAACTAACACAAATAATCTTAGGCACCCATATTTTAATAACTAACAATAACACTGAAAACTCTCGTTACTTGTTCTTTGATGTATATTATTAATCAACACTAGCATCCATCATAACCCATTTTCTCACAATAACGCTCACTACTACAATTGATTGATGCCAATGTCAATTACCACCTACTATATGCTCACCAACTCCATCACCACATAATACTCTTGAACATCATTGCAAGAGATGACACTTATAACTCAAATCCTATAATTTCACAAGCTCCATCAGTAGGAAAGGCCTATTTTTATAATTGTAAACTCAACAACAACAACAACAACAACATTAAGCCTTTATCCCACTACGTGGGGTCGGCTACATGAATTCTTTTTCTCCATTGTGTCCTGTTAAAAGTCAAATTCTCGTTTAAATCTAATAAAGAAAGATCATTTCTAATATTTTCTAACCAAGTCTTTTTAGGTCTACCTCTACCTTTCTTAACATAAGTCAAATCCAAGACCTCTACTTTCCTAACCGGGTCATCGGGAGGCCGCCGTTTTATGTGACCAAACCATCTAAGGCAACTCTCTCTAATCTTATCTTCCACTGGAGCTACTCCAACCTTTTCACGAATATGCTCATTTTGTATCCTATCTCTAAGGGTAAAGCCACTCATCCACCTTAGCATCCTCATCTCTGCAACACTTAACTTAGAATTATGCTTCTCTTTTAATGGCCAACATTCGGCACCATAAAACATTGCAGGTCTCACCACCATCTCATATAGTGAAATTCTTTCAATTAGGCATTACATTATAGCTTTTCCCTATATCAATCTTTTATCTAAAAATTAATGTCTCTTATGTGATGTGGAATATTTATCCATATGTACCCAAGATTTTCCTACAATACTTAAATTATGATCTTCCTCTTTATTATCATGTATTCTCATATGAAATATTTTTGCATTGTATGTAAGAAAACTCATCTCATCGTCTTTTATTTATGTTGATCTCTAAAAAATCTCCAAAATAAGAGTATCATAGACAACAATAGGTCTAACTTAAACAATGTGCTATATTGGCGGGCCTCATCAATGCTCTTAAGAGGGACATTGTCAAGGGAATGTATTGTAGTACATTTGGGTCATCTAACTGCAACCTCAATTTAGTGGGTAAAGAAACATACATGCTTAAATACCAAGACAATCCAATAGTTAATCCTGATCAAGTGCATCCAACTCAAAAGAGACCTATGCTCGCCAAAATACTCAAAATGATGGCCTAACTAAGAATATAAGACTTACAAGCTAAACTAGTAGTTGCTAACTTAATAGATTAGCACAAAGTCTTAACAGCATGCCAAAAGGTTTGAAAAGTTATGGATTTAACCCATTAAGCTGGCATGATAGGACAACTCAAAATTTTTTTGAGACTTCAAGTGAAACGAGATCCAAAGGGAAACTTCATCAATTAAATCAAGTATGCTAATTAATCAATGACTTAGGAGGGTTGACATGAAGATATTCAAATATATTAAGACTCCATCAACCAAACAATTAGATTAAATTTGGATGATTTAGAAAAGCCAGTAGACAATAAGCTTTGTAGAAGCATTATAGGCTCAAATTTATATTTGAAAAGGAGTATGCTTGATTTTATATTTGTTAGCTGTCAATGTGCTCGTTTTTAGATCAAATAAAAGGAAGGTTAATTGCAATAAATTGTATGTTTCATTATTTTGTTAATTGCAAAATACCCTAAACCCTAAACTTGATTTGGCAAAGGAATGATATCATTTACAATGGTTTCTCTGAAGACACCTATCCAATTTTGCCTTTTTTTTTTTTACAAATGAGAAGTGGTTCTCACACTCGAAAGATGAACACATTTTACTACGTTATATGACAGCTTATGCATTAGACGAGTTTAATGTATTAGAAAGTGAGCAAATATCATAGATTTTCCTTTAATATCACTTCGAGATCATGTTGAAGATATGTTAAATTGAATGGGAATCTCTCTCTCTCTCTCTCTCTCTCTCTCTCTCTCCAGCTTTTTGCGTCCCACCTTGTATGCAAGGTCGCAGCTTCCTTCCTCCACGTTCCTCATTGCCAGGATAACATTATTCTTCTTCTTTATTTATTGTACCAGTGAAGTGCAAAATTATTTCTCTCTGATATATATCACTGAAAAAACAAATAATTTCCAACCTAGAATGCCACTGTAGAGATACTTTCACTATGTAAAATGACATCGTATAGCACTGGCAAGATAGTATGCCTTCACCTAGTCTCCTACATGTGAAAAATAAGTATCTTTTTTCTTAGGACGTGTTGCGGGCTAGAAGATTCGCGGCGGCAGAGTGAGTAAAGTTTTCTTCTTAGCGATGCACGAATATCCAGCACACAAACAGAAAGAAAGAAGTAAAACACCCAATCTTTTTTACGTGGAAAGCCCGAAGAGGGAAAAACCACGGGGCCTTGCCCAGATGAAAAGATTCTACTAAATTTGAGTGAATTACAAAGGTTGACTCGTCCCTCGAACTTAGAGTCAGTCAAATTACAGTGGCTTGAAGAGTTAGAGCAAAATCTGGCGATGTTCGGGCGGAGGTCCGACGAAGGTCGGGCTGAAGTCTGGCGGTGGTCGGCGGCCGGGTGGAAGTCCGGAGGCAGTCGGTGGCCGGGCGGTGGTCCGATGAAGGTCGGGCTGAAGTCCGGCGGCGGTCGGCGGCCGGGTGGTGGTCTGACGAAGGTCGGGCTGAAGTCCGGCGGCGGTTGGCGGCCGGGCGGTGGTCCGACGAAGGTCGAGATGGAGTCCAGCGGCGGTCGGCGGCCGGGTGGCGGTCCGACGAAGGTCGACGGGGCTCGCCGGCGGTGGCGCTGACGAAGGTCGGGGTTTCGCCGGCGGTGGAGCTTGTTGGAAGTCCGGCGGAGATCGGTGGCCGGGCGGTGGTCCGACGAAGGTCGGGCTGAAGTCCGGCGGCGGTTGGCGGCCGGGCGGTGGTCCGACGAAGGTCGGGATGGAGTCCGGCTCTTCGAGATGTTCAGTTTGACTATAAGTTTGCTGAAATTGGAGTTCATATGATCCCGAATTTAATTTTGAAAATTTTCAACTTGAATATGCCTCGAGATTCGTGCCCGATCAAAGTAATTTTTGATGACTTATGTATCAGGACGCTTGCTCATCATTCCTTGTACAGATATTAGTTAAAATTCATGAACATGAAAAATGACAGTCCTCCTTGTACATTTAAAATATTGGCAGACCATTGCAGTTCTCAGCTTGTTTCTGCTATAAATTTCCAAGAGCCTTCAATCTCTTTTCCACATTAATGCATATGCCCAATACTGTTATCTTAGTCCCCCAATGGATATTTCCATCTCTATAGCAAGATTTCTCCCACTCTTCTTATTCTTTAATATTGCTTCTTCTCTCCCAGTTCACGAAAAGCTTTCGCTGCCTATTAGTGAAACAATCGCCATTCAAAATCATCAAGTCTATATCGTTCATGTTCAAAAACCGACAGCAAAAAAGTTCCATCTGTTCAAACATAGAAAAGGTTGGTACCAGTCTTTCTTGCCCAACAACACCCTCTTCTCCGGTGAGCCACGCCTAGTCTACGCTTACCGCCAAGTGATCACTGGATTTGCCGCATGGCTTACCCAAGGGGAGTTGAAGTCCATGGAATCGATTGATGGATTTCTCCTAGCTCGCCCAGATGCTGCTCTCCAACACCGAACAACATACACCCCCAAGTACCTTGGACTCGATAGGGCACAAGGCATGTGGTATGAGTCCGGGTATGGCCAAGGCCAAATCATTGCTGTTATTGATACTGGCGTGAAGCCCACCCACCCTTCCTTCAATGGCCATGCCTTGCCGCCGCGTCCCACCAAATGGAATGGCTCTTGCTATTGGGGCCCACCAATCTGCAACAACAAACTCATAGGTGCACAGGGCTTGAGGCTAGGCTCAGACGCTCCACTCGACACTGAAGGCCACGGCTCCCATTGTGCAGGTATCGCAGCCGGCAACTTCGTCGATCATGCCAATGTCCTAGGCCAAGCCTCAGGTACGGCCGCCGGCATTGCACCGAGGGCCCATCTTGCTGTCTACAAGTTAGCCAGTGCAGCCGACTTGCTCGATTCCATTGATGATGCCATTCGAGACCACGTTGATGTGCTGTCCATTTCCCAAGGCGATAATAGCCCAGAATTCTATTATAATGGGATTGTAATCGGTTCATTTGCGGCTATCACAAAGGATATCGTTCCTTGCGCATCCGCGCCCAACTATGGCCCAAGCGAAAGTACCATGGACAATGATGCCCCTTGGATTATAACTGTCGGTGCAGCCTCAACTGACAGAAGAATTATGGCCACTGTAAAGCTTGGCGATGGACGAGAGTTCAATGGTGAATCTGCTTATCAACCAAGTAATTATGGCTCCCCACAATTGCCGCTGGTAGAAGTCTTAATATGCTTTGGAGACCATCTTCTCAATGTGAAAGGAAAGATAGTTATTTGCAAGTCAAGAGGAAATGATACATCAACCGGTGAAGATGTCAGCAAAGCTGGAGGGGCTGCTATGATTATAATCGGCACCGATGGAAACACTACATTTGCACAGCCTCATGTGCTCCCAGCCTCATTTGTCACCAGTTACGCAGGAAAACAGCTTATAGATTACTCAAAGTCTACACCTAATCCGACAGCATCTATCATATTTAAAGGTACACAATTTGGTGTCCAGCCATCACCACAAGTCGCGTCATTCTCGGGTCGAGGCCCTAGCTATTGGAACGGAGGTATCATAAAGCCTGACGTAATCGCACCGGGCGTTAACATCCTTGCAGCTTGGCCATTTGAGATCGGCCCGAACCACACCAACACTCACTTAATATTTAGTTTTCAAAGTGGTTGCTCTATGGCCACCCCACATGTGGCTGGTCTTGCTGCTCTGCTCAAGAACAACCATCCAACGTGGTCTGTTGCAGCAATTATTTCGGCAATCATGACTACGACATATATTACTGACCAGAATGGGAAACCAATTTTAGATGGATATGATGGGAAGAACGCTAGTGTCTTTGCAACAGGCTCGGGACACATCGACCCAGTGGCAGCTAATGATCCCGGCCTCATTTATGACATTCAAGCTCATGACTACATTCGTTATCTATGTGGCTCAAATTTGTTTGACGATAAGCAAGTAAGTGCCATAGTTCGGGGAAACATAACTTGCTCTACTATTCGTGATATCAAAGTTGAGGAATTGAACTACCCTTCCATAGCAGTATCTCTTGGCATTAACGCTGACATAAAAACTGTGAGCAGAACAGTGACAAATGTTGGAGATGCTGGCACCACCTACACCGTGGATTTTGAAGAGCCCAAAGGTGTGAATATCGTGGTTTCGCCAACAGTCCTTCACTTTAACAAAGTAGGGGAGAAGAAGAGTTTTAACGTCACACTGAACTATAAGAGCAGTGTTCCCATGCCTGTAGGTGAAATTTCAGAAGGACAGTTATCATGGGTTTCTGGTAAATACCTCGTGAGGAGCCCAATTGCTGTCACAGCCGTTGTTGCTCCTCGTATCCAGAATGTAGCACGCTTCAATAATATGGGGCATATTAAAGTGAAGTAATCTCAAATATGAAATAAACCTGAAAAACAAGGTTAAATAAGTCAGTTTGTGTTCAAGGAAAAATAATTTCATATATGGTTAACTGTTAGCAAAATGTATAAACGTTAATATATTTGGTTAACTGTTAGCAACTTAATTCAGATTAATCTTTTGTTAGAATTAAATCCGAATAAGTTATAGGTGTACTTTCTTGATTTCCTTGAGGTTGTTGTTTAATAAACACAACGGAAACAACATAAATTAGAAATCGCACAACAAACAACACAGAAAGCATGACAATTTATGTGATTTAGCGAAGATACCTACGTCCACAGGGAGGGGATGATTTCACTATATTAGAGAACAATAGGGAATTATAATAGCTCTCAAGCTTTTTCTATTAACCCCTCATGTAGCCTTCAAACCTCAATTTATAGAGATTTAGGGAAACAAATTAGGAAAAACATCATAATTTATGCATCAATTAAATCCTAATCAAATTTCAATCAAATCAATTAATTAGGGAAATAATCCATTCCCTAATCAATTACAATAATGAGCCATTTAAAACTTTCCAAACAAAAGTTTTATTTAAATTTGGAAAGCTTTCCAAATCAACTGAGGTAGCTTAGAATAACCATTGGTATTCGCTTTCTATTTTCAGGTATAAATAGGAGTAAAAACGACTATAATATGGGTCTTGAAAGCTCTACAAAAATAATAATACATTCACTTCATCACCTACATATTGGTGCAAAAAAGAGTTCTTGTTCTGTCTCTATTTTCAATCTCTCATTCGTTCTTTATTGTCTGGCGTCAAGAACACGCACAGGCGTGGTTTTGTCCCTAGCTTCTAACACACGACTCAGTGTCATTTTGTTCGTTTGCCCAAAGGAAGTTTTCTCCAGCTTCAAGCACACACGAATGCTTAGTTCACTCTCGACTTCAAGCACATGAGACGGCTCAGTTCACTTTGGCTTCTTCCATACGCCTGAAGGCCTTTTTATTTATTAAACAGCAAGCAGAAGTCCGTCTTCTAGGATATGCCAGAGTTCAGCCAACAAGAAATCCTGAGATTTCCCGGTTTGGTTTTTGGTGGAATCACAACAATAGACATAAAATTTCATTGTAAGAAGAATCTATAAACATTAATATTGTTGCGGACTCAAATATACGCGGCGATAGATTTTAATTTTCCGTCTCAACGTTGTACGTATATCCAGCACACAAACAGAATTGAGAAAGTAACACCAGAATTTTTACGTGGAAAACCCTGGAAAGGGAAAAAACCACGGGGCCACGCCCAGTTGAAATGATTCCACTAGAACTTGAGCAGATTACAGGGGACTGACTCGCTTTCAAGGGCGATCAGATTACAATGAGTATCCGTTACAAGGACAAGCTGAGTTCCGACGTCACTCGGAATGTCGAACAGAATTCTGGCGTCACTTTGAAAGAAACCCGGCGTCACTCGGGCGTCGGGTAGAATTCCGGCGTCGGGCAGTATTCCGACGCTGCTCCCGTGTAGGGCAGAGCTCCGGCGTCCCTCGGGCGCCTGGTGGTGCTTCGGTGGAGTTCCGGCGGTGTTCCGGCGGAGTTCCGGCGGTGTTTCGGCGGTGTTCCGGCGGAGTTCCGGCGGTGTTTCGGCGGAGTTCCGGCGGTGGTCGAGGAGGAGCTGTTCCCTCCTAGGCTTCTCTTCTCTTCTTCTTTTCTTCTTCTCTTCTTCTCTTCTTGGCTTGGGTCCCCTCTTAGGAGAAATGAGGGGCTATTTATAGTTTTTCTGGAGTGGCATAGCCCGTAAATATGTGAGGGATCAGGGGCAAATAGGGAGTGATCCGGATGAACGGCCGATATTGAATCCCTTGATCATGAACCGTTTATCAAGCATTTGAAGGTCTTAATGATGTCAGAATTCTACGATCTTGGGCTCGTTGGATTCGTCTCGACGAGCCGCTCGATTCGACTATAAGCTCGTCAAAATCGGAGACCGTTTAGTAACTCAAATAGCTGTTTGATGCTTCCAACAGCGTTTCGGGTACTTGATTTGGACTCACTTGGGCTCGGATTGAGTCGAATTTGGTGTCGTTGGATTCGTATTTCCGAGACGCTCAGTTCGACTATAAGTTTGCTGAAATCGGAGTTTAAATGGTCTCCGAAATAATTTTTGAAGTTTCCAACTTGAGTTTTTCCTCGAGATTCGTGCCCGATCAAGATGATTTTTTGGCGATATATCAGTTGCCCCCCTATTTTTGGACGTCAAAGCTCCAGGAGTCCAAAAATATATGTGTCGGCTTTTTATTTTGACAAAATTGCAAAAATTTGCGTTCCGAAAATTACACGTTTACTCGAACTTGATTATAGAGGCCCCGTTGAGCTCCGAAAGTGTCAAAATTGAGTCCGGAACGTTGAAAAACGTGTCCGGGGACCCCAAAAACGTCGAATTTGGACCGTCCGGGCCCGAAATTGGAGCTCGGGAACGAGTAGGCGGCCGTACCGGCCGGACCGGCCGGCCGCCGCCGCCGCCGCCGCCGGCGGCGCAGAACCGCGCCGGAGCGCGCTCGGCCCGCGCTGGGCCCGCCCGCGGCCTGCTCGCGGCCCGCCTGGGGCCCGCCCGCCTTGGCCCGCGCCTGGCCCGCGCCTGGCGCCTGCTGGCCGCGCCCCTTGACTGGGCGGTTTGGCCGGCGGTTTGGGGAACCGCCGGCCGGTTTCACAATATAATATTATTATATATATATTTTTTTTAATTTGGGCCCGAAAAATTCCGAAAAAATCCCAAAAAATTCCGAAAAATTTGAAAAATTTCAGGGAATTTAATAGAATTTTGGAATCCTCCCCCCCTTAAGGAAAACTATAAATAGACCCCCCAAGGCTTAGTAGAAACTCGCCCCTTCTTCCCTTCTTCCTCTGGCTTTCTAGCTTTTGGCATTCTGAGGCTTTCCGCCATTTTTTAAGTAGGTGACTTTCCCTACTTGACTTGGCGCCCCTCTTTTTGTGCAGAAGTTAGTGGCTTTCTCCCTTCCTCTCCTCGTTCTTCCTCCCTTTTTCTTCCTACTTTGGAGGCTTTCCGCAGTCTTTCGTAGGTGATTTTCCCTACTTAGATCTGCGCCCCTCTTTAGTAAAGGGAGCAAAAATGGGTGACCCTGCCTCCTCTAAAATTCCTTCAGAAGATCATCCTGTGCAACGGTCTGAAGTTCCAAAGAGGGTCCAGAAGGCGCCGAAGGCTGACGATGTGATTTCCACCATCACTGAGGATTCCTTCATCTCATTTAGGAAGAAGTTTCATTTTCCTAATGATTTGGTGATGAAGGTGCCGGCCAGAACTGATCGTGCTTGCTTTCCTCCCCCTGGATATGTAACGGTGTATGAATTTAGTCTGCGAGCGGGACTACGATTTCCTCCTTCCACCGAACTGATCGACATTCTGACGCTTTGTGGGGTGTGCTTGTCTCAATTTTCCTACAGAGCAATGTCGGTTGTGATGGGCCTGATCGTGCTTTTCAGAGACCGCGGAGTGGTACTTTCCTCAGAGTGCCTTTCTCGGATGGGGCGTCTTTTTAGCGATGCGCAGGGACGTGTTTCATTCAGGTCCAAGTGGTTGGATATCCGCACCCGAGACCCCTCGAAAGGTTGGATCAGCAACTTCTTTTATGTGCAGAATGATTGGGGTCTTCAGGAGAAGTGGGGGAAGTTGAAAGAGCTACCTGTCCCCCTTCATATTGGAGCAGAAGATTTGCTGAGGATACTCAAACTCCCTGATCTGGATGCTCTACACTACGAGGTGCGTTACTTGAGTAGATATGTAGATGAGGAGTACTTGTTCAAGGTTGGGTTATCTACTCAAGTAGGGAGATCACATGCTCAAATATTGAAGAAGTCTGCTAGAGTTCCAGAAGTGGTTCCCCAAAAGAACCACTCCAAGCGTCCAGGGAGCGAGGAAGGTTTGCAGGCATTGAGGAAGAAAAGGGCAGGTGAAGTTTTGACAGTTGTTAGTAAAGGTCCCCGAACTTCTCCATCCAAGTCACATATTCCAGAGGATGTGTTAAACCATCAGTGCATCGGTCGCCGACGAGCTGAGGAGTTGGTGAGTCCTCCTTCACTTCTTCTTCTCTTTTTTTTTTTACATTTCTTAAGGAATATATTTCTGATACTTTTCTTGTCTCAGTATTCTGATTTCAAGCTTGAGATGACCAAGACTCTGAACGATTGGAACAAAGAGTTTGTGAAGGTTAAATACCTTCAGGGAGAGTACAAGAAGAAATATGAAAGTAAAGTGAAGGAGATGAAGGTGGTGGAGGATCAGCTTGAGGGGTGCAGAACTGAGTTGGCGAACAAGATCACTTCAGTCTCTTCTCAGAATGAACGGATGGATCGTCTGCATATAGAATTGGTGGAGGCACAAGCGACGATCAAGCAGCAGGAAAAGGCTCAGCAAGTCCTTGAGGCTGAGAATGAGAGGCTTCGGAGTGTATTGTCTGAGAAGGAGGCCCAGCAGTTGCCGTCAGCAGTTATTGAGGAGTTCAAAAAATCTTATGCTTTCAAGATCATTATTGAGGACCACATTCAGGAGGCTCGCAGTCATATTTATGATGTGGAGGTGAAGGCCTTGGAGGCAGAGTGCGCAGAGGATAGCTTCATCAGGGGCTTCATGAAGGGTGTTCGGACAGTACATCGCAAGACCGGAGCAGAGATCGAGGGACTGACTCCCAGCCAGGCTTCTAGTGACGCTTCTTCGGACTCTGGTGGTGAAGAGCTGGAGAGTGAGTTACAGCGAGCTTTTGCCTTGGAGGAGGACGAGGATGATGTTGAGATTCTCTAGGGTGTCTTTGATGTAGTTTTGTATCTCTTTGATTCCTTTCTAGTGATTGTATGTATGCTCGATGTTGATGTTCCTATCTGGTGTACTTGATGTTCAGTGATATATAAAGATGTTGTTGATGTTCTTTTCTCACATGCAAATGAAATTTACTTAGCTTTACTTCAGTTTGGACTTTAGTGAGCTCTCTTTTGACTTGAACAAATGTGAGGCATTCTTTTTCTTTAAAGATTTTGACCTATCCAGGGTTATTAGTGAAAGCATTTGCTCGATTCCCTTAACCTGTCCGGAAAAAGGTCAGATCAACTCCCTTTGGGATTGATCATCAAATGATTTTGATATTCAAGATATCCTCCTAGGATACTTGACCTATCCGAGGTTGTTAGTCAAAGCATTTGCTTGATGACATTAACCTGTGTGGAAGAGGTCGGATCAAATCCCCCTGGGATTGATCATTCAATAATTGAGATACAATATAGATTGTGTACTTCTCGAATCACAGAAAAAGAGTTTGGAGAGAAGAAACAATAGCACGACAAAGTGAATATCATATTGCTCTGTAATATGAGATAACAGTTCCCTAGAATAACTTAGGGATACAAGAGAAAAGTTCTTCTATAATCAACACACACGGGATGTACGAAAAAACTTTATAACACGAATATAAGACGAACATAATACATAGACTGATAGCAGTATCAACTCCTACTGATAATATTTGCGAAGATTGCCCACGTTCCAAGTTCGAGGAAGCATTTTTCCGCCAGCATCCTTCAGTTTGAAGGTTCCAGGCTTGACCATAGCCGCTACCAAATAAGGACCCTCCCAGAGGGGGGAGAGCTTATTTCGCTGAGGGCCTTTTCCAGCGGCTTCAACGCTTCGTAGTACTAAGTCCCCAATAGTGATAGGGCGAGGTTTCACCCTTCGATTGTAGTGACGGGCAACTCTTTGGTGGTATGCAGCGGTTCTGAGTGAGGCTTCATCTCTTACTTCTGGGAGGAGATCCAAATTTGCTCTAAGCTTCTCCTCGTTACTCTTGAAGTCAAAAGTCTGAACTCTGTGGCTAGGAACTCCAATATCAACCGGTATGACTGCTTCTGTACCAAAGCAAAGGTTATATGGGGTTTCCCCTGTAGGAGTTCTAGCGGTGGTCCGATAGGCCCAGAGGACATTGGGGAGTTCTTCGGCCCATTGCCCCCCAGCCTTCCCTAGGCGTGTCTTCAGCCCTTTCAGGATTGTTCGGTTTGTGACCTCCGTTTGCCCATTAGCTTGAGGATGGGCAACAGCTGTATGAACGAGCTGAATATGAAAATCCCTACAAAAAGATGTGAAGATCTTTCCGGTGAATTGTGTCCCGTTATCAGTGATGATTTTCGTGGGAATGCCAAAACGGCATATTATGTTTTTCCATAAAAATTGCTTGGCATTTGCTTCAGTAATCTTCGCCAAAGGTTCTGCCTCCACCCATTTGGTGAAGTAATCTACAGCCAAAATAATGAATTTTCGCTGTCCAGTCGCTATGGGAAAAGGTCCCATTATATCAATCCCCCATTGGGCAAAAGGCCAGGGGCTTTGAAGAGATGCAAGCTCCAGAGCGGGTGTATGAGTGAGGTTAGAATGCAGTTGACAGTTTTCGCACTTTCGTGTGAATTCAAGTGCATCCTGTTTCATTGTAGGCCAACAGAATCCCTGTCTCATGATCTTGTAAGCTAACGCTCTTCCTCCCAGATGTTCTCCACATACTCCTGAATGCACTTCTCGAAGCGCGTAATCGGCTTCTGATGGTGGGAGACACTTGAGGTAGGGCCCAATGAAGGAGCGCTTATACAACTCGTTGCTGATAATAGTGAAATTTGCAGCTTGTCTCCGAAGTCGTATTGCAGCTATAGGATCTTCGGGTAGTACCCCATCTTTCAGAAAAGATAAGATGGGTTCGATCCAAGACATCTCTCTTGGCTCGTTAATTGACTGTATGACCCATGGACCCTGAATGCTTGGAAAGTGGATTTCCTCGATACATCTTCTCTTGTAGATATCCCCTGTTGTTAATGTAGCAAGTTTAGAAAGAGTGTCTGCTCTTGCATTTTGTTCTCGGAGGATATGTATGATTTGATGTTCCCTTATACGGGCTAAGAGTAGCTTCACAATGCTACAATATTGAGCCAATTGTGGGTTGTGAATATCAAAATCCCCCTCCACCTGAGAGGCGACTAGTTGGGAATCAGTGTGGGCTATTAGGTTCTGGACTTCACAGTCAATTGCTAATCTCAACCCAGCAACAAGGGCCTCATATTCTGCTATGTTGTTGGTTGCTGGGAACTTGAGTCGAAGCCCGTACTCAAGGGTAACCTTCTGTGGAGAGATTAATAAAATTCCAGCTCCAGCCCCAGAACTCCCTGATGCTCCATCTACGTACAACATCCAGCATGGAGAAGAAGGTGAAGCACTCGGTTGTACATCCGATACCGGAATGGTACATTCAACTACGAAATCTGCTAGCGCTTGAGATTTAATATCAGGTCTAGGCAAGTAGTGGATATCAAATTCTCCCAGTTCTACAGACCACTTAACAAGCCTGCCTGATGCTTCTGGTTTTTGCAGAATGCTTTTTAGCGGCAGATTCGTGTAAACTCCAATTGAGTGGGCTTGAAAATAAGGGCGTAGTTTTCTGGCGGAATAAACTAACGCCAATGCTGTCTTATCTGCCAAAGGATAACGTCCCTCTACTTCAGATAAAATCTTACTAACATAGTAGATAGGACGTTGTATAGCATTTTCTTCTCGGACCAGAACCGAACTAATGGCTTGGATAGATACAGCCATATACAAATACAATCTCTCTCCTGGTATTGGTTTAGAAAGTAGTGGCGGGGATGCCAAATACTTTCGCAACTGTTCGAAGGCTTCTTGACATTCATCTGTCCATTGAAACCCGGAGCTACGAGCACCTCTAAGTATCTTGAAGAAGGGCAGATATTTGTCTCCTGAACGTGCCAGGAAACGAGATAGTGCCGCAATTCTCCCATTCAGCCTTTGGACCTCCTTGATGTTCTTTGGCGGCACCATGTCCCTTAGTGCCTTGATCTTCTCTGGATTGGCTTCGATTCCTCTATGGGTTACCATAAACCCTAAAAACTTTCCAGAAGCGACTCCAAAAGCACATTTAGCGGGGTTGAGTCGCATATTGTAATGCCTTAACAAGTGGAAACATTGTTTCAGGTCAGAGATATGTTGGGTTTTTTCCAGACTTTTTACCAACATATCGTCTACGTACACCTCCATTGTACGTCCAATAAGGCTTTTGAAAACCTTATTCATGAGGCGCTGATAAGTTGCTCCAGCATTTTTGAGCCCGAAGGGCATCACCCGGTAGCAGTACAATCCTTTGTCTGTTTGAAAAGCTGTTGCTTCTTCATCAGCAGGATTCATCTTTATTTGATTGTAACCGGAGTATGCATCCATAAAGCTTAACATCTGATGACCGGAAGTGGTATCAACTAACTGGTCAATGCGAGGGAGCGGAAAACTATCTTTCGGGCAAGCTTTGTTGAGATCAGTGTAATCTATACACATTCTCCAGGCTCCACTCCCCTTCCGTACCATGACAACATTTGCTAACCAAGTAGGATAGTGCACTTCTCGTATGAATCCGGCTTCTAAAAGTTTATCAACTTCTTGTTCAATTGCTTGCTGGCGATCTGGTGCAAAGTTTCGCTTCTTCTGGATAATCGGTTTGCATGTTGGATTGACTTTGAGAGAGTGAACGATCACTTCGGGGTCAATTCCAGGCATATCTGCTGGACTCCATGCAAAAATATCCTGATTTTCTCGTAGAAAAGCTGTAAAGTTTTTCTTCTCATCATCTGAGAGAAGTGATCCAATTCGCACTGTCTTTGAAGGATGCTCTTCAGATATAGATACAGTAGTAAGGTCTTCCACAGGGGAAGCTCTCTGAGGAATATCTTCGCTCCGCAGATCAAAGTCCTCGATGCTTAGGGTAACCGTTGGACGAGACTTGATTTGCCTAAGATAGCAGGTTTGTGCTATTTGCTGATCTCCGCATACTACACCGACTCCTGATGGGGTATGGAACTTCAGCTTGAGGTGAGGAATGGATGCGATGATCCCAAAAATTGACTGGAGCGGCCTCCCGAAGATGGCGTTATAAGCTGATTCTGATTTCACCACAATGAATTGGATGGAGTGTGTAGTCTGTCGAGGAAATTCTCCAAGGACTACCGGGAGACTGATTATTCCTTCTGCTTGTACAGGTCGATTATCAAATCCATATAAAGGACCTGCAGCAGGTTGAAGTTTTTCTCTTGAGAGACCCATGTTGAGAAAAGTAGAGTAGAATAGAACATCTACGGAGCTTCCGTTGTCCACAAGAATTCTTTTGACATTGTAACACGGGTCACCAATGCCTGCGTTTATGACAAGCGGATCTTGATGGGGGGTCTTTACTCCTTCCAGGTCGGAATCATCGAACGTGATGGAATGATCAATACGAGCCCTTTTTGGAGTTGGGTTTTCTTCCACAGTTAAAAAGATTTGGTCGGATAGTAAGGGGCCTCCTGCGATTGTTTCAATTTCGCCCACCGTTACCCGGTTATTCGCTGGTTGTCTTTGTGATTGATTCTGCCCCCCAGTGGGACGAGCTTCTTCTCGGGTAGGTGGATTCCCAATAAATTGTTGAAGATAACCCTGACGGATGAGTCTTTCAATCTCCTCCTTAAGTTGCCTACAGGACTCAGTAGTGTGGCCACGACTACGATGAAAGTGGCAGTACTGATCTTGGTTTCCTGTATTCTGCTTTAAAGGATGCGGCCACTTCACTTTGTCCTGATCTTGAATTGCCATCAACACATTTGCTCGAGAGGTGTTGAGCGGAGTGTACTCCTTCTCCTGTCGGGGTTCTCGTCGTGGCAATGGGGGTCTAGGAGGTAGATTGCTCTTCCCTTGCTTTTTCCGTTGTGATGATGGATTATCCATCTCAGGTGCTCCCTTGCGCTTCCCAGTGGGTTGCTCGAACTGTTTTCTGTGAGCATTTATTGCCTCATCTGCTGATATCTGTGCTTCCACACGATGGATCAGATCGGCATATGAGTGAACAGTATCGCGCATGAGTGCCGAATAGAAGGGGCCAGGACGGAGTCCTCCAAGAAAGACCCCTCTGAGCAATTCTGGGTCCACTCCTGGGATTTGTCGAGCCTCGATAGAAAATCGTCGAAAGTACTCTTTCAATGATTCTCCCTCGCTTTGACGAATCCCGGAAAGGTGAGAAGAATCCTTAGTAATTCTTCGGTTGGCTACGAACTGCTCGACAAACACCTTGGCCAATTTAACAAATGTGGGGATCGTTCCGGCTGGAAGTGAATAGTACCATGTTCGAGCTTGTCCCTTAAGAGTAGCAGGGAAAACCTGGCAAAGGAGTGCATCTGAAGCTCGTTGAATATGCATGATGGTCCTGTAATGGTCGATGTGCTCGTACGGGTCGGATGTCCCATCGTAGGATTCAATGCTTGGCAGCTTAAAGCCAATCGGGATAGGGTGTTGAAGAATGGCTTCTGCCAGGGGTGACGATTCCTGGAAATCCCACTGACGAAGAGGTGGCCTTATGCCTCCTGTAGGGAATTCCTCCCGGACTAATTGTCGTAGTTCGTGGCGTAGGGCATTGCGAGGGAGCTCAGCAATGTGAGGTTGGGCTAGCTCTTCAGGAAGGTCTTGAGGAAGGTGAGATCGCTGACTTGCATGCGGAGGATGGGTAGAACTTGCTGTATCAGCCAGCTCGTTCTCTTGATGTGACTGTAAACGCCTCCTGGGTGGAGGAAGAGGATTCTCAGCCTGAAGATGTTCAATTTGAACAGCTTCGACACGGGGTGGATCTCGAGGGAGAAGAACCTCCTCCTGAGGTGCTAGGATCGGCTGTCGGGTCTCTCGCAAGAGTTGTAGGATCTCGTTTTGAGATTCTTCCATCTTTCGAATTCTCTCTTCTAAGGAGGGTCCCGAGGTCCCTTCTCCAGGTGCGTTTTGCCCCCCGGGGTATAAGGAGGCAGATATCGGACGTCTATGATTCACAGACTGATTTCTGGACTGGTGGGAGTTGGAGCGAGAAGCTCCAATGATACGACTGCTGCGCCTGTTGACCATCGTAGCAATACTTGAAGTTGTGGGATGGAATTCCCACAGACGGCGCCAAACTGTTGCGGACTCAAATATACGCGGCGATAGATTTTAATTTTCCGTCTCAACGTTGTACGTATATCCAGCACACAAACAGAATTGAGAAAGTAACACCAGAATTTTTACGTGGAAAACCCTGGAAAGGGAAAAAACCACGGGGCCACGCCCAGTTGAAATGATTCCACTAGAACTTGAGCAGATTACAGGGGACTGACTCGCTTTCAAGGGCGATCAGATTACAATGAGTATCCGTTACAAGGACAAGCTGAGTTCCGACGTCACTCGGAATGTCGAACAGAATTCTGGCGTCACTTTGAAAGAAACCCGGCGTCACTCGGGCGTCGGGTAGAATTCCGGCGTCGGGCAGTATTCCGACGCTGCTCCCGTGTAGGGCAGAGCTCCGGCGTCCCTCGGGCGCCTGGTGGTGCTTCGGTGGAGTTCCGGCGGTGTTCCGGCGGAGTTCCGGCGGTGTTTCGGCGGTGTTCCGGCGGTGTTTCGGCGGAGTTCCGGCGGTGGTCGAGGAGGAGCTGTTCCCTCCTAGGCTTCTCTTCTCTTCTTCTTTTCTTCTTCTCTTCTTCTCTTCTTGGCTTGGGTCCCCTCTTAGGAGAAATGAGGGGCTATTTATAGTTTTTCTGGAGTGGCATAGCCCGTAAATATGTGAGGGATCAGGGGCAAATAGGGAGTGATCCGGATGAACGGCCGATATTGAATCCCTTGATCATGAACCGTTTATCAAGCATTTGAAGGTCTTAATGATGTCAGAATTCTACGATCTTGGGCTCGTTGGATTCGTCTCGACGAGCCGCTCGATTCGACTATAAGCTCGTCAAAATCGGAGACCGTTTGGTAACTCAAATAGCTGTTTGATGCTTCCAACAGCGTTTCGGGTACTTGATTTGGACTCACTTGGGCTCGGATTGAGTCGAATTTGGTGTCGTTGGATTCGTATTTCCGAGACGCTCAGTTCGACTATAAGTTTGCTGAAATCGGAGTTTAAATGGTCTCCGAAATAATTTTTGAAGTTTCCAACTTGAGTTTTTTCTCGAGATTCGTGCCCGATCAAGATGATTTTTTGGCGATATATCAAATATAATAAGACATAAAATTTCAATGCATCTATAATGACAACTCATTATAAAAAAACTAAATGTCAAGTTAAAAAATAAATAAAAGAAACCAACCATGAAATAACAACTAACCCAAAATTTAATAAACATCTAAACAAGAACTTTAGCTTAATATAGATATCAAATTAAAGAAATAACTTATAGTGAAAGGTCTGCTCCTAAACTATTGCGGGCTATAACATTCACGTTGGTGAAGTACGAAAAACTTCACGTCTTAGCATTGCACGAGTATCCAGCATACAAACAGAGAAAAAAGAAACACCGAAATTTTTTTATGTGGAAAATGCTAAAGAGAAAAACTATGGGGTCACGCCCAGTTGAAATGATTCTACTATTGTTTAAATAGATAATAAATGACTGTTTCATCCTTGAAATTAGGGACGATCAGATTACAACAGTCAATCATAGAGGTTAAAATCTAATGACGAATAGAGATCGGATGGAAATCCGACAACGTTCGGCGTTAGTTGGCGGCTAGGCGGTAGTCCGCCAACAATTGGTGGTTAGGCGGAAATAAGGCGCTAGTCGGTGGCAGACAGAAATCCGGCATCAGTTAGTGGCCGGGCAGAAGTCCGACATTAGTTGGTGGCCGGGCAAAAGTCCAGCATTAGTCGGTAACCGGGCGGAAGTCTGGCGTCAGCCGATGGTCAGGAAGAAGTCTGGCAATAGTCTGGCGATGGTTGGTGGTCAAGGAGGAGTCTGGTGGCAAGAGAACTTTGGTTTCCCTTTCTTCCTTCTCTTTTTTACTTGAGTCCCTTTCCATGAAGAATGAGAGGCCTATTTATAATTTTCTGAGAGTGGCATGGCTAGTAAATAGGAGGGAGATCAAGGGTACGATGGGAGTGGTTTGAATGGATGACCGATATTGATCCCCTTGATTGTAGACCATTTACTAGGTATTTGAATGTCTTAATAATATTAGAATTCGATGATCTTGAGCTCGTTGGATTTATCTCATCGAGCCTCTCAATTCGACTATAAGCATGTCACATTTGGAAATCATTTGGTCATCCAATTTATGGTTTGAACTTTCTAAAGGCGCTTCGGGTCTTTGATTTGGATCCATTTGGGCTCAGATTGAGTTAAATTTGATGACGTTGGGTTCGTCTTTTTGAGACATTTAGTTCGATTATAAGTTTGCTGAGATCGAAGTTCAAATGGTTTCAGATTTAATTTTAAAAGTTTTCAATTCAATTTTTTCTCAAGATTTGTGCCCAATCAAGATAAAATTTTGATAATATATCAATAGTAAATGAGTTTGACACGTAAACTCAATAGATAAACAATCATTAAATATAAACTAAAATGCTTGTGGCATGCATTTATAAAAAGAAGATAATTATATTGTATGGCATTAGGGGCATCAAAATTAGACACGACCCAAAAATCAAACTCGAACCTGGCCCAAAAATTTTGGGTTAGGTTGGAGGATTCGACCCATTTGAAAAATCAGGCCAGGTCCGAGTCAACCTACTAACACGAAGTTAACCTGGATTTAACTTGTCCTCCCGTGACTCGCTTACCTGCTAACCCGGACTTTGCTAGTTGTGACTCGCCCACCTCTCCCGCACATGCTCACAGTGCCATCGAGTGTGAGCTCAGCAAGTCTATGCCGCCAGTGTTATTGAGTGTGAACTCAGTAAGGGTGGCACCATGGTAGGTGGGGTGGCACCGTCGACGAAGCAGTCAGGAATACATATCAAAATCGGACCATACCCATTGGACTCAAAAATGCTTGGGCCACATATCAATATCTTATGAATACATTTTTTAAAAATCTCATTGGATGCTCAATGGAAATATTTATAGACAATATGCTGGTAAAACTCCTTGAGTAATAAGAATACATATCTGATCTAGAATAATATTTTTGTCTCCTTCACATTATAACATTCATCTCAACCCTGCCAAATATATTTTTGGGGTCATGTTTGGAAAATTCTAGGGATTCATGGTTACTCACAGGGAAATTGAAGCTAATCCTAAAAAGATAAAGACTTTTAACAGATATGATGCCCCTAAGGAATATTAAGGATATCCAACATCTAAATAAAAGGATTGTGGCTCTCTCACATTTTTTTGGTTCACTCAGGAGATAAATATTTACCTTTCTTCAAAGTATTAAGAAATGCTCGTAACATAGGTTTTTAATGGACAGATGAGTAACAAGCAGCTTTTCAGTAACTTTGAACATATTTGACTTCAACCCCATTACTTTCAAAATCAATCTTGGGAGAAATGTTATATTTGTATGAGAAATGTTATATTTATATTTGGTTGTCTCTTTGCATGCCGTAAGTTTAGTCTTGGTTCGAGAGGAAAATCCTACACAACGATCAGTCTATTATATCAGCAATATCCTTTCTGAAACAATGGGGCGATATCCATTTGCCAATAAAATAGCTTTGACATTAATATTTTTAGTCCGAAAGTTATGGCTGCATTTTCAAGCTCATTCAATTAAGGTTTATATAAATCTCCTATTGTGAAATGTTCTTCAAAAATCTTAAGTGTCCGGAAGATTAATCAAATGGTCGATAGAGTTGAGAGAGTTTGACATCCACTTCTTACCTAGAATAGGCATCAAGTCACAAGTTTTGCAAATTTTGTGGTCAAATACACTGTTCCGTTTTTTGATGAACCATCAACTCTTCCTTCCCTTTCTCTTTATTGGACATTTTATGTTGATGAATCATACCAATCTCTCATCATCAGACTACTATTGAATATGGACTTTAACTAAAATTTCTCACAACCAATAATATCGCTAAGTATGAAGCTCTCATAGCAGGGCTAAGTCTAGTTATAAATTGTGAAGTACAAAATTTGATAGTTCATACTGACTCGCAAATTGTAGTTTCTTAGGTTGGGGTAGAATTTGATGTTTTATAACCCATAATTAGGAATACTATAGTGTGGTGAAATCTTTTCTCACTCATATAAAAAAATTTGAAATCATTCATATACTTGAGAAGCAAAATGCTCATGCGGATACCCTATTGAAACTTGCTATAATATTAACTGGAGATCTTTTCAAAACAATATATATTTTCCTAGCATTTAAGGACCTTGGTTTATTCAATCGATCAATGAATCAAGAGAACCTTCCTGGATAGACCCTATATTATATTTCTTGCAAGATAGGGTGCTACCTGAAGATTTGATAACGGCAACACAAATTTAGAAGCAGACAGCAAGCTTCACTATTATCGGTAGAGAGTTGTACAAATGATTATTTACTAGACTATATCTTAAGTGCCTCATACATTTAGAAGCAAATTATGCACTACGAGAAGTTCATTCTAGCATATTCGGAGAACACTTGGGAGGAAGAGCATTGTCTCTTAAAATCATGAGATAATGATTCTACTAGCCCACAATGAAATAAGATGTACAGAAGTTCACACAAAAGTGCAACAATTGTCAATTTTATTCCAATCTCACTCATTCATCAGCCACATAAATTTTATCATTTCAAAGTCCCTAATGTGTCGCCCAATTGTGTATTGATATTATGTGACCTTTTCTTATAGGTACTGAAAAATGAAAATTTATCATACTGTATGTGGACTAATTTACCAAATGAGTAAAAGCTGAACCTTTGATGAAAATCACAAAAGTAAATACCAAATAATTCGTATGAAAAAATATCATGTCATTTTTACATTCCAATAAAAATCATCACCAACAATGGAACCTAATTCACTAGAAAGATCTTCATTATATTTTCTAAGAACCTTCATATATAATTGATGCACACAGCTGTAGCTCATCCTCAAGCAAATAGACAGATAGAGGTTACGAACCAAACTATACTCAAAGTTTTAAAGATGCGCCTTCGGATGGCTGGGGGATAGTGGGCTAATGAGCTCCCAAATATCATATGGACTTATTACAATTCTATCAGAACTCTAATAGGGGAAACCCCATTTAACCTTTACTTTGGTACAAAAGTAGTTATCTCGGTCAATATTGGAGTTCCAAGCCTTAAAGTTCAAACTTTTTATTTCAATAAAAATGATGAGAAGCTCTGAAACAATTTAGATTTTCTTCCATAGGTGAGAAACATAGTTCTACTTAAAAATTGCTTCTTACCATCAAAGAATAACTTATTACAATCAGAGAGTGAATCTTGATGTATCTCAATCGGAGACTTAGTTTTGTGTAGCCTGGAGACAACAAGTAAAGGACCTCAATGTAACTAACTTTCTCCTTTATGGGATGAATCTTATATTGTGGCATCCATAGTTAACCTCAGAGTATTCAGGTTAAAGGATATTGATGGAAAAATGCTACCTCGAATCTGAAATATTTAGAATCTCCATAAATATTATTTGTATTTAATTTTAAAACTATTTTTTGATTTAATTATTATTTAGTTCTCATATTTCTATGTGATATTATTATCTTCTCTAAAATAGTAAGACTTCATTTGATCATTATTATCATTATCTTCTTTTCCCAGCATAACCCCAATAATGGTCCTAAATGAAATAAATTCAACGTTGATTCAAGAAATATATAATATTTATTGTATCTCAATCAATAGATGATCAATCCTAGGAGGATTCGATCCAACATCTTCCACACAGGTTAATATGGATAGGGTAAACACCCTAAGAAGATGACTCTTAATCTTGTCAAATTAGTTAACTTCATTAAATGAATTATAAAATTTCGGTGGGCTTTCTCTCTTTTTAACATATAAAGTTACGTAAGTGAGAAGCATAGTGATGAACAAGCATCCTGAGGAAGGTCATCTTGCTGCAGCAGCATAAATTTATTGGGAGAGGTAATGGGGGCATCACCCTTGGAACGGGAGGAAACAGAGGATGGGTTAGAGCTTTCAGGAGTGTCTGGGATGGGGATGGGATTAGGAGGAAGGTTAACAAGAGGTTCGAGTTGTTCAGATGATGAGGCATCATCAGTGGATGAGTTTAGATTGGGAATCAACTCTCTAGGCGGAGGGATGCCCAAATCAGGGGTGGGTAAGAGGTCATTAGAATTGAGAGTGGGGGTACTGAAAACCAAAAGGGGAATGGCATTGCTGGAAGAGGGAATATCCGAAGGGGGTTGAGTAGCTATACTTTGGGGAATATGTGGATTTTGGATTATAGGTGATTGAATGGCTTTTGCGGGAGGAGGTCAGGAAACCCTGGATCGGGTAGAGCTTCTCCCCCGGGTCAGCGCAGTAGGATGAGGTTTGGGCGGCGGGTTTATATGACAGAGGGTTGAGGGGTGTACGAGGGATCCACAACCGGTACAAGGCGTCAGTTTCCAATCATGAAGGACTTTAAGCGAAAAATCATCACCATCTAGAGAAATGGGAATTTCATCGGGTAAAAAGGCCTTACTAGAAACCATCACACAAACTCTTGCGAAGGTGAGGTGAGTTTTCCGGGCAGTGAGCACGTCCACCGGCAGAGGATGCCCAACAAAGCTTGCAATCTTGGAAATACCAGGAGGATTCCAAACGGCTAGCAATAAGTCCACCATTTTGATCCAAATCGGAATAGAGGAGAACTCATCCCACTTTAGCTTGAATTTTGGCATCCATTACTGCAAAATGAGCGGACGCCCAAAAAAGAACCAAGGTCCTCCAGACTAGGCAAGCCCATAGTCTTCAGGTGTTGAAAATTTGAAGAGAAAGAACCCATCATTAAGCGATAAGTGATCTACCGATCCTTTGAGGGATCACGCCTTCTTTATGGAGTTGAGAAGGCTTAAATATGTCGGTCTGGGCCCAACAGAATAACCAACTAAGGAAAAATTCTAGTCAGGAGAACCAAAGGCAAGTTCATCCTTGGAGAAAGGAATTTTGGTGAGGGGAGCAACATAGGAAAGGGAAACATCTGTAGCAATCTGATATTTCTTGGTTAGGTTAGAGACAAAGTTTAACCTAGAGGGGTCAAAAAGGTTCGTTTGGGGGGGAAGGGCACCAGGGAGCGGAGGAAAATCTGCAAGGTAAGAGGAAGAAGACATGGCGGAGTAGGTGGTCGTGAAGTCGGGGGAAGGAGGGGACAAGGAGCCCCACCCCACGCAGGAGGCAGCAAGGGCAGAAGGCAGGAAAAGCACTAGGAAAAAACCCTAACAGAGCTCAATCTCTTTCGCTTAATGCACTACTTTTTCTTGACTAATTTTTTCTACCTCAAATGAGGCAGCATATTGTTGCGGTGCTGCCGCCTCACATGGGAGCCGCCCCTAAAAAAATGTGTAGACAAATGGGGGTAGGCAATCTTAGGAACTTCATGTCTTACATGAAAACTACTGTACCATTCAAAGCATGACACCCAGCAATATCCAGGAAATCCCATACCAATCTATACATTAAAAAAAAGTGTTTGCATATTCTAAACTTCTTTCAAGTTGTCTATGATAATTTCCAAATCAAATTTATCTGATTATTAATATCATATATATTATAATAAATAAATGTTATAAGAGTAGAAAGTAAATGCAGAATTTCATACAAGTTTGAATAATAATTTTATTTTTTTATGTTTTTATGTACCAAAATTAGTACTGATTAACAAATAATTTGTAAATGTGGACAAATTAATTATAACTAGTGTTTGTTATTTTTTGCTACTTATGCCAGTCAACGTCCACGAGAAAGTCAAGGCACATAATAATATTTATCAGTCACAAGCAACTCAGAAAGCTACAAATATATATTTTTGGACTATGCAAGCTTTGATGTCTTAAAATAGGGGGGCAGTTGATATGTCACAAAAAAAATCATCTTAATTGGGCACAAATCTCAATGCAAATATGAGATTGAGGCTTCAAAAATTAAAATTGAGACCATATGATCTCCAATTTTAACAAGCTTATATTCAGATTGAACATCTCAAGGAGACGAACCCAACGACATCAAATTTTATCCAATCCGAGCCCAAATGAGTTCAAATTAAAGAACCAAAGTCTATTTGAAAGCTTCAGAGAATTAATTGGACTACCAAATGATATCTGAATATGGAATGCTTATAGTAACAATGTCACTCAATTCTATATCTCTAGGGCATCTAAATTCTTGATAAATGTTTCATGATCAAGGGGATCACTATGAGCCGTGCGATGGAATATTCCCAATGTGCCCTTGATCTTCTCTATATTTACTAGCCATGTCACTCCCAAAAAACCTATAAATAGCCCCCATTCTTCATATGGGGTTGGGGGTGTTGGGAAAAAAAGAAAACTTGGGTAGCTCCTTTGCCGCTGAGCACCGCCCAATCTCTTCCAGACCACCGACTGTCGCTAAACTTCAACCTGTTCGTCGACCACCACCGGATCTCTTCCCGACCATCAACCGCCAAATCTCTTCCTGACCACCGATCGTCTTTGTACTTCTGCCTGTTCGTCGACCATTGCCAAACTTTCACATGTCCATTAACCACTAACGGATCTCTTCCCGACCATTAATGATCATCGTTAGACTTTTGCCCGTTCATGGGTTGCTGCCTAATTTCTTCACTATCACAGATCATCGTCGGACATCTGTTTGTTTATTGAATATCACTACATCCCCAACCGTCACCAGACCTCTGCTGAACATTCTCCTTACTATTGATACTAGATTTTTGATATTTGTCGTATCCATCTGAAATTTAGCAAGAACTTCAATATATTGTATTCACATTATCCCCGAGCTGAAGAATAAGTTTTTTTTCCTAGCATGCTAGTTTACCATTCCTTGAATAGTACTTATTGAAATTCATGAATATGAAAGATGACTTACTTTGTTGTATATTCAAACTATTATACCACTACAGGTCCTAACTTGTTTCTCTTACATAATTCCAAGAGCATATTTGCAATCTAGATTATAAAATACCTTCCCTTTCTTTTTGTTCTTCTTCTGTAATAGTCTTAGATTATCAAACCGTGTTGGGGCATTATCCAAGTTATCTTTTAGACTGGAAGAGGGGCCTTCAACATAATGTCGTCGGTAGTAATAGCTGAGGACAAGGGCATCATAAACAAAGTTGCCGATTGCAATACTTACACAGTGTGAGTCCTTGGGGCGGGCCTGGTTGAACAATCAATCAAGGGAACTTGCCATGAAATCGAGAGTTGGGCCAAAAGTGAAGAGACACACATAACAAATTTCAAATTATGAAACATGCAAAGAATAATATGTATTTGATCATGTTTCTCAATGTACTTTATATCCATTTTTATGTAGGCTTCCATGTAGCTATCAATTCCTATAAATAAAAAGGTGAAGGGATACATTTTAGATCCCTTTAGACACATTTAGATCTTTTTGTGACTAAAAGTTCTTCTTGAGTGACACAAATTTCAGATTCTCTATCTCAGCTCTCTCAAATCATCTTAGCATCCTACATACCCATCTCTAGCCTCCATGTTCTCTCTAAAGAGTGAAGTTAGGTATTATCAATGGAAAAATTTGAATCCAATAGTAACCATTATTTTATATACATGTAATTCAGTGCCCAGCTATCATCGATTTTTGCTACCTTTTATAATGGAGGCATCATAAAACCTAACAGTCATGTCATCGAACATCAACATTCTCACACCATGGTAATTTGAATACAAGTTTGCCAAAGTTAAATCTCTTAATCGAATAGTTTTTTTTCATCAAAGCTTATTTTTTTCTCCTGCGTCAACTAGGGCTCCGCTAGGTTCGCTCCCGGCGGCTCGTTCGCGACTGCTCCCACCTCAGATCTCTCTTGGTGGCTTTCATCATCGTATGTTAAGGGAAGCTCCTTCCCTTTCTCATTTCTATTGTTGCTTATTCGTTGTTTCTGTGTGGCTTCTTGATTCGTCCACCTCCGGCCCTTTGTGGTTGGAATGTAGGTGAATCATGTTTGTGATAATGGATTTTTAGGTGGAGCTATGAAATCGAGATCTTTCGTTGATGCCCTAGCTAGATCTTCCTCTAATGGTGGCTTTCCTGAATTAAAACCATCTTCATTTCGTGATATTTCTTCTTTGTGGATTTCGAAAGATGAGATTCGTACACTTGCAGCTCCTTTTCAATTTTCGTTAGTGGGTTTTTCCCATCACGGCGTCCTAGTTTAGATTTTATTCGCAAGTTTTTCTTTAACCTTAAGCTAAATGCTGAGTTTTCTGTGACTTTGCCTTATGTGTCACATGTTGTAATTAAGTTGTCCAATGATCTTGATTATATCAGAGTATTTTGTCATAGATTCTATTTTGTAAATAACTGTTTCATGAAATTAACTAAATGGCCCCCTGCTCTTGATATCGTTGTTGAGTCCCCTGTGATTCCCATTTGGATTTCCTTTCCAAAACTAAGGTCTCATCTATTTTCTCCATGGATCCTTCATGCTTTGGCTTTTATATTTGGTCGGCCCTTAGAAGTCGACAATGCTACCTCTGTGGGCTCTCGGCCCTCTGTTGCGCGGGTTTTAGTTGAGCTTGATATCACCAAAAAATATTCAGACAAAGTCTGGCTTGGTCCTAAAAAGTTCGGCTATATTCAGATGGTTGAGATGGAGGATTTTCCATCATTTTGTGATTCCTATAAATGCATTGGGCATGTTAGGGGTGAATGTTCCTCCCATTCATCTATTCCAAAGACTTCTAATCCCACTCTGTATGATGGGAATGCATCTGCCGCTTTGGATACGATTGTATTAAATGGAAATGTTGATGATGCCATTATTCCTCCTAATATTCCCTCTTTTAATGCAGGTAATGAGGGTGTTTTTCCATCCATTGTGGAGCTTATTTCTAGGCAGGTCAATGGATGCATGGATTTGGTTTTATGCAATGAGGTTGTTGATGTTAGTGAGGGTCTTTTAGTAATATCTTATGATGCTGACAACGTGGGTCTGTCCGAACCTGTGGCTATTTCTGTGGTTCGTTATGTGACTATTTTGGTTATTGATGTTAGGTTCTCTTATGATCCTGTGGCTTTGGCCTTTGATGGTCTGGATGCTGATGGCAATGTTAAGGAGAATTTCGGTGTTGTTGATGCTAGTATTGAGGGTTTGGAGGTAGTTGATCCAGTTGTTTCTTTCATTGATTGTACTGTATAAGAGACTTATGATTCTCTAGCTGTTGTTGTGAAGGATCCATTGTGTTTTACTCCTACTGTCTCTTTTAACATGGAGAACATGGAGTGTTGTGTTAACACCGCGGTGGCTAATGATTCTTTTTGTGGAATGCCTGATGATTTTGTTGGACCTGCTATGCCCACTTATTCCTTGTTAATTTCTTAAGGAACAGTTGATATCCCTGTTTTTATAATTTCTAATGAGGATTTGAAAGCCCAGCTGTATTTGTCTTTGCATGATTCTAGTGTGATCCAATCTGATTGGCTTAAAGAGCACTTGTCCTCAATTGGTGAGGGTGTGGGGGATAAGCTAGTGGGGGCCGAGGAGGAGTTTGATGCTTTCTTTAATTTGAATGTGAATCACATTGTTGAGAAGGCCTTCTCCCATGGAGGTGGGAAACGACGGTGGCGTAAACCCAAACGGAAGTAATTGTGATTGTTCTACTATAGTTGGGGGCCCTCTTCTTTGTTGTTGGTCGGTTTGTGTCACTCTGATGGCAGCTTTTGTGGATGTGGTTGGCTTTCGTTTGGTTGGAATGTGGTGTTGGGCTTTGCAGTTGTATCATTCTTTTGTGGGCAATGATGTAGAGGCTTTTTGTTCACCACCTAGACAATCGTGACTTGTTGGCAATCATGGGTGGCGCTTTAGCTTGTCTTTCTTCTTAGTGGATTGTTGCTTGTTTCCTTCTCTGGATGGTCCTAGCCTGGCGTCTGGGTGGTGGCAGGGAGCTTTTGGCAATTACTGAGCCCGGCTAGCTTCTTCGCCTTTGTCACTATTTGCTTTCACTTCATTTCTAACTTTGGTTGTGTAATCCTACTTTATTCTTGTTTTGCTTGGTTGTATCCTTCTTTATTTGATGAAATAAAATCTCTATATTATGTTAAAAAAAAAATTCTCACACCATGGCCATTTGAGATAGGTCTAAATCACACTAGCATGAACTTAATGTTTTGTTTACAAAGAAGATGCTCCATGGCCACACCACATGTGACTAGTCTTGCTGCTCTGCTCAAGTGCAACCATCCTACATGTTCAGTTGCAAATCGACAATTATAACTATGACAAGCACTAGTGATCAATATGGGCTAACATCTTTGCTACATCCTCAAGTCATATTGACCCAATTGCAACTAATGATATGACCCTCATATATGACATCCAACCCCATGATCACATTCATTACCTCTATGTTATGGGGTTGTTTTATGATAAACAATTGAGTGCCATAGTTTAGGGAAACATAATTTGTATTCCCAGTCATGGCATTAAAGCTACGAAATGAAACTATCCTTCAATCGAAGTGACTCTTGGACCCTTGGTATGAACTTTGAACCAAAAAATGTAAGTAGGATGGTGTCGAATGTTGGAGATACGCACACCACCAACATTGTGAAATTTGAAGATCCCAAAGGTGTGAACATCATGAATTTGGTATAGTGATTTTCTTCTATTGGAGCAACTTATTTGCTTGTTTCTGCACTTCTTCTCAAAATTTTAGACCTATTTTTTATTGAATGATGATGTAAATATGTATGTTCAACATTTTATTTTTGGTTGAAATTTGATTCTCAAATGTCAAGATGCTTAAACTATAATATTTGTATATTATTGGAATTTATGTGATCACAATATCACATCAACCATTAATTTTTTTTTTTTGTGAATGTAGCTAACATCTTTAGCTAATCTCATGATTCTTTTTATACAAAAATAATATCATTTTATTAACTAGAAAATTCAAGAATAATAACTTCATATAATCTGCCATTTTACACTATAAACAATAGCTATATGTTATCAACCATTTTATTAACGGCAGATTTCAAGAAATTCTTATGACACATATACTTGTCAAGATTAACTGAAATTTTTTGCATATGCTTTCATTGATCTATAAATATTTCATAAGAAATTTTAGAATTTTTCTTAAAGGATATATTTATACGAAATTTCTTGATTGGCTATTGATTAGTGATTCCTACGTTGTATTACCATCATAGAGTTTTTTTATTTATTTTTTATGGTTAAAATTCACAGAGGGGCTTACGTGTTAATTAAAATAAGGTATTACAAGTCCTTAAATGAATCAAATGCTCTATAATCCTCAAAGAGCTACAAAAGAAGGAAAATAAAACCTTGAGTTTAATCAACAAAATTTTCGGGCAACAAAGGTAGATGCTACCTTTTTATCCATAATTTGCATTGAACATGCAATCTAAGTAGCCACAAACTAATTTCTTTCAAGACAACGAAGGTAGATGCTACCTTTTTATCCAAATTATTAAGTCTTGTAGTACAAACCATCAATTAAATAATTGTCATAATCCACTAAAAAATCGAATCATGATGTTAATATCTGTTATTCTTTGTTAAAATTTAGATTCACTAAACAACTTTGAACAATTAATTCTTTGTTATTTAGAGAGAATAGATAACAAAAAATAAGTTTATTCTTGTGATTCTTGAGAAACAAGGACGTAATGATGTGCAGAAGAATGCAAACACAAAATTACCTAGCTTGACATGTACACTAAGCGCCATGATCCTTGGCAATATATTTGATGGATGATCATTATGATCTTGTGGAATGGTGTGACATGGATGAAACTAACATTAATGGGATACAACATGAGGGTTTGTAATAAGAATCAAACTTTTCCATTAACCAAACTCGAAACGAGTGAAGAGGGAGTTTGCGATATGAGGAGTTATGGTGTTGGATCTTGCTTGCTCTGGGATAGAGTAGTGTGAGCTAGGATATGACAATGAAACACTGAGCCTTATATCACAGGGTTGATAGAAGGCGCTCTGAGCATGTATTTGGTTGTTATAGTGAGGGAGAATGGTGGGATCGAGTTGTGGTGGTTCAAGCAAAGATCTTGGATAGAAATTGTGACAGGATTTGCCGAAAACAGCATTAGCGACAAGGTTAAGCTAAGCATCGTTTGGTTTCTTGGGCTTGTGAGTTGATGCTAGGGAGATAGAGGTCAGAGAAGTTGCGGTAAGATTGCTTGATGGTGTGTGAAGTGTGGTTGGTGGAAAGTTTGGGTACATGTGAATGATGGTGGATTTTGGTGTAGGTATCTCTCAACAAGAGCACCAATGATAGGAAATTAATTCTTGTTTAGAGCATTTTGAGCTGCTTTGTTACTGCTAAAAGAATAAAAAGATAAAATAAATAGAGAAAGGGGGACATTCATTCATTTTGAGCTTCTTTGTTACTGCTTTGATAAATCCTGTTTCATCCCTGTTATTGGTTAAATTCAATATTTGTTAAATCCTAAGATTCATAGTATATAACAAATTTAAGAATTTCCCTATTAGGTATCTGAAATATTGAATAAATAACCAAATAATTTTTCAATATTTAGCAAGATTTAATATTTATTATGCCAAATAATTTTTAGGTTTTAACTCTCTTAAGATTTACTAAATATGGATTTATAAGATTTATTAAATCTTAATTGTAGCCAAACAGCCCGTAATGGTCAACCCTTTTTTGGCCAATTAGACCCTAACCTTAGTGGTTAATTACTTGGTCAATAAGATAGTTATTATAAGTTATATGATTGATTCATTTGAATAGTTAATAACGCTAATTACTTAAGCCTTGATGTTGGGATTATCAACATTATTTGGAGAAGTATAGAGAAATGCTTGCTTAGTTATAAAATTATTTGGGTGTTTAAGATAATTGGTTGGCTCATTTAATTTAATAGACAAATGCTGCAAGACGAGTTGTTTACTGAAGGTGGTTTATATCCTATGTTTGCTAGATATTTTATTGAGGCTAAGCTTAAGGTTGGAAAGCTTACACTTATAAATCATAAATAGAAAATGATTTAATTGGTCCCCTAATTTTTTCTGAAGGGTCAAAATAGTTTCCAACTATATAAAAATACTAATTTGGTCCCTTGGTTTTTCAATAGGAACCAAATTAGTCATTTCATGCGATTATTTAGGTCCTTATTTAAAAAATTAAGAGTTTAAAATAAGCCTTTTTAATAGTTGGAGACTATTTTCATTATAGACCTTTTATGGATCTAGTTAGAGTATCATTGTATTTGCTGTTATTTGTCAAAAAATAAATAAATAAGTAAAAGTATTTTTTCTTGTTCATACACATTCTCAAAATAGACGAAAATCAAATTTTGGAGTAATTAAATGTGTTTTGTGATGTTCACAAAAAAGAGGAAAGACCTCCATCTCGACATGTTGAATATACCCAAACTTTTCAAGCATAAGCCACACGCCATCGAGATATCATTTAAAGATATCTAATTCCACCAAAACTCGAGCAACTGAGGATCAAGTGCCATTCAACGTAGTGTCATCAGTTCTTAGAGGACGACCAAATAATGATCCCAATTCATGTAATATATGAGGAGAAAATAAATGGGCCCGAAGATTAGGGAAAGAAACTCAAATAAGGTTGATGGGGGATTCCACAAAAAACAATAAATGGCTACCAATTAATCAATTTCATAAAGCAGTTGTTGACAAAGTAAGAGTGATGGGATTTCTACTATAATCCATGTCATTAGTGAGTTTAATCAACACATGGCTTGGATCAAAGAGGGTAACCGAGAAATCACCGAAAATCTTAAGATTAAAGAAAACTTTTTGAATAGAGTCCAGAGTAGGCATGCGACTTAGAAATTTATCAATTAATGCAAATTCAAAAGGGATGGCAAGAGAAAGATTCTCATCTTCTAAAATCCAAAGCGATGGAAACTCACGATGGGTTGAAGTCTTGATATCAAGAAAATCCACCGAAGAGAAGGCACTCGTGAGGGAATCAATAAAAGATCGAGAATTTTTTTTACAATTTAAAAACCTGGATCATTCAATCGAACATGATTAAAAGCCGTTCAAACCTTAGGAACAGTCGAAGGTGGAATAATCATGGTAAAAAAAATAAAACATATGAAAAAAATTACAGAAAAGGAATAAACCCAAGAAGACCCAGAGGAAAACAAACATTAAAGAAGGAATAAACTTCCCTGAATGCGGTGCTAAAAGCGATGAGGGCCGCGAGCAGTTATACTTCGACAAGAAGTGGCTAGGGTGAAGCCCTAGCAGAGCGAGAGAAAAAGGACAATGGTTGATCATAGGAAAATTTGTTGAAACGTCAAACAAATTTCTCAACAAATTTTTCTATGAACCAGTTAGGAAAGTAAATATATTAGATTTGACTTATATTAAGAAAGGTAGAGGTTGATCTAAAAAGACTTGGTAAGAAAATATCAGAAATGACCTTTCTTTATTATTAGATTTAGATAAGAATTTTACCCTTAACATGACACAACGGATAAGAAGGATTCATGTAGCCGACTCCACATACTGGGATAAAGGCTTGTTGTTGATGTTGTTGTTGTCAAAAAAATATACTTCTTAGCGTATTTTATGTCTTTGTAAAGAGAATTATGTTATATATGTTCATTCATAGTTTTTTTATGCACTTTTCATCTTTTTCTATCATCCTTTCTCATTTTATTTTTACTCCAATATGTTATAAATGTGTATGAATATTTCAACATCACCAAAGACGAAGCTTTATTTTAAATTTGGTATCAACATCAAGTATTAACATTAGTGATATTTAACGACGACATTAGTGTTGATGTCTTTGGAATCATTTTAGATAAGCTAGAACTGATACAGATGTTATATCCTCACAACAAACTACAAGGAAAAAGAGATCATTATTGGAAATTGAGGCATGAGCTTAAAGGTTGTAGAATAGTTTAAGAAAATCTCTAGTGATGATATCGAATAGCTTGTTGACAACATATAGATTTAGTAGTTCCGTATAAAACTTTGAAATAAAATTTCTTATTTATTAAGCCCCTTATATGTATATTTCTTTATGTATTAATATTCAAGCTTGTTTAATAATTACAATCTAGTTATTAAAATTTAAAAGTAATGATGATATAACAACAATAATAATAACATCAAGCCTTTATCCCACTATATGGGGTTGGCTACATGAATACTTTTTCTTCATTGTGTCCCATTAAGAGTTCAATTATCATTTAAATCTAATAAAAAAAATTTATTTCTAATATTATTTAACTAAGTTGTTTTAGGTCTACCTCTATATTTCTTAACATATATCAGATCTAAATACACTTTCTCTCCTAGCCGGGTCATCGGAAGGCCAACATTTTATATGACCAAACCATCAAAAGAGAATCTCTCTTAACTTATCTCCCACTAGAGCTACTAGCCATTTCATTACTAGTTTCACATTCTGTCTCTAAAAGTAAGGCCACTTGTCCACTTGAGCTTCTTCATCTCTGCAACACTTAACTTAATTTTTTTGCTTCTCTTTTAATGGCCACCATTCTTCACCATAAAACATTGTAGGTCTAACCACCCTCTTATAGAATTTTCCCATAAGTTTGAAGGATACTTTTCTATGCCATTGCTAGGTCCCAAGCATTGGATGAGAAAAATAGAGGGTTTCATTAGGTAGTCGACAACCACCATAAAGATTATTGAACAATCATGACATTAATTAAAAGCAATTATGACAATAGATGAAATTACAATCTTCATATAAGAGTAATCTAGCTATTTGAGAACTTATCCCCATAGAAGACTAAGCCCTTAAGATGACTTAGAGATATATTTGAAATATTCATGTCTTATAAGAAATTTAATATTTTATAATTGAAAATTTAAATTAGCAATGAAAAAAAAAATACCCGCCAATTAGAACATACATACATTGATTCCTTATTAACTACTTTGTCATATATGATGTACTCTTCAAGGCTTTTGAATGAACTTGTGTTTATGATATAATTAGATGAATAAAGGTTTTCTGCCTTTTAATGTCAACTCCTTTTGAGATTTTTAATTGATTAAAAAATTTTGTATCTTATTAGGCCTATATCTTCTAAAGTCTTATGACTAGGTAGAAAAACCTACAAAAATTATTATTATGTATTATTGAAATAAATTAAAATTGTATACTTTTTTTAGGCTTCCATCTTCTGAGGTTATTTTAACAAATGAAAGACCTACATCTTCTAAGATTTATCCTGCAAAGTTTTAAGACTTATGCAATTTGAAAATATATAGTCTTACCTCTTTTGAGGTTTTTAGATAAAATATATTCCTTCATAAGCTTATGCCGACAGAGACATTTGAAATGAACTTATACATTCTAATACCTTCTGAGATTTTTAGATATCATGTCAATCACTTGCTCTAGTAGAGATTTTCTAATGAGAACGCTTTCCATCAATAACTTCCAAATGAGGATTTTTTATAAGTGTATCTTCCAAGGTTTATAGTGGAGTTTGTGTCATCCAGTTGCTCTACTGTAGTCTTCTTAAATAAAAAACATGTCATATTATTTATAAAAAAATTTCTTGAAAAAGATAGATCTAGAGTTACCTCTTATTGAAAGGGATTATATCTTGAATTCTCTTAAAAATTCCAATAAGATGAGGATTAATGAGATGAGAAGCTCAAATTTTTTATTCAATGATGGGATCTTCTAGTTGATGTTTATTGGATTGTCTATCTCTTATAATATTACAAGGGGTTTCTATGAGGAAAGGCTAATTTAATTCATCAACTAAGGTTGTCAAAAGATTATGGATTGATTAAAAAGCACGAGAAGGAATTGGTTGAACTGGTAGATTCCAAGAGATCCTAATAAGGTTTTTTTTTTCTAAAACCCTCATAGGGGCCTACCCATTAATTTAAATAAAAATACAAGTCCTTAAAGGATCAAAAGCTTTCTAAAAATACAACATTTGATACAAAATCTATTGAACGAAATATCCTATCTAATACATTAATCAAGAGCAAAAAAAAAAGAATAAAAAAGATAGGGAGGCAAGAATCCAACCCTCAAAAGAGGAACCCAATCCTGATATATAATGAAGCACCAAGAACCTGCCAATCCATAACTCCCAACACAAGGACATGCAGCTGCAAAATCAGAGACAGACAAACAAAAATAGTTAAATAACAAATAATTGTACCCGACAGGAGATCAGAGAGATAAGTAGCCTAGAGTCCAAATAGAACCTCTAGCAACACCCTACAACATCCAAAAATTCAATATGGATATAGTAAAAGAGAATAAACACTAGAGGAAAATGGCAAGAAGCCATAACAATGGCCCACCAAACTAGCACAAGTTGGAACAATAACCCAACAAAAGAACGGGCCCAACGACCCACCCGAGAAACAACCACCAGGAAGAGCCCAACAAACTGGCAAAACCTTACCACAGAGCATAGCCACGGCCACTCAAAAACACTAAATGCACCAACACCCCACCAAAACCAACAAAAGCCAAGGACACCCACCCGAGAAGGCAAACCCCAATAGCAGAACCAAAAGCCATAAAAAAATATAGATCACCAGGGAACCAAACCACCACCACGTACCAGTAGAAAAGAAAACACAACAACAAATTAACACCACCAAAGATCTAAGTAGTAGACTTAGATATAGTGGAACAACCAACAACATATTTAAAATTCAGCTCAAGATTTTAATTTTTTTTTTCCCAAGCACTATCGAAAATCCAGCATTATCGAAAATCCAGCATTATCAATTTTCACCACATTCAAATCATATTCCCCCAAAAACACATTAGTACAACCATTTTTTATCTCACCATCATAACAATTGTTACCCGAGAAGTCATAAACGCAATAAGAATGATCAACAGCGTTAGTAGTGACTGGGTGTTGCAAACCACCTTTCATACTTTTCAAAACATTATAAGAAATAGGGTAACACTATTCAAAACATCCACACCTTTGAACATGAGAGTCTGATCAACTACATTCAAGATGTTACTATCAACCAGTAGATGCACAGAATCAATCAGATCCAGGTTTGCAGCCATAAAAGGATTATTGTCCTGAACACCCATAGCATCATAATCATTAACAACAATGGTGTTAATCTCAAAGGGAGAGGGGATAATCTGCAGATTGCTGGTTAAAATGATGTTATCAGTCGGAACATTCAACTCATTCAAAACCATGTTATCAGAAACCATAACCTCATAATCATTAGTCACTTGATCATAATCAATTTGAGTAGGTTTAGTCATAACAACCATCCTTAAATGGGGGTATAATATGAGACATTCTTATTTTTCGTGACCCACCGCTTTACAATGAACACAAAAGCTTGGGAAATCTTCAAAAACAATCTTCTGAATATTTCTTCGGACCAAGCCAAACTAAGTCGAGATAATTTTTTTGTTATGTATGGTTCAACAAGAATACGAGATACTGACAGTCTGGAACACACGGCAGTGGAATTTTCTGTTTGTTAAAGGAGAATTTGCAACATTACAATTTGGGAGCATTATGTTGGTCGCATCAAATTCATCAACACTTGCCTACCATTGATTTTGTGGCCAAGGAGCTCTATTATGTTTTAATGACGATCTTTGTTAACTAGCTCCTCTAAGAGCTGAAGGATTTGAATTTGATGCTCCACAGGTGGTCCTCCAAGTCATGCATAGATAACCTTTATCAATTGGATTATATTGTTCATGATTGAGAGATTATTTATCAGATATTTATTAAGTATTTATAGAATGTTGGGAATATTTATCATAGATAATGTCAAATTATTATGTACTAGAATATTCAAGATGATATAGTGAATGTTTAATATTGTAGCTTTATATAAAGATCCAAGATACTCACAAATAATAATAATAAAAGTTTTATAGAAAACATCATAATTTTTTCGTGAAAGCATCATAATTTTGGGATAGGGCTTAGCTGAAATTTTCCACTTTATAGGCAAGATTATAGAAGCCAGATCTTCCCCTCAATTTGGATAAAATGTAATCACAAAGTTGCTCATATTAGCTTGCTTGTGTTCATAATAGAGTTATTGAAACAATCAGGTGATGGAGGTTGGACAATAGATATCATTTGATACCATTTAGGCTACAATAGTTGAGCAATTTCGGATGACAAGGATTAGGTGACAATGATCGGGAACAAGGATCCACCATGACTGTCAAACATAGATGGTGGTTCGGCAATAGTGGTTGTTGCCAACGATCATCGGCATTGAGCATTGAGATGAGTACTGAATAATATGTGCCGATTTATTATTTTCTTGAATAGCAGTTTGGTATTAAGCCAAATTTTCTAAAACATTGCACGTATTGATTCCATCAATCATTTAGTATTTATGCCTTAATAATTTATGTTGACCTTGATTTTGTTGTGCTCGAGCTCGACCATTGTCTTTCAAAGCCCACAACCTTATAATTAAATGATCTTGGGCTCTTACATTTCTCTCACTAAGATGCCTAGTTTTAGTTGTAAGTACGTGAGATTTCGAGATCATTGTCTTCATAAAAATAATGACTTCATGTTTTTAACTAAACTTTAAGTGTTTGAATTGGGCTCATTTGGACTTGAATTGAAACAATTATGTTGTTTTCAATTTCTCTTTTTAAGATGTTTAGTTTGGCTTTAACTTTGTTGAAATCGAAGTTCTAATGATAACGGATTTAATTTCAAAAGCTTCTAACTAAAACATAATATGCTTAAAAAAGATTTAGTTTAGCTCATGAAAATAAATCTTGCCATTATGTTGACTATTTCAAAATTAAAGGTCTTATGTAGTAATTGATTATGATAAATCTATCAACATTATCTGACATTTTATTATGAACATAAAAAAAAAAATTACAATAAGGTGTAAGACACAACTAACACTCGCTAAAAGCGCGTAAATGTACCTTAAAATAGCATATTGTAACAAGAGCTATTGTAACGAACCTTTGTGCCTCACAGATAGGTAGCATAATATGATAAAACTGTATGTTTATATACCCAAATAACTAAATAAGTGTTAATATAACGACACTCAGAATTGATGTAATTTTACAACCAACGTGGCACATACATAGTGTCAACAATTAAAATCAGCCACCATTTAAGTGTGATTAATAACATTATAGAAACATCAATAAATTGTTTTGAAAAGACTCTCTTGCTATAATTTTAAGTCATAATAAATCCTCACTGAATCTATACAGATTATCAATCAAAAATAGTATATCAGTTGGTTTACAAAGATTCCCTCTCCCCTTTACTAACCTTCAATCCAAAATACTATATCAACAACCAGCGAAATCATAAAAAAAAGGGCTTGCGGTGTCAAAGATTAACGCTTTGTTTAGAATGATTTTCTTACTACTTCTTAAAGCAATTTTTCAGTACAAAAATAAAACTAGAAAACTGTTTTAAGTAGCAGTAAGAAAGTCATCCCAAATAAAATCTAAGGCTTCATTTTGAATAGCTTTCTTACTGCTTTGCTTTTTAGAATGAGACTATAATTTTTATTTGCTCAATATATTTTAAAGTTCTAATAAATTTGGTGCTGTAAAGTTATTTTTTATAATAATTAAAAAAAAATTTATTTTCTTCATAACTTTTATAAAAAATTGCATCCTTCTAAGCAATCCCTAAATTCAATAATTAAAATAATAGTTTTCTAAAGAACAGAACTATGATTTACCACGCCGACAGCGGAGTTTAAGGGAACACAAAATAGAGAGATAATTCAGAATTAGTTAATAAAATAAGAACCTGTAACATTCAGAAATACTTACTCCAATTACATGTAGTTTAAAAAGCCTCAATCTCCCCTCTTTTTTAAAATGTTTAAAAGCACTCGAATTAAGGGGTAATCGGGAAACATCAATGATCAGAAGTATGTTAATTTTTTTGCATTTAATATTCCAACATTTCTAGAATTCAATTTTTAAAATATGTCAAGATTCCAAAATTAATTCTTTTTATTATGATTATGAAATTTATAAATATGTTTAGGATTTGGAACTTTTGCTTACGATAGAAATATAATTTTTAGGTATTGCTTCTCATGAACATCCATCCAATAAATACATAAAAAATATAAAATTGACATCATAATTTTTATATAAAAATTTCAGAAAGGAAAAAAATCATGAGACTTAACTCAGATAAAATGATCCACTATTTAAATAGGTTACAAAAGTCTATATATGAGATTACAAAGCATATGAAATAAGTTTGTAATTTTATAAATGTGAGAGAATGCAGAAGATATAATGGTGGAAGGGTTATGATAAGGCAAAGAAAGGCTCATTAGGCAACATAAAGAGATAATTGGTCATCTTCCAGAAGCGATCTAATGAAATTATACCAAAGCTGAATGTGATTCAGACTGATGAAAAGTATCCTTCATTTTATAAAGCCTCATGGTGCTGTTATGGTAATCCGTCTTTAGTATCGGCATTGGCATCCGCATCGTCGTTGGGATCAACTTCGACGTTGGCTTGACATAGGTAGAATGCCATTTGAAAATAAGCCTTGTCCCTGGCCTCCATAGCATGCAGAAAAACCTATTGCCCCTGATGCAAGCCACCCATGCCCATGCATGTATTCATATTTGGATAACTTGTTAGTATTGTTGAGGGCATAGTGGCAAAAACTGCTCGTCATTGTAAATAGATTTTTCTTTTTCAAGTTTTGTTGGGGATGAGGCGGCAATGCTTTTGAAACCTCCAAAAGATGGTCCATGGAGTTTGGGTTATTTTCATTATTTTCTTGATCTTCATTTCCCACGATGGCATTTGCAGTAGTTGCCATGGCTTCTATTTGTTCATGTTGCATAGGTTCATCCATGCTTAAATCTGGAGTTATCTCTACTAAGCAGCCTATGGAATCTCCCGCCTTCATTTGTTGTTCTTCTGTTGCGGCATCTAAGGAATGATGATAAGCATGGTTGGGTACGAAGCTGCCAGAGATGAATTGCTGCGGTGGATATGGATGGGCAAGTTGAGGTATGAGGAGATCAAATTCTTGGGAAGGACAAGCTATGGTGGGGGGAGTAGTGGGCATGAATGGTTGCGGAGAGATGTATGGTGAGGATGTATTAGGTGATATACAGGCAGGCTGTAAAGAAGGTAAGGTGGGTAGAGGCTTTCTTTGAAGGTGATTGAAGGCTTAGTGTAGGTGATGGAAGTAGAGGAGTATCCAGCGGGTATTTATAAAAAGTTTATTAATAGGGATGGAGTAGCGACGTGGAGAGCTGTCCACAAATGGGGGGAGTATTTGACGGGATGTATCTCACATATCCTTTACCGGTTCTTTTTTTCCCCTCTCTCTCTTTTAATTCTAAGATATTAATTAAAAAATGTTCATTTCATTTTTTTAAACAAATTTTTTAAAATTTGACGTTTAATGAATAAAAAAATTAACTGGCACTAAATTTATTTGAGAGTTTCCAATGAGCACAAATTTAATCGATTAATTGAACTGCTACATCAATCGAATCAATTGATGAAAAATATTATTTAGTTTAGACACATCTTGCTAAGATTATGACCATTGCAAAAAGCATATTATTAGGTGATTATTGTGATCACGACAGTACATGCCTCATCAGACGAAGATAGTGATCACTACATGGCATTCATGATCGAACAACAATAGTGATTATGGCAGGCCCCTCGCAGTCAGTAAAGACCAAAATCGTGACAAAATGCACCTAATCGAAGGAGGCTGTGATCACGACGCGACCTGTGCGATCGTGTAAAAATCTTTATCGTGGCAATTCACACAATGAAATGGAGATTATGATCATGATTGGACATGGCTAATGTCTAGTATTCAAAAAATATTTCTTCCATTTGATTCTACATTTTTAAAAGGATAAAGTTTAAAATGATGCCCCTTACTAATTATTTAACAAAACCCAAAAATAAAAAAGTTAAGAAATACTTACAATCGTTTGGTAAACCAACGACTGGCATTAACACGGCAAATCCAGTTGGTGGAGGGATCAGATCCCAGTCAGATTGAGAGCCGGGTCGGCAGTTGGCGGAATGGGTCATGGCCGTGAGTAATCCTACACCCCGGCAAACTTGCGCACAATTAGGCTGGCAATGTGTTCAGGTTTGTTAGATTTAAGGTAGGTCGGTTTAGCTTAGATGACGAGAAATGAAATTTTATTTTTAAACAATTTTTTCACTATTTTAAAATTAAATTAATCCTTAGATTATGATGAATTGGTTATTAAATTTATTTGAAGATGAATATACTTTAATATTTTGGAATGATTTTATAAAATGTAATTTACTAATTCAATTTATTAATAGGTAAGTCATTTACTACTATTTAAATGACTTGCACCTTCTCATATAATTTATTAATTTAATTTATTAATTTTACTATAATATAATTTACTAATTTAATTTATTAATAAGCAAGCGATTTTCTTTTTAAACGACTTGTCCCTTCTTCTAATTTATTAAATGAACTGTAATATAATATCATCTCGTCCTTGAATTATGATTCCCCACCCTCAGTCTCACATACACGCCGTCGCATGCCTTCGTCGACGACATGCCCCTTCCTCCAACACATGCTCGTAGAACATCATGATCAACCAAAACAATCAAAGAATGCATGTCATCACAAAAAAGCAGCCTCGCTTCGCCCTTCTGCGCCGCTCTGGCGATTTAGGGTTTCCTCTCCTTTTCTCGCCTTTTCTCGCCATTTTCCTTGCTGCTGATCGTTGTTTCCACCTTTTTTATTCCTCGTGACAAGTTTGTGTGGCTGGTTTGGTTTGCCTTATGCATCGTAGCCCTTTTTTGGGCGGAAAGTATGGCTTGTGCTTCTTCGTCCACCGTCTGGGGGAAGAGGGAAGAGCCGGAGTTGCGAAAAAACAAGGGCTTCTTTAACTTAGATGAAGAAGGTATCAAATCTCCGCCTAAGTCGAGATCTTTCAAAGAAGCTCTAGCGGGTTCCCTTGCGTCTGGTGATGATCTTTCCTCTTTAACTCAGGGTATTCATAACGGCATACCTGCGATTTTTTTATCTGATGATGAAGTTCTTAAACTTGCGTCGCCTTTCCAATTTACGTTGGTTGGAAAATTTGGTTTGCATCGACCGAATCTGGATACGATTAGGAATTTTTTTAATAGCCTTAAACTGTCTGGTTTTTATTCGGTGGGTTTGCTAGATTCCCGTCACGTTGCTATTCAACTGTCGAATGATTTGGATTACAGTCGTGTTTTTGCTAGGAGATCTTATTTCATTGCTAATTGTCAAATGAGGATTTTAAAATGGACTCCTTTTTTTGATATTAAGGAAGAATCCCCTATTGTGCCTGTCTGGATTTCTTTCCCTAATTTGCGTTTGCATTTTTTCAACCCTAAGGTTCTGCATGCGCTCGGTTCTGTTTTCGGAAGGCCTCTTCAGTCGGATCAGGCAACGGCTTCTAGGACTAGACCTTCTGTGGCTCGGGTTCTAGTTGAAATTGATATAACCAAGAAACATCCTAAGGAGATTTGGGTGGGTTCTAAAGCGTTTGGCTACCTCCAAAAGGTTGAATTTGACAAAATACCTGATTTTTGCTCCAATTGTAAAATGCATGGCCATGCTTTAACTGATTGTTTCAAACTGCATCCTGAATTAAAAAAGCCTCTCAAAGCTAACTTGGGGAATCCGAATGTTAATACCTCTGATAGAGTGCGTATTGAGAATGAACATGAAAGTGATGAGGGAAATCCTAGTGTGAATGCTATGGACCAAACGGGAATTGAGAATGAACCTGAGTTAGTCTTAGTTAATCATGTCGAACCTCTATCCATTGCTAATCCGCCGGAAAAGGAGGTGAATTTGCTTGTGGAATCCACTGGGAATAACGTTGATGCTCTAACTAAACTTATTCCTTCCTCCACTGCCAAGGTAGGCAATAATATCTTAGAGGAGCCAAATCTATTTGTGTCTATTGACTCTATGTTACATAACATGAATAACCTGGAGCATACTTCATTACAAAACCTTATTAAGGAAAAGGAAGGGATGGTTTCACATGTTGAGACTTTGAATCAAGAGAACTGTGAAGAGGGTGAATTCATTCCTAACTGTTCTAAATCTAGTGAGGAGTTGGAACAACAAAATAGAAGGGACAAGGAGGTTGTTTTGGGAACCAATGAGGAAATTATTTCCATTGAGGATGAAGGGTTCACTAAGGTGGGGAAAAAGAAAGGTAAAAATGTTAAAATTTCTCTAACATCTACACCTCGCTCCACTAGAACCCAAACTTTTTCTAAATCTTCTAATGGTTAAAGCTCTTCTTTGGAATGTTAGAGGTATTGGGGGGGAAGATTCTAAGATTAGAGTTAGAAATCTTTGTAGGATTCATGATATTTACCTGTTGGTGTTATTTGAACCTTTTGTGTCGAATGATAAAATTGCTCATATTGCTTATCGTTTGGGTTTTCCCAATTATTTTGCTAACTGTTCAAATAAAATTTGGATAATGTGGAAAAATGCTATTTCTGTGAACATTATCTCTGACTTCCCTCAAATTGTTAATTCCTTTATCAGTGGCTTTCATATTCATTGCAATTTTTCCTTTGTTTATGCTTCCTGTACTAGAATTAGCCGTCTTCCCCTGTGGGAGATGCTTCTTGATTTTGCTAACAATGCCACTGGTCCTTGGTGTGTGGGTGGTGACTTTAATATTATCTCTAACGCTTCTGAGAGAATTGGGGGTAATAGTCCTAATGTTAAAGCTATGGATGATTTTAATTCCATGATTCATGACTGCAATCTGCATGATATTGGCTTTTCTGGTGGTGCTTTCACTTGGAATAGAGCTAATTTATGGCAAAGGCTTGATAGATTTCTCTTTAATAATGATTGGATTGCTGAGTTTAATAGAACCAATGTTCAACACTTAAGTAAAATCTACTCTGATCATGCTCCTCTTCTTTTAACCATTAATACTAATAAATCTTTTGGTTCCCATGCTTTTAGATTTCAGAACATGTGGATGTTACATGATGACTTTATGAATGTGGTCCAGACTAATTGGCATGCTGATGTTTATCCTGATAATAATATTTCTGGCATGAATAGATTGTGGTCCAAACTTAGTAGAATTAAGCAAACCATGAGGTGGTGGAATAAAAACAAATTCAAAAATCTTTTTACCAATATTAAAGAGGCTGAAACTAAGGTTCTGGATTTGGATCAAGTCTATATGGGTAATTCTAGTTCTGAAAATCTTGCTTTCCTCAATGATTCTAAAAAAGCTCTTTTTCAGTTACAAAAACAAGAAGAAGTTTATTGGAGGCAAAAGTCTAATGCCAAACTTATTTTAGAGGGGGATAAAAATACTAAATTTTTTCATAATATGGCTAATAAAAAGAACATTAAAAATCATATCCACAAAATCTCTGATGTTGATGGCATTGTGCATGAGTCGGAAGATGGTATCATTAATTCTGGGATTGATCATTTCAATAGAATCTTTAATAATAAGTTTAATTGTATTCCCATTATTAATCCCTTTATTATCCCTCACATTATTGATGATATTGACAACCAAAGGCTACTGAGTCTCCTTCTGAATCTGAAATTTGGAACATCATTAAGGATATGAATGGAGATTCTGTAGCTGGTCCTGATGGTTTCACGACGAAATTCTTCCAAAATACTTGGAATATTGTCAAATTGGATGTTGTGGAAGCGGTTAAAGAATTTTTTAATGGTAAAACCTACCCGAAGTTCTTTTCATCTACTAACATTGTTCTCATTCCTAAAAAAGATGTCATCAATAATTGGAATGATTTCAGACCTATTAGCCTTTGCTCTTTCTTTAACAAACTTAACTCTAAAATCATTTCTAATAGATTGGTTAATATTTTACCTAGAATCATTTCTCAGAATCAAACTGGCTTTGTTAAAGGTAGAAGTATTTTTGATAATATTCTTCTTGCTCAAGAAATTACCCATGATATTAATGCTAAAGTTAAAGGGGGCAACATTATTTTTAAATTAGACATCACTAAAGCTTATGACAATCTTAACTGGAATTTTCTTTACAATGTCTTATCCCTGTTTGGCTTCAATGACTCTTTTATTTTACTTATCAAGAATAGTATTGAGAATTGTCATTTCTCTATTATCATTAATGGGAGGAATCAGGGTTTTTTTAAGTCTTCTCAAGGCCTTAGGCAAGGTGACCCCTTGTCTCCTGCTTTATTTATTATGGCGATGGAATACCTTTCTAGGGGTTTAGAAGAATTATATTTAAGATACCCTAAACTGTTTTTTCACACTATTCGTGGTAGTCCTATTACTCATCTTAGTTTTGCTGACGACTTTATCATTTTTTCTAATGGTGCTATCAATAACATCAAAACCTTATTCCATTTTCTTTCTTTGTTTCAAAATATGAGTGGGTTAGCCATTAATAATGACAAAAGTAGCTTTATTGTTACTAAAAACATGAATCGTACTAGAATTAATGCTATTCAAAGAACTTGTGGTTTCAACCTTAGGCATTTACCCATTAAGTACTTAGGTACTCCCATATTTAAAGGTAGGAAAAAAAGTCATCTTTTTGAAGATATTTTCACTAATATCCAAAAGAAACTTTTTAACTGGTCTTCTAACTTTCTTTCTTTTGGGGGTAGACTTGTCCTTATCAAAAGTGTGTTAAACTCTATCCCTATTTTTTTGCTGCATACTATAAATCCTACTATGACTATTTGCCTTAGACTTGAAAGATTGTTTAATAAATTCTTTTGGGGGGCTAGGAATAATGGTTGTATCTACTGGGCTTCCTGGAAGAATATCTGTGGGAATTTAGATGAAGGTGGGTTAGGTTGCAAGAACATTTTTGATACTGCTAAGGCTTTTTCTTACAAACTGTGGTTTTCCTTTAGATCTAATAAAAGTTTATGGGCTAAATTTATGCATGCTAAGTACTGTAACAACATCCATCCTTTGATAAGCCATTTTAAAGTTACTGATTCTTCTGTTTGGAAACGGCTTAGCAATATTAAATGGGAAGCGGAGCTTTGTGTCCAATGGGGCTTGGGTATGGGAAATAGTTTTTTTGGCAAGACAATTGGTTGGGTCCTAAGTCCATTGATAACTGGTTACACTCGCATACTATTGATAATACTAAGGTTAAGAATTTTATTATTAATGGTTCTTGGGATATCCCTTCCTCATGGCTATTTTGCCTCATGTTATTGTTAATTTTATTAGGTCTATCCCTATTCAACTGAGCCATCAGGATACCATCATGTTTAATGCTTCTTCTTCTGGTAAGTTTAATTTAAAGGATGCTTGGAATACTTTTAGAGTTAAACTTGATAGTTCTCACATTTTTAAAAGTTTATGGCACAATAATATCCCTTTATCTTATTCTATTTTTGTTTGGAGAAGTTTGAAAGGTTTTATTCCTGTGGATGATTTACTTTGCAAAAAAGATTTTTATATTACGTCAAAATGCCAATGCTGTGAGAGTCTTGAGAATTTAAAACATGTTCTTATAAATGGTGACATTGCTTTCAATGTTTGGAAGTATTTTTTTGGGGTGGCCGGCAAAGGGGTTTTTCATTCTAATTTTAATATCATGACATTGTTGAATTGCTGGATGAATACTAAGAAAGGCCACATATACAATTTACTGCCTATCCTTATTATGTGGTATTTGTGGAAAGCCCGGAATGATTCTAAACATAATAACATCAAAATGGATGCCAACCAAGTGATTTCTAATGTGAAGAACAAACTTATCCAGTTTTCTGCTGTTAATGTTATTACTGGGAAAAACTTTAATGGGTGTCATACTCTGGCTTTTGACATTGGTATTAATTTAGCATCTGGTAGGCCGGATATTATGGGGAGGATTGTGAAATGGATTAAGCCTTCTTTTCCATTTGTGAAACTTAATTCTGACGGAGCTTTGAATCCTAACTATGCTGGGGCGGGGGGTATTATCCGTGATTCTATGGGAAGGGTTTTAGCTGCTTATGCTGGGCCTGTTCACCGCACTAATGCCATTACTGCTGAGCTGACTGGTCTAGCTTATGGCCTTGATAAATGTTTGATTTTGGGTTTTCAACATGTTTGGATTGAGGTGGATGCCTTGCTTTTAATTCATATAGTGGACAATGTGGTGGAGGGTCATCCGCAGAACTTCTATACTATTAGAAAAATTAAGCTTGCTCTTGCTAATATCAACTACAATATGTCGCACATATTAAGGGAAGGCAATTCCTGTGCTGATTACCTTGCCAAGCTTGGTTGTCTTCTTGAGATGTGGAAGGATTTAGATAATAACGATTTACCTTATATACTGAAAGGTTTGGTTAATTTAGACAAAGCTGGGCTGCCTTACTTCCGTAATAGCTGAGTGCTTGTGTTTGGATTGCTGGTGTTATTGGTAGATGTTTATGGTTGTTCTGAGTGGCTTTTTGGGTGGTTGTTTGGGTGTTGATTTGGCTTCAGGTTTTCTGGGTTATTTCCTGCATTTGCCTGCTGTTAATACTTTGTCCAATTCGGTTAATGATAGATTAGTTATTTTGAGGGCTCGGATGTGGAGTGCCTTTTCTGGGGTTGTCATGATCATTACGGTGGGGGATGCTTTAATGTAGAATGTGATTTGGAGTATGGAGGGGCTTACTTATGCGGCTGGGCTGACATTGAGTAAGGAGGTTCTTATGGCTACAATGCATATTTTGGACCCTGTTTTCTGTCTGATTTATGTTGGGAAGCTGGGTGTTGGTTTGTTTGCCGTTCTGGGTACCTACAATGCATACTGTGTTTTTTCTTGGGTGGCTCTTTTCATTACGTTGGGTGATGCTATTCTTGAGAGTATGTTATGGGATGAGCTCATTTATGCGGTTTGGCTGACGTTGTTTAAGGAGGCGATTATGGCAACTGTGGAAAATATGACTCTTGTTAGGCTATCCCTTGTTATTTGGCTGAGTTATGTGGGGGCGAAGCGTATTTTATGCTTGTATATTCTCCGGTGCCTTATTCGATTCACTGGTGGCCGAACTGGATATGGGTATGGTCTTTGTTACTCTCTTTCTGTTTATAAATGTCCTTACTATCTTGGTTATAATGGCTTGATCTACACCCAATTTTGTCTATTAGCTAACTATTATTATATTAGTAGCTGTTGTTTCTCTAGTGTATTTTTTATGCAGAGCTGGAGACTCGAATTTTGGGGTGACATTTTTTGCAGGAAGAATGAGTTTATTACTATCATCTTTTTCTTCCTTTTTGGGTGCTGACTTCTTGCAGCCCTAAAATGTATTTAAGTTGTTTTGTATTGATTAGTATAAGGAACCTCCGGCTCTTAGGTTTTTTTTCTTTTGTTATTGTAGCTCTTTTGAGCATTAGTTTCGAGCTGGAGGATCCTTCTAAGGACCTTGTAACCGATTTTTGATATTAACACGTAGGGCCCCACCGTCGGGCTTTCCACCAAAAAAAATCAAAGAATGCATGTGAGACATTCGATGAAATGTCCTAGTTTCACCGTATGAGTGATGCTTTAATGTGAATTGGTATAATTTAGTCAAAATTAAATGGAGCCATGCATTAAGAAATGCAACGACTTATCTTGGCCAGTCATCTGAAGCGCAACCGACTTGCACGGATGACCCGACCTATTATCAAGCTCCTGACCCGCGACCGACCCATCCCTCCCGCACCTCGACCAAACTTATCCATCTGAACTTAGGACTCAACTCGTCCCACCTGCACTGAACGTAAATTCCCAGCTAGCTAGACCCTTTGCCACGTGAATTTGCCCCGTTAGAGCCAGTCATTAGGTTACCAAACAACTGGCATCATTTTTAAATTTTATTTTTTTATTTTGTTTTTGTCGAAATAATTAGCAACGAACCATCATTTTAAAAATTTATCATTTTGAAAGTATATCTACATTCAAAATTTTATTTCTTAGCTGTTCCACATTATGAAAAATGATTTGAACGTATGTAAATTACAAGGTTTGATAAACATTTAATTCTATAATTTAGAAACACATTTGGATCTTGAATGTAATTTAAATCTACCATCTTAGGCTTTGTTTGAGACCGCTTTCTTATTGCTTTTTCACTGCTTCCAAGAATTTTTTGTGCTAGGCAGTATCTTTCTACAATAGATTTTAAAAATTTTATTTTTTGTACAACAGCTTCACGACCACAATTACAAAAAACAGCAGCAGCCCCAAACGAACACTTAGGGTCTATTTGGGATAGGTTCTATTTGGGATAGGTTTTTTATTGCTTTACTCTTCAAATAACAAACATAATTTTATTTAGCTATTCTTTTATTATTACTTTTAAAAAATTTATATGGTGGAAAGCTAATTTTTATAAATTAAGTTATTTTCCCCACAACAACTTCATAATCTAACTTTATAAAATACTCCAAACCGCCCTAAACAAACCCTTGGTCTTAAATCTATATCAAAAGAATACTTAGGTGCTTTTATTCTCATCTACAAATAAGCAACAAAGAGGAATTAACTAATAAAATCACTGCACCAACACAACAATGTATCATCTAAGATATGTTGCAAACTGAAACATTAAAAAGCTTTTCGGAAGTTTCAGTCAAAGGTAATAACTGATATGTCCATTCTTTGAACGATATAAAATTGGATATATTCAAAGAAAGTCCTCAAAATATGCCAAATAATTTGGAATAATTTGTTGATCTACAATTGGGTAATCCTAATTAGAAGCTTGCGCGATCATTTCTATACTAAATTATAAAAGACTGTACAAATTAAATAATGAATGATTCTCTATAAAATTCAATAGCAAATAGATTCAAAGCCCCATCACTCCTGTTTCTAATTTAAAAAAAAACATATTTTTATGGTGCAAAAAATAGACATTTAAGCAATTATTATCATATATCTTGAATTTCAATTATTTATGATATGAATGAAAACAATGACTTTTGAATGTTTGAAATACAATAAACGTTTGGTTGCCACTTCTACACATTCGTAAAAGCCAGCAAAATTTATTAAGACCATCAAGTTATTTAATTGTCATCATTTACTTTTTTTTATTTTTTTAAGGAAACTTTTAAATTTTATATCATCGAAAATAAGGTTACAAGGTCTTTATAAGATCAAAATTTCACATATGTTCAAAGAGCTACAATCAAAAAGAGAAAAAAAATATCGATAGAGTAATTGATCCATACTAGTTATAGATTTAAATAAAATGAAATTGGCAGGCTAGAAGCCAAAGCCCAAAATAATCAAAAGTAAAAGTAGCAGAGCCTCTAGCAAAGATGATAGACGTTAAGAACAATCAGGATCCACCTAAAGACCTAAAAAATAAACTTACAACCCAATCAGAAAATACAACTATGATAGAACGTACATCAACTTCAGCCCAAGAAAAAACAATGGGACCCCCAAGATCAATCATCAAACTGTAATCCACAACACCAAGATAAAAACACCAAGCCACGCCACTCCAGCCGGAAAACAGAAACAACAACCCACATATACAAATAGCCTGAAGATATAACACCCAATCCAGCAGTAGAAGAATACCCCCAGAGCAACCGACCAAAGAGCAAGGAAACAAAATTAGATATGACCAGAAGCCACAACAACAAAAGCAACACAAAACTGTGAACCTGCATATTTGAACATACCTCAAACTAGATGTCATCATTTTCATGTGCAAGGAAGGAAAAAAAAGGAAAGAGTAAAGCATGTGTTCCAGCAGTTTTATAGAAGCACATAAGAGTAGGAATTCTAAGAATTTTGTTCGGCCTAATTTGGATATTATAGACGCATTCCAGATCCAAAATCAGAAATCCGAAACAACAAAAACTTCTACAATAGCAATTAAAATTCTAAAGCAACGATCCTTATAACAAATAGAGCTTAGAAATCTTGAATGAGAATGTCAGATGGAGCAGCATAATTCAGCAAAAGCAACAGTAACATCAAGGAGGATGGTGATGCAGTTGCAGTGATCAAAATAAAAGAAATAAACAACTGCAACTTCTATGAAGAAATATCAGCCGGCATACAAAAAAAAGAGCTTGATCTGCAACAAAAATGGAAGGCACACGTGTTGGGAGCATTGCGATGAAGGTGTCAAGACAACAAGTCACCTTAATCATCTAAACCCCAATCAAAACACCACCATATGCTGACAGTCTTTCCAGAATCTAGATTGTGTTGATATCAAATTTGTGCACCAACTTATTCCAATAAAAGCCAAATAAACACAAAAAAGAAACTAATTTAGTGCGACTTCTCTTACGTAAGAAAGTGCATTTCAACCTGAAGCTTGAACTCCAAGTGCGCACAAAGCAACTAAAAGTTATTGCATGTAGTTTTGTAATGAAGTTAAAATTCTTAACAGAACCCAGAAATAGATTATGAAATGCCACATGAAAATCTCATTTCTTGGTGTAATGTCATCTCTGGTCTTTTTTGTCACACCACGGAGGAGGTACACCCCAATAACATAGGACTTGATGAAAATATATGAAAATTATATACAACTAATATAAACAAAACTTATGTGAGTAAGCAACAGGAAGTAAACTAATATGTCATTACATTAATATAAATTATAATAAGAATATATTAATGAAGTAGGAAAAACAATAAATAAAAATGAGACCTAAAGAAACAACAGAAAAAATAAAATTAACTAAATCCAAAAAAAATGAGAATTTACAACTACAAAAACTTAGAATACCAAATAAAATCTTACTGCTAATAAACCTGCTCTTGTGATGATGTCCACCAGAAATTCTAATAGAATTTACTATTAAAAGGTTCATAACAAGTGAGTTTGATAACTCAAACCCAACAACTAACTCATATATATTAAAGTATGTTGGGGAGTATAAGCACAAAGAGAAACAAACAACAAAAATAAAAATATAGTGAAGAAGAAAAACACTAGGTTTCAACGTGGAAAAATCCGAAATCGAGAAAAAAACATGGAGCCGCATCATATTAAGAATTCCACTATAAAAATTGAAAGAAATTATACAAATCTCTCTCGCACTCTCTCTCTCTTCAGTTTTCACACAATTCTTCTCTCAAAAGGGACAAGAGATGCACTTCTACATCTCTAAAGGGCGCAACCCTTCAAATAAAGCATGAAAAATGAGAAAGAAATTTGTTCAGCATAACTTGAAACTTCGTGCGTGGCAGTGGCTTTAGAGCATCGCAACGATTCACTCTTTATCTCCAAGTCAAGACAGTCGTGCTGCAACACTCTACACTCTATCTCCAGCCCAAGCCTGAAGCACTACAACATTCTAGCATACAATGTCATGACACTATATGATTGTATAAACAAAACAAATTTTCAGGAGGCTTCGCCTCCAAACCCCAGAGAAGGGGGGCACGCTGCCTCCCTACAACCCCCCTAGCAAGCCCCTTGTCGAGCTCGAGAAAATGACACCTTCATTTTAACTAGCCAACACAAATTCTGTCACAAATTACTATTGATTTGAGGTGGATTTGCGGCGAAAAGTTCGTCGCAATTTATGACAAAAATGCCATCATAAATTGTGACGAAGTTACCGCATCAAATCCATTGCAATTTACGATGGACTGTTCCGACAAAAAATATGATATACGGTCGTCGTTTCTTTGGTTGCGGTAGAATTTCCACCACAAATTTGTCAAAAGCCTATAGCATTAATAGAAAAAGCACATACAATTAATTATTTAGCTTTTCAACGATAATAATTCAAGCAGTTTAAAAATAGAAATTATTAATGTTAATAGTTTAGCAAACATTGCTAAAATAAATATAAAAAATGCACTTTTATACAATCACAAAGTAAATGCTCAAATAGACAATTACATTTCAACTATTCTATAATTATTATAATACTGCTAACATAAATATTATCTTTATACATCAAAAAAGTAAAATGCATCAAAAACTCGTACATAGACAATCTAAGCAGAATATGTATCCTCACTCTTCTACTTAGCCGATGCAGGCGCAGGGTAATTTCTATCTATCTGCTCTCTCAAACTCTAAAGCGTATTCAGTATCTGAATGTTGATGTCCGCTTGTGATTTTTAGATATTTTCTAGCTTTGCTGTCAGGTTAGCCACCTAGTGGCTATATAAACTCTCCCAACTGTTTGCAGAGTAGTTGGTGATAGAAGAGGATATTCCCTCGTACATGTATGTTTGTGAATCTAATCCATAAACTAATCCCTTCTGCATTCTGTCTACCACATGCGACCAAGTGCAGTTGTCAGAAATCTACGGAACGCTCAGAGGATCCCTCTCCAACTACAACATGGCTCTATCGAAGCCGTGTATAATCATCCTACAAAAAATAATATAAGATTAATCCTCGTATAATGATCACTTATAATATTTCTCTTAGTATTGTAATCTTATATACTTACATATGCCCTCCTCACTCGCTCATCCACCCACTGTTGGTCCTCATAGGGCTTGTGATTGTGACTGTGCAACTCAATTACAACGGATTCTCTACCAAGCACTCCTTCTATAATATACTTAGATTAGAATGCATAACCAAAGAAATTGTTAAAATCTATTAAAATTATTACCAATTGTCATATGAGCTCAATATATGGAACTGAGCGCCCTGTATGGAGGGAGCTACCCAGGCCCCCGATGTTAGAATTAAGCTCGATTCTATCTGTTCTACTCCCTCCTTGCTGTATAATATGGGCTGCCCCATGCACTACTGAGCTCGGCACATACATCATGTCCAATCCAAAATGGTTGCTCGCTTGTCATCCTAATGCATATGAACATGTCTCACAGGCAAGTTGCTTTGCATTTCTCAAAATTTGTTCTAATATGAGTACCATGCTCAAACAACCAATAGAAATCTCACTATATATAATAAATTAAAACAAAAATTATTCTTTGTTAGCTTAATAAGATATGGATAGATGTTAATAGTACTACAACTTACTAATCTCAAACTTCCTAGCCCACATGTCGCATACTTCCTTTGGTATTTTCTTCCAAGAAATAAATGGAGCATCAAACCTATTTTGTATGATATCTCGTATCTTATGCGTGGGTTACTTTGACAAGTAAAACCTATATATAATGTTCAGTTAAAAAATAATATTTCTTAAATATTTAAGTAATATAAAACATACACATTTATATACGTACGTATGTATCCTCCTCAGGCTGAATTAGCATGCACCCATCTGTGATCGACACTATGACAGTCTGCGTGGAGGCCCAACTATAGTTAGTGGAGAAGGTTTAGCTGTAGAGGGATACGGGGGTGGTTGGTAGTAGAATGGAGGAACATATCGTGGATAGAGATAAGTAGAAGAGACTCTGTGAGAAGATGGTGGGGGTAGTACGGGTAAAAGAGAGCCATCTGCATAGGGTCTGGTGATGAAAGCAGGGGTCTGAGGAATAAAACTAAGGACTCCCTGCATGAGGTGCAGGCAAAGGGGGGCTAGGATGAGTATAGGTGGCAGGCTGTGAAGAAGAGGTCCCCTCACTACCTCCACCCCTACCGAATTGTCCACCAGTATTCTTATTGCACCTAAAAAAATTTATGAAATACCACTTGAGGGCTCATTACCTCCAAAAGTCATCTGCAAAAAATAAAAGAAATAATATGCTATAATTTATATATTTATGAAAATACAAGAAATAAGTTAGAAAAAATATTTATTTACTACTACTATGCTATAACAAAAATAGGAACTACTGTATATATACTAACTTGTTGTAAGAAAAATTACTAGGTGATTTATATTTATCTCATAACTATTAATCACTAGGTAATTCACTTCCATCTGATAATACCACATCCTCACTACTAACATCTTCAATATTTTCCTCAATGTTTAAGTCTACATCTTTTAACTGCAACGTGACCTTATTAGCTATAATTTGATTATCTCTATCATTAGCAGGCTATAATTTGACATACACTCTGCTTGAAGTGCTATTGATTTTATTGCAGTATTCTCAATGGCCCCCTAAGCTTAGTCTTAATAACTAAAAGTCAATCTTTCTTAACCCACAATCTACTTGGATAATAAGGAAGACATGGATAGCATGGCTGGCCATGACAAATGGGTCATATTTTCATATCTTTTACCTTACTTTAATTCTGTAATACCATAAAGTCAATGCACCCTTGTTCCTCTATTTTGTACTGAATTAGACCAATATCAAATAAAAAGATATAATTTATTCCTTTCACTAGGATATTCCAACTGTAGCACTTCCTATAAAACACCATAATACTCATAGTCATCACCCGTATGATTGTTCCCTTTCACACATTCACCATAGTTTTCTAGTTTTCACACCAATCTTTGGTTTGAAATCTGTAACTGTATATTATAAAAATGGGCCAACATTTTACTGCTCTTATATGCCTCCAAGCTAGATTCATTAGTCCTTGATCTTGCAAATCTCTGGCTTCATTATGAACGTGATTGATGAAGGAAGTGTAGCCATATTATTATCATTTTTATTAAGTTAATTGAGTATGATATATAAGGTTGAAGTGACTTGTCAAAATACATACCATTTCTCTAACCCAATTTGAAAATTTAGATTTCACACTCTTTTCTTGTTATAATAGTGATGTTGTAGTAAGACCATTAAAGAATTTCCTACAAAAAATTTTAATTTAGGGTCTCTATGTATGAGTCTATAATATATATGGAATCTTAACTTAAATATACTTTAGATATGGCTCAACTTCATCACAATTAAGCGGTGTGTACAGCATGGCAACTCTTATCTTCTTATCTGTCAAATAGCGTATAGTATGAGCGCCTACTACCTTATAATGTCTATTGAATATTTATATGTTACTGGTATATTGACATATATTTAGATCACCTAGATTTTGAGTTATAGTACTCCTTATTGATTATAACTCTGTGTCAAAATAGTATACGCAAAATTGAGTAGTCTCATACATCAAGTATGCTTTATATATTGATCCTTCAGGACGTCCTTTATTCTTTATAGTCTTCTTAAGTTTATTTAAATACTTGAATGATGTATAGTTATGAATTAATAACTTACTAATAATATTTGATATATTATGTTTGCACAAAATTACCTTTCAAAAGGATACATTCATCGATAATTGAACAGGTCCACCAACTCTAGCCTTATATGGTAAATGCATGGGCAGATGCTTCATGAAGTCAAAAAATTCTGGAGGAAATATCATCTCAAGCTTATACAGAATGAAAGGAATGTTATGTTCAATATAAACCAAAGCTTTTTCATTCAGTTTTGATGAGCATAAGTCCTTCAAGAAGATACTTAGTTCTATCAAAGGATTTAAGATTGAACTTGGAAGAGAATTGAAAGTAGTGGGTAGCAAATATTCCAAGAAGATATGACAATCATGACTTTTCAATCCAAACAATCTCCTTGATGTGATGTCAACACATCTATTGAGGTTCGAAGCATATCTATCAGATAGCTTTAGACTCTGCACCCATTCACAAACTGTTCATCTTTGCTCTAAAGTGAAGATGAATGGAGCTTTTGGCTTTAGAAGTTTACCATTTCTATTATGATGCCCCATAATCTAAATTGAAAGAATTATTATTTTAATCTTTTAAGAAATAACAATCAGAGCTATCTAATATTATCTATCAGTAATAAATATCAAAAATAGGTTATATAATTTAAAATATCAATGTACATATCTCTATTCTTTCCTAAAAATCATATACACTACTCAAGATATATATAATCATATCATAACTACTCCATCTTGAGTATAAAAGAATAACTAAAATAAAAAGTAACATAACCTAAAGAATCTTAACCACCTTACACTCCTTATTCTCTGCCTTGACCTAAAATCATTTAACCACATATAATGAGCTAAAAGGCCTAGTAGGTCATTAAAACTTACAACTGAATTTAAAATATGGTAAAGGAGAAATATGAATGCCAGGGATCAAATCATAGTAGTAGCATTCATATGATCATTAAATCAGTATAGACATAATAAAATTCACATGCAGTAATAATAAAATTTATAAATAGTAAAATACTATAGTATGGAAGCCAATAAAGCTATAAACCAATACGAGTATTAAATTTATAAAGCATTAATCATATCCGTAATACCAATCAGTACATAAATCGGATAAAACATCAAATCACAACATTAGTAAAGACTTTTGAAATCAAATCAATATAGTAAAATCATATATGAGTGTACACATGCTATCCAAATATTATATATCAAAATTAAATCAGTATCTTAATCGCATGCTCAATATATCATGTATATCACGTGCTCAATATATATATCATGTGGCCAGTTCAATAAGAATACGAGCTGCCGATGGTCTGGCAATAGTGGTTGTTTGCAATGGTCATCGACATTGAACATTGAGAAGAGTAGTAAAGAATATGTGCCTATTTATTATTTTCTTGAATAGCTGTTTGGTAATTTAAGCCAAATTTTGTAAAACATTCCATTGGATTGCACGTATTGATTCCATCAATCATTTAGCATTTATGCCTTAATGATTTATGTTGACCTTGATTTGTTGTGCTCGAGCTTGAACATTGTCTTTCAAAGCCCACAACCTTATACTTAAATGATCTTGGGCTCTTGCATTTCTCACACTGAGATTTCAAGATCATTGTCTTCATAAAAACAATGACTTCAGATTTCAACTAAACTTTAATCTTGTTGTTATATATTGACTATTTCAAATTAAAGTTCTTATGTAGTAATTGATTATGATAAATCTATCAACATTATCTGACATTTTATTATGAACATAAAAAAAAAAATTTACAATGAGGTGTAAGGCTCAACTAATACTCTATAAAAGCACGTAAATGAACCTTAAAATAACATATTGTAACATGAGCTATTGTAACGAACCTTTGTGCCTCACAGATAGGTAACATAATATGATAAAACTATATGTTTATATACCCAAATAAGTGTTAATATAATGACACTCACAATTGATGTAATTAAAATCAACCACCATTTAAGTGTGAATAATAACATTATAGAAACATTAATAAATTGTTTTGAAAAGACTTTCTTGCTATAATTTTAAGTCATAATAAATCCTCACCGACTCTATACAGATTATCAGTCAAAAATAGTATATCAGTTGGTTTACAAAAATTCCCTCTCCCCCTTACTAACCTTCAATCCAAAATACTTTTTCTAAACCTGTTGCGGACTCAAATATACGCGGCGATAGAGTTTAAATTTCCGTCTCAGCGTTGTACGTATATCCAGCACACAAACAGAAGAATGAAAGAACACCAGGATTTTTACGTGGAAAGCCCTGAAAAAGGGAAAAACCACGGGGCCACGCCCAGTTGAAAGAGTTCCACTAGTGTTGTATGAAATACACGAGACTGATTCGTCCTTTAGATTCAGGACGATCCGATTACAATGAGTATCGGTTACAAGGCCAAGCAGAGTTCCGACGTCACTCGGGTGTCCGGCAGAATTCCGGCGTCACTTGGAAAGAAGTCTGGCGTCACTCGGGCGTCAGATAGAATTCTGGCGTCGGGCAGGATTCTGATGTTGCTCCGGCGTCCCTCGGGCACCCGGGGGTGCCTCCGTGGTCTTCCGGCGGAGTTCCGGCGGAGTTCCGGCGAAGTTCCGGCGGTGTTCCGACGGTGGTCGAGGAGGAGCTGTTCCCTCCTAGATTTCTCTTCTCTTCTTCTCCTTCTCTTCTTCTTGGCTTGGGTCCCCTCTTAAGAGAAATGAGGGGCTATTTATAGTTTTTCTGGAGTGGCATAGCCCGTAAATAGATGAGGGATCAAGGGCAAATAAGGAGTGATCCGGATGAACGACCGATATTAAATCCCTTGATCGTGAACCGTTTATCAAGCATTTGAAGGTCTTAATGATATCAGAATTCTGCGATCTTGGGCTCGTTGGATTTGTCTCGTCGAGCCGCTCGATTCGACTATAAGCTCGTCAAAATCGGAGACCGTTTGGTAACTCAAATTGCTGTTCGATGCTTCCAACAGCACTTCGGGTACTTGATTTGGGCTCATTTGGGCTCGGATTGAGTCGACTTTGGTGTCGTTGGGTTCGTATTTCCGAGACGCTCAGTTCGACTATAAGCTTGCTTAAATCGGAGTTTAAATGGTCTCCGAATTAATTTTTGAAGTTTCCAACTTGAGTTTTTCCTCGAGATTCGTGCCCAATCAAGATAATTTTTTGGCGATACATCAAAACCCTAAACTATCAAAACAAATAAAAAGGGCTTGCGGTCTCAAAGACTAAGGCTTCATTTAGGAAGGTTTTCTTACAGTTTCTTAAAGCAGTTTTTTAGTACAAAAATTAAACTAGAAAGTTGCTTTAAGAAACAACAAGAAAGCCATCTCAAACAGAGTCTAAGGCTTCATTTTGAGTAGCTTCCTTACTGCTTTGTTTTTTAGAATGAGACAATAATTTTTATTTGCTCATTATGTTTTAAAGTTCTAATAAATTTTGTGCTATGAAGTTATTTTTTTATAATAATTTTAAAAAAATATATTTTCTTCACAGCAGTATTATAATCGCTTTTATAAAAAGTTGCATCCTTCTAAGCAATCCCTAAATTCAATAATTAAAATAATAGTTTTCTAAAGAACAGAACTATGGTTTACCACGCCGACAGCCGAGTTTAAGCGAACAAAAAATAGAGAGATAATTCAGAATTAGTTAATAAAATAAGAACCTGTAACATTCAGAAATACTTCAATTACATGTAGTTTAAAAAGCCTCAATCTCCCCTCTTTTTTAAAATGTTTAAAAGCACTCGAATTAAGGGGTAATCGGGAAACATCAATGATCAGAAATATGTTAACTTTTTTGCATTTAATATTCGAACATTTCTAGAATTCAATTTTTAAAATATGTCAAGATTCTAAAATTAATTCTTTTTATTATTATTATGAAATTTATAAATATGTTTAGGATTTGAAATTTTTGCGTGCTAGAAAATTTATTACGATAGAAATATAATTTTTAGGTATTAGTTTCTCATGAACATCCATCCAACAAACACATATAAAAGATATAAAATAGAAATCAGAATTTTTATATAAAAATTTCAGAAAGAAAAAACCATGAGGCTTAACTCAGATAAAATGATCCACTATATAAATAGGTTACAAAAGTCTATATATGAGATTACAAAGGATATGAAATAAGTTTGTAATTCTATAAATGTGAGAGAAAGCAGAAGATATAATGGTGGAAGGGTTATGATAAGGCAAAGAAAGGCTCATTAGGCAACATAAAGAGATAATTGGTCATCTTCCAGAAGCGATCTAATGAAATTATACCAAAGCTGAATGTGATTCATACTGATGAAAAGTATCCTTCATTTTATAAAGCCTCATGGTGCTGTTATGGTAATCCGTCTTTAGTATCGGCATTGGCATCCGCAACGTCGTTGGGATCAACTTCGACGTTGGCATGACATAGGTAGAATGCCATTTGAAAATAAGCCTTGTCCCTGGCCTCCATAGCATGCAGAAAAACCTATTGCCCCTGATGCAAGCCACCTATGCCCATGCATGTATTCATATTTGGATAACTTGTTAGTATTGTTGAGGGCATAGTGGCAAAAAGTGCTCGTCATTGTAAATAGATTTTTCTTTTTCAAGTTTTGTTGGGGATGAGGCGGCAATGCTTTTGAAACCTCCAAAAGATGGTCCATGGAGTTTGGGTTATATTCATTATTTTCTTGATCTTCATTTCCCACGATGGCATTTGCAGTAGTTGCCATGGCTTCTATTTGTTCATAATGCATAGGTTCATCCATGCTTAAATCTGGAGTTATCTCTACTAAGCAGCCTATGGAATCTCCCGCCTTCATTTGTTGTTCTTCTGTTGCGGCATCAAAGGAATGATGATAAGCATGGTTGGGTACGAAGCTGCCAGAGATGAATTGCTGCGGTGGATATGGATGGGCAAGTTGAGGTATGAAGAGATCAAATTCTTGGGAAGGACAAGCTATGGTGGGGGGAGTAGTGGACATGAATGGTTGCGGAGAGATGTATGGTGAGGATGTATTAGGTGATATACAGGCAGGCTGTAGAGAAGGTAAGGTGGGTGGAGGCTTTCTTTGAAGGTGATTGAAGGCTTAGTGTAGGTGATGGAAGTAGAGGAGTATCCAGCGGGTATTTATAAAAAGTTTATCAATAGGAATGGAGTAGCGACGTGGAGAGCTGTCCACAAATGGGGGGAGTATTTGACGGGGTGTATCTCACATATCCTTTACCGGTTCTTTTTTTTTTTTTCTCTCTCTCTTTTAATTTTAAGATATTAATTAAAAAATGTTCATTTTATTTTTTTAAACAAATTTTTTAAAATTAGATGTTTAATGAATAAAAAAATTAACTGGCACTAAATTTATTTGAGTTTCCAATGAGCACAAATTTAATCGATTAATTGAACTGCTACATCAATTGAATCAACCGATGGAAAATATGATTTAGTTTAGACACATCTTGCTAAGATTATGACCATTGCAAAAAGCATATTATTAGGTGATTATTGTGATCACAACAGTACATGCCTCATCAGACGAAGATAGTGATCACTAACTACGTGGCATTCATGATCGAACAACAATTGTGATTATGGGAGGCCCTTCGCAGTCAATAAAGACCACAATCGTGACAAAATGCACCTAATCGAAGGAGGCTGTGAGCACGGCAGGACCCGTGTGATTGCATAAAAATCATTATCGTGGCAATTGACACAATCAAATGGAGATCATGATCAAGATTCTACATTTTGAAAAGGGCAAAATTTTAAAATGATGTCCGTTACTAATTATTTTGGAAGAAATAAAACCCAAAAAAAAAAAAAACATCCGTGTTCCCCTCGCCTCGGAGCCATTGTTCGACGTGAGTAATCTGATTTTTTCGCTGTTCTGTTCTGGTTCTCGTTCGTGTGTATAGCCCTGTTAGGGCACTGGTTTGATGGCGGGGGATTCGTCCTCTACGCCTTGGGGAAACGTTTCCTCTCAGGTACAAGAAACGAAAAAAGGCTTTTTCAGCTTGGATTCTGGGGGACCATCTCCTCCTAAATCACGATCGTTTAAAGAAGTTCTCTCTGGTTCATCGCCAGGTGATATCCTTCCCTCGTTAACTCAATCTACTTTCAATGGTGTGCTGGCTGTTATGCTATTGGATGAAGAAGTGCTCAAACTACCTTCACCTTTTCAATTTACGCTTGTTGGTAAATTTGGTCTGCGTAGGCCTAATCTAGATGCTATCCGTGCGTTTTTTGGTAGTCTGAAACTATTCGGTTTTTTTCTGTTGGCTTGTTGGATCCTAAGCATGTTGCAATCTAGCTTTCAAATGACTTAGACTATAGTCGCGTTTTTGCTCGTAGGTCCTACTTTATTCTTAACTGTCAAATGCGTATTCTGAAATGGGCTCCGTTCTTTGATGTTAGAAAAGAATCCCCCATTGTGCCTATTTGGATCTCATTTCCTAATCTTAGACTTCATTTTTTCAATGCTAAAGTTTTACATGCTCTTGGTTCAATTTTCGGTCACACCTTGCAAACCGACAAGGCTATTGCCTCTAGAACCCATCCGTCTGTGGCTAGGGTTTTGGTTGAAGTTGATATCACAAATAAACATGCTAAAGAAGTTTGGGTAGGTTCTAAAGCTTTTGGTTACTTACAAAAGGTGGAATTCAAAAAAGTCCCGAATTTTTATACGCATTGTAAAACTCACGGCCATGCTATTTTTGATTGTTTCAAACTTCATCTGGATCTTAAGAAAAAGGATAATCCCTCTGTTGGGATAGTGGTCGAGAACCAGATTCCCTTGAATCATGTTGTTACCCCTACACCTATTGAGAAGGTTGGTAATGTTAATGTTAATTTTAATATTCCAGAAAAGCTGGATATTCCTGATAATATAATGGAATTTACAACTGAGAGAGTCTCTCCTTGTGAGAATCCTCTTGAGGAGGGTGATAAGCTTCCTAACCTGTTTGTTTCTATTGACTTGATGTTTCATAATAATGAGGAGCCTTCTCTTATACTTAATGTGGATATCAATGAAAAGGAAACTGTTTTGCAGGAATGTGAAGAAGGGGAATTTATCCCCAGAAATAATTCTGACCATATACTTGTGGATCATGTTAATTATATTGATAGAGGGGATCCTATTTCTTCATCTTCTCCTGTTCTCTTTGATAGTGATTCGATAACTATTGATGGGGAAGGTACTTCTAAGGTGAATATGAAGAAAAAGAAAAATGGTAAAGCTCCTTTACCTGATACACCTCGTTCTACTAGGGCTCAAACTTTTACTAAAAGTTCCAATGATTAAAGCCCTTATTTGGAATGTGAGGGGTATTGGGGGGAACGACTCTAGAATTAGAGTCAGAAACTTATGTAGAGTGCATAACATTCAACTGCTGGTTTTCCTTGAACCTTTTATCTCTGCTGATAAACTTGCTTTTACTGTATCTCGTTTGGGTTTTGATAAAATATTTGCTAATTGCTCTAATAAAATTTGGATTATGTGGAAAAGCAATTTTAACATCAACATTATTTCAGATTTTGCCCAAGTTGTTCATGTGCAAATTTCTTGTTTTAATATTAACTATAATGCTTCTTTTGTTTATGCTGTGTGTACTAGATTGGGTTGGTTATCTCTTTGGGAGCTTTTATCAGAATTTGCTTTTAATTTAAATGGTCCTTGGTGTGTGGGCGGTGATTTCAATATAGTTTCTAACGCTAACGAAAGAGTGGGGGGCAATCCTCCTAATGTTAATGCTATGGAAGATTTTAATTCTATGATTTCTGATTGCAATTTACATGATATTGGCTTTACTGGTGGTGCTTTTACTTGGAGTAGAAATACTATATGGCAAAGACTTGATAGGTTGCTTTTTAATCATGACTGGATAAGAGATTTTCATATGACTCATGTTCAACATTTAAGTAGGACCTTTTCTGATCATGCTCCTTTACTTTTGACCATTTCTGCTAATAAAATGAGTATCCCCTCAAAGTTTAGATTTCAAAATATGTGGTTAACTCATAAGGAGTTTATGAGTGTGGTTTATAATAATTGGCATGCCAATATTTTTCCTGATAATATTATCAAGGGTATGCTTCGTCTCTGGTCCAAGTTGAGTAGATTAAAACAAGTCCTTTCTTGGTGGAACAAACATATTTTCAAAAATATTTTTTTCTAATATTAAGGAAGCTGAAGCTAAGGTTTTGGAGTTGGATAAGATGTATGTGGAGAACCCCATTAATGATAACCTCTCTAATCTTGATAAGGCTAAACTTAACTTGTTTCAATTGCAAAATCAGGAGGAGATCTTTTGGAAACAGAAGGCTACTGCTAAAATTGCCCTGGAGGGGGATAGAAATACCAACTTTTTTCATACTCTGGCTAATAAGAATAGAATTAAAAGACATATTCATAAAATTGTCAACAACCAAGGGAACACTCTTGATACGAAAAATTTAATTGTTAACTCAGGGGTTGAGCATTTTAAAGAGATCTTCAATAACAATATATCTATTACTCCTATAATGATCCCAATGTTATCCCTCGCTTAATTGGTGAGGATGATAATATGTTGCTTGCTAAATCTCCTTCGGAGGAGGAAATTTGGATGACTGTTAAAGACATGAATGAGGATTCTGTTGCTGGTCCTGATGGATTTTCAACTAAATTCTATATTAAGACCTGGGATATTATTAAGTTAGATGTAGTGGAGGCTGTGGGAGACTTCTTTGAGCGCACAACTCCTATCCTAAATTTTTCTCTTCTACTAATATTGTGTTAATCCCTAAAAAAGATTCTACCACTAAATGGAATGACTTTAGACCTATTAGTCTTTGTAGTTTCTTTAATAAACTTGTCTTTAAAATTATTATTTCTAGATTGATGAACATCTTACCTAGAATCATATCTTTCAATCAAACGGGCTTTGTCAAAGGTAGGAGCATTTTTGATGATATTCTTTTAGCCCAAGAGATTGCTCATGACATTAATGCTAAGGTAACTGGGGGAAACTTGATCTTTTAACTGGATATTACCAAAGCTTACGATAATTTGAATTGAAACTTTCTCTACAATGTGATGTCTCTTTTTAATTTTAGTCAATCTTTTATCATGCTTATTAAGAATAGTATTAAAAATTATTACTTTTCTGTGCTCATTAATGATAGAAATCATTTTTTTTAAATCTGCTCACGGCCTTAGACAAGGGGATCCATTATCGCCTTCTCTTTTCATTATTGCTATGGAATATCTCTCAAGAGGCCTTGAGATGCTTTATAACACGTATCCCACTCTTTATTTTTGTATTGTTGGTGGAATTCCTATTTTTCATCTTAGTTTTGCTGATGACTTTATAATTTTTTTTGAATGCTTCGATTAATAATGTTAAAACTTTAGTGCAATTTATGCTTCAGTTTCAAAATATGAGTGGGTTGTCCATTAATAATGATAAGAGCAGTTTCATTGCTGGTAAGTCGGTGAATCGTAGTAGAATTTCTACTATCAAAAGAATTTGTGGTTTCAATTCTATCTCGTTTCCTATTAATTACTTAGGCACCCCTCTTTTTTAGGGGAGAAAAAGAAAGTTGTTGTTTGATAATATTTTTACTATGTTTCAAAGAAAACTATCCAACTGGTCTTCTAAATTTCTCTCTTTTGGTGGTAGGTTAGTCCTGATTAAAAGTGTTTTAAATTCGATCCCTATTTTTATTTTTCACACCTTGCAACCTTCATCCACTATTTATTTAAGATTGGAGAGAATGATCAATAAATTCTTTTGGGGTGCTAAAAATAATCATTCTTGTATTTATTGGGCTTCTTGGAACAAACTTTGTGGGGATTTCAATGAAGGAGCTTTAGGTTGCAAGAATATTTTGGTTATTGTGCATGCTTTCTCTCATAAACTGTGGTTTTCTTTTAGAGCCAACAATAGCTTGTGGGCTCGGTTCATGAATGTGAAATATTGCAAGGATCTTCATCCTCTCACATGTAACTTTAAATCTTCGAACTCTTTTGTTTGGAAAAGGCTCTGCAATATCAGATGGGAGGCTGAACAATTTATTCAGTGGGGGTTGGGAAAAGGTGATATCTCTTTCTAGCAAGACAATTGGTTGGGTAATTTCTCTATTGATACTTATCTTAATACCCATACGATTGATAATATTTAGTTTAACAATTTTATTCAGGATGGTGCTTGGAATGTGAGTAAACTGTTGGAGGTTATCCCGAATGATTAGATTGATATACTTTTGCATGTTCCTTTGCAATTAGATTGCAAAGATATAATTCATTTTAAATTATCTTCCTCTGGTAATTTTAATTTGAAAAAAGTTTGGGATGCTACTAGAATTAAAGGGGATGTCTCTCAAATATTTGCTTCTGTTTGGCATAACAATATTCCTTTATATTATTCTATTTTGTCTTGGAAATGTCTGAAGGGTTATCTTCCGGTCGATGTTTTACTTTGGAGAAAAGGGTTTATTTTTTCCTTCTAAATGCCAATGTTTCTTTAATATTGAGAGTGTTAACTATGTTTTCATTAATGGGACTATAGCTCAACAAGTTTGGTGCTATTTCTTTAACTTGGCTGATAAAGGTACTATAGATGTTAATTATGATGTTGCTTCCATTCTTAATCATTGGTTCTCTAGCACTAAAGGTCACATCTACAATTTAATGCCTATTCTGATTATGTGGTACCTTTGGAAGGCTAGGAACGATTCAAAGCATAATGAGATTAAGATGGATGCTAACCAGATTATTTCCAATGTTAGAAATAAAATTTTACAATTTCAATCTGTTAATCTTATTTCTGTTAAAAACTTCAAAAATTACCATCATTTAGCTATTCAACTTGGCATTCCTACTGATGATCAGAAGGTGGAAAAGTTTAATCGTATTGTGAGGTGGTTAAAACCATCTTCCCCTTATGTGAAACTCAATTCTAATGGGTCGGTTGGTACCATTTGTGCGAGCATGGGTGGTATCATTCGTAATCATAATGGTGGTGTTATTGCTACTTTTTCTGGGCCTCTTAATTTATGTACTGTTATTACTGCAGAACTCATGGCTTTGGCTCATAGGCTGAACATCTGTTATAGGCTGGGTATTGAACATGTGGCTATTGAGGTTGACGCTATACTTTTAATTAATATTATTCATAATGAGATGAATGGGAATCCTAATGATTTCTATATTATTAGAAAAATTAAGCATTATCTTTCTGGTCTCAACTTTTCGATCTCTCATATTTTTCGTGAAGGAAATGCTTGTACGGATTGGTTAGCCAAGCTTGGGTGTCACACTGAGGTGTTAATTGAATTTGATGTGACTAATCAGCCTACTTTGTTAAGAGGTCTGATTAACATGGACAAATGTGGTCTCCCCAATCTCCATAATACGTGATGTTTTTTCTGTGTTTTTTCTGTTTTTTGTTTTTGTTCCCTGCTGCTTTAGTTTCTTGCTTCATTATTTTTTATTGTTGCCTAAACTGGGGGGTCTCCATTCCTGCCTCTGGTGTTGTTTTGGCGTCTCATGTTGATCTGGTTTTGGTTTTTTGTTGTTGCCATTCCGGGAAGTATCCGATCCTGTTCTTCTGTGTTGAGTTTTTGCTTTGGTTATGCTCTTTGTGGTCTCTTGGTGATTCTTCTTTGGGTGGCTGAGTTGGTTGCCTGGCGCATTGGTTTTTGTTCGGCTGCAGAGTCTTTTTATTATGCCCCTGTTTTTGAGTGTTTGTGGTGTTCTGGGGGATTTTTTCTGGAATGAGTTTCTGTTATCTGAATTGCATATCTAGACCTCTTTTTCAGTTTACCTCATGACAATTATAAATTCTAGATTGGCTGTTAGGTGGCTGGATAAGATTTCTATCAAACCTGATAGTGTCTCGGTGGTTGGTTGTTCTTGTTCAAGTTTATGCTCCCAGGTCCTTAATTCGTTGTATGCCTTTGTTCACTCTTCTTCTGACCATTGCAGTTGTCAGATTATTGATATAGAGGATGCTGGTTTTATCCTCACTGAAACTGTTATTTGGAACAACATTGGGTTTGACATCTCTTCTCAACTTATTAATATTAACTGTTTGATGCTTTACAATTGTTATTCCTGGTTACACAATCTCTATCACATTACCTATCTTTTTTGGAGTTTTTTAACTGTGCAGGTTGCAAGGCGGGACATTTGACATGTCTTTCTTGGCAGGATGTTCATTTTTTTCAGCCCGTTTGGTATTTGGGTTTTAGCCATCCTTTTTTGCAGGAAGAATGTGCTTATTGATATTTTACTGTTCTTCCTTTCTTGGAGTCCTTTTTCTTGCAGATTTAGAATGTTATTAGAATTTCTTGTAATTCTTAGCACAAGGAACCACCGGCTCTTAGGTTTTATTTTATTCTTTTTTGTATCTCTTCTGAGCATTAGCGAGCTGGAGGTTCCTTTTAAAGACCTTGTAACCCCTTCTTATAATTAACACATAGGCCCCACCGCGGGTTTTCCAAAAAAAAAAAAACCAAAAAAAAAAAAAAGGCGGAATGGGTCATGGCCATGAGTGACCCTTCCTACAACTAGCGGGGCATGGGTGAACTCGCGCACAATTAGGCTGGCCATGTGTTCAGGATGGTCAGATTTAAGGTAGGTCGGATTAGCTTAGATGATGAGAAATGAAATTTTATTTTTAAACATTTTTTTGACAATTTTTAAAATAAGTTAATCCTTAGATTTTGATGAATTGGTTATTAAATTTATTTGAAGATGAATATACTTTAATATTTTGGAATGATTTAATAAAATATAATTTATTAATTTAATTTATTAATAGGTAAGTCATTGACTATGTAAATGACTGGCACCTTCTCATATAATTTATTAATTTTAGTGAAATATAATTTATTAATTTAATTTATTAATAGGCAAGTGATTTCCTTTTTAAACGACTTGTCCCATCTTCTATTTTATTAATTGAATTATAGTATAATATCATCTTCGTCCTCGAATTGTGATTCCCCACCCTAAGCCTCACACATACACACCGTTGGCGTAGGTAAGAGGAGGCATGTGCACCCCTAAAAAAAATGAAAAAAAAATTAAAAAGCTCAAATTCTCATTAATTAAGTTATTTATATATTTCAATTAATTTATCCTTCTTTTCGATTTGAATGAGATTTTATATATATATCCTTCTTGCCTCTTGGCTAGTCACCTTTCTTTCCCTCGACCTAGACCGAGACGGGCGAGATGGCAGTGACAAACATATTGAGGTAATGTTTTTTTTTCTTGGTTGATTTCAGCTTAATCATGCATTGATTTGATCTGAAAGAGATTTTATGAACTTTTTGTGCAATGAGATTTTTAAAACTAACTATACCGATCCCAAGCCCGGATGTAAGAAGTTAAAGGAAAATTAAAAAAATTTAATTTAGCCATCCCCCCCGGCCCCTAAATATGTTTTCTGGCTCCACCACAATCAAAAAATGCAAGCGAGACATTTGATGAAATGTCTAGGTTTCACAGTACGAGTGATGCATTAATGTGAATTGGAGTAATTTAGTCAAAATTAAACGGAGTCAGTCATTAAGAAAGGCAACGACTTGCTTTGGCCAATCGTCTGAAGCGCAAACAACTTGCGCGGATGATCCGACCCATCATCCAACTCCAAACCCGCGACCAACCCATCCTTCCCGCGTCATGACCAAACCTATCCATCTGAGCCTAGAACTCAACTCTTCCCGCCTGCGCCTGAATACAAACTTCTGACTAGTTAGACCCTCTCTCACGTGGATTTGCCCTGTCAGAGCCAGTCATTGGGTTACCAAACAACTGACATCATTTTTAAATTTTTATTTTTGTTTTCTCTGAAATAAATAGCAACGGACATCATTTTAAAAATTTATCATTTTGAAAATATATCTAAATTCAAAATTTTATCTCTTAGTTGTTCCACATTACGAAAAATGATTTGATCGTATTTAAATTACAAGGTTTGATAAATGTTTAATTCTATAATTTAGAAACACATTTGGGATCTAGAATGTAATTTAAATCCACCTTCTTAGGCTTTGTTTGAGACCGCTTTTTTATTGCTTTGATTTTCAGGCTGCAACCACAGTTTTTACTTGGCCTCTGCTTTTTCACGGCTTCTGAGAAATTTGTGTGCAGGGAAGCTTCTTTCTACAACAACTTTTAAAAAATTATTTTTTGTACAACAACTTGATGATCATATTTACAAAAAATAGTAGTAGCCCCAAACAAACCCACAAACCCTTAGGGTCTATTTGGGATAGGTTTCATGTTGCTTTACTTTTCAAACAACAAACATAATATTATTTTGCTATTGCTTTCTTATTGCTTTTCAAAAATTTCTATGGTGGAAAGCTATTTTTTGTAAGTTAAGTTATTTTTCCCACAACAACTTCATAATCTAATTTATAAAATACTCCAAACCGCCCTAAGCAAACCCTTGGTCTTAAATCAGTATCAAAAGAATACTTAGGTGCTTTTGTTCTCATCCACAAATAAGCAACAAAGAGGAATTAACTAATATAATCACCGCACCAATACAACAATGCATCATCTAAGATATGTTGCAAACTGAAACATTAAATAGCTTTTCGGAAGTTTCAGTCAAAGGTAATAACTGATATGTCCATTCTCTGAATGATATAAAATTGGATATGTTCAAAGAAAGTCCTCAAAATATGCCAAATAATTTGGAACAATTTGTTGATCTACAATCGGGTAATCCTAATTAGAAGCTTGCGCGATCATTTCTATACTAAATTATAAAAGACTGTACAAATTAAATAATGAATGATTCTCTATAAAATTCAATAGCAAATAGATTCAAAGCCCCATCACTCCTGTTTCTAATAAAAAAAAAACATATTTTTATGGTGCAAGAAATAGACCTATATTGGTTGCCACTTCTACACATTCGTAAAAGCCAGCAAAATTTATTAAGACCATCAAGTTATTTAATTGTCATCATTTACTTTTTTTTTTTAAGGAAACTTTTAAATTTTATATCATCGAAAATAAGGTTACAATGTCCTTATAAGATCAAAATTTCACATATGTTCAAAGAGCTACAATCAAAAAGAGAAAAAAAAAATCTATAGAGTAATTGATCCATACTAGTTATAGATTTAAATAAAATGAAATTGACAAGCTAGAAGCCAAAGCCCAAAATAATCAAAAGTAAAAGTAGCAGAGCCTCTAGCTAAGATGATAGACGTTAAGAACAATCAAGATCCACCTAAAGACCTAAAAAATAAACTTACAACCCAATCAGAAAATACAACTATGATAGAACGTACATCAAATTTAGCCCAAGAAAGAACAATGGGACCCCCAAGATCAATCTTCAAACTGTAATCCACAACACCAACATAAAAACACCAAGCCACACCACTCCAGCCGGAAAATAGAAACAACAACCCACATATACAAATAGCCTGAAGATATAACACCCAATCCAGCAGTAGAAGAATACCCCCCAGAGCCACCGACCAAAGAGCAAGGAAACAAAACTAGATGTGACCAGAAGCCACAACAACAAAAGCAACACAAAACTGTGAACCTGCATATTTGAACATACCTCAAACTAGATGTCATCATTTTCATGTACAAGGAAGGAAAAAAAAAAGGAAAGAGTATAGCATGTGTTCCAGCAGTATTATAGAAGAACATAAGAGTAGGAATTCTAAGAATTTTGTTCGGCTTAATTTGTATATTATAGACGCATTCCAGATCCAAAATCAGAAACCCGAAACAACAAAAACTTCTACAATAGCAGTTAAAATTCTAAAGCAATGATCCTTATAACAAATAGAGCTTAGAAATCTTGAATGAGAATGTCAGATGGAGCAGCATAATTGATGTAGATAACACCTGCAAGAATGAAAAACAGAGGAACAAGAGAAGGAATTTTCAATGGAACAGCATCAAAGCTCTGTATATATTTTTCTATCTCCCAATAGCCGTTGGCAAAGGCTATTTCTATCTTCCAGCCATACTACAAAAGGACAAACTAGCAAAAAGGTCACGTTAGTGCCATATAACCAACTATAGAAAAAGGGTAGTGGAGCACATGCTCTCTAACCAAACAAGGAAATAAGTAGTTAATATTAATAAGTAACTAATATTAAGTAGTATTCTCCTGTAATTACTATTAAGCATGGATGCACTGCATCATATGCCTCTGCTCAGAAAAGAATCTGTGCCAACAGATTCAAGATTGGTGGTGCTATCATCAGGGGGAACATAGGAATAAATGTCAGCAACATTGAAAGTGTGGGACGTATTAAAGTCAGCCGGAAGGTCCACGACATAAGCGTTGTCGTTGATTCGTCTGTTAATAGGGAAAGGACCCCATTTTTTTTGGTGAGCTTGGAATAATTTCCCGGTGGAAGGCGTTCCCTGCGCAAACGAACAAGGACCAGATCTCCTGGATGAAAAATTTTCTCTCTTCGGTGAGCATCAGTAGCTAGTTTGTATTTGGCATTGGATTGTTGTATCTTCAGTCGGACATCAGAAAGGAGGTTCGTAAATTGATCGGCTAATGCTGCAGCCGCCTTGCTTTTGATTTGTGGAAGTACTGCAATATCAAGAATGGTGTTTGGAATTTTAGTGTAAACAATGCTGAACGGACACATACCAGTTGACCGATTTGTCATAGAATTGAAAGCAAATTCAGCATGGCCAAGTACGTCATCCCATAGTCTAGGGTGCTCTTGTACTAAACAACGAAGCAGATTTCCAAGAGTCCGGTTGACGACCTCCATTTGCCCATCCGTTTGAGGATGGTAGGATGAACTCAATTGAATTTGTGTATTCAAGCGTTTCCAAAGCTCCCGCCATAAATGGCTTATGAACTTAACATCTCTATCTGATGTGAGACTCCGCGGAATCCCATGAAGGCGCACAATCTCTTTAAAAAAAAGTTTGGCAACATTGAGAGCATCAAATGTCTTCTTACAATCGACAAAATACGCCATTTTAGAAAAATGGTCTACCACCACCATAATTGAATCATTACCATGTTTCGTCCGAGGCAGACCCAAAACGAAATCAAAACTCAAATCTTCCCAAATTGTTTCTAACACTGGCAAAGGCTGATACAAACTGGCGTTCTGCCCTCCGCCTTTGTAGCTCTAACAAACAGCACACCTTTGGATAAATTTAGTGACATCCTTCCTCAAATGTGGCCAGAAAAATTGCCTCTGCAGCTGGTCGATGGAATTGTCGCGGCCATTATGAGCGGACAGGCCTCCAGCGTGAGCTTCTTGTATTATGCGTTGCCTCCAAGAGGACTTAGGCACACACAGTAAATTATTCTTAAAAAGAAATCCCTGTTGTATAGAGTATCCAATCACGGCTTCCTTGTTAATGCACTTATCCGATAGAGTTTGAAAGAATTCATCACTCGCATACAATTCCTGTAAGCACTCCAAACCAGAGAATTCCGTTTGCAATTTAGTCAGAAGAGCTATTCGTCTCCTCAAGGCATTCGCCATCCAATTTTGCGCCCCACTTTTTTGTTTAATTACAAAAGTAAACTTTTGTAAAAATATAATCCAACGAGCATGCATTCGGTTGATGTTTTTTTGAGAATTAATGTACTGAAGTGCTTTGTGGTCACTACAAAGAACAAAATCCTGATGTAGTAAATTATGTTCCCACTGCTTCAAAGCTTGAATGATAGCATATAGTTCTTGCTCGTACACCGTCCACCTTTGTCTTGATGGGCTCAGCTTTTCACTAAAAAATTCTACAGGTTCGCTGTCTTGGTAAAGAACTGCACCAATTCCCACGGTTGAGGCATCTATGTCGACCATAAATGGTTTATCAAAATAATGCAAGGATAACACTGGAGCTGTAGATAGGGCGGCTTTAATGTTTTCAAAGCTTTTCTGTTGCTCCTCTGACCAAGAGAAAGAGGATTGTTTTAAAACATCCGTAATTGGTGCCATAACAACATTGAATCCCTTAATAAATCAACGGTAGAAATTAGCCAGCCCATGGAAACTACGAATATCAAATAGTGATCGCGGAATTGGGCAATCCACTATAGCAGCTATCTTATTTGGGTCTGCCATAATTCCCTTTGCCGAAATAAGAAAACCCAGAAATGCAACCTGTGTAGCTACAAATTCACATTTGAGTAAATTCAAATAAAGCTTACTAGTTCTCAGAATTTCGAATATTGCTGTGAGATGCTGGATATGCTCTTCTAAAGTAGAACTGAATACTAGAATGTCATCGAAATACACTACGCAACATTGATTCAAAACCGACTTCGGCACTTCGTTCATCAAACGCATAAAGGTTGCTGGTGCATTGCACAACCCAAAAGGCATCACTTTCCACTCGTATAATCCTTGTCTTGTTTTGAAAGCAGTTTTCCATTCGTCGCCAGGACGAAGTCTGATCTGATGATATCCACTCCGCAGATCAAGCTTAGAAAAAATATGCGCTCCTGATAGCTTGTCTAGCATATCTTCCATCCTTGGCATGGGAAAACGGAATTTAACCGTGATTTTGTTTATAGATCTAATATCCATGCACATCCTCCAACTTCCATCTTTTTTTGGTACTAATATTGCCAGTACGGCACAAGGAATCAGGCTTGGTTGAATCAGCTGCTTGTCTAACATTTCATCTACAATTTGCTGTAGTACTTTATGCTCATTTGGACTCATCTTGTAATGAGGCAGATTTGGCAAAGTTGCACCTGGTATAAATTCTATCTGGTGTTGAATGGCTCTCATGGGCGGGAGACCCAAAGGTAATTCAGATGGTGTGATGTCCGAAAACTGCTGTAACAGGGAAGCAACGTTCTCAAGAATTACATCGGATTGGGTGGTACTGCTTTCTTCTTTTACAACCAAAGCCAAGATACAGGATGACTCCTTCCACTCATTTAGTAAAGACTTTCCCGATACAGCAATTAATGTACTTTTAGAACTAACAACACTTGAATCTTGATCTGGAATCCTGGGTATTAGCCGCAACCTTTTGCCCTTCCATTCAAACGAATAAGTGTTTGCACGGCCATCATAAATTGCTCCAACGTCATATTGCCAAGGCCTACCCAAAATCAAATGGCACACATCCATATCCACTACATCACATAGAATTTCACTAACATAGTGTTTGCCTATGGAAAATGAGACTTTGCACATATCTGTCACCGCAATTTCCATTCCCTTTTTAACCCAGCTTATCTTGTACGGCTTAGGACTCTTCATTATTTTAAGCTGCAGCGATTGTACCACCGCACGAGAAATAACATTCTCGGTGCATCCACTATCGATTAGCACGTCACAGACTTTTCCCTTGATGGTGCCTTTTGTCCTGAAGAGTGCATTTCGCTGAGTTTTGGCAGGTCGCCGAGGAGCTAACAGAAGTCGTTGAAGCACGCACATCAGAGGTTCCCCCTCATCCCCAGCAACATCTTCCGCCTCCTCTTCATCACACTCCAAATTGTTTCTCTCTTCTTCCTCATTTTCACCATGCAGGAGTTGTAATTGAGCTTGAGTGGGGCATTCATTGGACTTGTGGCTTGGTTGAAAACACCTGAAATATTTGAAAGTTGATGGTTTAGCATAGGGGTTTTCTTTTACAGGTGCCTTGCCTTTCACGATTCCCTTAGGCTCTATCGCTCTCAGTCCAGGTGTTGGAGGTTGTCCAGCTAGGGACGGTACTGCTGGCTTGTTATAAGAAGCTAAATTCTACAGTGAATTCTTGCTGGCTTCCATTGGTTGTTCCCACATCCGCCTACCCTGTCTATTATGTGTATGCCTTTTCAACTGCAACTCAATCTTGAGAGCATAATTCACTGCTTGCGATAGCGACCAAACTGTATTTAACTCAAGTTTGTCTTGGATGGAGTCTGTCAATCCTCCGATATACCTTGTCACTAGTTGATTTTCAGATTCAGTGAGATTGTTTCGGGCACTTAACCGATAAAACTCCTCAGTATACTCCTTCACAGATCTAGCCCCTTGCGAACAATGCTGATATTGCACATACAATATTTGTTCATAATCGGTTGGTAAAAAGTGCCCCCGGAGTAATTGCTTCATCCGCAGCCAACTCAGAACTACACCTCTGCCTTCACGCCTTCTGGATTGAATCACCTGCTACCACCATGCACTGGCACCTCCTTTCAACCTGCAGGCTACGTATTTCACCTGTCTCTCTGGCTCAATATCTATGTACTCAAAGAATGTCTCAACCAATCTTTCCCAATCAAGATAATCTTCAATGTGCAATTTACCATCAAAGAATGGTATATCTAATTTTACTCAAAAATCTCCTTGATTTTTGTCTCTAACGGCTGGACGACGCCTGCGATTCGGCACCAGTTCTTCTTCCGAATCTGATAACTCCGCAGGTCGAAATTGATCCAGTTCATCTTCAGAATCTGTTATCTCTTGCGTCCGAGTAACTCGTTGCCCCTCCTGATCTGCCACGAACCCACGTCTCGCTGCCGGTAAGATGGTCAGACCTGCTGTACGAGCGGCTTGGTTCCTGTCTAGACGAGCATTGATCAACCTCAGTTCCCGGTGCATCTCCCCAAAGAATCGATGCAAATCTGTAGAAATATCCTCAGTTTGCTTCGCCAAATTGGTGTGCTCTACCCATAGAGCTTCAAGGCTGCGTTCATCACCGGTAGCCACCTGTTTGCTTCCTTCTTCCATCCGTGCTTTGATACCAGAATGATGTAGATAACATCTACAAGAATGAAAAATAGAGGAACAAGAGAAGGAATTTGTAATGGAACAGTATCAAAGCTCTGTATATATTTTTCTATCTCCCAATAGCCGTTGGCAAAGGCTATTTCAATCTTCCAACCATACTACAAAAGGACGGACCAGCAAAAAGGTCACGTTAGTGCCATATAACCAACTATAGAAAAAGGGTAGTGGAGCACATGCTCTCTAACCGAACAAGGCAATAAGTAGTTAATATTAATAAGTAACTAATATTAAGTAGTATTCTCCTGTAATTACTATTAAGCATGGATGCACTGCATCAATAATTCAGCAAAAGCAACTGTAACATCAAGGAGGATGGTGATGCCGTTGCAGTGATCAAAAGAAAAGAAATAAACAACTGCAACTTCTATGAAGAAATATCAGCCGGCATACAAAAAAAAAAGAGCTTGATCTGCAACAAAAAAGGAAGGCACACGTGTTGGGAGCATTGCGATGAAGGTGTCAAGACAACAAGTCACACTAATCATCTAAAACCCAATCAAAACACCACCATATGCTGATAGTCTTTCCAGAATCTAGATTGTGTTGATGTCAAATTTGTGCACCAACTTATTCCAATAAAAGCTAAATAAACACAAAAAAGAAACTAATTTAGTGCGACTTTTCTTACGTAAGAAAGTGCATTTCAACCTGAAGCTTGAACTCCAAGTGCGCACAAAGCAGCTAAAAGTTATTGTATGTAGTTTTGTAATGAAGTTAAAATTCTTAACAGAAGCCAGAAATAGATTATGAAATGCCAGATGAAGATCTCATTTCTTGGTGTAATGTCATCTCTAGTCTTTTTTGTCACACCACGGAGGAGGTACACCCCAATAACATAGGACTTGATGAAAATATATGAAAATTATATACAACTAATATAAACAAAACTTATGTGAGTAAGCAACAAGAAGTAAACTAACATGTCATTACATTAATATAAATTTTAATAAGAATATATTAATGAAGTAGGAAAAACAATAAATAGAAAGGCGACCTAAAGAAATAACAGAAAAAATAAAATTAACTAAATCCAAAAAAATGAGAATTTACAACTACAAAAACTTAGAATACCAAATAAAATCTTACTGCTAATAAACATGCTCTTGTGATGATGTCCACAGAAATTCTAATAGAATTTACTATGAAAAGGTTCATAACAAGTGAGTTTGATAACTCAAACCCAATTACTAACTCATATATATTAAAGTATGTTGGGGAGTATAAGCACAAAGAGAAACAAACAAGAAAAATAAAAATATAGTGAAGAAGAAAAACACTAGGTTTAAACGTGGAAAAATCCAAAATCGAGAAAAAAATAAGGAGCCGCACCATATTAAGAATTCCACTATAAAAATTGAAAGAAATTATACAAATCTCTCTCACACACTCTCTCTCTCTTCAGTTTTCACACAATTCTTCTCTCAAAAGGAACAAGAGATGCACTTCTACATCTCTAAAGGGCGCAACCCTTCAAATAAAGCATGAAAAATGAGAAAGAAATTTGTTCAGCATAACTTGAAACTTCGTGACAGTGGCCTTAGAGCATCGCAACGATTCACTCTTTATCTCCAAGTCAAGACAGTCGTGCCACAACACTCTACACTCTATCTCCAGCCCAAGCCTGAAGCACTACATTATTCTAGCATACAACGTCACGACACTATACAGTTGTATAAACAAAACAAATTTTTAGGAGGCTTAACCTCCAAACCCCAGAGAAGGGGGCACGCTACCTCCCTACAACCCCCCTAGAAAGCCCCTTATTGAGCTCGAGAAAATGACACCTTCATTTTAACTAGCCAACGCAAATCCTGTCGCAAATTACTATTGATTTGAGGTGGATTTGCGGCGAAAAGTTCGTCGCAATTTACGACAAAAATGCCATCATAAATTGTGACGAAGTTACCGCAGCAAATCCATTGCAATTTACGATGGACTGTTCCGACAAAAAATACGATATACGGTCGTCGTTTCTATGGTTGCGACAAAATTTCCACCACAAATTTGTCAAAAGCCTATAGCATTAATAGAAAAAGCACATACAATTAATTATTTAGCTTTTCAACAATAATAATTCAAGCAGTTTAAAAATAGAAATTATTAATGTTAATAGTTTAACAAACAGTGCTAAAATAAATATAAAAAATGCACTTTTGTACAATCACAAAGTAAATGCTCAAATAGACAATCACATTTCAACTATTCTATAATTATTATAATACTGCTAACATAAATATTATTCTTATATATCAAAAAAGTAAAATGCATCAAGAACTCATACATAGACAATCTAAGCAGAATATGTATCCTCAGTCTTCTACTTAGCTGATGCAGGCGCAGGGTAATTTCTACCTATATGCTCTCTCAAACTCTAAAGCTATCCAGTATCTGAATGTTAATGTCTGCTTGTGATTTTTAGTTATTTTCTAGCTTTGCTGTCAGGTTAGCCACCTATTGGCTATATAAACTCTCCCAACTATTTGCAGTGTAGTTGGTGATAGAAGAGGATTGTCCCTCGTACACGTATGTCTGTGAATCTAATCCATAAACTAATCCCTTCTGCATTCTGTCTACCACATGCGACCAAGTGCAGTTGTCAAAAATCTACGGAACGCTCAGAGGATCCCTCTCCAACTACAACATGGCTCTCTCGAAGCCGTGTATAATCATCCTACAAAAAATAATATAAGATTAATCCTCGTATAATGATCACTTATAATATTTCTCTTAGTAATCTTATATACTTACATATGCCCTCCTCACTCGGTCATCCACCAACTGTTGGTCCTCATAGGGCTTGTGATTGTGACTGTGCAACTCAATTACAACAGATTCTCTACCAAGCACTCCTTCTATAATATACTTAGATTATAATGCATAACCAAAGAAATTGTTAAAATCTATTAAAATTATTACCAATCGTCATATGTGCTCAATATATGGAATTGAGCCCCCTGTATGGAGGGAGCTACCCAGGCCCCCGATGTTAGAATTAAGCTCGATTCTATCTGTTCTACTCCCTCCTTGCTGTATAATATGGGCTGCCCCATGCACTACTGAGCTCGGCACATACATGATGTCCAATCCGAAATGGTTGCTCGCTTGTCATCCTAATGCATATGAACATGCCTCGTAGGCAAGTTGCTTTGCATTTCTCAAAATTTGTTCTAATACGAGTACCATGCTCAAACAACCAATAGAAATCTCACTATATATAATAAATTAAAACAAAAATTATTCTTTGTTAGCTTAATAAAATATGGATAGATGTTAATAGTACTACAACTTACTAATCTCAAACTTCCTAACCCACATGTCGCATACTTCCTTTGGTATTTTCTTCCAAGAAATAAATGGAGCATCAAACCTATTTTGTATGATATCTCGTATCTTGTGCGTGGGTTACTTTGACAGGTAAAACCTACATATAATGTTCAGTTAAAAAATAATATTTCTTAAATATTTAAGTAATATAAAACATACACATTTATATATATACGTATGTATCCTCCTCAGGCTGAATTAGCATGCACCCATCTGTGTTCGACGCTATGACAGTCTGCGTGGAGGCCCAACTATAGTTGGTGTAGAAGGTTTAGCTGTAGAGGGATACGGGGGTGGTTGGTAGTAGAATGGAGGAACATATCGTGGATAGAGATAAGTAGAAGAGACTCTGTGAGAAGATGGTGGGGGTAGTACGGGTAAAAGAGAGCCATCTGCATAGGGTTTGGTGATGAAAGCAGTGGTCTGAGGAGTAAAACTAAGGACTCCCTGCATGAGATACAGGCAAAGAGGGGCTAGGATGAGTATAGGTGGCAGGCTGTGAAGAAGAGGTCCCCTTAGTACCTCCACCCCTACCGAATTGTCCACCAGTATTCTTCTTGCACCTAAAAAAATTTATGAAATACCACTTGAGGGCTCATTACCTCCAAAAGTCATCTGCAAAAAATAAAAGAAATAATATGCTATAATTTGTATATTTATGAAAATACAGGAAATAAGTTAGAAAAAATATTTATTTACTACTACTATGCTATAACAAAAAAAGGAACTACTGTATATATACTAACTTGTTGTAAGAAAAATTACTAGGTGATTCATATTTACTTCATAACTATTAATCACTAGGTAATTCACTTCCATCTGATAATACCACATCCTCACTACTAACATCTTCAATATTTTCCTCAATATTTAAGTCTACATCTTTTAACTGCAACGTGATCTCATTAGCTATAATTTGATTATCTCTATCATTAGCAAACTATAATTTGACATACACTTTGCTTGAAGTGCTATTGATACTATTGCAATATTCTCAATGGCCCCCTAAGTTTAGTCTTAATAACTAAAAGTCAATCTTTCTTAACCAACAATCTACTTGGATAACAAGGAAGACATGGATAGCATGGCTGGCCATGACAAATGGGTCATATTTTCATATCTTTTACCTTACTTTAATTCTGTAATACCATAAAGTCAGTGCACCCTTGTTCCTCTATTTTGTACTGAATTAGACCAATATCAAATAAAAAGATATAATTTATTCCTTTCACTAGGATATTCCAACTGTAGCACTTCCTGTAAAACACTATAATTCTCATAGTCATCACCCGTATGATTGTTTCCTTTCACACATTCACCATAGTTTTCTAGTTTTTGACCTTCACACCAAGCTTTGGTTTGAAATCTGTAACCGTTGATTATAAAAATGGGCCAACATTTTACTGCTCTCATATGTCTCTAAGCTAGATTCATTAGTCCTTGATCTTGCAAATCTCTGGCTTCATTATGGACGTGATTGATGAAGGAAGTGTAGCCATATTATTATCATTTTTGTTAAGTTAATTGAGTATGATATATAAGGTTGAAGTGACTTGTCAAAATACATACCATTTCTCTAACCCAATTTGAAAATTTAGATTTCACACTATTTTCTTGTTATAATAGTGATGTTGTAGTAAGACCATTAAAGAATTTCCTACAAAAAATTTTAATTTAGGGTTTCTATGTATGAGTCTACAATATATATGAAATCTTAACTTAAATATACTTTAGATATGGCTCAACTTCATCACAATTAAGCGGTGTGTACAACATGGTAACTCTCATCTTCTTATCTGTCAAATAGCGCATAGTACAAGCGCCTACTACCTCATAATGTCTGTTGAATACTGATATGTTACTGGTATATTGACATATATTTAGATCACCTAGATTTTGAGTTATAGTACTCCTTATTGATTATAACTCTGTGTCGAAATAATATACGTAAAATTGAGTAGTCTCATACATCAAGTATGCTTTATATACTGATCCTTCGGGACGTCGTTTATTCTTTATAGTCTTCTTAAGTTTATCTAAATACTTGAATGATGTATAGTTATGAATTTATAACTTATTAATAATATTTAATATATTATGTTTTCACAAAATTATCTTTCAAAAGGATACATTCACCGATAATTGAACAGGTCCACCAACTCTAGCCTCATATGATAAATGCATAGGCAGATGCTTCATGAAGTAAAAAAATTCTGGAGGAAATATCTTCTCAAGCTTATACAGAATGAAAGGAATGTTATGCTCAATATAAACCAAAGCTTTTTCATTCAGTTTTGATGATCATAAGTCCTTTAAGAAGATACTTAGTTCTATCAAAGGATTTAAGATTGAACTTGGAAGAGAATTGAAAGCAGTGGGTAACAAATATTCCATGAAGATGTGAAAATCATGACTTTTCAATCAAAATGATCTCCTTGATATGATGTCAACACATCTATTGAGGTTGGAAGCATATCTATCAAATAGCTTTAGACTCTGCACCCATTCACAAACTGTTCATCTTTGATCTAAAGTGAAGATGAATGGAGCTTTTGGCTTTAGAAGTTTACCATTTCTATTGTGATGCCCCATAATCTAAATTGAAAGAATTATTCTTTTAATCTTTTAAGAAATAACAATCAGTGCTATCTAATATTATCTATCAGTAATAAATATCAAAAATAGGTTATATAATTCAAAACATCAATGTACATATCTCTATTCATTCCTAAAAATCATATACACTACTCAAGATATATATAATCATATCATAACTACTCTATCTTGGGTACAAAAGAATAACTAAAATAAAAAGAAACATAACCTAAAGAATCTTAACCACCTTACACTCCTGATTCTCTGTCCTGACCTAAAATCATTTAACCACATATAATGAGCTAAAAAGCCTAGTATGTCATTAAAACTTATAACTAAATTTAAAATATGGTAAAGGAGTAATATGAATGTCAGGGATCAAATCATAGTAGTAGCATTCATATGATCATTAAATCAGTATAGACATAATAAAATTCACATGCAGTAGTAATAAAATTTATAAATAGTAAAATACTACAGTATGGAAGCTAATAAAGCTATAAACCAATACGTGTGTTAAATTTATAAAGCATTCATCATATCCGTAATACCAATCAGCACATAAATTGGATAAAGCATCAAATCACAACATCATCAAAGACTTTTGAAATCAAATCAATATAGTAAAATTATATATGAGTGTACACATGCTATCCAAATATTCTATATCAAAATTAAATCAGTATCTTAATCACATGCTCAATATATCATGTATATCACGTGCTCAATATATATATCATGTGGCCAGTTCAATAAGAATACGAGCTGCCGATGGTCTGGAACCCACGATAGTGCCATTATCTGTTTGTTAAAGGAGAATTTGCAACATTACAATTTGGGAGTTTTATGTGAGTGGCAGCAAATTCATCAACAGTTGCCTACCACTGATTTTGTGGTCAAGGAGCTCTATTATGTTATAATGATGATCTTTGTTGACTAGATCCTCTAAGAGCTGAAGGATTTGAATTTGATGCTCCACAGGTGATCCTCCAAGGTCATTCATAGATTACCTTTATCAATTGGATTATATTGTTCATGATTGAGAGATTATTTATCAGATATTTATTAAGTATTTGTAGAATGTTGGGAATATTTATCATAGAAATGTCAAATTATTATGAGCCATAATATTCAAAATGATATAGTGAATGTTTAATATTGTAGCTTTATATAAAAATCCAAGATATTCATAATTTTTTTTTAAAAAAGTTTAATAGAAGATCATAATTTTTACATGAAAATTTTATAAATGTGAAAAATCATGGCATATGACCTAGCTGAAATTATCCACTTTATAGGTAAGATTATAGAAGCCAGATCTTCCCCTCAATTTATATAAAATGTAATCACAAACTTGCACATATTACCTTGCTTGTGTTCATAATAGAGTTATTGAAGAAGTAGTTGAGGGTGATGACGTCAATCAAGTGATGGAGGTTGGACAATAGCTACCGTTTGATACCATTTATGCTACAACAGTTGAGAAATTTCGGATGACAATGATTAGGTGATAGTGATCGGGAACAAGGATCCACGATGGCTATCAGACATAGATGGTGGTCCAGCAATAGTGGTTGTTGGCAACGGTCATCGACTTTGAACATTGAGAAGAGTAGTAAAGAATATGTGCCTATTTATTATTTTCTTGAATAGCAGTTTGGTAATTTAAGCCAAATTTTGTAAAACATTCCATTGGATTGCACGTATTGATTCCATCAATCACTTAGCATTTATGCCTTAATGATTTATGTTGACCTTGATTTGTTGTGCTCGAGCTCGACCATTGTCTTTCAAAGCCCACAACCTTATACTTAAATGATCTTGGGCTCTTGCATTTCTCACACTGAGATTTCAAGATCATTGTCTTCATAAAAACAATGACTTCAGATTTCAACTAAACTTTAATCTTGTTGTTATATTGACTATTTCAAATTAAAGTTCTTATTTAGTAATTGATTATGATAAACCTATCAACATTATCTGACATTTTATTATGAACATAAAAAAAAAAATTTACAATGAGGTGTAAGGCTCAACTAACACTCTATAAAAGCGCGTAAATGAACTTTAGAATAACATATTGTGACATGAACTATTGTAACGAACCTTTGTGCCTCACAGATAGGTAACATAATATGATAAAACTGTATGTTTATATACCCAAATAAGTGTTAATATAACGACACTCAGAATTGATGTAATTAAAATCAGCCACCATTTAAGTGTGAATAATAACATTATAGAAACATTAATAAATTGTTTTGAAAAGACTTTCTTGCTATAATTTTAAGTCATAACAAATCCTCACTGAATCTATACAGATTATCAGTCAAAAATAGTATATCAGTTGGTTTACAAAAATTCCCTCTCCCCCTTACTAACCTTCAATTCAAAATACTATATCAACAACCAACGAAACTATCAAAACAAATAAAAAGGGCTTGCGGTCTCAAAGACTAAGGGTCCGTTTAGGGCAGTTTTCTCACTGATTCTTAAAGCAATTTTTTAATACAAAAAATAAACTAGAACGTTTTTTTAAGAAGCAGTAAGAAAGTTATCCCAAATAAAGTCTAAGGCTTCATTTTGAGTTGCTTTCTTACTGCTTTGCTTTTTAGAATGAGACTATAATCTTTATTTGCTTATTATTTTTTAAAGTTCTATTAAATTTTTGTGCTATGAAGTTACTTTTTTATAACAATTTTTAAAAAAATTATTTTCCTCACAACAATGTTACAATCGCCTTTATAAAAAGTTACATCCGTTCTAAATAATCCCTAAATTCAATAATTAAAATAATAGTTTTCTAAAGAACAGAACTATGATTTACCACGCCGACATCCAAGTTTAAGGGAACAAAAAATAGAGAGATAATTCCGAATTAGTTAATAAAATAAGAACCTGTAACATTTAGAAATACTTACTCCAATTACATGTAGTTTAAAAAGCCTCAATCTCCCCTCTTTTTTAAAATGTTTAAAAAGCACTCGAATTAAGGGGTAATCGGCAAACATCAATGACCAGAAGTATGTTAATTTTTTTGCATTTAATATTCGAACATTTCTAGAATTCAAATTTTAAAATATGTCAAGATTCCAAAATTAATTATTTTTATTATTATTATGAAATTTATAAATATGTTTAGGATTTTGAATTTTTGCGTGCTAGAAAATTTATTATGATAGAAATATAATTTTTAGGTATTAGCTTCTCATGAACATCCATCCAACAAACACATATAACAAATATAAAATGGGCATCAGAATTTTTATATAAAAATTTCAGAAAGGGAAAAACCATGAGACTTAACTCAGGGAAAAACCATGAGACTTAACTCAGATAAAATGATCCACTATATAAATAGGTTACAAAAGTCTATATATGATATCACAAAGCATATGAAATAAGTTTGTAATTCTATAAATGTGAGAGAATGCAGAAGATATAATGGTGGAAGGGTTATGATAAGGCAAAGAAAGGCTCATTAGGCAACATAAAGAGATAATTAGTCATCTTCCAGAAGCGATCTAATGAAATTATACCAAAGCTGAATGTGATTCATACTGATGAAAAGTATCCTTCATTTTATAAAGCCTCATGGTGCTGTTATGGTAATCCGTCTTTAGTATCGGCATTGGCATCCGCAACGTCGTTGGGATCAACTTCGACGTTGGCTTGACATAGGTAGAATGCCATTTGAAAATAAGCCTTGTCCCTGGCCTCCATAGCATGCAGAAAAACCTATTGCCTCTGATGCAAGCCACCTATGCCCACGCATGTATTCATATTTGGATAACTTGTTAGTATTGTTGAGGGCATAGTGGCAAAAAGTGCTCGTCATTGTAAATAGATTTTTCTTTTTGACGTTTTGTTGGGGATGAGGCGGCAATGCTTTTGAAACCTCCAAAAGATGGTCCATGGAGTTTGGGTTATATTCATTATTTTCTTGATCTTCATTTCCCACGATGGCATTTGCAGTAGTTGCCATGGCTTCTATTTGTTCATGTTGCATAGGTTCATCCATGCTTAAATCTGGAGTTATCTCTACTAAGCAGCCTATGGAATCTCCCGCCTTCATTTGTTGTTCTTCTGTTGCGGCATCTAAGGAATGATGATAAGCATGGTTGGGTACGAAGCTGCCAGAGATGAATTGCTGCGGTGGATATGGATGGGCAAGTTGAGGTATGAGGAGATCAAATTCTTGGGAAGGACAAGCTATGGTGGGGGGAGTAGTGGACATGAATGGTTGCGGAGAGATGTATGGTGAGGATGTATTAGGTGATATACAGGCAGGCTGTAGAGAAGGTAAGGTGGGTGGTGGCTTTCTTTGAAGGTGATTGAAGGCTTAGTGTAGGTGATGGAAGTAGAGGAGTATCCAGCGGGTATTTATAAAAAGTTTATCAATAGGAATGGAGTAGCGACGTGGAGAGCTGTCCACAAATGGGGGGAGTATTTGACGGGGTGTATCTCACATATCCTTTACCGGTTCTTTTTTTTTTTTTCTCTCTCTCTTTTAATTTTAAGATATTAATTTAAAAATGTTCATTTTATTTTTTTAAACAAATTGTTTAAAATTAGACGTTTAATGAATAAAAAAATTAACTGGCACTAAATTTATTTGAGAGTTTCCAATGAGCACAAATTTAATCGATTAATTGAACTGCTACATCAATCGAATCAACTGATGAAAAATATGATTTAGTTTAGACACATCTTGCTATGATTATGACCATTGCAAAAAGCATATTATTAGGTGATTATTGTGATCACAACAGTACATGCCTCATCAGACGAAGATAGTGATCACTGCATGGCATTCATGATCGAACAACAATTGTGATTATGGCAGGCCCTTCGCAGTCTGTAAAGACCACAATTGTGACAAAAGGCACCTAATCGAAGGAGGCTGTGATCACGGCAGGACCCTTGTGATTGCGTAAAAATCTTTATCGTGGCAATTCACACAATCAAATGGAGATCATGATCATGATTGGACATGGGTAATGCCTAGTATTCAAGAATATTTCTTTCATTTGATTCTACATTTTGAAAAGGATAAAATTTTACAATGATGTCCGTTACTAATTATTTTGGCAAAAATAATTAGCGGAATGGGTCATGGGCATGAGTAACCCTCCCTATGACTAGCGGGGCATGGGCGAACTCGCGCACAATTAGGCTGGCCATGTGTTCAGGTTGGTCAGATTTAAGGTAGGTCGGATTAGCTTAGATGGTGAGAAATAAAATTTTATTTTTAAACAATTTTTTCACAATTTTTAAATTAAATTAATCCTTAGATTTTGATGAATTGGTTATTAAATTTATTTGGAGATGAATATACTTTAATATTTTGGAATGATTTAATAAAATATAATTTACTAATTTAGTTTAGTAATAGGTAAGTCATTCACTATTTAAATGACTTGAACCTTCTAATATAATTTATCAAATTTTTTTCTTAGGGAAACCCTCTGTGGGGCCTACGGGTTAATTAAAAAAGCAGTTACAAGATCCTTAAAGGGAACCTTCAGCTCACTAATGCTCGAAGGAGCTACAAATAAAAGGAAAGAAAACCTAAGAGTCGATAGTTCCCCAAAACTAAGTATACAAAAATTCCTAATAACATTCTAGGTCTGCCAGAGGACAGAGCCCAAAAAAGGGAGAAAAAAGATACCACTTTTCGCGCCAGCTCCCTCCCCAAAAAAATCATGCATATCCCCAGAATTGATATTCTCGATCACCTGCAAAAAACAAGGGCTCCTACACCAAAAGAAGAAGAGGCCAATATAAAGAAAAAGGATCTGCGGTAAATTTAAGAACCAAAAGGATACAGAGTTGAAAGCATTGCAGTCTTGATCATCCTTCCATAAACACAAAAAGTGGTTAATCATAAGATAAATATAACAGGTAGTGACTAAACTCCTAGATATCAGAGTAATAATGCTTATCCAAATATAAAACTCGTTAACCATAGCAGCCATAGAGGAGCTCAAAATAAGAATAGTAGTGTAAGGGCTGAGGCAGCATAACACAACATGCCCTGTAATTAAGATCATAGTAAACCAACCACCAAAGAGATCCAGGAAAACATTACAAATCCCCCAAGCATCAATGTTTTGAACAACAACAAAAATATAATACAGCTGGGAGTAATCATAAGAAGACCCTCCCAGGCTACAGATTTTCAAATAAAATGTAACAGAGATCAAATACGAAACCTGAGCCATAAGGCAAAAATTTAACTGGAGCAAAGAGAGGTTACAGAATACCCGGGTAATAAACCCGTAAGGCAGAGCCAGAAATACTAAAAATAGAGCAGCACAGGAACAAAGCAAACTGACAACCCCCACGATTAAATTAAAAATCAAAGAAATCAACCCTAACGAAAATAAGGTAAGCCAATTTTATCCAAATTAACCAAACCTCTTAAGAAAAAAGGAAGATTGGCATTAGTAAATTCCTGCAACTCCGTAAGCTGACAACCCAGTTTGGCCAACCAATCAGCGCAGGCATTACCTTCTCGATACACATGAGTAATAGTATAATTAAGAGTAGACAGAGAATTCTTAATACTTCTAATAATGTAAAAGTTATTAGGATGCCCCATAGTGTCGTTTTGAATAATTTGAAATAGCGTCAAAGCATCCACCTCAATAGACACCTGGGAAAACCCCATTCTATGACAAATCTTAAGACCACAAGCCAACCCCATCATCTCAGCAGTGATAACAGTACACAGTTTTAAAGGGCCAGCATAGGCAACATAACCATACCAGAATGATTCCGAATCATACCACCGAAGCCCGCCAAAGAAGTCCCAACAAAGCCATCGGAATTGAGTTTAACAAAGGGATCCTTAGGTTTAAGCCACCTCACAACACGGTCAGGTTTTAAAATCTGCTCAGTAACAGTGGATATGCCAAAATTGAGAGCTAAGTCAACACAGTTCTTGAAATGCTTGACAGTAATAAGATTGACAGAATAAAGCTGTAAGATTTTGTTCCTGACATTAGCAATAATATGATCGGCATTCATTTTGATATTATTATGTTTGGCATCGTTTCTAGCTCTCCAAAGAAACCACATAATGATCACCGGCAAGAAGTTGTAAATATGGTCTTTAGAGTTAACCATCCAACCGTTTAGAATAGATAAGATGTCATTATAAGTGTGGTAAAACTCTTTCTTAGCCAAGTCAAAAAAGTAGTTCCAAACTTTCTGAGCAATAATCCCATTGATAAACACATGATTAATGGTTTCAATTTTAAAACAACATTGGCATTTGGAAGGGAAGCTAAAACCTTTTATCCAAATTAAAGTATCCACATGAAGAAAACCTTTAATACATCTCCAAGCAAGAATAGAATACGATAAAGGAATAATATTATGCCAAATAGCCGAAAAAATCTTGTTTTTGTTATGACTAACTCTAAAAGTATCCTAAGCCTTCATGAGGCTAAAATTATCAGAAGAGCAATTACTAAATAAAATTTTATCAATGCTTTGTAACTGAAGAGGAATTTCCAAAATAATTTGAACTAAACCAGAAGGGAGCAACTCTAAAAGCTTATCAATATTCCAACGACCACTATGAATATAGTTATGAACCTTAGTATTCTCCAAAGTATGCGTATAAAGAAGGCTATCAATAGAACCAGTCCCTAACCAATTATCTTGCCAGAAGAAGACCTCACCTTTTCCCAAACCCCATTGAATAAACCTCTCAGCTTCCCAATTGATTTTGCAAAGTCTTTTCCAAACTAAGGAGTTAGAGATTTTGTAGGTGCATATCGTAGGATGAAGAGTATTGCAATACTTAACATTCATAAACTTTGCCCATAAACTAGAGTTTGATCTAAAACAGAACCATATATAATTTATAAGAGAAAGCCTTAACCGTATCAAAAATACTCTTACAGCCAAGACCCCCTTCATCAAACACCCCACACATCTTATGCCACGAAGCCCAATGGATGTAAGAACTATTAAGTTTAGATCCCCAAAAAAACTTATTAATCATTATTTCCATTCTAAGACAGATAGAAGCATTAGGTTGAAGAGTATGAAAAATGAAAATAGGAATGGAATTTAAAACATGTTTAATAAGTACAAGTCTACCACCAAAAGACAAAAAATTCGAGGACCAATCAAAAATTTTCCATTAAAAAGCAGAGAAAATATCTTCAAAAAGTTGATGTCTCTTCCAACCTTTAAAAATAGGAGTGCCCAAGTACTTGAAAGGCAGTAAAGTAGAGTTAAAACCGCAAACCCTTTTGATGGAATTTAATCTACCACGATTAATATTGTTAGCAACAATAAAACTGCTTTTATCCTTGTTAATAGCCAAACCACTCATATTTTGAAAAGTGGAAAGGAATTTAATCAAACTTAATGTTATTAATGGAACCATTGGAAAAGATAATAAAATCGTCAGCAAAGCTAAGATGAGTTATAGGGATGCCTCCCATAGTCCGATAGAGAAGAGTCGGATGCCATTTATATAAATCTTCCAAGCCTCTGGAAAGAAAATCCACAGCAATAATAAAGAGGGCAGGAGATAAAGGATCTCCTTGTCTCAAACCTTGAGAGGATTTAAAGAAACCATGATTCCTCCCGTTAATAATAACAGAAAAGAAACAGTTCTCAATACTATTCTTGATCAACATAATAAAAGTCTCACTAAAACCAAATAACTTTAAGACATTGTATAGATCAAATTATCATAAGCTTTAGTGATATCAAGTTTAAAAAATAATATTGCCCCCTTTCACTTTAGCATTGATATCATGAGTGATCTCTTGAGCAAGGAGCACGTTATCAAAAATACTCCTACCTTTCACAAAACCAGTTTGATTGTGAGAAATAATTCTAGGCAAAATACTAACCAATCTAGTATAAATAATCTTAGAATTGAGTTTATTAAAGAAAGTACATAGACTAATAGGCCTAAAATCATTCCAATTATTAGCCACCTCTTTCTTAGGAATTAAAACAATGTTGGTAGAAGAAAAAAATTTATGATACGGGGTACCAGCAAAGAAATCATGAACAGCCTCCAAAACATCCAACTTAATAGTGTTCCAGGTTTTCAAAAAGAATTTAGTCGAGAAACCATCAGGACCTGCCACAGAATCACCATTCATGTCTTTAATAGCATTCCAAATTTTATTTTCCGAAGGAGGTTGAGTAAGCATAAAATTATCATTATCATTGATAATTTGAGGGACAACACCACGATTATTAATAGGGGAGGTGTTAACATTATTGTTAAAGATATTTGTAAAATGCTCAATCCCAGAACTAAAGATTAACTCCTCATTATCAATAATCCTCCCATCATTACTAGTAATTTTGAAAATATGATTCCTAATCCTTTTCTTATTGGCCAAAGCATGAAAGTAATTAGTATTTCTATCACCTTCCACAATGATTTTAGAGGTAGCTTTCTGCCTCCAATAAATTTCCTCTTAATTCTGCAACTGGAAAAGATTAGTTTTAGCTATATTAAGAGAAACAAGATTTTCAGTACTAGGATTTTCCAAATACTCATTGTCCCACTTAATCACCTCATTTATCAGCCTCCTTAATATTAGAAAATATATTTTTTTGAAAACATTTTTATTCCACCATCTTAAAACTTGCTTCAACCTACTCAGCTTAGCCCACAATTTAGCCATGCCACTAATATTATTATTAGGAAACATAGGAGCTGACCAATTATTATGAAGCATATCTATAAAACCATGATGCTCTAACCACATGTTTTGAAATTTAAAAGCAAAAGGAACATAGACTCTATTAGCATTGATAGTTAACATTAAGGGAGCATGATCAGAGGTAGTTCTACTCAAATGTTCAACATGGGTCATATGAAAATTAGCAAGTCAATCATTATTGAATAATATTCTATCAAGTCTTTGCCATAAAGTACCTCTACTCCAAGTAAAAGTGCCTCCAAAGAAACCAATATCATGAAGGTTGCAATTATTAATCATAGAATTGAAATCCTCCATGGCATTAATGTTAGGAGGATTACCTCCCACTCTCTCATCAGCATTAGAAATAATATTAAAATCACCACCCACACACCAGGAATCGTTGGAATGTAAAGCAAAGTCCTTTAATTGCTCCCAAAGAGGGATACGACCCAACCTAGTGCTCGCGGCATACACAAAAGAAGCCTTGCATTTAAAGTTAAATAGAGAAATTTGCACATGGACCACTTGAGTAAAATCATCCAGGATATTCACATTAATAGCATTTTTTCACAAAATATAGATTTTATTAGAACAGTTAGCATACTTCATAGAAAAGCCTAAACGAGAAGAAGTTAAATCAAGCTTATCAGGAGAAATAAAAGGTTCAAATAAAACCAATAACTGAATATTGTGCACTATACACAAATTTTTAACTCTAGTTCTAGAATCATATCCCCCTATACCCCTCACATTCCATATAAGAGCCTTAACCATTGCAATCTTTAGAATTAGTTTGAGCTCGAGTGGAACGAGGAGTAGAAGGTAATGAAACTTTTAAATTTTTTCCTTTCTTTTTACCCACCTTTATGAATCCATCCTCCTCAACCAAAAGAGAAACATTATTAGCAAGATTGGGAGATGTAGATACTCCTTTTTCAATAATATCTATATGATCCTCTCTACTAGAATCCATACCATCTTTAGGAATAAATTCCCCTTCTTTACACTCCTCAATAGGAACATGAATAGGTTCCATAAATTCCACGATATTATTTTTCACTTCTCTATTAGGGTCTTGAATGGTAGGAGATTGTGGTATATGAGGATCAATAGTATTTTGGAACATGGATTCAATAGAGAAATAGAGGTTGGGGGCATTAACACCTTCATTGCCAACATCAACATTAGATGAAACCTCCTTCTCAGGCAAATTTAAGACACTATTATTCGGCATATCCAAGTTGAAATTTACATCATTTGTAACTTTAGGAGAAGAAATCTCAACATTTTCCAAATCAATAGGATTTTCATCCCTTTTTTTTGTGGATCAATCTTCCCCATAGAGTTTTTTGATGTTTTTTTTAACTCAGGATGTAAAATAAAACAATCAGATAAAGCATGGCCATGAATTTTGCATAGAGTACAAAAATCAGAAACTTTTTCAAATTCCACCTTTTGTAAATACCCATATGCTTTAGATCCAACCCAAATCTCCTTAGCATGTTTTTTAGAGATATCTACTTCGACAAGAACCCTAGCCACAGAAGGTCGGGTGCGTGTAGCAGTAGCTTGGTCAGTTTGTAAAGGCCGGCCAAAAATGGATCCAAGAGCATGCAAAACTTTCAGATTGAAGAAAAGTAAACGCAAATTAGGAAAGGAAATCCAAATCGGCACAATAGGAGACTCCTCCCTAACATCAAAAAAGGGGTCCATTTAAGAACACGCATCTGGTAGTTATTTATAAAATACGATCTTCTAGCAAAAACCCTGTTGTAGTCTAAATCATTTGATAACTGAATCACAACATGTCGTGAGTCTAACAAGCCAATAGAGTAAAAATCAGATAGTTTTAGGTTACTAAAGAACAAGCAAATAGTATCAAGATTCGGTCGGCGAAGGCCAAATTTACCTACTAACGTAAATTGAAAAGGGGAGGCCAATTTAAGAACATCCTCATCCGACAAAAGCACCGCTAGAACACCATTAAAAGTAGATTGAGTTATGTTTGGAATATTATCACCTGCCAAAGAGGTACCAGAGAGCACGTCTTTGAACGAACGAGAAGGGGCTTTGGTAGATCCGTCATCGTCAAGGTTGAAAAAACCCACGTATTTACCATGGGTCGGGCTAGCCACCTTTCCCCAAGGATTTGAGGATGAAGCAGCAACCATCACCTCAGCCCAATAAGGGCAACACCACAAAGGGGGTCCCCGCAAAGTTAAATCGCAGCAGATCTGAGCAAATCAAGAGGGAAGATGGACAGCAAGCAAGGGGACGGAGGAAACCCTAGATCGCCAAAGCCAGTCACGGATGAGGAGAGAGAGAGAAGCTTGTAGTAAATGATCAATTTAATTTATTAAATTAATTTATTATTTTTAGTGAAATATAATTTACTAATTTAATTTTTAATAGGCAAGTGATTTCCTTTTTAAACAACTTGCCCCTTCTTCTAATTTATTAATTTAATTTATTAATGAACTATAATATAATATCATCTTGGTCCTCAAATTGTGATGCCCCACCCTCAGTCTCACATACACGCCATTGGATGCTTTTGTCGACGGCACGCCCTCGACCTCCAACACATACATGTAGGACATCATGATCAATCACAACAATCAAAGAATGAAAGTGAGACATTTGATGAAATGTCATAGTTTCACCGTATGAGTGATGCTTTAATGTGAATTGGCCAGTCATCCGAAATGCAAACTACTTGCGCAGATGACCCGACACTTCATCCATCTCCTGACCCAAGACCGACCCATCCCCCTAGCTCCATAACCCAACCCAACCATATGAGCCCAAGACTCAACTCGTCCCACCTGCGTCTGAATGTAAATTCACGACTAACTAAACCCTCTGCCACGTGGATTTGCCCCGTCAGAGCCAGACATTGGGTTACCAAACAACTAACATCATTTTTCAATTTTTTTAATTTTATTTTCACAAAATTAATTAGCAACAAACATCATTTTAAAAAAATTATCCTTTTGAAAATATATCTACATTCAAAATTTTACTTCTTAAATGTACCACATTACAAAAAATAATTTGATCGTATTTAAATTAAAAGGTTTGATAAACATTTAATTCTATAATTTAGAAACACATTTGGGATCTAGAATGTAATTTAAATCCACCATCTTAGGCTTCGTTTGAGACCGCTTTCTTATTGCTTTGATTTTCAGACTGGAACCACATTTTTTATTTGGCCTCTATTTTTTCTTTGCTTTGAGAAATTTTTGTGCTAGGAAGCTTCTTTCTACAATAGCTTTAAAAATTTTATTTTTTGTACAACAGTTTCACGACCACATTTACAAAAAACAGCAGCAGCTCCAAACGAACCCTTAGGGTCTATTTGGGATATGTTTCTTGTTGATTTACTTTTCAAACAACAAGCATAATTTCATTTTGCTATTGTTTTCTTATTGCTTTTCAAAAATTTATGTGGTGGAAAGCTACATTTTGTAAGTTAAGTTATTTTTCCCACAACAACTTCATAACCAACTTTATAAAATGTTGCAACTGTCATAAACTAACCCGTAGTCTTAAATCTGTATCAAAAGAATACTTAGGTGCTTTTGTTCTTTTTTTTTAAAGGGTTGGCCGAGCAAGCCCACCCTACATTATTCATAAATTATGTCGGCCATATGTCTTGATAACCATACATCACCCATTAATTAAAAAATGTGCATGGCATACATAGCCAACTAACCCTTTTAACTTTTGTTCTCATTTAAGAACAAGCCACAAAGAGGAATTAACAAATAAAATCACTGCACCAATGCAATAATGCATCATCTAAGATATGTTGTAAACTGAAACATTAAAAAGCTTTTCGGAAGATTCAGTAAAAGGTAATAACTTATAACCTGTTTGAGTTGTTAAACTAACAGGCAGAGCTATGGAAACGAGAGAAAAACTAAGAAACCATTGTATATTTCCTTGTCTTCTAGTACAGAGTTAATGGCCTTTTATAACCACTGCTAACAAGAGAGCAAGACATAATAAGGTACATGTGTAATAAGCTAATTGGTAAATAGAGATCCACAAGTTGATCTTTTGAGGAGATGTGATGTACTTGAATGCTCCGGTCTTTTATGCATTCCTTGATAAAGTGGCAATCAATCTCTATATGCTTTGTGCGAGCATGATAGACAGGATTGTTTGCCAAGGCGATGGCCGAAGTGTTGTTACAGTAGAGTGTGGTTGGTTCTATTTGAGGCATATCAAGTTCTTGTAAAAGACGGCGTAGCCATATGATTTCTGTCATTGTAGTGGCAATAGCTCGATATTCAGCTTCTATGGATGATCGAGCTATAGTGGATTATTTCTTGACGCTCCATGATATGAGAGTGTTACCTAAAAAATTGCAATATCCTGCTGTAAATTTTTTATCTTGATGATCACCTACCCAATCCGAGTCAGCATAGGATCGTAGAGTCATGGAAGAGCCATTAATAGGTAGACCATAGTGAATAGTGTCTCAGATATATCTTAAGATGCGTTTGAGAGCATCAAAGTTGAACTTAGTCGGCTGGTGCATGGCAGGCTTTGTTGACAGCATATGCAATATCTGGCCTGGTGAGAGTTAAATATTGTAATGCACCTACCAATTGTCGGTAAAGTTTAGGATTAGTAAAAGGCGGTGATTGAGAGAAATTGTTGGTCTTGATGGAAGATGGTGTAGCAACTAATTTGCTATTTTTCATTCCCGCCCGAGCAAGGATATCTGCTATATAACGAGATTACTGTAGAAAAAGTCTGGTGGGTGTGGTTTCCACTGATATGCTAAGAAATTGAGATAACGTACCCAAGTTCCTCATGTGAAACCGATGATGGAGTTTATCCAGAAGTTGATTGATGGGAGAAGAATTGTTATCGGTTAGAATATTATCATCAACATAAATTAAAACATAAAAAATGGTATGATTTTTTATATATATGAGAAGAGAGGGATCAGAGTGACTAGTAGTAAACTCACATTAATGTAGAAATCCAGTTAGGGTCTCGAACCATTGATGCGGTGCTTGCTTTAGGCCATATAGAGCTTTATTTAATTTGCAGACATGTGTGGGATGGTTGACATCTAGAAATCCTGATGGCTGCTTCATATAGATAGTTTCTGTTAATGTACCAAGCAGAAATGCATTTGATACATCTAATTAATGTATTGGCCATTTGTGATGAAGGGCAAGGATGATGAGCACACGAACAGTTGGTATTTTAGCTACAAGACTAAATGTGTCAGTATAGTCTAATCCAAATTCTTGATTGTAGCCTAAGGCTATCAGCTGAGCCTTATATCGAGAAATCGTGCCATCAGAATTAAATTTTGTGCGATACATCCATTTACATCCAAGTATATGTTGATTTGGTAGAGAGGGAACCAATTCCCAGGTACCTTGGGATTGTAATGCTTGAAACTCTTGTGACATGGTTGTACGCCAATGTTTATATTTAATGGCTTGAGTATATAAAGTAGGATCTGGCTCAGTGAGTTGATGGGCAATATCAAATACAAGTTTGGGTTTAAGATAACCTGTTTGAAGTCGAGTTTGCATGGGATGTGTAGAATGGGTGCAAGAGATTGGTGGCGGAGTAGTTTGAGGAGTAGGTGCCCGAGACATAGGGTTGTTGGGTTGTAGGTTAGGGGAAGAAGGATGAGATGGTGGGATTGTTGGCAGATTGGGTGGAACAACTAGCTCATTAGTATTGTGCTAGCTGGTGGAGACAAGGTAGAAGTAGGAACAAGAAGCAAAGGGGGAACGAATAAATTTGAAGAAGTAGTTTTATCATTGTGACTTTGAGTGGACTACTTGAAAGAAAATATATCCTCATTAAAGACAACATGTCGTGACGTGAAGACCCGAGTTGTAGTAGGATCAAGACAGCGATAACCTTTTTGTTGAGAAGCATATCCGATAAACACACAAGGTTTTGAAAGAGAAGATAATTTGGATTTAGAATATGGTCGTAGCTAGGGATAACATAAACATCCAAACGTCTTTAGATGATTGTAAGTAGCCTTTTTATTATATAATTTTTGAAACGGAGTTTTGTGCTGAAGAGTGATAGTAGGCAGTCGATTAATGATGTATATAGCAGTATGTAATGCCTCAACCCACATAGTAGGAGAAGCATTTGAGTGAATAAGAAAACTGCGAATACATGATCTAGAGATTGAGTGTTTTGTTGGGGGGATAACAAAAGAATGGATTTTGATGAAGCGGCGCAGTAAAAGTTGGGTTTTTTTTTAATATGTAGTCAAAGTTTAGTTTAGGCGCTGGTGACTTTCCTTTGAGCTGCAATATCAAAGTTTACAAGGGTGTCAATGCAAAAAAAGAATGGAAATGGTGATAAAACGGAAATTGTGACCTAGCTTTCTCACAAGGCATCAACTCTGTAAAAGAGTAAAAAAAAATGGAGTAAAAGTTAGGCTTTGAAGAAGAAAACAAGAAATATTATTACGAGGTGTTGAAGCATCTCGAAATAGCTTGGACTTACCTCTGGAAACAACTAATAGGCATCATGTCATTAATGAGAATTTAATGGTAAAGATACCATCCTCCGAAATGAACCTTCATCACAAAGGAAATACTCCAGTCAAGTTGCTGATCAATGAGGAGGTTAGTAATAGAGAAAATACTAAGCGCGGTGGACCTAGTGTTGTTGCTCGCTTAATGGGCATGGATACTTTGCCACCTTAAAAAGGGCAAACAATCCATGCAAAGGAATGCTTCAACGAAAATCCGAGGAAACATATATCAAGAGTGCCCCATTTTGTGAGTGCTAAATCTGAGTTGAACTCACTTTCTTTGACTACTTTCGCCCAATCGAAAGAACAATTGCCTCTAATCTGTAATAAACAACAATATTCTAGCTCTGATATCATGATAACCTGTTTGAGTTGTTAAACTAATAGGCAGAGCTATGGAAACAAGAGAAAAACTAAGAAACCATTGTATATTTCCTTGTCTTCTAGTATAGAGTTAATGGCCTATTTATAACTACTAGTAACAAGAGAGCAAGACATAATAAGGTACACGTGTAATAAGCTAATTGGTAAATAGTTTATGGCTATCCTTTCTTGGCTTCAGACTCATCCAGATTGTTGATCGTTAATAATAACTGGTATGTCCATTGTCTGAACGATATAAAATTGGATATGTTCAAAGAAAGTCCTCAAAATATGCCAAATAATTTGAAACAATTTGTTGATCTACAATTGGGTAATCCTAAGAAGCTTGCGCCATGATATCTATACTAAATTATAAAAGATCACCGTAAAAATTAAATAATGAATGATATTCTATAAAATTCAATAGCAAACATATTCAAAGCCCCATCACTCCTGTTTCTAATAAAAAAACATATTTTTATGGTACAAAAAATAGACATTTAAGCAATTATTATCATATATCTTGAATTTCAATTACTTATGATATGAATGAAGCAAAGACTTTTGAATGTTTGAAATACAATAAACTTTTGAATCCGTTAAATGGATAAAGATAAGGCTTACCTACATTGGGATTGCAGAAAAGAAGAGGCTCATATATGCCAACCTATATTGGTTTTCCCTTCTACACATTGGTACAAGACTACAAGCAAGCGAAATTTCTCAAGACCATCAAGTTATTTTTCCTCATTTACTTTTTTTTTTTTTTTTTTTGAAGGACAATTTTAAATTTTATATCATCGAAAATAAGGTTAGAAGGTCCTTATAAGATAAAAAATTCACATATGTTAAAAGAGCTACAATAAAAAAATATATATATCTATAGAATAATTTATCCAAAGATTTAAATAAAAGGATATTGACAGTCTAGAAGTCAAAGCCTAAAATAATCAAAAGTAAAAGCAGCATTCCTCTTCTACAGACAAGCAGAGAAATGAAGAAAAGGAAAACGGAATGGAAAATGTTTTCATTCCTCTTCTACAGTGTTCGCTTCACCTTGCTTTATACATACAGTAATATAAAGCTAAAACAGTTAATGACCTCAATGGTCTAGATTAAGCAGTTAGAGTGAAACGGTGATTAAGCCTAAGTCAGGGAAAAGTGGCCTGCTGCGCATAGAGGTAGTGGACATGTGAAATTGAGTTCAGATTTATCCAAAAAAAAAAGAGAGCTCGATCTGCAACGAAAATGGAAGGGACACGTGTTGAGAATATTGCGATGAAGATGTCAAGGCAAAAAGTCACACTAATCATCTGAGACCTAATCAAAACACCACCATATGCTGACAGTCTTTCCAGAATCTAGATTGTGCTGATATCAAATTTGTGCACCAACTCATTCCAATAAAAGCCAAATAAACACCAAACACGCTAGAAAAAAATTTAGTGCAACAGAACCGTAAGAAAGAGCATTTCAACCTGAAGCTTGAATTCCAAGTGCGCACAAAGCAACTTAAAGTTATTGTACGTTGTTCTGTAACGAAGTTAAAATTCTTAACAAACCCCAGAGAAAAGATTATGTTTTGCCATAGGAAGACCTCATTTCTTAGTGTAATGTCAACCCTGGTCATTTTTGTCACACCACGCAGGTGTTACACCGCAATAACATAGGACTTGATGAAAATATATGAAAATTATATACAATTGATATAAACAAAACTTATGTAAGCAATGGGAAGTAAATTAATACAGAGGCGGATCCAGCCTTAATTTTCAGGGGGGGGGGAGGGGGCCCAAAAAATAATACGCTTTGCAGATATGTCGGGGGTCCCTTGACAGAGTTCGACCTTGCGGGGTCAAGGGGCAGCGCTCCTGCGGGGGTTTTCAGGGACAGCGCCCCCGGAACAAATTTTGGTTGTAAGAATATTTTTGGATTTGTCTTTATATTTGGTTCATCGTTTCCATGATAATTATGTAAATTATATTCTTCTGCGAGCGGATGGGCGGGCACAGATGAGCTGGTCGGATGGGCAGGCACGAGCAAGATGGGGGCATATTGGGGCAAAAAAATATTTTTGAGGGGGCAGAATCCCAAAACTCTCTATCTTATACTTTAATTTTTTTTTCTTGAGGGTGGGCATTTGCCCACCCTGAAGCAAGGGGGGATCCGCCCATGAATTAATATGTCATTACATTAATATAAATTATAATGAGAATATATCAATGAAGTAGGAAAAAACAATAAATACAAAGGAGACCTAAAGAAACAACAGAAAAAAATAAAATTAACTAAATTAAAAGAAAAACTAATTTACAACTACAAAACTTAGAATATCAAATAAAATCCTACTGCTAATAAACATGCTCTTGTGATGATGTCCACCAGGAATTCTAATAGAATTTACTATGAAAAAGGTTTATAACAAGTGAGTTTGATAGCTCAAACCCAACAAGTAACTCATATATATTAAAGTATGTTGGGGAGTAAAAGCACAAAGTGAAACAAATAAGAAAAATAAAAATACAACCAAGAAGAAAAAACAATAGGATTCATCGTGGAAATATCCGAAATCTGGAAAAAAATATGGAGCCACACCATATTAAGAATTCCACTATGAAAATTTAAAAGAAATTATATAAATCTCTCCTCACACACTCTCTCTTCAGTTTTCACACAATTCTTCTCTCAAAATGGACAAGAGATGCACTTTTGAATCATCTCTAAAGGACACAACCTTTCAAATAAAGCATGAAAAATGAGAAAGAAAACTATTCAGCCTAACTCAAAACTTCGAGGCACTGACTTTAGAGCGCCGCAATGCTCCACTCTCTATCTTCAAGTCAAGACAGTTGCGCTGCAACACTCTACACTCTATCTTCAACCCAAACCTGAAGCACAACAATATTCTATCATACAATGTCGCAACATTGTATGGCTGTACAAACAAAACAAATTTTCAAGAGGCTTCGCCCCCAAACCCTAAAGCAGGGAGCACGCTACCTCCCGACAACTCCCCTAGCTTGCCCCTTGTCGAGCTCGACTAACAAAATTGAAATATAAGTTAGCAGTACAACTTGATTGATCGACACAATTGGATTCCATAGAAAACTAACAAAGCATAAACAAGAACACATTGAGGCATGCAACCTGAACAATAGAGCGGGCACATATAACTATATAAATAGGTAATTAGTGTGGTCTTATAACAAAATTAAGATAATATTGCAATGTATTAATCAAGCAGGCCCGATGTCTTAATACAGTTTCTAATATGATGATGTCAATGATCTATATGTACAGTTGATACGTCATCAAAAATCGCCTTGGTTATACATGAATCTCGAGGCAGGATTTCAGCAAACATATAATCAAATTGAACGTCTAAAGAGACGAACCCAATGACATCAAAATCGATCAAATCCGAGCCTAAATGGGTCCAAATCAAGGGATCAAAGTATAATTGGAAGGTTCGAAGCATAAATTAAGTGATCAAATGATATTCAAATACAAAATGCTTATAGTCGAATTGAGTGGCTTGATAAGGCTAATCTAACGAGCCCAAGATTGCTTAATTCTAGCATCATTTGAGCACATAAATGCTCTATAATTGAAGAGATCAATATTGATAGTCTGATGGAGCCCTTCAAACTTACCTAGATGCTCTCCATATTTACGAGACAGGTAACTCTCAAATAATTATAAAAAAACTCCCTCTTCCCACGGGGGGGGGGTTCGATCAACCCAAGCACCGTCGCCGACGAACTTTGGAGGACCACTGTTGGATCACCGCCCGTCCTCCGACCTCTACCGGACTTCCGCCTGACTATCATCGAACCACCACCTGGTCGTCAACTGACGTCGGAACATTGACCGTCCATCGATCGTCCCCAGACCACCCCGATCTTCGCCAGACTTCACTACAAGAAAAACTCATATTTTTCGGCGGCCTAAATTCACTAAAAAATGAGGAATTCCACAATAAATTTTGCATTTTCGGTGGATTGCCGGCGAAAATTTGGTTAACAGTAAAATGAGTGTTGGAAACATTATTCTGGTAGAAGTTTTCTACCAGAGATACTTCCGACGGATTTATCGCCGGACTTCCAGCAGAATTGTACAGCCAAATTCGTCATTTGCGAATTGCTCTTCTCAGCGGTTTGTCCGTTAGAATTTTAGGTGAAAACGTACCGCCGAAAATACCGATGGACAAACCGCCAAGAAGTCCGTCGGCGGAGGTTCGTCGGCGGTGGTGCTGAAGATCTTGAAGCCTCAGAGCTCTCTCCAGTCTGTAGCAAAAGGTCGCCCCTCATAGAGAGTAAGAGTCTATTTATAGATTTTTGTGAGTGGCATGCCCCGTTAATATATAGAAGATCTAGGGTAAGTTCAGAGTACTCCATCGGATGACCCATATCAATTCCCTCAATCATAGAGTATTTTTTCAGTATTTATGTGCCTTACTGATGTCATAATTCAGCTATCTTGGACTCATTGGATTTGTCTCGCCAAGCCACTCGATTCAACTATAAGCATGGCATATTTGGATATCATTTTGTCATCCAATTAATGCTTTGAACCTTTTGAATACGCTTCAGACACTTAATTCGGACCCTCTTGGGCTCAAATTGGACAAATTTTGGTGTCGTATGGTTTGTCTTTTCGAGATGTTCAGTTTGACTATAAGTTTGCTAAAATTGGAATTCAGATGATCCCGAATATAATTTTGAAAATTTTCAACTTGAATATTCCTCGAGATTTGTGCACTGTCAAGATGATTTTTGGTGTCGTATCAAGCTTCAAAATTTAAATAATTTGGGTTGAAACTATAACCACCCGGTTGAAATTCAAAATTCTCATTTTAAACAGAAGATAATATGAATTTATTGATTAATAGAAAGAGAAAAAAAATTGGTCCAACAACGTTCCATTATTAGAAACAATTATATACTTTTTTTTTTTTTTTTTTTTTAGAAACAATTATATACTTGCTCTTAGAATGAGTTCAATTTTATTCTCTCTCTCGTTCTCTTTGATAAGCATTTAACGTACCATGCATCTTGTATACAAGGTGGAACCTTCCTACCTCTGCTATGTACGTAATTCCCTGTTGCATTTCTATATGCAAAATTATTAATATGCCATTGTATGTAGATATGCTTTCACAATGTAAAATGACATCGTGTAGCATTTGATAGATTGATGCTCGATCTCCTCAATGTGAAAAATAATAAGTAATTTTTTGTACGGACTTTAATTGAAAGTCCTCGTACAAACAAGCTACCTGATCACTACTGCTGCCAGCTTGGTTCTCCTATATAGTCCTAAGAGCATTCAAGCTTTCTTCGCATTCCATATACATAATACTGTTTTCTTTGCCCTCTATGGATGTCTCCTTCTCTACCGCAAGCTTTAATATTCCACTCTTATTCTTCTTTAGCATTGCTTCTTTTCTCCTAGTTCACGGACAGCTTCTGTTGCCCATTACTGACACCATTGACATTCAGCATCATCAGGTCCATATCGTTCATGTTCAAAAGCCAACAGTAAAAAAGTTCCAGCTCTTCAAACATAGAAAAAGTTGGTACCAGTCTTTCTTGCCTAATGACACCCTCTTCTCCGGCGAGCCACGCCTGGTCTATGCTTATCGCCAAGTGATCACGGGATTTGCCGCTTGGCTTACCCAAGAAGAGTTGAAGGACATTGAATCAATGGATGGGTTTCTCCTGGCTCACCAAGATGCCACCCTCCAGCACCGTACGACATACACCCCAAAATTCCTCGGACTCGATAGGGCGCAGGGCATGTGGTATGATTCCGGGTATGGCCAAGGTCAAATCATTGCTGTCCTTGATACCGGGGTGAAGCCCACCCACCCTTCCTTTGGCGGCCATGCCATGCCGCCGCCTCCAACAAAATGGAGCGGCACTTGTTATTGGGGCCCACCAATCTGCAACAACAAACTCATCGGGGCACAGGGCTTCATAGGTGGGAGGTCAATCGCACCACTAGACAATAATGGTCATGGCTCCCACTGTGCAAGTATTGCAGCCGGTAACTTTGTCGATAATGCCAATGTCCTCGGCCAAGCTCATGGCACGGCCGCTGGTATTGCATCGAAGGCCCACCTCTCCATCTACAAGGCATTCTCAGGTAGCGACCTGCTTAAATCCATGGATGAGGCCATTCGCAACCATGTTGACGTGATGTCCATTTCCCAAGGCGATAGCTTACCAGACTTTCATGAGAACAGGATTGTAATTGGCTCATTTGCAGCAATCACAAAGGATATTGTCACCTGCGCGGCTGCGCCAAATGACCCACGCATTAGTAGCATTGATAATGATGCCCCTTGGATCATCACCGTTGGCGCAGCCTCCACTGATAGAAGAATAACAGCCACTGTAAAACTTGGTGATGGGCGAGAGTTCAATGGCGAATCAGCCTATCAGCCTAGCAACTATAACTCCCCACAGCTGCCGCTAGTGAAAGGCTTCCCTAACGTGAAAGGAAAGATAGTACTCGATCGACAAGAACAAAACAACACTAAGACCGGTATCCTTGTCCTACAACATGGAGGGGAGGCATTGGTTGTCTTGGGTTTCCTTGGAAATTTAACATTGGTAGAACCACATGTGCTCCCAGCCGCATTTGTTACCAAATATGCAGGACAACAACTTACAAAGTACGCAACCTCTACACCTAATGCGACCGCAGCAATTATCTTTAAAGGTACACAATTTGGTGTCCGACCCTCACCAGCTGTTGCCGCATTTTCGGGTCGAGGCCCTAGCCTTCGTAACGGGGGCATCATAAAGCCTAATGTAGTCGCACCAGGCATCAACATCCTTGCAGCATGGCCATTTGAGATTGGCCTAAACCACACAGGCACACATTTAACATTCAATTTTGAAAGCGGCACCTCTATGGCCACACCACATGTAGCTGGTCTTGTTGCTCTTCTCAAGAGCAACCATCCTACATGGTCAGCTGCAGCAATCAAGTCGGCAATCATGACAACGGCTCGCGCTACTGATAAAGATGGGAAACCTATTTCAGATCAGATTGATGGGAAGAAAGCCAAAGTCTTTGCTACAGGATCGGGTCTCATCGACCCGGAGGCAGCTAACAATCCGGGTCTCATATATGATATCCAACCCCATGACTACATCCGTTACCTTTGTGGCTTGGGCTTGTTTGATGATAAGAAAATTAGTGCCATAGTTCGGGGAAACATAACTTGTTCTACCATTCGTAGCATCAAAGCAGAGGAACTAAACTATCCTTCCATAGGAGTCTCTCTTGGTGCTAACTCTGCACCAAAAACTGTGAGTAGAACAGTGACAAATGTTGGAGATGCTGGCACTACCTACATTGTGGATTTTGATGACCCGAAAGGTGTCAATATTGTGGTTTCTCCAACAGTCCTTCGCTTCAACAAAGTTGGGGAAACGAAGAGTTTTAACATCACGCTAAGCTTTAAAAGCGTTCCCATGCCAGCTGGTGAAGTTTCAGAAGGGCAATTATCATGGGTTTCTGGCAAATACCTTGCGAGGAGTCCAATTGCAGTCTCATTCGTCTGATAAATCACATTCTTCCTGAATATTTCCTTCTATAGATTGTTAGAAATATAAATAAAAAATTAATTAGCTAATTAATGTCATGGAGTACTTAGAAAAGTCTACATTGTTATGGAAATCTCTAGAATAAGTTATATGGCAGGAAGTAATTGAAAAATATATTTAAAAAATCTAAAATCCTCCATGTACTACTAGGCATAGAAAATTATACATATAGATTATTGTTGAAGTTTATTGTCTAGAATAAGCTCGATTCTAGTTGGATCTAGAATTCGTCGAGTACTTGTATCAATAAGCCTTATGATATGTCATTTTCTGCAATTCAAATTCAAGAGCAAATGGTTCCACATCAGCTCGAGTCCATTCTCTCTCCATCAGTTACACAAAATTTCTCTCTCTCTTCCTCTATGCTCTACACAAAATTTCTATTAAAGTGATATCAAAGCAAGATTTATGGGAAGATGGTGAGCATCATGAACCTCTTAATGAATCTTTCTCATTATCAAAATTGAAGCATTCAAATGAAGGTGTTGTTTGGCTCATAAGATAATTGGGAGGTAGTAGAAATTTGATATATTGAGTTGCAAGATGGAGTAAAGGGCAATCATATAAGAATATTCTTCTCCTACTAAATTGAAAAAAAAAAAAAAAACAATTGAGCTCTAAAAATTATAACCCAATGCTAAATCTATACATTAATCAACGTCAATATGGTATGAGTATTAGAAGTCCCTCTACATTCATCTTTTCTATATGATTCATCCAAGTGATTCTGGCTTGTCTAAAAGGTGCTCCTAGATTTGACATCTGAAATAGTTTTAGTCGATAATCTTTGCATGTACATTATCATTAAAAAAATTTCCGACTAAAAATTATATATTAAAAACCAAACTATAAAAAAATAGCTAAGTTAAGTAATTCATATCACAACATAATAAGTATATGTGGCATTTAATTAATTAAGTAGTTATGTCATATTTGGAGATTTTACATATTGATGTAAGACCCCAATAAAATATATTGTAAATGCTTATATGTCTGACACCCATAAGAAAAATTTATTCTGTAATAGTAATGGAAATTAGTGGCACTAAATGTTGGCCAAATGTATGCATCCTACCTAGTCACAACAATCCATAAGTCATGCATTAAAAGGATTTTACATCAAAGCGACCTAGCATAGGTCAGCTATGGCGAAGTTAAAATAATTACGTGCGGTCATCGGATATTGTTCGAAGGAGAATTGGAATGTGCCACGTCACTTTTTTGTTATATATCGGTACTCGGTACCGCTGTGTACTGGTACTAGGTACAACTATGTATCGGGTGATGTAGCGCATATTTGTTCGCCTCCGGACCATACGGTGACCGCACGTAATAATATCTCATGGTGAAGGAACAGTTGTATCTAAATGGCTAATTATGACCTATCACAACATCAAAATGTGTTTAAAATCTTGATGTGATTGAGGCCAACTCATATATTGTGATGGCCTATCATATGAACTAATATCAAGTATTCATTTAATATTGTGATGGCTTATCATGTGAACTAATCTCAAGTATTCATTTAAGCTAAGGTCTATAACCTTAGCATTGGATTTTTAAAATTAATTTTAAAGATATATTTTGACATTGTAGATAGAGGTTTAAAAAGAAATATATATTTATTTATAGTTTTTTAAAGATAGAAATTAAAAGGTTTTTTAAAAGAGTTAGCCACCCATATGGATGGAAATAGTTAATTCAATTTAAAAAATTGATTAAGGTGGGATATCTTAGCTTATTTATGTGCTTATCATATATTAAAACAGTTAGCCACCCATATGGATGGAAATAGTTAATTCAAACATCATATATTTTGTTTCTTCAAAAAGGGTCAATCTTCTGGTTGGAGAATGTTATAGATAATAAAATGGCTTGGTGAGTCAACTCTCCAATGGGGTATAAGGAATGGTTCAGCCCATTGCTAGCAAGATGACTGGATTGATTTTTGGTCTCTTAATTCCTGCTTTAACACTCATTCTACCTCTTCATTGAAGGTGTTTTACTTTATTAGGAATGATAAGTGGTGTGAAACTCTGTTATTAAACCATGTGCCTCACAGTAGTATTGGTATTAGTTATGAGACATCGATCAATGTTTCCCTTGATGATCTCCCCATTTAATTTTTTTTTAGTATTTTGAGTTTAGTTTCAAAAACATGTGGAAATATTTTAGAACTAAGAAGGTCTGTAGTACTATTTTTGATAGTGTGGAATTCTTCTTCTCCTATAAATTTCTTTATACCCACTTGTAGAATTTTAAAATGCTATGTTCCCATTTATAGTAGATTAAAAGAGAAGGGTATATGTTTGGTTTCTAAATACCAATGTTGCTCTCATATTGAAAGCATTAGACATGTTTTTTTGGATGATCCTGTTACTTTCAAAGTGTGGTATGTGCTTGAGAATGGATTAGGCCTTAAACTCCAATGTAAAAGTAATAAACTTTTCTCTTTTTTAGCTATATGGTTCCATAAAAAAATTAAGGATGCATTCTTATTGTTGTACCTATGATTGTTTTCTGGCTTTTGTGGTTGGAGAGGAACAAAGGAAAGCACAACGAAAAAAAAAAAATGAGCTCTAACAGGATTGTCAATTCCTTAAAATAAAAAATTCAGCACCTTTTTATCGTTAAGGTCTTGACTCCTAACATTTTAAAGGAAATAGCATTTGGTCATCTTTTTTCAACATCAATTATCATAATTTTGATAAAATCAATACTCATAAAATCATTAAATGGTTCAAGCCTCATAAAGATGTGTTCAAACTCAACCTTGATGGCTCTGTTACTAATGGTGGTGTTTGTTATGGTGGCTTAATTAGGGATCAATAAGGTCAGCTTCTGTATGGCTGTGGTGGCTTAAACAGTGATTTGTTTAAGGAGCTCTTGTTATGTCTTGATAAACACATTTTGAATGTTTGGATTGAAACGACCCAAAGCTGCTTGTTTCCCTAACTAGTTCTAGAAAATGTCATAATGCCAACATTTTTCATTTGTTTGCAAAACCATTTGTCTTGCTTAAAGTTGACCTCAATATAGCTTGCAATCGACCTTGTCGATCTTTCTTTAAAATCAACATTGAACCGCATGTGAATTAATTGAAGTCGATTTGATTATGTAAACTAGATTTGATGACGTCGAATCTTAGCTTATTAAGAGATTTGGTTATGATGGGATGATTTTCATTATCAAGTAAATCGTAACCCAATAATGATAGTCAATGTACAATAGCCAGAGGCAAGTCCTAAAGCTAAGGGTGGAACCTGCATAACTGATTTATGCTAACTCAACTCATCCATATGTAAATGCAACAACATTTTGGAAAGATAGTTGAAACCTTCAACAATTAAGGTTAACGAATTCAAGCATTCTAATGCAGTATAAAAATATAAAAATATAAAAAGGTTCTGAACATTTAAAAAGCTCTCTAAGTGTCTGGAGTGCAAAGGTTAGTGTAAGTATAGATAATCTATCCAATAAAAAGGAATAATTTGAGTACAAGTGTACGTAAATCCAAAATAAAAAAGAACCCAACCAAAGGGTATGATTGAATGACAGAATTATTTAGTAAAAAATGCATGACTAAGTTATGACATAACTTAACTAAAAGGGCATGGCCAAATCTAGAAGAAATATGCTAGAATAACATAAAATTGAAGATATTATAGCCAAAAAAGCATGACTATAATCAAAATAGCATTACTATGTCAATGATAGATCTAACCAAAATAATATGACTAGAGGAAGAAATAACTTAATCAAAAGTACATGATCAAATAAAGGAGATACCAAGTTAAAAGAGTAATATTAATTCTCATGCTGAAGCATAAAGACCTTTGACTGTTTCAGTCTCTCGAGGTGGTACAATCTAATCCTTTGTAACTCTTCCTATCGCATGAGTTTCTTTCGAAGAAGACCTATATATTTTTGGAGACTTCACTAGGAATGAGTGTGATTGGTTTTGATGATTCAAGCCACACTCAAAGCCTTGAAGAAGAAGAAGAAGAATAAGAGGAAAATTACGATGATATCTTGTCGATAGGATATGAACATGACCAATAATTGTGCATTTGAAATAGTGCCAACGAAGAAGACGAGATAATCATGATTGTACATGACATTATTGATATGATGTTCAAGCTAAAGATTAGGTAAATAATATTTTTGATGTTAATAAGAAATTAAAAATATACAAATATATATTAAAAATTCAATATTAAGTGTATAAATAAAAAAATTAAATAATATATTTATAATATTAATATTTTTTCTCTCATGTATTCCCTTCAACAAAACTACCCGAAATGGTCGGCTGATTGCTGCATACTTATAGGAGATCATATTCGTCTTTCTAACGTGGGGTCCACCAAGAGGCGCGTTGAATTGTCGTCGAGTGTGCGACCTCGTCGGTACACTGAATATCATTTCGCCCTTCCCAGCCTGCTTCGTAGTAGGATTAAAAACTAATCATTTCGTCATTTAAGAAAATAAAATTAAATGAGCTTCAGCTTTATCACATGTTTAGGGTCCTCTGCTCACCTCACTCGTGCTCGTAAAATGCGCCTAAATTGTTATATTCAAATAAGCAAGCAAAACGTGCAGCTTACCTGATTTATATTTTTCCTTTCTAGCTCAATTATGAAAGGGCCTTCGTACCATTATTTTTTTCTTTCGTGGGACCGTCGTTTGACTGGCCTCGATCTACTTAGGCTTCGTTTGATTTCTTTATCTGTTTCATTGGAAAAACATCAATTGCAGAAATGGAGTTTTTAAACGGAGAATCTAACACCACAACACTTCTTAAAATAGCGGAGAAATGGAGTTTCCGAAAATGATGCGTCACATTCAAACATATTCCGTCAACTGAGTTTTCCATTTCAAACTGGAAAATGGAGGAATTACGCTGAACCAAACGAGCCTTTATTTCAATATAATTGACAGCGTCGGTCTGATCGTTTAATTAATTCAAAAAATTAAAATATTTTTCTTTCAGATATTTTCTCATTAAGACTTTTTTTTGGGGGATGATTTTATTAGTGTAAAGTAATTTTTTAGTACAAATTTTTTTAAAAAAATTATATTAAAATATTATTTTAAAAATTAATAAAAAAGTCATCTCAAATGAAGCTTAAATCATAGCCTAAAAATATTAATGTTGTTGCATCCTGGAATATTCACGACAGTAGAGAATATAGAGTTTAGCGTCTCAGTTTTGTACGAACATCTAGTACACAAGTAGTTAGAAGAGATGGGTGCATCAATTATAAAAGACACCATAATTTTAACATGTAAAATGCTAAAAAGGGAAAAACCACGGGGCCTTCCCTAGTTGTAATGATTCCACTAGTATTGATGGTTGATTACAAATAATGACCTTCCTCGGAGGTCGACGTTGGCTCAATTTAGCAAATATACATCATATATAACACAGCACATAGTCGGAGAATGGCATGATCGTTTCTTTTAAAAGAGTGCTGGTCTGTTCATTTGATTAATACGATTATAGTCGGCGGGCGAAGGTGGCCAGAGAGATGATAGTCAACGGGTGATGGTGGTCGAAAGGATCATAGTCAGCGAGCGATGATGGTCGAAAGAACTATAGTCGGCGGGCAACATAGGTCGGAGGGACCGTAGTCAGCGAGTGACGGTGGCCGGAGAGACAGTAGTCTACAGGCGATGGTGATCAGAAGGACCTAGTCGGTGGGCGATGATGGTCGGAGAGACAGCAATCGGAGGGCAACGGTGGTTAGAAAGACCATAGTTAGCAGGCGACGATAGTCGGAGGAAGGCTCGTTACTGGCTTCCATATGCAAGCTCGACGGCGATGGTCAGCCAACGATGGCAGGTTGGTGGCACAAATTTGTCAGCGATGGAGCCGAGATGGAGCTTCAGCCACAGAGCTTTTCTATTCCCCCTCTCCCTTCCTCCCCCCTTTCATGAGAAGAATGAGGTCTATTTATAATTTTTTGGGAGTGGCATGCCTCGTAAATATGGAGAAGATCGAGGAAATGTTGGGAGTATTTTAATGGACAGCTCATATTGATCTCCTTGATTATAGAGCGTTTATCAAGCATTTGAGTACCTAAATGTTGTCAGAATTAGACGATCTTGGGCTCGTTGGATTCGTCTTGTCGAGCCACTCTATTCGACTATAAGCATATTATATTTAGATATCATTTGGTAGTCCAATTAATGCTTTGAAGCTTTCAAATAGACTTTGGATCTTTGATTTGGGCTCATTTGGGCTTGAATTTGATCAAATTTGATGCTGTTCGGTTTGTTTCCTTGAGATGTTCAATTTTACTTTAAACTTGCTGAAATCGGATTTGGATGATCCCAAATTTAATTTCAGAAATTTACCATTCTGATTGCATCAAGATTTGTGGCATATCAAGATAATTTTTTAGTGATATATCAAATGTATTGAAAATTTTATTTTATAAAATATAATATGGTGCAATATATAATTATCTTAGGGTATTATTAGAATTTTTTTATTTTATTTTTTATATACATATTTTGTGTGTGTTAATTTAGCTATAAATTAGTATTTTTCTATTCTTAATTTCTTTTCTCATTTTTTTAAGCTCCCGTCACTGTTCACACGTGGGCTAGCCGAGTGGTCAGAAGAGGCTTACTGATTGTAGTGGTGCTCTAGGGAAGGCGCCTACTAGTATTCAATTGACAAATTTTTTTCTTTTGAAGTTTATGGCTACTGATTAGAGAAGAAAATGCAAAATGAATTACATAAATATGATTTATTGCAATTGTTTGAAAGAAATATATAAATCTTACATTCATTTATATTAATTTTTAAATTTATACTTTTTATTAATGAAATTAAGGCTGCATTTGAGATAGTTTTTTTAGTATTTTGCTTTCAAAATATAATTATAATTTTTATTTGATCACTACTTTTTATTATTTTTAATAAATTTTTGTGTTAGAAAATTATGTTTTACAACAACTTTCAAAAAATCTATTATCTCCACAATAATTTTATAATCATCTTTATAAAAAATTACAATCCTCCAAAATGGACCCTAAGCCCTTAACTGATCAAAACATTGATGTTATTACAAATTAAATAATTTATATTTCATGTATACAACTTAAAAATTTTAAAGTTGTCATATTTTAAAAAATCCAAAATTCATATAATTAAAATTAAAAGTATAAAACATATATTTTAGAGATTTGTTGCGTCTTGGAATATTCGAGGAAGCTGAGATATTTAAATTTTAGCATCTTAGTTTTGTACGAAGATCTAACACATAAACATATAAGAGGGAGAAGTGTATTATTCATAAGAGACACTATAGTTTTCTACGTGTAAGCCCCTGAAAAGGGGAAAAACAATGGGGCATTGCCTAGTTAAACATGATTATATTAGTGTTTGTGGTTGATTACAAATAATATCCTTCTACGGAGGAGGGTGTTGGCTTAAATATACATTATATAGAGCATATTATATCGTTGGATTGAATCTAGTGACAAGGGAAATATTCTCAGGAGAGTGTTGGCTTGCCCGTTTGATCGGTAGGATCATAGTCGGGCGACGGTGGTCGGAGGGACAGTATTTGGAGGTCAGATGACTGTTGTCGGTAAGCGATGGTGGTCAGAGGGGTTGTAGTCGACAGGTGACGGTGGTCGAAGGATGAAGGTCGGAGTAGGCTGTAATCAGCGGGCAACGGTGGTCCGAGTGGATCGAAGTCAGCAAGCGATGGTGGTCAGACTGGACTGTAGTCGGCGAGCGACGGTGGTTGAAGTGGACCATAGTCGGCGGGCAACGGTGGTATGAGTGGATCGTAGTTGGTGGTTGATGGAGGTCGAAGTGGGCCATAGGCGGCAAGTTTTACTGGTTAGAGGGATCGTAATCGGTGGGCTACAGAGGTCCGAGTGAACCATAGTCGACGGGCAACAAATGTCTGAGTGGATCATAGTCGGTGGAGCTATGGAGGTTAAAATGGACCGTAGTCGGAGGGTGGCGGTGGTCAGAGGGGCTGTAGTCGGCAGAGCAACAGTGGTCGTAGTGGACCATAGTCTGCAGGCGACGATGATCGGAGTGTACCGTAGTCAGTGGGCGATAGTGGTTAAAGAGACCGCAGTCGAGCAATGGTGGTCAGAAGGAAGTTCTATGGCGTTCAGCGACCAGGTGGATGTCCGATGGCGGTAAGCGGCCAGGTAGTGCAAGTTTGAGAAAATAAGAGAGATCCTTCTTTTGTCATATCTTTCCTCCTCTCCCTTAATTAGTGAAGAATGAGGGGTCTATTAATAGTATTTTTTTTTGTGTGGCATGGCCAAGAAATAAAGAGAGGATCAAGGGCATGTTAGGAGTTTTTCAATGGACAGCCGATGTCAACTCCCTCGATCATGGATCATTTATTGAGCATTTGAGTACATTAATGATGTTAGAATTCAGCATTCGTGGGCTTGTTGGATTCATCTCATCTATTTGCTCGATTCGACTATAAGCATGTCACATTTGGATATCATTTGGCCATCCAATTTATGGTTTGAACTTTCTAAATGTGCTTCGTGCTTTTGATTTGGACCTATTTGGGCTCGGATTGGATCAATTTTGATGTTGTTGGGTTTGTCTCTTTGAGACATTTAGTTTGACTATAAGTTTGCTTATATTGGAGTTCAGATGGTCGTGATTTTTATTTTTGAAACTTCTGACACATATTTGCATCAAGATTCACGCTCGATTAAGATAATTTTCTGGTGACATATCAAGATTATACTTACATGTTTATAAAAAAAATACGAGGTGCATGATCTGTTTCCACATCTTGAAGATAAATTTTAATTGAAATAAATGTATAAGTTTAATTGTGATTAACAAATTTATACTCTTATTTTATATTCTATATTTTAAATAAATTTCTTATAATAAATATATCAATATTTTTTTAATATTCATCATATATTTTACTAAGAAAGTTAAGAAGGTATTTTAAATAAAAAATCATATGAAATAATGAAGCATTTATAAACTTTCATTTAAATTAAATTGTTTTTTATATTTTAAAAATTGAGTGTTGAAACACAAAACATGTGCCCACTTTACTTCAAATTCTAAAATCCTTATTAGAGCTTTAGTCCTCAACCGACTTGATTAGAGGCCGGACGCATTAAGGCTTCGTTTATGGTAGATTTTTATTATTGCTTTTCAGAAATTTTTGTAATAAAAAAATTCTTTCAAACAAAACTTAAATAAAAAAATTGGTCAAAATGGATAAGCATTCACAATTTTTTTTCATGCAAATTTATATTTATGTTTATCTAAATAAATCAATATGAGTATATTAAACTAAAAACATTTAAAAATATATAAAACTATTAAAAATTAATTTTTTTTTTTATAAATTTAAGAATGAGTTGCGATTAAATTAGGTCGAATTCACTCTAAATCAGCAAAAATATTATTTGGCCCACATTTAAAGATCTAATGAAATGACTTTGAGCCAATTTTAAATCTAATCCAAGATCGGATGATGTATATATAGCTCTTGGCAAGCGAAAGATATTTTATCGTAATATTATATTATTTGCAATTCTGTTATTCAATATAGAACAATAAAATTGCTAATATTTTTGTTGCATCCTGGAATATTCGCGGCGGTAGAGAAATATAAAGTTTAACGTCTTAAATTTGTACGAAGATCCAGCACACAATCAGATAAAAGCGGGGGTGTAGCGTTCATAAGAGATACCAGAGTTTTTTACGTGAAAATCCCCTGAAAAGGGAAATAATCATAGGGTCTGACCCAATTTGAATGAATCCACTAGCGTTTGCAATCAATTACAAATGAGGCTCTTCCTTGGAGGGAAGACCTTGGATTGATGTAGCAAATATACATCATACAGAGTGTATTACATGGTGGAAATTGGAAGAATCAGAATTGATATGTTCATTTGGTCGGCAAGACAATAGTTGGCTGGCGACGGAGGTTGGAAAAATCGTATTCGGGTAACAGTGGTCGGAAGGACCATAGTCGGCGGGCAACGGAGGTCGGAAAGACCATTGTCAAGCGAAGGAGGTTGTGAAGACCGTTGTCTGGTGACAGAGGTATGAAGGATCATAGTAGGCAGACGACGAAGGTCGAAAAGACCATTGTCAAGTGATGAAGGTTGGAAGGACCGTAGTCGGCGGGCGATGGAGGTCGTAAAGATTGTTGTCTGGTGATGGAGGTCGGAAGGACTGTAGTCGGCAGGTGACGAAGGTCGTAAAGACCGTTGTCTGGCGACGGAAGTCGAAAGAACCGTAGTCGACAGACGACGAAGGTCGGAAAGACCATTGTCAAGTGATGGAGGTCGGAAGGACCGTAGTCGGCGGGCGACAGAGGTTTGAAAGATTGTTGTCTGGCGACAGAGGTCGGAAGGATTGTAGTCGGTGGGCGACGAAGGTCGTAAATACCATTGTCTGGTGACGTAGGTCGAAAGGACCGTTGTCGGCAGGCGACGATGGTTGGAAAGATCATTGTTAAGCGATGGAGGTCGGAAGAATCGTAGTCGGCGGGCGATAGAGGTTGGAAAGACTGTTGTCTTGCGATGACGGTTGGAAGGACTATAATCGACGGCCGATGAAGGTCATAAACACCGTTATCTAACGATGGAGGTCGAAAGGACCATTACCTGACAATGGAGGTCAAAAAGATTGTAGTTGGTAGGTGACAGTAGTCAAAAAGACTGTACTTGGCGACGAAGGTCTGAAATATTGTATTTAGGTGGTGGACGGAAGGACCATTGTCGGCGAGCGACAAAGGTCGGAAAGACCATTGTCAGGTGGAAGTCTAGCAATAATTGGAAGCGGAGTGGAAGTTCGGCGTTATTTGGTGGCCGGACAGAAGTCCAGTAACAGTTATTGGACGAGCGGAAGTAGAATATCAGTCGATGCCCGGGTGGAAGTCCGGTGGTGGTCAAGGAGGAGTCTGGTGGCAAGAAAACTCTCTTCTTTCTCTTCCTTGCTTGGCCCCCATCAGTGAAGAATGATGGGTATTTATAGTTTTCTGAGAGTGACATGGTGAGTAAATAGGAGGAAGATCAAGGGTAAGTTGGGAGTGATTTGAATGGACGGTCGATGTTGATTCCCTTGATCGTGAATCATCTACTGGGCATATGAATGTCTTCATGATATCATAATTTGGCGATCTTGGGCTCGTTGGATTCGCCTCGTCGAGCCGCTCAATTCGACTATAAGAATGTCAAGTTTGAAAACCGTTTGGTAATCCAAATTATGGTTTGAACCTTCCAAATGTGCCTCGAGTGTCTGATTAGGTCCCATTTGAGCTCGGATTGGGTCGAATTTGGTGTCGTTGGGTTCGTATTTTCGAGGCGTTCAGTTTGACTATAAGATTGTTGAAATTGGAGTTTATATGGCCCCGAATTTAATTTTGGACGCTTTCAACTCAATTTTGCATCGAAATTTGTGCCCGATCAAGATAATTTTTTGATGATATATCAATTTTTCATCACATGCATGAGAGGAAATATTTTGAAAAATAATCAGCTTCAAAATATATCACAATTCAACAATTCTTTTTGTTTAGATATTTAGGCTATTATAAACACACACACATCACATACATAATTTCAAACTCAAAATCTCTTAGATGATAGTTAAAACTCCTAACCAATAGACCAACAAGAGCCGAGCCAATTCAACAATTCTTTTTTTTTTTTTTCGTGTAGGCAAATTTTTACACACACCATATACGTAATACTCAAACTCAAGACCTTTTAGACGTCATTTGGACGCTTTTCTTATTGCTTTTTAAAATAATCTTCTAGTTTAAATAATTTTTATATTAAAAAATTATTTTAGAAAATAAAAAAAAAACCTCAAATAAAACCTTAATTGATACCAAAGCTCCCAACCAACAAATCAAATTGAGCTGCTTAATTCAATAATAACGGCAAAAACCAAGCTACGAGCTAAACTGTTCTATATCGGGCACAAATTAAAAGTAAATGAAGTTCAAATCATAAATAAACCAACTATTAAATAAAAACCCAAATGCACTTTCCGATTTCCCTCATTAATAATAATGTGAAAGGCAGCCGATTCCGTGGGAAACCAACCTTCCGTCTCTTCAGCCTCCTCCATCGTGTTAGTCTCCTCCTTTTTCGCCACCATCATCTCCTATGAGCCCAACTGGCCATACTTTCTCTTTAATGTTCTCCTAAAGCAACACGCCAAACCCTAATTCTTGAATAATTATAGCTGACGCCACTGTATTCCATTTCTCGAAGGAAGAAAAGAGAGTAAAAAGAGCAAATATCACAAATGTTTGGGTTGGTCCAACTGTTGAAGCAAGAAAAGTTTTGAAGTTGCTACTTGTTGCGAGCAATAATATATGCGGCAGTAGAGTAAGAGGATAAAATGGTTTAGCAATGTGCATATATCCGGCACGCCAACAGATAGTTGAGAGACATAAAAAATACCAGAAGTTTTTTATGTGAAAAACCCGAAAAGGGAAAAACCACGGGCCTAGCCCAGATGAGAAAATTCCACTAAGTTTGAATGAATTACAAAGCTTGAATCGCTCCTTTACTTGGAGATGGTAGAATTACAATAGATTGGAGAGTTAGACAAAAGTCTGGTGATGGTCGATGAATGAAATGTTGGCAATGGTTGAGAAGAACTCCAGTTGTGATCGACGGCGAGGAAGCTATCAAATTCTTCCATTCTCTTCCTCCTTTCTTCCCCCTATCCCTCATGAGAAGAATGGGGGCTATTTATTTATTTATTTATTTTGAGAGGGAATGGCTTGTAAATATGGGGATGATCAAGGTCAAGATGGGAGTGATTTGAATGGACGACCGATATTGATCCCTTTGATCATGGACCGTTTATTGATCATTTGAATGTCTTAATGACATCAAATTTGGCGATCTTGGGTTCATTAGATTTGTCTAATCGACCAGCTCAATTTGACTATAAGCATGTCTCGTTTAGAATTTGTTTGGTAATCTAAATTATGGATTGAACCTTCCAAAAGTGCTTTGAGTCTTCGATTTGGAGCCATTTGGGCTTGGATTTAGTCGAATTTGGTATGTTTAGTTCGTCTCTTTGAGACATTCAGTTTGAATATAAGTTTACTGAAATCTGAGTTCGAATGATCTTGAATTAAATTTTCAAAACTTCCATCTCTCATTTGCATCGAGATTCCTACAGACAAGGCGAATTTTTTGGTGACTTATCACTACTTGATCAAAGAAGGCCAAAAGTTTTTTTCTAATGTTGGTCATCGATCAATGGAGAAGGGGACCAGAGAGATTTTTCTACCATCAACTGCTTTAGTACAAGCAGAGAGGGAAGGAGCAAGAGGCATCTGAAAGACTGCAACAATGATTAGGGAAGTGTCTAAAAGAACATCATGCTTTAGCTTCAATCCTTTTTAATCGAGCAAGCTAAGGTGACGAGATGAGGGATCATGTGAAAATCATGGACCGAGGTCAAGGATGGTGCACTTTGTAAGTTTCATGTGAAACATGTCAGATTGGTTTGGTTTAGGTTTGATGTGTCATGATAAAATCATCTTGATCCGGCACGAATCTCGAGGCAATTTTAGTTTGGAAGTTTCAAAAATTAAATCCGGGGTCATCTGAACTCCGATTTCAACAAACTTATAGTCGAACTGAGCATCTCAGAAATACGAACCTAACGACACCAACTTCAACTCAATCCGAGTCCAAATAGGTCCAAATCAAGGACCCGAAGCACATTTGGAAGGTTCAATCCACAATTTGGATTACCAAACGGTTTCCAAACAGTATATGCTTATAGTCAAATCGAGTGGCTCGACGAGACGAATCCAACGAACCTAAGATCATCAAATTCTGATATCATTAAGACCTTCAAATGTCTGATAAACGGTTCATGATCAAAGGATTCAATATCGGCCGTCCATTCAAAACACTCCGTATTAGCCCATGATTTCTCATCTATTTACTGCTCATGCCATCCATAAAAAACTATAAATAGTCCCTCATTTCTCTTAAGAGGGGACCCAAGCCAAGAAGAGAAGAAGAGAAGAAAAAGAAGAGAGGAAACTCCTCCTGGACCACCGCCGGAATTCTGCCCTACGCCTGAATCACGCCGGAATTTTGTCTTACACCGGAATTCTGTTGTCCAACACCTGAGCGAAGTCAGAATTCTTGCCAAGTAAAATCAGAACTCTGTTCTACACCGGAATTCTCTTAAACGACGCCGGAATTCTATCCGACCTCCGAAGGACGCCAACATTCAGCCTGATTTCTAAGTAACATTGTTTGACATTGTAACTGTCTACTCCTAAAGAGATTCATTGTAATCTAATCGTCCTAAGTTTTTAAGGACGATTCATCTCTTGTATTCCAAGAAAACGCTAGTGGATCTTTTTCAACTGGGCGCGGCCCCGTGGTTTTTTCCCTTTATAGGGTTTTCCACGTACACATACTAGTGTTCTTTTTATTTTCTGTTTGTGCGCCGAATATCCGTTCAACGCTAAGACGCAATTTTTCTAAATTCTATCGCCGCGTATATTCGAGTCCGCAACAAGGTTATTACAATGTCAGCCATTGGTTTGATCTAGAAGCTTATTATTTTTTTCAAGTGTACTCTTGAGAGTGGGATGAAGCCCAACAATTTTGCAATTTCATATGTGTTGAAGGCCTGTCAACTACAAAAATTCTAAAGCTTAATGTTTGGTTCATTGGTGATCCACCAAGTGTGGATTGGCGTTTGGCATATTTGTTGAACTTAGTCTTGTTAGCATGTATACCAAATGTGGGTCGTTGAATGATTCATTGAAGTTGCTCTATGAAATCCATGTAAAGAGTTTCATCTCTAGAAAATTATTATTTTAGGTTGTATTCAAAAAGGTTACATCATCGGGGATACTAAACTATGTATGGTGTGCTAGATAAGATTTAGACTAAATCTGATAACTAATTTGAGGATTATTTATTAGGATTCAACGGAGATAAAAGAATAATTTGATCTCCTCTGAATTACAAGTTAAATCATCGAGAAAAGATATCTGAAGCGTACTTGAATCAATTGACATGAAGAATTGAGGTTTTAAGTCTTTCACGTTTGAAGCGGTATTCTCCAAGAGAGCGAGAGACCCCTTTTTTCACTCAAGATGAAAAATGAGGGAAATGAGAATCTTAACCACTTAACTAAGACCACGACCGTTTTATATTTTAAATATATTTATTTTATTTCAGCTCCTCATTAAAATAAAAAAAATACTTGGCCTCTACATAATATTAATTCAATACAAAATTAAATGAGATGCCACATAAGCCAAATACTAATTTAATTCTTGAATAGATCACGAATTTAATTGGCTCTATTTTAGATAGCTTCTAATGTATAATACTATATTTGTATATATATATATATATATATATATATATATATATATATATATATATATATATATATATATATATATATATATATATAATCATACATTATAAAATAATCATAAGTGTTCAATATTTATTATCTTTATGAAATAACATCTCTAGAAAATCTAGTTTATTAATTATATCAATATAGAATCAAAGCGACCTTTGTTATATTCTTCATAATAAGACCCATCAATGATTATTATATTAACATAATTAATGAAATATATCAAGTATGGATGTGTAGCATAAAAATTTCATATGATGTGATCTCAAAGTATGATTATTTTCAATTGTTCTAATATTATAACTCAAAAGAGTTATCACTAAAGATTCAATACTGTATTCTAAATTGCAACTGAAATTAAGTAACTTTATTTTAGAGTTTTTAATAACCAAAATAACAACACTTTAATCTGATAAAAAAATTCATAATAATTAAACAATATAAATAAGCTCCCACTATGCTAGCGTATCATCAAAATAAATTACACCCATACGAGCCACATGCTCATGAAATACTTTAGATGGTAATCATTTGTAAGTGGGACTGTAATCATAAAGTTGGTACTAACATGTTCAATAGGAATTTGAGAACTCTGAACCATTTCTTTCACAACAAGAAACTTAATGCCAATATGTTTGGATTTTGACGAGGTCATATTGTTCTTGGAATATAACTCAGTTATTTTATTTTCATAATTTATCTTTAATGGTCTCTCAATGCCATCAATAATGTGTAGCCCGTGATATAATTTTGTAATCATATTTTCTAATTTGAAGCCTCATAACAAGCTATGAATTCTGCTTACATTATAGAAGAAGCTATAAATAATTACTTGACACTTTTTCAAAATATAGCTTCTCCAACTAACATGAAAATATAGCCTGAAAGTGGATCTCCTGCTATCAAGGCAACCAACAAAATCAGAGTCGGAATACCCCATAATCTCTAAATAATTAGATCTCTGATATGCGAGCATGAAATCTCTTATCCTTTTAGATATCTCATAACCTACTTCACTACTTTCCAATGATCCATTCTCGAGTAACTTAAATATCTACCAAGTATTATAATAATATATGTAATATCAGGATGTGTACAAACTTGAGCATACATAAGACTCCCTACTGTTAATGCATAAGGGATCTTATCCATCTATTGCTTTTCAACTTCATTTATTGGGCATTAAAGCATGCTAAATTTATCCCCTTTTGCAATGGGTGTATCTCCCGGTGCTCAATCTTTCATGCCAATTATAATAAGCACTTTATCAATATAGGTTGTTTTGATAAACTAAGTATACCATAGGAGCAATCCTGATGAATTTGTTTACCTAACATAAAGAATAAATTTTTAAGATCACTCATTTCAAACTTATTTGAAAAAAATCTCTTAGTCTCATACAAAAAGCACATATCACTGCTTGCTAGCAGAATATCATTGACATATAATACCAGGAGAATAAACTTATTCCCACTGATCTCATAATAAATATGTTGATTAATAATATTTTCTTTAAAACCAAATGAAGAAATCATTTGATCAAATTTCTTATACCATTGACAGGATGCTTGCTTTAAACCATAAATGGATTTATTTAATTTGCACACTTGGCATTTTGAATCAGAAGATTGAAATTTTCTGGTTGCATCATATATATAGTTTCCTTAATGTTTTCATTAAAAAATATAGTCTTTACATCCATCTGATGTAACTTCAAATCATAATGAGTTGCAAGTACCATAATAATTCTAAAATAGTCTTTCAAAAAATGGGAGAGAAAGTCTCTTTATAATCAATGCTTTCCTTTTGAGTGAAACCTCTAGCAACTAGACGTGCTTTATATCTTTTAATATTATCTTTTACATCCATTTTCATTTTAAAAATTCATTTACAAATAATATGTTTTGATCCTTCAGGCAATTCAAAAATATCCGAAATATTATTATCTATCATTGATTTCATCTTATCTTCCATAGCCTCTATCTAAGGAATTGGCATATTATTTGACTTGACTAAATAAGATTAGGTCATATTCCAATCCCATATTAAACTCATATTCTTAGATATATACGATCGATGTTCTCTTTTCTCTTATAGATCTTCTTAGTTTCACTTCAATTTGAGGTTGTTGTTCTTCTATATATGTAGGAGATAACTCAAAAGTATTTTGAATATCTAAATTTATAATCTAAATAACATCAAGCATGATTACCTGATCATTTTCTATTGCAATAATAAGAGTAGTAATATATTCCTCATCAAAATTAATATCTCTAAGTTTATCACTCCCACTATATTCAATATCCTCAATAAACTTAGCATTGCCCATCTCAAAATATGATTTATTTGAGGAATCATAAAACTTAAAACCTCTTGACCTTTCAGAATATCTAATAAAATAGCAGCTAATAGTTCTTGAGTCCAATTTTCTTTTATTAGGCTTATATGACCTAGCCTTAGCTAGACATCACCAAGTATGAAAATGTCTAATACTAGGCTTTTTTCCAATCCACAACTCATATTGAACTTTAGTTACTACTTTGCTTGGAACTATATTAAGAAATATACTGCAGTCTTTAAGGCTTCTCCCCAAAGTAATTTTGGTAAAGAAGAATGACTAATCATACTTCTAACTATATACTTTAAGATTTTATTTCGTCTCTCAGCTGCACCATTTTGACTTGGAATCCCTAGTATAGTGTATTGAGGATGATGCCATATTTTACTAAATATCTTATAAAAGGGTTTGGATATTATTCACCTGATTCATCATATCTACCATAGTATTCACCACCACAATTAAAGTTGACAGCTTTAATCTTCTTACCAAGTTAATTTTTAACTTCAAATTTAAAGATCTTAAATACATCCAGGGTTTTTTATTTTTCATGTATTAATTATAAGTACCCATAACAAAAATAATCATCTATGAAAGTAATAAAATACTATTGATTATTCTAAGAAGTTGTAGGGAATAGGCCACAAATATCAGTAAGTATTAATTTCAAGATATTTGAACTCCTTTTGGCACATATTTTTTTAATATTTATTTATTCCATTAATACATTCAATATAAATTTTAAAATTAGTATAAATAAGAAAATCAAAAATTTTATTTGACACAAACCTTTCAATTTTTTGTTTAAAAATATGTCCAAAATGTCTGTGCTATAAAATAAAGGAATTTTCATCAGTTAATTTTTTCTTTGTACCAAAATTATTTATACGTAAAGTTATATTTATTTATGAGGCAGAAATATCCAATTTATATAGACTATCAATCAAAAAATATGTACCAATGAATTATATAGACTATCAATCAAAAAACATGTACTAATGATTTTTAAACACTGAAAGAGACTGAATTTTCTATTTCTAAATGAACAAGAGTAACTAGATTTGTCCAAATATGAAATAAAAATCAGATTCCATCTAAATGATGGTATATAAAAAGTCTCACACAAATTTAAAATACAATCAAATTTTAAGTACAATCTATATAAGACTATAATTTTAAAGGAGCTTTATTGGCCTTCCCCATATAAATGATTTTTTTAGCATTAGTTGACACTCAGCTCCTTAGACAACCCTACATAGGTACACTTATGTAAGTAGTTGCACATATATCTATCCACCAAGTATAATTTGATACTAAGATCAAATTAACTTCAGAACAAACAAGATTTAGAAGTTTATCCTTTTTTATAAGCTAATTAGTATATTTAAGACAATTCTTCTTCGCATGACCAGTCTTCTTACTGAAGAAACAAGTAATAAACAAATCTTACTTTTGTTATACTTTAGGTTGTGAAGTTTATTTATCAGTAGCTCCTTTAACTTTATAATTCCATTTTCTTTTGGTTGTAATATCATGAAAAGAAGAAGCTAAGTGAGCACTTTCTATCATTTCTTGTATAAATCTTTCTTCCTCTTGTACACATTGAACAATGAGCTCATTAAGAGTCTATTTTTTTCTTTTGAGTAATATAACTTATCTTAAAATGTATGAATTATACAAGAAGAGATTAAGACTAGATGCACAATAATATCATCAGATAATTTTAACTTTAGTGCTCTTAGTCTTGTAGCAAGATTAGATATGTCCATAATGTATTCCCTTATGCTCTCTTTGTCTTTATACCACATTAAAATAAGTTTACTAAGAATAGTACTTATTTCAACCTTTTTAAAACATGTAAAACTAACGGTCTACTATTTAGCTTAGGAACTTCTTAGCATTTTTCTTCTCAGGCATTGCACCCATGATGATATTTGGAATAGAGTGCTTCATGATCATAAGACTCATGCAATTTGAACTCTCAAACTTTTTAAAAAATGAGCTTTTTTCAATAGTGTTTTTAACAGTAAGGGTAGAAGGGCGTTTAGTCAATATCGCATAGTCTAAATCCATACACACAAGAATAATAGTAATATGCTCTTTGCATTTCTTAAAATTAGAGCCATTAAGCACTGTAATATTACTTAAATTGATAGAAATTGAAAAAATATTAATTCAGAAAGAATAAAAATGAGCTCACAATTAGTAATAACGCAAGGTGAGCCCTTTATAAGATACCTAAAACAACATCATAATTTAGTCTTTATACAAAAATTATAATTTGTAAATGACACCCTTAAAATTATAGTTAATAAATATTAATAATAAATTCTGCCAATAATAAGCCTTTCTTTAGACCGACTTATTATATATATGAATAATTTCAAAATTATCACATATTTATTACTATATATTTATATTTTAGTAAAAAATAATCTTCCTTTTGGCCGATTATTTTTTGCATAGACTTAAATAAATTTTTAGCATTATTCAATTAATTTTAAAATAAAAGAAATTGATCTAATAGAGATCACTTTGGTGACATATTATTTTAATTTAATTTAATTTTAAATTAATGAATATGTATTTTAAATGAGAAATACTTAATTGATAAAATATATTGAATAAATGAAATTAATTCAATCATTCATCAACTTTTCTCTATAAAAAATATGCATCATAGTATACTTAAGTTTAATTAATTCCATGAATTAACTTTAACAGGGAGAAAACATTAGTTAAAAAAATCACTAAATTAACTCTAATCAACCAATGCCCATTAATAATTTCACAAGGCATCAATATCGAAATTATTTTGAATGAGTGTCATGCATTTGTCACATAAAGTTAATTTGATTTTAACATGCCATTAAAGCATCATTATGAATAAAAATATTCATTAAATCTATTTATGCATGCAAATAAAAGAAACAAAACTATACTTTGAATAGACCAATTACAGCAAACTATTTTATCAGTTATCATTAAAAGTAAAGTAGTGTAACTACTTTGTAAGTTATCATTTATTTTGGGATAGTTAGGGGATTCGAGCCTGAATGAGATGAGAGGAACGCATTCCGTCGACCACTCGGCCCTCAGACCCGATCTCCAGTTATCATTTTTAAATAAATGATAGAAAAATGAATGACCAAAAGTTGCATCTATTCAGTAATGAAATTTTAATAAACATTCAGTAAATTTAAAACAGATAAATTCAAATAACATTAATGCAACAGTTCACAGTAACCATAATTTTTCTAATGGTTGCATCTTTTGGAGAAGTAATTAATTGGATTGCCTGTGTTGATTAAAAAAAACTGTGGAAGAAGACGACGCAAGGAAGAAGAATTATACAGTGAAGGAAATATTTATAATTTGGATTCAACACCTTCTTTTATTTTCTATGATAGAAACAAAAAAATTTTGAAAATTTTGGCAATTACTTCATGCCGAAAATTAAAATTTTTCAAATGAAAACCATTATCAAATAAAGATTTCTTTTGACCAAAAAACTTAAATAATTAGTAACATGATTACACAAAACATTATTTCTCATGGATTCAAAATGACAACCGAGCTCTGATACTACTTGTTATGATTCAATGGAGGTGAAAGAATAATTTGATCGCCTCCGAATTACATGTTAAATCATCAAGAAAAGATATCTAAAACATACTTGAATCCATTGAAATGTAGAATTGAGGTTTTCAGTCTTTCACGTTTGAAGCGGCGTTCTCCAAGATAGCGAGAGACCTATTCTTTTCACTCAATATGGGAAATGAGAGAAATGAGAACCTTAACCGATTAAACTGAGGACCATGACCCTTTTATACTTTAAATATATTTATTTTATTTTATCCCATTATTAAAATAAAATAAATATTTGACCTCTACATAATATTTAATTCAATACAAAATTAAATAAGATGCCACATAAACCAAATACTAATTTAATTCTTAAATAGATTATAAATTTAATTGGCTCTATTTTAGATAGCTTCTAATGTATAATACTTTATTTATATGTATATATTTATATGGGCTCACATAAAGAAATTTTCCAACATTATTATAAGTGATGATTCTGCATTGGAGAAGTCATTGCATATTTATTTTATAAAAATTGGCTTGGAGATTAATTATTTGTTAGTTTTGTGTAGAATTTGATTGTGTTGATCAATCAAGTTATACAGTTTCCTTGTATCTTAGTTTCATCGATTGAGCTTGTCGGGGGGTTTAGGGGGTCCTCCCCCTACACTCGAAATTTTTTTCCCTACAACAGCACATTAATGTGGCGCTGTGTACCCGAGCGTTGCGGTGCTATACTATTTACTTGGAGAAAAACAGAGAGCGGAGCACCGTGGCGCTCCATCCCGGTACTGCAATGAGCACTAAAGCATTGCAAACCCGACGTTGCGGTACTATCAGGCAAACTCGAGATAGAGAGTTGAGCGTTGCAACCTGGTGTCGTGAAGCTACAAGGTCAACTCAGCAATTTTCATTCTCTTTTTTATGAAGGGTTGCGTCCATTGGTGGTTGTATTATATCTCTTGGTTAGTTACGTTCTAAGGTAAGAACGGTATAAAAGAGAAGATAGACAAGGAGAGAGTGAGATAGAAGAGAGACTTGTATTATTTTCTCCCAAATTTTTTTAGTGAATTTCTTAATGCAGTGTGGCTAAGTAATTTTTTCTTAATTTTGGGTTTTTTTCACGCTAAATCATGATTTGCTTTATTTCCACTACAATTTTCTATTTATTATTTGTTTCATTGTGTAGTTTACTCTTACTTCCCCCAATATTATTTTCTTGCTGCTGAACATGAGTTTTTTTGCTAAGCTATCCAGTACGGATAATCTAATGCACATAAAAAATTAATTATCGTGGAATACTATTATTTTCTTGTATTAGTGTTCATGTAAAACACATGCCGACATATGTTTGACACTCTTGAAATTATGTCGAACCCATTTATGTGTGAAATTTAATTTCGACATGATTTGTGAATGAGTTGAGGCATTGGACAATTGCAAGACACAGGCACACAAAGAAATAAAATTGTGCAAAATTTAAAATTGTAGGGCAACAAAGGATAATTTAAAAAGATACTTATGTGCCCTATCCAATCTCGTGCCCCTGACATTCCTATATCCTTATCTTCTTTTGTAACGATGAGGATGAAACTCACAGTTGCCATATCGTGGCCACATCTCAAGGTTACCATGCTCTCATTGATGGAATCAAGTATCGCCTGTAGCCATCTCCACATTCAACAGAAGCGATCATGTGCATCACAGCCGCTTCTTCTATGATTGTGTGTACATCCCTGCCTAGTCTTTCATGACATGATAGTTTTTATTCATATCCTCATCTCATATAAACACTAGCATTTTTTTGCTTATGGATTATTTATTCATAGTAATGTTAGAAATTTTATGATAAATTTGGAGAACTAATCATGTTGTTTCTTTTAATTAGTAAAGCCTATCTTCAAAATCTTATTTAAATGTTTTACAAATTTTCTTAAAATTCCACCACCACTCGATCATAGGAAACTTATTATTTTGATCAATACAAGTGTATATATTGCCTAACTCTTAAGAATCATGGAACAAGTACTCATATATATATATATATAGTTCAGAAGTGCATAAACATCCATTTAGACTTGTTGCGGACTAGAAAATTTACGGCAATAGAGAGATAAAGAGCTTAATGTCTTAGCTTTGAACAAAGATCTTGCACAAAAACCCAATAAAAAGAGAGGGGTGCGAGAGTCATAAGAGATACCAAAATTTTTACGTGAAAAATATTGAAAAGGGGAAAAACTATGAGGCATGGCCCAGTTAAACTGATTTCATTAGTGTTTGTAGTCAATTACAAATGGTGGCCTTCCGCGGAGGGAAGACATTGGCTCAATGTACCATATAGAGCACATAACATGGCTGGGGTTGGATGAATCCAATAATAAGGGAGCTTCTCAAGAGAATGTTGGCATGTTCATTTGATTTTTAGGACTGTATTTGGGCAATAGAGATCTGAGGGACTGTAGTTGGTGAGCAATGGTGGTTGGAGAGTTCGAAGTTGGCGGGCGACGGTGGTTGGAGAGATCACGAGAGACAGAGGTCGGGGGGATCATAGCCGTCGGGCGACGGAGGTCATAGGGATTGTAGTCGGCAGGCGACGGTAGTCAGAGGGGCCATAGTTGAAGAGCGACGAAGGTCGAAGGGACCGTAGCAGGTGGACGACAGTGGTTGGAGGGACTGTAATTAGTGAGCGACAGAAGTCTGAGGTACTCTAGTCGGTGGATGATGGAGGTTGGAGGAGCCATTGTCGGTGGGCGATGATGACCAGAGGAACCGTGGCTAGTAGGCCACGGTGGTCAGAGGAACCATAGTCAATGGGAAATAAAGTTCGGAGGGACCATAGTAGGCAGGCGATAGTGGTCGGACTGAAAGTAGTCGACGAGTAATGATGGTCAGAAGGATCATAGTCAGCGAGCGATGGAGGTTGCAGGGTCGACGGGCTATGTTGGTCTTAGGTACCCTAGTCGACGAGTGATAGAGTTCGGAGGGACTGTAGTCAGTGGGTGACAGTGATCAGAGGGACTGTAGTCTACGGGCCGGCAATGATGGTCGGAGGGATCGTAGTCGGCAAGCAACAGTGGTCGGAAGGATAGTAGTCAGTTGGAGATAGTGGCCTGAGGGATCGTAGTTGGCAGGTGGCGAAGGTCGACGACCGGGCGGTGATCCAATATGGTCGAACAAAAGTTCGACAGAGGTCAGTAGCCAGGTGGACATCGAGTAGCGGTCGGTGGACAAGAGGTAGTTCAGTGGTCGAACGATGGTCTGACAACGGTTGATAAAGGTTCGCCGGTAGTGGTGCTGGAGCTCTTGAAGCCTCAGAGCTCTCTCCAATCTCTAGCCAAAAGGTCTCCCCTCATGTAGAGAGTGAGAGTTTATTTATAGATTTTTTTAAAGTGGCATGCTCCATAAATATGGAGATGATCTAGGGCAGGTACTGAGTGTTTCATCGAAGGGACCGTATTGATTCCCCCAATTATAGAGTATTTTTTTAAGTATTTAAGTGCCTTAATCATGTCAGAATTTGGCGATCTTGGGCTCGTTGGATTCTTCTCGTCGAGCCGCTCGATTAAACTATAAGTATGCCATATTTTGATATCATTTTATCTTCCAATTAATGCTTTGAACCTTCCAAATATGCTTTAGACTCTTAAATCAGACCCATTTGGGCTCGAATTGGACCTATTTTGGGGTCGTTAGGTTCGTCTCTTGATACATTCAATTTAGCTATAAGTTCATTGAAATCAGAGTTTGGACTGGCCCAAATTAAATTTTTAGAAGTTTACAACTTAAATACGCCTCTAGATTCATGCTCGGTGAAAACAATTTTTAGTGTCATATCAATTGCCCCTCTATTTTGGATGTTAATCTAGCAAGGTCTTTATATATACATATAATTTCAGCATTCTGTAAAGTCTGAGTGTTAATCGGAATAAGAAATATCAAAATTTACTCTTTAAGTTTTCCGAGTAGCCAAAATTAATCATAAAGGCTCTTTTAAGCTTCGAATGTATCAAAATTGAGTCCAGAACGTTGAAAAATAATTTCAGTAACACTAAAAACGTCCGAATCAAACCTTTTGAAGCAAAAATATGTTAATTTTATTTTGCCACTCTTTTTTTTGTAAGTCGTGAGCCTCTCTCTCCATGAGAGAGGCGACAGAGGAAAATATTTTATTTTATTATTATTATTTTCACAATTAATTTTAATTTATTTTCTTTTTAAATTATTTTTAAAAAGAAACTATTTATTTTTTGGCCCAAGAAAATTTGAAATTTATTGAAAAAGTTCAAAATATTATATAGAAAGGAAATAATTAATTTAATGTATATTTATTTTATTTATTAATATAATTAATTTTGAATTATTTCCTCTTTAATTTTTTTAAAAATACAAGTAATTTATATTTAGGCATTAAAAAATTCTAAAAATTAATAAAAAAATCAGAAATTTTTATTTCGATTTCTTCCACATGGATTTTTAAATACTCCCCTTAGAGGTGGAGGAAGAAGGCACACTTTTCTTAAGTCGGTCCAAAAATTTTCCCTTAAATTGAGAGAAATTTGACTAGCCAAAATTTTGATGTTCCTAACGGCGATTAAGACCCATTATTCTTACTTAAGCTCCAGTTCACTCCCATTTAGAGGAAAAACTGTCCGGCAAGAGTTTAAATACTAGCGACGGTATTGATGAAGACCTGATACTCTTACGCAGGCTCTAATTCATTCCCATTGGTGGAAAAACTATCCGGCAAGCGTCTAAATACCAGTGATGACGGTGATCAAGACACAGTACTCTTATGTAGGCTCTAGTTCACTCACATTATGAAACAATTATCTGGTAAGAGTCTAAATACCGGTGGCTATGGCGATCGAGACTCGGTACTCTTACCCAGGATCCAGTTCACTCCTAATGGGGGAAAAATTATCCGTCAAGAGTCAAAATATCGACTATGGTGGTGATCGAGACTCGATAATCTTACTCAGGGTCAGTTCACTCCCATTGGGGGAAAAATTATTTGGCAAGAGTTTAAATACCAAAAACGATGGTGATCAAGAACCGGTACTCTTACACAAGCTCCAATTCACTCCTATTAGAGGAAAAGCTATATGGCAAGAGTCTACATACCAGTGGCAGTCACGATCGAGACCTGGTACTCTTATGTAGGCTCCAGTTCACTCCCATTAGGGAAAAAACTATCCAACAAGATTCTAAATACTGATGGTGAGCATCAGGCGAAGGGTTGATGATGGTGGTGGCTGAGCTGCATTCTATTGAAAGTAGTAGGCATCCATGTTGATGGAGGAGGATTGGAAAGAGCCTGGTGGAGGTAGCTAGGTGGTGTATCGATAGAAGTAATCTGGCAGCATACTAATAGTGTCAAATGAGCGAAGGCCTGTCAAGGCTCTGATACTTTTAAGATTGTTCGTCGGAGGAATGCTCAATAACATTAATCTTTATGGAAGATGATGAGAGAGATCTACACAAGATGTTTGACCTATCCGAGATTATTTGGTAAAGTATTACATTATGGCGTTAACATGTGTGAAAGAGGTCGAGAGAAGCTACCAAAGATATTTGACCTATCCAAGGCTATTTTCTAAAGTATTTCTTGATGGTGTTAACCTGTGTGGAAGACGTCGAGGGAATCCATCAAGGATGTTTGACCTAGTCAAGATTATTTATCAAAGTATTACTCAATGACATTAACATGTATGAAAAAGGTCGAATTGAATCCCTCTGGGATTGATTATGCCCTGATTGGGAGGGGGAGAATGCCACATGTATCTTGACTTGAAGGTGAAGAAAGTTCTGTCATAAGACTGTTATTGCCTTTTTGAGGTCAAGACTATTTCATTGCTCATAGAATAGAAGTCCATCCAAGGATTGTATTTGAAGTCTAAGAAGCTTTATGATAGATAATTATTAGTAAGATTATTTTTGGACAAGTAAAATATTGGAAGGACTTGCTTGATTATAACCATATTCAAAATTATAACCAATGTTGCCCCCCCCCCGCCCCCCCCCCAAAGTCCAAATATTCTTTCCATAAAATTGATGCAGCGATGGCTGATAGTTAAAATGTGATGGAATAATGTCTGCTCGCTATTGCGATGGAGTTGCCCTTAATATTGAAGGACTTCTTTGGACTTGATATTAGGTCATGGTAAATTGACTATCTCGTTTTAACTGTGCACTGGACGTTGACATGAACTACCTCTCAAGGTTAGAGTAAATATTTTCCCCCATTTAGGAATTATTTCCAACATAATTAACATAATGATGGCTAATAGTTAACAGACGATAATGCATGTTTTCTTCCCTTTGAGGTTGCCCTTAATATTGAAAGACCTCTTTTGAATATGATAATAGATCATGATAAGGAGACTACCATGCTTCGACCATGCCCAGGATGTTAATGTGAATGACCTTTCAAGGTTGCAGCAAAGGTTGCCTCTTAGCTAGGAATAATATTCTCACAGATAAGATCAAACTGTTGCGGACTGGAAAATTTACGGTGGTAGAGAGATAAAAAGCTTAATATATTAACTTTGAAAGTATATATAGTCTATATGAGTGAGCTCTTTAATAAGATAAAGAGGTTTGATGCATCCCTATATGCATTACTTATATCATGATATCAAGCACATGATTTAATAATTTAGAAAATAACTTTTTTCTCCATACGCACACATCAGTTAAAGAATAAAAGTTCTAAAAATAAATTTCAAGTCTTATTAAAATAACTTTCATTTAAAACAAAGGTTACAAACTTGCAAAATAAGTCACTATAGAACCCATAAAATTTTTTTAACATAGGTTATGTTTGAACAATTTTTCTTTAAACTCCTGTTGGTATAAGAGCTTTGTTGCATCCTAGACTATTTGTAGCGGTAGAGAGACATAAAGCTTAGTGCCAAATATTTCTATAAAGATCCAACACACATATAGATAAAGAGAGAGAGAGAGAAAGAGAGAGAGGAGAGAGAGAGAGTGTGTGTGTGTGTCATAAGAGATACAAGAATTTTTACTTGAAAAACCCTGAAAAGGGAAAGCCACGGGGCCTAGCCGAGTTGAAATAGTTTCACTATTGTTTATTGTTGATTATAAATGAGGCCATCCAGTAGGGGGAAGGCCTTGGCTTGATGTAGTAAATATACATCATATATAGCATATTATAAGGAGGTAGTTTGAAGAATTTAGTGATATGAGAGTTATTCTCAAGAGAGTGCAGGCCTGTTCATTCAGCTAGCAAGACCATAATCGGGTGACAATGGTCGAAAGGACCATAGCTGGTGGGCGATATTAGTCAGAGGGAATGTAGTTGGTGGGCGTAGTGGTCAGAGGATAGTCAGTGGGCGATGGTGGTCCAAGCGACCGTAGTCAACAGGTAGCGAAGGTCATAGGGACCATAGTTGGCAAGCGACAGTGGTAAGAGGGATCTTAGTAGGCGGGAGGTCAGAGGGACTATAGTTGGCAGGCGATGGTGGTCGAAAGAACTGTAGTCAGCGGGCAACAAAGGTCAGAAGGACAGTAGTCGGCGTGCGAAAGTAGGTCTGAGGGACCATAGTCAGCGGGCGACAAAGGTCGAAGGGCCCACAATCACAGGGCAAAGGTAGGTTGGAGGGACAATAGCTAGTGGGTGATGGTCGAAGGGACCGTAGTCGGCGGGCGACGGTGGTCAAATAGATCGTAGTCGGCGTGTGATGTTGGTCCAAGGGACCATAGTAGGTGGGCAACGATGGTCCGAGAGACCATAGTCTGCAGGTGGTGGAGGTCACAAGGACCATAATTGGCGGGTGACGGTGGTAAGAGGGAACTTTGTCCGGTGTAAAAGGGAAGTCGAAGGGACCGTAGTCGGTGGGTGACGATGGTCAAAAGGGTTGTAGTCTGCGGGCGATTGAGGTCAGAGGTACCGTATTCGGTGGATGATTGGAGGTCAGAGGGATCGTATTTGGTGGGCAACTGTGGTCGAAGGGACCGTAGTCAGTGGGTGACTATGGTCGGAGGGACCTTAGTCGGGTGATAGGAGCTCAGTGGGACCATAGTTAGAAGCAACTGTGGTAAAAAAGATAGTAGTAGGCGGGCGATGGTGGTCGAAGGGACCATAGCCGGGGGGGGTGATGTTGGTCGGAGGGACCTTAGTCGGCGAGCAACAATGGTTTGAGAGACCGTATTTGGTAGGTGGTGAAGGTCGCAGGGACTATAGTCGGTGGATGATAGTGGTTAATGGGACCCTAGTTGGAGGTCGAAGGGAGTTCAGAGGGATCGTAGTTGGTGGGTGACAGTGGTCAAAGGGACCGTAGTCGGTAGGAAACGGAGGCCGGAGGGGATCATATTCAGCGGGAGACAGGAGGTCGGAGGGACTATAGTCGGTGGGCGATGGTGGCCAAAGGACTATAGTCTACAAGTGGCAGGAGGTTGTAGGGACTGTCTGGTGGTTTGGCGGTGGTCAGCAATTGGGCGGTGGTCTAGTGTTAGTTGGCGACCAAGCGCTAGTCCGATGATGGTCTTGCGGAAGTTCGGTGAAGGTCGACGGCCAGGTGGTAGTCCGACAACGATCGATAGCCAAGCGATGGTTCGACGATGGTCAGGCGAAAGTCCGATGGCAGTCGGCAGCCAAGTGAAAGTTTGGTAGTGATCGGCGATCGGGCTGTGGTCTGACAATGGTCAGAATGACGTTTGACGACAGTCGGCGGCCGGGTGGAAGTTCGGAGGCCGTCAGAGGCCGGGTGGAAGTCCGACGATGATTGAGTGGACGCCCGACTGCGATCAAAGGCAAGGTGGAAGTCCGGTGATGGTCGGCGGCCAGACGATGGTTCGACGATGGTCGGGTGGAAGTACGGGGAAGGTTCGCCGGCGGTGGTGCTAGAGCTCTTAAAGCCTCAGACTCTCTCCAATTTGTAGCAAAAGGTCCCCTCATATAGAGAGTGGGAGTCTATTTATAGATTTTTGTGAGTGCGAGTCTCTAGGACAAGTTTGGAGTACTCCATCGGATGACCCATATTGATTCCCCTGATCATAGAGTATTTTTCTAGTATTTAACTGCCTTAATGATGTCAGAATTCAATGATCTTAGACTCGTTGGATTTGTCTCGCCGAGTCGATTGATTCGACTAGAAGCATGTCATATTTGGATATCATTTAGTCATCCAATTAATGTTTTGAACCTTCTGAATATGCTTCGGACTCTTAATTCGGACCCACTTGGGCTCAGATTGGACCGATTTTGCTGTCGTTGGGTTCATCTCTTCGATATGTTCAGTTTGACTATAAGTTTGCTGAAACTAGAGTTCAGATGATCCCGAATTTAATTTTGGAAGTTTCCAACTTGAATATGCCTCAAGATTTGCGCACAGTCTATTTTTGGTGACGTATCAAGCTTCAATATTTAAATAATTTGGGTTGAAACTATAATCAACTGGTTGAAATTCAAAATTCTCATTTAAAACAGAAGATATTATGAATTTATTGATTAATAGAAAGAGAAAAAGAAATATTGGTCCGACAACGTTCCTTTATTTGAAACAATTATACACTTACTCTTAGAATGAGTTCAATTTTATTCTCCGAACTGAAGATTGTGAATGACTTGCTAGAGCTGGTTTGTCCATACAGATATTATACTCATTCACTATAGATTAATTGCACATAATCAAAAATGAAAATCAACATAACATATTTCAAAAGAATATTAGTAATAATTCATGATTAACAGAATAGTAGGCATGTAAAATGCATAAAAAATATTATTGCATTTAGAAACATTTAAATTTGCTTTAAGAAACACTGATTGATCCTTAGAACACTTGCCTTGATCATCTCCTCAAAAACAGTTTTTGCACAGGGTACCTCTCTCTCCCTCTCTCTCTCTCTCTCTCTCTCTCTCTCGCGTTCTCTTTGATAAGCATTTAACGCACCATCTTGTATACAAGGTGGAACCTTCCTACCTCTGGTATGTACGTAATTCCCTGTTGCATTTCTATATGCAAAATTATTAATTTTTCTTTGATACTAACTGCAAAAGAAAAAAAAAAATCCAACCTAGAATGCCATTGTATGTAGAGATGCTTTCACAATGTAAAATGACATCGTGTAGCATTTGATAGATTTGATGCTTGATCTCCTTAATGTGAAAAATAATCAGTAATTTTTTCCTAGTATGCTAACTTATCATTTCCTCTACGGACATTAATTGAAAGTCATGAACATGAAAAACGACATACCTCGTACAATCAAACTATCAGATCACAACTGCTGCCAGCTTGTTTCTCCTATATAGTTCTAAGATCATTCAAGCTTTCTTCGCATTCCATATACATAATACTGTTTTCTTTGCCCTCTATGGATGTCTCCTTCTCTACCGCAAGCTTTCATATTCCACTTTTATTCTTCTTTAGCATTGCTTCTTTTCTCCTAGTTCACGGAGAGCTTCTGTTGCCCATTACTGACACCATTGACATTCAGCATCATCAGGTCCATATCGTTCATGTTCAAAAGCCAACAGTAAAAAAGTTCCAGCTCTTCAAATATAGAAAAAGTTGGTATCAGTCTTTCTTGCCTAATGACACCCTCTTCTCCGGCGAGCCACGCCTGGTCTATGCTTATCGCCAAGTGATCACGGGATTTGCCGCTTGGCTTACCCAAGAAGAGTTGAAGGACATTGAATCAATGGATGGGTTTCTCCTGGCTCACCAAGATGCCACCCTCCAGCACCGTACGACATATACCCCAAAATTCCTCGGACTCGATAGGGCGCAGGGCATGTGGTATGATTCCGGGTATGGCCAAGGGCAAATAATTGTTGTCATTGATAGCGGGGTGAAGCCCACCCACCCTTCCTTTAGCGGCCATGCCATGCCACCGCCTCCAGCAAAATGGAGAGGCACTTGCTATTGGGGCCCACCAATCTGCAACAACAAACTCATCGGGGCACTGGGCTTCAGAGGTGGGAGCTCAACCGCACCACTAGACAATCATGGTCACGGCTCCCACTGTGCAAGTATTGCAGCCGGTAACTTTGTCGATAATGCCAATGTCCTCGGCCAAGCTCATGGCACGGCCGCTGGTATTGCATCGAAGGCCCACCTCGCCATCTACAAGGCAACCACATGTAGCGAAATTCTTAAATCCATGGATGAGGGCATTCGCAACCATGTTGACGTGATGTCCATTTCCCAAGGCGATAGCTTACCAGACTTTCATGTGAACAGGATTGTAATTGGCTCATTTGCTGCAATCACAAAGGATATTGTCACTTGCGCGGCTGCGCCAAATGACCCACGCGTTAGTAGCATTGATAATGATGCCCCCTGGATCATAACCGTTGGCGCAGCCTCCACTGATAGAAGAATAACAGCGACTGTAAAGCTTGGCGATGGGCGAGAGTTCAATGGCGAATCAGCCTATCAGCCCAGTAACTATAATTCACCACAGCTACCGCTAGTGAAAGGCTTCCCCAACGTGAAAGGAAAGATAGTACTCGATGACTCAGCAGAAAACAATACTAAAACGGGTATTCACGTCCTACAAGATGGAGGGAAGGCGTTGGTTGTCATGGGTTTCCTTGGAAATTTAACACTTGCAGAACCTCATGTGATCCCAGCCGCATTTGTTACCCAATATGCAGCACAACAACTTACAAACTACGCAACCTCTACACCTAATCCGACGCAGCAATTATCTTTAAAGGTACACAATTTGGTGTCCGGCCCTCAACAGCTGTTGCCGCATTTTCAGGTCGAGGCCCTAGCCTTCGCAACGGAGGAATCATAAAGCCTAATGTAATCGCACCGGGCGTCAACATCCTTGCAGCATGGCCATTTGAGATTGGCCTAAACCACACAGGCACACATTTAACGTTCAATTTTGAAAGCGGCACCTCTATGGCCACACCACATGCAGCTGGTCTTGTTGCTCTTCTCAAGAGCAACCATCCTACATGGTCAGCTGCAGCAATCAAGTCGGCAATCATGACAACGGCTAGCACTACTGATAAAGATGGGAAACCTATTTCAGATCAGGCTGATGGGAAGAAAGCCAATGTATTTGCTACAGGATCGGGTCTTATCGACCCGCAGGCAGCTAACGATCCGGGTCTCGTATATGATATCCAACCCCATGACTACATTCGTTACCTCTGTGGCTTGGGCTTGTTTGATGATAAGAAAATTAGTGCCATAGTTCGGGGAAAGATAACTTGCTCTACCATTCGTAGCATCAAAGCAGAGGAACTAAATTATCCTTCCATAGGAGTGTCTCTTGGTGCTAACTCTGCACCAAAAACTGTGAGTAGAACAGTGACAAATGTTGGAGATGCTGGCACTACCTACACTGTGGATTTTGATGACCCGAAAGGTGTCAATATTGTGGTTTCTCCAGCAGTCCTTCGCTTCAACAAAGTTGGGGAGACGAAGAGTTTTAACATCACGCTAAGCTTTAAAAGCGTTCCCCTGCCAGCTGGTGAAGTTTCAGAAGGGCAATTATCATGGGTTTCTGGCAAATACCTTACGAGGAGTCCAATTGCAGTCACATTCGTCTGATAAATCACATTCTTCCTGAATATTTCTTTCTATACATTGTTAGAAATATAAATAAAAAATTAATTAGCTAATTAATGTCATGGAGTACATTGAAAAGTCTGTATTGTTATGGAAATCTCTAGAGTAAGTTACATGGTAGGAAGCAATTGAAAATTATATTTAAAAATTAAACAATCCTCCATGTACTACTAGGCATAGAAAATTATACATAAAGATTATTGTTGAAGTTTATTATCTAGATAAGCTCGATTCTAGTTGGATCTAGAATTCATCGAGTACTTGTATCAATAAACCTTATATATGATATGTCATTTTCTGCAATTCAAATTCAAGAGCAAATGGTTCCACACCAGCTCGAGTACATTCTCTCTCCATCAGTTACACAAAATTTCTATCACTCTCTTCCTCTATCCTCTACACAAAATTTCTATTAAAGTGATATCAAAGCAAGATTTATGGGAAGATGGTGAGCATCATGAACCTATTAGTGTATCTGTCTCGTTAAGAACAATGATCAAAATTGAAGCATTCAAATGAAGGTGTTGTTTGGCTCATAAGATAATTGGGAGGTAGTAGAATTTTGATATATCAAGTTGCACGATGGAGTAACATTATCGACAACTCAAATGAACTCATGGAGAAAACTAGAAAGAATTATCACAAGGCAATCATTTTCACATATAAAGCCTTAGATGAAGCTAATTTGAGAAAGTAATGTTGATAAAAAAAGGGCAATCATATAAGGGTATTCTTCTCCCACTAAATTGAAAAAAAAAAACAAAAAAAAAATTGAGCTCTAAATATTATAACCCAATGCTAAATCTATACATTAATCAACGTCAATATGGTATGAGTATCAGAAATCCCTCTACATTCACCTTTCTATATGATTCATCCAAGTGATTCTGGCTTGTCTAAAAGGTGCTCCTAGATTGGATGTCTGAAACAGTTTTAGTCGATAATCTTTGCATGTACATTATCATAAAAAAAATTTCTAACTAAAAATTATATATTAAAAACCAAACTATAAAAAAAATAGCTAACTTAAGTAATTCATATCACAACATATTAAGTATATGTGGCATTTAATTAATTATGTAGTTATGTCATATTTGGAGATTTTACATATTGATGTAAGACCTTAATAACATAAATTGTAAATGCTCATATATCTGACACTCATAAGAAAAATTTATTCTATAATAGTTATGAAAATTAGTGGCACTAAATATGTGCCAAATATATGCATCCTAACTAGTCACAACAATTCATAAGTCATGCGTTAAAAGGATTTTACATCAAAGCGACCTAGCATAGATCAGCTATGGTGAAGGTGAAATTATTACGTGCTGTCACCGGACAACGTCCGGAGGCAAATCAGGACGTGCCACATTACATTTTTGCTATGTACCGGTACTAGGTACCACTGTGTACCGGGTGATGTGGCGCATCCTGCTTCGACACCTGACCTTCCAGTGACCGCACGTAATAATATCTTATGGTGAAGGGACTGTTGTATCTAAATGGCTAATTATGACCTATCACAACATCAAAATTGTTTAAAATCTTGATGTGATTGAGGCCAACTCATATATATTGTGATGGCCTATCATGTGAACTAATTTCAAGTATTCATTTAGGCTAAGGTCTATAACCTTAGCATTAGATTTTTAAAATTAATTTTAAAGATATATTTTGACATTGTAGATAGAGGTTTAAAAATAAATATATATTTATTTATAGTTTTTTAAATATAGAAATTAAAAGGTTTTTTAAAAGAGTTAGCCTCCCATATGGATGAAAATAGTTAATTCAATTTAAAAAATTGATTAAGGTGGGATATATTAGCTTATTTATGTGCCTTAATAATCATAAGAGATTTTGTTATGATGTGATGATTTTCATTATCAAGTAAATCGTAACCCAATAATAATAGTCAATGTACAATAGCCAGAAGCAAGTCCTAAAGCTAAGAGTGGAACCTGTATAACTGATCTATGCTAACTCAACTCATCCATATGTAAATGCAACAACATTTTGGAAAGATAGTTGAAACCTTCAACTATTAAGGTTAACGAATTCAAGCATTTAAATGCAGTATAAAAATATAAAAATATAAAAAGGATTTGAACATTTAAAAGCTCTCTAAGTGTTTGGAGTGCAAAGGTTAGTTTAAGTATAGATAATCTATCCAATAAAAAGGAATAATTTGAGTACATGTGTAAATCCAAAATAAAAAAGAACCCAACCAAAGGGTATGATTGAATGACAGAATTATTTAGTAAAAAATGCATGACTAAGTTATGACATAACTTAACCAAAAGGGCATGGTCAAATCTAGAAGAAATATACTAGAATAAAATAAAATTGAAGATATTATAGCCAAAAAAGCATGACTATAGTCAAAAGAGCATTATTATGTCAATGATAAATCTAACCAAAATAATATGATTAGAGCAAGAAATAACTTAATCAAAAGTATATGATCAAATAAAGGAGATACCAAGTTAAAAGAGCAACATTAGATATGTAACGTCTCAGAATCAAATTTGAAAGAATAATTATTTTCTTAATAATTAACCGGAGCTTCTATAAAGCATCATAGTAATAAATTTATATCTAGTGAAAATAACTAACAATCATATGCCTCAAAATATTTCACTATATTCTTAAAATTAATATATAATAATTAGGAGATCAATATAATTACTATTCTATCACAAACTCTTGACTACAAAATAATAAGAGAAAATATAAATAAAATTTTAAAAAAAACTTGAAGATTTCTGGCAATCTCACTCCAACTGCTCCTAACCCCTTCTTCGACCTGAACTTATAAAAATCCATTTAATAAGCATAAAAATCCAACAAGTAACCAAAACTCTATCACTACTTTTAATGCAAGTCAAAAAAATCGATATGTATATTCAATTCTAGTCAGTATCAATCATCACATAATATAAGCAATAAAAATCACAAAAATTAATAATAATAATAATAATATAATATTTTTTTAATTATATAATTTAATAAATTATCAATATAAAATTTATATAAATCCTTTTGGGATTTTAAAAATTATTTTAAAAATATTTATAAATTAATTTATTTAATTTAAAAATTACTATTGAAATCAGTTTGCAAAACTGACACGTGATGATCCCAAAATCTCCACTTGTAACGACATGTGTTAATTTCTTAAGTATTTGCACCAGTGACAAAAAATTATAGAAAATTTACTATAATTTAAAGACAATAATATCTATCGTATGGTGAAGGAGATTTATAATTTGGACTTAAAATGACTCTTTAAGCAAATTATTTATTTGCGTCAAAATATATGCTATTACAATCTCCCCACCTTAGAAAAATATCACCCTTGATATTTTCATAGACAAAAAAGATCAATAAGAAATTAATTCGTAAATCTGTCGAAATAACTCAATATGATTCAAACATATATCAAAACAAATAAATTAATTAAAATTCGTTCAAATTCTCCAAAATAATGTATGCAATCAATTATGAGTTCATTCAAAACAATCATACTCCCATATACAATTCAAGCATGATATACTATGCAAATTATTAATCCATCAATTCAAGAATTAAAAATTCTACCAGTGGATCCTCCGGTTGCATTCATATTATCTTACCGGATCAAACTTTAAACTTTAGGTCATACAAGTGGTAGTGTTGGTATAGCAGACTGTGTAGGTCCTCTTTTACTTTCAATCACTCTTTTTCTATCTATCATGCTCATAGACCCTTCATTGTATTCTTTAGATCCTATGGTCCTCTATCTATAACCTTACCTAGCTTGCTCCCTTCTGAATTCAAATCCTATCCCCTATCATTATATTAGACAAGCAACCATTTGGTATCCTCGTTGCCCACATATAAAATACCATCAGTCATGAGAAAACACAGTCCATTATGTCTCTTACCACATCGTGCACAATCTAGTACCCCCATACTAGACTCAGATGCAGATCCTCTCATGTTGTCTGAAAATCTACCTCTCTTTTCACTACGCCCCTCCTAGTTATACCATCTCCCGATCTCTTCTCACTCATATCCTGTATGAATAGTAGAATAGCCAAGTCATTCTCCACAAGTCTCGCTCTCTCAACAAGCTCCAAAAACTCCTGAATCATCAACGGTATAAGTGGATGCCACAATTTATCATTTAATCCTCTCAAAAACCTATAGTATTTTTTGTCAGCAGTACTATCCAGTTGAGGTGCATACCTGTCCAGTGTACTAAACTTCATTTCATATTGTGTAATAGCCCATATTTTAACCCAATCAAATATGTTTTTTGGAGTTAATATAAGTTCAAATTACAAACCGTCTTCGCATATTGATATTATAGTATTTTAATTACATGATTTTTTCATCATTTTTAGGCACTGGTGCAAATCATTAAGAAATTGATATATATCAATACATATGAGAATTTTGGGATCGTTAGGTCTTCATTTTTCAAATTGATTTCACCAATATTTTTTAAATAAAATAATTTATTTTATAAATATTTTCTTATAATTTTTAAAGCCCAAAATAGATTTATATGAATTTTATATTAAAATTTTAATTAAATTATATTATTATATTATTATTTATTATAAATATCTTAAAGTATTATTAAAAACTTTTTAAATCCCTTTTCCCTTAATCAATTCGACTAATAGAGAATGATTTGAGAAAATAAGAGAGAAATGATAGGAGAGAGAAAAGGAAACCTAGGATTTGGAAGCTATAAAGCAATTTTCGTCCGTCAATCTAGTTAAAAATTTGCTCTTCTCATTGTAAAGAATCTTTACTCTATTTTTTATTTCAATAATTTTGTGTTTTTAGTTTTTTTATCAAATTTGTATTTTCATTATAAAAAATGAAGATAGTTTTATATTGGTAAAACTTTCACTATGTAACTTTTAATATGTTATAGAAATTGAGATTATCAATATTTTGAGTATTTATTTGAGATTTTTTGTCACATGATTTTTAAAAAATAGTGATTTTTGTCTACTCTAAAATTTATTTTGACATAAAAAATAGTGCTTCAGTTTAATTAAAGCTTACTAATGTGTTCCAAAATATTCATGTCAATAAAGAGATATAGAGTTTAGCTTCTTAGCTTTGTATGAAAATCTAGCACACATACAGATGAGAGAGAGGGGTGTAACAATCATAAGAGACATAATTTTTTACTTGAAAAATCTTAAAAAGGGAAAAACCACTAGGCTTAGCCCAGTTAAAATTATTCCACTAGTGTTTGTCGTTGATTACAAATGACGCCCTTCATTAGGGGAAGGTGTTGTGATAATGTGTAAATATAAATTATGTAAAGCATATTACATGGTAAGAGCTGAAAGAATCCAATGACATAAAAGATGCTCTTAAGAGAATGTTGATATATTCGTTTGGTTGGTAGGATCATAATCCAATGATAGGGGTTGGAGGGGCCATAGTCAAACAGTTGAGGTTAGAGGGACCATTGTCCGACAATGTGGGTCGAATGGATCATAGTCGGCGGGCAATGAAGGTGGGAGGGTGTAACGCCTGGGTTGGAAGATGGCTTAGCCCAAGGTTATTTTGGGCACTTTGGATTAGCCTAATTCCTAATCTAAGTGGACCCAAGGGGTGGGCCACCTAGGTTTGGCCCATGGGAGACCCAATGCAAGCATTTGGTTTGATTGTATTTAAGTTGAGATTTGGCTTAAGGGAGGCCTCTTTTGGGTACTTGGGTTAAGCCATATAGTTAACCCAAGTGGGCCCAAGGGTTGGGTCACCTATAAATGGTTCTTATGGTCCCAATGGACCGTCCCAGGATTTTTAAATTGGTTTGAAAATACTTAGAGAACTGAGTTTGAATTAGGTTTAGGTGTATGGTTAATTTGGTCAACCATACTTGACCTGGTCAACTAAGTTTGACCAAGGGTTAGGGTTAAGTCTAATAAATTTGAATTTATATATTTGAGCCCAATGAAGGTGGCCTCATACAACAGGAAGGTCATTTGGATCAGAATGTATGTTTAAGCCCTTCCAAGGGCTGTTTGGTCAACTATGCTTGACTTGGTCAACCTTAATTGACCAAGGCTTGGGATTGGGCTCATTCACTTTCAATTGTCATTTCAAACTTATTGGAAGAGGTCTCATACAAAGAGGATGCCTCTAAGTTCAAAATGTACATTGAATGGCTTAAGGGGTTTTTGGGTTAATCATAATTAACTTGGCCAACCAAGGTTAACCAAAATTTGGACACATCCCAAATAATATTTGAAATGCATTGAAGTAGTTTCCAATGCTTAGTTTGAATGAGTCATGTTAAAGTTTGTGAGAAGGTTTGATTTTGAGGTTTTTAGGGTTTTAGGCTCAAGTGGGCCAATGGTCAATCATGGTCAACCAGGGTCCACCAAAGGTTCAGCATTGGGTTTAACATGTCATGGGAATGATCATGAACATGTTCAAGGGTTTTAGAGAGGGTCCCAAAGTCAAATTTTATAAGATGCATAGTCTAGTGGCATGTACTGTAAATATTTAAAGGTTTTACACCCTTTGGGATTCAATGCAATTTTGGGGGTTAGGGAGCTTGGATTACTCTCAAATTTAGAGGGTTGACCCTAGGGACATGCCACTAGATGACCACCAATTGAAGGGATTTTGATTTGATTTGAACTTGAGTGAATTTGAGTTTGGATTAAGATTGATTTGAGTTTAAATTGAGTTTGGATTTGGTTTTGATTTAGTTAACCTCATATAAAAATGAGGTAAATAGTATACTACTCAAGATATATATAATTATATCACAATTACTCTATTTTGAATATAAAAAAATAACTAAAATAATAAGAACCTGAACCTGTAGGATCCTAATCAATCTCACACTCCTACTCCTTTGCCCTAATTTGAAAAAGCCCAGCAGATCACCAAAACCTATAACTGAACTCAAAGCACAATAAAAGAGCAATATGTATGTCAACAATTAAATCATAGTAGTAGTATTCATATGATTATTGAACATATATAAAAATAGTAAAACTCATATGCAGTAGCACTAAAGTTTATAAAATAGTAAAATAGTACAGTACGGAAGCTAGTAAACCAGTATAATAAGGAAACTAATAAACTGGTATGGGTTTTGAATCAATAATATGGTCATCGTATCAGTACTATCAATCAATAAGGATATTGTCTAAAGCGGTAAAATCAAAGTATCAGCAAAGACTATTAAATTATATCAAACTCAAATCAAAACTTGTCAAAAAATTATACAATCATGCAATTTTTTATCACATGCTATTCAATTATGTATGTAAAATAATGCGCCTTAATCTACCCAATAGGATTACTTGATGAAAATCGCTCCACGGCCTCTAAATCTATGTTTTATTTTCTCTCTCATCTATTTTCCTTCTAATTCTCCCATTCCAATCTATATTAGCTAAATGAAGTGATTAAAAAGGATTTTAATGGATTCTATTAAGTGATATTAGATATTTATAATAAAATATAAAATAATAATATAGTTTAATCAATTTTTAGTATAAAATTTATATAAATTTTTTGGGGCTTAAAAATTATAAAAAAATATCAATAAAATATAAAATGGACACTTTGACGGTCTTAAAATATTCACTTGTATTGATAGATATCAATTTCTTAAGGATTTTCACTAATGCCCAAAAATAGTTTTCTTAAGGAGTCATTTTAAGTACAAATCATAAATCGTCTTCGCTATAAGATAGATATTATTGCAATTTACTTATAATATTTTTTTATATTTTTTTAGCATTACTACAAATCCTTAACAAATTGATGTATGTCGATATAAATAGGGATTTTAAAACCGTCATGTGTCCATTTTGTAAATCGATTTTACTAGTATTTTCTAAATAAAATAAGTAAATTATAAATATTTTTATAATTTTTATATCCCCAAAAAATTTATATAAATTTTATATTGATAATAGATGAAATTATATAATTAAAAAATATTATATTATTATTATTATTATTATTATTATTAATTTTTGAGATTTCTATTACTCATATTAAGTGATGATTGATATTGACTCGAACAATATATATATATATATATATATATATATATATATATATATATATATATATATATATATATATATATATATATATATATATATATATATATTAATTTTGCATTGAAAGTAGTGATAAAGTTTTAGTTATTTGTTGGGCTTTTATGCTCATTATGTAGATTTTTATGATTTTAAGTCAGGGAAGGGGTCAGGACCAGTTAGAGTAAGATTTCCAGAGATCATCAATTTCATTTTTTAATTTTACTTATATTTTTTCTTATTATTTTGTAGTTAGGAGTTTGTGATAGAGTAGTAATTATATTGATCTCTTAACTATTGTATATTAATTTAGGGAATATAGTAAATATTTTGAGGTATATTATTGTTAGTTATTTTTATTGGATATAGATTTATTACTGTGATGATTTATAGAAGTTCTAGTTGATTTATTAAGAAGATAAAATAAATAATTCTTTCAAATTTAATTATTGGGCGTTACAATTAGTATCAGAGCAATTTGCTAGAAAAATTGGATTATAACTAGAACTATAGGAATTGATTATGAGTAGGATAGAATTTGGATGATATAAATTTTTTATCTTTGCATTTGATTGATTGAATTACATATGTATGCATGTTGAGTTTGTGTGTTATTGATTAGTAAAGAGAATTTATCAGTAGATAAATGATTCCTATCGATCAGGATACATATAATGGATAGAGTGTAGTGGCAGCTCCAATGAATTCTAATAATTTGATACAGCTAGCCAACATGCTTGCACAGATTATGTGTGAAGCTCAAAATAGAAAAGTGAGACATAAGAAATCAGAAGAGGACATGCATTTATAGATGCTCCATAAGTTAAAGCCCTCGTTGTTCAAGGAAACTATAGAGCCACAGATAACAAAGGACTGGTTATTGAGGATAGAGAAGATATTTGATAGCATGCAGTGTCCAGAGAATTAATAAGTAGCACTTGTAGTGTTCGTATTTGAAGGAGAAGCTGAGAGATGGTGCATTGGACAGTAAAGAGAGAAATTCTAATAAAAAATGAATGTAGAGATCACTTAGATAAAGTTTGTTTCTATCTTCACAGACTGATTTGTACCTCTATCAGCTTGACAACAAATATACATAAGGCTTTTATAAGATTTGAGTAGGGGAACAGGATAATGATACAATATGTGATACCCCAAAATCTAAATTGGAAGATTTATTCTTTTTTTTAATTTATACAACTAGAGCTACCTATTTTTTATTTTTTAAATAGCAGCAAAAATTAAACAATCAATATATATATATATATATATATATTCATATTCTAAAAAAGTTATATACAACATTTAGGATCTATATAATTATATCACCATTACTCTATCCTGAATACAAAAGAATAATTAAAATAAAAAGAAAGTGAACCTGAGGAATCCTGATATGATCAATCTTACACACCTAATCCTCTTCCCTGAACTAAAAATATTTAACTATATATAATAAGCTAAAACACCCAACTGGTCACCAAAACTTACAACTGAACTTAACACAAGATAAAGGCGTAATATATATGTCAGTTATGAAATTATAACAGTAGCATTCACATGATCATGAAAAATACAATAGAGAAATTAATAAACTAATACAAGTGTCAATTCACTAAAACAATCATCATATCAGTACTACAATCATTATAAAAATTATATAAAATATCAAATCAAAATATCAATAAAGTCTATCAAAATCACATCTATATAATAAAATCATATAAAAATAACTGTAACCGTATATCACATGCTCATAAATTATATCAGTGTCAACTCAGTGTTAGTGTCCAGTCCACATGCTCAATATATATCACGTGATTAGCATATTAATAACAGTAAAATAATTGTAACATCAACATCATGGGTTGAAGTAATAGTAAAGTTATACAATGGTAGTGATTCAATAACATGCATTTTAATAGTCACATAAAATAAGTAAAAATTTTGGTTATTGAAAGTTTGATAAGGATGTTAAGCATAGGTGAACTTATCCCTAGGCACACTAAGAGGGGGGGGTGAATTGGTGAACTTAAAAAAATTGCTTACTTCAAAAATAAAGATGATATTTTTTAGATTTTTTTATTATTAAAAATAAATTTCTTTTACTAGAAGCGAAAGCAACTAATTTTATCAAATATCAAACTAATGATGATGATATTCTAATCAGCAGAATGAAGTATTAATCATCGATTTTCACCCAGCAGTTATCACAGAAATAAAGTACAAAAAAATGCAAAAGTAAAAAAATTAGAACAAATATATCAAAAATTTATAGTAATTTAGTCAAACTATAACCTATGTCCACTCCCCGGAGTCCTCCACTATGAGTATTACACTATCCCTTCTGCTCTCGCAACAAGGCAGAGAAGCCCTTACAAAACTCACTTCCACCAAATTTGCAACGGAGAATCGAAAGCTTTATCACCCTCTTGGTGATGGAAACATACCTTCAATATTGTTCTCCCTCATGGAGAAGATAGAGTTTTTGCCTCTCGTTAAGACTTTTTGAAACTTTCTGAATTAAGCCTAATTATATTTTATTTACTATAATACATTAAAAATGATGTGGATAATAATATGTGTGTGAAAAAAAATAAGTAAAGACTAATTATTTATTGACGTTGGCTGGAGACTGATTGACTTATACAGGGTAGTGGGCTGACGAGCTTTCTTTTAAATATATAATTTGGTGTCATCCTTGACTGATTCACGTGATACTAATCGGGAGTTATAAGGATTTATTACTTTTCAACATGCAAAGTGTGATAACTCTGTTTACTGAGCCAATAGGTTATTAATACTAACACTGATATTGGAAAAACACCATTATAGTCGGTGCAAATATGGACCCAAATCTTGTAATTTTGATGATAACAAATATTATTGGATTCCTTACCATGTTATCTCTTATTAACTGCTATTATTACATATCTACTTTATTACATACTGACATTTTAGGTCCATCGCATACTATGCAAAATTGATCATCTTAAGACTAAATAGAATAGGTTTAAAGTGTCATGAAGAGTTTGTAATTTTATTTTATTTTTCCTTTCAAAATTATGTATTTGGTGGATACTAAGCTTGGTGACCATGCACATACACACTCAAGGGAGTGAGATAGTGAGAAAATTAGAAGTTCAATTTTCTGAACTAATTATATTATACGATCCACATCATCCTATACAATCAGCTAATAAAAAAATTATTAAAATGGCTAATTGTGATAATTAATACAATTTGAACTAATCATACTATACGATATATATCGTACAGAATGATTAGTTGAAATCAAGATCCCAGCCTCAATCATAATTTAAGCAATATTTTGAAATTTAAATTTCATACTAATCGTATGGTATGATCGGTATCGTATTATACAATGTAATTAAATCTTGTCTAAATTAATCCTATAATTAAAAAAATAATTTTTGTTAATTTGCTCAATTAGATCTTATTGGATGATTGGAACCAAATGTATTATACAACCAGATCCCTATATGGGATGATAATTTATCATCGCCAATCATACAAGATGAAAAACCAAGTCATTTCAAGTAATCGTACTAGACGGCTCTTCATATCATACTAGATGATTAGTGCAATACATTGAACCGATCGTACAATGCTTCATAAGTCGTACAATACTAATATGGGTGATTTGAATTAATTTTATCTTACGATATTGGATCGTACTGTACAATCAGAGTCAACATAGTTTTGATGATTCAAACCACACTCAAAGCTATGATGAAATTAGAGAATATTATCTCTTACTTGGGGATAATAAATTTTGGCTATAATAATGACCTTCTTAATATGGATGGTAATAATAAGAGGTGAATAAAAAAATGATCTAATGGGGAGGCGTGTCATTTGTTTTGGCAATTCAGATCGCCCGCAAGGTTATAAGTGAAACTGAAGAAACCACCAATTCAATCACATTTCAGTTATCCGCCTAAAATGATGTCAGACAAAAAGAAAATAATGATTGCTACTAGTGAACAATAGCATGTCAATATGACATAGGCCATATAGAGTTGGGTCAAACCAAGTGAAGTAATCATGCATGAAAAGTGATAAATATTACCATTGCTAATCATACCAATGTACACAATCATATATATGATTGATGCACACTATTGAAGTCAAGTCTGACTCCAAACATCAACACTAGGATTTATGTTAAATTTCATGATCTCTGGTCTTCTCCTCTCAAAAGAGTATGATTAAATAAACAAACAAATAATCACTTAAAGACAACTGTCATATCACAGGGTTCTTCTAATTTTAACAATATGTAATATGTTCGTTACATTGTATCAAAGTTTTCCCTTGAGGAAGGGCATCATTTATGATCAATAAAAATAATTAGATTAGCTCCACGTGCTTTTTCCCTTTCCTAGATTTCCACATATCAATTTGGATTCATGCCGGGTAGGTCTACTATGGAAGCCATACATTTATTAAGAGGTTTGATGGAGAAATATAGAGAGAATAACGAGGATTTACATATGATATTTATTGATTTAGAAAAAGCATATGATAAAGTTCCAAGAGAAGTGCTATGGAGAGTTCTTGAAAAGAAAAGAGTTAATAACGCTTATATTCAAATCATTAAAGATATGTATGCAGGAGCTATTACTTGTTTTCAAACACAAGGTGGTTTGACCAAGTATTTTCCTATTTCGGTTGGATTACATCAAGGATCAGCCTTAAGCCCATATCTTTTTGCTTTAGTCATGGATGTTCTCACTAGACATTTGCAAGAGGATGTACCTTGGTGTATGCTTTTTGCTGATGATATTCTTCTTGTTGATAAGACTGGAGCGGGAGTTGAAGGTAAACTAAAATTGTGAAGGTCTACCTTAGAGTCTAAAGGTTTTCGCTTGAGTAGATCTAAAACAGAATATATTGAGTGTAATTTTAGTAATAATAGATTTAGTGAGGGGATTGTGACTTTGGGCGATCAAGTCATTAATAAGAGTACACGTTTTAGATATCTTGGATCTATTGTTCAGAGTGATGGCGAAATAGATGGGGATATTATCAGCAGAATCCAAGTTGGATGGTTGAAGTGGAGGAATGCATCGGGCTTATTGTGTGATAGAAAAGTACCCCTCAAACTTAAGGGAAAATTTTATAAGATGGTGGTGAGACCTGCAATGCTTTATGGTGCCGAATGTTGGCCATTAAAAGAGAAGCATAATTCTAAGTTAAGTGTTACAGAGATGAGGATGCTCAAGTGGATGAGTGGCTTTACCCTTAGAGATAGGATACGAAATGAGCATATTCGTGAAAAGATTGGAGTAGCTCCAGTGGAAGATAAGATTAGAGAGAGTCGCCTTAGATAGTTTGGTCACATAAAACGGTGGCCTCCCGATGACCCGGTTAGGAAAGTAGAGGTCTTAGATTTGTCTTATGTTAAGAAAGGTAGAGATAGACCTAAAAAGACTTGGTTACAAAATATTAGAAATGATCTTTCTTTATTAGATTCAATGAGAATTTGACTTTTAATAAGACACAATGGAGAAAAAGGATTCATGTAGCCGACCCCACGTAGTGGGATAAAGGCTTGATGTTGTTGTTGTTGTTGTAGATTTCCACATATAAATTTAGGTGTCTTACACTTCTTATAAATCCTCTCTTTATCCATGTATGTATTGGGTCTTTATATAAAACTAAGATGTTAAATTTCTATCTCTTTACTTATATGAATATTACGACAAATAACATATACTATCTATATAGTTTACCACTCCATTATTATTATTATCTTTGCTTTATGATCAGACAATGAATTACATATCTTTTAAACATATTAAGAAAAGAAACTGCCATGATAATTCGACTAAATAATTTATTATAAGTAATATTAAAGTCTTTAAATATTTTTTGAGATGGATGCAATATATATTATTTATATATTAAACTTACATCTAAAATCATTAAACTCAATCATTATCATTTTTTAGAATATTCTAATACAAAGTTTTCATCATATTATCAACTTTGCCTTAATACCTCATTTTTTTGTTATTTTGAAGATTGTGAAAATCAGATCAGACAACGAATCGAAAGAAGGAGAGGTTCACGGTTCAACCGGTCAAATCGGGGTCGAATCAGATGATGTAATAAATAATAATATAATTATAAAATTAATAAAATTAACATAATAATGAAATATAATACCGATATAATTTAATATAAATTATTGCTAATTTATATTACATATTTAGATATAAATTATATAAAAAACTCACAATAAAAATTAATTATTTATAATATATAATTCATATAAAAATTTAAATAGATAAAAATAAAATATTATTAACTAAAAAAGTAAAATTTTTCAAAAAAATAAAAAAAATATTATTCATATTATAAAAATTAATTGTTTATAATATATAAAAAATAAATGGATAAAAAATAAATATTAAATATTATCAACTAAAAAATAAATTTTATCAACGAAAAAAATATTATTCATATTATAAAATTAATTAAAAAAACCGTTTAAAAAAAAGATGTTTTGCTTTGTATAGTGTATATATGATGAAACCAAAGATAGTTTTTAGCTTTGTATGGTTTAGTCCCACATCACTTATGATGTTTTGCATTATATAGATTTTATAGCTTTTTGGTTTTACTCATGATAAGAACTCATATGGAGTAATGGAACCATGTGAAAATGTTGCAAGTAATATTTATTTAATAGTTTTAATATATAATATTTATATTAATTGATTAAGTTTAATATTTAAATATTATTAAATAAAAAAATTTGAACTGGTCAGTTTAAGAAAATGTGTCTACCAGTTGAAGCTAGTTTGTTACACAGCCAATTTTGAAGTCTGAACCAGACCAACCTAAAGATTGGTTCACAATTGAACGGATTGGACCAACCGGTCCAATTTTGTTTTTAAAACGTTGGTTATTTTATTAAAATCTTAATTTATTTTAAATTAGGAATATATTTGTTATTATAATTACTTGTAATATTAAATTTATTTATTACATCTCTTTATAAAAAATTTTGAATTAATTAAATAATATTTACAATTTTATAATATTATTTAATTATTTAAATTTTATTAACGTATATTTAATGCACATATAATTACACTAATTAATATAAAAATTTCAATATTAAGTGTATAATTAAAAAATAAATAATATATCTTTAATATTTAATATTTTTTCCCTCATGCATTCCCTTCAACAAAACTAGCCGAAATGGTCGGCTGATTGCCACATACTCATAGGAGATCATATTCGTTCTTTCCAACGTGGGGTCCACCAAGAGGCGCGTTGAATTGTCGCCGAGTGCGCGACCTCGTCGGTACACTGAATATAACTTTCCCCCTTTCCAGCCTGCTTCGTAATAGGATTAAAAGATAATCATATCGTCATTTAAGAAAATAAAATTAAATGAGCTTCAGCTTTATCACATGTTTCTTGCCCTTTACGCACGTGACACGCGCTTGTAAAAATTAAAATGCGCTTGAATTGTTTATATTCAAATAAGCAAGCAAAACGTGCAGCTTACCTGATTTTTTTTTTTCCTTTCTAGCTCAATTATGAAAGGGCCCTCGTACCTTTTTTTTTTTTTTTTCTTTCGTGGGACCGTCGTTTGATTGGCCTGGATCTGCTTATTTCAATATAATTGACGGCGTGGATCTGATCGTTTAATTAACTCAGAAAATTAAAATATTTTTCTTTCTGATATTTTCTCAATAATTAAATTTTTGTTTGAAATACTTTTCTTGCTGTAAAATAACTTTTTAATAGAAATTTTTTTTAAAAAATTATATTAAAAAATTATTTCAAAAAATAATAAAAAATTACCCCAAATAAAACTTAAATCATAGCCTAAAATTAGTAATGTACTGATAAATTTATTTATTAAATATCATTCGGTGCCATATATAATTATCTTAGGGTACTATTAGATTTTTTATTTCATTTTTTATATACATATTTTGTGTGTGTTAATTTAGCTATAAATTAGTATTTTTCTTTTCTTAATTTATTTTCTTATTTTTTTAAGTGCCCGCCAACCTTTACTCTTGTTCACACGTGGGCTAGCCGAGTGGTCAGAAAAGGCTTACTGATTGTAGTGCTTCTCCAGGGAAGGCGCCTACTTATATTCAATTGACAATTTTTTTTCTTCTGAAGTTTAGGGCTACTGATTAGAGAAGAAAATACGAAATGAATAACACAAATATGATTTATTGCAATTGTTTGAAAGACATATACAAATCTTATATTCATTTATATTAATTTTTAAATTTAAACTTTTTATTAATAAATTTTCTTACTATTTTAGATATTATACTTACATGCCTATAAAAATACTAGGTAAATGCTCTGTTTCTACATATTGAAGATACATTTTAATTGAAATAAATATATAAGTTTAATTGTGATTAATAAATTCATATATTTAACTTCTATGTTATATTTTAAATAAATTTCCTATAAAAAGATATAAATATATTTTAATATTCATCATATATTTTATTAAGAAAGTTAAGAGGGTATTTTAAATAAAAAATCATATGAAGTAATCAAGCATTTATTAAAATTTACTTAAATTAAATTATTTTTGTATTTTAAAAATTGAGTGTTTAATCATAAAATATGTACCTACCTAACTTAAAAATTCTAAAATCATTATTAGAACTTTAGTCCTCAACCAACTTGATTAGAGGCCAGATGTATTAAGACTTCGTTTATCATAGTTTTTTATCACTATTATCAAAAAAAAATTGTACTAAAAAAACTCTTTCAAACAAACCTAAATTAGAGAAATGTTCAAAATTAATAAGCATTCACAGTTTTTTCTCATGCAAATTTATATTTTTATTTATGTAAATAAATCAATATGAGTATTAAAAATTAAGACAATTTTTTTGCTAAATTTAAGAATGAGTCACTATTAAATTAGGTCTGATTCAGTCTAAATCAGCAAAATTATTATTTGGCCCACATTTAAAGATCTAATGAAATGACTTTGAGCCTTTTTTTCATAATATTATATTATTTGTAATTCTATTATTCAATATAGAACAACAAAATTGGGAATATTTTATTGTGGTATCTTATAACGTTTTTCATCTGAGAGAAAATATTTAAAAAATATATCACAATTCAGCAATTCTTTTTTTTTTTTTTGGCATAAATATTAAAAAAAAGCTACGAACTAAACGTCTGGTACTAAGCACAAATTAATAGTAAATGAAGTCCAAATCATAAGTAAACCAGCTATTAAATGGAAACCCGAACACACTTTCCGATTTCCCGCATTAATAATAATGTGAAAGGCAGACCATTCCGTGGGCAACCAACCTTCCGTCTCTCCAGCCTCTACCATCGCGTTACTCTCCTCCTTTTCCGCCACCATCACCGCCTCTGATCCCGACCGGGGATACCTTCGCTTTCATCGTCTCCTAACCCTAACGCTTGAACAGCTATAACTGACGCCACTGTATTCCATTTGCACCCCTTTATGCTTTTGCGATGAACCTTTGGACCGACGACAACGCCTCCATGATGGAGGCCTTCATGGCCTCAACCGACCTTCATGGCCTGCCTTGGACTCCGACGCCGACGTCGTTAACAAACAATTCTTCTCCTCTCTCCGGCGTGGCGGGTATCGCCGCCACGCCAGCTTATTTCACCCAGGAGACCCTGCAACAGCGGCTCCAGATGCTGATCGAGGGGGGTAGAGAGAGCTGGACCTATGCGATATTCTGGCAATCGTCCAATGACGTTGGCTCCGGCGTGAACCTTCTTGGCTGGGGAGATGGGTATTACAAGGGCAGCGAGGAAGGGAAGAAGAAGCGGAAGGTGAACACGGCTGCCTCCGCGGCGGAGCAGGAGCACCGGAAGCGTGTGCTTCGTGAATTGAACTCCCTGATCTCCGGCGGTGCCTCGGGGTCCTCGCCGGACGATTCGGTGGAGGAGGAGGTCACCGACACCGAGTGGTTTTTCCTTGTCTCCATGACGCAGTCCTTCATCAACGGCCATGGGCTTCCGGGACAGGCCTATCTCTCCGGCATGCCTTCCTGGTTCTCAGGAATCGACCGGCCCACCATGGCGTCCTGCGAGCGAGCCAGACAAGCCAAGGAATTGGGGATCCAGACCATGGTCTGCGTTCCGGTGGGAACCGGCGTCGTGGAGTTCGGATCGACCGAGGTTATCTTCCATAGTGCGGAGATGATGAACAAAGTTAAGACTCTGTTCGTTTTCAATGGCCACGGGAGCTCCGCTGCAGCAGTACCCTGGCTTCAGCCGGCGGTGGCAGATCAAGTCGATGCTGATCCATCGACGATATGGATCTCAGATCCATCGATCATACAGATCAAGGATTCGGTTTTCCCTCCTACAGCTATCTCTGCTTCACAAGCCCCAATTCGGTTAGACAAACCTAGCACAAGTGGCCTCACTGAAAGCCGAAATTCGATTCCAATCCAGCAAACGCTGCAAAACCGACATCCATCAGTGAATCAACAGCACCCGTTGTACAGCAGAGAGCTCAATTCCTCAGATTTTACTCGTAACAACGCCACCCCTTACCAACCCTCCAAGCCGGAATCCCGCGATGTCCTCAACTTTGGGGAAAGCAAGAGGAATTCATTTTCTTCCGCCCCCTCAGCCCAACAACAAATCCCAGACGACAAGAAAAACAAAAAAGCCGCCTTGGATACCACGTCCCGTGGAAGCAACGAAGAGGGAATGCTCTCCTTCTCCTCAGCCCCAGCGCGCCATGTTTCTACGGGACAAGGGAAGGGCGCCTCAGCTGCTGCCGATTCAGACCATTCCGACCTCGACGCTTCTGTCCGCGAGGCTGAGAGTAGCAGGGTGGTAGAGCCCGAAAAGCGGCCGCGGAAGCGCGGCCGCAAGCCGGCAAATGGCCGAGAGGAACCGCTTAACCACGTGGAGGCGGAGCGGATGCGGCGTGAGAAGCTGAACCAGAAGTTCTACGCGCTGCGCGCCGTCGTCCCCAACGTCTCAAAGATGGATAAGGCTTCGCTCCTCGGCGACGCCATTTCTTATATCAACGAGTTGAGATCGAAGTTACAAGCACTGGAGAGTGACAAAGAGGGGCTGCAGTCTCAGCTCGAGTCACTCAAGGAGGAGAGCAACGAGGGACCTTCACGGCCCCTGCCGCCTCACCTAGCGGCGACGGCGGAGCATGAGCTTAAGGTGATGAATGGCTACGGGCGGACCGCTGGCGTGGAGATCGAGGTGAAGCTTCTTGGTGTGGAGGCGATGATACGCATACAGTGCCAGCGCAGGAACCACCCGGCGGCGAGGCTGATGGCGACGCTCAAGGACTTGGATCTCGAGCTATACTACGCAAGCGTCTCGGTCGTCAAGGACCTCATGATCCTGCAAGCAACGGTCAAGATGTCGAGCTGCGGGTACACACAGGAGCAGCTCAGCTCCATGCTCTTCTCCCGCGTTGCCGATCCAATACCCCGGCACTAGGTATAGATAAATGTCTTGTGCCACCTTCATCAAAACCGTTTCTTTTTTCTTGTTTTTGGTTTTCAAAGCCGAGTGTTGTATCATCATCTGTTTTTGTGTAGGCTATATTGGATTCCAAAATTTCTAGAATAATTTTTAAAATTTTCATCAGTACACCCATAATATAATTAATAATTATGATTTAAGCCTTCAGTGCTACATGTATCAAAACTTAATGATAATGTCACTTGAATATTGCAATATCTACATGAGCATAATAATCATATATATATATATATATATATATATATATATATATATATATATATATATATATATATATATATATGTTTATGTATGTATGAATCTTTGCCCCTTAAAATCAATGACACAATATGATGAGCATAAAGTTAGTAGGCCACATAATGCCTATGAGAAACTTCAATGTAATAAAAAAGAGGATAATAAATATGTAAATTATATCATAAATTAGACTACGTAAAATTATCTCATTAAAAAAGGAGAAATTTTGAAGTGCATGATGATCATTATATGTCGCTTACATGAAAATCATTAATCATGATCAAGCATTATTTTATAAATATAATAATCTCTCTTTTACGCCAAAATACCATTTTATAGAATCACATAGAATTCCAAAAAGCTTCATATAATACAAAATTATTTAGTGAAAATCTAACAAATTTTTAAATCATTGATCAAATCATATACTCCTGCAAGAAATAACATGTAAGGAAAAAATATAAAAAATTATGGAAGGAGCATGGTATCCTATCTTATATAAATTTTTATTTTTTTTCACTAGTGTGGCATGTGAATCGGAACCCAAATTGAAGCCTCCAAATCATTTTTTTTCTTCTTGCTCTATTTTTCTTGTTCTCTTCCTCTCATTTATCTTACATGGTTGAATGGAAAATGACTTAAACTGTAGAATGAGAGAAATTTGGTCATTTTTTAAATTTCATCTTTAGTAGAAGTTGCAATCACATAAGTAACAAATGCTTAAATCATATCAATACTTATAAAAAATATATATTAAAATATAACACTAAGTCGAGAATACATTACCAAATATTGTTTATTATAATCTACGAGGATGGATGAGATCAATTTTTAGGTATATGACTCGTGCTTCTATCCATATAATTTTGAGTGTTGATATTATGGTTTATTTTAGTGTTTATAAGCAATGATTAGGGAGTGGCAGATGGAATCACATCAATGTGCTCCTCATCATTATGAACCTTTATAACATATTCTGCTCATCACCCTTGTTCAATTTTTCATATGAGAGAGAGAGATAAGGTTTTAGATTTGGACATGTACATACGTCGGCAAAAGTTAATTAGAAGTTGATAGCAATGAGATAATCAATCACTAGTAGAGTGCCAATTTTGCCTATTCTTTGATAAAATCCAGTGAAGTTCCAACAGCAAGGGTGGAGGTCGAGTGCTTAATCTTGATCAAAATGGAGGAAAATTTATTTCAAATGGATTTAAAACTAATAGTCCTTTATTTGTAAAATGAAAGCTTACCCAAAAAAAGTCCCATCCACAACCTCCCTCTCTCAATGTTGGTAACCTTATGGGAAGGATCATAAATAATCAAAGCTTAAGTTTGTACCCAAGTGCCTATCAGTTGCAAAATCACTCTGAAAAGGAGATTCTAAGAATATGGAGCACCGATGAACTAAAATTCTTCATCATCTCAAAAGCAATAGAGACCTCTTCATGATTACTTTGAATGAAATTAATAAGAAAATCCTAGAGTTCTTCCCGACGGCCATCGGACTTCCGCCTATTTGTGACCAACTACGGTACTCCCAACCTACCTTGCCCACCGATTACGGTCCTTCCACGCCAACTACAGTCCTTCTGACCTCCATCTCCTGCCGATTGTGGTCCTTTCCAACCATCGTCGTCCTTCGACTACAGTCCTTCCGACTACCTTCACCAATTACAATCCTCCCGACCTTCGTCTCCCATCGATTACGATCCTCCTGACCTCCGTTGCCCACTGACTACAGTCCTTCCAACCACCATCGCCAACTACAGTCCTTTCTGACCTCTATCGCCCGTCGATTACGATCCTTCCGACCACCATTGTCTAACTACGGTCTTTTCGACCTCTATCGCCCGACTATGATTCTTCCAACCACCGTCATTTGACTACGATCCTTCCAACCTACATCGTTCGCCAACTATGGTTATGCCGCCCAAACGATCATATCAACTTTGATTCTTCCAACTCCCACCATACAAAGCACTGTATATGATGTATATTTGCTACATCGAGCCAAGACTTTCCTCCTAAGGAAGGGCCTCATTTGTAATAAATTGCAAACACTAGTGCATTCATTCAAACTGGGCCAGGCCCCGTGGTTTTCTCCTTTTCAGCTATTTCCACGTAAAAATTTTGATGTCTCTTATGAGCTCTGCACCCCTATTTATTTATCTCTCTATGTATTGGATATCGTACAAAGTTAGGATGCTAAACTATATCACTCTCTATCGGCGTGAATATTCTAGGACGCAACAATGCTTATGATGTGAGATTGGATTGGTTGAATTTTAAAATGAAGTTCTAAAATGTGAAAAGTGCACACCCAATCTCTCCCCTCTATTGTGTCTTAAACTATTAATGGAGATAGCCAAGCTTTTAACAAGGGGGAAAGGAGATATTACATGGAGGTAATAAGGAGCTAGTATCAAGCTCAGGGAAATTGAATGTAATGGAATATATATTTAGTGTATATTGAGGGATATAAGAAGACATAAGATTTGAGAGATTATTTTTGGACTTAAAGAAATTCATTTAAGAGAGTTTTGTAGAATGTGGAAAGTTTATGGTCAATGAAAATGACTTATCACATGAATTGGAGTGAGACATTCATGGTTGGGAGGAGAGGATATTTGGCTTAAGCATGAGGCCAGCAACGGCGGGAGAGAATCCTAATGCGGCACCAATAAAACATGTAAATATGAGAGGAAGAGTTGACATAGGGCCAAGAAGAGAAATATATGTCAGAAAATTCTAACACTAGCAGAGCCCATATAAGAGAGAAAAAGTTCAAATGATTTAAAAAAATAGTTCAAATGATTTATTATCTACATTCATTTATGTAATCTTAGAAATATAAATTTTTTCTTTTATAACTTTACAAAGCATGAAAATCTTCCAAAATGTGAAAAATTCCTAGTAGTTTTAGCTGTATATAAAAGCTTGAATAAATTTTAATGAAATGACCTCAAAAGTTGTGCATCAATATCATTTAAAAATTATAAATTTATATAAAAAAATGTGTTTAAAAAAATTATCATTTTGAGTGTGAGTTTCTTATATGAGTTTAGTAGCAAATGAATAGACATATTAAATAGCTTGTAATTTTATAAAAGAATATAACAGGCTATCAATGCCAATTAGGCCACACTAATGACATGAGGTGTATATTTCTCTTACTATCGACTTTTAGCCTATTATGCGTGCGGTTGTTGCTAAGGTTACTGTAGCTGTGGGCTCAAAGGATGCTGTTGCACATGGGAAGCTCCTCCGGTTTTGACGTTTAAGCAAGAGATATTTCTACGGGATTGCATTTAGGGATTTGTTTTTTTAAAGGAGCATACAGTAATCGTAAATTATGAGGAGTGCATTTCAGTCGCAACTGAAAATGTAGGAAGTCTCACTGATGGATTTGGCGCAGATTTTTTTTAGTTGATTTTGTGAAAATCGTTAAATAATTTAGCGTAATATGCGGGGGAAATAATAAAATGATTGACGCAAAACGGAAAGAGAGAGACTAGAAGGGGAGAGAGAGACGGAGATGAGAAGAGAGAGAAATGGGGGAGAGAGATGAGGGTAGAGTTTATATAATAATATTTAAATATTTTTTAAGAATAACGTTATTATAATATTTTTTTAATATTAGTTAATTATTATTTTAAATATTAGTAAATTAATTTATTAAAGAATTAATTACAAAAATATTTAATTATAATAAATAATTATTCCTAGATTTATTTTAATTTTAATTTTTTATTAAATTAATATAGATGCAATATTAGATAAAAATAATATTTTATTAAACTTTTAATATATTTTTATCAAAATTTTATTAAAATGAAATTTAAATTGTTAAATTTACTTATAAATAAGTATAATACATTATATATGATTAAACAATTAATTTCAAATTATATTTATATTTAAATAAATTTATTGTTATTAAATTAATTTGAAATATTTATTTAAAATATTTTAAAAAATTAACATGATGAGTATTATAACTATGTTTTTTAGTTTAAATAATATAAATTTAATTAACTTTAATATAAATATAATTTAAAATTAATTGGTTAATGATAGTTATAATATTTAAAATTAACATGCTTAATATTTAAATTTAATAGCTATAACTATTAAATTTTTTAATATTTCAAATCAATTAAATATTTAAAATTAATTTAATAAAAATAATATTTCAAATTAATTCAATAATAATATTATTAAAATTTATTTTAATCAAATTTTTATCAAATTTTTTAAAAATTTTAATATTAAAAGCTATCCTCTCTCTTTGCGTCTCTCTTTCTCTCTCCTTTCTCTCCTCCCATCTCTCCTCCTGTCTCTCTCCCAGTTTCTCTCTCATACCCTCCCCGTCTTTTTCTCTCTTTGTGCGAACTACGCCGATCATTTTAGCATTTCCGCCTACATGTGAATAGTGCATATGCCAAATTATTTAGCAATTTCAACAATATCAACGCACAGCGCTAAAAATTTTGGCCTTTTCTTCACCAAAAAAGTCTGCTTCAAATCCTTTAGTGACTTCGCTCCTTTTTGAATTTCAGCTAAAACAAGCTCCTTCTCAAAATCTACATCTTTCCTATGCTTTTTATTATAAAAAAAAACCCTTAGACTTAGGCATTTGTACTAAGGAGGAAGTCTATGTCAGCAACTAGGCTTTCGTTTTTCCCAATAAAATCATTAAAAATTTTGGGTCAATGATAGAGATGTGTAGTGTGTGACGTGAGTTATTAATTAATGTTAGTTCCATTTTTTAAATATTTAGGTCAATTAAAATAAACTCACACACACATCACATATACAAGACTCGAACTCAATTCCTCTTAATTGATAGTCAAATCCCCAAACCAACAAACCAATGAGAGTTCGTAACGTTAGTTCTATTATTAATTTGTAATAGTTGATTTGAGTTATGTAGGATCGAAAGATAATTAAGTATGTTTTTGTTAGTTTTAAAATACTTTAAATTAGAGATACATAGGAATTGATAATCCCTTTCATGTTATTTCCGTTCTTCCATCATCTCAATCACTTCATTTCTAAAATTGTCGGCATATCAAACTGTGATATATCTTTACCTTATTCTATTCCGACATGCGAAGCAACAAGGTTATATCAATCGGCTGAAGTTTCTCTTGGTTAGAGCGATGATCAATCCAAATGAAGACCACAACCTTGATGGATCAATTATTAAGGTCATGGTCGATTAATTATTTTTAAACAGTATTGATCGTGATTTATCTTCGCTCTTAATAACCAAAGATTATTCTTGTCATTTTGCCCCCCTATCAATCCAGTTGATTTCCTCCAGATATCGGCTGCTCTCTATTCTTCTATCTCACCCTCTCACCTCCTCAATCTCTCATCATTCACATTCCTCTCAAGTTGCTGTATGCCCCTCGCAAATTTAGCCAACTCCTCCAACTAGCTCCATACGCCTCGAACTCCTCTTGCCTTTCGTCCACACACCTTATCCAATTTCGTTCATGATATACCTATTATATTGTCTTATTGACTGGCCTTATAACTAGACATCTGGAATAAATGCATAAGTGAATGGCTTATCATACTAACTTATTGATTTCAACTACGTCCAACCTAAGGGGCTGTTTGGCAACAAGTGGGATTTAACTTTAGTGGGATTTGTTAAATCCTGTAAATCCGGATTTAATAATTCTTGAAATGGTTAAATCCTAAAAACTGTTTGGTATGTCAAGTGATAAATCCGGTTAAATCCTTAGAAATTGTTTGATAACATTTTTCAGGATTTATGGCAGTTAGATATTTAAAATTGATGGAGATTTTTCTGTAATAAAGTTCATTGCGTAAAATATAATACCACCAAATTTGAGTTCATACAATAGTAATCAAATTTCAAAATATAGGAAATGCCAAAATAATATTAGCCAAAAAACAAAGAAGATTTCATAATTAAGAGCAAGCTTCAATTCACTAGTACGACTTCATATATGTAGAATTTCGAAATGAATTTCTCACGCCGATCGATTCCTTTGACTTGTAATCTGAAATAAAGAAATAGAATGAGTAATTATAAAATAAACGAAAAATAAACTACCGGACTGTGTTCTGCACAACAAAGGAAAGAAAGAAAGTTCGCTACCTGACGCTTGAGCCGGACGCAGCGAAACAGCTTAACGAAGAGGAGAAGAAGAAATCGCGAGGTTGAGGCGGCTGGGAGGATGAAGTCTTCGTTCGTTTGTAGAAATAGGGCGAAGTTGTGCAGTTGACGACACGGGCGCTGTGGGTAGGGGTGTTAATTTCGGGTCACGGGTCGGGTTCGGGTCGAACCCGGAATGACCCGCGTTACAAAAGGGTCGATCCTAACCTGACCCGAGTAGGAAAACGGGTCGAAAATCTGAACCCGGACCCGACCCGGCGGGTTGCCGGGTTGACCCGACCCGACACGGGAAGCCGCGCGACAGAGAGGCAGCGCGGGGCGCGGGCAGCGGGGCAGCGGCGCGGACACGCAGCAGCAGGGCAGCGGGCGTGGGCGCGGGCACGCGGCGGGGCAGCGGGCGCGGACACGCGGCAGCGGGCGCGGGCGCGGGCGCGCGGCGGGGCAGTGGGGCAGCGGGCGTGGGGCACCTGGCTCGGACACGCGGCAGCGGGCAGCGGGCGCGGGAAAGGCTGAAAATTTGGTTTTTTTTAAAAATTAAACTGGTTATCGGGTTGACCCGGCAACCCGCCGGGTCAACCCGAACCCGACCCGTTTTTCAAACAGGTCGATTTTTACAACCCGAACCCGACCCGTTTGAGAAACGGGTCGGGTCAAACCCGAAAATTCTGGGTCGGGTTTTCGTGTCGTGTCAAAATTTGACACCCCTAGCTGTGGGTAACATTTCAGCTCCGACTTTAAATCCCGTTAAATCCGGCTACCCCACGGATTTATTAAATCCCGGATTTAACCGATAAATCCGTAAATCCGGGATTTACTGAATATTGAGATTTAACGTGTGCACAAAAACTGTTTGGCTGGATTTAGCATAAATCCGACTTAAATCCCTCTGTAAATCCGATACCAAACAGCCCCTAAGTGAATTAAGAAAAATACATTCAGTTATCGAGTAAGGTTTACTAAAAAACTTAAAAAATAATATTTTTAGATGGTAACTATTGTTTATAAAACCATGTTTACAATATTTTATGCATATAGCATGTTATATAATTACGATGTTTTATGCACGCATATATTATGTTGTGGTTATGTCTAAAGAAGCACATATATACTTAGCTATATAGGCCAATGTGAATCAGTTGTGTGCAAGATGATGTAATGATTCTCTCAATCAAATTTGTTGTTTTGAACATTTCCACTTAACATATTTATGTAACAATAATGTTTCATATTTTATATAGTTCCATAAAATATCACAATATCTATAAAATCAATCAAAAAACAATAATATCCTATTTCTGCACAAAACATTATACAATTCGAGATTCAAAATAATTGACCTCATTTGTTTAATATTGCAATTGTCAAAAAATGATGGCTTGACAGTCATGATCATGATCCAAGTTTATCATATATAATTTTACATTGAGCACATCACTAATAAATTCAATTCTCATGTTTTGAGGGTTCAAAAAGAAATCAAGAGAATATACGCATTACAACATTCCTAAGCTTTTTCGTGAGCTTAGTGACTCATATTACAGGAAATTCATCAAATTCCGGAAGCATTTCCGGCGGCCAAATGATCACCGGAATTACCAGCGACATGACCGCCGGTAATAAGCGGTGATTATACCCGTGGTTTGACCGCCAAAATTTTTCGGCACTGGAAGACCCCCGGAAAAAAGTCGTCGGTTTCAGTTTTCTACGAGGTTTTTTTTCCGACAGGGATTTAACAGCGGAAAACCGCCGAAAATTTTATTTACCACCGAAAAATCAACCATTCCGTCGGTATTAGACGATTTTCCAGTAGTATCAGCATACAATCCTTTTTTTCTTAGCGCCATAATATTTTCTTCACAAGTTATTTTATTTCAAATAATCTTTGCATTATATGCATGATGGTAACATACCTTAAAATATATCATCATTAAACTTTACAACCCAAAAAACATAAGAGTCCTTGGGGCATATATCAATCTTCATATATCATAAATTAATTATTTTCATTAATATATACTTTGTATATATTCATGGGCAATAATATACCATTAGGAAATGCATTGCTAAATAATTCCAATAATATATCAAAAAATGTTGGCCTACATGAGTTCAAAAACTTCAATTGATAAAGATGCATTAAAAAAAAGATAACTTTGAATATTCTTTTGCAACTATATATAATTGTTACTTTTGAGTAATTCTTCAATTTCTTTGATATAATCAAATGCTCTATTTAGGTCAAGACTTCAACTCTAGCCCATTTTTAATACCAACTTTAATGATTAAAAAAATCTGAAATGTATATGAACGATAAGTGATTTTAAAATATATAATACAATAATAATTTAAAGAGTATAAAAGAATTGTGCACAATAGAGTTTTAATCCAACAAGGACTTCACATTTGAAAAATTTTCCTATAATTTTTTATCATCAACAATGCCCTGACCCAATATCTCAATATGAGTTTTCTATATCCTTTCAAACTTTTCCATTTAATTACACATAACTCAATAACTCTTAAAATGCTGTAAATAAAGGCAAATCTTTTCTAACATGAATTGTGTAACCAAATTAATCTTTAATTAACCATAATTATTTTGACATAAGTTGTTTGATAATTTTATGACTTGCAATGCTCATAGCTAGAACAAGAGGTAGGGAGAGAGAGAAAGAGAGAGATCATGGGAATTTAGCTATATTGCTAGAAGTATAAAAATGACAGGGTGTCTCAAAATACATCTCCTTTTTAAAGAAATTTTCTCGTTGCATGCTCCGTTGCATGTATCATTTCATAGAGTTTTATTTTTTTCAGCAAGGAATACAAGAGATTGATTTTTTTTTTAGATTTTTCTTTTTAAAAATTGTTGTAGCTAAAAAATTGACCTTTATATTTTTGATGATTTTATGAATTAGATGATGCAAAAATATTGATCATTATTATTCATATCATGGCCTTCTTGCATGATTTTCTTTCATTTGGTTAGTCTACTATGATTTTAGATGAATATTGATACATCATCAAAAAATTATCTTGATCGGGCATGAATCTCAAAGCAAAATCAAGTTGGAAACTTTCCAAATTAAAATTGGGCACATCCGAACTCCGATTTCAGCAAACTTATAGTCGAACTGAACGTCTTGAAAAAACAAACCCAACAACACCAAATTCAACTCAATCCAAGCCCAAATGGGTCCAAATCAAGAACCCAAAGCATTGTTGGAAGGTTCAAACCACAGCTTAGGATTACCAAACGGTTTCCAAACATGACATGCTTATAGTCGAATCGAGTGGCTCGACGAGACAAATCCAACGAGCCCAAGATCACTGAATTCTGATATTATTAATACATTTTAATGCCCAATAAATAGTCCATGATCAAGGGATTCAACATTAGTCGTCCATCCAAACCACTCCCAATTTACTTTTAATCTTTCTCCTATTTACAGGCCATACCACTCTAAGAAATTTATAAATAGAGACCCCCCTTTCTCATGAGAGGGGATCCCAAGTCAAAGGAAACAAGAGAGAGATCGGAGATCGCTCTTGCCCCATTGCTTCTCCTCGACCACCGCCTGGAGTTCCGCCGGACCACGGTTTGACGCCGGAGTTCCGTCGGGCTACTGCCTGACAGCGGAGTTCCTCCGGACCACACCTGATGCCAGAGTTCCGCCGGGCCACCGCTTGACACCAGAGTTCCGTCGGACCACCACCTAACACCAGAGTTCCACCGGACCACCACATGTCGTCGGAGTTTCGCCAGACTACCACCTGACACTAAAGTTCTGCCGGACCACCGTCTGACTTCAGAGTTCCGCTGGACCACCGCCCGACACCTGGAGTTCTGCCGCTAAATTTTTTTAATGCGTCCTTAATCAGCTAATGATGCTTAGTGAATATATGAATATTCAATAGAATTAGTCAAACTATTTGACATTTTCAATAAAAAATACTAAATAATTTGAATAGTTTACTTCTTTTTAAATTTTTATAAAATTTTGCTATTTCACATAATTTAAATTTTGATCTCGCTTTTTTTTTAAAATTTGTTCTATATATATTTCTAGAACGTTAAGTTGCAAACAATTTGCAGTTTCTGCGATGCTATCCACGCAGTTTGAGGCCGGAGCGTTTATTCGCTTGCCGACTTACAGGAGCCATCGTCTCAACCCGAGCACTTCCCCGCTCGGCATCGGCGTGTGATGGCCCGGTGATCAACCAATAGAGGCGCAGCCAAAAAGTTTTCTGCGGTGGCTAAAATATCGATGCTCTCTACCTCGGATTCTTCTCTTGTGCCCTCTTTGACTATGTCCGAGGGGGAGACAATGCAGGACACTGAGGTCACTCCCAGTGTCGGAGATCAGGTCTCGAAGATAGAAGCCCATTACGATTCTGCCACGGATAATGATGTCGTAGGACGAGAGGATCCTCCGCCTCCCGACACAGCCGAAGAAGAGAATACCGCGAGTATGGAGGAATTCGGATCGGCATCGGTCACGGCCATGGTAATTTGGGAGGGTAATGTAGAAGAAGGGATCTGGAAAGAACCAGATGTGAAGAAGACTACTCCAAATGGACCCGCTGGCTTCGAGTTGGAAAATGCGAAACTTCAAGAAGGATTCTTTGTCCGCTTCTTTGGTTAAAGGGGACGTCGTAGTCGTCAAGGAAAAGATCTTGGAAGATAAAAATCCCATTAAGCTTAAGGAGGAAGCTACGCCAAAGCCGGTTAACCCCTTCAGTAAGGAGCTGGGGACTGATGAGATGCTGATGCAGCCACTAACCTGCAAAGATGAGAAAAACCACAAGAAGAAGAACAATGGAACAGGAACAAGGGTTAAGCAGCAATGTGCTATGGTAATTCTGTTTTCTATCTCCCCTCCTCCCAAATGTAAAACGATATATATGTGTCTCTATCGTAATAACAGAAATAGTAACTTGAAAAATAAAATAAAAGAGCACAACTAAACAGAAAAAGGAATAAAAACGGTTATAAAGATAGTGGAGGAGTAAGCTAGTAAATAGGTCTCTTCCAGGACGCATAGTCCACGTGGTCACTGGTCAGTAACCTGCATCAGGTTGTAGCTCGCATCAGGTCTCCCCTGCTTCAGAAGAACTCATCTCTGATGAGATGACTGTGGAGCGTGACGAATCAGGTGGGTAGTAAGGATAGATATCTGCAACATTGTGGAAGAGGTTTGAATGTCCTTGGGTAAGTCGATGACATATGCATTGTCATTGATCTTGCGCAGCACCGGGAACGGACCAAACTTTTTCGGATTTAACTTTGGGCATTGTCCGGAGGGGAAATAATCTCGACGGTATCGTAACATCACTAGTTCGCCTGGCTTGAACTCCACACGCCGACGATGTTTATCTTGAGCTGCTTTGTAGTTGACATTGCCGTCACTAAGCTTTTCCTGAATCTCTTTGAGAATATCAGAGAACTGTGTTGCGGTTTGGGAGGCAGCATTACTTCTGCATTTAGGAAGGATAGCTAAGTCAACGATATGATTTGACATCTTGGTGTATACAATGCTGAATGGGCACCGTCCTGTAGAACGATTGGGCATATAATTAAATGCAAATTCGGCTTGACTAAGAACCTCTTCCCATTGTTTGGGATGATCATGGACTAAACATCTCAGCATGCTAGCCAGTGTCCGATTGACGACCTCCGTTTGCCCATCCGTCTGAGGATGATAAGCTGAGCTAAGTTTCAAATCCGTTTAAAGTCTCTTCCACAATTCCGCCAGAAATGACTGATAAATTTAACATCTCTATCGGAGGTTAGACTATGAGGAATGCCATGCAAGCGGACTATTTCCTTGAAAAATATTTTAGCAATGTTAAGAGCGTCAAAAGTTTTCTTACATGGAATAAAATGTGCCATCTTCAAAAATCTGTCCACCACAACCATTATAGAGTCAGATCCCTTCTTTGTTCGTGGTAGCCCCAATACGAAATCAAGACTCAAATCTTCCCAAATTGAATCGGGTACGGGTAATGGCATGTATAAACAGGTATTTTGAGTCGTCCCTTTATATAATTGACACACATCACATCTTTCTATAAATCGAGATACGTCTCGTTTCATGTGCGGCCAAAAAAATCTGATTTGTAGCTGTTGGAGAGTTCGGTCACGACCCACATGGGCTGCCAAGATGCTACAATAAATTTCTTTAATGAGTTGATGTCGCCACGATAAGGATGGGACACACAATGAATTTCCTTTAAAAAGAAATCCGCGTTGGAGCGAGAAATCATTCTCTGGCGTTCCCGAATGGCATCTAGTCCAATGCGTGGCAAAATCAGCATCTGAGTCATATAATGACTTCATCTCCTCAAGTCCGGTGACTTCGGTTTGAAGCCTGGCAATTAAGGCTACATGCCTGCTGAGTGCGTCAGCTACTTTGTTCATTTTCCCTGACTTGTGTCATAACACAAAGTTGAATTTCTGAAGGAATATCACCCATCTCGCATGCATTCTGTTAATTGTCTTTTGGCTATTGAGAAATTGGAGAGATTGGTGATCGCTGCACAGCACAAAGTCTTGGTGGAGGAGATAGTGCTCCCATTGTTTCAATGCTCTCACAACGGCATATAATTCTTACTCGTATACCATCCATTTTTGGCGGGAAGGACTTAGCTTTTTGCTAAAGTACTCAATTGGCCGGTCATCTTGATATAGCATAGCTCCAATTCCTATACCGGATGCATTTGTATCAACTTGAAAAGGCTTCTCAAAGTTTGGCAAGGACAAAACAGGTGCAGAACTCAGGGCTGTTTTAATATTTTCAAAGCTATTTTGCTGGGTGGCGGACCAAGTGAATGAGTTCCCCTTCAATACATCAGTAATGGGTGCCATTATAATACTAAATCCCCTTATGAAGCGTCTGTAGAAGTTTCCCAAGCCATGGAAACTGCGAATGTCTGATAACGAAGGTGGTACAGGCCAATCCCGGATGGCCGAAACTTTGCGGGGATCGACGTGGACTCCTTCCCGAGAGACAATGAAGCCCAGAAAATAAGCCGCATGTGTTGCAAACTCACACTTGGGCAAGTTTAAATATAGTTTGTAACTTCTTAAAACTTGGAACAGTTGTGTCAAGTGCTGCACATGATCTTCAAGAGAAGAGCTATAAACCAAGATATCGTCAAAATAAGAAATGCAGAATTTAGCCGAGAAAGGCTGAAGCACTTCGTTCATAAGTCTCATGAAGGTAGAAGAAGCATTGCATAATCCGAATGGTATAACTTTCCACTCGTATAGCCCTTCACGCGTCTTGAACGCCGTCTTCCACTCGTCGCCGAGCCTTATGCGCACCTGATGATATTCGCTACACAAATCGAGTTTGGAAAATATGACAGCACCATGCAATTTGTTCAGCAAATTTGAAATTCTCGGAACCGAAAAACGGTACTTCGTAGTGATCTTGTTGATAGCTCTACTGTCAATGCACATTCTCCATTGCCCATTCTTTTTAGGAACAATAAGTGCCGGCACCGCACATGGGTTAAGGCTGCGCTAGATCAAGTGTCGCTTAAGTAAATCTTCCACTATCTCTTGTAAGATCAAATGCTCTTTTGGACTCATCTGATAGTATGGAAAGTTAGGTAATGTCGCTCCCGAAACTAAGTCAATCTGATGTTGAACATTGCGAAGTGGAGGTAACTGTGTGGGCAACTCGGATGGTCCAATGTCAGAGAATTCTATCAGGAGTTGTTGAATTGGTTCAGGAAGGGAATTTGGAGCTAGCGGAGAAGGGCTGTCAGTTGCTATTAAAGTCAAAACAGGGGAATTATGAGAATCTTGCAATAGAAGATGTCTGGACACAATATAAGCAGCTGCTTGTCCCGTAACATCCTTGCCAACTGCATCCAGCGCTTGCGGCAGCAACCTCAATTTCTTTCCCTTCCATTCGAATGAGTATATATTGGCTCGACAGTCGTATGTCGCATTAGCATCAAATTGCCACGGCCGCCCGAGTATGAGGTGACAAACGTCCATCTCTAGAACATCACAACTTATTTCACAGACATAATGTTTTCCAACAGAAAAGGTTACCCGACAAGATTTGGCAACAATTATATCTATACCACGTTTAACCCAAATAATTTTGTACGGTTGAGACTTCTTCGTAGTCTTCAATTGGAGGGCATGCACGACAGAGCGAGAAATTACGTTCTCGGTGCACCCGCTATCAATGAGTAGGTCGCATACCTTCCCTTTTATCGTGCACTTGGTCCGGAATAAGGCATTTCGTTGGGATGGCTGAGAATGTCTAGGTGCCAGCAGCAGTTTTTCTAGAATGTAGACAACAGGTTCTCCCTCATCTCCGTGAAGATCTTCGGTAATCACCTCATCTTCCTGATGGTCTTCATTACCCACTCCTTCATCTAAATGCTCCCCGTCAAGAAGTTGACTGTTGTCGATTGGGACATTCATTGGATTTGTGACTGGGTTGGAAGCACCTAAAACATTTCAACGTCATGGGTTTAATGTAAGGATTCTCTTTGAGTGGAGCTTTCATCTTCATTGGATATCTAAGATCAGCAGGATTATTGCTAGATGAAGGGACGGATTGTATTTTAGCCGTCTGTGGGCTAGCCTTTGGAGCTTCCACACTAGCCTCTGGTAGAAACTGCCGCCTACTGGAGTAACTCCTAGAATGTCGTTGCATTTGCGATTCTGCTTCAAAATTGACGGCTTGAGATAAGGACCAAATGGAGTTGAGCTCTAGTTTATCTTGTATCTGATCTTTGAGTCCCCCAATGTATCTTGCCACTAGCTGACTATCCATCTCATGGAGATTATTGCGAGCACTGAGGCGGTAAAACTCCTCAGTATAGTCATTCACCGCCCTCGATCCTTGAATACAATGCTGGTATTTAAGGTACAACATATGCTCATAGTCCGTGGGTAAGAAATGAGCCCTCATTAATTGTTTCATACTGAACCAGCTACACACCAGTCCTCGACCTTCTCGCCTCCTTGTTTGTAGAAGTTGGAGCCACCACGCACTTGCTTCCCCTTTCAATCGACATGCTACATATTTGACTTGTTTTTCAGGATGGATTTCCATGTATTCGAAGAAGGTCTCAACCGCTCGTTCCCAATCGAGGTAATCTTCAATATGTAAATGACCATCAAAATAAGGGATATCCATCTTTACCTTAAATTCTCCCTGTTCTCTGTGTCCGACCCGTTGTCTCGGGGCCGCATAGTAGTGACGGCGTTGATCATCCTCCGTATCTGATAATTCTGGATGAAGTCTTGGATGAACTTCATATTTCGAGTCCGAGTCATCTACAGCTGGAGCCTGCGGTCGTCATTGACCCAGTTTCGGATTCGGAAACGGTGGCGGGGCCTGCGTCGGTACTCGACCAGGTAATGTTGTATCCACCGATGCCCTAAGAGCAACCATTTCAGTCCTCATCTCCATGGAGAGGCGCAAGAAATCTGCTCGTAACTCCTCAGGGTGCCAAGTGAAGCTAGCCTGTGCAGCCCACACAGCGTCTAAACCCCGATCATCGTCGTGAGCTCTCCGGGAACTTCCATCAGCCATCTCGTCCAGGATGGGTGCTCTGATACCACTGTGATGCAGCCACTAACCTGCAAAGATGAGAAAAGCCACAAGAATAAGAACAATGGAACAGGAACAAGGGTTAAGCAGCAATGTGCTATGGTAATTCTGTTTTCTATCTCCCCTCCTCCCAAATGTAAAACGATATATATGTGTCTCTATCGTAATAACAAAAATAGTAACTTTGAAAATAAAAATAAAAGAGCACAACTAAACAAAAAAAGGAATAAAAACGGTTATAAAGATAGTGGAGGAGTAAGCTAGTAAATAGGTCTCTTCCAGGACGTAACCCGCATCAGGTTGTAGCCCGCATCAGATGCAGGAATCAAAACTTTTATCGGTGTCACAATTTGAGGATACTGTCTCCAGTGGTGCTGGAGATAAGATGAATATGGATGAAGTTATAATTGCTGGCACAGACTAGGAAAATATATTTGCATAGGAATGCTTGTTCTCTTCCATTGAAAGCGCATTATTGTATCGGTAACTATTTCAATCAAAGCATATTGTGTGTCACTTTTGTCCATTGAAAATAATTATATACCATGAAACTCTTGCACAACAAAAAATTTTCTCCAATAGAATTGTGGTCGGCCAATAGAATTGTATCTGTGGGAGATGATTTTCTTATTTTAGGTTGAGATATTGTTAGGCAGGGCTTGTTTTGCTCATCTGTATCAGAAAATGCCTTCCAAATATGTTCAAGGAGCCGCAAATATGAAATGAAAGTAAAGCGCGGGAGGGGAAGGTTATCATACCATGTGGCAATTTAAAAGTTCATGCTTATTGTCAGTTTTTTGCCAACTCAATAGTTTGTTTTGGTCTTCAGGTTAAGTAGTCTCTATTCTCTTAGAAGAGTTCATTTGATTAACTATATTGCATCTTCTTTCAAGTTATAATTGGAGGGATAAATGTAGGAAGTTTGATTTTGGACTTTGATAGAATTGGCTGAATCGGAAGAACAGGATTTTGTGGAGATTTTCTTGGTGGATAAGAGTCTTACATAAGTTGAATGCCATAGATGCTGAGGTTAATTATTAGTGCTTATCTTGCTAAAGCTCTTCCATTTGATATACGTCAAGGCACAAAATCGTGAGCTGCTAATTATTTGAGTCAGTTGCCTTCTAAAGGCTGGCAAGTACTTTGGAAGGTCTCTTTTGCTGTTAAAATTTCAATTGAATATCGCACACATATTTATTTTTGTTTAGTGATGGGTTGATGGAAATTCATGTATGCCATTGGTGTTCTATTGCATTTATTCCTTGATATTTTTAATACTTTCTAGAAAGTGATACTTTTTGTGTCCTAAGGGTTGATGTATGGAACCTTACCTATATTTTACTTAAAGACTATTTTTTTTGACTTGAACAAGGGCCTTTTGATTGCACTAGAGTAAACTTAGCCACTACTCTAGGCCCGCCCTCGTAATCTATCATTTTATTTTGGGAACAAGTGCATTCAGCCTTTATGCATATTTATTTTATGGCCTTAAAAAAGTTGATATCGGGGAACACAGGAATGCATATGTGATTTTAAAATAGGAGAGTTTGCAAATTCAACTTCTTGGTCTCATTTTTGTTTGGTTATTAATTCTTATTGGTTTCTATTGATCATGGCTTGAGAAGTTGGAATTTGCATTTTATCTCAATGCCTATAAGGAACACTTGTTTCTTATAGTTTACTCTTCATTGGCCTCTTGGTGGCATGTATTTCCTTGCTGATAATTTTATAATCATTTCATTACAATGTTACCAACAAAAGCCTTGCCACCCGTTTTTTTTTTTGTTTGATACCATGATTTATTTGCATATTGGTTACAGATACGAAATTCTAATTATTTAAACTATTTCCATTAGGTTTAATACAATATGTTGGAGAGGGCATTGGCATAGATGGTAAAAAAGCTGTACCTGTCGTAAGTGATAGTGTTGCTGATTTTGTCAAAGGTGTTTCTTTTGATCATGATAGTACTAATGATGCTAATGATGAAAATGAGAAGAATGAGGAAAGCGATCAAGAGTTTTATATGCAAGCTGTACTAGTGGAGGGGACAGAAAGAAAAGAATCTGAGATATTTATTGGTGGCTTGGATAAGGGAGCGGTTGAGGATTATTTGGTTAAAGTCTTTAAGGCATTTGGAGACATCCAATCTGTAAGGATAGTTAAGCACCCAACAACAAATAAAAGCAAAGGATTTTCCTTTATTGGCTTTTCATCTAATGATCATGCCATTAAGACTCTGACTGAGCTCAAGGACGTTATAGAGGTGGTTTATACTAAAGCTTTGAGACTCTTTTTTTTTTCCTCAAAAAATAATAGTTAGTTTTTCTATAACTTATTCTCTAATATGCTGTTCAGGTGAATGGCAAACGTGTTAGGGTACAAGCCAGTCATGATACTGCTACACTTTACCTGGGTAACACCACCAAGGCTTGGACTAGGGACCTTGTATGACAATATCTACTGTTTTAATCAGCTTTTTACATTATATATATAGAAGCACTTGTTCCAGGATATGCTATGTAGAGTTATTTTCTGTTATAAATGATGAAGGCATAATTGTAAGCAATCTATTCAGATGCAGCTGTTAGACCGGTCCAGTCGATCCATACAGGACCGGCTCACTAAGACAGGCGGAAGAGTTCCGCCTCTCATGTACTGTCGCTCGAACCGCAAGAGCCAACAAAGCTGTTTTGAAAGGATTTTTGAGGGAGTTAGGAGGGAAATTTCAAAGTAGGGGCTGTTTAGAGATTTCCTTTTGCATTTTATGTATTAAGTAGTATGTTTTGCTAGGGTTATGACATCTTGAATTTGGCTGAAATTTGAGATCTCTTAGTTTTTTGGGCTCTAGCGGCGTCTAGAGATTTGAGAGAGATAGATCCTCCTCTCGAATAGAGGATCAATTGTATCTTGGTATTTTTCATTTCCATTTCATCAAATAATACAAATTATCTACTTTTTTCCTGGTTTTGTGTGGATTTTTGTGGAGAATTCTCGCTGTTTTTCAAAGATTGCTAGGGAATTCTTGAGATCTTCAAGTGTTTCCTATCAAATTGGTATCAGAGCGATTTTTGGGCTATTTTTTGAGAATTCTTGCAGCAGATTTTTCTACTTTGGCCTCTGCTTTTAGGGGGGAAATCTGGATTCTTGAGCCTAACAAAGAGCCGGGGACATATGGCAGTAAGAAAGGTAGAAGTATTGGAAGAAGAGATCAGACAAATGAAATAAAAAATTTCAGATCTACAAACTCAAGTTTCAGATTTAAAGAAAGATATTTTAGCCATCCATGATAAAATCGATTCGAACTTTTTCATCCTTGGGGAGATGTTGAAGAAAGTGCTTGAGGGCCAAACCAAAAAAAATGTCGTCTAAGGTGAGGGAAATCACCACAACCAGGGAAGTGGAGAAAACCCTAAGCTAATCAGATGAAGGGAGGATCAGGATGTGAAGATTTTGGAATGAGCAGAAAAATGCATCCCCTAGGGCCTATTCCCAGGGAGGAGTCCGGTAGAGGGTATGTGGAGAGGCTTGAGAGGGTTGGGCATGAGTGGAGGAATGTTGAATTTGAAAGAAGAGGGGTTGAATTTGAAAGGCGAGGACTTGATTATGATCGAAGAGGTGTCAAATTGGAAAGGAGAGGGGTTGAATATGATCGAAGGGGTGTTGAATTTAAAGGGAGAAGGTGGGCTTGTGATGGAAGGTTTGGGTGCGAGCGGAGGAGGAATGATTGGTATAATTAGGGGGAACCACTCCCATGGGGAATGGGAAATTTTGGAGGAAGCAGGGTTGACGGAGGAGATCTAAGATTGAGGAAACTGAAGATGCCTATTTTTGAGGTAGAGGATGCCCATGGGTGGATCTACATGGTGGAAAGGTACTTTACTATCAGTACGTTGACGGAGGAGGAGAGATTGATGGCAGCTGACCTATGTTTGGAAGAGAAGGCTTTGGCTTGGTACCAGTGGAGGGACATGCAACGACCCATATGGAGTTGGAGGGAGTTCAAGGATTGCCTGTTAAAACGATTTCGAACCGGCAGGAGAGGAGACTTCTACGAGCAGTTCTTCGCCTTAACATAAGATGATTCAGTGATAGAGTACCGGGAGTGGTTCGAGTACCTTGCTAGCCGATTGGATCGCCTTTCTGAGACCGTTCTAGAGGGGAACATCATGAAGGGACTGAAATCAGAGATCCGGGTTGCAGTTAGAGTGATGAGGCCTCGTAACTTGGGAGAGGCTATGGAGCTAGCTCAGTTGGTTGAAGGATCAGAGGCACCTGGAGAAAGGAACGGAAGGCAGCAGCTTAGGGGGTCCGTACAGGATGGCCACCACCTTTTTAGCATCCAAGGAGCAGACACCGGGTATCCTTCGGGAGACCCCAAAGGAGAAGACTGTCGGTGGTAGACCTGGGGACAACTTCAAGAAGCTCACAAAAATGAAATTACAGGAGAAAAGGGTGAAGGGACTATGTTCCAGATATGACGAGAGATATATGCCGGGGCACAGGTGTAAGGACTGAACTCTTTAGGTTCTTACCATTTGTGATGAAGAGGGAATAAAGGAGGGTGACGTCTTTCCACCTTGCGGACTAGGTGGGTGATGTGAAACAAACAACAGAAATCACAGTATTTTAATAAGAAAGTTATTTAAGTGATGCAATTATAATTTAATGTTTCACTAAGATTAGATTTTGTAGTTGTTGATTTGATTAGGCATGCGGTTACAATTTAGATTAACGGAACAACTTAAAATAAGGACAAAATATAGTAAAGCTGGATGCATGAATAACAATAATCAACGGGTTAACAGTTAGAAAGTTCACCCTGAGTTTCCCTCACTCTTCACTCTTGAGAATGGCGGGCGGAGGAAATCTAAACAATACTAATAATGCCACCTAAACAGTAAACACTTACAGTATGGAACAATGGAAAGTTATTTTGAAGAGGAAGAAGCCGGTGGGGTGGGAGGATCTGCCACTGAACTGGAAGCAGTTGCTCTTCGATGGTGGTCGTCAAGGAAAAGAGAATCCTATCGAGGTAACCTTCAATAGTTTGGTCGATCTCCAAATTAACGTCGAAGAAAGGAGACTGGAGAATGTCTACTTGCCCTTGAAGATCAAACACGAACCCGGAATCATGCTCATGCTCGGCCATTCATAGGAGAAGTGGGCCAAGGGTTGTAGCTTCTTCTTAGGTGAGTAGGAGAAGCAAGAGAGGGGAGGGGTGAGGCCTTGGAGTGGTCGGCCAAAAGTAGGGAAGGGTTTTGGGGTTCAGCTAGGGCTAGGGAAAAGAGATCCCTTTAGGTTTTAGATTTTAGGTCTTGGGTAAGGGAGGGAAGGGAAATGAAATTGAAAAATCTGAAATTAAATTTCAAATTTCCTATGATTAAGGGATTTGAATTTTAAAATCCAAACAAGGAGGGAAAGGGAGGGAAAGATCCTCATTAATTCCTTAATGGGAGTTGTATTGGGAGAAAGAAATAAGAAGAGGGGAAGAGAGAGGGGGCCGGCCTATTGGGGGAGGGAAAAAGTGTCCACATGTAATGTATGTGGACTTTTGTATTAATTGTTGATGGGAAAATTAAATTTGAAATTTAATATCAGATTTGAGGTGATTAGGAAGACTTCCTAAATTAGATTTATCAATTAGGAAAGGATTTGAAATTCAAATATATTTGAATTCAAATTAAGAAACTTTCCAAATCAATAATGGGGTAACTTAGGAAGGTGATTAGAGGCTATTTGAATTTTGAAATTCAAAAATTGTGGAGGGGCCGGCGGCTGGAGAGAGGGGTTGGTAAGGCCGACGGTTAGAGAAGGATAGCTGGAGCTTAGGGATCCGGTGGGGAGGAGGGCTGGTGGTGGAGGTTGGACCGTGGGATGGGGATGTGGGGATGGGAAATGGTAGTTTGTGGTGGAGAGGGGGGATGGATCCGGCGGCAGGGGTGAAGATGGGGGCGGAGACCGGCAGTCGGAAGAAGGGGAGGGTGGTGGCTGGTGGGCAAAAGAGGGAGGGGGAGATAGACCGTGAGCCCCAGACTCTTTCGATGGCTGACGGGTAATGCTTTTACCCTCACCTAGGGTTCTCTCTTCTCTCAAAGCTCACAACAATAAAGAATACAAAGGTTGGAAAATATTCATTCAAAACATCATTACCCTCATACAAAGTGAAGGCCCATATGTATAGGCCTTAAAATAAAAGAGAAATAAAAGACTAAAATACCCTTTGAGGCTACATCATGAACTAAATCTTCGCAGGGCTACAATAGTAAACCAAAATATAAATAAAATAAAATACAAAAATGCATCATAAATGAAGGCTCTGAATCGTAGGCGTCGATCTACGATTCCTCCGATGATAGACACGTCGAAATCTCCTGCTGATGTCCTCATCAATGGGTCTTTGGGAGGGGGTATTATTAGATCGGTCCATACAGGACCGGCTCACGGAGACTGAGGTGGAAGAGTTCCGCCTCTCCAACGGCAAGAGCCAACAGAGCTGTTTAGGAAGGATTTTTGAGGGAGTTAGGAGGAAAATTTCAAAGTAGGGGCTGTTTAGAGATTTCTTTTTGAATTTTATATATTAAGTAGTATGTTTTGCTAGGGTTAGGGCATCTTGAATTTGGCTGAAATTTGAGATCTCTTAGGTTTTTAGGCTCTAGTGGCGTCTAGAGATTGGGAGAGATAGATCCTCCTCTCAAATAGAGGATCAATTGTATCTTGGTATTTTCCTTTTCCATTTCATCAAATAATACAAATTATCTACTGTTTTCCTGGTTTTGTGTGAATTTTTGTGGAGAATTCTCGCTGTTTTCCAAAGATTGTTAGGAAATTCTTGAGATCTTCAAGTGTTTCCTATCAGCAGCATTAGTAGAGATTTGTTGTTCAAAGTGTCCTGTTCTTCCAGATGATTGCAACGTTAAAAGCTTTGGAATTCAACAGATGGAGTGCCTGATTTTACCAGAAGATCTGAAGAATGAGGGAAAAATCAAGGGTTTTGCTTTCCTTGAATTTAGTTCTAACTCAGATGCCATGGCAGCATTTGAACCGTTAAGAAAGCCTGATGTGTTTTTTGGCCGTGATAAAACTTCTAGAGTTGTGTTTGTGCGCTCTCCATTGCATCCTAGTCAAGAGGTCTTGTTACAGGTAAAAAGAATATTCTCTATGTCCTGTTATGATGTTTATAGTTTGAAGTAATAGTTTTGGATTCTTTTTTCTGTGACATGTCTTTATCAAGCACTTGCCCCTTGGAATCCTGTTAAACATCTGAAATTCTTCTTTAATATTATTTCTATCTTTCAAAAACGGGGTACCAACATGGATGCAATATATGTAACATAATCAAACTTGAAATGACCAAGCATACTAAGGACGCATCATCACTCCATGTTTGCGTTAATTATAATATAGTAATGAATATTTTTGCGCATCATTTAATAAAAGGGAATGGAACTTTTAATGAGAGCAAGCACAAAGCTCAAGAGTATGTTGTATCACAACATTTTGAGGAAAAATAAGGAAGAAGAATAATCGGTGTGATATAAAAATGAATGTGAGATGAATTTCTTACATAACTGGGTGAAATGGGTTAGATGTGCAGTGTTTCTAATTTGGTGTCTCATGTTGCCCAAAGTGTGGCCTTGCCATGTTTTCAAGGTGTGGAAGGAGTTACTTTCAAAGTGATGGTGAAATAGATGGAGATATTATCAGCAGAATTCAAGTTGGATGGTTGAAGTGGAGGAATGCATCGGGCTTGTTATGTGATAGAACAGTCCCCATCAAACTTAAGGGAAAATTCTATAAGATGGTGCTGAGACCTTCAATGTTTTATGGTGCCGAATGTTAGCCATTAAAAGAGAAGCATAATACTAAGTGTTGCAGAGATGAGGATGCTCAGGTGGATGAGTGACTTTATCCTTAGAGATATGATACGAAATGAGCATATACGTGAAAAGGTTGGAGTAGCTCTAGTGAAGATAAGATTAGAGAGAGTCACCTTAGATGGTTTGGTCACATAAAACGGCAGCCTTCCGATGACCCGATCAGGAAAGTAGAGGTATTAGATTTGACTTATGTTAAGAAAGGTAGAGGTAGACCTAAAAAGACTTGGTTAGAAAATATTAGAAATGATCTTTCTTTATTAGATTTAAACGAGAATTTTACTTTTAACAGGATACAATGGAGAAAAAGAATTCATATAGCCGACCCCACGTAGTGGGACAAAGGCTCGATGTTGTTGTTGTTGTTATGTTGTCCAAAGTGTGGCCTTGCCATGTTTTGAAGGTGTGGAAGGAGTTACTTTCTTGATGAAATTTAGGAAACAGGACAAGCTATATACTATTTGCAAATTTGATTTCCTTCAGTGTCCTACTGTCAAACTTTCTAGCATCTTTGAATATCTTCTATATCAGGATTTTTATTTATGGTGATAGATTTCTATTGGTTCTGATAAGGCTAAAGAGTTGATTGGCCAAAACCTACCAGAATAGTGATATTTTTTCATTGTTTGATTACTCATTATAGACAATTCATCAAGAGATTTTGCATTTTCATTGCTCCAATTACTATCTAAAAAATGGAGCTTAAATGTACTATGTTTAATGATTGTGCTTTGCTAAGATTAAGTAAAGGCTTACAAATACAATTGTGCTTAAGTTGTTTGGTTTTAATAAGCTTTGAAGTTTTTTGTGGTGTGTTTGTTTTAGGTATTGGAGAAGTGTGAAGTTAAGGACGTCTCATTGACTTTTTTTAGTAAGAATTGAATGAAGCTAAATAAAAGTATTCGCACTATGATTGAGAGTTCTCAAGCTTTTCATTATTGAGGACATCATTTGTTGCCTATAGAGTTTGTATTTTATTTTGATCATCAATCTTTAAAATATTTGAGTTCCCAAAAGAAGTTGAGATGCTATATTCAAATTAGTTTAATTTTTTCATGGATATTCATTTGTCTATACCATTGTTATAGAACGGAGAACAAAATTGCTAATTCTCTTAGTAAAGCCACTGTCATTTTAAATGTAATACAAATTAAGGTGATTGATTTTGATCATATAAAGTAGGAATGTCTTACTTATAAGGATTTAGTGATTTATCAAGACTTAAATAATAACTCATCTATGCTTAAAAACCATTATATGCTCAAAGATAATTATTTATTTAAGGGTACTTGTATTTGCATCCTTGATTCAACTTTGAGAGATTTTTATGATTGTAGAATTACCTATTGGAGGTATTGTTGGATATTTAGTTATATATAAACCATAATGATTACTGAAGGTAGATTTATTGGCAATGCTTGAGAAGAGATGTGACACTAATTGTTTCTTAATGTAGAATTTATCAGTTTGTTAAGGGTAGAAAGCATGACATAGGGTTTTAATCACTTTTGCCAATTCCATCCATGCCTTGGGAAAACATTAGCAAGGATTTTGTGTTGAGTTTATTATGAACATTGAAAAAACACGATTCAATTATTGCAGTTAGTGGTTCATTTTTTAAAGGTCGCTCATTTCATGTGCCATATTATAAAACTGTTGTTGCTGCTCACATTACTAACTTTTATCTTAATAAGTTGGTTAAATTCTTTTGTTGCCTAAAAATAATTATTTCTAGTTGAGATATAAAATTCATTAGTTATTTTAGAAAACACTTCGGAAAAAGATGAAAACATAATTTAAATTTTCAACTATTTATCATCCACAAACTAACAGACAAATTGAAGTAGTTAACAACGGATATTACATTTGAGAAAAGTTTATGAATTTGAGTGATTTGATATTACTTATGACTGAGTTTGTATGGAGTTCATTTGTCACTATGTCTATTTCCATCAGTCCATTTAAGATTATCATAAGGTTTTAACTTAAAATACCCATAGATCTTCTTGAGCCTCTTATTAAGTTTAAGCTTGATGCATTTTCACAATCATTAACACAATACATGTATGATTGGCGTATGGATATTCATAGAAATTGGCTACTATGCCCAATACAAGCTTTCTACTTATATGAACAAAATTGGCTACTATGCCAAATACAAGCTTTGTACTTCTGTGAACAAAATGTATGTGAAATTTAAATAAAAATGATTATGATGCATTTAAGCTCTAGGAGGCTTCCATCAGGAACATCTAAGAAATTAATGCGAGAAATGTAGGATTACTTAAAATCCTGCAGTATGTTGGAACTAATATACCTATGAATTGAAAATTTCAAAAATTTCTGGCATTAATCCAAATTTCAATTATTTGGTTTAATCTTATTTCATGAATCTGTTGTTAATTTCTTAGATTATTCTCTTTTTCCATCTTTTTGTAAATCCGCATCCAATATTCTACCAAATAATTAAGCATAATTTATTATTGAAGATATTTTGAGTATGAGTTTGTGTCCACTGTTGATTATGGATTTTAGAGCTAATTTGTTGATAGTTGTGACAAATCTGTTTGTGAAGACCGTGGATTACTTTATAACAGAATTTGTCCAAGTTGAATTCTTTGGAGCTATGATCTTCATGTTTGCATTCAACAAATATCAAGCAAATAAATAAACATTTTGAGCAAAATTTTATTTAGTTTTATTATTTGGTAATTAATTTATAATTTTCAATTTTAGTTATTAGGAGCTTATGGTTTATGAGAATGGGATGTGTTCTCTTAATTATGATTGTTCTCGGTATAGATGACTTCTCTCTAGGTTTAGTTTCTTTTACTTTTTCTTTTAGGTTGTTAGATTATTTTAATTGGGTCTATTCTAAGTTGCGGGTTTCTTTGCAATAAAATTTCTGATTTGTAGCATGCTTATGTAGGTCCTTATATTTTTCTTGATTTGAATTCTGCAATTCCTTATTTGGGTACTTTAATTGCGAGGAAAAACCATTCTTGGTTGGATTTCTGCTATTTAATATTGGAATTATTTTGGCCCTTCATGGTTCAAATTCTACTAACTTCAACTGTGATTTTTGCAGCGGTGAATTTTATTTAGAAAACATGACTTCTGTGTCAGTATTTTTTTGCTTTGCAATTATTTGATCCAACATGTGCAGCAATTCAAATTTTGGATTTTAATTAGATCTATGAGGGACAGTCGATTGGGAACTACGTGTTTATAAATATTCACATATGTTGCATATAAAACCAGCTTTTGGTTTAAAAACAACTTATTTGAGTATCAGTCTATCATGTGAAATTGGGCATGTGATTCTTTCGATTATTATGCATATGCAACCATTTTGATTTTGGGGGAAAACATCTTTTTATGCCAATGTGAGATATACTTTGATGATTTTTTTTCTTAACATAAATTCTTCTAATTACTTTGTCATCAACTTGTTAGTGTTATTGATATGTTTTTCAAATTTTATATAATTGAGATTTTAATTGTAGTGAATAAATTACAATTAATTGCTGATTTTATGGTTTAAATTTCTTATTGATTTCTTCTTATTTGTTTGATTATTATATTATAATTTAGGTTCTAATTCTCGTGTTTTTAGTTTGCACATAAAGAAATCAAGTGTTTGTGTATTTATTAGTCTCAAATATGCAATTTCTAAGTTCTCTTATTCGATCTACATTCATTGCATCATTCTTGTTATATTAGGAAACCTAGACCTTAAATTGTATAGCTTCACATAAACTCCATACAAAATAATAGGGATATGGCTAATGATGAGCATAATATGTGAGGCAATGAAGTGCTATTAAATGAAAGTTCTGTAAGTTTTTTGTTTTTTTTCCTTTATTGACTTAAACCAGTTTTGATTTTACATTAATGTTTTAACTGTATAATTTATTTGCATGCAGATCAAAGCTGTGTGTATTGAAGGTATTCCTTTATCCTGGGATGAGGAGAAAGTACAAGAAATTTGCAAAGAATATGGTCAGATAGAAAAGGTTCTGCTTTCACGGAATTTCAGTTCATGTAAAAGGAAAGACTTTGGGTTTGTTAAATTCTCTTCTCACGAAAGTGCCGTGGCTTCTGTGGAGGGAATAAATAATTCCCAGCTTGGTTATGGAGATACCAATGTAATATATGTTAGTTTTTTCAGTGTCTTATGGATCAAAACCCATTTAATGTTATTACGCTTTAAATTTCAGATCAGAGCAAGTCTATCTAAACCTCTGAACAAGAGTCGGCTTGCCAAGCAAGATGATAGAGGTGCTTCTTTGATTAAAAAGGATGGAGAAGCCAAACAAGAAGTTGGTCGCAAGAAGAGGAAGAAAGTAAAGTCAAAAGTTGTTGAACGTAAGGAAGAGATAAAACCCAAATTAAAAAATGTGATAGACACGGAGCCATCTGAATCCGAGAATAAAATCACCGATGGTGGTCCTGGAATAGCAAAATCTGTCAAAAGAAAAAAGGGAGGTGGAAATGCCCTTCGTGGACCCTCAAAAAAGTTGATGATGCACCACAAGCACAACAATGACAACAATGGCACATAAAACCATTTACATATTTATGTTTTGAGCGGAAAAAAAAAAACAAAACAAAACTCAATTAACATGCTCTTATAGTTTTCTGTACAATTTTACTTTTTAGGCAAGGTGTATGGTCAGCATTCTAGTAGAGCTCGCAAGAGAAAGATCAATCCTAAAAATCCAGAAATGAACTTTGGCTCTCATTTATCAACATATCCAGCACGACACAGAAGACCTCCTACTAAATATTATGCGTATAATGCAGCCTCTGAGCCTCAACTTCACCACTCTGATCTGGTTAGTAACCTTCTACTTTTAAGACCACTGTTTCCTATATACAATGCTGGTTGTAGACAATTTATTCTAGGAACCTACCACTGTTTCCCATGTACACTATTGATTGTAGACAATTTATTCTAGGAACCTCATGCTGGATTCCTTCCTGCTATGAACTAGTCTCAACTACTTACCAAGATGACCAAAGAAGGTTTGTTTTTTGATGTAGGCAAAGTTTTGGGTTTCCCCCCCTTGGCCGCTGTTTGATGCTTTGGATTCTCCCCCTGTTGATGCTTCGGTTTTCCCCCCTTTTGGCCGCCGTGTGATGCTTCGGTTTCCCCCTTTTTGCTGCTGCCCTATCGGTCCTTGTTTTCTATTTTTTTAAAGAGTTCTTATTGGTTAAATGTGTGGTGCCTTAATTTCCTGCAATAATTACTCTTCTCTCTTATTTTCTAATATATAATGGCTGTTTTCCACTAGTTTTGGACAGTTTTGAGTGATAATTTGTGGAATGTAAAACCTGCAGGTTTTCTCTAGCTTGCGAGCTAGCCTCCTTTTCCCTTCCTCTCTATTATTTCGTCTCAGTCCTCTATCTCTTCTTTTCTATCCATGATTCTCGCCCGACCTATATCTTTCTTCTTGAAAATTTTGTAAGTTGAAGGGTCTAGTCATGTCGACGTGTCATGTTTAGTGTTTATCTATAAAAAATGTCTTTTAAGTTGTGATCTTGCATTTATATTTATGTTTTAAGGAAGTGTGAGTTCCGAAAATTTGGCCCCGGCCTCCCCTGTTTGCTTTTCGGGGGAGTTTTAACGGATTTAAGTTCCGGGGTAAATTTTGGAAGGTAGATGAGTTTGTAGATAAGATACACACAGAGATTTCGCCCTCATTTTGCGAGGACTTTATGATCTCAGTTCTGGTTTCCTATATGCGCAATCCCCTATAGTTAATTACCCCTTCCAATCACGAGAGAGAACTTTTGATTAAGGCTAGTCGTCAATTAGATACATAGAGATACGTGTTATCTGGCATATAGTAGCAGCATGAATTGGATGTTGGAAGTGTTTGATATTTAAAATAAGAAATTTCACCATCTCCTACTTAAAGCGGATAATGGGGGAATGGATGATGGACCTGATCAAGATCCCATGGTTTCTTCGTCCCGGGCCATCGTGGTCCCTGGTCTACTTAGTCAGAGGAGGTAGTTGACCCAACCTGATAGAAGGATACTTGTCGGCAGCCATGGGTTGCTTCGTCCAATGGTACCTTGTAGACCCGAGGGGAGTATTTACCTAAGGGGACAAATTTGAACCCACCTTAGCTAACAAAGGGCTTTGTGCCCTATCGATTATATCCTATTGATTCATATCTCAAGGATTTGATGCCACTAAGGAACGTATTGGCTCTGGCCATAACCGCTATCTCGTGGTGCCATTTGGCGGCAAAACCATTCGGTTCATAGGGCCCCTGGTCATAATCGTTTATCCTGCAGTGCCATTTGGCGGTGAAACTGCCGGTTAGAGGACACGTACCACATCCTTACTGGCAGGAGATTATTTGAGAATGGATCCTAGTGATATTTTCGACTAGACATTAGCTCTGTGAGCTGAAGTAAATTTCAATTTGTCCACATCGGCAAACTGTTGCGGAGGGTGGATGGATTTTTTCTTTAAGTGTTTTGATAGATTATTTTAGTTTTAAATTCTTTGAGTTTTGGAATTTTTGGACCGTTGGATTTTGTGGAAAATTTGGGAGGTATTTGAAAGTGTTTGTGAACCCCTCCAGTTGAGATTAATGTTCAACACGGCCATCATCCGGGTGCTGGGATTATTTCATTTGTGGATTGAACCTTGTTGACTCTGTCGAGCTGTCGACAGAGGATCGGATTCCATAGGCTTTAAGCCTTTATTGGTGAATTGTTCATTTAATAGACCTTGAAGGCCTAATATGAATTATAAAATAAAATATCTCGGTCAGTGCCGCGACCATATATTTGTTTAATCAGTTCGAGCCGTGTCGACTTCTATCTACCCGTATAGAAGGATCGGACTCGAACTTAGGTTTATTATCTGACCCATGCAGCATCCCTAGGCGTCACGTTGTATCAATAACACACTCGCCGGGGCCCATGCGGGTGTATCAGACATCCCCTTCTATGTACCTATGTGCATACATACTATAGTGCATGTGCGGAGGACTATAACGACGCGTCTCCTACGACGTCTTGTAGAAGCTTGTATTTGTCATAATATCTCTGTGTTCACCCTTAGACATCATGTCAAATACACAATGGGTCTTCTACAGTGGCCCATAGGCACTTACATTCGCCATAATCATTTGGCATTTTATTCGTAGATGATATTTTGAGCATGTAGTGGGTTTCCTACAAGAGCCCGTGGACATTTGCATTTGCTATATATCATCTACCCTTGGCTAGCAGAAGATCAATATATTTGTTGACCATTGAACCGTGGTTGGTCGTAGAGCACCATTACATTTGTTGTACATTAGCCTTATGTCGTAGAATACTGATACATTCATTTATATTTTTAACCAGTGTTGACTGCAGGATCTTGCCATACTCACTGTCCCTTGCTACATGGCTCATAGACGTTTTCATTTATTATAACTTCATCCATATTTTGTTTGTGCTCTTCCGTATTCATAGCATTTCAGTGGTTGTTATTTCCCAATAGGCTACATCAGCCATGATTGCTTGTACATAGAATCACTATATGAATAAAGAGTCTTATGCATTAGCATACAAGATTTTATATGCTTTGCCAATGTATTACCCTTGTAATATGCAACATACGTTATAACTCGTTACATACTCTTCATGCTTCACTCACGAGTATCCCCTTCATTTTCATTGCTTGCAATGTTGAGTTCTTTCGTCTGTTGGGGACTCTATTGTGTTGGTTGCACATTGCTAGTTATCATCCATATGCAGACTGTTGTTCAAATAAGGAGTCCTCTACAGTGCCTCGTAGATATTTGTATTGGTTGCAAGGATGACCCAATGTCCTCTGCATGTTGTTCGTCATTATCTGCAGGCGGACTATTATATACATGATAATCTTTTCGCAGCCATTTGTGGGAAACCTGTAGCATCTCGTAACATTCATAACCCTTCACCATTATTCTCAAATGGATGCGATGGGGACTGCTACATCTTCTCGCAGGACTGCTATGAAGAATATCATCGACTATGACTTCATTGCTTATGGAACTGAATGTATCCATTTGTGCTTTGAAGCTGGTCGCAAAGCACCAATATACTTGCTGTACCTTGGCTTTGTGTCGTAGAAGACCGGTGCATTTGCAATACTCACTGTCATTGATTGAAGGGAAATTATTGCATTCATTTTATGCTGCAATATGTGTATTTGCTTATGACTTTATCATTTGCAAATGAGTTGGTATACCCATCTGTACACTAATGTTTTGGCTTCCAGATGAATTGCATTCATTGCATATTCTCTCCATATACTTTGACTGACAAATGGTTGTGTTCATTTGCAAGCTATATAATGTTGAGTGTAAGGAGGTTGTTACACTCGTTGCTTGTTTACAGTCGTTATATTGAATTCCTTCATTTGTAGACAACACAATGTAGTTGTGTGAAGGAGTCGTCGTATCCACCGTGCATCCTCCATAATTGAGATGAATTGTTTGTAGACGATGTATGATTGTGAACTCCTTGTCTCCACATGTTGTTTGCAACATGCATGATGATTTCGCACAAGTCTTTCATTTGATTATAAGCAAATTACATTCATTGAGGGCTTGCATTATCAAATTTGACGATTGGCATTCATGGTGCTAAAGTAATTATATATCCATCAAATTTGATTCTCTAATTATGGTTCAAGCTCAGGTCCACAGGTCCTCTGTTGTACACTTGCAAGTGCTTTGCTTGTAATCATTCAAATGCTTCAAATTGATTGGATTTCATTTATGTGCACTGAAGACTTATTATCCATGAATCCCCTGTGGTCTTTTAATTCAAGTCAAGTTCAAATCAGCTTTGATTTAAGTCTTTTGATCTTTCAATTATGTTCAAGCTCTCTTATTTTATTCAATTCAAGTTAGCAAGTTCTCATTTATTGTTCAAGTCTTGTTCATTGATGTTCAAATTAGTGTTCAAATAAAGTCCAAATCCAAGTCTAAGTCCCCCTGTATTTGCTCTGAATTTTGGCAGCCTCCCGACGCCTCCCCCGTTTAGGGGAAACTATGAGAAACTGGGCCTCCCGCCACGCTAGAGAAAAGCGTGCACGGTAGGTGTCCTTGGACACCGCAGCCATAAAATCTTCAATCCCACCACGCTAGAGAAAGGCATGCATAGGCTTTAGTACATGTTTAAAAATGCAGTTATTTCCCCGCGTATGGGTACTTATATTTTTGCCCTGTCGTGCTAAGAAAAGCACGCACAAAGCTCGCCTGCTTCATTGTAAGCGCCGCACCGATTTTCCTCTCACCACGCTAGATAAAATCGTGCATAGGGGGTCCCTCGGCGCGCCGCAAACACTGAAAATAGGACTTTAGAAGATTGCCCGCCTCTTCGCTAGCATCGAAGCGAACTTCCTCCCATCATGCTAGAGAAAAGCGTGCATGGGTGGTTGTTTGTCGCGTTACAAACGTCGAAGGAGGGCTCTCGGAGTTTTAGGGTTTAGAAGGGTTATACCTTGGCGACCGGCAAGGTGGATCGGGGCAAAAGAAGCATTTTCTTCTCTTTTGTAATTAATTATAATTAAAAAGAAATTAATTATGATCAATTATGATTAATAATGATTAATTAGAATTAAGAATAATTAATTATAATTGGATTTAATTAATGTATAATTAATTAGTAATTAATTATAATTAAAATAATTAATCATAATTAAAGTTAATTAATTATGATTAATTTATTAATAATAATTAATTAATTCTAATTAAAAATAACTAATCACAATTAAATTAATTCCCATTATAATTAATTTATAATAAAAAATGATTAATCAAAATTAAAAATAATTAACTATAATTAAACTTAATTAATTATAATTAATTTAAGTAGGATTTAGGTATTGTTAAATCTCACAGCAGAGTTAAGTCCTCTGTTTCCCTAAATCCCTTGAGTTCGGCAGGTTTACGGGATCTAGCTAAAGAAGCGATCGGAAGGGAGAAAGTTACCTTCAAAGCGAGAGAGCTCCCCGTCGTAGCTTCCGACCAAAGTGTCGTAACCTCCGATCCGAACAGGATGGAATGTCTTCAGAGGAGCGGAGTCGACCAACAACAAAGAGGCCAAAGAAGCACGTGTGAGGGGGGAAGTTACCTTCACAGCCAGCGAACTCCTGTCGTAGCTTCCGTTCAAAATGTCGTAACTTCCTATTTTATAGGAAGGGAAGGTCGTCGAAGGTGCGAAGTTGAACGACAACAAAGGGTCGAGGAAGTGCACGAAGGGAGAAAGTGACCTTCATTGCAAGCGAGCTCCTGTCGTAGCTTCCGTTCAAAATGTCGTAACTTCCTATTCGACAGGAAGGGAAAGTTGTCGAAAGTGCAAAGTCAAACGACAATGAAGGAGTCAGAGAGGTGAAAGAGAGCAGGATTTCGAGTAGTGGGAGAAGCGAAGAAAAAGAAGTGTCGCTCCCGGCTTGCTTTTTAACGACGCGAATGAGGGCAGTCAAGTGGGATTTAAAATAAAAAAATGCGATGATTTGCCTGTTGCCAGTCGAAGTGATTGTAGCGCCGAATCGCAGAGATGGAAGCGACTGTAGCAGTGGCGGGATGAGACAGCAGGATACGCATGGGATTCGGGCAGGTATGACAGAGGTATTTCAAATCCTTTTTTTTGTTTCCTTTGGTTATTACACAGAGGTTAACAGGAAGATCTGATTCTTTGCAATCGTTAATTTTGGTTGCATCAATTTGGTATCAGAGCTGTAGGTTGGCGGGCGGGTCTTCCTTTCTTTCTTTTAGTTAAAAAAAAAAAGAACATTCATCAATAAGCCGAGGTCCCAAATCAAGATGAAATAGAATCTGTAGTTGGTGAAAATCAGCCAACTAATCTAGAATAGACAATTCCAACAACCAGATGGGTTTCGCCACAAGGAAGTTCTATTGATCCAATTCAGAACGAACTTTACAAAATTCAGGAAAAAATGAATTTGTGTGCAGAAAGATATGAGAAGAAAAAGAGTCTACTTCAAGCCCAGTTTAATCAATAAAAAGAAATGTACCAAAGAAAGTATGTTGCATTAATACAGGAATTAGATATGGCTCAATCAGCTCAAAATGGAAGTTCTGAAGCTATCTCATCAGGGGATGAGATTTCTCCACCGGAGGAGAATTGATGTAGGCAAAGTTTCGGGTTCCCCCCTTGGCCGCCATTTGATGCGTCGGATTCTCCCCCTGTTGATGCTTCAGTTTTCCCCACCTTTGGCCGCCGTGTGATGCTTCGGTTTCCCCCTTTTTGTTGTTGCCCTTTCGGTCCCTATTTTCTGTTTTTTTAAGGAGTTCCTATTGGTTAAATATGTGGTGCCTTAATTTCCTGCATTAATTACTCTTCTCCTTTATTTTCCTATATATAGTGGTTGTTTTCCCACTGGTTTTGGACAGTTTTGAGTGATAATTTATGGAATGTAAAACTTACGTGTTTTCTCTAGCTTGCGAGCTAGCCTCCTTTTCCCTTCCCCTCTATCATTTTGTCTCGATCTTCTATCTCTTGTTCTCTATCCACGGTTCCCGCTCCACCTGTATCTTTCTTCTCAAAAATTTTGTAAGTTGAAGGGTGTAGTTGCGTCGATGTGCCATGTTTAGTGTTTATATATAAAAAGTGTTGATGTGAAATGATCAACGGAATTGTAGGAATTATTAAGAAAGTTGATTTAGCAATGGAATTATAAAATTAATGTTTCACTCAGTTGAGACTTTCAGTTTTTGTGATTATTAATTTGCTTTCGGCATGCGGTTACACGTTAGAATAATTGAACAATTAATAATAATAACACGACAAATAGTAAATCAAACATGTGGGTAACAAAAATCTGGCGCTTAATAAATAGAACTTTCACCTTAGAGTCCTTCACTCTCGCTCCTGCAATTAGGGTACAACGAAGAAGGGGTAGAAGCAACCCTAGAGATGTCACCATAAGATAAGTAGCGCATAGGATCTTGTTCGTCAGAGAGGTAGTCGGAGTTGGGGAAGACGGTGGACGACCGATGAGTTGCCACGATCCGGAAGGTTGTTGATCGTCAATGACTTCCGCCAAAGTGTAGAGGATACGGTCGACGTATCCTCGACGGTGAAGTCGAATCCGAAACCGGGATCAAAGAGAGAGTGTAGGATGTCTAGTTGGCCTTGCTCGTCATACACGAACCCATGATCAACATCTGGATCGACCATCCATGAGCTTGGACGTATCCTTGTTGTGGTTCCTTGGTGGGGCCGTTGGTAGGAAGGAGTTGGGAATGTTTTGATTGGAGTGAATTGTTTTGTTCATGAGATTGTTTTGATTTGAGTGAATTGTTTTATTCATGAGAATTCTAATCCAAGTTTATGTTTTTGATGATTACAAAAGTTTATTATTTGTCTAATTCAACTTCTAACATATATTTGAGTTTTTTGTTTGTCTGTGTGTACTAAAGTATTTTTCAGGAAATTCACACTCAAGACTGTTGAAGATTTCAAGTTCACTTGTTCACTATAAATGAAGTCTGTAATTTTCATTTCTTCTTTTTCTTGAGTCTGAGAGAGTGTGATTGTAAGTTGGATAACTGTGCACATACACAATGGGGGAGTAAAAAGTTTAAATGTTTTTAAACTGATCGTACAGTACGATATGAAGAATATGTCTTCCAGGGAGAACCCATCAGACTAGAATTTTTTTTTTCTAAGGCATGTTCGTACAGTACGAATAACATTCGTACATGAGTTTTTGCTGTACGAACAGCTCAAAATTGGGTTCGTCCAGAGGTTCGTACGGGACGAATGAATCGGACGATGCTCACTGTTTGATTCGTCCAAGCGTTCGTACAGGACGAAACGTTCGGACGATGCTCACTATTCGATTCGTCCAAGCGATCGTACGGGACGAAACGTTCGGACGATGCTCACTGTTCAATTCGTCCAAGCGTTCGTACGGGATGAAACGTTCGGACGATGCTCACTGTTCGATTCGTCCAAGCGATCGTACAGGACGAAACGTTCGGACGATGCTCACTGTTCGATTCGTCCAAGCGTTCGTACGGGACGAAGTGTTCGGACGATGCTTACTGACTTGATCGTCCAAGTGTTCGTACGGGACGAACTATGTGTACGAACGGCTCTATTGTGTTCGTCTGATGAGTCGTACATGACGGATTGTTTAAATCTTTGAACTATTCGTACAGTACGATGGACGATCGTACGGGACGATCGGCACGGACTTAACTTGAAAATTCAGTTTTTAGACGATTTTTCCTGTCTTAAGTATAAAAATGACTCAAAACTATTTTGAGAAGAGATCCTTCTGCGAAAATTCTTTTGGGAAGTGAGAGGAGAGTGATTGGGAGAGTGTTTGGGAGTGAGTTTTGAGAGATCTTTCAAGAGAATATTGTGAGGAGATTCACAAGGTTATCCAATTGAGAGGATTTCTTTTATTTGTTCTTCAAGCATCTTCATAGTTCCTTGGAGACTTTTGCAAGAGCATTGTTCGAAAGGATTCCGGTTCTCTGCCGCACTTGGAGAGTGAAAAGGACGACAGTTCTCTGCCGCACTTGGAGAGTGAAAAGGATGACGGTACTCTGCTGCACCGGGGTTGGTGGAAGAGAGTTTGTAAAGGCTTCTCCGCCTTGCTGTGGGGGCAAAAGGAGAGTCACTTGATTTTAGTGCAATACCTAGAGAAGGGATCTCTAGGGAGTGGATGTAGGTCGTGTTTGACCGAACCACTATAAATTCTGGTGTTTTCTGTTCTCTATTTATTTTTTCTGCATTTCTATTTTCTGCAGTTTATTCTCGTTGTGGTTAAATTTCTGTTTTAAAAGAAAGAGCAAAAATTATCTCTGTTCGTACTGTACGAAGTTATATCATACTGTACGATTAGCTTTTAAATTTTCTAAAATATCAAGAGTAATTTTAAAAAGAACCAATTCACCCCCCCTCTTGGTTAGCCTAGGGACATTGAGCAATAGGTCTAACAACCTGTTTGCACTTTCAAGTGGTATCAAAGCCCTATTTCAAAATAACTATTTTAAATATTGTTTGAAATTTCGATCATGGCTAATTTTGGAAATAGAAATACTATGGAAGGATACTCGATCACTAGACCACTGTTATTTGATAATATTCCTTTTGATTTTTGGAAAACTCGCATGTCTACTTTTCTGCAATCACTTGACTATCGTATGTGGATGTTAGTTCAGGATGGTTATACTGAACCAACTAGGATTGTAGAAGGAATAAGTGTTCAAACACCTTTTGCAAACTGGACTGTAGAAGAACGTAAACTAGCGCAACTGAATGCTAAGTGTTTGAATAGTTTCTTTTGTGCTTTAAAATCGGAAGATTACATGCGTGTGTCTACCTGTAAATCAGGAAAGGAAATTTGGGATAGACTTTGCATCACATATGAAGGTACAAATGAAGTGAAACAAACTAGATTGAACATTCTCTTGCACGACTATGAACTTTTTCGCATGAAACAGAATGAATCAATCTCTGACATGTACACTCGCTTTACACATATAGCCACTTCATTGCATGCTTTAGGTAGGGAGTTAACAAATGCTGAGAAAGTTAACAAGATATTACGTTGTTTACCTCCTATATATGATGCAAAGATAACTGCAATAACAGAATCTAAAGATTTGAATGTTTATTCTGTTGACAATCTTCTTGGATCACTAATTGCTTATGAGCAATCGGTGACTCAAAGACAGATTGATGCAGGTGAGAAGCGAAAGGAGAAGAACATTGCTTTAAAGGTGAATGACTCTGAAAGTGATCAATCGCTACCTGAGGACGAAGAGGATATTGCCCTGATGACGAGGCAATTTAGAAGTTTCCTAAAAAGGAAGCAGAGAAGACGTCAGAATTGGAACAAGGGTAAGTCCAGAAGAATGTCAAGGCTTCGAATGAAGTCATTTGCTATGAGTGCAGAAAGCCAGGTCACATCAAGACAGATTACCCCAATCTCAAAGGAAATCTTAACAAGGAGAAGACCGAGGAGAAACCAAAGGATAGAAGAGGTAAAAAGAGAGTACAACGAGCTTTCTGGGTGGACTCAGCTTCAGACTCATCAGAAACAGCACCAGAAGAGGAAGTTACCAATTTGTGCTTATTAGCTGATAATCTCGACCATTCAGATGAGGATGAGGTATGTGATTTAAGCTATGCAGAATTATTTGAAGTTTCTGAACGCATACATTCTGCATATAGGAAATTTAAGAAACTGCATGCAAAGTTAAATTTGGATTACATAGAGCTGCAAAAAGAGTATGATATCCTCAGAAAAGATCATGCATTAATTGATAGCAACCACATGACTTTGTTGGATGAGTATGATGATTTAAACAAGCAGCACAATCTTTTAAAATCATCACATGCTGAACTTGAAAAAGATTTTAAGACTTTTATGGATGAATCGGATTCTAGAGAGCATGATTTGAAAATTGATAACTCGATTTTAGAAAGTGCCAATGCATATCTTGAAGTCCAGATTAAAGCACTTAAGGAAAATAAAATACCACCTAAGCTTGAAGAGTTTCATGAATCTTACCACAAAAACATTGACTTAAGATCTAAAAAAAAAAATTTTAGGAAGAATAAATTAGTGAATCCCTTTCCAGGGATAAAGTGTTTTTCTTGTGGTAGTTTAGGACACATTTCCCATACATGTACTTTGAAGTATAGAACACATTTAGTATGGAGACCTAAGGTGCAGAAACCACATCATATCACACATGCATTTGGTTTAAAGTTGTCAAGAGGTGAACCCAAACTTGTTTGGGTTCCCAAGGCTAATGTTTGATCATTTTGCAGAAACACTCTCACAGAAGACCTCGTTAGAGTATTTGGTACCTGGATAGCGGATGCTCAAAGCATATGACTGGAGATACAAGTCAATTTATATCGCTAGAAGCCAGGAATGGAGGCAAGGTGACGCTTGGAGATAATACCATCAAGAGAGTGGTAGGTACATGTATAATTAGAAATTCAGAAAATTTTGTTATTGAGAATGTACTGTTAGTTGAAGGTTTGAAACACAATCTATTGAGTATTAGTCAATTATGTGACAAGGGCTATTATATTAAGTTTTTACCTACAAGTTGTGTTATTAGTCTAAATGGAACTGTTATTTTGAATGGTGACAGGGTAAACAATGTTTACATGCTAGATTTTAATTCTGTTAAAGCATCTACTGCCTTGTGTCTGAAAACTGTATCTGATGAATCATGGTTGTGGCATAGAAGGCTTTGTCATGCTAGCATGAAAAATCTTAGGAAAATTACTCAAAAGCAACTGGTTAGAGGAGTACCCAAATTGGATTTTACTAAAGATCATTTGTGTGATGCATGTCAACTAGGAAAATAAGTGAGATCCTCATTCAATTCTATCAAGGAAATTAGGACTAGCAAGCCCCTAGAAATTCTTCACATGGATTTATTTGGACCTGTTAGTACCTTAAGTTTAGGAGGAAAAAGATTTGGGTATGTTATTGTGGATGACTATACTAGATTCACCTGGATTAGATTTTTGAATCATAAGAGTGAATCATTTGAGGACTTCAGAGATTTTGCCACTTGGATTCAAAGAAAACTTGGTTTTGAAATAGTTAGTATCCAAAATGATCATGTGGGAGAATTTGAAAATGAAATGTTTAATGATTTTTGCAAATCTCTTCGAATTGATCACAACTTCTCAGCACCTAGAACACCTCAATAGAATGGAGTTGTAGAAAGAAAGAACAGGACATTAGTGGAAACTACTAGGGCCATGTTGGCAGAATATTCACTTCCTAAATATTTTTGGGCTGAAACAGTTAGTACCGCATGTTATGTATTGAATAGGGTGTACATAAGGTCTAAATTGGATAAGACACCCTATGAACTTCTTAAAGGTAGAAGTCCCAACCTCTCACATCTACATGTTTTTGGATGTAAAGTGTTCATTCATAATAATGATAAAACTCTTCTAGGAAAATTTGATCCGAAAGCAGATGAAGGAATCTTTCTAGGATACTCAAGTGTTGGAAAATCCTATAGAGTTTTTAATAAGAAAACATTGGTAGTTGAAGAGACCACACATGTTATTTTTGATGAATCTTATGATAGTAAAGGGTCTAAGATGGATGAAGATGAGGTTGAGGTAATAAATCAAAAGCTTGAAAATCAAAAAGTTGAAGATAAGGTTGAAAAAGAAGAGGAAAATCAATTGCCTAGAGAATGGAAATTTGTAAGGAGTCATCCAAAAGAATTGATTTTAGGTGAACCAAGTGAAGGAGTTAGGACTAGGCATTGATTGAGGAAAGAAGTGAATCATTCAGCATTTATTTCAATGATAGAACCCATAAACATAGAACAAACACTTTTGGATGAATTTTGGATATTGGCCATGCAAGAAGAGTTAAATCAATTAAAGAGAAATGATGTTTGGGAATTAATTGAAAGGCCAAAAGATCAAAGTGTAGTTGGGACTAAGTGGGTATTCAAAAATAAGATGAATGATTCAGGAGTAATTGTTAGAAATAAGGCTAGATTAGTAGCTAAGGGGTATAACCAAGTTGAAGGAATTGATTTTGAGGAGACATTTGCCCATGTAGCAAGACTTGAAGCAATAAGAGTTTTATTAGCCTTTGCCTGTTTTAAAGATTTTAAATTGTACCAAATGGATGTTAAAAGTGCCTTTTTAAATGGGGTGATAGAAGAGGATGTGTATGTTGAACAACCTCCAGGTTTTGAAAATTCTAAATACCCTAATCATATTTTCAAATTGAAAAAAGGCATTATATGGACTAAAACAGGCATCTAGAGCATAGTACGAGAGGTTAAGCACTTTCTTGTTAAATCGATCATTTGTTAAAGGAAGTGTGGACACCACTTTGTTTATGAAAAGATTTGAAAATGAAATACTCATTGTACAAATATATGTGGATGTTATCATCTTTGGATCAACTGATAAAGCTTTATATAATGAATTTTCAAAAATAATGAGTAGTGAATTTGAGATGAGTTTGATGGGTGATTTGACTTATTTTCTTGGCTTTAGCATAAAGCAAAATGAGGAAGGGACTTTTCTTTGTCAATCTAAATATGTTAAGGAAATCCTCAAAAAGTATGAAATGGATAATGCTAAACCAGTCACTACACCCATGAGTTCCTCAGTCCTATTAGATAAGGATCCAAAGGGAAAATCTGTTGATCAAAAGAAGTTTAGAGGAATAATTGGATCTTTGCTTTATTTGACTGCTAGCAGACCTGACATTATGTTTAGTGTTTGCTTATGTGCTAGATTTCAAGCTGATCCAAAAGAATCACATTTGACAGCAGTAAAAAGGATCTTAAGATATCTTTTGGGAACTCAAAATTTAGGAATTTGGTATCCTAAGAACAGTTCTTCTTTTGATATAATTGGATACTCAGATTCAAATTTTGCAGGCTGTAGGGTGGATAGGAAAAGTACTTCTGGAACATGTCAGTTCATTGAAAATTCATTAGTATCTTGGTCCAGTAGAAAACAAAATTCAGTAGCACTTTCTACAGCTGAAGCAGAGTACATTGCCTTAGGAAGTTGTGTAGCACAGGTGCTTTGGTTGAAACAATAATTGAGTGACTTAGGATTAGTAGTAGGCACCATTCCAATATTTTGTGACAACACTAGTGCCATTTGCATTTCAAAGAATCCTATTCAACATTCTAGAACCAAGCATATTGACATAAGGCATCATTTCATAAGAGATCATATAGCGAAAAGTGAAATTGAACTACATCATGTGGCTACTAAAGATCAGCTTGCAGATATTTTCACAAAACCCTTAGCCTTTGACACATTTAGCATGTTGAGGACAAGGCTAGGTGTGATAGATCTAAATGCTTGATTAAAATTTTCTGCAAATGTATTTGTATTTGTTTTGTATTTGTTAGTTTGATTGTTGTTTTGTTTTCAATATTATGTTTTTATTTCTTGTTTGAATCATGTTTTATTTTGTTTTTATTTGTTCCATATTTGAATGTTGAAAGGCTGAAGTTTTTGAAGTGTTGGAGTTTTTAGTTATATTCGTACTGTACGATATGTCATCGTACTGTACGATCACGTCATCGTACCCACATTTCGTTTGTACGAACGGATAGGAAACACGGTTAGGGGCAGTTATTATTGGCGATCGTACGTACGAATACGTCATTCGTCTGTACGATCCATGTGTCGTTTCGTGTGAGGGACGAACCTAACCGTCGCCTGAACGACCTTTAATTTTCTGATCGTCCCGGACGAACACGTAATCGTCTGTACGATCAGGAAGTCAAAAAGCCTGTACGAAAGGACGCCTCGGGACGAGCAGTTTACGAAAAACCATTTCTTTTTTACTGTTTTCGTTCGTCTCGGACGAATTTCCATTCGTCCCGGACGAATCGAGGATCGTCTTGTACGAATGTTATTCGTACAGTACGATATCAGGTTTTTTCTATATAAAGGAGGGTCATTTTCTTTCATTTCACCATCTTTCTAGAAACCTTTAGAGTCTTGAGAGAAAATGTCTGGCAGTGGAAAAAGGGCACGAGTGGCTAGGCGTCCGGCGTCTAGAAGGGAATGTGATGAAAATTTCCTTAGTGAGGAGAATGAGGAAGCATACCTTAGGTATGCTGCGTCTAAGGTTACTCCTTCCCGCATTCTTCTGCAAGAAAACATCCATTTTGCAGTTATGCCCCTCTTTGACTCGACACAGTTTTCTTTTCTATTGACCTTGATTTATGCCTTCAATAAGGACTTGTTTCATGTTTTCCTGGCAAACATGACCTTTAACGAGAATCATACAGCCATCTCTTCTTATGTCCTTAAACCAAAGGTTAGAATAACTAAGGAGGATCTAGGAGAATATGTTCATCTTAGAACTGAAGGGATTAGAGCTCATACTTTCTCCACAAGACCTGAAAATGGTTGGTCTGAAATTAACCAAGTTCTTAGAGGTGCAAGCATACCTACACATGTTGCTCGGGTAGAAATGTTGAATCAAAATGCTAGGATAATTCAACATGTGCTTAGGACATCAATAATACCTAAAGCAGGAGATCGCGTTAATATGACTCCACTTCTTTCTACAACAACATTTCTTATTATGACTGGTCAGCCTATAGATGAAGCTCAATTGATCTTAGATTACATCTATTATCTATCTGACATTGGGTTGGCTAGTGTGAAGAGGAAGAAAAATATTGCTTTAGGACATGTTGTGTGTTACATCATAGAGAGAAAGTACAATCTTGTTCATCCTTCTAGTCCTTCAAAGCTCCCACTATACTTCACTGATGCTTCTTTTAGAGCATTATTTGGGAAAGAAGGTACTGCTGACAGCTCAGATGATGAGCCTCATTTTGCTACTGCTCTTTCAGGTGCACCCTCAACTGCACCTAGACATTCACAGGATTTCTATCAAAACATGGTCCAACATTTTGATAGAATGGACCAACGATTTGATGACATGGAGGCTCATTTAAAGAGGCAGGATGATCAGTTTGATGCTGTTAACACAAATATTGCTACTCTTAACAGCTATTTCTCATTGTTCGGTGGAATACCACCTCCTCCACCTCCTGATCAGGGTCCCTCTCAGTACTAGCTTGGATGTGATTGTGTCACTCTTTGTTTGTTTTTAAGTTGTCTTTGAGTATTTTTTTGTGAGTTGTTATTTTGAATATGTGTTAGCAAGTTCTTTATATGAGATGTGTCTTAAACGTGTAACTTGCTATGGTTGTATGTTATGAAGTTATTAGTTATGAAATGTTCCAGTGTTTCAGTGTTTATTCTTTTGTGTTAGTGAATGGCCTTATTTCACTTGAATATAATTGATTACTGATCTAGAATGTTAATTGAGTTCATATTACAATAAAAAAAAAAATTTCTATGCATAATTTTAAAATTTCAAATTTTTTAGATTTTGTTATGTTATGGTGTGGATTAGAAGATCCTACTTAAATCTTATTTAGACATGTGTTATTTAGTCAAAAAATTTTGTATGGTTGTTATTTTAACATTATTCTCACATTCTATATCTTTGTGTTTATTATTGTATTTGTGACTAAAGAGATAATATTATTGGGAAGAATCTTAAATTCAAAGCACAGCTTGAAAAGATGCACAAAATGTGTCATATAAGAAAAGATGCGTAATGTCGCCAACTGTCAACAGACACACAAAGTGTCATAAAATCAAAAGATGCGCAAAGTCGCCAAATATTCTTTCCTTTAGTTTTTTATTCTCTTTTTCACTAATCAATAATTGTCACTTTAGATCTAGAATTTTTGATAATGTTATCTCTCCTTCTATACAAAAATTGAGACTGCTAAACATGTCTAATACATTACTACTTTAGATCAACTTTTCTTGTCCTTAACATACTTTGAAATCTAACATTTTTGAGTCTTTAGTTTTTGCATCTCATTTCAATATTGTAATTCAACTTCATTTAACATAATTCCATTTCTCAACTATCTTTTAGTGCTCTTTTTGTTGTTGGTAAAAGGGGGAGAGTTTTATTGTTTGACTTATGTTTCTTATATGATTGTATGTGCTTGGTATGTATGTTCTTGTATGTTTGTATGTACTGTATATTTGTATGTGCTTGCCTTGTTTTTGCTCTACACTCTTTTCTTCCCTTCTTCTTCCCTTCTCTTGTCTATCCTCAAATATCTTGATTTGTCTTTAAGGGGAGCTTAAGGATAGGATAAGTCAGTTTTAGAGATTTAGGTTATTTTGGGGGAGTGTAGATCTTTTGTTTAAAGGGGATACATTGAGTGAATGTTAGAAGATCTATTTTTGTATATCATTAAATAATAGTTGTTTTGCCATCATCAAAAAGGGGGAGATTGTTTTGATTGGAGTGAATTGTTTTGTTCATGAGATTGTTTTGATTTGAGTGAATTATTTTATTCATGAGAATTCTAATCCAAGTTTATGTTTTTGATGATTACAAAAGTTTATTGTTTGTCTAATTCAACTTCTAACATATATTTGAGTTTTTTGTTTGTCTGTGTGTACTAAAATATTTTTCAGGAAATTCACACTCAAGACTGTTGAAGACTTCAAGTTCACTATAAATGAAGTCTGTAAGTTTCTTTTCTTCTTTTTCTTGAGTCTAAGAGAGTGTGATTGTAAGTTGGATAACTGTGCACACACACAATGGGGGAGTAAAAAGTTTAAATGTTTTTAAACTGATCGTACAGTACGAATTTATTTCGTACAGTACGATATGAAGAATATGTCTTCCAGGGAGAACCCATCAGATTAGAAATTTTTTTTTTCTAAGGCATGTTCGTACAGTACGAATAACATTCGTACATGAGTTTTTGCTGTACGAACAGCTCAAAATTGGGTTCGTCCAGAGGTTCGTACGGGACGAATGAATCGGACGATGCTCACTGTTTGATTCGTCCAAGCATTCATACGGGATGAAACGTTCGGACGATGCTCACTGTTCGATTCGTCCAAGCGATCGTACGGGACGAAACGTTCGGACGATGCTCACTGTTCGATTCGTCCAAGCATTCGTACGGGACGAAATGTTCGGACGATGCTCACTGTTCGATTCGTCCAAGCGATCGTACGGGACGAAACGTTCGGACGATGCTCACTGTTCGATTCGTCCAAGCGTTCGTACGGAACGAAGTGTTCGGACGATGCTTACTGACTTGATCGTCCAAGTGTTCGTACGGGACGAACTATGTGTACGAACAGCTCTGTTGTGTTCGTCTGATGAGTCGTGCAGGACGGATTGTTCAAATCTTTGAACTATTCGTACAGTACGATGGACGATTGTACGGGACGATCGACACGGACTTAACTTGAAAATTAAGTTTTTGGACGGTTTTTCCTGTCCTAAGTATAAAAATGACTCAAAACTGTTTTGAGAAGAGATCCTTCTGCGAAAATTCTTTTGGGAAGTGAGAGGAGAGTGATTGGGAGAGTGTTTGGGAGTGAGTTTTGAGAGATCTTTCAAGAGAAAATTGTGAGGAGATTCACAAGGTTATCCAATTGAGAGGATTTCTTTTACTTGTTATTCAAGCATCTTCCTAGTTCCTTGGAGACTTTTGCAAGAGCATTGTTCGAAAGGATTCTGGTTCTCTGCCGCACTTGGAGAGTGAAAAGGACGACGGTTCTCTGCCGCACTTGGAGAGTGAAAAGGATGACGGTACTCTGCTGCACCGGGGTTGGTGGAAGAAAGTTTGTAAAGGCTTCTCCGCCTTGTTGTGGGGGCAAAAGGAGAGTCACTTGGTTTTAGTGCAATACCTAGAGAAGGGATCTCTAGGGAGTGGATGTAGGTCGTGTTTGACCGAACCACTATAAATTCTGGTGTTTTCTGTTCTCTATTTATTTTTTCTGCATTTCTATTTTCTGCAGTTTATTCTCGTTGTGGTTGAATTTCTGTTTTAAAAGAAAGAGCAAAAATTATCTCTGTTCGTACTGTACGAAGTTATATCGTACTGTACGATTAGCTTTTAAATTTTCCAAAATATCAAGAGTAATTTTAAAAAGAACCAATTCACCCACCCTCTTGGTTAGCCTAGGGACATTGAGTAATAGGTCTAACAACCTGTTTGCACTTTCAGGGAGGGGTGGTGGATGGTGAGAGTTGGCGGGTGAGGATGAGAGGAGCAGGGGCGGCTAGGGTTAGAATGGGTGGAGGGTTTAATTTAGAAAATCTAAAGTTAATTCCAGATTTTCTAAGAGGGAGGGAAAAGATTAATTTGGAGTTAAATTAATCCCAATTATAGTTAGGGGGCGGTGGTTTGGGGGAAATTAGGGGTGATTAATTGAGGGGGAGGAGTTAATTGGAGAGAGAAAAGCAAGGGGGAGGGGGCCGGCCATAGAGGAGGGGGGGATTATATCTAGATTCAATGTATGTGTATCCCAAAGGAATTAATTAGATTGTAATCAAATCTGAATTTTAATTTCAAATTTGATTTAAATTAGGATGGCTTTCTAATTGGGTTTGGATTGATAAGAAAGTATTTGAAATTCAAAAGTTGATTGAATTCCAATAAAGAGTCTTTCCTAAATAGCAAGAGTTATTTTAGGAAAGTGATTTAAACAATTTGAATTTTGAAATTCAAATTGGGTGGACTATGGAAGTGGAGGGCGGCTGGTTGGGCAAGGGGAGAGGGAGTGGCGGTTGGGGTGGAGGCCGACGGCAGGGTGTGGGACGGCCTTCGGATGGAGGGGTCAAGGGAAACTGGCGGCGTGGGGGTTAGGGGAGGGGCTCGGTCTAGAAGGGGAGGGGACAGTGGGAAAGGGGAAGCCGGTGGGTGCTAGGGAGAAAAGGGAAGAAGCGATGAGCCGCTAACCTCGAACTCCTCCAAAGGTTGACGGGTACTACTCTCACCCTCACCTAGGGTTAATCCTCTCAAGAACTCACAAAGACGTCAAGCAAGAAAGTGGAAATATCATTCATAATCATCATTAGAAAATAATATAATGACTAGGCCTTAATATATAGGCCTCCAAAAGCAAAAATGTAAAAGACACATATGCCCTCGGGCTACAACATGTAACAAATCCCTCATAGGGGTACAAATAAAAAAATTGAAATATAAATAATAGAAATATAATAAAACATCATAAATAGAGACTATGAATCGTAGCCGTCGATCTACGATTCTTCCGATGGTAAGTGTGTCGAAATCTCCTGCGGATGTCATCATCAAGTGTCGTTTAAGTTGTGATATTGCGTTTATATTTATGTTTTAAGATAGGAAGATCTGATTCTTTGCAATCTTTAATTTTGGTTGCATCATTTTTCAATAATGTGATGTCATGAGGCTCTCAAAGTCTGTCATATGCTAACTTATACTTTCAATTCATGTTTGAATGGATCTGGGGCTTACAGCGGTGAACAAAGGAGAATTTTTGGGTTTTCTAGAGGTAATCTTTTTGCTAGCAGACTATCCTATCTGATGCTAAGTGGGTTATGCCTGTAGTGTCTCAGGGATTGTTACGGTTAGAAAAATCTGTTAATCGTGCCCTCTTTCTTGACTGTCTATTGTGATTTGTTTACCTAGATACTTCTTATGCGTACACTGCTGTATCATTGGAATTTATTATTTATGTGTTCCTAAGGTTGCGAATATAGGACGATGGTTGTTGTTTGCATGTTCGGATGAATAATGTAGCTTTGGCTTTGGTGTTTGAAGTTTTATGGTTTAGTGGATGACTGGAGATAAATGTTTCTCTTATTTTAAGAGATGCATATTAACACTGTAAACAAAACTCTTCTTCTCTTGCTTATCTCTTAGAATTTGTAAGATGTCCGTATTTTCATCTTGGTTGCAAGTACCTAACGGGATTATTAGGATGCTAAAATTCATCTGCATATTTATTATATTTTTCCAAATGCTCTCTGTTCCTTATGGAGATGATTTATGTCATTTCGTTGCCTCTATTCATCAGCGTAAATTCTAGTCATTTAACTCCATAAAAATTGCTAGGCATGTGCCTATTTTATGGTAGTATTCCATGCTGGAACTTCTAAGTCTCAAAATATTAGAAATTTTGAATAGCTCACCAATGTTTTTTTAAGTACCCATAATATTTATTATCGAATTAATGAACCTAAAAGCTATGGCAAGCTTATCCTATTGCAGAAGTTCATGTAAGATGCATGATGCAATAGTTTTCTATTTCCTTAATTTTCAACGTTCATACGTATTAGCATACGTAACAATTAATGGACAAAAGTTATTAACACGAGTCCAAATGAGGTTCAAACTCTATTCCTCACAGTTCAAAGAGAGAGGAGTCGATCAAAATGGGAGTCTCAGAGCTAGCTAACTTAGGTTGATGAAGAGAAGTATCCAACGAGAAAGGGAGAGAAATCACATAGACGACAACAACAACAAGATGCAAGTGGTTTGACAGTCTTCACATACATCGACTAGAAATGTGCTAGCCCTTTTTGGTTATAATGGTACATGAAGATGAAGAGGAAAATAGTAGCAGTAGAAGAAGAACCACCCAGAAGCTGGGCCCTCACACAATCACTTACAATCCCTTTTATAGGCATCCTAGGATGTCTTCATTGAATTTATATAAAAGGTGCATCATGTCAGGTCAAAATAGAATAAGTGAACATGAAATTTATAATGTTGTGTCTTAAGCTAACCTTAAACTAGCTTAAGCACCTGAACCCACCTAAGCAATACAGTTTGGCATCCCTAATGATGCTGTATATGATGGAAATTGTTGGCCGACGGACTTTGACATCTCATGAGAAGACTTTAACGAAGAGCTTGGATTTGTTCTAGTCTAGATTTATTCCTTGTTTAGAGTGCAGCTGGTTTTGCGTGAATTGGATTTCTTGGTTTTGATTGCAGCTTTTGGACTGATTTGATTAGAGTTTAATTTGATGTCATAGAATCTAGAATTTTGTATTGCTAGTGCCTCTTCCTTCTTATTTGACACTTTATATTGAAGAGTAGGCTATGCATGGGCTGTTGCTACGCGATGTATTCGTGGGTTTTCTGTTTTTGGGAGATGAGAGATTTGCAAAGGACTGACTGACATCTTTTTACGGCTTTTGCAGTATTCCTGTGCATATAACATAGAATTTGAATGGATAGAAGGTTGGATGGGTTGCAGCTTTTTTCTGATTATGAACTTTACAATTAAATTGAGAATATTTTTATCTTGTAAAATTAACTTAAAACTTCAATTAAGATTTGATCCTATGCTAGCTTTATCTATTACTCTATCTTACAAGGAGTGTATAAACCGTTGAATTAAGGAAAGTATCACCTGTTTTCATTCAAGAAATGTGAGCTATTGAGTTAATTGTTTATTTTTTATTTTCAATTCATGAAAGCATAATACACATCATGATAGTTGCATTAGAAGACCTAAACTCTTAGTCATCTTGCATCACTTAAACCTGGCAATTTTATGGCTGACTTATCTCGCCTTATAGAGCTTAAGCCGACCAAAAGATTAGGTGGGCTTAATATAGTCATTGATAGTTCCACTAAAATTCAATAAATTTAAATTTAAACAAATTAAAATTTTAATAATAAAGCTTAATAGTCATTGAGAATGCTGGGATAAATTTGTGGCAAAACTAAGAGGATAAATTAAAAAATAACTATATTAAAGGAATATTTGAAGTGACAACTATCGAAGGCACAATAATTAAAAATAAAATTTAGGTGATTTGGACATGTATAACGAATGAAAAATGCTCTCATCAAATGAGTATGCAGGAAAGAGTGTTAGTATTAGGTTGAAGTAGACCTAAGGTAATATGGGTAAACATTTTTCAAAAGGATTTGGGAAGAATAGATTTGACATCCTGGAGAGCATTCCGTAAGAATGAATGAAGAATGATAATTTATAATGTCGAACCCCAAATAGTGGCATGAGGTGTGATATATCTTCAAAAAATTATCTTGATCGGGCACGAATCTCGAGGCAAAATCAAATTGGAAACTTCCAGAAATGAAATTGGGACCATCCGAGCTCCGATTTCAGCAAGCTTACAGTCAAACTGAATGTCTCGGAAATACGAACCCAACGACACTAAATTCGACTCAATTCGAGCCCAAATGGGTCCAAATCAAGGGCCCGAAGCACCGTTGGAAGGTTCAAACCACAATTTGGATTACCAAACGGTTTCCAAACACGACGTACTTATAGTCAAATCGAGCGGCTCGGTGAGACGAATCCAACGAGCCCAAGATCACTGAATTCTGGCATCACTAAGACCTTCAAATGTCCATCAAATGGTCCACAATCAAGGGATTCAACATCAGCCATTCACACAAACCACTCCCCATTTACCCTTGATCTTTCACCTATTTACGGACCATGCCACTCTAGGAAATCTATAAATAGACCCCTCCTTTCTCATGAAAGGGAACCCTTAAGCCTAAGGAGAAAAGAGAGAGATCGGAGATCACTCTTGCCTCCTCGACCACCGTCAGAGTTTTGCCGGACCACTGCCTGACGTCGTTGCTCTGCCGGACCACCACCTGACATCTTAAGTTCCGCCGGACCACCGCCTGACGTTGTTGCTCTGCCGGACCACCGCCTGACATCATTGCTCCGTCGGACCACTGCCTGATGCCATTGCTCCGCCGGATCACCGCATGACATTGTTGCTCCACCGGACCACCACCTGACGTCCTAAGCTTCGCCGGACCACCACTTGACGCCCTGAGCTCCACCGGACCACCACCTGACGTCCTAAGCTCCGCCGGACCACTGCATGACACCCTGAGCTCCATCGAACCACCACCTGAGGCCCGGACTTCTGCCGAACCACCACCTAAGGCCCGAACTTCTACCGGTCCACCACCTGAGGTCCGGACTTCTGACAGACCACAACCTGACGCCCGAATCTTCAAGCAATGCCGGACTTTTAGATTTAAACCACACGGTTGATTTTTGTAATCTGATTGCCCTTGAAGTTGAGTCATCCCACTATAACTTACTCAAGTTTTAGTGGAATCATTTTCAACTGGGCCAGGCCCCGTGGTTTTTCCCCTTTCCAGGATTTTCCATGTAAAAAATTTTGTGTTCTCTGTGTGTGAGCTGGATATCCATGCAACGTTAAGACGTAAGACTACAACTCTATCACCGCGGATATTCTAGCCCGCAACAAGGTGAATGATGATGAATATTATATCAACACATGTTCATGTATTATTAGAACACCATGATGAGCAAAGGAAATGAGCTTCAGCCAAAATGCAACCAAATAGTTTTCTTTAGCTTATCCTTTTCACCAGTTGTATGACTTAACCCCATTTAAGGCTTAAGCTTGCCATCACCAGATTTGGCTTATTTAAGCCCCATCCAAACAAGCCCTATGAGTTGTCGTTTTATCAATAATTATGCTCCCTTTGCAAACATTTAGCTTTATCATGATTTTTGTATGTTTCAATTGTTTTTCTTTTTCCAACCTTTGAAGCACTTTTTTTCCTTAATGAGTTTGTTATCTCCTTGCTCCATCAAGTCTTCGTGTGCTTGATTTATTCTTAGACTCGTGCAATTTTCATGGCAGTCTTCCTTGATGGTACTAATAGTTTTAATTTACATATCTCAATAATATATATATATATATATATATATATATATATATATATATATATATATATATATATATATATATATATTGGAGTATTAAGAACATCTCAAATTACATGTTCCATGCATATTATCCTATGACAGCATTTATTTTCGATCATCTTTTATTTTATAAGATATGGATCTATAATTATAGTTCTATGTTGGGAGGTTAAGTTTTTGTTTTCCTGGAATCACCTGACATTTGCAAAATGATTTTTCTTTCCCACGATGTTAACCAAATATATGTAATTTGATATATTCATTTCTCAAGTAACTAACATCACTTTTTTGTTTTTTAATTTGAACAAATGCTCACTTATAAAATCATATTCTACTGAATATTCAAATATACTTGATCTTGTTATACTTACGTCTCGTATTTCTGTCACCACCAATTTAGGTCCTCATTAGATATCCTATTCTTGGGGGAATCTGCTTCTTGAATGCTTCTACTTAGAGAGAGAGAGAGAGGGAAAACAAATTTTGGAGGAAAATAAAACTGAAGCTTTATTCAATTCTCCCCCTTCCCCTTTATAGAAAACTCAAACATCTACTCATAACACTACGAAGTATGTAAGATAAACCGAAGGAACAAAATAGTTGAAATTGGACCAAAATACAACAATCTCCATCTTTGTCCAATTTTACAATGCTGAGAAAACACCAGCAGTTCACAAAGGACAGCCTAAAAAAAAATCTTCCCGCTGATTTCCACTTCTCCACCTGCTATTCACAATGAACAGCCCATGAAAAGGCTTCTTCACCTCCACCTGTCTAGTTGAACCTATAGACCTGCAACAACAACTACGACCTGTGCGAAATTGGGGGTCCAAGAAATGGTCTGCCTTGCTACATCTATCTTGATCTGATCGGCTCCCTACTCCCTGAATAAAATTATCACTGACTGTAATGGTGTTGTAGAGCACATGAATAGAACTATCACTAAGCGTGCCAAGATTATGAGATTATATGCTGATCTACCCAAGTAGTTCTGGGCAGAGGCAGTGAATAATGTAGTTTATCTGATTAATCGTGGTCTTTCAGTTCCTCTGAATGAGGGGTTACCTGAGGAGCTTGGAGTGAAAATGAGGTAGTATATCTCACCTCAAAGTTCTTGGTTATTCATCCTATGTTCATGTTGATGCAAGATCTAGAGTAAGCTTAATCCAAGATCTATCAAGTGCACATTCATCGGAGCTCAGATGAATTTGACTATAAATTTTGGGATTATCAGAATCAAAAGTTCATTAGGAGCATGGATGTTAAATTCAATGAAAGTGGAATGTATAAGGATAGAAATGAGACTCCTGAAGATTCTTTCAAATATATTGAGATAGAGGATGATGATAATCAAGAAGGTAAAGCTGATGAAGTACATAGAGTACCTCAAACTCCTATTATTGAAATTAGGAGATCTAGTATAATCTCAAAGCTAGTATAAAGGTATTCACCTTCCTTATACTATCTATTGCTGACAGATAGTGATGAACCAGAGTGATATGATGAAGCCATTCAAGTTGATGATTCAAATAAGTAGGAGCAAGTCATTGATGATGAGATGTGTTCACTTGAGTTGAATCAGATTTGGGAGTCGACAGAGCTACCAGATGGCAAGAGAGTACTGCAGAACAAGTGGGTTTATAGGCTAGAAGAAGAACCTGGTGGTAATAAGCGCTACAAGACCAGGCTTATAATTAAAGGTTTTCAGCGAAAGGAATGAGTGGACTTCACTGAAATTTTCTCTCCAGTGGTGAAGATGACTACAACTGGAGTTGTAATGAGCATGGTAGCAGTTGAGGATTCACATCTAGAGTAGATGGATGTAAAGACAATATTTCTTCATGGTGACCTTAATGAAGAGTTATATATGATGCAACCTCAGAGATATGTGGTCATAGGTAATGAAGATCTACTGTTTAAGCTCAGGAGCTTATACGAACTGAAGCAAGCACCAATACAGTAGTACAGGAGATTTGACAGGTTTATGTTAGATAATGGATACATAAAGTGCCAGGCAGATCACTGTTGCTTTTTCAAACATTTTGATAACTGTTATATTATTCTGCTTTTGTATGTGGTTGACATGCTGGTTGCAGGTTCAGATATGAAGAAGATAAGGTTTCTGAAAGAACAATTACCAAATGAGTTTGAAATGATAGATTTAAGTCCAACAAAAAAAATTCTTTGTATGAGAATTAGTAGAGATAGAAGTGCAGGTATATTGAAGTTGTCTCAGGTAGAGTGTTGTCTCAGGTAGAGTATGTTGAAAAGGTGCTTCAAAGACTCAACATAAGTAAGGTAAAGCTAGTTTGCACTCCCTTGGGTAGTCACTTTCAGTTATCCAAAGAATAATCGTCTAAATTTGAAGCAGAGGATGAACAGATGAAGAATACTCTGTATGCTTTAGCAGTTGAAAGTTTGATGTATGTTATGATTTACACAAGATCTGATATAGCATATGCAGTGGGAGTTGTCAGCAAATTTATGAGTAACCTAGGCAAACTTCATTGGGAGGCAGTTAAATGGATTCTCAGGTATTTGAGAGGATCAGTTAACAAAGTTTTTTGCTTTGGTGGTGCAGCGATTGATCTACAGGGTTATGTAAATTTTGATCTTATTGGAGACCTTAATGGTAGGAGAAGCACAACATGTTATATCTTCATTTTGGGAAAGACTGCATTTAGTTGGGTTTCCAAGTTACAAAAGATTATTGTACTCTCAACTACAGAAGCATAGTACATTGCTATCACTAAGGCTAGCAAGGAGATGATTTTGTTACAAAGTTTCTTGACAGAACTTGGCAAGGGACAAAGGAATGAGAAGGTGCATAGTGATAGTATAAGTGTTATACATCTAGCAAAGAATGCTGCATTTCATGACAGGACGAAGCACATCCAACTTCGATATCATTTCATCAGATCACTTCTAGAAGATGGTCAGCTATCTTTGGAGAAGATACACACGATCGAGAATCCTGTAACATTCTGATGAAGATGGTAACAGTTGATAATAGCTTCAATTGGTCTTCATGAATGTTGAGAGCAGGGTTGAACCACACTACCGATACTATGATTTGTGTTACATACCAGGAGAAGGATTCATTGTAATCAATTCCATATGAAAAATTGTTATGTGTGGAATCTGATTATACTGATCAATCTAGTTATTCAGTTTTCTCGGACCTCAATGCTTATCGTGTATGGTTGGGAGTGTGAAACCCTATAAATTTTTTTTTAGAATTGTTTGACCTAGAGCAGTCAATAATTATTTCAGGAGTCATTATGAGTCCAAATCACAAACTGTCTTCGCTAGAACATTTATAGTGTAGTGCTTTAATTATCCTATTTTTTTATAATATTTGGGCACTGGTGAAATTTCTTAAGAAATCGGCACCTATCGATACAAGTGAGATTTTTAAGACCAACAAATGTCCGTTTTGCAAACCGATTTCATAAGAATTTTTTAAATAAAATGTGCTTTTTTATGGACATTTTTTTAGAATTTTTGCAATCCCAACAAGAATTTCATACTGAAAATTGATTATAATACACAACTCACCTTAGTTTGTTGGTTGGGAGCTTAGACTACCAACTAAGAGGTCTTGTGTTTGAGTCTTGTGTGTGAGTCTGCCTTAATTGGCCTAAATATCTAAAAAAAATTGATTATAATAATATTATAATAGTATTATTATATATATATATAAATATCTAAACCCATTATGGTTTTATTTAAATAGCAATTTAGTTTTCCCAAAGCAGAGAAAGGCAACATAGAAGGCTTAGCGAAATTAAGGGAAAAATATAGGAGAGAGAAAGAAAAAACCTCAGTTTTGGGCAACTTTGAGCCATTTCGTTCGTTGGCCAAGTTGAAAAACTTGTTCGTCTCGAGATAAGTTATATTATGCATATCTCAATTTTCAAAAATACTCAATTTTTGGTGAATTTTTAGATTAAAATTTTATTTTCGTTAGCAGAAAATGTGGATAACTTTGCACGGGTAAAACTTTCACCACGTAATTTTTTATATACTATAGAGATTATGATTATGCACATTTTGAATATTTGCTGAAAATTTTACAACGGGTGTTTTTAAATTTGTGGGTTTTTATTGTGAATAGAAAATTTTCTGGATATTAAAAAATAGTTGTGTAGTACAATAAAAGTCTTAAAATGTTATTATACGCAATCTCTGATAATTTTGTAATTTTTTTGAAAATATGTATTTTTTTGTCTAGTAGGATTTTCTATTGTTTACCGTTATACAACACTATAAAATTCTAATACATGCTTAATTACTCTTTAACTGTTATAATGTGAGGATATATATGCATATGTGATTAAATTATATATGCTGGGAGTTATAAGGGGCCAGAACCCGCAGTGATTCTATCTGTGTCAGGGGATTGTTGGGAGCTATAATGCAAGAGTTCTTTGAGATTCTGTCTGAGACAGGGATATGTAATTTATTCTGATGCTATAAGTACAAATAAAAAGGGAGTCATAAGGTGCCAAAATCCTTAGAGGTTCTATGTGGGTCTGAGAAATGTGATATGCATTGCTTTATGATATGAATTTTTCAATTTATTTATTTGTTCAGTATTATTATTTAAATCAGGAAATAACTACTATGTATTTATTATATCTCTTAGTATAGTGATTTATTCAAATTGTAATATTTGTAAATATTCAATAAAATATTTGATAAAAAAATATTTAAAAATTTAGATTGGTTTGTGTGGCCTGTTGAGCTGTTGTAGCTCACTGTGGTTTTGCTTCTGATTTTCAAGATCTAGGAAGGGGAAGGAGATTGTGGACTAACAATTAAGGATCAGATATGAGGTTATAGGTATTTTGCTATTTTGATTTTTGTACAGTCATAACCAGTTAAATTTTCAGTTCTGTAGCTCTTGTCTATAGTCATGTATTGTAGTGTAAATATTTATTTTGATGAAATGAAGAAAACTTGGTGGATGAGTTTATTTTTCAGTATTTGGATGTTTTAGTAGCTCTGTAGTTTGTAATTTATTTTAATGAATGCTGGCAGAAATTCTAAAATTAGATTTTGGGATTTGTCTGTCACAGTTCAACACAATAGGACAATCTGAAATAATTTCAAAATTAGATCTTGGGATTTGTCTATTACAGCTTAATATGATAGGATCTGTCCTGGTCGGGTTGGATTATGATAGGGGGTGTTGGGGGTTTATCGCCAGCCTAAAATTTTTTTCATATAACTCCTCGGTGCTGCGTACCCGAGCTCCCCAACATTCTGTTCTCGAGTGCCCCAGCACTGAACGACGGAGAGCAGAGCACCGTAGCAATGCAAAACAAAGGCTTCAATACTGCAGCACCCCAAAATGGTGCCACAGCGCTACGAGACGGACTGGACAATTTTCTTTTTCATTTTTTGAAGGGTTGCGTCCTTTGAGATTATTTTACTTGGCTTTCTCTTGTATTTTGTGCAAGTAGACATTGAGAACGATGTATGTGAAAGAGAAGCAAAGAGAGTGTGAGAGAGAAGAGAGATCTATACTTATTTCTTCTCATTTTCATAGTGAATTTTTTGGTGTGGTGTGGTATGGCTCCATGATTTTTTTCCCTATTTTGAATTTTTCTGCATTAAATTTTGTTGTCCTTATTTTTTCGTTGCTTTTACTTTCTTATTTGTTTCGTCGTTGTGGCGTTTAGTCCTCATCATCCCCAACATATTGATGCCTTAAGATAGACGCTCCTGTAACTAGTAAGCTGGGTCTATCAACAAGCCAAGAATTAAGGGTGAGTCGCTCTTGAATCTCGGCAAATTCTCTAGATGAGAAATCTCAAATAAATTCTAGTGAGAACCCTATCTCGATGCTAATATGGGAGTACGCATGATTAGGAGGTGAGATTTTTGAGGAGGGTCTTATCAAGCCTATGAGTTTGAAATCTCTGAGACAATTTCAATATATGTATTCTCATGCAGAAATAATACTTAATAGTCTCCGCACTTAATTAAGACTTAGCTCTCTACTAATAAGAATACTTGAAGACTCAAGACTTTGTACTACTTCTAAGCTTAAACAAATTCATAAATCATAATCACCAAATTATATAACCTATTAAAATGTAATAATTGACAATCAATCTAACTCGGCTAAATATAAATTTATAAATTGTCATATTCTTCTTAATTACTACGTATGTGAAATTATAATTTCTTCTCTCCACTCCAACAAATAATCTAACGTACAAGCTCATACACATAAAACAAACTAATATACTAAACGCGAATGCTGTCTACAGTTCAAAATTCAGAAATTTGCAAATCAAACCCTCTCAGTCTTTTGACCCCCACCACTACGTTCACTCTTTTCCCCCGACACCATGAGCACCCTACACTTCACGACATTGCAAGTCGCACCGTCAACGTAGAACCCCGGGGCCACCATCATAATCACCTCGCCCGTCGTCGGCTTGTCCCCGGTCGAGTCCTCCATGTAAACCGGATCAAACCGGGCTCCCCGATCTACCCGGAGGATAGGCAGAGCCGGGTGCACCGACCGGGCCAGCAGATGAACCGACCAAACCCCCCGGGCCGCCCCAAAAAAGGCCTGCAGAAGCCCTTCCGGCCAGGCTCGAGCCCAGCCCAGCATCCCCACCACCTCGCTCATCCGCCGGTCGCAGAACCGGCTCAGACCCGCACTGTAATGCCGCGTCCCCCTACTCAATACATCCTCCCAGCACAGCCCACGGACAGCCTCATAAGCCGCCCAGTTCGCCTTGCACCGGTCCGCAGGGTCCGCCAGCATCCCCTCGCCCTCCCCCAGCCGCTCGAAATCGGAGTAGAAAACCCGGTTTAGAACCGACTCCAACCCCATGATCAAGCTCCCCGGGTTCTTCTTGACCAAACCGTGGGAATGGAGAAGAGACCCAAGCCGGTCCATAGACCGCGGCGCGGCTCGGAGCTGGGTTATCAAACACCGGCTCAAGTGACGGACGGCAGTTCGGGCGTCATTTACGGCGAGAAGGAACTGCTCGACAGTGGCCGAGGCTGGGCCGGTTGCGCGGCGGTCGAGAGAGGCCTGGAGATCGCGGCAATAAGATTCCAACCGGTTCAGCTTGCGCTCGAGCTCGGAGACGGAGTATTTGAGCCGGGAGGCTTCGAGGAGAGCCTCGTCGCGCTTGCGGGTGACATGGAGGAGTTTCCGGGAGAGGTCCGCCGCCGTGAGCTTCCACTCGCTGTTGTCTTGGGCTTCGGAGGAAGAAAAAGGAGTGGATGTTGCGTGGGGAGGGGTTTTGCGTGCGAGCGCGCTGAAGAGGGATCGGAGTAGGCTGTTGGGAGTCGAACCAGGAACAGAGGAGGGGCGTTTTTGGCCGTTGGGGTCGAGGGGGACGACGGTGATCTTGTCGCGAGAGGAGGGGCGGCACTTGCTGCAGGAAACTGAGAGGTCTTCGCGGCGGGAGGATTTGGTGGGAAGGTGGAGAGGTGTGGGTTGGTGATGGTATGTGGCGGCGGTGCTCTGCTTGGGCTCGGGTTCGGGCTCGGGCTCGGGCTCATCTTGTTCTGTTTCTTCTTCTTGGATCTGCAACAAGGTTAGTGATTAGTTTTGTTTAATTAAAGTGTGAAAGACATACGAGGGAGAGGACTTACGGGGGCGAAATGGGAAGGAGAAGGGAGAGGAGAAGAAGATGCGCGGGAGGAGGAAGGAGGAACGGCCATAGCTAGAGATCACCAAATGCTCTAGTTCTTAGTTAAATAAGTCACCAAGGGACGATATGCAGAAGCTAATTTAAGAGGGAAGGATGGTGCCGCTCTCTGCGTTCGCTTAGAGGAAAGGAGGTTACTGTGACATGTAACGGTTATTTACGAGCATTTATTAGCAGGAGTTTGACATTGAGGTTTTAGCTAGTTAGTACTGTGCAGTGGTGGAACAAAATGGTCTGTAGATAAACTGACCTCCCTGGGAGTGAAATAAATTTGGGAGGTGGTTGAGATTGGTGGGTGGTTATAAATGCATGAGCTATTTGTGATGGTGTTTATAGAAAATAATTTGAAAGGAGATTTTTATAGAACATTCAAAATTATTCTATTTAAATATATGCAGTTAAATTTTACTATCTGTTCATATCCCACTGAATTCTTTAAATAGCATTCAAAATATCATCTCTTACCCTTACCAATAACTTCGCATTTACGATGACTTTCCTCATCACCACTTCCTCAAACACTTCTTGGTTGTCAAAATTTTCAAGTGTGCATGCTGTGGCTCCTAATTATGACCTTCTAGTGAGATCTTGTCATGATTTTTCTTGCCTTTCTCATCGAGGATTTCTAAAGCGCACAAGTTGTCGGTCCCATCAATGACCTTCCTCTAGTGAGAGCTCACTTCAATTTATTCTTTGCATACACCGTCATTCTGTTGATGTCCTTTACGACAAGATCTCATTACATCAATGTCCTTCACCGTAAGATCTCATTATGACTTTCACTTCACATGTATGAGAAAGAGGTCAGAGTTAATTAACTATTAAAGAAATAGTAATGATATATGTTAAATATATAAAAAATATAATTTTAAGTGTTATATTCGTAAATACCCTTTTGCTGAATTTAATTCAAATAGATTCTAAATCTCCCAAAAAATAATGTGCTTCTTTCTTAAGTGAAATGACATTCACAATTAAGATAATCGAAATTTCTCTTTCTTCTAATTTAACTTCTATTATTCAATTGTGCTTACACTAAATTAGTTTTTAGAGGCAAAGCAAAATAAATGAGATAATGGGAGCTAGGAAATGGTGATTGATTGATGTCAATAGATTTGCATATTGTTGTGTTGCGTGGCTGTACAGAATGAAATCACATTTATTCAATGATCTAACGAAATTTGATGGATAACTACAACCTCATCAATGATGCATTCTTATCAATGATACAATAAATATGATTAATGCGAGTATATATCACTGATCAAGTGATTGCAACTTATGCACTGAATTTTCAAAGTAAAATGAACATCTCAAAGGCAACATTGAATGCCTTGATAGGTCAAGTGTATTATGTAAATTTTATTTTTTTTGAAGCCCTGGGCAGTAATTTGTGCAAATTAGTAATGAAATTAAGATGCTTGATTGAATGTGTTAATTTTTTACCAAAAAAATTATCATTTTTATTAGGAAGTATTGATTTTTTTACTATAGGAATATTATAGAACAAAAATCTCAATTGCAACCGAGAATTGGGATCAATCACTAATTAAAAGTATTTGAGAATATGACTTCATTTGGGACAGCTTTGTACTGCTTTATAAAACAAATATTTTAGAGCAAAATTTAAAAAATAAATTATGCTAATAAGTTACTTCAAAAAGCAGAAAAAAAAACTGCCCCAAATGAAGCTTACATCACGATTGTTCTAATCCACCAAAACCCATGATCTTGCAACCATAAATAATTATGTAATTGACTTGAGTAAACAGTATACCTCATGTCTTTTCTTTTTTACTTTCTTGACCTCTTACATGAGAGTCAATCATATCTATCCTCATTTTGTGACAATATAGGTTGCAACAGCTACAAAGGCTATGAGAGCGATGAAGATTGATTAGTTATGATGGATATTGTGATTAGTGTCAAAGTTAGAAATATTTTTTGGTGGGCACAAATTGTTGATTTTAAAAATACCTCCAAACTTTTTTATCCGAGCTTAGGACACTTATTAGTAATTTTATTTGAATTGCAGAGAATTTTCTAATGAAGAAGATGCTGGAATTCGTAGAAGAGGAAGAGCTTTCTTCTTAGAGCATAGGAATAGAATGACCACACATGAAAAGTAGGATCAATCCAAATAAGCTTTTAAGATTGCCAGTCAGGCCTATGATTCTTCTGAAGAAGGAGAGGCTTTGAAGGCCAATAGCATATTTTTGAACTTCTCTCATGAAATCGTCTATGAATTTTTACAAAATCTTCACACTAACATCTGTAAGGGCTAGAGGTTTTTTCTATTGAAGGAATTTTTTAGATTTCAAGTTGCTCATGAATCTTAATCAAATTGCTTGAAATAATAGACTATGATCAATACTGATTGCAATATGATAACAAAAAATGCCCCCCAATAACAAAAATAATAATAATAATGTTTAGTTGGTATCCATCATTATCATATTAATAAATATACTATCAGTTTGTTAACAATCATCGTGACTATTGATAAAATTAGAATTTATGAAGATTGTCATATCAAGTGTCAACACATCAAAATAAATAAGGACAAATACTCAAGCCACATTAGAGTTGATTAGTAAGTAGCAGACATTAAAAAAGTCATGTGGTTTCTAATGTCCTGTGTAAATATTATTTAGAATCTCTGGTACATGTTTAATTGGTGCTCGTTTAGTTGATCTCTTATAGTTTGATATTAATTCTAAATTTATTGAATTGCTGTTTTATTTAGACATATAAATTTTTTTATTAGTATGAGAAATCAAGTATTTGTTTGATGTATAAGTTCATGTTTGATATGTCATCAAAAAATTATCTTGATCGGGCATGAATTTCGATGTAAATATAAATCAGAAACTTTCAAAATTAAATCTGAGATCATCAAAACTCTGATTTTAGCAAACTTATAGACAAACTGAATTTCTCGAAGAGACGAACCCAATAACACCAAAGTCGGTCCAATCCGAACTCAAATTGGTCCAAATCGAGGGCTTGAAGCCTATTTGAAAGCTTCAAAGCATTAACTAGTTGACCAAATGATATCCAAATTTGACAGGTTTATAGTCGAATCGAGCGACTCGATGAGGCGAATCCAACGAGCACAAGATCATCAAAATTTGACATCATTAAGATACTCAAATGCTCAATAAATGATTCATGATTGAGAGAGTTGATATCGGTCGTCCATTGAAACTCCTAACGTGTTTTTGATCTTCTCTCTATTTTCTAGCCATGTTACTCTCAAAAAATTATAAATAGACCCCTCATTGTTCAAAAAGTAGGAGTAGGAAGAGAAGAAAAAGGAAGGATCTCTCTCTCTTTATATATATGATCTATCTTGCTTTCTCAAGCTTGCACCACCAATCGGATCTCATCTCAACTACTAACCGTCAACGGACTCCAACTACCTACCATTGTCGGACTTCCAGCTATTCATTGGTTTCTGTTTGATCTTTTCCCAGCAACCAAACATTTCTAAATAGCTGTCAATGGCTGATTAATCCTGAATCTCTAGCCATCACTAGACGTTGATGGAACATTCTATATTATTCAATTAACATCAAGGGGACAATCTTCTGAGTTTGGAAATCTTTTCAGCATATTGTCTTATCACTGACCTTGAGTTAAGGGATGAGTTGACGTCGTCTGACTACGATCCTTCCAACCTTTGTCGTCGACCTCTGTTGTCCGCCAACTACGGTCCTTCCGACCTTTGTCGCCCAACTATGGTCCTTCCAACCTTTGTCGACCACAGACTACGGTCCCTCTGATCGCCGTCGCTCGACTATGATTCTTTTGACCTATGTTACTAGTCGACTATGTTCCCTCCGACCTTTGTCACCTGACTACGGCCCTACAAACCAAATGAATAAACCAGCATTCTCTTGAGAATAGCTATCATTTTATTCTCCAACTATAATATGCTCTCTTTAATGTATATTTTAGCCAACGCCCTCCTCTGATGAGGGGTATTATTTGTAATCAACCAACAACACTAGTGGATTTATTTAAACTGGATCAGGCCCCATAATTTTTTTTTCTTTTCAGAAATTTTCACGTAAAAATCTTGGTGTCTCTTATGAATATTGTACCCCTCTCTTTTATCTGTCTATATGTTAAATCTTCATTCAAAACTAAGACGCTAAGCTCTATATCTCTCTATCGTTGTGAATGTTCCAAGACACAACAAAGTTGAATTTGAATAATTTTGTTATAGGACTAAGCTAAGTTCAATCCATCATATGTACGGCTCTAATTAGATCAATTATAGCCCTAACAAATCTAACATCTCTCAAAATTTCTTGACCATGATCGTTATTTAGTGCAGGCAAAAATAATTTTAAACTTGTTTAGGTTCTTAATGGAGGCCATCATTCGCTCCAACTCACATCCTGCAGAAACATGAAAATTAATTGAAGGATTAATCTGTTGAAGAAAGGTTAATTTCTTTGTAGAAATTATACATTTATAATGCTCAAGTAACTAAAGCAATCAACACCTACACCAAAATTTATTGTATTTTAATTGTAAATTCTAAAATTTTTAAAATTGTTTTATAATACCTAAACATGCTTTAACTATCTTAATCAATAATATGAAAACTTTTGAGCTGAGAACAAAACCAAAGGAGAGTTCAAAAGCCTTAGCAAAGCATCATCCATCGATGCTCTGAAATTTCACAATCAGAGTTTGGTAAGTAGTAGATAGAACCATGATGGCAACCTCTTCTGCAGGTATCAATTTTTAGTAGATTGATGTGCACTGATTAACTAACTAAATACCAAAAAAACAGAGCATGACTTTTGTGTGGGACCATTTAGCCCAAAACAAAATATTGAAGGGGAAGAAACAACCCTACAAAAGAATCAAAATTAGGGCATCTCCAACCGAACGATCTATTTTTTACTTCAAAATGTAATAATAATCATATCAAATAGTAATTCATCTCTAACCGAACTCTATTTCTAACATCAAAAATGAATATTTTATGTATATTCTTTTTCATATCCATTTCAAACCTCCATTTTTTCTTCCAAAAAAATTCGTTAATGTGAATAGTGCAACACCAATATTGCCATCGCAATGTTCGCATGTGGATAAAATGTGTTTCCATTTGTCATTCAAGTGGGCGGTTGCGAGAGCTGCAAACGGACAAATGGCGTTCGACTGAAGATGCTCTTAGTAATGAATAATAGCCAGACTAAACCCAAAACGTTTAATTATCCTCATAGGCTTCACGTAACTGCTCATCTTTAGTTTACTTTCAGATTATAAATGTGAAGAATCATTACAATGAGTATCAAAGTATATATATATATATATACTGTCCTACAATTTAAGATTAAAAGTTTTTTTTTAAATAATTAATAATATATTATAAATTTTATTATTTAAATATGTGAGTTTAAAAATAATTAATGAGTGGGTGATAGATTCTTTTATTGATTAGCATCCATGGTTCTCATGAATTTAGGATTACTTTTTATGATAAAAATTAAATTTGCTCAACGACATTGAAAAAGCTTTTGAGGAAAATGAATGTAATAATTCTGCCTCAAATCAAAAGAAAAAAGGGCTCTCATTATCTATTTTATGGTCCCAAAATGGATAAAAATATCCTTTTTTTTTTGTTGAAGCATAATTTGTTTTGTATCTTCTTCTTACCGTATGCATTGAGATTTTTTTGTTGAAGCTCGTCCTTTTTTTATTGATCTGTCATATATTTTGGAGTGTTTTTTGGGATCTGACTTGTAATTAGCATTTGCTTTTATTGGAATTTTTGGCTTCGGCCTTATGTTTTTGTTTTTAATCTATTTTCCATCAAATCATTGCTACAAAGGAGATTTATTGGATTGACGAAAAAGTGCAAAAAGATAAAAATTATACTGTCCATCATAAAAATAGATATTATACATATTATTATTTATGCAGCTCATGTTGGCTTGATGGGTTGGATCAAGTTGAAAATTTTGGCTATAAATTAAGAGATTTTGGATTCGGATTCTAAGTATATATATGATGTACGTATAAATTTATTTTAATTGACCTAAATGTCGCCAGAAAAAATTCATATTATTGTTATTCAAAATATTGAGGTTTAAAATATAAAATTGAAATAAATAAATTTTATTTTAAAATTTTATTAATATTTTAAATATTATTATCAATTAAATTAATTAACTTTATGAATGCTAGTAAATTAATTTGATTTAAATCTTTAAAAATTTCATTAAAATTTGAAATTAATTTTTTTTTGAATATTTATGTCAATTAAGATAAACTCACATACATCACATATATAAAGATTTAAACCCAAAACTTCTTAATTAGAAGCCTAAATTTTTAACCAACAAATTAAGATGAGCTACCTATTAATAATGAGCAAACACCCACCTCAGATCCATTTATTATCCTCGACCACACCATAAATTTGTGGGACCGGAGAAGCAGCGACCTAAGGAATGGCATGTGAATCGCATTAATCGAAACTGGAGCCCCAAATTGAGCAATCCAACGATCACATTTATCATCTGCATGAACGCCCTAAGTTGACGAGTTAATAACCGTCGGATGTACCAAATGGAGCGGTGCGGTCATATGCATATTAATACAAACGCATCAGTCAAATCTCTGCGAGATCGAACGGCTATTGCTCAGCCAAACGGTACAACAGGCTCGGCTCAACTGGTTTCCTTGAGGTGGCCAATCGCCGTCTCTCTTTCCCTCTTTCCCCCCTCGCGCTTCTTATCATGCCATGTAAAGTCGTCTGCGATGTTCGTGGGGTCGACATTGTGGCAGGAGGTATGAGCTCGGTGGACCGGGTCAGGCTCCTGGATTCGGGCTCTGTGTCAACGGCCCGGAGCACGGGTTTAATGTGTGGCAGGCAGGTGACTGGCAGGTCTGCGGGCCGGCAGTTATGAGCCCGGCTGGGGTCAGGCCGGAAAAGTGGACCGTTTGCAGAGCACATTCTGCGGCAAGAATGTTATCGAAATTGGCTAAGGGTAGATGAGGAGAAGGAACGCTTTATGGGGCTGTTTATTTTGAAGCATTAAAGGTGAAAAGTGGAAAGAGGTTTTTAAAATATTGATATTTAATTTGAATTAAAAAAATATATACAAAGAATTGTTAAGTTATTTGAAATTTAACTTTTAAAAAAATGTATGTATTTCAAAATTATTAGGCTTAACTAATTTTTAAATACATTATAAATTCTATATCATTATTATTGCTAGTTGTAGATGTCAATGCTAGCATTGTCACTATCTCTGGCCTCAATCTCCACCATCGTCACCAACATCAGAGCCAGTTGCTGAACTGGCCCCTGCCTGTCGCTAACTGTTGGCTATCAACAATAGCGAAGCTAAAATTTTTTTTCAACGGCGGCCCAAATCTCTTGAATTGTGATGAAATCTTTTGATAACATATGCATCAATCTCTTGAATATTGCAGTTTGATGTCTTGCAATAGTATTTATTTATAATTATTGAAAATTGAGCAAATATCCAAGACGTAAATATCATCAATGAATTCAAACAAATGTGCACACTTCAAAAAGTTTTCGTGAATAGCTCCTATTCAATTTGATAATTAATACACATATTCGTCTCATTCATTTTGTATACGAGCTAAGCTTGAATAAGAGATGCTTGATTATAATTGAGTTGAAATGATCCTATCATCAGTTTCAACAGAAGCCTAGTAACTAAAGGCCGGTAATGAATAATTCTTTAGACAATTTTATACTCATAGCTATGACTCGATTGATCATGAAAGGGTGACATGCACTTTCACCTTTACACCATTGATTTAATTATAAACATGAGGAACTTGAACTCAGTATAAATTACTTAAAAATCAATTTTAAAATATTAATTGATCGAATCTGATTGCTTAGTATGCCACAAAAGAAAAAAATCGGATCTCAATTTCAATGATGGGAGGGCGATCTAATTCTAACATGGCATGATTAAGGTCATGAAAGGTTGATCCTTTAATCAATTTTTTTCCTAATTTTTTATCTTAACACCATCTTTATGCATATGTATGCAATAATTAATTGTTTTGGACATTTGAAGTGATTAGACAAATGATAGATGGATGCCAAAACCAATTATAGCAAAAATCACTGGAAAGCACGTTGGAACATTATTCCTAAAAAGAAATTTTTGAAGCAGGAAAAGAGAAGAATAGTAGGGCAGGTGATAACCTGATGGCTGATGGTGAAATCATAAGCAGACAGTACTAAAAAGAATCTAAGGTTTGCTAGACAAAAGTCAAGACCTTTCATGATGAGGTAAGTAAAACTTGTCAAAAATAAGATTATCATTGTCATACATATAAGACAAATAAGCCCAAAATTATTGTATAATTTTCTGATGATATGTGCATTCTTTCAACTTCTTGAATTTTGTAAAAAAAAAAAACCCAACCGAGCCTTAGGGTGGTTGATAGGCGAGCATGGTTGGGAACCCCCCATCCGGCTTCGAATCCCCTCTACTACAGCCTCGCCTTTTCAGTGAGGCAAAGCAAGTATGGGTTCGATGCCGGTGGGTGATCTCGTTAGATTCCGTCGAGGGATTAGTTACGCTACAAAGCGCTCCCTTTAAAGTGGCAGTGGGTAGATACCCCGTTAAAAAAAAATTGTAAAATAGCAGTTTTTATGATGTCAAAAACAAGACTACGAAGCTGATGACCAAAAAATAATGAGGCCAAATACTCTTTTTATAGCCTGAAGAAACCTATAAGTACTAGTAGCATTAAAATGATTGAACCCTTCCAACTTGTAATGCTAAGTTAGCTCTTGGAATCATTCAAACAATAATTTCACAGCCTTATAGTTTGTACAAAACGCCCTGTAGGCCTGTACTTGAAACTTGTACAATTTTATATTTTACAAGATATACTACTTGAAATGATCCACTTCAAGATCATGTGTTATTTTTTTTAGAGAATTTAAATCAATTAAGATAAGTTCATATACACATCACATATATAAGGCTCGAACCTACGACATCTTTGTTGGTAGCCAAAGCTCCCAACCAACATAACAAAGTGAGCTGCGTTCTATGTTTTCTTCGTATTGTTACTTGTTCTTTTAAGATTGTTGTATACCTAATATCGTTATGTAATGAGTTAATTAAATTACAAAATGTAAATGCTATTATGACGAAGGTTCAATTCTTTGAATTAACTTGCTAAAGAGAATTGGCTTTCCTAAGGCAATATTAAATAAATTCATCACAAAGTTTATAGGTTTAATTGGAAAAGTTTTGGGTTGGGTCAAAAAAAGAAAAAAAAAGTCTCAAGATATAGGACTCAAAACCTATAAATTGCTTTCATATTTATGTAATATTAATTATCTATGTATTTCATTCATTTAAAGCATATCAAAGTCTTTAGGTCTATCCTGACCAAAATAATATATATGATTTTCTTTTTCCATCGGAACATTCTAATCAAATTTTGTTCATGATGGGTTCAAAGTCAATAAATGCAAATAATATATATATTATACATCATTATATACTTTTACTTTAGAAAAATTATAATTAGCTCCCCAGATTAGGAATAAAAGCAGGAGACTTTTACGACAAAGCTCCATTGATAAACTTTCTTGGTGAGGCCTCAATTATCAGGATTTGTGGCAAGAAAGAATTTCTTGCAAGGCAATTTTTTTTAAAAAAAAGACCTCATCAAATACGTAACATATTCTGCATGCAATGACTAGGGCTTTGTTTGGTTGCGGACTCCGTTTTTTCTTTTTAAACGGCGGTTTTAAAAACGAGAAAGTAAAAATTTTTTCCTTCCCAGAACGTACCTTATACAGAGGTTTAGAAAACGCCTTTTTACGGAAGTCATCTAAACAAATATAAAACAGTGGTGGTAACGCCGATTCCAGACCAAAAACTCCGTTTTTATGCCAAACCAAACGAAGCCTAATTGGGTTGTAGTAGTTTTTTGCGCGTTGATCCTATTCTGCATGCAATGACTAATTGGGTTGTCTCAGGAGATAAGTTAGTGGACTGAATTTAGGCCGAAGTTGGGCCCCTTATATGGACTTGCCCATCCTTGAGCTATTGTTTTTTTCTAAGAAAAAGAGTGACCAGCATCCACATCAACTGTGCCAAGACTGTTTAAAATATTATGCTTAAATTATGTACATTTTTTTTTGGAACTTTATGAATAAATTTATTTGAAGAGTGTAACATCATCTTCAATCAACTAATACATAGCATAGTAGCAGTAGGTGATACTACTAACTTTATAGTAAAGGCTAGTTGAAAACGCAATTCTCTTTGGTATGTTGTTTGGAAGTTTTGGTTATCACAACTATGAGGTTTGGATTCGAATTTTGTATATGTGATATGGGTATGAGTTTGTCTTAATTGGCCGAACTGTCCAAAAAAAAAAGGTTAGTTGAAAAGGACAAGCAAACTCAGCTTATTTTGATATGTTGGTTGGGTGATTTGACTATCAATCAAGATCAGATATTGAGTTCAAAGACTGCGAATGTGAGCCTTAATTGATCTAAATGTCTCCAAAAATACAAGCATTGAAAATTTGTTTCCCATACTGTCTCTCGTAAATTCTAACTAACTTTATGGCAAAGGCTGGTTGGAAAAAACAAAATCCAATGATTCTTTCTGATTTAACTAACATTGTTTATGGCGTCGACCTTTATTTTATTACTTTTATTTTCTTGCTTTTGAGCAATTCGAAGAAGTCCAAATCAGCTAAATGGGCTACAGCCCATAGTTAAAATGCCCAACAAACTGTGCCTAACTAGGCCGTTTAACTTGGCTTTATTCTCTTGTTGAACTCGTCTTCCCCGCCTAAGGGGCTCCCGAAAATAGTTTACATCAACTCCATGGGTTGATGAAATATATATATAAAGAAATTCAGTATTTTTAAAATATTTGAAATTATTTGAATAAGTGTGTTGCGGGCTAGAATATTCACGGCTGTAAATTAGGAAAAACTATGCGTCTTAGCATTGTATCCAGCTTACAAACATAAATATTAAAAACACCATAACTTTTTTACGTGAAAAATCTTGAAGGGAAAAACCACGGGGCTACGCCCAGTCGAAATGATTCTACTATTGTTTGAATATGTTACAGATATTGCCCCATTTTGAAACTTGAGGACGATGAAATTACAATAGTTTGGAGAGTTTGGCAGAAGTTCGTTGTCGATTGATAGCTGGGCAGAAATCCAGTATTGGTTGGTGGTCGAGCAGAAATCCTGCGACGGCTAGTTATCCGGTGGTTGTTTGACGTCAATCGGTGATCCTACAACAGTCGATGGTTTGATGGTGGTCTGGCAGTAGTTCAGGAGGAGTTAGGTGGCAAGAGAACTATAGTTTCTCTTTCTTCCTTATCTCCCCCCCCCCCCCCCCCCCCAAACAAAAAAAAAAGTTGAATGATGGGTCTATTTATAGTTTTTTTGGAATGACATAACAAATAAATAGGGAGAAGATCAAGGGCATGTTGAGAGTGTTTTGAATAGACAGCTGATATCAACTCCCTTGATCATTGACCATTTATCGAGTATTTAAGTATCATATTGTCATCAGAATTCGGCGATCTTGGGCTCGTTGGATTTGCCTTGTCAAGCCGCTCGATTCGACTATAAACATGTTATGTTTGGAAATCGTTTTGTCATCCATTTAATGGTTTGAACCTTCCAAATGCACTTCAGGTCTTTGATTTGGATCTATTTGGGCTCGGATTGAGTCAAATTTGGTGTCGTTGGGCTCGTTTTTTCAAGATGTTCAGTTCGACTATAAGTTTGCTAAATTCGGATGGTCCCGAATTTAATTTTGGAAGCTTCCAGCTCAAATTTGCCTCGAGATTCATGCCCAATCAAGATAATTTTTGATGATGTATCAAATTGTAAAATAATTTAGGGGATAATATTTTTATTTGACTTGAAGTGAAATGAATGTAGTGTAATGCCCGGCAATGATGGTGGCCAATAGCCAACAGGCTGTGGCGGGGACACAATGACAGAAAATTTATAATGTATTTAAAAATTAGCTAAATCTAAAAATTTTCAAATGCGCAAAAATTGAACTAAAGAGTGAATTCCACAAACTTTAAAATTCTACTCTTCATTTCTTTACTTGCCAAACATTAATATTTTTAAAATCCATGTATTTGACATACTTTACACCAATTTTATTTTAAATTAAACAGCCCCAAAATTTGTTTTTTTTTTTTTTATTGAGCTGAAAAGCTAACACAGGACAGAAAAATAAAATATTTTACATCAATTTGATGATCTTTCAAACATTAAATTTGTTTTCTATTTGAATTGAGCTCAAAAGTAATGCAGCAAATTTTCGTTCGGAACTGATTTCATTGGAATACAGCCGACTTACAATTATTTCAAAATACAAAATATTAAATATTTGAAAATATTAAAAAAATATAATTTTGAATTTGCATAAAGTGAACTGTTTTGAAATGTATGACCTCAAAATTTTATTAATTTGAATGATGAATAGATTTTGTTAGCTATTACGTTCAACGCACTTTCAAATAGGAACAAAATTGGCTTTAGATCAGTTTGTTTTTACCTCCTCTAATGAATTTTCTCCCTCCTCGTCAAACTCATATTGTTCTTCTTATTTTCTTTGAGGCTTAGTTATCATTTTAAGTTGTTTGTGAAATTGATTTTCATTCATGTTAGTTTTATGTGAAATCTGATTGTGTCAATCAAATTGGATTGTACTATTGTCTCAGATCTCAATTCAGCCTGTCGGGCTCCTTGGGGGATTGTAGGGGGTTCTCCTCCTACTTGGATTTAGATACTTTATACTTGAATTTTTTTTTGTACAGTGCCCCAATGTTGTATACTTAAGCGCCTAACACTGCATAGTTTGGTGAAAAAAAACAGAGCAGGCGATGTGATGCTCCAAACCTTGTCGCAGCGGTATTGCCAAGGACGTTGTGGCGTTGTCATACAGACATGAAACAAAGAATTGAGTTTCATGGTGCTCTAACTTGGCGCCCTTGTGCTATGAGGCGGACATAGCAGTTTTCTTTCTCGTTTTTCAGCAAGGGTCACGTCCTTTGGTGTTGTTGTGAACCTCTTGGTTTGTTCTTGTTTATGAAAGGTGCTAGAGAGAAGAGAGACAAGGAGAGAGAGAGAGAGAGAAGAAAAATCCGTATTATTTCTTCCATTTTTCATAGAGGATCTCTTGGTATGATGTGGCTCCGTAGCTTTTTTTTTTCTAATTTTAGATTTTTCCATGTTAAATACTGATATTCTTTTCTTTCGTTGTAATTTTCTATTTCTTATTTATTTTATTGTGTGATTTACTTCTCCCCAATAATACAAATTAATTTCTTCAATATTAAGTTCTAGATGGAGTCTCACTCTTCTTGTGAGAGAGAGTGAGTGCAACTCTCAGCATCTTTGATTTCATCACTATTGACATATATATCTTTAATTGTTACATAATAATTATTTAAATTTCGTTCATTATTGCATAATATTAATTTAAATTTCTTGATGTTTTAAATATTTAAACATTAAAAGTCAACTTTATAAACTTATTAGTGATAATCAAACTTTAATATCAATAAATTAGATGTAATTTACTTTTGCATTTGAGTATCACTTACATAACCTAACCTTCACAGTTGCTAGCAAAGATATGGTTAGAATTGAATGCTATCATCACATCACTTTAGAATAATGCTTTGCCGATGGAAGGCTATCCAAAGAGAAACAGACCTAATGTTCTCCACCGAGAAAAAAAATATATTCTATATTACAAATATATTTTAATGTGTTCCCACTCAATAAGTCGTGATTGGCTCATCAGCTTCTTTTTTTTTTTTTTGCAAACGTATAAATTTGCTGTATGTAATATTTAATAATAATGTTTTAAGGTATTTAGAAATTGATTGGGGTGAGCATAATTGTCCGTAAAAAATATAAAGTTATTGTGATTTTTTAAAAAATTCGGTGAATATTATAGATATTTTTTGGATATCAATTTTTTTATTTGCATTATAATATATTTAATTGAAAATAATTATTTTATAGTGTAAAATTTTCTTTAAATTATAAAAAATTTGCAGTTTAATAAAATTATGATAATTTAAAAAATAAAAATATAAAAAATCTAACGAATATATTCTAAAAGAGTCTCATTGGAATAGCTTCATGGCTACTTTGCTTTTAGATAGCAACCACAATTTCATTTAGCTACTACTTTTTCATTGTTTTCTCACTCTTTTCAAAAAAATTCTTGTGGTGGAAAGGTTTTTTTTTACAACCATAGTGGCAAAGTCGTTTTCTCTATACAACTTCATAAATAACTTTATAAAATACTGCAGCTGTCGCAAATAGATCCTAAATTAGTTGGACCTCACATCTGCTTTGCTTCTAACTTTACAAACAATAATAAAAAAAAAGTGATTATGAAGGACCCATGAAACATTAATTCAAGGAAATTCTTGTATGGCCCTGTTTGGGACGGTTGCAGTGTTTTATAAAGTTAGTTGTGAAATTGTTGCCGAGAAAATAATTTCGCTATTATGACTGCAGCGAGCAGCTTTCTACCACATAAATTTTTAAAATTGTAAGAAAACAACAATACAATAGTAGCCAAACAAAATTGTGCTTGTCGTCTGGAAAACAAAACAGACAGAAAACTGTTCCAAACAAAGCTTATGTCTAATATCACAAATCCAAATCATATATTTTATCATTTATCTATATAAAAAATAACTCTCCTTAGTTAACCTTCAATATTGAAAATCGACAGATCCCAAACTTTTCCATAACTGGTTAGTGCTGCTACTTTTTCATCATGGGTCATGTTATCTAAGCTAAATTTAATTTAGTTATATAGAAATTATATGCTATAGCTCATTTATATATTTATAATTATGACCCACTCGAAACTTAGCCCATTGTGACCCTAAAAAAACATTTTCTATCATTATTATTTGGAACTTAAAAAAAAAAAAATGTTAGCATTTTCTATTACTCTATGCCAACTAAAAAATTTTTCAGGTCTCATATTTGAGATTCATCAGCTTTTCCAATTCAAAAGAAATTTGTTAACTGGCCTTGTCATAACCTAACGTTTTTACTTTATGTCAACATAGAAATTATATAAGCCACCTTCTGAGGTCCGGGCCATTTAGGAATTTATTTAGAAAACTAATTACAAATTACTGCTAATTAATAACAGAGCCCCTATTGCCCATCACACAAGCCACCTTCTGATGAGTTTGCCCTGCTTTGTCCCTTTTATCGTGAGTTAGATTAGTGTTGCAAGCTTCCTTGCCTTTATTCTTTGTCCCATTGCTAAAGCTGAGCTTGCAATGGGTGTGTGTCCAATTTTTTTTGTGGCAACACCAAATGTTACACAATTGGACTTACAATGGCTAAAATGCATATTGGCCCAATAAATCGTTTGACTAACTTTACTTTTTTTGCATGATTGGTCACAAAAGATTGATGATAGGGTTGTAATTTGGCCATCACATAGTCCTTCTCTGCAAACCACGCTTCATCACGATTTCTATCCGCCATGACTTCTATCCGATTATGAGCTTGTTGCATATTATAACGCATTTTATTAAAAAGATTGATTCAGTCATTTAAGGCCAAATCAAGATAAACAATTAAGGAGTTTCTAAAATATAAGTTGGTATGAATGGCGACAAGTGGCCATAAAGGGCATGACGAGGAATCATTTGGGAAGCAAAATGGAAGATGATACTATCGCATGATTCTGCCCAAGAAAAGTAAGGAGACCAAAGTTTTGGTTGTTTTGTGGTGTATGCTCACAAATACTATTCTAGATAGTAATTATGAACCTTTGTCTAGGCACAAATGATATGTTGTGCGGAAATATAATGTCTTATTATTAAGAACAAAAAAGGTGACGCCAAAATGAGCAGATAAAAATGTTATCTCGAACGGATCGATGAAACCCATGTAAATAGATGACCAGAGTTGTAAAAAATTTGACAATTTTGATTGAGAATGACTAGACTACAAGATTTCAAAATGGGCATATTTAAGAAATCAATCAATAGCAACCAAATGATGTATCAAAGGGAGTTTAACATGCCGGTGATGAAATCCATTGAGATGTCTTCCCAAAAACTCGCCGAGGATTTAATCTCCTAACATATCAGGTTGTTCCTGACAAATCATTGCACAACCTTTTGTTTGATATTAATGCAAAATAGTTTTTAATATTTAAGTATTATTAAAAGCTAAAATAGTTTTGTATTAGTAAAAGGTGTATGCTTTGGCTTTTTGTGTTCGTTGATTTTTATGTTCTTTTTTAAACTACATATTCTTATTCTTGTATGAGAATGTTTAGAAAAAATTATGCACCGTTTTTCAATTCCACTAGTAGGTTCCTTGTTTCTTTTATCTCTTATCTTGTCTAAGATTTTGGTATCGAAGCCCGATTCCAATTGAAGCGGGCATTGAATTCTTGGATTTAAGCAAGGCTTTTGGAAGTTTTTGTCTTCCTCTAAGATAAGGTTTGTGATTCTCATTCAAGTATTTTTTTTTTTTTAAAGCATGGCAACAAGTACTACTTCTCAACTTTTGATTACTATCTTCAATGGTGAAAAGTATGAGTTTTGGAGTATCAAAATGAAAACCTTACTTAAGTCACATAATTTATGATAATTCTGATGAATGGTGTGCAAATTGGAGAAGATGAAGGAAGAAATAATGATAACAAGAAGTATGATTCAAAGGCTTTATTTTTCAATCAACTAGTTATGGATAATATTTTTTTAAAGAATTTCTATGGCAGAAACATCAAAAGAAGCTTGAGATATTTTGGAGCAAGAATTTCAAGGTTCTACAAGAGTAAAGACAGTAAAACTGCAATCTACGCGTCAGTGTTCAGAATTAAGACCATGAATATAAGTGAAGGAGAAGATGTTCGGAATTATCTCTCTCGTGTATCAATAATTGTGAGCAAAATGCAATCATTTGGAGAGCAAATGTCTAATGAAAAAATAGTTTTCAAAGTCCTAAGGAGTCTCCCATTAAATTTTGAACATGTAATGATTGCTATTGAAGAATCCAAAGATCTTGTTGTGTATTGTTTTGATGAGATGATAAGTTCTTTGATGATTCATGAGAAAGATTAAATAGAGGAGAAGTGCGGACAATTGAGAAGACATTTCAAGTGAAGGAAACTTCAGCTAGTAGTAGTAAAGAAGGAGGTCTCAATAGAGGAACATGAAGTACTTATACGGTTGTGGTGAATTTGGTGGAAGAGGAATCTATGTAGATAAAAGATCAAGTGGAGGTAAAAAAATAATGCTATTATTACAAAAAGTTTCGTCATATTAAAATAAATTATTGGATTAAGCAAAGAAATCAAGAATACAAAGATAAAATGAAGTGTTATTTTTTCAACAAGCTTAGACATTAAGAATATATATGTTGGTCCAAATAAAAATATATCAATATTGTAGAGAAAAAAACAAATCAAAACAATTTGTTTATGACACATTTTCAAGGTGATTGTGATAATTCAAAATTTTGATTTCATGATACTAGTTGCTTTAATCATATGGCTTGAATGAAATATCTTTTTAAAGAGATTGATATGTCAAAGTATTCAAAAGTCAATTTAATGATAATAATGTTGTTCAAGATGAAGGCAAAGGGAGCTTGTTGTTGGGACAAATGATGACAAGATAAAGTTATTACATAATGTTTATATGTTTCAAAACTTGCACATAATTTGTTAAGCATTGGGCACTTGATCGATAATGGATACACAGTTGAATTTAATAAAAAAAACTTGTAACATTGAAGATAAGAAAAATAAGTAACAAATTGTAAGAATTCAGATAACACAAAATAAGATTTTTTTCACTTAATATTTGTGAAGTTCAAGAGAGTATTGATGGTTAAAAGATATCTAAAGCACCACTTAAGTGGTGCTCCGTGATCCTTGAAGACTTGTGTTAATTAATTATTTGAATCAAATATTAGTTAAATATAATTCAATTAATGTGCACTAGTTTCTAATTCTTATTTATTTTTAAGCTAACATATGCATCTTGTGTAGCCTTCTCTTGTATAGCCTTATATGTGGCTTTATTTCTTGTATTTGTTTTTCCCTTACCTAAGTAGGTGGGGTCTCTTGCGGCTAGAGGAGGCAGAGCAAACCTGGAGGAGAGCAAACCAAGGGAGAGAGGAAACCAAGCCAATAAGAGAGACGAAAGAGCAGCAATTGAGAGAGGGAGCCAAGCAGGGGAATAGAAGGATGAAGCATGCGAACTGAAGGCAGAGCGAGAGCCGCTCTCGAGCTTCTTGTGCGATTCAAAGGGGAATCAAAAGGAAATCTTGCATTGGGAAAGAGGTAAGTATCTTTACTCTTAAACTCTTCCATTTGGAGCTAGTTCCTTCGCAAGCGGTCGACGAGGCTAGGGCATCGTTGGGTGGAGAGAAGGAATTGAGAAAGTTAGAAGATAGAAAAAGAAGTAATCTCAGGTGATACCTCTCCATTGTAATTTTCTTAAGAGATGTGTACTCCTTGGAAAGATTATCTAGATCTATGCATTATAAGCCATTATAACTTGCTTGTGCTTCTTAATAAAAGAAGTTAGCCCTCTTTCTCCTCGTGGATGTAGGCACCCCGTGCCGAACCATGTAAATTCATGTGTTATTGATTCTTTTGGTGGTTTTTTTTAATGATTCTTTAATTTACATGTTTTATGTTCAAATTTGCAAGACTCTTGGTTAAGATATTATTAATATTGTCTGCTATTTTTTATTATTCTTGCATATATCTTGTTTAGAATCTCCAAAGTTTGGGTAGAAGCTTGATTTGAACATGTTGATTATCTTTATTTACTATTTTTGGTGAAAAAGAATTTGTTCTTAATTTATTCTGCAAGTAAATCTTGTGTTTTAATCAAATACTTGTAAGAATAAGTTTTGGTTGAAAACAAGAGCATATTAGTCATATTATTATGCAAAGTTTTAGTCAAGAAACATTTCCAATTAACTAATTAATTAGTTGGTTACTTACTGATTTTTTATTGTAATTAAAAATTATGATGATTCTTTTTTACATAGCATAACTAGATTTCACTAGCTTGGGATTTTTGTTTCAATTGTTGGCATTTTTTAATTTAAATGTTTAAGTAACTTAATTTAGAAAAGATCCTGAATTAGTTGGGAATTTAAAAGTTCTTTAAAAGGTTTAACAAATTGGAATCAGAGCCACTAGTTAGTTTTTAAATAGAATGGGTTGTTCAAAGGTTAAGATTGAGAAGTTTGATTGAAAAATTTATTTCTCAATTTGGATAAAAAGAATGAAAGTTATTCTGATCCAAATGAAGGTTGCAAGGCATTGGAAGGATAAAGAAATTTGCTAAATTCTTTAGATCCATATGAGAAGGCAAATATCATGGAGTTAGCGTATAGTGCACTGGTGTTGCACTTGAGCGACAAAATTCTTTGTGAGGTCGATAAGAAAATGTACAACAGTTATTGGAGTCAGTTGAACTTACAACCAATGTACATAACTAAGAAGTTGCAAAATAAAATCTACTACAATGGCAAGTTGTTTGTATTTAAAATGTTTGAGTAAAAAAATCTTGAGGAAAATATGAATGATTTCAATAAAATTGTCATTGATTTAAGAAATCTTAGATTAAGGTGGATGATGAGGATCAGGAAATAATCATCCTAAATTCACTTCATAAATCGTATCCTCACTTTGTTGAAATAATAAAATATACTTGGGAGACTTTATCTTTGGAAGAGGTTCAGACTACTTTAAATCCAAATAAATAGAAACCAAAATTGAAAAAGAATCCTAAGGTTCTCTAGGTTTTAGGCAAGAGAAGAAAAAAAAGAACAAGTATATAAATAATTTAAGGTCCGAGTTTAAGAGCAAATTCAAGTATTTTCATTGTCATAAGGAAGGACGTTATAAGAAGAATTGTCCGAATATGAAAAAAGAAGGATAAGGGAAAGTCAGTTGAGTTTGGGGATGCATTAGTAGTATCAAATAGATTTGAGGATTCAAAGATTTTGGCAGTTACTACAGATTCTAATAGGGGAGATTGTATAATAGATTCAGAGTGTTTATTTCACATGACTCCTAACAGGCACATGTTTGATTCATTCAAAGAAGTCAGTGGAGGGAAGGTCATTATGAGAAATGATGTAGTATGTAGAGTCCTTGGCATTGGAATTATTAGAATTAAGACTTGTGATAGAGTGATCAGGACTCATACAGAAGTCAAGGATGTGCTAGATGTGAAAAGGAACTTGTTATCTCTTGGTACTCTCAATACACTGATTGGATGTTCAAAACAGAAAGTGGTGTTCTTAAGGTTATCAAAGGTTAATTGTGATTATGAAGGGCAAAAGGCATAATGGATTGTATTCTTTATTAGGAATAATAATGATTTATTTAGTAGGAACTTTGAATGTTATAGAGATATATAAGACAAGGCTTTGGCATCTTCGGCTAAGTCACATGAGTCAAAAGGGTTTAGACGATCTGCACGAACAAGGAGTTTTTGGCAAGGACAATGTGGATAAGATTGATTTCTGTGAACATTAAATCTTTGAAAAATAAACTCGGGTAAAATTTGTTATAGGACATTAGATTACCAAAGGGAGTATCGATTACATTTATTCATATATTTGGGGACTTGCTCCTATTTTGACTTTAGATATAGGTAGATATATTATCTCTTTCATTGATAATTTTTTGAGAAAAGTATGGATATATACTTTAAAGCATAAAAATGAGGCATTTAAGACATTTAAGCAATGGAAAATGCTTGTTGAAAATCAAACTAGAAAGAAAATTAAGAAGTTGAGAATAGATTACAAATTGGAATATTTGATTAACAAGTTTACTAAATTTTACCAAGATTATGGAATTGTCCAACATAAGACTGTAAGGATGACTCCACAATAGAATGGTATTTTGAGATGATGAATAAAACTTTGCTAGAAAAAAAAGTCAAAGGTATGCTATCATTTGCCAAAATGGATAAGTGTTTCTTGGGTGAAGTAGTTAGTATTGTTTGTTGCTTCGTGAATAGAAGTACGTCTGCATCTCTTGAACTCAAAACTCTTGAAGAAGTCTGGTCAAGGAAAAAGGCTGACTATAACAATCTAAGAATTTTTGGATGTCCGGTGTATGTACATATGAATTAGAGAAAATTAGAACCAAGATCCAATAAAGGTATATTATTAGAATATTCAGAGGGAGTGAAAGGGTAAATATATTGGCTTTTATATGAATCCAAGTATATCATTAACAAAGATGTCATCTTCAATGAGCAAGAAAAATGATTGGTCAGATTACTGAAAGGGATCAGGAGAACACAAGGGCACTAATATTGTAGATAATAGTGATAAAAATCAGTTACATGTGGAGTTGATGTTGATAGATATCAGTGATCAGTATCATTAAGAAGAGGTTGTTACTCATCAAGTCAGAATAGTTTGGAAAACCACAATCTAGCCAGAGATAAAAAAAGGAACATAAGAGCACCATATTATTTAGGTTATTTCGATTTAACTATATATGTTGTCACAGCTATTGAAAAGGATGGTGTTTCAGAGATATATCAGTTAAAATAGTACAAACTTTATGTGTCACATTCACCAACAATAGAGAAAGATCAGAGGTATATGAGTTTAGTTTCGTATGCAAGTGCAGCTAGCAATTTGATGTATTCCAGTTTACACTAGGCCAAATATTGCCTATGCTATGAGTATGATTTACAAATTTATGGCTAATCTAGGGAAAGAACACTTGAGGGCAGTTAAGTGGATCTTTATATATCTGAAAAGATTAGATGGTGTTAGGCTAAATTATAAAAAAGGAAAATTGGGATAGAGAGCAGATTTTAGGTTTTGTGGATTCATATTATGCAGGGGATCTAAACAAGCATAGATCTTTAACAGGGTATGTCTTTCAAGTTTATGGTAACATAGTTAGTTGGAAATCCAATCTTCAGTTAGTTGTGTTTTTATCAGTAACAGATGCGGAATATATGGTTGTTATATAGGCAATAAAGAAAGGCATCTAGTTGAAAGGGTTTCTTGAAGAGCTTCAGAACACATAAATAAAATCAGCTATTTGGTGTGATAGTCAGAGTGTTATTAAGCTGATGAAGAATTATGAATTTCAAGAAAGGAAAAATTACATTAATATCATATTGTATTTGATCAAGTATAATCTAGCTCAAGGCACTGCGGAAGTTTAGAATGTATATGCAATAGAAAATCCAGCCGACATGCTCATCAAGGTAGTGTCTAGAACCAAATTCCAACACTGCCTTACTCTGCTTCAGGTCGGTAGGCCTCCTGGTTAAGGAGGTTTTGGGAGAAAGAAGTAACTTGGCTTATATAATACTTATTCAAGGTGGAGATTATTAATTAATTATTTGAATCAAATATTGGTTAAATATAATTTAATTAATTTGCACTAGTTTCTAATTCATGTTTTTTTGTTTAAGTTAACATATGCCTCTTGTGTAACCTTCGCTTGTATAGCCTTGTATGTGGCTTTGTTTCTTGTATTTATTTTTCCATTACTTAAGCAAGTGGGGTCACTTGCGGCTAGAGGAGGCAGAGTGAACAAGGGAGAGAGGAGACTGAGTGAATAAGAGAGACATGAGAGCAGCGATCGAAAGAGGAAGCTGAGCTGGAGAAGAGAAGGGTGAAGCATGCGAATAGGAGGCCGAGTGAGAGTAGTTCTCGAGCTTCTTGTGCAATTCAAAGGGAATTAGAAGGAGATCTTTCATCGGAAGAGAGGTAAGTATCTTTGCTCTTAAACTCTTCCATTTGGAGTTCTTTTGCAAGCAGTCGACGAGGCTAGGGCATTATTGGGTGGCCGGTTTAGAGAAGGAATTGAGGAAGTTGGAAGGTAGACAAAGAGGTAATCTCAGGTGATATCTTCCATTGTAATTTCTTTAGGAGATTTGTACTCCTTTTGAAAGATTTATCTAGATCTATGCATTGTAAGTCATTATAACTTGCTTGTGCATCTTACTAAAAGAAGCCAGCCTTCTTTCACCCCGTGAATGTAGGCACCCTGTGCCAAACAATCATAAATCTATGTGTTCTTGATTCTTTTGGTGGTTGTTTTTATGATTCTTTGATTTACATGTTTTATGTTCAAGTTTGCAAGACTCTTGGTTAAGAGATTATTAATATTGTCTACTATTTTTTGCTCTTCTTTCGAATATCTTGTTTAGAATCTTCGAAGATTGGGTAGAAGCTTGATTTGAACATGTTGATTATCTTTCTTTTCTAATTTTGGTGAAAAAGAATTTGTTCTTAATATATTTTGCAAGTGAATCTTGACTTTTAATCAAATAGTGAGAATAAGTTTTGGTTGAAAACAAGAACATATTAATCATATTATTGTGCAAAGTTTTAGTGAAGAAATGTTTCCAATTAATTGATTAATTTGCTGGTTACTTACTGATTTTTTATTATAAATAAAAATTAAGATAATTCTTTATTTACATAACATAACCTAAATTTCACTAGCTTGAGGTTTTTGTTTCAATTGTGAGCATTTTTGGATTCAAATGTTTGAGCAACTCAATTTGAAAAAGATCCTGAATCAATTGGGCATTTAAAAGTTCTTTAATAGATTTAACACCTCATAACTCTTATAAATCTCAAGTCAAATTCAAGCTCTAACTCCAAGCTATTTTTCCATCATGTAGAGAGTGGGGGCATATTATAAATTTTTAAGAATAACATATCCATAAATATAGATAAAATTAGAAAAACTCTATTGAACAGTCTATTTTGATTCTCTTGATCATGGAGTATTCGTATATCATTTTAGTGCATTAATGATGTCAGAATTAAGCAATTTTGGTTTTGTTGAATTCATCTCGTCAAGACGTTCGATTTGACTATAAGCATGCCAAATTAGGAGGTCATTTGATTCTCCAATTAATATCATAAAATTTTTAATTATACTTCAAGTGCTTGAACTAGGCACACCAAGACTCAAATCAAACTAATTTTGGTGTTGTTAGATGTCTCACTTAGTCGTTCTGCTTGTTTATAGATTTGTTGAAACAGAGTTCAAAATATCCTGAATTTAGTTTCAAAAGTTTCAATCCAAATATATATTGAAATTCATGAAACGATTTCTTAGGTACAAGTAGACTTTTATTTCAAATCAATAAAGAGGCAACATTATCATTTAAATCAATGGTGGGAGAATAAATTTCTTAGGTAATAATAAAAAGCCATTTCATATTCCATATTCTTATCATTTTTTAGGTAGGACCGTAGGGTCGGGTGAGCTCTCCAATGCGCCTTTTAAGATTTTTATGCAGTTCTTTCTTCAACCAATGCACTATGCAGTATTTTAATCAATATAACTACGCCCAATCCCAATGGATATGACCGAGTAACTGACATATGAGAGGTAATCAATTTCTCCTTTATTTTTTTCACTTTCAATAAGAAATTATTCTATGTGGACACCAAATTATTTGGAGCCGAATCAGAACACAATACGTTATCTGATACATAACAGTACACAGCCGCGATATATAGCAAACTGATGATGTGGTAAGTTTTGATTGACCTCTGAACTGCATCAGTATCCACATAGAATAATTTCACCTCCAAATAAATGTTGAAAGGAGAAAATTTATTCTGCTACCCTTTACGTCAGTATCTACCAACACAGTTTTTTTTTTATAAAAAAGAAAAAAAAGTATCTTCAGGGTTTCTATTTGAATTTATATTGAGATCTGTATTTCATTTAGATGTAAAATATAATATTAATCATAACATAAATTTAAAAATAATTAAGCTCATTTTAATGAAAAATCTAACAGCATAACCTAATATAATTTATTTTCCATTTTTTATCTACTTCCCATTATATTCTTATTTTTTTTAATCATCATAGGTATTTTTCTTTTGTTTCTTAATTATTTTTTAAATTTATGATAACTACAAATTCAGTTATTTGGAATTTAAAAGCAATTTTTTTACCAAATTATAAATATATTATGCATACTTTGATAAAAAAATCGACTAACGGTAGTATTTCAATATTGCTTAGCTCTTTAGGTTTGAATATTTTGATGCTATGAAACTGTTCTTAGTTGCTAAGTAATTAATATTTCCTATTATTTTTATTTTCTCTTTCATTAATCATTCACAGAAAGCAATAAACTTTCTTATTGAATTTTTGCAGCTTCATGACAGGTCACATGATTTTGACCTCTCCTAATCCTTTATGCTGAATATCGCAAATTGCTATTCTATAACTAATTTCAGTAAGCTTCTATAAAAATTTCATTAAAAGTTATTAATATTGCATAATTACGTCTTACACACATTCTAAGCTATATAACGAGAGTTTTCAATGTTTAGGCTTTGACGTAGTCGACTTGGTCATGATTTATGCACGAACGAGAATAGCCGCACACGAGCGATTCCAGAGAAAAGAGGATCAAAGATCGAAAGCTAGCGAGAGAGAAGCGGGATCAAGAAGAGAGAGAGTCCGCTGGTATAAGACTAGCGTTTCGTTTTAGGTTATACCGCCGGTTTTAACAGACGGTATTTGCACCGGTCAAAACAGCTGCTAAAGGCTCTTTTTGGAGGTGGTTCTCAAACCGCCTCCAACAAGTGTACTTTTTAGTAGTGAGATAACTATTAACAAATGTAATTTTTCGACAAGTTTTATGAGCCTGAAGAGCAAGAAGGGGAGCACACAATTTAACTTGTTGAATTGGTTCTAGAATTTTTTTATTTTTTCATCCAAAATTGAGATTTATTAAAAAATGGTACAAAATAACATTTGAACCTTAAATATTTTTTACTTGATCCTATAATACATACAAAAAAAAAACTACTAAACATTCATAATTCTACAATCATATTTTGGAAATTGAATACTCAGTACAATTTTCTTTAAAAAAAAAATTTCAAGAGTTTTATCCATATTCTTCTTGCTTGTTACACAAGCTATAGAGTCAATCCACATTTCTAATAAGCTAAGGTCCACTTCACAAAGACCAGTTCGATCCTCTACCATTCCACAAAACCAACTTAGTAACAAAAGAGAAGAAAAAAACACTAAGCATTCATAATTCTACATCCGACCACACACATAAAACCCACTTTCCTATTTACAAATTAAAAACAAAAACAAAAACCATATCTTCAAAACGCAGAAGCAGAAATCTCAAACAAACGCTTTCCTATTAACTCCATAATCATCACTGTCGCCGGAAGACGTGCTCCTCCCCCGTCTTCTTATCCACGTGTCGTATCCATCGCCCCAGGTCTCCTCCCGAAACGGTCGCCCCTTTCCCTACCCCGACGTGCAGAATCTGCACCCCACTCCCAACCGGCAAATACACCGATCTCACCACCCTCCTCCCGTCAGCCGCCACAGCCAACTCCGGTCTCCCCTTCCCGCCACTAGCATGCCTGCAAACCACCACCATCCCCCTCACCCCCGGTCTCACCTCCCTCACTATCCTCGCCGCATCCCTCCGCCGCCAATCCACCACCAACAACTCCACACCTTTCAACTCCCTCATCACCTCCTCCGCCTCCCCCACGAGAACCTCCGCCGCATCCGACCCCACCACTTCCGCATAGTCCTCCGCCGCATCCTCGTCCGGCAGAACGCACACGTGTCGCCCACAAGTGTGCCTCGCGGCCTCCGATAATCCGACGCTCGTCGTCGCCCCGCCGCCTCTCTCCCAAGCCTCAACGATAAGCTTCGCGTTCCACCCTCCGGCCATCGCCGCCACGAGCTCCGCCGCAGCACTGTCTTCCACATCTTCCCTCATCTGTGCAGCTTTCACCGTGTCTATATAAGCCTTAAAAGCCGTCTCCGGGCACCAAACAAGCTTCATCGCTAAATATCTTGCTCTCGAGGTACCAAGAAAGGGCTTTATATAACAGGAAGTATGCATTTAGTGGAAGGCATTGACAAATTGGACAGAGAGAGGAAAAAGTCCCGATAGTTGGAAGAAATTACGGAAGAGAGGACGGAGTTCAGTTGGTTAAATGACGTTTGACAAACTGTTTATATGACGACTTTGGCTTTTGATAAGGCCGTTGAAGCTGAAGACGCCGTACTTATCATCCAGATTGGGCGGCGCTGGCGGCACCGCCCTGGACGGATTGCCAACATGGCGCCACGGGATGGCAGCTTAGCGATTTGGTCAATGCCGGAGGTTCCATTGCTGACGTATGAGCTTATGAAATTCACACTTGACATTTGTATGTTTAATTTATTGATATTTTAAATAATTGTTTAATAACTAAACTTCATTTTAATTAATTTTTCAAGTTAGTCAAATATGCCCATAACTAAACCAGATGGCTTTCTTACTACTTCTTAAATCAATTTTTTAATATAAAATTAATTTAAACTAAAATTTTTTATGCTAAAAAAATGCTTTAGAAATAGTAAGAAAGTTGTCCCAAATGAAGCTTAAATGCGAAGTTGTTTGATTTCTAAGAAATTTGGAGATAATTATCGTTGATTGAAATTTGCTTTAAGAAAATGGGAGGTAATATTGCTTTAAGAAAATTTGATAAAAGATCACAATTAAGTTTCTTATTCTCAAATTTTAAAGTGCTATAACCCTTAAATTAAATAATCAAAAAATAGGATCAATTTCAAAATAGTCTTCCAACTATTTGTATATGATCATGTAAACATTACAACACAAAGGTTTTTTTTTTTGGATAAAACCCTCAGAGGGGCCTACGCGTTAAACACGAGAAAATTACAAGTCTTTAAAGAACCTTCAGCTCTCTAAAAGTACATTCTTTGAAGTAAAATCTATGAGCCAAAGGTCCTACCTATTATAATGATAAGAAGAAGAAAATAAATCAGCAAAACTAAGCAAACAAGGATAAAAATAGCACAACAAAGCAACATGAAGATTCTCAATCCCAGATATGAAGCAAAACGAGCTACCAAAGCAACCTACAAAATTTAGATCCAAAAGAAATCTGCAAAAGGAAAAGAAAGAAACAGCCCAAAAGCAAACAAACCAACAACCAACCAAAGAAATGGTACCAGCAACAAACAACCACAAGACCACTCCCAAATTCACCAACAGCCAACAACAACAACCCAACCACAACACGCCAACAACCATAGAGCAAACCTAGAACCCCCATCCACACAGTCAAACCCAAACCACAACACCTAGGTGATACGAAGAGAGCAAAAAAATAACCCAATCACATGGTTCAACCACCAACCAAAGCAATACGAAAACGAAAGGCAAAACCTACAGAGGAGGGGCAATAACACAAGAGAAAAACAACAAACAAAACCAATTACTTGATTTTACACTTCCTCCTACCACATTTTCCACCTCCACGAGAAAATACTTTTTCAACAATGCAATTCACATTCAAACTATACATCGCATGGAACTCATCTGCAGACTCACCCAAGTCATTCTCAACACCCCCGTAGGGCACAGAACTAGACCCAACCAACCAATCAGTTTGATCCAAACAAGTATGCTTCATATTTAACGATAATTGAGCTTTCAAAGCATCATTTGAAATAATAGAAATCAGAACATCTATAAACGTTTTCTCATTAATAGGAAGCGAATCAGCTTTTGAAGAAGGCACGGGAAAAACATCATTAACAGGCACAACCAAATCCTCCCCATGTTCCATTCCAAATGGAATAGAGTTAACACCAGAATGAGCAATAGTAGAATCTCCATCAACACCATCACCAGGGGAGGCGATGGGAGTAGCGATAAGGTTAAGCCCATAATTATTAGTACCCAAACTATCATTAACATCCTCTCTGTTAATACAGGCAATAGACAAATGTAAAACAGTATTCGACGGAGAAGTTCTCTCCTCAGCAATACCAACCTTATCCTCAATGTCAAGTTCACCAGTAACCTTATCCATATCATAAGAAGCTTCAATGCCATTACGCACATTAACCACCAATGCATTCACTAGAGAGACAAGAGTCAAATTAGGGACAACAACATTATCAATAGTTTCCAAAACACCATTCACATTCCCATCAGACCTTACATTATTAATAGTAGTAGAACCCATTTTTGGCAAACGAAAATGGGGATTTAAGATACCACATTCCTTTTTATCATGACCCAAGGCTTTATAGCGATCACAAAAAGAAGGCAAATCTTCCATCATAGCAGATTGAACATAACCCAAACTATCTGAACCGATCTAAACAACATCGGAATAATGTTTAATTATATCCAGTTCAACTAAAACCCGCGCAACCGAAGGGCTAGAACCCACAGAGGTTGCATTGTCAATGTGCAGAGGCCGACCAAATAAAGAGCACAATCCATGTAAAATACGGGGAGAAAGATGTGAGGACGCAAATTCGGGAAAGAGAACCAAACAGAGATAATGCGAGATTCAATTGTTAAATCCAAGTAAGGAGACCACTTAACTGATTTCATGAAACAATTATGGACAAAATAAGTGATGCATAAAAATCCTACAATAATCCAAATGGTTCATAAGTTTAATCAGCACATTCTTCGCAGCCAAAAGAGTCACAGAACATTCACCAGCAAGCTTGAGATTAAAAAAGAACTTCCTATGGATTCCAAAGACAAATGATTGTTTGAAAAATTTTCAACCAAAGAAAACTCAAAAGGTGCAGCGAGAGCCACAATACCTCCCTTAGAAATTCACAATGATGGCATACTGTTAAAAGTCGAAGTTATAAGAGGTGGGAAGGCCACCGAAGCGGCATTGGCTAAAGCATCAATAAACAACCTCGAAACATTTTTACCACATTGGAAACCAGAATCCTGCAAAGGAGCCTGATTATCTGCCATCCGATGCATTCGGAAGAGAAAAATCAAGCTAGGAGAGAGACCATCCACTAGAGAAGCAAAAACGTAAAGAAAAGTCAAAGACACTTCCCTGAGAGATCAGCTCCAGTGAGGGATACAGGTGGCTACTTTAATTTAATCTCTCAACCAGGCCAAATTAATCCAAAATGGTCTATTTAATACTAAATTGAGATCAGTTTTATAAAGTTGAAAGAATAAATTAGAATAAATTTTATATTATAATCACAATGTTAATGATAATTTTGAATTAATTTTATATATTAGAGGAATTAAATTGGGATAATATTATATTCTACGACTAAATTGATCATACAAAAATAGTCTAAAGACTTTTTTAAATTTTTTTTTTTCAAAATTATAAACTATTATATTTCTAACGACAAAGTCAAAGTACATTGATGAAATTTAATGCAAATATTACTGTTTCAAAACAATGCCGTTTTTCTGAGCCAATTATTTTTTTTTTTTGGGAAAATTCTGAGCCAATTATAAACTCTTGCGTCCCAAAACAACTTTCCATCAGCTTGATGGTACGGATTTTTGTCATTTAGAGAATGGTTAATTTGAAAATATATTTAATTTAATTTTGAGTCACAGGTTTTTTTTAATTCATAATAAAAGATCTCTCGTCACATTTTCGTTTTCACAGTAAATTGATTGAAATATAATTAATTTCTATTTAAATTACTAAAACTAAAAATAAAATGACTTTATATTAATATAAAGAAAAACTTGTCTTAAGACGCTATAAATAATAATAGTCAAATAACTAAAAATAAAAGAGAGATGACGAAATAAATAAAATGGTGAGATTATTATGATAAAAATTTAATTAAAAATTATATTTTTATTTTATTAATTATAAAAATAATTAATTATTCATATATTACATCACATATTTTAAAACAATTCAATAATTTCAAAAGTGCTTTAGAATTTTTTTTAATTATAAAAGTGTAATGACAGAAGCAACTCATAAACTTATAAACACACGCATTAATTTATAGAAAATGCAAACTAAGGATATTAATGAAAGGCAGCTGAGGGGCTAAGCCTCTAATTAAGTATAAAATGGCTGTGTTAAACAATTACAACTTGCTCATGAAGGAGACATCCAATTTCTCACGTAAAAGTTGCAAAAACTAATGCCGAGCACGTAGAACTCGGCAATAATAAAAATAATATTTTATTGATTTTTAAAAAAATCAAAGGAAGCCAAAATATTACAAAAAATATATAGAAAGACCACCGCTGATAGTAAAATTTCCCCGGCTGACATGGTTATTCACGTCAGTGTGACAATTCATCAAATATTGTTTAGGGAAATGCTTTTTTTTTTATTGGGGGGGGGGGGGGGGGGGGGATTATTCTGTGTGAAGGCTGAACGTAGCTTATGTCCACACTCCATTCAAAATAGGTCACGTTGCCTATAGTACACACTCTGTGTACATACAACGTGACTAATTTTGATTTGAGTCCGAACACATCTAGACTCCGCACAGAATAATTTCTCTTTTTATTGGGCCATTTAGGTCTTAAGACAAACTCACACATCACATACGAATGACTCAAACCCAATACCACTTAGTTGGTAGTAAAAGCTCCCAATAAGACTTGTGACATCAAAATATTTCAAAACAAATTCAATAATTTCATCTATCTTTTTTTTTTTTGGGTGACATTTTAGCCAATTAAAGCAGACTCACACACACATCGTATACACAAGACTCGAATTCAAAATCTCTTAGTTTGTAGCCTAAGCTCCCAACCAACAGATCAAGATGAGCTGTGTATAATTTCATCTATCATTCATGATCTTTTAATTGATAATCAAATCTCCTAACATATTCAAATGCTGAATAATCTCTTATGGTGTCACTAAATTAAAAAAAAACGAATGATGAGAAAAGTTAAAAGCCTGTGGTCATTTGTTTTGACAAGTATACCGAAAGGAATAGATTCATGATAATCATGAGAACATCGATGTATCTGAATGTTTATCTTTAGGGACTATGGTTGACATTTGAAATTTTGACTTTAGCTAATTAAATGTATATTTTATGCTTTTGAAAATATGAAAAATGTCATTCTTTTAACTGATGATCTAAAAAAACATTTTAATTATTTTAGACATGTGAGTTGAAAGAATATATAAATACTTTGATATTTTCTATAGAAATAAAAATTGACTTGTATTATCAAGTATCGCTTTTTTTTTTTTGCATATTTAATAATTGAATAGTCAATAATATATTGCTGTGTATAAGAAAATGTAACTCTTGTCAATAGAGGAAAAAAAGAGTTTATCATTTGAGAATCGTACAAAGAGGCCACTTGCATATAGATAGATAAGTCGAGAGCAGCTCTGAGCAAAGTTGGGAAAATCGGATCGGACAATGAATCGAAAGAAGGAGAGGTTCACGTTTGACCGATCGAACTGGGATCAGACCGGATGACGTAATAAATAATAATATTATAAAAAATTAATAAAATTAACAAAATAATGATGTCAATTTAATCTTAAAAATTTCATAATTCTAAGAATTTTGAGACTTAAAAATAAATAAAACTCATACATATATATATAATATATTATATTATTTTAAAATTAAATATAAATAATTATTATATTTATATTATATATTTAAAAATAAATAATTACCAATTTTAAATTTAAATTTAAATATCTCCAATCTTCGATTTTGTTTTATATTTAATACAAATTTAGTTTATATATAAATATATATTTAATATAAATAATTACTAATTTATGTTATATATTTTGGTATAATTTTACATCTATAAATTACATATAAATTTCACATTATAAAATTATATTTATAAAGTCATACAATATTATTTTTTTAGATTTTTTATTCTTATTAATATCATTTAATTTCACATTTAGAGAGATGTTTTAGAACTTTAAAAATTATAAATAATTATTTTTTATTTGAATAATTATAAATATACAAATAAATATATATTTAAGAACTTTAAAAATTATTATTATTATTATTTATTTGAATATTCTATACAAAACTTTTCCAATAAATTTTAATAAAAACATTCATTATGCACACATTGTTGAAACTAGAAAGTACTAGTTATTTAATCCCAAATTACTTTGGAGCTTTATGTTGTGTTATTTATATACCTTTTCTTGTATCCATGAGTTAAGAGCCCACATGGAGTGAAGGAATCATGTGGGTATGATTAACTAATATTTAATATATAATATTATTAAAATTTTAGAATTATATTATGTTTAAATTAAGTTAATATTTAATAAAAATTTTTATATTAAATTAAATTATTTAAATATAATATTAATTGAACCTGCCAGTTCTTAAAGAACAAAGCCGGTTGAACCGGCAGTTCAAACCGGTTTTCACTGGTTTGATGCTAGACGGGTTTTTCAGGATGACCGAACCAGCCATAGAACCGGTTCACAGTTGAACTGGTCGGTTCAGTTCGGTTTTCAAAACCATGGCTCTTAGGAAACACTTTTTTTTTAACGCTAAGTGATGATAACATTCAGTAATATTATTGATGATGTCGGGCGACGAAGTCAGCCATCATCGATGTTGGCATCGACAACATGAATCATTCTTATAAGCAATTACATGCTTGATGTTATTGTCGATGATGTGTAATGAATTCGACGGGCATCGATGTTGTTGGTAATGTGTGTATTGGCCATTTAGGTGATAGCAGGACATCAATATTATTGACGACATCAAGTAATAAAGTCAGTGGGTGTTCTCATTAGTATTGGCAGCATGAATCTACTTTATAGACAATGACATGTGTTGATGTTGTTGGCGATGGCATGCATAGACGACCTATAAAGACCATTGTATACAATAATAGATGGGCAATAGTTGTCAAGAGAGCGTTGTCAAGTGATGGCAAGGTTAAGAGACTGTAGTTTTGTGATAATGATCAGGAGACTGTAATCAAGAAATGGTGGTTGGACTACAGTGGTCGTATGATAAAAGTTCGGCAATAACAATTAGAAAATAGAGATCAGGCTATGAAAGTCATATAATGATGATCAAGTGACAGCGATTAGGGAACAAAAGTTGAGCGACAACGGTCAAGTAATGCTGATCGGGCAATGGAGATTGATCAACATTGGTTTTTAGCATTAATTGTCAAACCTGATTAATGCAATCTTCAAATATCTAAGCTCTCTCTAATTTCATGTCAATGTACCTCTCATATAAAGAATAAATGTCGATTTTAGATTTTTAAGGTGCTATTTTAGTTATTTTGACTAAATTACTCAAATATTTTATTATACAACTCATATTGATTCTCTTGATCATATACTTTTTTTTTTGCATCTAAGAGTTTTGATTTATTTATCTTCCACTCATTGAATTTAACTCGTCGATATGCTTGTTTTGAATATAAACACATACAATTCGAAGATTGTTTAGTTCTTCAATTAATATCATGGAGAGTTTCTCATTTGGACTTAGATGATCGTAACAACATTTTTTTATTGTTAGACTTGTCTCATCGAAATATTCATTTTAACTATAAATTTGCTAAGTAGAAGTTCAAATAATCCCCAATTTTTGCTCCAAAATTATCTATGTCAAATATTTTATTGAGATTTGTATTTAATCAGATGAATTTTCAGCTACAATATATCCCACATAAAATTGTCTCAACTTGTAATTATTTTATTTTTATCTTTGAACATCATAAGGAATTTATCACAAAGTAAAGCATGCTTTTCAAAGATTTGGCATATATAATAAGATACGAGGCCAATTAGGCAATTAATGGAATAAAATAAAATTTTCATTTATTTTATTATACTTAGACTGCTCTAATTTAACATTATTATCATAAATTAAAATTTTATATGTAGTTGTAAATTATTTGTAAACTATGATGATAAATAAAATATAATTTAAAAACTGTATAAACGAAAAGATCCTACGACCATGCAACCCTAACAGCTTAAGAGTAAAAATTATTTACGAAAAATGATTTGTTTCTAACATGAAATTTTTTTTTAATATATCTATACTTTGTTCAATTAAATGTCATTCTAAATAAGTTTTTAAATAATTTCTTTAAGCAAAATTATTTGAAATTGTCAGGAAAAGAGAACGTGTAGCTTTAATTGTAGATATGACACATACAGACAGAAGATAGTAAGAAATCATAAGAATCCATACCTTAGGATGGGAGAAGGAATCTCATTCCTAAGTTCTAGGCTGGTATCATATTATTAAACAAGTATTCTCTAGATTAATTTTAAGAATTTCATTGATGGTTTCGAAATGATCAACCACATTACTTAAAAAGCACTAAAATCTTACAAAGAAGCAGAATCTCCATCAAACAAGAGGATCACTTTCATACCTTTGAAAATCAACAGGTCTTTAACATTTCTCGAAGGATTAGACAACTGATTTTGTGCCAGAATCTTCAAACAAGATTTAGTAAAAGAGGGAGGATTTTGTTAATTAAGACGGGAAAAAATCACAAGCTGAACTCAAATAAAAATGTTTTTGGATAAAAGCGCGCCTCCCTTGACAATCCATGGCATGTACTTGGTGCTTCTATAGGCAGGAACCCAGAAGGAGTCAGTGCCGCGCACTCATTATTTGCCAGCAACCACAAAAAACTTCAAAAAAAAAAAAAAAACAGCGAAACAAACAAGATAACACAGGCATGAAGTATCACATGGTATTTGGCTCTTCCTCTATGAAGGCAACTTTCAATGAAAACAACAGGGAATTTACTACAGAATATGGACATCTTTCTCTTCAATCAATAGCCAAGAAATCACATGCTGCTGCTTCTTGGCATCCAGAAAATGTCAAGTTCTAAAAGGGACATGAAAATACAATACAAGGCCCAAATCCCAATGTTATGGAAAAAGGACCACCAATATACCATGGCTTCAGAGTCAATGGTCAGTAAGACTGTAAGACAGTAACTATGCTAACTCCCTTAACGTGTAACTTTTATCCCATGGCAAAAGTGAGTTCTTTGAGGACAGTCTCCATAGTTGGTCTTTGGCTTGGGACATCGCTTGTGCAAAGCAATGCAATGTCTGCAAGCTTTGATGCTTCTGGTTTAGAGAAGTTGCCTTTCAGCTTTTCATCGATGAGGTCTTTAATGGTATCATCTTCAGCTACAAATTTTAAGTGAGAAACTCTCTGCTTTCCCATGAGGATTTGAAACACAATTATCCCAAAGGCATAAACATCACTCTTTTCTGTTAATCTGCCGTCTGCAGTGTACTCCGGTGCCAAATATCCCATTGCAGCATTAGCTTTGAGGGTGGAAAAGACGACATCATCCGCAAGCAGCTTGTGCAAGCCGCAGCCGGTAACGTAAGGATTGAAATTGTTATCCAGTAGAATTTTATCAGCTGAGATGTTTTGGTGGACTACAGAGGGTTTGTTTGCACTACTGCTGTGTAGATACTCAATACCTGGATAAGAAAAAGAAGGTAAACCAGCTTGCTTTCAAGTGATTGAAGCTAAAAACAATTAGTTTTACTTAAGTGATCTTACAATAACCATCTGATCTGCAACCACAACAGACTACCGATACAATGACATCTTCTTCTCGCACCAATCAAATTTATACACTATAATTAGTCTAATTATGAAATTATTGAATTTAAACATTAATTCTTCATGGTATTCTATCATTACATAATATTTCTCAGGAATTTTTCAATTTAAGAACCCAAAATAATTTCAGAGGCTGTAACATCATCTCTGTCATTATTCTAATGTATAATAGCTTATTCAAAAATTAACAATAGCATCTATATGAGTCAGTTGATTTTTCAACAAGAACGGATTAGCCATTGTTGAAAGCTGATATCACTCTATAATTGTCTGGCTAGTTCTCCTGAAACAAACAACTGAGATGGAAAATACTCATGCTGAGCAATCAACATCAACGCCAAACTACAAAATCAGGACGTCATTGCAGATTACTTCCATTGCAATACAGATAATAATGACGAAAATTCTAGTCAGGAAGTTAATTGATTACCTTTAGCAATCCCTTTGATAATGGTGACTCTTGATGGCCAGTCAAGAAACCAGCCAGTATCTTGACTCTTGACATCCAGGTACTGTGATAATCTTCCAATGGATATGAAGTCATAAACAAGGAAACACTCCCCTCTTGCTCTTGAGCAGCAAAAGCCCCTCAAACGGACAAGATTCTCATGCTGCAGCTTTGTCAATATCTTCAAACCTTTCAAGAATTCAGCTTCCTCAGATTTACAGCTAGTCTTGCTAATGCTTTTCACCGCAACCGTGGCTCCATCTCGCAGCACACCTCTATAAGTTGCAGAAAAATTACTCTTTCTGATCAAATTGGCCTCCGAAAAATACTGTGTTGCACATTCAATCTCCTCCAAATTGAATCTGAAATCTTGTGAAACTTCCTTCGAGAACCCAACGCCACACCTGCCATCAGCAAGAGGATCCCAACCATTGGAATACTCAAGGCTGGCAAGCGGGGAAGCACGCCTCCGGTATATTTCATTCGGATGGCCATGGTTAATCTTTAACTCAAAACCTTGTAGTAGACCACTATTGTTAATTTGTCTCCGCTTAAGGTGCCAGGTGAAGGCTAAGAGGCCTAGTGTAGTCCCAGTAACAAGAATGACAATAACTCCAATAACAGAAGCAGTTATTGGGGATTCAGAAGATTTCGAGCAAAGGCTTCCATTGCATTCTGAGTTGATATTAGCTGAAAGGGGAATGTCTTGTGGAGAATGAGGCCCATAAGGCTCATCAGTTCTCTTGGGGTTAAGGATATCAGCAGCAGTGCAAAGCCTCAGCGAAGGAAAACCAGCTCCACATAAATCGCTATTATTCGCATACTTGAATCGCTCATTTAATCTCTTCAGCTCTTTTCAATCAAATAAAATTTGACTATTTAGTCTATTAACAGATATCAAATGCATAAAGAACAAGCTAAAATAATGGCAAAAAAAAAAAAAAAAGAGAAGCAACTTGCCTGAGGGTACATTGCCTGAGAGGGAGTTGTTCCGAAGGTCTAGTACATAAAGCTGAGATACTTGGGATAGCTTCACTGGGATCGAACCAAACAGCTGGTTAAAGCTCAAGTCCATCCAACTTAACTGAGCTAAATCCCCTAAGCTTGCTGGGATTGCTCCATTTAAGCGATTATATTGCAAGGAGAGAACTGTAAGCTTTTTCAAAAGACCTAGCTGTATTGGTATACTACCTGTCAGTTGGTTATAGCCCAACTGCAAAACTGAAGAAGAAGAAGAAGAAGAAGAAATGGAAAATCTTATGAGGAAATGAAAAATGGGGTCTTTATCTTGCAAATGCACGATGAAAAATCTAATTTTTAGTAGGAAAACAAATCAAACTCGCCTTGGAGGTTGATCATGCCACCGATTTCCTCAGGAATGTTCCCGGACAGATTGTTAACGTTAAGGTAAAGATCAGAAAGTTGCGTGAGACTCGAGATCTCTTTAGGTACACTCCCTGAAATAGCATTGTAGTGGAGATAGAGACCCGAGAGGCTCTTAAGCCTCGCCACCGCGGGAGAGATAGAGCCCGAGAGCCCATTCCCCTGCAGCGAAATATTCGCCACTTGTCCGCGCTCGTTGCACGCCACACCAACAAAGGTCCCCGCGCATGGTGCTTCTCCGACTGCCCATGAAGAGAGGAATCGCCCTTCTGGGTCGAGAGCAGCCTTCACTTCCATGAGCGCCTCCAGCTCCGCATTTCCACGAACTGCTTCAAGGTGATAAAATGATAGTAGTAGTAGAAGAAGAAAGAGGAGAGAAGGGCAAAGAATGAAACCCATTCTTCGCGAAGGTCTCACTGTGCTTTCTTCTCTCTGTCCCTGCTCCAGTCTCCGACTGAGAGAAAGCAAATTAGCAGAGCACGCCGGAGCCAGGACTGGATGGAAAGAAATGGCGGGGTAGATAAACACGAGGAGGATATGGAACGGCAATGAAATTTTTTGTAGAAAGAAGGGGCTTTCCGAAAAATGATAGAAAACGGGAGGTGCCGTTGGTTGTGAAAAATGAATCTAAGAGAGATTTCCAAATGCCTTGTCAACTATAAATCTTCTCTTAATACTTGATTATTTAGCAAATTATGAGATAAATCAAGCAATAAATTAATTTACTTTTGAAAATCTGTCTATGAGGTGACTAGCAAGATTCTTGAATCATTTTTAATTTGACTGATAAATATAATTTATCATTCTTCAATGATAGTTGGCTTGATGATAAATCTCTTAAGGATTTATTTGGTATAAATGTCCTCAGTTTGTACAATTATGAGAAGTATTCTAAAGTTACTAATTTTATTTAGAATACTGGTTGGTATACGGTCATTTTCTACTTCTAATAATAAATCCTACTTTCAACATATTTTTAAAATTTGATATTGACACCCGCATTTATCTATGCAATCGGTTGGGAAAACTTATTTTTTTTCCTACAAATTCATATTTCCAAACTATTTTTTGTTGAGCCTTACATAAATTGGACGAGCTTGATCTAGTTCAAAGAGTGCGCCATCAAATATATAATGATTACTTGGAGAATAATTAAAAATGGGCTAAAAATAATTTTTTTTTTTTGCTTTTGAGAGGTATTTATGTGAATCCTATTTGTATTTTCTATAAAAGGCAATACAAAATTATCAACATATTCTTCTTTGAATGCCCTTACTCTTTTAATATCTTTAAACGCTGCATTTCATATGGACAATTTTTTTTCATTTAGGATGCACCTTTATTAAGGGATTCATGTCATTATTATTCGACAAGTTTTACGTTGGCTGTCCACTTATCTTGTTGATAAGACTAGAGAAGGAGTTGAAGGTAAACTAGAATTGTGGAGGTCAACCTAAGAATATAAAAGTTTTCGCTTGAGTAGATCTAAAACGGAATATATAGAGTGTAATTTTAGTAATAATAGACCTAATTAGGGGATTGTGACTTTGGACGATCAAGTCATTAATAAGAGTACATGTTTTAGATACAGTGGATCTATTGTTCAGAGTGATGTTGAAATAGATGAGGATATTATCAGCAGAATCCAAGTTTGATGGTTGAAGTGGAGGAATGCATCGAGCTTATTGTGTGATAGAAAAGTACCCCTCAAACTTAAGAGAAAATTCTATAAGATGGTGGTGAGACCTGCAATGCTTTATGGTGCCGAATGTTGGCCATTAAAAGATAAGCACAATTCTAAGTTAAGTGTTGCAGAGATGAGGATGCTCAGGTGGATGAGTGGCTTTACCCTTAGAGATAGGATACGAAATGAGCATATTCGTGAAAAGGTTGGAGTAGCTCCAGTGGAAGATAAGATTAGAGAGAGTCGCCTTAGATGGTTTGGTCACATAAAACGGCGGCCTCCCGATGACCCGGTTAGGAAAGTAGAGGTCTTAGATTTGACTTATGTTAAGAAAGGTAGAGATAGACCTAAAAAGACTCGGTTAGAAAATATTAGAAATGATATTTCTTTATGAGATTTAAACGAGAATTTGACTTTTAACAGGACACAATGGAGAAAAAGGATTCATATAGCCGACCCCACGTAGTGGGATAAAGGCTTGATGTTGTTGTTGTAGGATGCACCTTTATTCAAGCTCTTAATTATGGTGAAGATTTTAACTGTAAAATCATCTATAGATTATTTTTACTGGCAATTCATATTACTGCATATTATCTTTGGGCGGAAGAAAATAGAAGAATTTTACTCAAATAAACAAACTTTCTTTGAGATCTTAATCTCAAGAATCCATTTTGTCATTTGGTTAAGGAGTACGAAGTGGAAAGTGGAAACTATACACACACACTTTACCAAAAAGCGTAAGGAATTCCTACTTTAGCTCATAGTTATGCAAAATTGGCTCTTTATTGAGCCCCATTTTGTTAGATTTTCTTAAAAACTTTTTTATTGCTAGATTTTGTTAGATTTTTTTTAAAATTGGCTCTAATATTTGAATCCTATCTAAAAATTTGCAAGAAATAAAAAAATAAAATATATTTTTTATTTAAATAGTTATTGCAATACAATGATAGAATTAATTAAAATGCTTAATAAAAAAAATGATTGAGAAGACGGAGAATTCGACTTAAATTATTTTTAATGTTTTTGTGTTTAAATTTTTAATTCTATTATATTTTAAGACTATTTTATATTAATATTTTTAAATGAGTCTGACCACGAGCTAATTAGTTTAGTCAAATGGAATTAAACCATACTTGCAAGCAAGCTTTGCTCAGTTATACGCATAAATATAATTATTAAAGATCTATCAGGGATAGTTGAAGCTTTTTATTAAGTTGATTGTGAAGTAGCTGTGAGAAACATAATTTAACTATTATAACTGTAAAAAGAAGTTTTACACTACAGAAATTTTTATAAAATATTAAAAAATAGTAATCAAATAAAATTATATTTAATGTAAAAAGATAAAATAATAAAAAAATTGTTCCAAACAAATCCTAAGATATAATGGCCTCAATTCTCAGACATCATCTTCCTATATTTTCATTGGAATTAGAACTGAGCCTCTCAGCTTCTTGGATTATATGTAGGGGTTTCAATATTTGACACGACGTGAAAATCCGACTCGAACCCGACCCGGAATTTTCGGGTTTGACCCGATCCGATTTCAAAACGGGTCGGGTTCGGGTTCCCGGATTCGACCTGTTTGAAAAACGGGTCGGGTTCAGGTTGACCCGTCGGGTTGCCGGATCAACCTGGAAACCCGTTTACAAAGAGTTGACCGCGCTGCCCAACCTGCCCGCAAGGCTACCCGTGCGCTGCCTGCACCTGCCAGGGCGGTCCCGAGGCAGCTCGCGCCTGCCCGAAGCAGCCCGCGGGCGCCCGCTGTTGCCCCACCTGCCCGCTGCTGTCCGCGCCCGCCTGCATGCGTCCGCGCCAGCCACCGTCCGCTGTCCCGCCCGCCCGCTTGCGTCCGCACCAGCTACAGTCCGCCGCCCGGAGCTCGCCATCCCGCCGCCGCAATCGGGTCGGGTCAGGTCAACTCGACCACCCGACGGGTCGGGTTCTAGAATCCGACTCGTTTACATACCCGAGTCGGATTAGGGTCGACCTGTTTGAGTCCGGGTCAATTCCAGGTTCGACCCGAACCCGACCCGAAATTCGGTTTTGACACCCCTAATTATATGTTTGCTGCTCCAAAGTTATTATCTTCATAAAAATTCTCCGCTGCTGGACATTTGACTATTTAAGTTTTTTTTTAATTGGTCTTTTTCATTAAAACTATCAATATATAAATTTTATTTTGAATTTTTTTAATATTATAATTACTCTCCTGTAATTATGATTATATGTATAAAACTGATTGGACCCCATTGACTTTATATATATATATATATATATATATATATATATATATATATATATATATATATATATATATATATATGTTTGGGAGATATAATTGCCTTCTGCCCGCCAATAAGAGTAACTTAAGAAAAGTGATTATTCGCTTTTCTTTATATAAAGTGGATTAGTGGTTGGGGTTATCTTTTGGAATTAAGTAGGAATACCTCAAAGGGTTTCTATTTCATTATAGGCATTAGAAATGAACTTTATTTAAGGCTGGTGTACGATTAGACCCGTAGAGCAAATTTGAAGGTCCGGTAAACAAAGTAAAATGGAAAAATAATGCTATTTGGCTCTATCGTATTTTTATCTGATCCACTTTATCTTTACTGCATGCAAGGGTGTAAATTAGCTAAATTTGAGCAGCTCATACTACTTAGTTCAGCCCAACGCAGCTCACTTTAATCTGTTGGTTTGAAATTCTAACTATCAATCAAGGGATTTGAATCTTAAGTATGTAATTTGTGTGTGAATTTTTCTTAATTGGCCTAAATGTCCCCCCAAAAAAATTTTTAACCTACAAATTTATTTTGTATTTGACGGAGGTTTCATTTGGATCAATTTTCTAACTCTTTTCTACTGCAGTTTTTTAGTACAAAAATTTCTTGAAAATAAGAGTGACCAAAAGCTATCCCAAATGAAGTCTTGAGTGGAATATAACTTATTAATATTAATTTTTTTTAATTTAATATAATTATAAAAAACTTATTTAGGCTTCATTTGGGGGGGCTTTTTAGTTGAAAAATTAATTTTTTTAAACTAAAAAGCCGCTTTAAAAAGTAGAAAAAAAGTCGTCCCAAACAAAGCCTTAGTCGAGCTATTATTGAGTTTTGTATGATTGAATAATGTTGTGCCCGTATCTGGCTGGTTAAATAACCAAAATGGGAAAAATTAATTGAATTCAATGTAATTATCTAGTTGAAAATGACCTAATAGGAATTATAACAATTTCAAATTGATTAGTGTCTTGGTAATTATTCTTTGACGCACTTAATTAAAAGTAATTTAATATTAGCACAGCAAAAAATATTTTTTTAAGTAGTGACAGCATAATTTGAAGTAATAATGAGCACTATTTTTACATTTTAAAAACATTTTTATTGGTGTTGCTTTTGGTACTAATATGCTATGAATGAGCACATCTAAGTAGGAAAATATTCGGTCAAAATATGCCTCAAAATCATTCAATTAGCATTAAAATCAGTATAACATATGAGTAATTAATTTAAATTTATATTACACTCATCAAAATTTAAAGGAGTTGGACTTGTAGTTTCAAGTCCAAATATTTAAAATTTGAGTTGATTTTCTTACATAATTTTTATGCTACAACTAAGGCTTTGTTCGGGACTGCTTTTGCACACTATTTTTTCAATGTTTTCAAAAAATAAATTCTACTGAAAAAGTTATTGTAGAAAACAATAAGAGCAAGAAAATTATCCCAAACAAAGTCTAAATTATAGATGCCGATTATTATTATTCTGAATTTCAATATTGGTTATCTCATTTGGGCATTGTTTGGGATGGCTTTTTTACTACTTCTTAAAACAGCATTTTAGCACAAAAATTTTAACTATTGTACTTGAAAGCTACTTTAAGAAACAACAAAAAAATCGTCTCAAACGAAGACTTAGACTTTAAGTGAACAATCTCACTTTTAGTTATAATTCCCACAGGCCTCCAAATTGAGGCTGTTAACATTTCCAAGTCTAAAGTTTAAAGTGAGACTATCAAATATATGTATGCGCTCGTCAGTTTCAAATGTTTTTTTATTATCTCACTAACATTTTACTTATTTTGATATAAAAAAATAATCAGCTAAATTATTTTGCTTACATCTGCAATCGCACATACAAGTATTTGCGTGTAAATTTTTTTTTGAACGGGGGTATCTATTCGTTGCCACTCCAAAGGGAGCGCTTGTCGGCATAACTAATCCCTCGGCGGAACCTTGCGAGACCACCCACCGGCATCGGGCCCACACTTATTTTGCCCCACTGAAGAGGCGAGACCATAGTAGAGGGGATTCGAACCCGGGATGGGGGGTTCCCAACTATGCTCGCCCACCAACCACCCTAAACCTCGATGAATATTTGCGTGTAATTTAGCCTAACATGAGAAAAAAGACATGCACAGTACTATGAGAAAAGGCCGAGTAAAAGAAGATAGCCGGTATGAATGGACTTCAGCCATATTGGAAAGACCATTTGGAACCAGATTCTAGTTGTCTCATTATCATCTGCTTTTAGCCCTACTTGTTCCAGAGTCATTTTATTAGCTGGTAGCTTTATTCAAAGTTGCTTCCTGCTTTCTCATTGACGACGCTGAGATGTCACTACTGGAAAAATAAGCTTTCTTATAGCTTATTTTAACCTATTTTAGCTTTTTTAATCGCCACAAGAAGACTAGCAGTGATTCTAAAACCGCTGTAAGACCACAGTGCTCAATGTACACTGCAAAGGCCTGTCACGGCTGATTTCTAATCAATGGAGAAAAAATTACAACACTATATTTAGCAGATCTTTCGGGCTTCATTTGAGACAGCTTTCTTACTAATTCTTAAAATAACTTTTTAGTATAAAATTTTAATTTTTTTACTAAAAAATTGCTTAAAGTCGTCTCAAACAAAGCCTAAATTAATGCAAAACTAAACATTTTGAATAGGGGTGTCAAAATTTGACACGACACAAAAACCTGACTCGAACCGGACCCGAAAATTTCGGGTTTGACAAAAGTCGATTTGAAAATGGGTCGGGTTCGGGTTCCCGAATTCGACCTGTTTGAAAAACAGATCGGGTTCGGGTTGACCCGACGGGTTGCCGGGTCAACCCGAAAACCCATTTAAAATGAGCTGCCCGCGCTGCCCCGACTGTCCGCACACCTGCCCGCGCTATGCCCCCAGCTGCCCGAGCTATGCCTGCAGCTACCCGCGCCTGCCAGCTGCCGCCCGTGCCTGCCAGCTGCCGCACGCTGGCCCGAGGCTGCCCGCGCTCCTTGCCGACGCGGCCGCGCCCTGCCCACGTGGCCGCGCCCTGCCCATTTGCGGACGCGCTGCCCTGCCCGTGTGCTGCCCTGCCTGCTGGCGGACGCGCGTTGGCCTGCCTGGGTGCCACCCGCTGCTCCACCGTCCTGCCACCGTTTCGTGTTGTGTCGGGTCAACCAGGCAACCCGACGGGTCGGGTCCGGGTCCGAATTTTCGACCCGTTTACCTACCCGGGTCGGGTTAGGGTTGACCCGTTTGAACCCGGGTCAGTTCGGGTTTGACCCAAACTCGACCCGAAACCCGATTTTGACACCCCTGATTTTAAAGTATTTTAAAGCACTGTAAATTTAAAATTTTAAAGATTATAATTTTGAATTACATACAAATATAATATAGAATTTGAAATTTAGCATTCAGTATTGCTTTTTTTTTTAAAGCATTTAATATTGCTACTCCCATATTGACCTGTAGCTTTACATCACAATTTACAAGATTACCATACAATAATGTTAACCAAAGGGTTACACATAAAATTTCTCTCACATATGGCAAAGACAGAGGTTTGCCTTTGAGATCTCCCAAAGTGGGTGCATGGATTGTAGTGCATGGGCAAATTTATTGGGTATGATTAATGCTAATAAATGAGACTGGAATTTAATTATTAACTGAGTTGATCATAATTTTTTTTATATTATAATTAATAGTTTATGTTTAAATTTTATTAAAATAATATAGGACTTTCTTAATTTCAGAAAATAAAGGGAATTAATATCTTGAATTCATATAAATCTGAACAAAATGGGTTACATTATATAATTTTATTATTTCAATTAAATTAAGTTAATTCACTGAATTTAACAAAAAATTATGCTATTATTTTATTTGCAGAGAATGAAATTATTTTAAAATGGTTTATTAAAAATTTCAGTATATTATATGACATTTAAGATTTACCAAAAAAATAAAATAGGGTTATTTTCAATTTATAAAAAAATGAAATTAATAAAGTGGACTTATCAAGAATGATGAATGTCACAATATATAAATTTAATATAGAAGAAATTTAAATTTAAAATTTTGATAATTTTTTACATTTTTTACTAACTTAGACTTCGTTTGAGATATCTTTCTTGCTACTTTACTTTTTAGATCGTAACAATAATTACTGTTTAAACACTCTTTTTTTGCTGCTTTTAAAAAAAAATTGTACAAGAAAACTTCTTTCTACAATAACTTAAAAAAATTACTTTCTCTACAGTAGCTTTTACGAAGCATTAAAAAAACCATCCTAAATGAAGCCTTTGATTCGTTTGGGACAACTTTTTTATTGCTTTCTACAGTAGCTTTTTAATGCAAAATTTTAATTCAAAAAAAAATTGTACTAAAAAGCTGTTTTAAAAAGCAATAAAAAGTTGTCCAAAACAAAGTCTTAGCTTCATTTGAGACAGCTTTCTTGCTGCTTTCTAAAGTAACTTTTAGTACAAAAATTTATTGAATGAGAAACTTTCATACTAAAAAATTATTTTAAAAAATAGTAAGAAAACTGTCTTAGACGTAACCTTAATTAGCACGGACCAGTCTATTTAAAAGCTTATTCGGTGGCCGATTGCGACCAAAGCTGCCTTAGCTTAGAAGTCGGCAACAATGGTAAAAGGTCATTGAAGGAGAATTAGATTCTGTTGGAATCAACTCTTTTTAATCTCTCTACAAAAAAGCCTCCAAGCAAAAGTCTCTTTATAATCCACTCAGCTTTATAATCCACTCAGCTTGTTGGTTGGGAGTTTTTTCTTTCAACCAACAGTTTTTGCTTTATAAGCTTTATCTATACGATGGTTATGAATTTATGTTTATATTTGCATATATTATTTTTATTTGAATGAATTGGTTGATGGATTTATCAAAATAATTGACTGTAAATCTAAAATCCAGAAAATCAAATAGATCAAACTATATGTAAAACCGAATTAAATTGGACATAAATATAGTTCAATTTATTTAACCATTAACCATAAAGTACTTTTTTTTTGTGGAACGTTAAGTGCTTCGAACGCGGGCTCGCGGGAGAGAAATTTTTGCGTCTATCAACCGAGCTACGCGCACGAGCCCAGTCTAGGCCTAGTCTTAGTATTTTGGGATGGTGTTTTAGTAAATTCAACCGAAAGTTCATAACAATCAATCTGAAATCAATCACTAAAAGATGTTTAACACTGTTCTTTAAAGATGAAGTATTACCTCTTTATAAGCTTCGATATTTTCTCTATTTAGGAGTTTTGAATCACCTTGCATAAGTGGACTTATGTGTGACACATAATATTTGCAATCCCTATGGCAGAGCTTGTTCTATTGAAAGGGGTTGATTGTTTCCATTTGGACATAATGGGATCCAACAAAAGAATTCTTTTACTGTGTTTCAAAGATCCGATTTTCTCCCAATGTGAGAAAATTATTATCAAAGTTTGATGCAGCTCATGCAAGAGATGATGGTGATGCACCAATATATTATGAGCATGACGATGTGAAAATAATGTTGAAGAAAGTTTCGAGAAAATATTGAAACTATTTGGTGCACTGTTTTCTTCATTTTTGGATTTTTTTTTGTCAATTTATATTCCAATCTAATATAGATATGTATATTAATTTTAAGTATTGTCAAAAATGGAGTTTGACTTTTGTTTAATATTGATGCTCAGTGTCAATATTAGATATGCTAAGCACTAGCATTAACTTTGATGTCATTAAAATTGGTGCAGACTCAAGTATACGCGGCGATAGATTTTAATTTTTCGTCTTAGCGTTGTACGTATATCCAGCACACAAACAGAATCGTAATAGTAACACCAAGATTTTTACGTGGAAAACCCTGGAAAGGGGAAAAACCACGGGGCCACGCCCAGTTGAAAAGGTTCCACTAGTGTTGTTTGAAGTACACGAGACTGATTCGTCCTTTAAATTCAGGACGATCAGATTACAATGAGTATCAGTTACAAGGACAAGCAGAGTTTCGTCGTCACTTGAATGTCCGGCAGAATTCCGGCGTCACTTGGAAAGAAGTCTGGCGTCCTCGGGCGCCGGGTAGAATTCCGGCGTCGGGCAAAATTCCGATGTTGCTCCCGTGTCGGGCAGAGCTCCGGCGTCCGTCGGGCGCCCGGTGGTGCTTCGGTGGAGTTCCGGCGGTGTTCCGGCAGAGTTCCGGCGGTGTTCCGGCGGTGGTCAAGGAGGAGCTGTTCCCTCCTAGGCTTCTCTTCTCTTCTTCTTCTATTCTTCTCTTCTTGGCTTGGGTCCCCTCTTAAGAGAAATGAGGGGCTATTTATAGTTTTTCTGGAGTGGCATAGCCCGTAAATATGTGAGGGATCAGGGGCAAATAGGGAGTGATCCAGATGAACGGCCGATATTGAATCCCTTGATCGTGAACCGTTTATCAAGCATTTGAAGGTCTTAATGATATCAGAATTCTACGATCTTGGGCTCGTTGGATTCGTCTCGTCGAGCCGCTCGATTCGACTATAAGCTCGCCAAAATCGGAGACCGTTTGGTAACTCAAATAGCTGTTTGATGCTTCCAACAGCGCTTCGGGTACTTGATTTGGACTCACTTGGGCTCGGATTGAGTCGAATTTGGTGTCGTTGGATTCGTATTTCCGAGACGCTCAGTTCGACAATAAGTTTGCTGAAATCGGAATTTAAATGGTCTCCGAAATAATTTTTGAAGTTTCTAACTTGAGTTTTTCCTCGAGATTCGTGCCCGATCAAGATTATTTTTCGATGACGTATCAATTGCCCCCCTATTTTTGGACGTCAAAGCTCCAAGAGTCCAAAAATATATGTGTCGGCTTTTCACTTTGGCAAAATCGCAAAAATTTGCGTTCCAAGAATTACACGTTTGCTCGAACTTGATTATAGAGGCCCCGTTGAGCTCCGAAAGTGTCAAAATTGAGTCCGGAACGTCGAAAAACGTGTCCGGGGACCCCAAAAACGTCGAATTTGGACCGTCCGGGTCCAAAATCGGAGCCCGGGAACGGGTAGGCGGCCGAACCGGCCGGCCGGCCGGCCGCCGGCAGCCGCTACTGGCGGCGGCGCGCGGGACAGCGCCTGGGCCCGCCCGAGGCCCGCCCGAGGCCCGAATGGCCCGCGCCTGGGTCCGCCCGAGGCCCGCCTGAGCCCGCGCCTGGGCCCGCCCGAGGCCCGCTTGGGCCCGCGCCTGGCCCCCCCTTGCCCGCGCCTTGGCCCGCCTGGCCCGCGCCTGGGCCCGTCCGCGACTGGCCGCGGCAGTGCCCGCGCCGTTTGGCCGGGCGGTTTGGCCGGCGGTTAGGGAAACCGCCGGCCGGTTTTTTCATTTTATATTATTATTATTTTTTTTTTTTTAAATTGGGCCCGAAAAATTCCGAAAAATTCCCAAAAAATTCCGAAAATTTTGAAAAATTTCAGGGAATTTAATAGAATTTTGGAATCCTCCCCCCCTTAAGGAAAACTATAAATAGACCCCCCAGGACCTAGTAGAAACTCGCCCCTTCTTCCCTTCTTCCTCTGGCTTTCTAGCTTTTGGCATTCTGAGGCTTTCCGCCATTTTTAAGTAGGTGACTTTCCCTACTTGACTTGGCGCCCCTCTTTTTGTGCAGAAGTTAGCGGCTTTCTCCCTTCCTCCCTCCGTTCTTCCTCCCTTTTTCTTCCTACTTCGGAGGCTTTCCGCAGTCTTTCGTAGGTGATTTTCCCTACTTATATCTGCGCCCCTCTTTAGTGAAGGAAGCAAAAATGGGTGATCTCGCCTCCTCTAAAGTTCCTTCAGAAGATCGTCCCGCGCAACGGTCTGAAGTTCCAAAGAGGGCCCAGAAGGCGCCGAAGGCTGACGATGTGATTTCCACCGTCACTGAGGACTCCTTCATCTCATTTAGGAAAAAGTTTCATTTTCCTAATGATTTGGTGATGAAGGTGCCGGCCAGAACTGATCGTGCCTGCTTTCCTCCCCCTGGATACGTGATGGTGTATGAATTTAGTCTGCGAGCGGGACTACGATTTCCTCCTTCCTCTGAACTGATCGATATTCTGACACTTTGTGGGGTATGCTTGTCTCAATTTTCCTACAGAGCAATGTCGATCGTGATGGGCATGATCGTGCTTTTCAGAGACCGCGGAGTGGTACTTTCCTCAGAGTGCCTTTCTCGGATGGGGCGTCTCTTTAGCGATGCGCAGGGACGTATTTCATTCAGGTCCAAGTGGTTGGATATCCGCACTCGAGACCCCTCGAAAGGTTGGATCAACAACTTCTTTTATGTGCAGAATGATTGGGGTCTTCAGGAGAAGTGGGGGAAGTTGAAAGAGCTACCTGTCCCCCTTCACATCGGAGCAGAAGATTTGCTGAGGATACTCAAACTCCCTGATTTGGATGCTCTACACTACGAGGTGCTTTACTTGAGTAGATATGTAGATGAGGAGTACTTGTTCAAGGTCGAATTATCTACCCAAGCAGGGAGATCACATGCTCAAATGTTGAAGAAGTCTGCTAGAGTTCCAGAAGTGGTCCCCCAAAAGAACCACTCCAAGCGACCAGAGAGCGAGGAAGGTTTGCAGGCATCGAGGAAGAAGAGGGCAGATGAAGTTTTGACAGTTGTTAGCAAAGGTCCCCGAGCTTCTCCATCCAAGTCATATATCCCAGAGGATGTGTTAAATCATCAGTGCATCGGCCGCCGACGGGCTGAGGAGTTGGTGAGTTCTCCTTCACTTCTTCTCCTTTTTTACATTTCTTAAGGAATATATTTCTGATATTTTTCTTGTCTCAGTATTCTGATTTCAAGCTTGAGATGACCAAGACTCTGAATGATTGGAACAAAGAGTTTGTGAAGGTTAAATACCTTCAGGGAGAGTACAAGAAGAAATATGACAGTAAAGTGAAGGAGATGAAGGTGGTGGAGGATCAGCTTGAGGGATGCAGAACTAAGTTGGAGAACAAGATTACTTCAGTCTCTTCTCAGAATGAACGGATGGATCGTCTGCATATAGAGTTGGTGGAGGCACAAGCGACGATCAAGCAGCAGGAAAAGGCTCAGCAAGTCCTTGAGGCTGAGAATAAGAGGCTTCAGAGTGTACTGTCCGAGAAGGAGGCACAGCAGTTGCCGTCAGCAGTTATTGAAGAGTTCAAGAAAAATTATGCTTTCAAGATCATTATTGAGGACCACATTCAGGAGGCTCGCAGTCATATTTATGATGTGGAGGTGAAGGCCTTGGAGGCAGAGTGCGCAGAGGATGGCTTCATCAGGGGCTTCATGAAGGGTGTTCGGACAGTACATCGCAAGATCGGAGCAGAGATCGAGGGACTGACTCCCAGCCAGGCTTCTAGTGATGCTTCTTCAGACTCTGGTGGTGAAGAGCTGGAGAGTGAGTTGCAACGAGCTTTTGCCTTGGAGGAGGACGAGGATGATGTTGAGATTCTATAGGGTTGTGGGTCTCCGAAAGGATTCTGCTTGTGTGGAACAGAATACAAAGGGTACGACCGCACTATCCCGTAGGACAAAACGATCGTAGGCCTTTACACTCTACCCAAGCAGGCCAATGGAAGAGCAGATGGAGTCATACATACGATTACCCATAGAGGATAGCGGCTTTCGCCTATACGCCTCGATGGATAATAATATATATGACCCAAAATATCACGAGATTTCCCCCATTCGATACATTAGCTCGAATGGAGTTTATTTGATGTGGGGATCAGTCTCCCACGGGCGCAAGCCCCCGTGGTTAATTACATCTTAGACCTTGGCCTAAGAAAACTCTCGATTAAGGATAATGTATTATTCTCTTCTTAATTTGGTGCACCGAGAAAGTTCCTAAGTTCTATTCCAAGAGGATAAACTCTTCTCTTTACCCTTAATGATGATTAGAATTTTCAGATGAGTAAAGATATGATTAAAGTTTTGAGTTTAGAAGATTAAAAATCAGATTACTATCCTAGGAGAAGCGACAGACTCAGAATTCATCAAAGATGAAAAGAAACACATTGAGGGGTGTACAATCTGGGCTTATGCTTGCCTGGAGTGAGCTGCCAGCTAACATCCTAAACACAATCAATCGCCCTACATGTATGTAAGATGAGGAGGCTCTATCCTAAGAAATCAAGGATTTTTAGTTCTGAGATTTAAATCAGGGACTCTATAATATGCAACAGAATATACCTAACGCTGTGTATGATGCATGAGACAGATACATAAATAAAAGTATTCTAAAGACTACTGAAAGATAATGTGACATTTTTATTTGAAAAAAATGCTAATGCAATGCATGTATGTATGCGGAGTGCACCGTGGAGTAAAGTGTGTAAAACAATGAATGCATGACATTCAGAGTACAGGAAATAGATAAATAAACACACCAAGGATACCCTCCAGGCAAGGTATCCTTATCACATCACAATAGAAAATCATCCTAACGGTGCCCACTTCGTGTGGGAAAACAACGATGCCCATGGCACAAATAGGTGGCCTACACTACAGGCCTAAATGACCCTAATGGTCTCTAAGGCTCACAGAAGGTGGGGGGTATCATACCCAAAATCGAGAGAAAATGGAACATCCTAGCAGTGCCCACTTCGTGTGGGAAAACAACGATGTATATAGCACAAATGGGTGGGCCTACACTACAGGCCTAAGGTGACCATAAGGGTCTCTAGGGCTCACAGAAGGGGCAAGCTTTGGCCTATAGGGCCAAAGCTTCGTTAGTGCACTATCCTATGGCCAGCTACCTAAACATGCTAGAATATATATTAAACTAAAGGCTGATAACAAGATGTGTGTGGAGTGTAGCAATTTCGGTATGTAATTAAAAATTTTCTTTACAAGTTGCAGAGATTATACCTGACCGTGGCGCAGCCACTTAAAAGATTCCAAGCAAGCGAGCTATCCACCGATTATCAATCCTGCAAGACTTGTGGCGCAGCCACTTAAGAGCTTTAAGCTAGCAATTTATTCACTGATTCTTGATCATGCCTGACCCAATGTACCTCGCAAGACAAAATGAAAGAAAAATACACGAATGAGCGTAGATGCCATTCAGAAAATAAATGCAGGTAAATAAAAATGTGACTAACAGCAAATTTAATATTCATATTTATAAAACATACACATGTTATTGCTAAAACATAAAACAATGCAGAAGATTCTCTAACTTGGCAAGAGTAATTGGCATCAAATAATAAAACAAAATATCGGCCAAACCTAGGACTAAAAGTCGTGTCCTAACAAACAAGCCTAGGTGTGTGTAACGGGCTGTGTGGTTTTGGGTATGTCCTATGTAGGATGATTTAGCTAAAGTTGCTTATGTTTTACTTTGTTGAAGGCTAAGGGGAAACTTTAGTTTAAGTATATGTATTAATGTTTTAGGATTAATTTTAAAGATTTTATTTTAGTGTTTGATTGATTACTACCTTTGTTGCTCACCGAGGCCGTGAGGTTTATTTCACCCTCCTTGGGGCTAACTTAATAGCCTCGTAGGCCTGGGTTACCCAGTAGTAACCAACTTTGTTAAATTAATTTTAGTTTGTTATAAATTAAAAGAAAGGTAGATTAAGTAATTTATTATTGGTTAAGAGAGATTTTGTCGGTTGATTATTAATTAATTAAGACACAGCAGACCTAGGAAAATGTGTCACTAAGTTTATGTTTTGGTGTCTCTATCCTATGAGAAGCATGCACCCTAAGTCTATGTTATCTAAGACTTGATCCTTAATTTTTATCCTTAGGTGTCACTAGTGTTATAGGGGATAAAAGGATGTTCTTTTCTAACCCTTTGGACATCCATACATATATCAATAAACTTAAGAATCTATGAATAAAATAAGATAGTAAGTAGAATAGCAGTAGAGAGGAGAGAAGTAAAGAGAAAGACAATAAAATGTCAAAAGAAAGGAATGGAAATAAAAAATGATAAAAGGAATGTAGGCGTTTTATTATTGGGCATACCCCTTTGAAGTCAAGTATGCCTCTAAAACGACCTTCACCCCAATTCGATACAATACGAATAGAGGAGAAGGTGTTTTGGCGCCCTTTGCTATCCCCACGTTCCAAACAAAGCACTCAAGAAAATCTGACTCAATAACTTACACTATATCCTATACGAAATCCAAAGTGGCGAAGGGGAAAGACAAGCTCCCAAAACTAAAACATAAACAAGCAACTTTCATTTCACATTCAATTCAAACTCAACTTTAGAAATAAACACTAACAAGAGAGAGACAATTCATACACTAAATATCCCTTCATTCTAAAGAGAAAATACATTAAAGAGCTCTTAAAAATATCACTTTATCCCAAAAAGGATTTAAAGAACCTCCAACACAAAATCATTTATAGAAATAATTTTAATCCCAAAGTAACAATTGTAAAAATTCATAAACGAAGTGACCCCAAATTCTTTTCATGAGAAATCCATAAAAAGTCTATCCGACATAAGATATTGAAAGCTCTTATTTTTGGTGTGGGGTGAATTCATAAAGTTTTCCAACAAGAAAAATTTTATAAAACCTCTCATCGTAAAGCATTCAAGAAACTTATCATAAAGCTTTTCAATACGAAGTAAATCTAAAGTCAATCATAAATCCTCTTAACATAAAATCTCTTTCAACATGTTTTGTCCCCTAAAATTCATGAGAAGTACTCCCTGCAATCACATATATATATATATATATAAAAGAACAATGCCACTTCCTTTCCCAACCATCGTGTAAAGCAACTCAAATCACCTTATACCCACATTCACCAATGAATTATAAATGCATAGAAACGATTTCATAAAAGCTCTTAAATCCCTTCCCAAATCAACCCATAATTAATGAAGTACATAGGAGACATACTTAGAAATCATGAATACAGTTATCAAACATAAACCAACCCATTTCCACATTCCCTCCAAAACCACCACAATGAAATTCATGTATAAAGAAAGAAGTTATGTTTCTTCATGCCAAGCAATGCAATTATAAGAGAGGAGATTTGATGCCAACATGTTTCCAAAATCCAAGATACACCCTAATGTAATTGCTAACATGCTGCTCACACAAAGCTCCAACAAATAAAGAGAAATCTAGATATGCCCATGTTCCAACCCGACAATATCATCTAAGTGGAATCCAAAAGTAGAAAAGGGCAATTCAAAACCATTTTATTCTTTCCAAAAAAAACTTGAGAGATCATTCTAACCACCTCAACAAAATATTAAATTGATCTTAAACGAAATTCTTATCTGAAACGCAAGGCACCATGGTAACATTTCAACACAAGTGCCCACAACTTCTTTCCAAAATATTTCTTGAAAGCCTTACTAATGCTTACCGTTGAGAAAGAAAACTCATGGGTACTCCTTCACAAACTTCCAACCTCCACATTATATGCCATCAAGTCTTTAAGAGAGTATCTAATAAAGGAAACTTGTAAACTCACTTTTGTCTCAAATATGCCATGCTTTGCCAAACATATATATATATAACCAACGATACATTCTAATGAAATGCCTTAACTGTCCGACACAATGTTAAATTGACTCCATGCTAAACTTTTATTCGAAGCATGAGATATGACAGATTTCCAACGCGCATTGGATTACAAGGCTTTCCAACATAAAATAAATATGAGAAATTTCTAACATAGAGCTAATCTTAGAATTTTCTATCACAAAACGCTTTGCAACAACTATCAAAGTTCACCAACAAATTTCTGATATAAAGCAACTCTTAGAGCTTAACAACAGATTTCCAACCTTCTCATTACATGCCATTGAGAATCCAAAGTTTTAATTCAAATTTGTAAACATGCCTTTTGTGCCAAACATACAGAAAATATGCTTTGGAAGATGATAAGTAAAGCTTTTGAACATAAAGTAAAACCATATAAAATACTCCCAATCATCTCACATAAGCTTTCATTACAAGAGACTACACAGGTATATGACAATTCTACAAAAGATTTCAAATCCACTCTCAAACATCTCAAAATATTTCTCAGTATGTAAGAACCCTTGTATAAGATCTATGAGTGTTCATGATTTAAATAAACTCACTTTTGAACCCAACATTATCGCCAAGTATTGATTGAGAGGGGAAGGGAGACTTCATTAAAGGGAGAATAAAAAAAAAAAAGAAACTAACACCACCATAAGAAATAATATTCCATCATGACGATCATGTGTTATGATAATTTAAACCTATCATTAACCCAAATTTAAAGAAAGACCTCAACAAAATTTGTTATGAACATCAATAGCTAGAGAGAATTAAACACTTCATTAAAGGGATCTTGAAGGAAAACCTAGCAAGTGTAGTTATGCCTAACCTCATAATAATAAAGAAGAGAGACAACATGAATAGAAATCTTTACATCTCCAGATGAGCTCACCAAATATTTGGTTCAAAGACTTATCATGCAAACTTAAACTTTATGAGTCACCCACCAAACATCACAACTCCTTTTCTATGGAATTTCATCAAACACTTGATATGCTATGTTTATGAGATTATGTAAAGCAAGTTAGCATGAAAATTTAATTTACACACCTACTTGATTGAACTCACTCAACCAATCTACACAAGATTCCTAATGATTCATGTAATATAAGACACGTATGCATATATATAGAAAGGAGAACCAAAAGAATTTCATTCTTTAGATTTTTGCAAAGAATCCAAGCAATATTACTCTTTTCATCATTTTTTTTTGTTTTGAAACTAACATGAAGGAGTGGGAAAGTGGAGAAGGTGGAGAAGATCATGTGGAAGGAAGGAGAGAAAAATCTGTAGGAAAGAGGGAGTGAGGTAGAGAATAAAGGGAAGAAGAAGAAGAAGAAGAAGAAGAAGAAGAAGAGAAAAGGAAGAAGAAGATGAGGAAGAATAAGAAGAAGAAGAAGAAGAAGAAGAAATGGAGAAGGTTACCTGTACATGAGAGCGGCAAAAGGAGGCGTGGGCTGCAGTCGTGTAGGAGAGGGAGGTTCTCCTTGTCCGGTTCAAGGGATGGAGTGACGGAGGCAAGGGGGGACTTTGATCTTCTTGGCTTGCGAATGGGGGAGAGATGGGGACGTCGGATCTTGTCCGACCTAAAGGAGACGGAGGGAGAGCGGGAGCTTCGCCTGGAGCGAGGAGGCCAAGAGAGAAAGAGGGAGTTTTTACTCCCTGGAGCAGGTTCGAACCGAAGAGAGACGGAGAGAGGCGGGGGTCGCAGCCTCTAGTTAGGGTTCGCCAATAGCAGCCGCGAGAGGATCCTCTCGAATGGGGGGAAAGCCAGAGGGTTATTCCTCGGGAGAGTTGCGAGAGCCTCTGCTGCCCCGCCTTCTCGATCCCCCCCTACGAAAAAAAGTCTGCCTCTATCCTCCAGTGGGAAGCTCATGCGACTGAACTCGAGGACAACAGCAGGTTTAGGAATTCGATCGAACTGGAGCCGTTGGATCCAGTTCTTGATTTAGGAACAAGATTCAAACTATTACGAAAGTTAAATGGGCCTAAATAGAAATTAATCCAACCTGATTTGGGCTAAACCTGGCTCAAACTAAATCAATTTGGGTTTACTCGGGCTTAATCAATTTAATTAAATAAAATCAAACTCAAATTGCAATAGATTTGGATTAGATTGACCTCGTCGCAATCAAAACAAACCACGCGGGCTAATCGAACGTGGTCGAGTCTAATTCGACTCAATTCGAGTCGATTCGAGCTCGACGGGGCCCGATCAACTTGATCGAACATGCTCGAGAGAAAATTAAGACAAAAATGAGGTCAACAAGGGTGTCTTTGATGTAGTTTTGCATCTCTTTGCTTTCTTTCTAGTGCTTGTATATATGCTCGATGTTGATGTTTCTATCTAGTGTACTTAAAGTTCAGTGATATATAAAGATGTTGTTGATGTTCTTTTCTCACATGCAAATGAAATTTACTTAGTTTTACTTCAGTTTGGATTTTAGTGAGCTCTCTTTTGACTTGAACAAATGTGAGGCATTGCTTTTCTTTAAAAATTTTGACCTATCCGGGGTTATTAGTGAAAGCATTTGCTCGATACCCTTAACCTGTCCGGAAAAAGGTCAGATCAACTCCCTTTGGGATTGATCATCAAATGATTTTGATATTCAAGATATCCTCCTAGGATACTTGACCTATCCGAGGTTGTTAGTCAAAGCATTTGCTTGATGACATTAACCTGTGTGGAAGAGGTCGGATCAAATCCCCCTGGGATTGATCATTCAGTGATTGAGATACAATATAGATTGTGTACTTCTCGAATCACAGAAAAAGAGTTTGGAGAGAAGAAACATTAGCACGACAAAGTGAATATCATATTGCTTCGTAATATGAGATAGCAGTTCCCTAGAATAACTTAGGGATACAAGAAAAAAGTTCTTCTATAATCAACACATAAGGGATGTACGAAAAACTTTATAATATGACTACAGAAGAAGATAAAATATAAGACAAACATAACACATAGACAGATAGCAGTATCAACTCCTACTGATAATATTTGCGAAGATTGCCCACGTTCCAAGTTCGGGGAAGCATTTTTCCACCAGCATCCTTCAGTTTGAAGGTTCCAGGCTTGACCATAGCCGCTACCAAATAAGGACCTTCCCAGAGGGGGGAGAGCTTATTTCGCTGAGGGCCTTTTCCAGCGGCTTCAATGCTTCGTAGTACTAAGTCCCCAATAGTGATAGGGCGAGGTTTCACCCTTCGATTGTAGTGACGGGCAACTCTTTGGTGGTATGCAGCGGTTCTGAGTGAGGCTTCATCTCTTACTTCTGGGAGGAGATCCAAATTTGCTCTAAGCTTCTCCTCGTTACTTTTGAAGTCGAAAGTCTGAACTCTGTGGCTAGGAACTCCGATATCAACCGGTATGATTGCTTATGTACCAAAGCAAAGGTTATATGGGGTTTCTCCTGTAGGAGTTCTAGCGGTGGTCCGATAAGCCCAGAGGACATTGGGGAGTTCTTCGGCCCATTGCCCCCCAGCCTTCCCTAGACGTGTCTTCAGCCCTTTCAGGATTGTTCGGTTTGTAATCTCTGTTTGCCCATTAGTTTGAGGATGGGCAACAGCTGTGTGAATGAGCTGAATGTGAAAATCCCTACAAAAAGATGTAAAGATCTTCCCGGTGAATTGTGTCCCGTTATCAGTGATGATTTTTGCGGGAATGCCAAAACGACATATTATGTTCTTCCATAAAAATTGCTTGGCATTTGCTTCAGTAATCTTCGCCAAAGGTTCTGCCTCCACCCATTTGGTGAAGTAATCTACAGCCAAAATAATGAATTTTCGCTGTCCAGTCGCTATGGGAAAAGGTCCCATTATATCAATCCCCCATTGGGCAAAAGGCCAGGGGCTTTGAAGGGATGCAAGCTCCAGAGCGGGTGTATGAGTGAGGTTAGAATGCAGTTGACAGTTTTCACACTTTCGTGTGAATTCAAGTGCATCCTGTTTCATTGTAGGCCAATAGAATCCCTGTCTCATGATCTTGTAAGCTAACGCTCTTCCTCCCAGATATTCTCCACATACTCCTGAATGAACTTCCCGAAGCGCGTAATCAGCTTCTGATGGTGGGAGATACTTGAGGTACGGCCCAATGAAGGAGCGCTTATACAACTCGTTGCTGATAATGGTGAAATTGGCAGCTCGTCTCTGAAGTCGTATTACAGCTATAGGATCTTCGGGTAGTACCCCATCTTTCAGAAAAGACAAGATGGGTTCGATCCAAGACATCTCTCTTGGCTCGTCAATTGACTGTATGACCCATGGACCCTGAATGCTTGGAAAGTGGATTTCCTCGATACATCTTCTCTTATAGATGTCCCCCGTTGTTGATGTAGCAAGTTTAGAAAGAGCGTCTGCTCTTGCATTTTGTTCTCGGAGGATATGTATGATTTGATGCTCCCCTATACGGGCTAAGAGTAGCCTTACAATGCTACAATATTGAGCCAATTATGGGTTGTGAATATCAAAATCCCCCTCCACCTGAGAGGTGACTAGTTGGGAATCAGTGTGGGCTATTAGGTTCTGGACTTCACAGTCAATTGCTAGTCTTAACCCAGCAACAAGGGCCTCGTATTCTGCTATGTTGTTGGTTGCCGGGAACTTGAGTCGAAGCCCGTACTCAAGGGTAACCTTCTGTGGAGAGATTAATAAAATTCCAGCCCCAGCCCCAGAACTCCCTGAAGCTCCATCGACGTACAACATCCAGCATGGAGAAGAAGGTGCAACACTCGGTTGTACATCAGATACTGGAACGGTGCATTCAACTACGAAATCTGCTAGTGCTTGAGATTTAATATCAGGTCTAGGCAAGTAGTGGATGTCAAATTCTTTGAGTTCTACAGACCACTTAACAAGCCTGCCTGATGCTTCTGGCTTTTGCAGAATGCTTTTTAGCGGTAGATTCGTGTAAACTCCAATTGAATGGGCTTGAAAGTAAGGGCGTAGTTTTCTGGCGGAATAAACTAATGCCAATGCTGTCTTATCTGCCAAAGGGTAACGTCCCTCTACTTCAGATAAAATCTTACTAACATAGTAGATAGGACGTTGTATAGCTTTTTCTTCTCGGACCAGAACTGAACTAATGGCTTGGATAGATACAGCCATATACAAATACAATCTCTCTCCTGGTATTGGTTTAGAAAGTAGCGGCGGGGATGCCAAATACTTTCGCAATTGTTCAAAGGCTTCTTGGCATTCATCTGTCCATTGAAACCCGGAGCTACGAGCACCTCTAAGTATCTTGAAGAAGGGCAGATATTTGTCTCCTGAACGTGCCAGGAAACGAGATAGTGCCGCAATTCTCCCATTCAGCCTTTGGACCTCCTTGATGTTCTTTGGCGGCACCATGTCCCTTAGTGCCTTGATCTTCTCCGGATTGGCTTCGATTTCTCTATGGGTTACCATAAACCCTAAAAACTTTTCAGAAGCGACTCCAAAAGCACATTTAGCGGGGTTGAGTCGCATATTGTAATGCCTTAACAAGTGGAAACATTGTTTCAGGTCAGAGATATGTTGGATTTTTTCCAGACTTTTTACCAACATATCGTCTACGTACACCTCCATAGTACGTCCAATAAGGCTTTTAAAAACTTTATTCATGAGACGCTGATAAGTTGCTCCAGCATTTTTGAGCCCGAAGGGCATCACCCGGTAGCAGTATAATCCTTTATCTGTTTGAAAAGCTGTTGCTTCTTCATCAGCAGGATTCATTTTTATTTGGTTGTAGCCGGAGTAGGCATCCATAAAGCTCAACATCTGATGACCAGAGGTGGTATCAACTAATTGATCGATGCGAGGGAGCAGGAAGCTATCCTTTGGGCAAGCTTTATTGAGATCAGTGTAATCTATACACATTCTCCAAGCTCCACTTCCCTTCCGTACCATGACAACATTTGCTAACCAAGTAGGATAGTGCACCTCTCGTATGAATCCAGCTTCTAAAAGCTTATCTACTTCTTGTTCAATTGCTTGCTGGCGATCTGGTGCAAAGTTTCTCTTCTTCTGGATGAACGGTTTGCACGTTGGATTGACTTTGAGGGAGTGAACGATCACTTCGGGGTCAATTCCAGGCATATCCGCTGGACTCCATACAAAAATATCCTGATTTTCTCGTAGAAAAGCTGTAAAGTTTTTCTTCTCATCATCTGAGAGCAGTGATCCAATTCGCACTGTCTTTGAAGGATGCTCTTCAGAGATAGATACAATAGTAAGGTCTTCCACAGGGGAAGCTCTCTGAGGAATATCTTCGCTCCGTAGATCAAAGTCCTCGATGCTCAGGGTAATTGTTGGATGAGACTTGATCTGCCTAAGATAACAGGTCTGTGCTATTTGTTGATCTCCGCATACTACACCGACTCCTGATGGGGTATGGAACTTCAGCTTGAGGTGAGGAATGGATGCGATGATCCCAAAAATTGACTGGAGCAGTCTCCCGAAGATGGCGTTATAAGCTGACTCTGACTTTACCACGATGAATTGAATGGAGTGTGTAATCTGTCGAGGAAATTCTCCAAGGACTACCGGGAGACTGATTATTCCTTCTGCTTGTATAGGTCGATTATCAAATCCATATAAAGGACCTGCAGCAGGTTGAAGTTTTTCTCTTGAGAGACCCATGTTGAGGAAAGTAGAGTAGAATAGGACATCTACGGAGCTTCCGTTGTCCACAAGAATTCTTTTGACATTGTAACACGGGTCACCAATGCCTGCGTTTATGACAAGCGGATCTTGATGGGGGGTTTTTACTCCTTCCAAGTTGGAATCATTGAACGTGATGGAATGATCGATACGAGCCTTTTTTGGAGTTGGATTTTCTTCCACAGTTAGAAAGACTTGGTCGGATAGTAAGGGGCCTCCTGCGATTGTTTCAATTTCGCCAACCATTATCCGGTTATTCACTGGCTGTCTTTGTGGTTGATTCTGCCCCCTAGTGGGACGAGTTTCTTCTCGGGTAGGTGTATTCCCAATAAACTGTCGAAGATAGCCCTGACGGATGAGTCTTTCAATCTCCTCCTTAAGTTGCCTACAGGATTCAGTAGTGTGGCCACGACTACGATGAAAGTGGCAGTACTGATCTTGGTTTCCTGTATTCGGCTTCAAAGGATGTGGCCACTTCACTTTGTCCTGATCTTGAATCGCCATCAACACATTTGCTCGAGATGTGTTGAGCGGAGTGTACTCCTTCTCTCGTCGGGGTTCTCGTCGTGGCAGTGGGGGTTTAGGAGGTAGATTGCTCTTCCCTTGCTTTTTTCGTTGTGATGATGAATTATCCATTTCGGGTGCTCCCTTGCGCTTTCCAGTGGGTTGCTCGAACTATTTTCTGTGAGCATTTATTGCCTCATCTGCTGATATCTGTGCTTCCACACGATGGATCAGATCGGCATATGAGTGAACAGTATCGCGCATGAGTGCCGAATAGAAGGGGCCAGGATGAAGTCCTCCAAGAAAGACCCCTCTGAGCAATTCTGGGTCTACTCCTGGGATTTGTCGAGCCTCGATAGAAAACCACTGAAAGTACTCTTTCAATGATTCTCCCTCATTCTGACGAATCCCAGAAAGGTGAGAAGAATCCTTAGCAATTCTTCGGTTGGCTACGAACTGTTCAAAAAATACTTTGGCCAATTTGACAAATGTGGGGATCGTTCCGGCTGGGAGTGAATAGAACCATGTTCGAGCTTGTCCTTTAAGAGTAGTAGGGAAAACTTGGCAAAGGAGTGCATCTAAAGCTCGTTGAATATGCATGATGGTCCTGTAATGGTCGATGTGCTCGTACGGGTCAGATGTCCCATCGTAGGATTCAATGCTTGGCAGCTTAAAGCCAGCCGGAATAGGGTGTTGAAGAATGGCTTCTGCCAGGGGTGACGACTCCTGGAAGTCCCACTGACGAAGAGGTTGCCTTATGCCTCCTGTAGGGAATTCCTCCCGGACTAATCGTCGCAGTTCGTGGCGTAAGGCATTGCGAGGGAGCTCGGCAATGTGAGGTTGGGCTAGCTCCTCAGGGAGGTCTTGAGGAAGGCGAGATTGCTGACTTGCGTGTGAAGGATGGGTAGAACTTGCTGTATCAGCCAGCTCGTTCTCTTGACGTGACTGCGAACGCCTCCTGGGTGGAGGAAGAGGATTCTCAGCCTGAAGATGTTCAATATGAACAGCTTCGACACGGGGTGGATCTCGAGGGAGAAGAACCTCCTCCTGAGGTGCTAGGGTCGGCTGTCGAGTCTCTCGCAAGAGTTGTAGGATCTCATTTTGAGATTCTTCCATCTTTCGAATTCTCTCTTCTAGGGAGGGTCCCGAGGTCCCCTCTCCAGGTGCGTTTTGCCCCCCGGGGTATAAAGAGGCAGATATCGGATGTCTATGATTCATAGAATGATTTCTGGATTGATGAGAATGAGAGCGGGAGGCTCCTATGAGGCGACTGCTACGCCTGTTGACCATCGTAGCAATACTTGAAGTTGTGGGATAAGTTTCCCACAGACGGCGCCAAACTGGTGCGGGCTCAAATATACGCGGCGATAGATTTTAATTTTTCGTCTCAGCGTTGTACGTATATCCAGCACACAAACAGAATCGGAATAGTAACACCAAGATTTTTACGTGAAAAACCCTGGAAAGGGGAAAAACCACGGGGCCACGCCCAGTTGAAAAGGTTCCACTAGTGTTGTTTGAAGTACACGAGACTGATTCGTCCTTTAAATTCAGGACGATCATATTACAATGAGTATCAGTTACAAGGACAAGCAGAGTTTCGTCGTCACTTGAATGTCCGGCAGAATTCCGGCGTCACTTGGAAAGAAGTCCGGCGTCCCTCGGGCGCCGGGTAGAATTCCGGCGTCGGGCAAAATTCCGATGTTGCTCCCGTGTCGGGCAGAGCTCCGGCGTCCGTCGGGCGCCCGGTGGTGCTTCGGTGGAGTTCCGGCGGTGTTCCGGCAGAGTTCCGGCGGTGTTCCGGCGGTGGTCAAGGAGGAGCTGTTCCCTCCTAGGCTTCTCTTCTCTTCTTCTTCTATTTTTCTCTTCTTGGCTTGGGTCCCCTCTTAAGAGAAATGATGGGCTATTTATAGTTTTTCTGGAGTGGCATAGCCCGTAAATATGTGAGGGATCAGGGGCAAATAGGGAGTGATCCGGATGAACGGCCGATATTGAATCCCTTGATCGTGAACCGTTTATCAAGCATTTGAAGGTCTTAATGATATCAGAATTCTACGATCTTGGGCTCGTTGGATTCTTCTCGTCGAGCCGCTCGATTCGACTATAAGCTCGCCAAAATCGGAGACCGTTTGGTAACTCAAATAGCTGTTTGATGCTTCCAACAGCGCTTCGGGTACTTGATTTGGACTCACTTTGGCTCGGATTGAGTCGAATTTGGTGTCGTTGGATTCGTATTTCCGAGACGCTCAGTTCGACTATAAGTTTGCTGAAATCGGAGTTTAAATGGTCTCCGAAATAATTTTTGAAGTTTCTAACTTGAGTTTTTCCTCGAGATTCGTGCCCGATCAAGATTATTTTTCGATGACGTATCAAAAATTATTTGAGATACATTGTTTTTATAAAAAATAAAGAATTATTCATCTTTCAACAAGAGTAATAAGATTTGTGAAAACTTTCACTCCAAAAGAGACTAAATTCTTTATGTATCTTTAAGATGTATTTGAAATTGTTAACTCTTTCTAGAGATCCAAATATATCATAGTTGAACCATTGAGTTAGCAACAAGACAATGCTCAAGTCTTCTAAGATTTTTGAATAAGTAGAGAAATATGCAATCAAAGTCTAGATATAAATAGAGATTTAAGTACTTTTGAGACTTACTCCTAAAACTTTTTTTTGGAAATTTTATACTTTTTGAAGTTTTAAAATTATGAGGTTTTTAGATAATCAAATAAACTTGTATATTATAAGGCTTTTGAGATTTATTGAGAATAGAAAAAACTTATACCTAAGGCTTATAGCATTCCAAGATTTTTGAAGAATCGAATGAGTATGTACCTTAGCTTTTAGCTTTTTATGGTTGTTCAAGCATTGGAAAAACATGTACCTTCTGATGCTTTTGGCCTTTTAAAATTTTTAAAGAGCCGGAGAAATCTGTATTTTCTAAGGGGTTTAATCTTCTATGTTTTGGGAGAATTAAAGAAACATGTACATTTAGGGGATTTTAGCACTCAGAGATTTTTGGAGAATTGAAGAATTATATACCCTCTAAGACTTTTATCTTTTTAATATATCTTGAGGTTTTTAGCCTTAAGAGATTTTTAAATATCAAAAAAACTTCTATCTTCTAAGACTTTTAGTCTTTTAAGAGTTTTGAATGAATAGAAATCATTTCATTCATTCACTTTCATGAAATCTTTCTAATAATGACCATAATCCATTACTAGCTTTTCATTGAGGCTATCTCATGGGTATGCTTTTTTGAGGTTTTGAGTGGATATCATATATGTCACTTGCTCTCATGGGATCTTCCTAGCAAAAATCATATAGACTACTAGCTTGATATCGATGCGACCTCATGGGCATGCCTTCTAATATTATTTATAAAATAGGAAATTTTCATTGATAACTTAAATAAATTTTACTTTTTTTGTACATTTGGGCGAATTGAGCCAAACTCACACATATCACATACACAAACTTCAAATCAAAGGCCTCTCAGTTGGTAACTAAAGCTCTCAACCAATAAACTAAGATGAGCTGTATCATATAAGATAAATTTTATTTCTAATAGAAGTCAAGATATAAATTATTTTGGAAATTCTAAAAAAATGAGGAGCTCAAACTTTTTAGCTTCTTCAATAATAAAATCTTTCAATGTATGAGGAAAAATAAGATGTGATAGCACTCAGATTCAATTAATTATGATAATTTTCTTTCCATAACTCGTGATCTCCTCTATTTTGAGGTTGATAATCTACATATTATTCTTATAAATGATAACCTGTGAAATTAGGCATTCTATTCTCTTCTTTCAATTGAAAATATTTCTCTATTGAATGTTCTCTTAAACAGTGAAAGTGCCAATATTAATATAAATCTCTACCATTTAAAATTTTAAGAGGTTTTGGCTGTTTGAGGTATTCAAGAATTTTAATCTCCATTAGAATATTAATTCTACATATGTTTAATGTGTGCTTTTTTCAGTGAAAATGCCAATAAATTTTTTATTGAAAATTTTTCAAATGTTAACTGACAACAGTCAAGAGTGGATTGGACGTACCAGGGCTTCGGTTTGATTGAAGGAAAGTGAAGGGCTTGAAATGAAATCCAAATCCTTCACGGATACATCTATCAATTGGACCTAATCAAATTATTGTTCATTTCCTCAGACTCTCAGAATCCATACATAGTCTAAATGCCAAATAGATAGCGAGAAGGAAACTTAAATACAATCTTTAGAAGAGGGCAAGAAAGGAAAATAATGTAACGCATGAAGTTCAAATTGAAAAAATTTCATTAATAAACAAATCTATTGTGAGCCTGTAGTAAAGAAAACCTATCAAAGCAGCAAACAACTGTGTTAACAGACGTCACATGTGAGGCAGCATAGTGAAATAACCTACATTTATGGACAATAGAAATCAATTCTCGCGATCAGATCGTCCTACATCGAAACAAACGGGTGCAGGAATAATGTTGGCCTGATGTCGGCAGAATATATTTAGAGGGAAAAATACACAGGAAAAAAAAAAGGATTGGCTCCTCAGGCCATCATGCAGCTAGGAATTTCTTATTTGATGGCATCCTCAACCACAAAAGCTTTTCTAGGATTTCCTTGTGATGCCTCTTGTCGTCGTCGTCGTCGTCGAAGCTAAGGCTTTGGGATAATTTTCTTACTGTTTTATTTTTCAAATCACAATCATAATTTTTATTTGTCCACTATTTTTCGTTGCTTTTAAGAAATTTTTATTCTAAGAAACTACTTTCTACAGTTGCTTTCAAGAAAATTATTTTTTCCACCACATTTTTATAATCACTTTCATAAAATGCTACAGTCATCCTAAACGAACCCTAAATAAATCTTGGAGGAAGTATACATTAGCTAGGGTGGTAGCCATTAAAGTGGGCAAACTCTTAACACAAAATTTCTTCCGGCCGGACCTAACGCAAAAATGGCGAAGTACCCAGAAGATCACAACGTGAAGTCGTGAAGTATATACTTAAGAAGTATCTTATCAGCCAATTCAACAACTAAACTAGCCCTTGCCATGTGAAGAAATGAATTTTGTCGGCCCTCGCTCCTTCGGAAGTGGACGGAGGAGCTTCCTATTAGTTTTAACCAATTATTTTATGAAATAAGATGCGGTGAAAGTCCTGATGAAGGAAACCATTGACACTATCGTGAAATTCCAATAGCCATATATCTTTAGCTAGTATAGCCTTCCTCTGGCCTTCACAAAACGATAACCAATTTTCCAATGGGAAACTGAGAGACTTCTAAGAAGGTTAAGACGAAAAACTAAGTTCTCATCTGTCAATCACCCAAAGATCAATGGTCAAGTTGAAGTTGTTGTGCAATAAACATAGCGGAAATAAAAAATTAGAAATCACACAACACAATCAATCACAAAGAAGACGGCGATTTACGTGGTTCGGCGAAGATGCCTACATCCACAGAAAGGGGATGATGATTTCACAATATTGAAGAAACAAATAGGGATTATAATTGCTCTCAAGCTCTCATGCATACAATACAATAGCCCTCAGGCTCTATTTAAAGATTTAAAACAAAGCTACAAAGGAAATTTTAATTCATCTATAATATGGCAAAATCTAATCATGTCAATTAGATCTCCCAATCATGCTAATTAAATCTCTAAATTTATGCAATAATCAAATCCCCTAATTAATGCATCAATCAATCTCCAATCAAATCTCTAATCAAATCAAATAATTAGGAAAATAATCAGCTCCCCAATTAATACAATAATTAGTCATTAAAGCTTTTCAAAATAAAGCTTATTTTAGATTTGGAAATATTTCCAAATAAACAATCTCCACCTCATCTTTCACTTTTGAAAGTGGAAGATGAGAAACCAGGCTCCAATATCTGAACAATTGCACTCAGATAGTTGCCTACGTATCCCTCCTCTCAAGGGATCATGCCGAGCGTAATTCTTTAAAACAAATGGACAATCAGTCATGAGCCTGAATGTTCACCAAACTCCTACAGTAGGTGAACCTACTCACAACACCAACTAAAGACTTGTCCAATCTACAAACCAAGTCTTTTGACATTCCATATCCGGACAGTTGTAACATATAAATCTCTCTTTGCAATTCCCCATGTAAAAATTCGAGCTGCTCCAGAATCAAACTATAGTATACTACAAGTGCCAAGTGAACACAGGTCGAGGGATACTTAATCACTGGGGAGAACACTTCATCATAAGCAATCTCTTCATATTGCACAAAGCCCTTTATCACTAATCTAGCCTTGTACTGCACATCAACTCTATGAGATCCTTCCTTTTTTTGTCTACACCCAATTACACTCAATGGCTTTTCTTCCTGGAGGAAACTTCACCAACCTCCAAATAACATTCTTTTGAAGAAACTTCATCCTTAGCCTTCTTCCAAAGATCACCATCAGGATTGTTCACTGCTTCCTTATAGTGACTAGGAACTTCAACCTCTGCCTCCGTGGTTGAAAGTGCAAATGCAATGTAATCCCTCAACCAAACTGGTTTTGGGACATTCTAGTGCCTGGTCCTGTTCCTCGCAATAAATTCCTGAGCAGGAATCTCATTTTCAACATCATCTTCTACCTCATGATCTGCAGCTGAATAAGGTACTTGAGTAGAAGTGATCTGTCTTTGTGGAACAAATAGAGTTGCATCAAACTCTAACTTCTGTAGTGCATCTGTGGTCTCAGTAACTATCCACCTACTTAGAATCCTAAGGCTTCAACATATGCTCATCTCATCGAATGTAACAGCCCTACTAATGATAATCTTCCTCTTTATCAAATCATAGAGTTCGAAGCCCTTAACTCCATGCTTGAAGCCAATAAAGAATGCCTTCTTTATATGTGGTTCCGATTTATCATTCTGAATATAATAATAAGCTGGACATCCAAACGCTCTTAATTGTTCATAATCTCTAGTAGAATGCCCTAACCGTATCTCCGTTGAGACCTTCTTCTAAATAGCTGCAGAAGTCAAACGGTTCACCAAATGACAGGCATAGTCTATGGCCTCAACCTAACTTTCTCCACCAAATTTTGATTCATCCTCTCCGCCACCCCGTTCTATTGCGGTGTCTCTCTAACAGTGAAGTGGTGCTCTATCCCATATCTCTGGCACTCCTACAAGAATGCATCTGAAGTGTATTCGCCCTCATTGTCTGATTTGATACACCGGATCCTTTTGCCAGTCTGAGTCTCAATCCACTTCTTCCAAGGTCTGAAAATTTTCGGTACCTCGCTTTTGCGCCTTATGGTATACACACAAATATATATGTAGTAATCATCAATAAATGAGACAGTATCGTCGCCCGCCTAATGATGCTGTCTTCGTCGGGCCCCAAACATCTATGTGAATATACTCCAAGATACCATTTGTACAGTTGATGACAGTACCAAAGGATACCCATATTTTCTTGCCAAACACACAATGTTCACAGAAATCAAGCTTGCAGGTACTTGTTTCTTTAATCAATCATTGCTTCTCTAAAGTCATAAAAGAAGCCTCTTTAACATGAGCTAGCCGCATATGTCACAATATAGTGGCATCAAAAGAATCATCAACAACAGTAGCTATTCCAATTACTATTTTTCCTTAAAGGTAGTAAATATTATAGTGATGAACTCCTTTAAGAAAAACCAGTGCTCCATGATATATTTTCAGAACTCCTGTATGAATGGCTACCTCATAGCCCTTGGTCTCTAAAGCCCCAACAGATAGCAAATTCTTCCTGATATATGGAACGTGTCTCACATCAGCCAGCTCTCACAATACCATCATGCATTTTGATGAAGATGCTCCCTACATCAACTATAAGACAAGCCTGATCATTTCTTATGGTCACAACACTACTATCAAGCTTCTTGTAGATACAAAACCACTCTCTAGTGGAACAAATATGATAGTTAGCACCAGCATCCAGAATCCAGCATGAACCATCTGAATACAAACTCTGAGAAACTACAGATAATGATAAATCTGAATCTTCATCATGCTCTTCCAAGCTAAAGATTGTCTTAGCCTTAGTGGAAACTCCTTTTCCTTCTCCTTCAACTTCGGGCAAAATCTTTTCCTTCTCCTTCAACTTCGGGCAAGTCTAAGGAAGTCGGGCAATCTTCATCATGCCCAAAGTTGAAGGAGAAGTCGGGCAATCTTCATCATGACAAGTCTCTAAACAGAAAGCACACTGATTCTTCCCAAGACTACGACCACAAGACTTTCCCTATTTGTTGCTACCGCCCTTTTTATTCCTCTACTTTTCAAATCTATCTTGTTGGAGTGTGAGAGCCTCAACCGAATCCATCTTTGCAAATGATGCAGACAAAAATAAAGGAAAACTACAATTGCAAACAACTAGACATCTTCCTTAAAAAAAGAATAAGATTACAACAATAAAAGATATTTTTTCATAAATAAGACTAAACAAGACTCATGGACAACCTAAAGAAGCTTGAGAAGAAATATACAAATGGGGTGGACACTTGCGGAGAGAAGAAATAGATAAGAAGCCCGAGACGAAGTTCAAGAGGAGAAGAAGAAGAATGCTAGCTCGCAAGCTAGGAAAACCCACAGGTTTCACATTCCAAATATTTTCTTTCCAAAATCTTCTTCCCAATGTCACAAATCAGCCACAATATATAGGAGAGGAGAGGGAGCCAAACAGCCGCCCAACAAATCAATCAGAAAAGGGGAGGCAAAAGGCAGCATTTAACCCACGTTGGGAGCCCATGGGAAAAAGAAATCAGTCATAAATACTTGCAGGAACCGAACAGATAAAGCAGGAACCCGAACAGGCCAACCACGGGAAAATAAGGAACCGAACAGCAGCCAAGGATCGGGACAGGCAGAGGAAATGAAGGGCCAAAATAGGGAAATGAACCTGGACATCAATAATAAGCTGAAAAAGGCAACAGAACACAGCAGCTCCCTAATTAGGCAGCAAAACCCGAAATAGACAAGCCCAAACCAAGGAACCAAGTCAGCCCAAAAGCCAAGGCACCAAAGAAACTAAATTTCTGCCGACCCCCCCCCCCCTTGCCTACATCAAATTCTCCCCTGGTGGAGACTTCTCATCCTCTGATGAGATGACTTGAGAATTTGCCTGACGAGTTGAAGGTGCCAAATCTAAATCTTGAATCAAGGCTTTTTGTACATAAGTGCATCTTCATCTGAAGTTTGTATAACTCATTTTGAATCGGATTGGTAGAACTACCTTCGGATGGAATCCAGCTGCTTATTAGACTTCTTTCATCAAAATTTGTTGGTTGACTTTCACCCACAATAGATTCAATGTCATCTTGATTTTGGTCTATTACAAAAGAACAAGACACAAGCAAATAAACAACTCACACGACTAACCTAGGATATACTAACCTAGGCTCTGACACCAAATTGATGCAATCAAAAATAAAGGACAACTACGATTGCAAACAACTAGACGTCTTCCTTAAAAAAGAATAAGATTACAACAATAAAAGACCTTTTTTCATAAATAAGACTAAATAAGACTCATGGACAACCTAAAGAAGCTTAAGAAGAAAAATACAAATGGGGTGGACACTTGCGGAGAGAAGAAATAGATAAGAAGCCCGAGACGAAGTTCAAGAGGAGAAGAGGAAGAAGGCTAGCTCGCAAGCTAGGAAAACCTACAAGTTTCACATTCCAAATATTTTCTCTCCGAAATCTTCTTCCCAATGTCACAAATCAGCCACAATATATAGGAGAGGAGAGGGAGCCAAACAACCCAAATAGACGCCCAACAAACCAATCAGAAAAGGGGAGGCAAAAGGCAGCATTTAACCCACATTGGGAGCCCAAGAGAAAAAGAAATCAGCCATAAATACTTACAGGAACCGAACAGACAAAGCAAGAACCTGAACAGGCCAACCACGAGAAAACAGGGAACTGAACAGCAGCCAAGGATCGGGACAGGCAGAAGAAACGAAGGGCCAAAATAGGGAAATGAACCTGGACATCAATAATGAGCTGAAAAAGGCAACAGAACACAGCAGCTCCCCAACTAGGTAGCAAAACCCGAAACAGACAAGCCAAACCAAGGAACCAAGTCAGCCCAAAAGCCAAGGCACCAAAGAAACTAAATTTTTGCCGACACCCCCCCCCCCCCCCCCCCTTGCCTACATCAGCAAATTCCACGTCCCGACATTGAAACTTGTGATTTAACAATACAGTAGCCACCTCACCATAGTTCAAGACCTCATTCCCATGAATGAGTGTCATCGTGAAGTTTTCGTACTCATCTAGAAGCGAATTCAACAGGAGGGCATTGTCTTCATATCTAATATCCTCATCCATATTCAAAAGATATGTCCAAAACTTTTATGAAGTCATTCAAATGCTCATCAATTATAACCCCATGTCTCATCTAAAATATGTAGAGCTAGTGTTTCATATGGAGACAATTCTCCATGCTCTTCGTCAGATACTTGTTCTCCAAAGTTTTTCACAACTTCATTACAGAAGCCTCCATCATCACCCATAGACAATTTCTAATCAAGCCACAAACACTCTAGTTCATCTTAAGCTAATATCTCTCTAAAATCTCCTCAAGATGTTTATCACTCTCCAGAACTTTCTCCAGATTCAAAAAATACATCGCATCCATCACCTCACATTGCCACATGCGAAAGTTTTTTTTACCGTCAAATTTTGTCACATCAATCTTAACGAGATATGTAACCACCTGATGAATCAATGTCTTCTCCACCGTCAAGGTGAATGTATCCATGACTCCATTGGATCTCATAGCCTCCACCAAATTGCAGCTGACTCACGTAGCCAGAATTACACCAATCCAGCTCAGTAACAATCCGGAATAAAAATCAACAGCCTTTGCTTGCTCGATCTGACCAGATTATGTCTCAGAGATTTGCTCCTGTTCTTCAAACCGCCGCTGGAAATCTCCCCGAAATCTGGCTCTGATACCAATTTTTGTGCGAATACAGCGGAAACAATAAATCAGAAATCACACAACACAATCAATCACAAAGAACACGACGATTTATGTGGTTCGGCGAAGATGCCTACGTCCACAGGAAGGGTATGATTATTTCACTATAATTGAGAAAAAAATAGGGATTACAATTACTCTCAAACTCTCATGCATACAATACAATAGCCCTCAAGCCCTATTTAAAGATTTGGAACAAAGCAACAAAGGAAACATTAATTAATGTTATAATATGGCAAAATCTAATCATACTAATTAGATATCACAATCATGCTAATTAAATCTCCCAATTTATATAATAATCAGATCCCCTAATTAATGCATCAATTAAATCTCTAATCAAATCAATTAATTAGGAAAATAATCAACTCCCAATTTAATGCAATAATTAGCCATTAAAGCTTTCTAAAATAAAGTTTATTTTAGATTTGGAAATATTTCCAAATCAATAGAAGTAACTAAAAAATTTATAATGAACCTACTAAAGCGTAAGCGCTCCTGCTAAGGAGGGATGCTGAGTGGGAGATCATCCATACTCTAGGCCCATTGCATGGTGCCATCGAGGCAGCAACCATCACCAACAAAACTTTGTTCGCACTTGCCTTTGGAGTCTAGGTCATCACTCCTACCGAGATCAGCAAATTCAACCGGATCCAAACAATCACCACTAGTATTACTGAACAAACCATGCAAGATGCTCTTGATTTCTTTGAAGAACAGCAGATGGAGGTACCTAAATGCATTAACACCTGAAAATTCGAGTTGACCACTTCCTCAACATGCACCTACGGCTTAAAGGTTTTCGAACGGACAAACTAGTACTAAGAAAGAAGCTAGTTCATGAGAAGAAGTGGGAAGTTTGCTCCGATTTGGTCAAGCTCATTTCATCATCAAGGCAGTTTGAGGATCAAACTACAATTTGTACAGTTGCGATGTTTAGAAGTTGCCTCGAACGTGAAATGGTAAATACCTTAGGTTGTTCTATGCTAGGGGATGCTAATATTGTTGTAAACTCAACTGACTTGGATCTTTCCAAATGAGTGAAACTAAGACTTTCACCTAAAAGTTTGGATCACATAAAAGAACATGTTGTTTCAAGGTTGTAAATACGCTTTCTCAAACCATTTATTTGACAAATTTAGATTCAAAATTGTTTTCCCTACAATTAGAACATGACAAAGTAGCTAATGAAATCGTCAATCAATCTCTTGCCAAACAACTGATCAATGATGATTGATGCCCTAGCTTCCTCAACTTGCTTTGAAGAAGCTCCAAATGAGATAGAGATACTCAAGATCCTTACATCTCTTCCTCTTGAAACTTGCATGCAATTCTTCCTCTTGAAGCTTGTGTGCAATTGTTTCTCCTGATCTCTCCACGAATCACACGTAAGGCCTCTCTCTCACTCATGCTCGCGACTCCAGCCCTCGATCTCTCCTCACAACTCTCTCTCTCTCTCTCTCTCTCTCTCTCTCTCTCTCTCTCTCTCTCTCTCTCTCTCTCTCTCTCTCGCGATTCCACACGCTCATGTTTTACACAATACCCCCTCTCTTTGGTTAGGGCCCCACCTGCATAAATAAAGGAAAAACAAACCAAGAAACAAAGATAAGGCAACATAAGTGGCTATAGGCTAAACTATACAAGAGCAAACTTGATTAGTAATAGAATTTAATTTAATTTTGAATCAAATAGTAGCTATAATTAAATTTATCAATTTGCACTAACATTTTTTACTAATCATGTTTGGTCTTGTATAGGTTATACTATAGCCACTTTTGTTGCCTTCTCTTTTATAGCTTATACTCATGACCGAGGGCTGGAGTCACGAGTTTGAGCAAGAGAGAGAGGCCTCACATGTGACTCATGGAGAGATCAGAAAGAAAAAATGCACACAAGCTTTAAGAGAAGAGAGATAAGAATCTTGAGTATCTCATCTCATTTGGAGCCTCTTCAAAGCAAGTTGAGGAAGCTAAGGCATCATCATTGATCAACTATTTCGCAAGAGATCAATTGAAGATGGAAACAGATAGAAAAGCAATGGTTATTCTTTAGTTTGGCAAGACTCGATGAGGTTATATCCTTCATAAATCTTTTATATAAGAAATTTGTGTTTCTTTCAAAACCTAGAACTCTAAATGTTGTAATGTTCATGTAATAGAGTGTACAAATTAAAAAAATCATAAGCCCTCTTTCTCCCCATGGATGTAGACACATACGTGCTAAACCACATAAATCCCTTATTTTCTTGTGGCTGATTTCTGATTTTCCGCATTAATTTTTGTTTACAAGAAGTTTAGATTCTTGTTTAGGAATTTTATATAATCTTACTTGTTTTTGGCGAGAAGCTTGATTCCCTTTGTAGTTGAATGATTGTTTGTAAGGTTACAACTATATCTTACTTATTAATTAAATGGTTAATACTATTTGTTTTGCAAATGTCAATCAATTAATCTTTTGATTGTTGGCAAGTATCTAATAGGAAACAGTTGAAGATCTCAAGAATTTCCTAGCAATCTTTGGAAAACAGCGAGAATTCTCCACAAAAATCCGCACAAAACCAGGAAAACAGTAGGTAATATGTATTATTTGATGAAATAGAAATGGAAAATACCAAGATACAATTGATCCTCTATTTCGAGAGGAGGATCTATCTCTCCCAAATCTCTAGGCGCGGTTAGAGCCCAAAAACCTAAACCTAAGAGATCGCAAATTTCAGCCAAATTCAAGATGCCCTAACCCTAGAAAAACAAACTATTTAATGCATACAATCCAAAAGTAAATCTTTAATCAGTCCCTACATTCAAATTTCCCTCCTAACTCCCCACAAAAATTCTTCCTAAACAGCTCGGTTGGCTCGAGCATGTGTTCGGTGCGTACAGGAGTTGGAAGTTCTGCCTGTTTCGTCCGTAAGCCGGCCCCGTATGGACCAGTTGGACCGGTCTAACAATACTCCCCTCCCAAAACCCCACCTTGTCCTCAAGGTGGAACGAACGAATTTGCTGCTGAAGCACTTGACTAATACCATTGTATTCAAAAATGGGCTGACACTAGGTCGAACGATCCTTGCCTCGAGCATCACCTTGATTAATCTCTCAATCTCTTCGTTCTTGATTTGGGGATGACAGTATAAACGAACACTAATAGGTGGAACTCCTTCCTTCAAGATGATAACATACTCATATTTCCGCAAAGAATTCAACCCTTGAACTTGCTGTAACGCCTCTCGATACTGTTGTAGGGGTGGTAGAATCATATTTGGCGCTTCTATCTTCTCCCCATCTTTTTCTACTTTCAAATTCTATAGCTCCACTAAAAGTCTCACTCCTTCACCATTTCCTCTCCTTGGAAGTGGCTCCAAAAGTGGCATCTCCTCTTCTTCCCCCATTATTTTCACCTCCTGATTCTCCCTCATTATCCCTATATTAGAGTTAATCCCATTTTCTTGTCCGGTCAACAATGCTCTCACCTCCGATGTTGTCGGTTTGGTTTGGTTCTCAAGCAGATTCTTTATCATCTCCTCCATGATAGCAAATTTCTCATCGATCTTCTCATGGATGGTTGAAAATAGCTTTTTGAAATTTGAAATCTTCTCTACACAATCTGATTTCAATTGCTCAATCTCGCCTTCCAATACTTTTACTTTTCTTCCAGTCATAGGTGCCCGGATCGAACAACTCTGATACCAATTTTATAGGAAACACTTGAAAATCTCAAGAATTTCCTAGCAATCTTTGGAAAACAGCGAGAACTTTCCACAAAAATCCGCATAAAACAAGGAAAATAGTAGGTAATTGGTATTACTTGATGAAATAGAAACGAAAAATACCAAGATACAATTGATCCTCTATTCGAAAGGAGTATCTATCTCTCCCGAATCTCTATACGCCACTAGAGCCCAAAAACCTAAACCTAAGAGATCTCAAATTTCAGCCAAATTCAAGATGCCCTAACCCTAGGAAACAAACTATTTAATGCATACAATCCAAAATGAAATCTTTAAATAGTCCCTACATTCAAATTTCCCTCCTAACTCCCCCGAAAATTCTTCCTAGACAGCTCGGTTGGCCCGAGCGTGCGTTCGGCGCATACAGGAGGCGGAAGTTTTGCATGTATCGTCCGTAAGCTAGTCCCGACCAGTCTAACAGTATCTCATAGTTAGTTTAGTGAAAAATGTATTTTTAATTAATTGATAATTAATTAATTAACTTGCTAATTTTATTACTAAAAATAAAATGAACTAATTCCTTATTTACATAAATCTAAATTTCATTAGGTACTTTATCATGTTGTAATCATAGGCAAAATAAATTTGAATTTAAATCTTGCATATAAATTGTTTGCGTGTGCATAGTTGCAACCTTGAAACAACAAGTGCTTTTACATGATTCAAACCCTTAGATGAAAGTCTTAGTTTCACTTATTTAGAAAGATCCTGAGTTAGTTGGGTTTACAATAGTATTAACAGGGGAGCCTCACTTTCTTAAACCCTCAAACCTCCTCCTGAAGAACAAGCAATAAGCTTGAGAAGAAGACATGCTAGATAGTTCTTGGTCGCATAAGGCTTGACACTACCTTACCCGGGCAAAATAAGACCCATTGGATCTGATTGGACAGAATCCAACCTAGGCAAACTTAAGTTACATAATGACTCATTGAATCGAGTCACCAAATCGACTTTTACATGGCGAAATAAATGTATCATCAGATATCCCAGTAATATTGACTTCTCAAACCCACTTTATTGGACTTTAGTTCCATCTCCTTCTCCTGACTTCATATTTCACAATCTGTGATAAACCCTACTAATCTTCAAATAATTCGCGTCATGACTAGGCTTTACTTATAATTTGAAGCGAGTCATTTCACATTTACAAGTTCAACCATTCACTCATTCTACTTAGCGCTTTGTGATATCTCAGGAATGCATATATACCTATGGCTTACCGGCGTCAATGAGTTTTATTGCTTTGACACAAATCATTAAAAAAAAATTTTAATGCTCTTGTATGGTTTTATAGGAAATTTTATGCATGAAAGAGTATTACCTTCCACCAATAATGACACCGCCAAGCCAACACCTGAGGTGAACAACTAGCTTAGAGGAATCACTATCTGCATATTTTTGGCTCAAGGAAGACCGTGAGTCTAGGATGACTAAAAGGTCCAAAGCATTCTAGGAGAAACTCCCCTACCATCAAAAGCCATTTGGGGATGCCCCTTAAGCAAAGTCTACCCCATGGCCGCCATTTTTGGCAAACATTAGAGCAGCTTGATAAGTTAAGCCTTATGGCAAGGTATTTTGGTTGATTGCCAGTCATATTTGTCAATGGAGCAAAATGACGCACGTCATGACAGAAGGCGCAGCGCGGCGCACCTACGGCTTTAGTTGCATGGCGCGGCGCACATATTCAAGTTGGCACGCCCCATGTGTAGAAATGACACACGACGGGCACAATTTGAATTGTAAAGATTTTTTAATATAATTATAAATAGTTTTTAATATTTATATATTTTAATTTCTAAAATAATGTGATAATTAATTTTAAAATTATTTGATATGATTAAAATAATTTAGTAAGGTTTTATTAGACTTTATTTTAGTAGAAATTTTGGACAAACTTGAAGCTCACTTTAATAATTTGGACTTTGGACTATAAACATATTCCACCAAGCCTTACCTAACTTAATTGATACTCTAAAACATAAAATAATTTTTATAATTATTTTTTATTTTGCGCCGTGTTCAAAATGGCAGACGCCACGCCGTGCGCCGTTGCGTCATGCTACGCCATTCATCATTGACAAATATGTTGCCAGTAAGGAAAACCAAGTTGAAGCTAATAAATATGAATGGTAAAGAAGTTGCAAGCCAATGACCTATGCAAGGAAAATGCCATAGGACAAGGCCTCAATTGTTCATAGAGAGAGACTCTCCCTAAACATCGAAGGCAATGGGGAAGCTTAGCTTTCCCAACAAACAATGAGGAAACATGATTCAGTGAACTGTGAGAAATCGATCATCAATTACAACACTTTCAAAAACATTAGAAGTCTCTCAAAGACGAGAACTCCGTGGAATAAAAAAAGGCCACTCCACCAAATTTGAAGACAAATATATAAGTATAGGAAAGACCTTGTAACAAGTACATTAAGCACGAGTTGATGCAATGATTAGAGATCTCATGATAATATTGTTATTTATGTGCCATAAGATTTGAAATGATAAGGCATCTTTTACAAGTATTAGACCTCTGACATTAAACCTCCAACCAAATGACATAACTTGTCATCATCAATATTACAAAATATTAGACTTTCCACCCACCACGATATTAATGAACTCACAATCTGTGCAAAGTCATGTGAATATTAGAATGCTTAATGAAAAAAATGAAAAGGGAAAATCCATCCATTACATAAAAACTCTCTTTTACAATTAGTAGAGCTCTATGAGCTAGCAATTTAGACACGCTCAATCCATAACTTAAAAAATCCTCTTTTACAAGTACTAGAGCTCTATGAGCTAGCATTTTAGACAAGTTAGACCGGCCACAACATTTTAAAAATAATAATACTCTGATCGATTGGATCTCGATCACAAAAAGCACTAAAGTGTGGAAAATGGAAGCTATAGAGCTTAAAATGAGGGGAAAGCGCAATGTCTCGTTTTCCACACTCAACCATCCATGTGTTATGGTTATAGGTTAGAGACCTGTGATTCTTAGAATACAAGATCATTTTTTCTAAATTTACTAGAACCACCAAGCCACAGTATGTTAAAGGTGAAAACTCTATCAACCGCTTATTCCTACTTATGCCAGATCAAGCCAATTTGCCTTACACTAGCCTATAAACCCATCTTCTTCTAATCGGCAAAAGCATGAGGCCTGACCATCTTCCTAACAATAACCCCTCAGTTCATTCTCATAAGTCCGACTTGGCCTCATCTGTGCTCCTGTTTGTATCGTTCCAATTGCATCAATAATCATTGTCGTTGGCATGCACTAGTGTGTGGTCTCTACTAAATATCTCCTAGTATGTGCTTGTGAGAGTTAGAGAAAGTAAAGTAATTCCATTCATCCACAAGGTAGCAGTACAGGAGTTTATATAAGCCCAGTAATGGCAGAACAGTAAAATAATGTAAGATAAGAGAAGCGCGTGCTAACAGCCTCCCTCAAATTAAACATTCAATGAGTGAATGGTTAATTTGGAACGAAGAAGTTGGAAGCGCGTGGAAGAAAACGGTTTAGTGAGTATGTCTGCGATTTGATCTGTGGATGATATATGTTGAATGTTGATGTTGCCAGTGGAGATGTGTTGGCGAATGAAGTGATAATCTATTTCAATGTGCCTTGTCCGAGCATGAAAGACTGGATTCTTGGCTATGGCGATAGCGGAGATGTTGTCGCAGTGGATGGTCGTTGGAGATCGTTGCTCGAGATTCAGTTCTGCAGTTAGGCGACGAAGCCAAAGGACTTCGGAGGTGGCGGCGGAGAGCGCCCTGTACTCAGCTTCGGTTGAAGATTTGGCGACTGTGACTTGTTTCTTGACCGTCCAGGAGATTAGATGCGGGCCTAGGAAGGTGTAGAAGTCGAAGATAGATTTCCGATCGGAGGTGTCGGAAGCCCAGTCAGCGTCGGTATAGGTGCGAAGTTGGAAGTCACCAGGTATGATGGGCAGGCCGAAAGATAATGTGCCTTTGATGTAGCGAAGAATATGTTTGATACTTTGAAAATCTTGGACGGTTGGCTGCTGCATGTGTTGACAGACCTGATTTGTGGCAAAGGCGATGTCGGGGCGAGTTATGGATAGATATTGGAGCGATCCCGCAAGATGACGGTAGAAGGAAGGATCAGAAAAGAGCGTTTGGTTGTTGATGAGGTGTTTTGACGTGGGAGCTATAGGGGTTGATGACGCCTTGCATTCTGCGAAACCTGTTTCGTGTAGGAGCTTGGATGCATAATGTTCTTGAGTGAGAAAATAGCCCTTAGCTGTTTGAAGAACTTGAATGCCTAGGTAGAGAGATATCTGTCCAAGCTGCTTGAGATCGAAATGTGAGTGAAGTTCTTGTAGAATCTTGCTAATGTGGGCGGAGTCACTCCCTGTAATAAGAATGTCATCCACGTATATCAGTATGTAGATGGTAATATGCGATTTATTTAGAATAAGAAGTGAAGGGTCGGAACGACTAAACCCGAATCCGCGAGTTTGAAGAAAGCTTGTGAATTTCTGGAACCATTGGCGTAGGCCGTAGAGCGATTTATGTAATTTGCAGACAGAGTTAGGTAATTGAGGATCCACAAACCCGGGTGGTTGGCGCATGTAGATGTCGTCAAGGAGATCACCGTGCAGGAAGGCATTCGAGACGTCTAACTGTTGTATTTGCCATTTTCGGTTGACGGCTAGGGTGAGCAACGTGCGAATGGTTGTCATCTTGGCGACCGGGCTGAACGTTTCTGTGTAATTTTCACCTAATATTTGATCATAGCCCAAAGCGACAAGTCGAGCTTTATGTCTGTCTACTTGACCTTTAGGGAGCAGTTTGGTCTTGTAAGTCCACTTGCATCCTAGAATGCGTTTGTTAGGCGGTATTGGGACAAGTGACCAGGTGCCTTGTTTCTTGAGAGCAGTGAACTCGTCTGCCATGGCTCGGCGCCAGTGATCGTGTTTGGCAGCTTGATTGTAAGTGGTAGGGGTGGGAGAAGGGGTTGGTTGGCTGAGGAGAGTAAATATAGGATTGGGTTTGAAGATTCCTAACTTGGAGCGAGTCTGCATTGAATGGGTTGAAGGTTGAGTATGAGACGTTGGAGGAGTGGGAGCAGGTCTGGTGATAGGTTCGGTATTGAGAAGAGATGAAATTTGAAGCTGAGATGGTTCGTGTGTGTTGGAGAGGGATGGAGGAGCAGAGTCTCGATGGGTGTGAGAGTGAGATATGGTGGACATGGGAACAAGAATGAGGGGAGAGGAGACCTGTTGCGGAATCTGAATGTTAGAAGGGAGTACGGCTGAAGGTGAGTGAAAAGGAAAAATGCTTTCATGGAATACAACGTGCCTGGATATGTGAGTTTTGTGGGTGGTGAGGTTGTAGCAGTTGTATCCGTGATGATTGGTGGAATACCCAATGAATATGCATTGTTGGGATCTAGGGGTGAACTTGTTAGTGGTGTAGGGTTGGAGCCAAGGATAGCACAGGCAGCCAAAAGAGCGAAGATGAGAATAGCTTGGGAGTTTGTTGTGAAGAGCTTGGTAAGGTGAATTTAGGGAAATTGATTTGCTGGGAAGGCGATTTATTAGGTGAGTTGCAGTGGAAACGGCCTCAGCCTAGAATTGATTGGGAAGGTTTGATGCGTGTAGAAGGGTGCGAGTAAGGTCCAGAAGATGTCTGTGTTTACGCTATGCAACTCCGTTCTGTTGAGGTGTGTGAGGACAGCTTAATTGTTGTATGATGCCGTGATCTTGAAGGAAGGTTTTAAACGCAGTGCTGGTAAATTCGCCTCCACCATCGGAGCGAAGGATTTTTGGAGTGGTGGAGAATTGTGTGCGCACAAGACTGCAAAACAATTTAAACTTTGTGAAAGTTTCATGTTTATTATGCATAAAGTATATCCAAGAGAAACGCGTGAAATCATCAATGAAAACAACATAATAACGAAAACCAGTTAGGGAGACAGTTTGAGCTGGCCCCCACACGTCCGAGTGAATAAGTTCAAACGGAGAGGAGGTGGTAGATTGGCTTTTATTAAAAGGCAGTTTGTGGCTCTTTGCCATATTACAAGAATTGCAGAAAAAAGATAAAGGAACATTTTTGCATTCAGGAATACAGTTTGCTAAAACAGAGAGAAGCTGTTTGTTCGGGTGGCCGAGGCGAGCGTGCCAAACGTGAGAAGATGTCGTGCTGGCCTGAAGAGCTGTTGGGGAGATGCTAGGTGTGACTTTGAGCTGGTAGAGGCCGTTAATAAGATGGCCACGAAGTAGCAGGTGCTGATCCTGAAGATCCTTAATTTCAAAACCATTAGGATCAAATGTTATAGAAATGGAATTATCGGTAGTTAATTTGGAGACAGAAAGAAGATTATGTGTGAGTGCAGGAACATGTAGGAGATTGCAGAGTCGAAGCTTACGAGGGGTTTCCGGTAGCGGAAGCAAACCTTGACCATAGTTGTGATTGGGTAGTGTAGAGCCGTTGGCAACCGAGACTGCTTCGCTGACTTGATAGACGGAAGGTTGCTGAATGTTCGAGCTGTCCGACGTCAAGTGGGAGGAGGCGCCGGAATCAAGCACCCAAGATTGAGTCGGCGGCTGTGTCGGTTGAGCTAGCATTGCGCGAGGACCATTGGTTGTGGTTGGGGCATATTTGAAATTACATCTATGCCAGCAGTTAATGGCAAGATGACCTGTCTTGCCGCATATTTGACAGGTGGGACGGGTATTGGAGGTGCCGTACAAGAGAGGAGGTGAAGGTCCTGATCCTGAGGATGGAGACGATCCATTCTTGTTCTTGAAGAATCTTTTTGATCGACGATCCCGAGCTTGGGTTTGGGGAGCGGCGTAGAAAGCGGTAGCAGACTGTCCAGCTGATTGTTCTTTATGAAGATCTTGATTAACATGAATCTCTTCGCTGCAAAGAAGTGCGTAGAGCGAGTCGAGATCGGCGGGAAGAGAAGAGGTGCGAATCGCGGTCTTAAAAGAGTTGTATGCGGGCGGGAGGCCATCAAGGATATACAATACGATGTCCTCCGGATCGATCTTTGTCCCGGAAGCGGCTATGTTGTCCACGATGGTTTTTATGTTTGTGAGGTATTGTTGCATAGAGAGATTGTTCATTTGAACGGCATGTAATTCTTTCTTGAGTTGTAGAACGCGAGATCGACTTGAAGATTGCAGTCGCCGTTCAAGAACAGCCCAGATGTCGTGAGTTGAGGTGGAGGTGATGACGTATGGGAGGAGGGCGGGGGAAATTGTGGAGAAAAGGGCGGACATGAGGTTGCTATCGATGAGTTTCCACCGAGCATGTTCTTGAGAAGTAGGATCAGAAGGCGACTGTGACGAGCCCGTAAGATGGCCGGCGTAGCCATTTGCGGAGAGATGTTGAGAGATTTGGATTCGCCAGATTGCATAATTGTCCGTGGTCAGCGAATGAGGAATGAGATTCTTGATATTGGATATAATGAATTTGAGTGGTGCTGGGATGATGCATTCGGCTGACGGGTCGGCGAGCGTGGAGGAAGCGGGAGGGAGGGAAGAAGTTGATTCTTGATCTCCCATTTCCGGCTCTTGATACCATGTGAGAGCTGTTAGAGAGGAGAAGGAAGAAATGAAAACAGAGAGAATGCTAGAGAGATGAGAGAAAGTAAAGTAATTCCATTCATCCACAAGGTAGCAGTACATGAGTTTATATAAGCCCAGTAATGGCAGAACAGTAAAATAATGTAAGATAAGAGAAGCGCGTGCTAACAATGCTAACATCCACTCCTCAATATTTCTCTGGTCCTAACAACCTTCAAACAATCCACCTAACATCAATGGCTCATGAACACCTTTCAGCCACCAGATTGTGAATTTCAAAACCTAGCATATTACTAAAGTGGCATGACCCTCAAAATTTTATTTGCTCATAAAATGTCGTCATTATCCCTAGATCCTTTTTGAGCAACCTTAGCCAATAAATGGAACCTGTTTAAACTTGTAATACTGTTGGTTTGGAGTTGGGTTATTTGGAGATTGATGCAAAAAATATATCATATAGACATTAAAGTCTTACTACCACCTTTATGTATTAATTTTCCCCCTAATATGGATAAGTACACAACTTTAAATCAATTCTTAATTATAGTGGAACTCTCTAACCTCTACAAAGTTTCATATTGCCTCGGGTGCTCCCTCTACCACGTCATTCATTGGACGTAAGATGAGAAATCAACGCTCGTCATAAGCATGTGGTGATACACTGAATGTTTGGAACGACTTGCACCAAATATCAAGGAGATCCTTTGCTAGCAATTCGCACAACCAATTAAATCAGGAACATTTAAGAGGGTGAGATGAGATCTTACGCATACTAGTAACATACACCCTCTCTCCAAACTAATATTTCCAATAATGTTGATCTTTGGTCTTGTTAACATATTTGACAAACTATGTTCATTTCAACCATCATATCAACCACCTCCTTCATTCTGGGCAAGGTGAGTTCAAGTTTCATAAAGCCTAGAAATCCGTGTCTCACTTAAGATGCTGCCAACAACAACGTTAGGTATAGCTGATTTTTTTCATCTGTAATACATAAGCATTTTTGCCGGAGAAAACCTATTTTACCCGCCTGCAGACCACTAAACTCAAATTCAAGTTGAGATTTGAAAACCGTTCTCGCAAACTGCCAAGCAGGCCATTTCATTTATGATTTTTTTGCTCCATTATATATGACCGCACCTTGGAGTTCCTGCAATTAATTATAAGAGATTGTGGTACCCTAAGGACATCCTCAGGAAAGTTAGAACTATGAATATTATCATAATAAGATGCATGAAACTACCTTCTTTGCCAGAAACAGCATCAATATGGACTGGTGTGCTTTTACAACATCCTCCTACTAAATAACAACCTGACAGAAGATTATAATTGCAAGGTGTTAGACCGGCCCAAGGGGGGCCGGCTGAACCGGTCCCTAGTGGACCGGTTTTGGTTTACAGGAGGAGGGCTCAAGGGGGATGGAACTAAGGGTGAGGGGGGCGGCTAAGTAGATGGGACCCACACTTTAATTAAGCATTGTATTGGGGGGATTTTTCAAATTAGGGGCTGTTTAGGGATTAAACTTTTGTCCTTTTGCTTTTACTATTCTTGTCTTGTTAGGGTTAGGGTTATCTTGAATTTTGTAATCTGAATTTGAGATCTTGGTGTTGGTTTTGGGCTCTAGATTTTGGCTAGAGATTTGGAGAGTTGAATCTTCCTCTTGAATTAAAGATTCTTTGTATCTGGTTGTTTCTTTTCCCTCTACTATCGAATTTCAAGTGTTTTCTCCCTAATTTTCCTACAGGTTTGGCAAAAATCGCTGAAATTCTGCTATGTTTTTTCCATTATCTTGGGTTGTTTCCTATCAAATTGGTATCAGAGCACGTTGATCTAAGGGATATCAATGGCTGGAATGAAGGTTAAAGTATTGGAGGGAGAACTTGGGCAACTCAAATCAGATTTTGAGAAAAGGATTTCTGATTTTCAAAATCAGATCGCATCCGTTAATGAAAGGATGGAGAAAAAGTTCGCCATAGTGGAAGATATGTTGAAGAAATTGCTAGAAGCTAAACCCAATCCGGCGACATCGGAAGCAAAGGAAACTACCGGCGGCCATGGAAGAGGTGGGAACCCTAACATGTTTAGGGGAAGGGAAAATTCAGAAGTGGAGATCTTGGAGGGTGAAGACGGAATGCCTCCTCTAGAACCACTTCCTAGGGAGGAGATGAGCATTAGCTACAAAAGAAGGGGTGCTGATTTTGTGAGGAGAGGAGAAGATTTCGATCACAGGGGTGCTGATTTTGAAAGAAGAAGAGGGGATTTTGATGAAGGGTTTGGATATAATCGCCGAAGGGAAGATCGTAACAACTGGGGAGCACCTCCTCCTCGAGGAATGGGAGGCTATGGAAGATTCAAGGGAAACGGGGGTGACCCGAAAGTGAGGAAATTGAAGATGCCCATCTTTGAGGGCGAGGACGTACATGGCTGGATCTACAAGGTGGAACGATACTTTACAGTCAACAGATTAACAGAGGAGAAATTGACAACTGCAGGACTGTGCTTAGAAGGGAAGGCACTGGCATGATACTAATGGCGGGACATGAGGCGACCCATTCGGAGCTGGAGGGAGTTCGAAGATTGTTTACTAGAATGTTTCCGAACCAGTAGGGGAGGAGACTTCTATGAGCAGTTTTTCGCCCTGACACGGGAGGGGACCGTGATAGAGTACTATGACAGGTTCGAGTACCTTGCTAGTAGGCTAGATCGACTCTCATAAACAGTATAAGAGAAAAATTTTATGAAGGGGCTTAAACCGGAGATCCGAGCAGCAGTTAGGATGATGAGGCCACGAGACTTGAGGGAAGCCATAGAGCTAGCACAGTTGGTGGAGGACCAGAAGTATCTGGAGAGGGGAGCTAAAGCGAGCAACTCAGGGGGGTCATATAGGATGACCACTACCTTTTTAGCTCCCGAGGGGCCTGCACCAGGGAGTGTGAGAGAAGTACCAAGAGAGAAAACTAGAGGAGGGGGTAATTTCAAGAAGCTTACTGAGAAGGAGATGCAGGAAAAGAGTGCTAGGGGGTTGCGCTTCAGATGTGACGAGAAGTAAATGCCAGGGCATAGGTGTAAGAACTGAACTCTTCAGGTTCTCACCATCTGTGATGACAAGGAAGCTGAAGAGGGAGGTAAGAGTGGGTTAGTGGTGGAGGAAGAAGAGAAGTTGCATCTGGATGTTGTAGAAGTCTTTCTAAACTCTGTGGTGGGATTTACCCCGAATCACACCATGAAAGTGAAGGGAGAAACAGTAGATAGAGAGGTGGTGGTGCTAATAGACAGTGGGGCAACCCACAATTTCATCTCCAATCAGATTGTCAACCTGTTGGGAGTGAAATTAGTGGATACAGGTGTCTATGGGGTGATGATGGGCACGGGGAAGGTGGAGCTGGGTAGGAGTATGTAGGGGAGTGGTGCTGACCATTCAGAGGATCCAGGTGAGGGAGGATTTTCTTCCTTTTGGAGTTGGGGAGCACTGATGTCATCCTGGGAATGAAGTGGCTACAGATCTTGGGAGATACCAAGGTAAATTGGGGAGCACTGAGGATGCAGCTGGTAGTAGGGGGAGGAGGATGGTTATTCAGGAGGACATCGGGCTGTCCAAAGCAGGGGTATCTCTCAAATCCTTGATTAGGACCATACGGGAGGTGGGAGGAGGATTTTGGATGGAGTTGTAGCGCCTGGAAGGAGTCAAACTGAGGGATGAGGGAGACATTCCTACTACAATATAGCCACTCATACAGCATTTCAATGAGGTTTGTCAACCTCCCCAGGGTCTACCTCCGCAAAGAGAGCTCGAGTATGCCATTACCTTGAAGGAGGGAGTGTCACCGATCAGTGTTCGGCCATACTGATACCCACAGATTCAAAAGGATAAGATTGAGAAATTAATCCGTGAAACGTTGGAGGCGGGGATCTCTAGTCCTGTTTTGCTGGTCAAGAAGAAGGATGAAAGCTGAAGGTTTTGTGTGGACTGCTGAGCCTTAAACAAGGAGACAGTGCCGGATAAGTTCATATTCCTGTGATTGATGAGTTACTAGATGAGTTGTATGGAGCAGCGATGTTTACTAAGCTAGACTTGAAGTCAGGCTACCACCAAATCAGAATGAAAGGGACAAATGTGCAGAAGATAGCTTTTAAGACACACGAGGGGCACTATGAGTTCCTAGTGATGCCGTTTGGGCTTACTAACGCCCCTACTATTTTTCAGTCTCTGATGAACAAGGTGTTCAGGACATGCCTCCGGAAGTTTGTCTTGGTTTTCTTTGATGACATCCTGGTATATAGAAAAACCGAGGAGCATCTGGAGCACTTGAAGGTGGTTTTAGGAGTTCTACAGGAGCATCAGCTGAGGGCCAACCTGAAAAAGTGCAGCTTCGTACATGCGAGGGTGGAGTATTTGGGGCATGTGGTATCCCAGGAGGGAGTGGCTGTTGATCAATCCAAAATAGAGGCAATGCAGAAGTGGCCTCTGCCAAAGAACCTGAGGGAGTTGAGGGATTTCCTTGGGTTGACTGGCTATTATAGGATATTTATGAGGGGATACAGTACTATAGCTTGGCCCTTGACCGAGCAACTGAAGAAGGATAGTTTTATGCGCGGAGAGGCAGCAACCAAGGCCTTTGAGAGGCTGAAGAAAGCCATGACTACAATCCCAGTTTTAGCCCTCCCTGACTTCAGTCATTTTTGTGATGGAGACCGATGCATTCGGATATGGGTTGGGGGCCATACTCATGCAGAATCACAAACCCATAGCTTACTACAGCCAAGTACTGTCAGCCAGAGCGCGGATGAAGTCAGTATATGAGAGGGAATTGATGGCCATTGTGATGGCTATTCAGAAGTGGCGCCCTTACTTATTGGGTCGGCATTTTATTGTTCGGAGAAATTAGAGGAGCTTGAAATACTTGCTAGAACAAAGGATGGTGACTGAGGAGCATCAGAGGTAATTGTCTAAACTGTCAGGCTATAATTTTGAGATCCAGTATAGGCCAGGTTTGGAAAATAAGGCGATTGATGCTTTATCAAGATGTGTTGGGGAGCTCCAGGGGATGGCAATTTCAGTACCACTGATGGTAGACAGGGGGGCGATCAAAGAAGAGAGCATGAAAAATGAGGAGTTGAGGAAGATTAGGGAGGATTTGATGAAGGATACGAGTAGCCATCCTGCATACTCACTTGAGGGGGAGAGACTCTTACATCATGGGAGGTTTGTGATGCCACGAACCTCCATTCATATTCCCCACCTACTGCCAGAGTTCCATGGGAGTGAAGTTGGAGGCTATTCAAGGGTAGAGAAGACATACAAAAGACTGGCTGTTGAGTTATACTGGAAGGGGATGCATAAGGATGTGGAGAAGATGGTGGCGGGGTGTAGGGTGTGTCAGAGAAACAAGTATATAACTATGGCTCCATGTGGATTACTATAAAAATAGGGTATGGGAGGAAGTGTCCATGGATTTCATAAATGACCTACCACGATCAGAGGGGTTCATAGTTATTATGGTGGTGGTTGATAGGCTAAGTATGCACATTTCATCCCCTTACGACACCCCTACACCGCAGTGACAGTGACAATGGCAGCAGCATTCATCAGTGAGGTGGTTAAACTGCATGGGATTCCAGAGTCGAAAATGTCTGACGAGACAAACTGTTCCTCAGCCAATTTTCGAGGGAGCTGTTCAGGTTACAGGGCATTATTCTCAAGAGAAGCACCGCTTACCATTCTCAGACGGACGGGCAAACGGAGGTAGTAAACTGGAGTTTGGAGACTTACTTGAGGTGCTTTGCTTCTGCAACACCAAAGATGTGGGAAAAATGGTTAGCATGGGCCGAGTATTAGTACCATACATCGTACCATTTTCTTCTCAAAGGACTCCTTTTAAAGTGCTATATGGAAGGGACCCCCCACACTTAGTGCACTTTGGGAAAGGAAACACGCTAGTTTCTTTAGTTGAGCAGTACTTGGAGGAAAGGGACAAGGTGTTTGAGGAATTGAAGAAACATCTGTTGAGGGCACAACAAATTATGAAGAAGCAAGCAGATTCACATATGAGAGACGTACAGTTTAAAGAGGGGGGGAAGGTGTTCTTAAAACTATGACCCTGCAAGCAGAGGACAGTTGCTAACAGGAAGAACGAGAAATTCACCCCGAGGTACTTCGGCCCCTACGAGATTGTGGACAAGATCGAAGCAGTGGCGTACCGTTTGAAGTTACCCCCATCAGCCACCATACACCCAATCTTCCATGTGTCACAGTTGAGGAGAGCTCTAGGGGACATGTAGTTAGTGCGGAGTTACCAGCTACACTGACATAGGAGTTGGAAGTGGCCTTAGAGCCACTGGAGTTGAGAGGGGTAAGTTTAGATAAAGAGGGAAACAAAGAAATGCTTATTAGATGGAGGGACCTTCACGATTTCGATGCTACTTGAGAGTCATATTAGAGGGTGAAAGATCAATTTCCCTCATTTCACCTTGAGGATAAGGTGGGTCTTTGGGAGGGGGGTAATGTTAGGCCGGCCCAAAGGGGCCTGGCTGAGCCTGCTGAACCGGTCCCTAGTGGACCAATTTTTGTTTACAGTAGGAGGGCTCAAGGGGGGTGGAACCAAGAGTGAGGGGGCAGCTAAGTAGATGGGACCCACACTTTAATTAAGCATTGTATTGGAGGGAAATTTCAAATTAGAGGCTGTTTAGGGATTAAACTTTTGTCCTTTTGCTTTAAGTATTCTTGTCTTGCTAGGGTTAGAGTTGTAATCTGAATTTGAGATCTTGGTGTTAGTTTTGGGCTCTAAACTTTGGCTAGAGATTTGGAGAGTTGAATCTTCTTCTCGAATTGAAGATTCTTTATATCTGGTTGTTTCTTTTCCCTCTACTATCGAATTTCAAGTATTTTCTCCCTCATTTTCCTACAGGTTTGGCTCTATTTTTCCATTATCTTGGGTTGTTTCCTATCACAAGGTTGCCTCTGAACCAACAGCATAAGGAAAAATAGATTGAGGACTACATTGTCATCTAAATGATAAAACACAGAACAAATGTCATGAAACGAATTCACTGAAAATTTAAAAAAAAAGTTCACACTTACAACAAAAGACTTCTAAATGGACAATTTAAAGCTCAACCTTGGTCAAACAAACGAATTCACTGAAAATTTCATGAAAAAAATAATCAAAATTTCACATGGGACAACCAATATTAAAATAAAGAAAAAACGACACCAGCCTTGAAAATAATGATATATACATCACGCTACAACAACTAGATAAGCTACATCTTTGACATAAAAACATATGCCAAGTACACTGGACGATAGACAGTGAAACTACTGCAACACCTTATAAGTTATAACCAACACTAGATAATTCGAGGCATTCCTTCCATGTTTCCACCTATCACCATGTCAAATCAGGCTATCAGCACAATTCAATACAGCGACAGGGGCCAACAAACAAGAACTCAATCATCTTCAAAAAGTTCAATAAACCCAAAGTAAGTTTTCCATTTATTCAAAGAAACTGCATGTCATGATATGGTTAAAAAATGAAATCAATAACCAAGTACACTAAGAATTCATTTACAGCCGAAGCAAATAGAAAAGATTACAAAAGAAAAGAGGCGCTCCAGATACTTGGTTTTGAATAAAGTATAAAAGCACACAACGGAAGGAGCGCAGCAGAAAGAAAATTGTGCTTCCTTTTCTCATATTGAGGGTCAAGAAAATAATGATATCCTGCAAACAAGAAACACCTCCAATTCAAAACCCTCCGTTTCCAGACTCCAGTCGCCTCTTCATTCCGTAAATGATAATAGAAAGATTTGGATGCAGACAACTTAATCCAAACGAAATAAGAATACTAAACTCATCATCTAAGATAAAGAAGAAGAAGAAAGAATGCAATCAAAATTTCGAAAACTAGGAATTCGGGAAAGTTTCAAGCAAGCAAATCTGACCCGTCGTCCGCATTTACCATCAGCTGGAGCTGCTGCTGCCACCTCTTCCCTTCTTGTTCAAGTATGATCCTGAAGGAGGAGCGTAGTAGGTTAGGTACCATTTCACAAACTTTTTCAGCCCCGTCTGCAGGTTAGTAGTCGGGTGATAACCGAGCACTTTCTTCGCCAAACTGATGTTTGCATGAGTAAATTGAACGTCTCCATTCCTTGGCATCTTGACAACCTTACGCTTGGCCTTCTTCTTGAGGTGACGCTCAAGAATGGCGACAAGCTCAACAACAGGAACGGGGGAGGTGTTACCAAGGTTGAAGACACGGAGCTGAGCTGGTCCCTGTTTTGTCCCGCCACTGCCCGTGCTCTTCTGGGCGGTATCCAGAGATGCAAGGCAACCCTGCACAATGTCGTCAATGTAGGTGAAGTCACGGGCAATAGTGGCGCCATCAGAGCCTTCAAAGATTGTGATGGGCTTGCCGGCAAGAATGTCCCTTGTGAAGAAGAAGTAGGCCATATCAGGGCGGCCCCAAGGACCATACACAGTAAAGAACCGAAGGCCAGTAATTGAGAGACCGTAGATGTGGTTATATACATGCGCAATCTCCTCACCAGCCTTCTTACTGGCGGCATAGAGGGACGCCGGGCGGTCGGTTCGGTGGGATTCCGAGAAGGGGACTTGGGTGTTGAGGCCGTACACGGAGGAGGAGGATGCCCACACAATCGCCGGCTGGGAGGTGGCAGAGCGCGCGGCCTCGAGAATGGAGACAAGGCCGGCTACGTTGCTACGAACGTAGGATCCGGGATTCACCATCGCGTATCGGACACCGGCCTGGGCCGCGAGGTGGAGAACGTGGGTGAAGGTGACGAGATCGAAAAGCTTAGTGAGTAAGAGGGCATCGTTGATATCACCTTCGACGAGGAAGACGCCAGATTTAGAGAGGAGAGCCTGGCGTGCGCGTTTCAAGGAGGGATCGTAGTAATTGTTGAAGTTGTCGAGACCAACCACGCCATCGCCGCGGCGCCTGAGGGCATTACTGGCATGAGTGCCGACAAAGCCAGCTGCGCCGGTTACGAGCACAGAGATGCCAAAAGGACGACGCCGTATGCGTGCGGAGGAGCGAACGTGCTTCTCCCACTCGGGGCCGCCCCAGGCAGCCGAGGAAGAGGTGCGTAGAGAACGCCGCTCGGTTTTGGGGGAAGAACGCGAAACTGCGGAGGAGGAATGTGGGGAGATGAGAAAGAAGGCAAATAGGATAGCCGCGGCGAAGAAGGACAAGGTAAGGAGCTTGGTGAAGGAGAAGTGGTGCCAGCGAAGGAAACGATGATGATGGTGATGGTACGACTTCTCCGACTTGAACTTGGCGGGGATCGAAGGGACGGCGCCATCCATGTAGGACATTTGCTTCAGCTGCCGAATTCCCCAAATTCAGATGCGAAATCACAAGCCCCCAAGAACGAAGAAAGACGACACGAAGAAGAAGACAAATGCAAGAATCCAATTACAATCCTTCGCTCCTTCCCCCACTTTTCCCCGCGTGCTCTATTCGAAGCGTCCGTCCTAGATGTCCCCCAAAACAGAATGGCTGCGACTCATTTTAACTCATTAGCAAGGAATGGAATCCCATGGCGGAATTATGCGTTGCGTAATGGAAGGGAAGAGGAAAGGAATTCAGGAACCCTAATCTCTGTCGGAGAAGCAGCCCATCAGCGCCATAGGACGGATTCTTGGAGGAGAGCGGGCGTTGTCCGTTGAGATTTGGAGGGGCGCAACTGGAGAGAGACGGCGGGGAGACTGTGAGCGAGCCGGAGAGTGGATCGGAATTGTGGAACAAATTATGTGGCTACGTGTTCGTTAGCTAAAATTGGATTTGTTATGGATTTAATTGTGAATTTAATTGTACGCACAGCTCATTTTTATCTGATGATTGAGTATTTTAGTTTTTATACTAAAACTTTTGATTACAAATCTTATTAAATTTCCTCTCTCTCTCTCTCTCTCTCTCTCTCTCTCTCTCTCTATATATATATATATATATATATATATATTTATTTATTTGATTTTGAAAACTCAACTTAATTTAATTGATTATGAAAGTTTATAATGAAATTATTTATCCTATAATTCATTTTAATTGATTATATTTTAAACAAAAAATTTAGGCTTTTACATAACCTATCGACGTCACCCAAATCTTACCAATATTAATTATAGTAAATAAAATTTTAAAAAAATAACATGCAATTTTTAGAGAGCGCCCAATATAAATAAGTAATTATATAAATTAATAAGAATGTAACATACCCTTTTCATCAAAAATGAAAATTAGCTTTTGGGTGACCTCACTTTTTACTCTCCTCCATTAGTTCCAAATTAAGGATGTTAAATTAGGTCTGGCTGATGAGCAACGCATTAAAGTAGTCCATTATAACATTAAAACCCACTTTAAATAGATTTAAACTCCTATGATTTAAAAATATATTATTTTATAAGTTTAAAGAGAAGCTATTTAAGTTTCTCCAAAAAAATGAAAAATTTCAAGTGAATTAGACTCTAAAGGATATAGCTTCTTCTTTCCACTTCTAGATGCTCCCCCGCTCTTCCTCCTTCTCTGCCTTGACCACTTTGGCCTTTTTGAGTGGGTTATTACTTCCCCTCTTCTGATCTAGCCTTGGTTGAAAGATGACTCCCTCTAGATGGACTCTCAACCACCTCCCTCCTTAGAGAACCCCTTCAACAAGATTGTATCCTTCTACCTCTATAAGATTTATCAAGCTAACAACCTTAGATAAACTTTTAGTTATGGTTTTAGTATGTTTAGCTCTTCTGAGCTTGTTACACTACCCTCCCCTCCCCTCCTCATTTTACCTCTATGTATTGCATTAATTTGAAAGGCCTTTTAACAAATAAAAACCGTACATCTAAGATCTTCTTGGTGAGCTTTATTCAAAGTTATCAGGAGGTGGTTTCTTTCTCTCAAGAGGAGCTTTCTATAAGATCTAAGGAGTGGGGCTCTCTCCTATTGAATGCTCCTTGAGTAAGCACTATTTTTATAATGCTCTATTGGAATTGATCAAGAATGCTTGGGCTCTTAAAAACAACCTCCAACTCCTCTCTTCAAATAACAACTTCTTTATATTCAAGTTTTCTTATCGAGAGGATTTAGATATAGTATGAATAAGATACTTAATTTTTTTTCTTTTTTTGGAAACTCTTTATCATGCTAATGTGGTAAACATATCTCATGTAAATTAGTAAAGATTTATCATATGTATCTTTGTGAATTAAAATCCTAAACTTTCTTTTTGCTGTTGGAATGCTGCTAGTATTTATAAGATTACAGGCAAAATCAAATTCCCTCTAACTATTGATGCCCTCACAACTAAAATATTGAAGCTTACTTTTATGAATGCTTATATTCATGTTACCAATAATTCTACTCTACCAAAATAAAATATGTGTTAATATTGTGGAAAAAGTCAATTCTTATAAATTCTTTTTTATTGGAAGCCTTCACCATACGGCGGCTTCAAACCTTCATTCATTCCTCCGCCTCTGTCTCATAAACTAATCACATCACAACCACATATTCTTCCTTTAAGGTCATCAAAAGTAGTATATCACACCAAAAAATTATTGCTCCCTCCATTACCCTAATTACCATGTCAACCATTCCCCAACCCCAAAACTCCATCACAACCAACTAGCTTCCCACCATTATTATATTTCCACTCAATAAGCCAACTCCTTTAAGGGTCATGGATACCATTCTTAACCTTAACTTCTTTGAAGACCCTCCTCCTAGTTGTCAACCCCTACCATGAACTCCTCAAATTCCTACTCAAATCCCTCACCTCCACCCGACAATTACTTAGTATTCTAATGAATATTTATTCAGTGCTATTAAATCAATCATCATAGAACAAACTAGACTCTACCTAATGTAAGGTCTATATGATCTTTATGGTAAAGATAATAATTTGATTAGTGTCCCCTAGGTTGATAGTGAAAGGTTTATTTGGGTAGTGGTAAAACCATTATTTAGGATTTGGACAAATTTAATGTTGAAATTCTAGGCTACCAAGGGTAAGCTTTCTTAGATAATAAGGGGAGAAACTTGAAATCAAAGATTTTGGATGTTAAGGAACTAATGTTTGTATTTTATGGATCTTGAATCAGCAGTTCAGGAGTTGTGATATTTTTAATCTGATTGCTCACAATAGAAAATTTTCTCTCTATATTAGCCTTTTGGCTAGAGTATCTTAGAGTTAATAGGGAGTTGAGACCTTAAGAGGTTATGAGGAATGTGAGAGAATATTTGATAGAGTTTTTAAGAGGTTAGATGTGTTTTGTGGTTAACGGAAGCAAGGATTGAAGTTATGTATAATATATGAGAATTATATTGGGAAAGACGAGGATTAAGCATTAAAAAAAACTAATGACTCATAAAAACTCTCGTTGATCAGTCACCAAACTTCACCAGAGTAAAGCATCCACCAAACATTTCAACATAAAGTTTGCACACAAGTAAAAAATATTTTTTTATTCAATTAATCCAAAAATGAAGTGTGGGAAAGAAAATGAAGTGTGGGAGGCTTTAAAGAAAATGATGTGTAGAAAAACTGTTGGACCTGATGATATTCCAATAGAGGTGTGGAAATGGTTAGGAGATGAAGGAATTTATTGGCTTACTAAACTTTTTAATATAATGTGAAGACTAAAAAGATGTCAGATGTGTGGGGAATGAGTGTGTTGATTCTTATCTCTAAGAATAAAGATGATGCACAAGATTGTGCAAATTATAGAGGAACTAAGTTTATGTGTCACACTTTAAAACTATGGGAAAGAGTTATGCAGTATAGGTTATGACGTGATACTAATGTTTCTCAAAATCAATTTGGATTCATGCCAGGTAGGTCTACTATGGAAGCCGTACATTTATTGAGAGGTTTGATGGAGAAGTATTGAGAAAAAAAGGAAATTCTTCATATGATATTTATTGATTTAGAAAAATCTTATGATAAAGTTCCAAAAGAAGTGCTATGGAGAGTTCTAAAAAAGAATTGGATTAATAATGCTTATATTCAAGTCATTAGGGATATGAATGTTTGAGCTGTTACTTGTGTTCAAACACAAGGTGGTTTAACCAAGTATTTTCCAATTTCAGTTGGGTTACATCAATGATCAGCCTTAAGCCCGTATCTTTTTTATTTAGTCATTGATGTTCTTACTCGAGATTTGCAAGATGATGTTCCTTGGTGTATGGAGGGTTTGTGACTTTGAGCGATCAAGTCATTAATAAGAGTACATGTTTTAGATATCTTGGGTCTATTGTTCAAAGTGATGGTGAAATAGATGAGGATATTATTAGTAGAATTCAAGTTGGATGGATGAAGTGGAGGAATGCATCAGGCTTGTTGTGTAATAGAAAAGTATCACTCAAACTTAAGAGAAAATTCTATAAGATGGTGGCTAGACCTGTAATGCTTTATGGCGCAGAATGTTGGCACTAAAAGAGAAGCATAATATTAAGTTAAGTGTTCTAGAGATGAGGATGCTTAGGTGGATGAGTGGCTTTACTCTTAGAGACATGATATGAAATGAGCATATACATGAAAAGGTTAGAGTAACTCCAGTGACAGATAAGATTAGAGAGAGTCGCCTTAGATGGTTTGGACACAAAAAATGGTGGCCTTTCGATAACCCGATTAGGAAAACAGAGGTATTAGATTTGATTTATGTTAAGAAAGATAGAGGTAGACCTAAAAAGATTTAGTTAGAAAATATTAGAAATGACCTTTCTTTATTAGATCTAAATGAGAATTTGACTCTTAACCATACACAATGGAGAAAAAGGATTCATGTAGCTGACCCCATGTAGTAGGATAAAGGCTTGTTGTTGTTGTTATTGTTGTTGTTGTTGTATTCAATTAATCCAAAAATATAAAACAAAGTTTTATTTATATACCTTTTCCAATCCTTGATAACTTCATAACCATTTCTCTATGTAACACCCTCTATGAAATTAGCCAAATTGCTAGCCATATGTGAGCGTATACATATTTTGAATTTGTATGGTTGGAAGATGGATTATCTTAATATGACATTGCCTGCTTCCATCTGACATCATAATTTATTGTGAGAGGATAAGACTAGTAGCTGTGGACGGTTCTAATAGGTAGAATAACATGGAGAGACTTTCCAGATATGACAAATCTGATCAAATATAATATCAAACCATATGATTTAGAGAATACTTTCACGGATAAGTAGTGTTTCAAGATATCATTGTTTAATCATATTTAATGAGAAGTTCACAATAGCATTGCATTGTATGGTGAGGACCAGAAGAAAACATTTATGTTCTCCTTCTTTTAACATAGTTTGAAGTAGTTGAACATGTGATGTAAGAGCAAGGACGTGAAGAAAGACAAGGGTTTCCGAACCAAAACAAAAGGTTCTCTACCGCCTTCATAAATATAGGATCTCTTCATCAAATTAGTATTAAAAAAAAATGGTATCAAACCCACCGTTGCTTAGCTTTATTGGTGGGCGAGTACGGTTGAGAACCCCCCAACCCGTGCTCGATTCCCCTCGAGCGGCAGCGCCTCTTAAGTGGGGCCCAATCAAGTGCGGGTTAGGAGGTTTCTGGGGTGGGAGCCTCTTCTAGGTCAGCCGAGAATTAATCACGCCGCCAAATGCCCTTTCGGGGGTTGTAGCGGATGGATACCCTGTTCCAAAAAAAAATTTGATTATGTATCATTTTATTTTTCCAAGAAAAGTTAAACTTCCTCACTGATTTTGTTTCCTGATTGATCCTGGACTAGGAAGGTGCATAATATAAATTTTCAGAACTGACCAAACTGAATTCCTAATCTTGTCTCAGGATTAAATTTAACCACGACCGCCTGGTAACACAACAGAACTAGGTGGAATTTCATTGGGATTAATCCCAGAACAATAAGATACTCGACTAAAATAAACTTGCTCTAGAAATACAAATGAGTGGATAATAGAGGACTTGAGTACTAAATAAGCAGCTTAATTCATTGAAAATCATATAGGTACATAAATCTAATGCCTACAATGCACAGATACGGACACGGCTACACGGATATGACACAACACATATACAATACACTTCAATTATCGAAAATATAGGACAAGGAGATGGGTTGGATACAATATTATAATTTTTATATTTTAAAAATAGTGTATAAAATTTAATAATTATAATATTAACAATAATTTAGAAATAATACGTTATTTAACAAGAATTTGTGCTTAAAATGATTAATATTAGGATATCTAAAGTTGGGAGTCGATGTAATGTATAAGGCATTGAGAGAAAAGACGACAAACTGTCGAGAGTCGGGCATCAATATTATGCAGTAAGTATCATGCGTCAATATCAAAAGGGCGTCTATCATCGATGTTGAGAGGCGTTGGTCATAGATGTTAAGGTGACATAGGACAAAGATGAGCTGTCAAGTTGTGGGTGTAAAAATTGCTAGTGTCGAGCATCAATGTCAAGACAGTGTCAAACTTTAATGTTGAGATGGTTTTGACATGTCGATGTTGTAACGACGTCGGACGTCGATGTTAAGATGATGTCAGGCATTGTTGTGAAACCAAAGTCGCGCCCCGCCAAAGAGAAATGAAAATATTCAATGAATGGGATATTGAGTGCAGGTAATTGATTTGGTGTTGTGAATAGGAAATAAGAAATTCAGTTTTTATATTTTAAATAAATAAAAAGTTTTAAATACAAGAAATTATATTTTAAAAAATTCAAAAAATATTTAAGAGACGCGTGTCCAATTTGTATTTAATATTTTTTAACCGGACACATTTTCGGCGTGTCTGATACGTGTTGGACGCGTGTCATGCCGAATACGTGTCAGACACTGCACGCCTCTTTGAGGAAAAATGTCATTGCATCATAGTGTAATACAGCAGCATAAAAAGGGAACTTAATTTCATCAACCACAATAAAAAGATGATAATGAGCACTGTGCAAAATGCATTATTATTGCCCATCAAGCATACCTGCATGCCCTTTATTAACTTATCGTAGGTTGCATCCTAAAGCTCATGATAACGGTGCAGAATCCAAGCCTTGCTGTAAAGCTAATAGCACAACCAATACAAACTTACAGAGATTTGGCTACAGCGATGACATTCTCTGCAGTCAAACCAAACTCCTTGTATATTTTCCCAGCAGGAGCACTCGCCCCAAACCTGTCAATCCCAATCGCTTTGCCCTTACTTCCGATGTATTTTTCCCACCCAAACGTTGAGCCAGCCTCAATGCTGATCCTTGCAGAAACAGCCTTTGGAAGAACACTCTCTTTGTACTCATTTGACTGCTCTTCAAACAATTCCCATGAAACAAGTGACACAACCCGTACCCTCTTTCCCTCCTTTCTCAGTTCCTCTGCAGCCTTGGCAGCAATCTCCAACTCTGATCCAGATCCAATGAGAATAAGATCAGGCTTATCGTCTGAAGAGTTGTCAGAGATGATATATCCACCCTTCTCAACTCCTTCAAATGATGTCCCAGAAAGCTGAGGAAGCTTCTGGCGAGAAAGGGCAAGGATAGATGGTCTCTTAAGGTTGAGAACGGCAACTTTGTAGGCACCAGCAGTCTCATTACCATCTGCAGGCCGGAGCATCAAGATGTTCGGCATCATCCTAAAGCTCATTAGGTGCTCAATGGGTTGATGTGTGGGGCCATCTTCGCCAAGTCCAATGGAATCATGAGTCATCACAAAGATGACTCTAGCCTGAGATAATGCGGCAAGCCTAATGGAGGCTCTCATATAATCTGTGAAGACAAAGAAAGTAGCACAGTAAGGGATGAGGCCAGGACTATGGTGCGCAACGCCATTGCAGATAGCACCCATCCCATGTTCTCTGACACCAAATCTTATGTTTCTCTCCTGTGGAGTGCTATTTTGGAAGTTACCATGCATCTTAAGCAATGTCATGTTTGAGGATGCTAGATCAGCACTACCACCAATAAGTCCAGGAAGAACTTTAGCCAATGCATTAAGGCACTGCTGAGACAGATTTCTCGTGGCATCAGCAGGGCTTTCAGGAGTATATACCTGTCAACAGATCAAAATAAAGTCAAAAAAATATATCAACAATAAAGATTGGCAATCATTCAAATCACCATTATTATTATCGCAATTAGAATTATCCCAAGTAATTGGCATCCACTTTATGAATCCTCATTTTTGCTTCATTCTTATTAAGTATCATGGGGTGTTATCCACTTGTCTCATTGGTGCATCTTCCACCCTCAATTGTACATGCCCAACCATCTATGTCTATTTTCAATTATCTTATCATAAAAAGAGCAAGTCCCACTATCCCAAAAAAATAATTATTTCTCAAACTTTTTAATTTTACCATGCATTCATCTTAATATTCTCATTTCTACTACACTCAATTTAACTATAATTATCTTCGTTATTGTCAAATAGTTATATTCGTATAACATAGTCGATCTAGTTGTAATCTTGTAAAATTTAATTTTAAGTCTCCATAATATTCCTGTCATACAATACCATCCAATCTTAACTCTAAAAGTTATATCTTTTACCAATATTATCATTAGTTGGTATAACAAATCCAAGACACTCAAACTAATTGCACCTAGTAATAACTTCATCATCTATTGATTGGAAATTATTAGTTTCACACTCATTAAATTTACATACCATATTCTCAACATTTACTCTATTAATCCTATGCCCCGTCTTCTAAACATATCCTTCATTGTTCTACTAATGATAAGTTCCTTGTCTTCCAGCAATATCAAAAATCAGCAATGAATCATAGTAAAATCAATATTATGTTGCTCACCGGAAGAGCCTTCTCCCATTCAGCAGGCAAGTCTCCTGAGATTATATCCTTCAAAATAGTCGCATCCTCTTTGTGCTTCTTCTCATACTCTGCAAACTTCGCATTCCATTCAGACTCATGAGCTGCGCCATTAGAGATATGTCGGCTCCAATGGCTGTAAGAAGCCAAAAGCAAGCATTGATTAATTACTATCCATAGAAAATAAGGCTGCATTGATTAATTACTACCCATAGAAAATAAGGCTTACTAGTGCTAGCAAGTTTAGTTGAAAAAGATTTTAAAAGTTATTGCCAATATTCTGGGATCAAATCCCTCCTACTAAATTGTGTTCCTACACTCAAATTTTCACCTAAAAAAAGGCTCAATTTTATAGTGTTGTGTTGTTGAATAATGGGAATGACTATTCAATAAAAATATTATTCAAAGTGTGAAAAAGAGTTATAGCTATTTGATAAAAAATAGCTGGGGATTCATACACATAGCACTTTAAAGGTTAAACTTGCTTATTTATATATCTAGCTCCTGAAACTTAGTATTTGTTTATATAACACATAAATCTATTTAATACTTTAAAAGTAATACTTTGTTACCTTCATTCTCATCTCCCCTTTAAAAACATTGTTTCCTTCCTCACCTCCATCATGTTGTTGCCTTGAATCACCTCCTTCACCTCTGTCACATTGTAGCCTTCTTCCAAACTATCAGAGAGAGAGAGAGAGAGAGAGAGAGAGAGAGAGAGAGAGATGGCTCTTGTTCAATGAGCTATAGGCAGATTTGAGGCAGAAAATGGAGTGCAAGTCTTTTATTCAGGGAACTTTGCCTTTGAACTTATGATTCTCTTATTAGTTTACTTATTTATTGTGAGAATTCCACGTAGAATAAGGTATGTGATAATTTTGTCACACTACCAGATATCTAATGACGAGCCTATCCTGAAATCAAATAAAATTAATTTTACTTTTTACCTTGCGTGGAATCTTAAATATGAAAAATCTAATACCGAGCTTGGAATTTTTATTTTCTTCAGCCATTTTCGATTCAGGTAGAAAGGCAATAGTGCAAAATGGAGATGCAAATGGAGATAAATAACTGTCACTTTTGAGGTGTTAGGTAGATTTTGCATGTTATATAAGGAAATACTAAGTTTTAAGAGCTGGATATATAAATAAGCAAGTTTTAAAAAGCTATGTATGTAAATCCCCAAAAATACTATTGCATTGATAGGAGTGATGGAATAACTAAAATAAATATTATGACAAGATTTCATATTATTATAATATGATTAAATAATCTTAATTAGCACATAATAAATTAAATTGTTTTTTTATTAAAAAGAACAAGTACATATCATAAAATCACTTTTCCAATAAATCACCTGAACTATTCATCTAAGAAATCATTAGTTATTTGTCAAATCTGATTTTGTTAATCAATCGGTTGTACTGCTTGACTCAGATCTTAATCCATAAGTCAAGCTCGATGAGGAGCTCTATTGGGGGGTTGTAGGGGGGAAGCGACCACAACATATACAGGATCGCGACGTTGTAAATCTAGCATCAAGGTGTTGTGGTCCCTCCTGAGACAGAACACAGCACCGCAACACTATAGTTCCAATGCCATGACACTATAAACTCAGTGCAGCTACACTTTAGGTTCAACGCCACGGCGTAGCAGAGGCGTTTTGAAATAAATGAGTCATAGTCGAGGCATTGTGGGTAAGTTGAATCAGTTCTATCTTTGTTTTTAAGAGTTGAATTAATTGAAGGGGATGTAACTCATAAGAAACTTGCATTCACATCTAAAGATGGTGGATGTGAGTGAAGTGAAGAAGAAAGTGTTAGTGTGAAGATCTATATAATTTCTCCCATTTTTTATAATGAATTTTTTGGTTTAGTGTGACTCCATTATTTTTTTTATTTGTGATTTTTTCTACGTTAAATCCTAGAGTTCTTCTTCGTTGTTTCTTTTCCTTGTTTGCTGCATTTTTTGTTCACTTCCCAACAGAAAGTCATTTTTTTGCTAAACTTTTTCTCACCGCATCAAATCAAACACACAAAAACAGCTTCTACTGTTCTAGGAAGCAAAAATAGGCAGAAAAAAGTATCATCAAATTAAACGGTCCTTAAGTTTTATATGCCCTGTGAAATAGATTAGTAGAAGTGATACCTTTTGACATCCTCAGGTACATGGAAAGGCTCATAAGGCCATTCAAGATTTTTCCTAGTTGCATCAACTTCCTCACTACCCAATGCACTTCCATGCGCACTGTATGAGTTAGCCTTGTTCGGTGATCCATAACCAATGGTGGTTGTAACCTGCAGAGACATGGATGTATATGAAGGATAAGAATGTGCCTATTAAACACTAAAAAGAGAGCAACAAAAAACAATGTGAGATGTAATCAAACGTAGAGAGAGAAAGAAAAGTACTTTTATCAATGAAGGCTTGTCTTTGACAGCTTTTGCTTCCTTGATTGCAGCCCGGATTTCATTGTAGCCTGTGTTACCATTCTTTACCCAGATGGTGTGCCAGCCAAGAGCCTCGAAGCGTGCATTAACATCCTCCGTAAATGCAATTTCTGTGTCTCCATCAATGGAAATATGATTGTCATCATAGAAAGCAATCAATTTCCCAAGACCCCAGTGTCCAGCAAGAGAGCAAGCTTCATTTGATACTCCCTCCATTTGGCAGCCATCCCCAAGTATAACATACCTAAATTAACATGCCGGTCATTGCTAGTCCCTAAGTGCTACAAAAGAAGAACAGATATAATAACACGTGACAGGATACGACTCTTTAAACTACTACGTGTAATGGTCAATGATCTCTGCATCAGGCTTATTGAAGCGGGCAGCTAGGTGCTTCTCAGCCAATGCTAATCCGACAGCATTTGCAATACCCTGACCAAGAGGACCTGTAGCACACAAAGAGAATAAATTACATAATCTATAACACCAAGCAGAATACAGAAAAAGAAGGATATAGTAATACAAGTAATGCAAAAGCATTCTATACATAAAACGAATAGTCATGCCCTGTTCCGTTCTACACTTAAATTACTTACCAGTAGTGACTTCGATACCGGGAGTTTCAAAACTCTCAGGATGCCCAGGAGTTTTACTCTGCCACTGTCTGAAAGCTTTCAAATCCTCATCCTAAAATATCATAATAAGAACCATCAATTAAAAAAAACAAAAGAGCAGCTTTGAGCAAAATATTTTTAAAAACGGCATCTCCATATCAGAGCTTTTAAACTTTATAAACCAGGCTCTAATTCAAATTAACAGGCCCATAGATTGATCTCTCCTTGAGAGATCAACAGCAGATCTGAGATAGAAATCCAACCACATTAATATCTAAAGAATCATTTAAACTGATTCTAAACCAACATTAGCAGAAAAAAAGATTGGAAGACCTATATCATAAGAAATTTATCAAAGAAAAACAATTTCTCAGAACAAAATGAAAGAAGTAATCCCTTACTAGAGCAACCAATCCTTAAAAAAAAAAAAAGAAACGACATATATGCCAAACTATGGGAGACAAGACAACAAGATTCAACCGAGAGAAAAACGCCATATTTCCTACTGATATTCAAACAAGTCAAAATCATAAAAACCTTCTATTAAAAGAATGCAAAACCGCTCATACCTTAACGCTGTCATACCCAGTAAGGTAGAGTAGCGCGTAATGCAGCATGCATCCATGGCCCGCAGAGAGCAGGAATCGATCCCGGTTAAACCAGTATGGATTCTTAGGGTTGAAGCTCATGAATTCATCGAAGAGGATATGACCCAAGGGCGCACATCCCATGGGGAGCCCCGGGTGACCTGAGTTGGCCTTCTCCACCGCATCGACGGCCAGGAACCGGATTGTGTTCACGGACTTCTCCATTAGCTCTTCCGGCACCGGCTTGCCGTCCGCCGTGTCAATCACAGCTGATCGAATCTTAACAAACCGCCGAGAGCGCGCTTTCAACTCAGCCGCTTTTGGGTTAAGCCGAAGGCTAAGGCGGAGCCCGCCAGCGGAGAGGGCGAGGCGGTAAGGTTGGGATGGGGCGGCAACGGACCCGCGGCCCGAGATCGACCGTGCTAATTGGGCGTGGGATGCAGTCAAGGAGGAGGAAGCGGCCATGTCGCAGTCGCAAGATCCTCACAAAGCTCGCCGCTTTAGATGAAGAAGGAGGTTGGCGGGTTTAATATAAATATTTATCGATGAGAGTAGGAAAGACTGTCGAATCGTGACCGTCGAGTGGATATGCCTGCTTTTGATATTCTGATATTTGGACTGATCGTAAGTGCACTAATTCCTGATTTTTAATAATTATGATTTTTTTTTTTAATTCTAGGGAAAAACTTTTATCAAAATTTTAACCAACGCAAGTTTTAAAATATTTTAATATATTTTAAGATAAGTGTAATAAATAATTAAATTCATATTTATTTGAATATAATTTTAAAATTTTAAAATTTATTTGTATAATTTTTAATTTGATATTAAAATTTTCCCAAAAATAGCAATGAAGAGTTACAAATTAGGCAATTTCACCTTTAAAATTAAATATACGTCATTTTGAACTCAAATCATATGGTAAGGAAAATTGATTTTAGTTAACTTATGAGCTCTCAAATGATGTATAAATTTAATTATTGTTTAGTTCTAAAATATATATTTATAAATAAGCTATAATAATATTTTATCTAACGATGATAATATAAAATATATGATGATAAGTGTTTGATGTTTGACACATAAGTATTTTAAATTATTAGATAAAAGCAAAGTTGCATTGATTAGAACATAGTTTTTAGAGTTAAAATTAGGAGTTAAAAAAGTAAAAATCATAATAAATTGATATTATTAGGATAGAATTAAATTTTTAAATAAGAAAATATCGAAGAACTAATGAGAAATTTAAGAGAGTAATTTGTTAAAATATACATGCTTCAAGATTACTTTTTTTTATTATATCTTATTATATAAGTTTTTTTTTAGATTTAAATGAAAATGTTATTCTTAATATAGAACATACTGAAGAGAAAAGATTCATATAGAATCATATAAAAATTTCTTTTATTACTGTTGTTGTTGAATCTAAATGAGACTTCTTTCTAAGTTCACCATTGAATATTAGCCATACCTCATGCAAAGTTTCAATCACCAGAAAAAACATTAAATGGCGTAATTTATTTATTAGATAATAATGGGTGCTGTCCTTTAGCTTAATCTACCAATAAGTCAACACAATCCACCAAGGCTAAGAGTGGTTGGTGGGCGAGCATAATTGGGAACCCCCTATCCCGAGTTTGAATCCCCTCTAGTACTGCCTCGCCTCTTCGGTGGAGCAAAACAAGGGTGGGTCCGATGTCGGTGGGTGGCCTCGCTAGGTTCCGCTGAGGAATTAGTTACGCCGCCAAACGCTCCCTTTGGCAACGGGTAGATACCCCCATTCCAAAAAAAAAGTCAACACAATTTTCTTGCAGACATAAATTGTTTCTATTGATTGCATTGTTGTTAAAAAATCATTTAAAAATGATAATTTCATTCATTTATTTAAAAACCATACTAATTCCTAATTTCATCAAATATATATATATATATATCATAAAACTTGAAATCCACTCTTTATCTACAAACAATTATACAGCTCCATTTAAGAAGTAATTTAACAGCTCAGGATCAAATTTTACTGATAAATAAATTCTAGAAGCTGAGCTTTTTGAGTCAACGAGTCGAGTGTTAATATAATTTTAGCTTCGTTCGTCGGCTTATGAGCTAGCTCAAAATTAATATATAATACATTTCTAAATTGTAAAGTAAAGCACAAATAATAGAAGTAGAGCTCAAAGAATTGGAAGAAGAAGTCTCCATATTTATCTTTATATTCTAAATTTCATTTTAAGATGAGCCAGAACAAAGTCATTGTAGAATAGAAACAAGTCTAGCCTCAATCAGGATTTGGGGCAGCCAAACAACTTACCATGCATGCATTGATTATGTGGCAAAAACCAGCTGGATCATTTAAGAGCATGCTAATTGATACGTCACCAAACATTGTCTTGATCAAGCCCAAATCTCGAGGCATGTCCAACTTCTGAAATTAAATTTGGGACTATCAAAATCCCAATTTAAGCAAACTTATAGTCAAATTGAGAGACTCATCGAGGCAAACACAACAACACTAAAATCGGTCCAATCCCAGATCAAATTGGTCCAAATGGGGGGGGAGGGGGGGATATTTGGAATGTTCAAAGAATAAATTGGATGATCAAATAATATTCAAATATAGCATGTTTATAGTTGAATTGAGCGGCTCAACGAGACGAATCCGAAGAGCCCAAGAACGCTTAATTCCGACATCATTAAGGCAATTAAATGTTGAATGAATGTTCTATAATCGAAGGAATCAATATGAGCCGTTTGCTTGAGCACTCCAAAATTACCCTAGATCTTCTTCATATTTACGAAACATGCTGCTCACAAAAATCTATAAATAGGCGCATGCTCTCATCATGAAAGGATGCTTTGACTGGAGATTGAAGAGAGCTCTAAGGCTTCAAGGATCCTACAGTTCTACCCAAGCACCACCGCCGGGGAACCTCCGTCAACCATCATTGGACAGCCACTCCGGTCACCGACCATCGCCAGACAACCTCCTGGCCGCTGATCGCCATCGGACCACCTCCTGATTGTTGACCGTAGGACCACCGCCCGTTCGCCGACTGCCGTCGGATCTCCGACCAGCCGCCCACTACCACTGGACCTCCGCATGTCTGCTGATCACCAACCGTCACCGAACCTCTGCCCAGCCGTAGACTATCGCCGGACCATCGACTGTCGTTGGACCTCCGCCCGGCCGCCCGACCGACACTGACACATCATTCCGACCTCCATCACCCGCCAACAACGATCCCTTCGACCACGGTCACCTAGGGCTGCAAACGAACCGAACCGAGTCGAGTATGTGATTGTTCATGTTTGAGTTCGTTTATCATTAGCCTGTTCAAGTTTGGTTCGTGTTTGATTCGAGCTTTATTGTATGTGTTCATGTTTGGTTCATTTAATTTAAGGGTGTTCATGTTTGGTTCATGTTCGGTTCATGTTTGGTTCGTTTAGTGCTTATCGAGCTTTAAACAAACAAGTCTTAACGAGCTATGTTCGTGAACATATTTAGCAAATAATCTATTGAACAAATAATAATATGAAGTTAGCCTTCTACCATTCTAAGCAATCAAAATGAACTACTGGATTTTCTTCCTTAATGAACTACTGAATGTCACAGTCAGCCTCGAGCTTTTTATTGAGCTTAATGTCGAGCTTGTTCACGAACTTCAAATGATTTTGTTCGCGAACATAAATGAACCGAACACATTAGTGTTCAAGCTTGTTTATTTAAGGATCGAGTATTTAAAATGTTGTTCAAGTTTGTTTGTTTAGTTAGTTAAACGATCACAAACGAGCTTTAATCGAACCGAGCATCGAGTAGCTCGTCGAACGTTTGGTTCACTTGCAGCCCTACGGTCACCCATCGACTACGGTCCCTCTAGCCATAGTCTCTTGTCGACTACGGTCTCCCCGACCTCCATCACTCGCCGATTACGATCCCTCTGACCACCATCATCTGCCAACTATAGTCCCTCCGACCACCATCGCATGTCGGCTATGATCCCTCCAACCTCCATCGCACACTGACTACGGTCCCTCCGATTTCCATCACCCACCGACTACGATTCCTCCGATCTCCATCACCCACCGACTACGGTTCCTCCGATCTCCATCACCTATCGACTACGGTACCTCCGACCATGGTCTCATATCGACTACAATCCCCCCGACATCTGTGGCCAGCCGACTACGATCCCACCGACCTCCATTGCCCGCTGATTATGATCCCTCCGACTTTCTTCGTCTGTCGACTACGATAGCTCTAACCTCCATTGTCTGCCAACTACGGTCCCTCCGACCTCCATCGCCCGTCGATTATGGTCCCTCCGATCACCATCGTCCACCGACTATGGTCCCTCTGATCAACGTCGCCCGCCGTAGTCGGTCTTGTCAACCTTCGACATCCGCCGACTATGATCCCTCCAACCACCGTAACCCGCCGACTACAATACCTTCAACCATTGTCGCCCATCAAATATGGTCCCTCCGGCCTCCGTCATATGCCTACTACAGTCCTCCGTTGCCTGCCGATTACGGTCCCTCCGACCACTATCATCACCAATCGACCACAGTCCCTCCGACCTCCATCACTTGTCAACTACGGTCCCTCCAACCTCCATCGGCCGTCGAATATGGTCCCTCCAACCACATCACCATCGACAACTGCCCCTCTTACACCCTCCAACTACAGTGCCTCCGACCTCCGTCGCACACCGACTACGGTCCCTTCTACCATTGTCGCACACCAACTACGGTCCCCCCAACCTCTGTCGCATGTCGAGTACGATCCCCCCAACCTCTGTCGCCCGTCAACTACGGTCCGTCCGACCACCATCGCCCGCTGACTACGATCTCCCCTACCTCCGTCACATGCTGACTACGATCCCTTCAACCTCCATAGCCCACCGACTACATTACCTCGGATCTTCGTCACCCGCCGACTGTGATCCCTCCGACCTTCGTCGCCCGTCAACTATGGTCCCTTCACCCTCCATCGCCCACCGATTATGATCCCTCCGACCACCGTTGCTCAACTACAATTCACCAACCAAACAAACAGGTCAACATTCTCTTGAGAACAACTCTCATATCACTAGATTCTTCAACTCCCACCATGTAATGTGCTTTATATGATGTCTATTTTCTATATCGAGCCAAGGCTTCCCCCCAAGTAAGGACCTCATTTGTAATCAACAATAAACACTAGTATAATCATTTTAATTGGATCAAGCCCCGTGATTTTTTTCCTTTGCATGATTTTTCACGTAAAAATTTTGATCTCTCGTATGACTCTTGCACATCTCTCTTATCTGTCTGTGTGTTGGATCTTCGTATAAAGCTTGAACGCTAAACTCTATATCTCTCTACTGCCACGAATGTTCTAGGACGCAACACTAATAATAGTAAGATTTAGTTAGGATATTTAAAATGCACTTTTCGTCTTGATTCTACTCATTAATTTTGGCTTGTTTTAGATTTGAATATTGTTAGGAGATTGTATTAACTGCAAGTATTAACCATGTGTCATTTTTAATTATTTTTAATGGTGAGATTAAAGGCTACTTAATCTCAATTATGAACTGGTCTCAAGCAGGGTTGCCCCATACACCTTTTTTTTTCGCCAATGCATTAATATTTTCTTAATATATTACTGTTTCTTAATATCAAACTTCCCTTATAGAGATAAAGGATGAACAAGGCTATCTTGTCTCTCTCTCTCTCTCTCTATATATATATAATACCATTTTACAAATGAGGGTGATGTGGAAATATTCTATTCTTATTTCCGTAAAATCAGAGAAAAGAGCCAGTTTAGCGTTAATAAAAAGGCAGGTATTAGTTACTTCCCACAATAGTTTTTCACATCCTCCCACTACATGAATATTCATAATATTATTATAGCAAATGTGATATTGCTGAGAGTGTTGGAGAATTAATGGAGAAATAAGATAAAACAAAAAAAACGAAAGTGTCTGCTCGTGGAATATAGAAAAGAGCAGTTTTTCTTTTCTGTTTTAACTTCAATACATACAGGAAAATAATTGTTCACAAAAATTTAAAAGCAACTAATAGTGAAGAGTACTCAAACGACACATATGTTCACAATCAATCATTTTAACAATACTTAATAATAAAAACTATTTTACATTAATTCAAACACAACCTCTTAATGCAAAATTCCTACTCCAAGATTTGATCAGAATCTCTCAATTTTTTTAAAATTGAGAGCTTTAGTGAATCCATCAGCAACTTGATCTTCGGTGGAACAATACTTGATTGCAATAGTTCCTTTTGCCACAACTTCTCTTACAAAATGATGTTGGAGCTCTATGTGCTTTGATCTACCATGAAACAACGGATTCTTCGTCATAGAGATTGTCGATTTATTATCACAAAATATGTCAGTTGCCTTTAATTGAGGTTGTTGAAAATCTCCTAATATTCTTCTCATCCAAATTGCTTGATATGCTGCTGATGAAGCTGCAATATATTCAGCTTCTGAAGATGTCAATGCAGTACTTGCTTGCTTCTTTGTGCTCCAGGATATTGCTCCATACCCAAGATTAAATATAAATCCACTTGTGCTCTTCCTATCTTCTATAGAACCTGCCCAATCACTATCAGTAAAACCAACTAAATTAAAGTTAGAAACTGATTTGTACCAAATCCCATAATTTGTTGTCTCTCGAATGTAGCGAAGAATGCGTTTAGCTGCTTCAAGATGATGTACAGAAGGATTATGCATGAATCTTGAAATAAGATTGACATAGTACATAATATCAGGCCTGTTATGTGTCAGATACATAAGACCACCCACAATTCCTCTAAATACTTTCTCATTGGCTTTAGTTGTACCATCATTCTGAACTAACTTTTCATTTGTATTCATAGGTGTTGAAAAAGTCTTGCAAGTCAGCATATTATACTTCTTTAGTAACTCCAATGCATATCTTTTTTTAGATATTAAAATTCCATCATCTGCTTGAATAATTTGTCAGCCCAGAAAATAGTGCAGCAACCCCAAATCAGTCATATCAAATTCTTTCATCATATCAGCCTTGAACTTTTCAATCAACACATTAGATGATCCAAAATAGATAATATCATCAACATAAACACAAACAATAAGTAAATCACCATTTTAGCCAACACATACAAAGTAGGCTCATTTTCACTTCTATGAAATCCCTTCTTTTGAAAGTATGAATCAAGCCTCCAATATCATGCCCTTGGTGCTTGTTTAAGCCCATAAAGTGCCTTCTTTAGTTTATAAACTTTCTCCTCTTTGCCTTTAATAATGAAACCTTGTGGTTGATCAATATATATATCTTCTTCCAAATCACCATTCAAAAATACAGATTTAACATCAAACTGAAAAATATTCCACTTCATTTGTCCAGCTAATGCAAGCAAAAGTCTAACAGTTTCAAATCTAGCAACAGGAGAAAAAGTTTCATAAAAATTAATACCATATTTTTGTGCAACCTTTGACAACAAGCCTTGCTTTGTATTTTTTTATGCTTCTATCTGAATTGTACTTCACTTTATAAATCCACTTCACACCAATTGGATCTTTTCCTTGTTGCATATCAACAAGCTCCCAAGTATCATTCTTCTCAATACTTTGAATCTCCTCTTTCATAGCATTTTCCCTTTCTTTTTTTCCACAAGCATCTTCATAACATAATGGTTCTGTAACCATAAGGGCAAATGTACAATCATACAACCCATGTAAAGATCTCATCTTTTTATGATGCCTCTCTTCAGATGTGCTTGAATCTACTGATCTTGGACTTGAAAGAGATGAATTAGATGACAAATCATCACTAACTTCTTGATTGTTAGTGATATCAATTTGATGATTCTCCTCAAATTCAACTGTTGCTTTTCCTTTATCATGAATTACAGATTCACTTCAATTCCACATACCATCTTCATCAAAAATAACATCTCTACTGATAATAATCCTCTCAGAGTGTGGATCAAACAATATGTATGCCTTTGACTGAATGTTGTAGCCAATGAATATCAACTTTCTAGATTTTCTATCCAACTTGCTTCTATTGTGACCATCCTCCAATGCATAGGCAATACTTCCAAATACTTTCAAATGACTGACAACAGGCTTTCTACCACTCCATGCTTCATAAGGTGCAATATTTTGAACTGCTTTTGTTGGAGAAATATTCAAAATATAAATAGCAGTTGCAACAGCTTCAGCCCAAAATGTATTTGATAAATTCTTCATCTTCAACATACTTCTTGCCATCTCTACAACAGTTCTATTCTTCCTTTCCACAACCCCATTTTGATGTGGTGTATTAGGAGCACTTAATTGTCTGAAGATTCCATACTTATCACAAAATTTGCCAAACTCATTTGATGTAAATTCTCCACCTCTATCTGTGCGTAGAATTTTAATGTTCTTACCATTTTGATTCTCCACAAATGCTTTAAAATGCATAAATTTTTCAAAGGCTTCTGATTTATGCTTTAAAAAATGCACCAAATTCATTCTACTATAATCATCAACAAATAAAAAAAAATATTTGCGCCCTCCATGAGATGGTGTATTCATTGGACCACACAAATCTGCATGAATTAACTCCAAACATCTTCTTGCTCTCCATGATTTTTCATATGAAAAAGGCTTTCTAGCTTGCTTTCCTATAACACAAGCTTCACAAATTCCACTATAGTCAACTTTAGACAAACCATAAACCATCTTCTTTTGATACAATAATTTTAAACCTCCCATATACAAATGACCATATCTAAAATATCATAGTTCTGCATTAGATATCTTCTTAGCTATTAATACTTTTTCTTTAACTGTTGAAATATTGAGTGGAAAATTTTTATTTGGAGCCATCTGAATTCTTGCAATTTGTTGCTTACTTTTTTTGTCTTCAATTTTACAAGCCTTTTCATCAAATTCAACTTTATATCCACTATCAATTAATTGCCCAATCCTTAACAAATTATGTGCAAGTTTTAGAACATACAAAACATCATGTAATAGCTTTACATTGCCATCATTTGTCCAAACAGCAATGCTCCCCTTGCCTTCAACTTGAACAGCATTATTATCACCAAATCTGACTTCTGATTTCTTTAACATATCAATCTCTTTGAAAAAAGACTTCATTCCAGTCATGTGATTAGAACAACCACTATCAAGGAACCAGATTTTTGAATTATCACAATCACCTTGAAAATGTGTCATAAACAGATTATTTTGATCTGTTGTCTTCTCTGCAACATTTGCTTGTTTTTGTTTGGACCAACATCTATCTTCTGAATATTCAAACTTCTTACAAAAATCACACTGCACTTTATCTTTGCCTTCTTGATTCCTTTGCTTGTTCCAACAATTTGTCTCAATATGACCAAACTTCTTGCAATAATAGCATTGCTTTTGACCTCCACTTGATCTTTTATCTCCATAAGCTCCTCTTCCACGAAAAGCACCACGACCACCTCTTTCTCTATAAGAACTTCCTGCTCCTCTACCACGACCTCCTTCTTTGTTGCTACTAATTGAAGTTCCCTTCACTTGAAATGCCTTTTCAACTGTCTTCAATTCTCTTCTGTTTATGCTCTCCTCATGAGACATCAATGAACTCATCATTTTATCAAAAGAATACACAAAAAGATCTTTGGATTCTTCAATAGTAGCCACTACATGTTCAAAATTTGTTGGAAGACTCCTTAGAACTTTGGAGACTACCTTCTCATCAGATATTTGCTCTCCAAATGATCGCATTTTGTTCACAATTGTTGATACCCGAGAGAGATAAGTTTGAACACCTTCTCCTTCATTCATATTCATAGTTTCAAAGTCTCATCGCATAGATTGCAACTTTACTATATTTACTCTTATTGAACCTTGAAATTCTTTCTCCAAAATATCCCAAGCTTCCTTTGATGTCTCTGCCATAGAAATTCTTGAAAATATGCTATCATACATAGCTTGTTGAATGAAAAACAAAGCCTTTGAATCCTTCTTCTTGTTATCATTATTTCTTCCTTCATCTTCTCCAATTTGCACACCATTCACCACAAGATTCCATAAATCTTGTGACTTAAACAAGGTCTTCATTTTGATACTCCAAAACTCATACTTCTCACCATTGAAGATGGGAATCAAATGTTGAGAAATAGTGCTTGTTGCCATGAAACATTTCTCAAAATACTTGAATGAGAATCACGCGCCTTGTTTTTAGAAGAATACACAAAATCTTCTAAAACTTTTCTTCAATTCAGAAATTCGACGCCCACTTCAATCGAAACCGGTCTCTGATACCACAATTGTTGGAGAATTAATGGAGAAATAAGGTAAAACAAAAAAACGAAAGTGTATGCTCGTGGAATAGAGAAAAGAGCAGTTTTTCTTTTCTGTTTTAACTTCAATACATACAGGAAAATAATTGTTCACAAAAATTTAAAAGCAACTAATAGTGAAAAGTATTCAAACAACACATCTGTTCACAATCAACCATTTTAACAATACTTAAATAATAAAAACTATTTTGCATTAATTCAAACAGAGAGATCCAGTCCGACAAGCACAATTTACCAATAAGTATCGAAGCAGCCGGCATGTTAAATTTGAAGTGAACATTAGACCCAAATATCTCCCTAAGAGAGAACCATGGATCGTAAAAGAGGGAGATGAGCAACCCATCTCCCACAGAATATGAAATTGACCTGAGTCCGAGTTGCAATAGGTCTTAATTCTTCCACAAATCAGAAAAATCTACGCCCCTCATTGTCCCAAATTGAATTATAAGTGGTAGCAGTCCATTGGGCAAAGAAAGGAGTTAAAAAAAGAATAACCTCCATATGATTTCTATTTTACAAATCGAATTTAGAGGAAACAAGTGCCAGCCTTAGGGAGAGTCATTTCTTGCCACGTGATCATACTCCTATATTATCACCATGAAAAAGAAATCTAGTTGTTAGTGAAGAATTTCTCTTGAAAAAAGCTTTCGGAAATTTTACTGGCTAAGCTAGAATGATAAAGAATTCATAACAAAGGGTCTAAGGAGTTGAAATTTGTCAGTCATGGAAAGCAGCTTTTGATTCCACCCGGCCAACCAATGTTCTCGTCTATCAATTATGGAATAACAATCTTTTATAAAAGAGATGGGAAAGGTGCCAAGTTTAAAACTCAGGGAGTCGCAATAGAAATCTTGGTTGTTCACGGTAGAAGAAAAAGTCATTTCAAATTTAGACAATTCTTATTCACAAGATCCTGGTGAAGAAGTTGAAAAATCCTCTCTTCATCCTTTTAGATGGCAAAAGTCACCAAGCTCAAATTGTTAGCAGAGTTTCAAGGGCCCAACTTGAGAACCCTTTCCACGACTTTGAGTTCGTTGTATAAGATAAAAATAGGATCTCCCCAGACAAAATTAGCCCAAGAATTAACTAGTAAAGCCCTATAACCATTAAATTGGGTAATTGAACAAAAATCTGAACTTGAAAGATGGAAGGAGACCCAGCTTGATGATAAAGGGAGAATAATCCAAGGACAATAGCGGGAGTATTTTGTAGACAGGATGAGGAAAGATGTCCAACCATGAGGAATTACAAAGTGCTCTAACAATATTAGACCTAATGGAATATTAAGGCTGGATGTTAGTGTTGTTTTGTGTGGAATCTAATTGTGCTAATCAATCGAGTTGTACTAACATCTCGGACCTCAATTCCATTGATTGAACTCAGGGAAGAGGGGTTGTAGGGGGTCATTCTCCTGCTTGGGTTTGGGTGTATTGCACCTAAAATTTTATTTTTTGTACAGCACTATGGCGTTATGTACCCAAGTGCTATGGCGTTGTTTACCCGAGCATGCGGCGCTGTATTATATGGTTGGAGGCAGACAGAGAGCGGAGCGCCAAACCCCGATGCCACAGTGCTATGACTCTGGCAGGAGAGAGAGTGAAGCGCTGCAGCGCTTTAGACCCAACACTCTGCTACTATCAGATAGACGGGTGACAAGGAGTAGAGCGCAATGGTGCTCCAAACCTGGCACCGCGGTACTGTGAGGCGGGCCGAGTAGTTTTCTTTCTCATTTTTCATGAAGGGCTTCATCCCTTGGTTGTTTTATTGTATATCTCTTTGTTAGTTCTTATATGAGAATGGTGCAAAAGTGAAAAGAGATAAGAAAAGAGAGAGAGAAGATAGATTTATACTATTTCACCTAAAATTTCATAGTGAATTTCTTGGTATAGTGTGGCTCCGTGATTTTTTCCCAATTTCGAATTTTTCCGCATTAAATTCTGATGTTCTTTCTTTTCATTACTTTTTCTTTTTCTTGTTTGCAATCACTGCGTGGTTTACTTTCCCAACAGTTAGACATGTCTAAGATAAGCTCACATTCCTAAAACTAAGATTAGCTCACACTCAAAAGATTAAGAAGCTCAATATGCCAATACTAGACATACACTCATTAAAATCTTTGAGCTTAATGGGAAGGGAATGTTTCAACCAACTTTATCCTGAAGCAAACCAATGAATCCAAAAGCAAAACAAGACAACAACTTAGATTACTTATATTGGCATGGCGAACATTACTTCAGTAATAAAACATAATAGTACTTGCAAGAATGCGACCGAGCATTGCCAGCCAAAACAAGCTCATACACTGGAAGAAATTTTGAAAATCTTCCATCCGTAACTCTTTCATGCTCATAAAGAAGTTATACATACAAATAAAATTAATCTACATTAGAAAAGTAGAGTATGTCATATATATGTGTTACGTCCTGGAATGTTCGAGGTGGTAGAGATATAAGGTTTAGCATCTAAGCTTTGTACGAAGATCCAACACACAGACAGATAAGAGGGAGAGGTGCAATATTCATAAGAGACACCAGAGTTTTTATGTGAAAACCCCTAAAAAGAGGAAAAAACCACGGGGCCTTGCCCAGTTAAAGATGATTCCACTAGTGTTTATGGTTGATTACAAATAATGTCCTTCCTCGGAGGAAGGCGTTAGCTTAAATATACATTGTAGAGAGCACATTACATAGTTAGAGTTGAAAGAATTTGGTGACATGGGAGTTGTTCTCAGGAGAGTGTTGGCCTACTCGTTTAGTTAGTAGGATCGTAATTAGGCGACGGTGGTCGGAGGGACGGTATTTGGAGGTCAGAGGGATCGTAGTCGGCGGGGCGACGGTGTTCGGAGTGGAACGTAGTCGGCAGGCGACGGTTTTCAGAGTAGACTGTAGTCGGCAAGCGACGGTGGTCGGACTGGACCATAGTCGAAGGGTGACGGAGGTCGGAGTGGACCATAGTCGACGAGCTCAGGTTGGATCGGTTTTGTTGTCATTGGGTTTTTCTCTTGGAGATGTTCAGTTTAACTATAAATTTGCTGAAATAGAAGTTTGAATGGTCCTGAATTTAATTTTAGAAGTTTTTTATTCATATTTGCATCGAGATTCGTGTCTGATTAAGATTATTTTTTGACGACATATCAGATGTCCCCCTATTTTCGGTCGTCGAAGCCTGCAAAGTTTGAAAATATGTGTCAAAGTTTTTCAAAATGTTCCAATGCAAAATTATAATTTTCAGATAATTATAAGACGCGACTACTCCCTAGATATCAACGTGAACTTCCACTCGGGACCATGAACCAAGTAAAATGCCTTTAATCATAAATTTAGCATGTCCTGAAGTTAGGGCGTCGAACGGACGAGAAATGTTGAACAATTGCATTCCAATACTTTTTAAATTGTTTGAAATTGACTATAGAAATTCTGTTTAGCTTTGAAAGTACCAAAACTGAGTCCAGAACGTCATGAAATGATTTTGGGGACCAAAAATGTCTAAATCGAATTGACCGGGACAAAAATCGAGCCCAAACGCTAATTGGAAGCCGAACCAGCGACCCAGCCGACCGCTGCCCGCCTCTGGCGGCCCGAGTGATTGTCGGCCTGCTTGTACTGCCCGGCCTGTCCGCGTGCTTGCAGCTGCCTGCGTGTCCCCTCCTGGTTGCCCGTGCGCTCCTCCGACCGGCCCGTGCTATTTGGCATATTAAATCACTTGTGTTCTGCTTCATTTTTTAATAAAAATTGAAAAAAAAATTAAAAAAATCAGGAAAAACTGAAAAATTTTCTAAAAAAGTCTAGAACAATTTTATATTTTTTTTTCTTCCAAAATATTTCAATTCTTCTAGAATATTCCTCTTCTTCCCTTTCATCTATAAATAAAGGTAGGGGAAGAGCATTAACTCTTCAATTTCTTTCTTTCTTTTTCAATTCCTCTTACAATAGAGGCATTCTATTATCTTGAATAGGCGGCATCCTTTATCAAATTCTAATGCCCCTCTTTATGTAGAATAACTATCGATGAGAGATCATTTTCCTCCAAACAACTCATGACAAAAGATTAACCATCTCTTAAAGGAGAGGAAATTCTGAAAAGATTTGGCGGTAGTAACACCCGGGAGGAGACATGGTGATAGTCAGCGGAAGAGGGGAAGTTCGGTGATGGTTGATGATCGGGAAGAGATCCAGGGATCTTAAATTGACCTTTTGATGCAGGGAGTCAGACAATATACCAATGAAAGTCTAACGAAGATAGTTAGGTGATATTCTGATGTTGGCATTCGGGCAGTGAATTGATGAATAATTGGAGGGTGTGTTACTAATAGTAGTTAAGCGAGGTCGATGATGGCTGACATGAGGTGAAGGGCTGACAGCGGCCATCAAGCGAAGGGCCAATGATGGTGATGGTCACGTTGCATTCTATTGAAAATAGTAGGCATTCATGCTAATGGGCGAGGACAGTTAATGGCCTGACAGAGGTGGTCAAGTGGTGTGCCGATAACAACAGTCTAACAGCATACTAATAGTGCCAAATGAGCGAAGGCCTGTCGGGGCTCTGAACTTTCCTTTAAAAACAAGTTAAAAGAGATGTTTTAGCATGCACTAGGGAAGAAGTCGATGGAATCCGCCAAAGATGTTTGATCTTTTTGAGGTTGTTCGTCAAAGCATTGCACGATGACATTAACTTGTGTGAAAAAGGCCGAGAGAATCCACCAAGGATGTTTGATCGATCCGAGGTTATTTGTTAGAGCGTTGCTCGATGATATTGACTTTTATACAAAAGGTCGAAATAAATCCACTAAGGGTGTTTGACCTATATGAGGCTATTTGTGAAAGCATTATTTGATGACATTAACCTGTATTAAAAATATTGGGAAAATCCACTAGGGATGTTTAAACTATTCAACGTTGTTTGTCAGAGCACTGCTCGATAACGTTAACCTATATGGAAAAGGCTAAAATAATCCATCAATGATATTTGACTTATCCGAGGTTGTTTGAAAGAGCGCTGCTGGATGACGTTAACCTGTGTGGAAGTGGCCAAGTGAATCCACCAAGGATATTTAACCTATCCAAGATTATTTGTCAGAGCGTTGCTCGATAACGTTTAACCTATGTGGAAGAGGTCGAATCGAATCCCCCTGCGATCGATTATACCTTGATTGGGATGGGGCGAATATCGCATGTATCCCGTGTTGACCTCATTATTCGAGGTCAATTCCCCCTAATCAATCTCTAGCTCCTAGGTCTTCATAACCTAGTGTAGACGCCACCAATAGGATTTCCCTTAGGTAGATACCCATTGACACAGCATCGACTCAACCTCTTAACTTGACTTAAATCATTGCCACTCTAAATAAAATCGACTTAACATGAATTTAATGTAACAACATAAGCTATATTAATCCAAATTGGTTTGCCTCAGTTTAATCGAATTCAAATATTGTAAATAAGATAAAATTTATAATTTAAAATTATTTTAACAACAAAATAATTATTTTATATTATCAATTCTACTTTAAATTCATCCCTTAAATCTTTCTTAAGCCTTTTAAATTATAAATTAATTCTTAATTTCATCTGTAAATCGTGTTTAATCTAAGCTATAGATTTGAATCGGAATAGATTTGAGTAGGACACATTTAGGACCGGTTGAGCCAAACCATACATTAGAGGAGGTTAGGGCCGGTTCACCCACGATCTCCCCTATTCATTCGCAAAAACCGCCCAGCCCCTCTCCCTCTCATTCGCATACCCCCAGAACCGAAACCCCCCTCTCGATCTCCTGCTCATTCGCGAAGAACTCCCCCAATCCCGGCTCCCAGTTCGCAACTTCTCCCTCCCTCTCCTCTCTCGCGACGAACCCAGGCGGAGATCCCAGGCTTCATCTCCTCTCAGTTGGCAAGAACCGAAGGACCTAGCTCTCTCTCCCTCTCTGTTTCTCTCACAAAGAACCGAAACCCTCTTCGTCGCCTCTCTAGTCCGCCCCAACCCAAGCAGCCGACGTCGAGTCCGTCCCCCTCTCGCCTATTTGCCCTAGTCGACGACCCTCTTTGCCACAGGTAATCATCTCTTTCCTCTTCTCCTTCATCTTATTCTCCTCTATTTTCTCCATCATCTTCCTCATCCATATTCTCCTTCCTCTTCTTGTTTGATTAAAAGAGTGATGTAGATTATTGTAATGAGAAGTAATGAGAATTGTGTCTATCTAGAGAGAAATTGGTGATGTTCATTTCTTGCTTTAAGATTTACTTCTATTTCTTGAACAATGGGGAAGGGCTTTCATATACATTCTTGAGATAACTTGAAATGATAAAACGAGTTTACATTGATATTGTCTTGGGACAGATTTCCTACGGAATGAATTTCTTTTGCTTGAAAAATGATCTGGATTATTCTTGAATGATTCTTCTTGTATCTATATAGTTTTTGTTCTAATGAATAGATGCATTGTTAGTTGATAGTTTGTCTCTTATGATTTTTGCTCCAGCATTTTCTCTTTGAGAAAGATGAATTTATGAATTATTCAGTAAATGCCAAATTCTTTGGTAAACCGTGAGATTTTATTTTTGTGGATTTTTGCTATCAATATGAAGAAGCAATACTTCTTATTTGATAGAAATTTGTCACAAACGCGTGAGGGCTGTTATGGTTTTCTTTGCTCCATGGGGTTTGACACGTATTAAATTCACATTTAGTTGGAGAGAATGAGTAAATGAGAAAATGAGTAAATGGGGATTTGCAAGGTATTTTGTATTATCTTGTGTTTTGATTGGGAAAAGTGAAGTGTTTGATTTTGTGGAAAGTGTGTGTTGAAAGGTGTGGAGAAGGTGAAGTGTATGTATGAGAAAAGTGAAGGTAAGTATATATGTACGTTTAGTCAATCTTGATTATGAAAGGCAAAGTATGTGTATGTGGGTAATGAACTGAATGGATGATTATGAAAAATAAATTATGTGATCATGTGTGTGCTTTAAGAGGTGATTGTGTTTTCTTTTTGGAAGATGAAAAGTGTTCGTTTCGAAATGTGAAATGTGTAAGTGCGTAATGGTAAAATGTATGGAGTATTAAAGTGAATTGTGTAAAAATTGTGTGTTGAAAGGTGGAAATTGTGTATGTTTGGAAAGTGGAACTATGGCGCTTATATGTAAGTGAACTTATGTATTTTGGGGAGTGGAATTGTGGAGTTTATATGTAGGAATTGTGTGTTTTGGAAAGTGAAATTGTGAAGCTTATATGTAAGTGAATGTGTGTTCTAAAAGGTGGACTATACATGTTTTGAAAAAGGAAGTGAGTATGGGTTCGAAGTGAGCTGTGTGTGTTTTAGAAAGTGTTTTGTGATTGAGAAATGTGTGTGTGAGATATATGAACTTTGAGAAGTGCGTGTTGGAAAATGAAAGTATGAGTGGTTTTGAGAAGTAGTGTTTTGAAGAGTATATGTGTTTGAAAAGTAAAAAATATTTTTTTTTAGGAAGTTTTGGAAGATGAAAGAGTATGTTTAAGAGAAAATGTAGAGTGTGACTTTTGAAAGGGTGAAAGTGTGTGAGTGTTAAAAGTAAAGTGTTTTTGTTTTTATTTTTGAAGAGTGATTTGTGAGTTTTAAAAAAAATTGAAAAGTGTGTGTTTGAAAGTGTAGGCGTTGAAAGGAAAATGGTTTTTGAAAAGAGAAGTGCTTTTGGAAAGGTTTTGTGTGAGGAAGATGAAAAGTAAAGTGTTGGGTTTTGGAAAGAAAAGTGAATCGTGGGTGTGTTGAAAAATGTTTGGGTATAAGATTGAGAAGTGTGTGTTTGGTTTGAAAAATAAATTTTATGATTTTTGGAAAGTGAAAAGTGGAAAGTGGATATTGTATGTTTAAAAAGTGGAAGTGTAGGTTGGAAGGTAAAATATATGAAAAGTTGAAAGGTAAAGTGCATACTTTTGTGAGAAAAGTGTATGTTGGAAAACAAAAGAATGGTGGAAAGTTGTTTGTATTAAGAAGTGGAGTGTGTGTTGAAAGGTGTTGTGTGAGAAAATGAAAAGTGGAATGCGGGATTTTAAAAGGAAAAGTGGTTTTGATAAAAGAGTGAATTTTGAAAAATGAAAGTTTATGTTGAAAGGTGAAAAGTGTTTGTGTTGGAGAATAAATGGTTTGGGTGATAGTTAAAAAAAGTAATACCTCTCTTTCTCTCTCCCTACCCCTCTTCTTCTTCTACTACTTCTCCCTTCTTGTGCCTCAAGAAAAATTTCAGAAAATGTAAAGTATGCTATCAAAAGTGAAAAGTTCAATGTTCAAAAGGTAGACAGCTTGTGCCGGTCTTCAAGCCCGAAGAAAGGTACGTTTTATTTTTAGTAAATTTTAATCATTTCATTATTAATTATTAAATGTGCTTCCTTCCTTATTTTCTTGTCTTTATTTACATGAACTGCGAGGAACGGTACCAATCAAGTGAACAAGAGGAAGCATATTAAAGGTGTCAGTCGCCCCTATCCAACCGGGTAGAGGTGCTACGGGCGTAATCCACCGGGTCATAGCCCCCGGTGTTGTAAGTTTTCTTAAAACTTAGAAAGCCCCTAGGAGGCCGCGGTGTGTTTTGTGCGAACCCCTACCCTTTAGGCCCCTATAGTAACTTCAATTTTATTAGGATGATTTTCATTTCATTTTAGATCCTTGAACTCCTGTATACGTGCGCAAAGTCCTAAGGGTTAGTGATAACAAGCTTTTTCATCCCATACAACATTAGTGACATTTAAGGACAAAAATTAAGGACCGAGTCTTAGAAAATTTAGACTTAGGATGTATGCACATTATAGAGTAGAAATACAGAACATAGAAAACTTAGTGACATTCCCCTTAGGATTATTGTATGTTATTAATACAACCTTAATCAACTCTAATTAAACTCAAATAACTAATTAAGAAGAATTTCAAATACACTAATGATAATCCAAATAAAAATATATGAAAATCACATAACCTCTAATAACTAAGTCATAATTAACACACATAGCATTAGGAGTTTAAATTTGAATATAAAAATAAAATGGAATCTAATTAATGTGTTAATCATCTTATAATCAAATAATAAAATAATAACTAAATAAAATTTTTCAAACTTTAATAAACCCTCAACAGTTTAATAAATCATTAACAAATCAAATAAAATCATTAAAATTTTAATAAAACACTAACACTTTAATAAGTCAATTAAAATTTCAATAAATGATTTAAGATTAACAAAATTTTAAAAAATGTTTAATAAATTATTAAAAATTCAATAAATCATTAATTAAAATAATAAAAAAAATGGTTAAATTAAATACACTAAAGAACCAATTATATTAATCAACTTCAACAACTAAAAACCAATCTAAAGCAAACTTCAAAACAGTAAAGACACTAAAAACTTAAATCTGAACTAAAATTCCCTTTGACCTTTCAAAAAAATCAATTTAAATCAATTAGATAACTTTAACTAATAATAAACTCAGGATATATCTAAACCACACAGCCTACCGCACATACTTAGATTTGTTTGCTAGGACAACCAATTCTAGCTCTAGGTTAAGCCGGTGTTTACTTTCTTGCTGTTGTGTGACGGGTTTTCTCGATTTTCATTGCATGCTTGTATGATTGACATTGAGTGTTTGCTTACTTTTATCGCTCTCTGTGATATGATGTGATGGGCGATAGATTATCCCTAGGTTAGGAACGATCTTGATGCTCACAGAATCTTATGCAGGTGGCCATGCTCGTGCAGGGCTAAATAAAAAGGGGGCAAATTAAAGATTTAAATTAACAATAATTTCTGCAGGTGCTTCAGAAAATGCTAAGCCCCCTTTAAAATTAAAAGAGCATGGCCAAGTGTGGCTGATAAATTTAATTTGAATATATATAACTGTTTGGGAATGGTTTTATTATAAATGTCTAGGATAACCTTGCAGGTGTGTCTAAATTTTCTTTTTCTTTCTGGAATGTAATGTAAATGTAATTATTTGTTAAAGTCAAATGTTGTGAAAGTGATTCAAAAGTGGGATATCACACCCAACTCGGAATCCAAAGAGAGGAGAATGTCCCTTAGGGGAGTATTCTCTTCTATTTGGAAAGCCAAGTTAGGGTGGTTATGATATCCAAAGAGAAAAGAAAATACCCCTTCCGGGATGAGTTTCTTTTCATTTGGATATCCAGGCCCGGCGGACCCAAGGAGCTCGTAGCGGAACCAAGAAGCTCGTAGCGGAACCAAGGAACTCGTAGTAGATCCAAGAAGCTTGTAAAGGAAAGAAGACAAAAAGCGAAGATGAAGAAGACGAAGAAATGAAGATAAAAAGAAAAGTATATCCCATTTTGAAATCACTTGCGTCAGTCTTAGGATTAGAATCCGGATTTGTTGTCAGTGGTGCCCGGCCACTTTACTTTTTCAGTAGACCCTGGGTTGTAAATAAACTGGACATTGGACATTATATTTTTAGATAATTTAATTTGAGTGTTTATTTTGTTTGTGCACTAGTTTTTTTTAGGACTCTTGCATGCCGTGTTTTGTTTTAGCCTGGATACGCATCGGAGTGTTTTTTTTGGTAAGGATCACGATAAACTTTTTCTACTTGAAATTTAAAAATAAAATTTTTTAGGCTCACATAGAAACTCTAACGAATCTAAGAAGTAAGCTCGGACCGCCGAGAGTCAGCATAATCATATTATTACTTTCTCTTCCTTGTTAGGCACCTCCCCGCCTGCGGGTTCTGGCAGACCACCTGACCTATTAGGGTGCAGTTCTGTCAAGGGGATGTTGTGCAATCTCTAGGGAAAAATCTATTTTCTAAGCCTGATTTTAAAACTGCTTCATAAATCATTTTATGCATTTGAGTCAATTAGCATGCATTGCATTAGATACAAATTAAAAGAGTCTAAAAATTTTAATTGCATTATGCTCCTAGGCATCATTTACCCTACATAAGTAAAGGGGCCAATTAGATTTTGTCTTAGATGTCGGCCCCGATTCCTCAAAACTTAAATAACGTCCCTACCCATCTTTCATAAGAGACTGGACACATGGATTTGAAGCGCCTAGGTGGTTAGCTGGCTCCCCAATCCAGGCCGGGGTAAGTCCAGATTTGCACTGCATTAGCTAGGTTCGGGTCACTACTTTATAGTACCCAATTTAGACTTGGGTTCCGAGGCAGATTTGTGAATCTTAAGTCCTCACCCTTCGGGAATAAAATCCCAAATTTCTAATAAAATGTCAATTCAAACCTAAAAATTTTCTCTCTTAAAATGTAAAGCCCAACATAGGATAGACTGAGGTTGCCTCTGAGCTTCTCAGAATCCGACACCTCCTACTTTTCTTCCTTTGACTCGTTAATAAATGTTCAATGTTGAGCTTTCTCCTTGAAAATTCTCACTTCTTTTCTTGCCTTCTACTTTGTAATCAAAGGGTACGAAATCACTGCTTTAATCGAGAGTTTTCTTAGGAGTAACCCCTCCTAGGATATAATTAACTATAGGGGCTTGCCCCTATAGGGATTTGAGAACCCCAGATTAAAATAAACCTTGTTTTATTCTTATAAAACAAGGGAAAAATCTTTGGGAACGCAGACATATTTTAAAACCTCATTTCTAATTTTTAAATATATTTATAGAATATTATTATTATCTTTCCAGATAATATAATATTCTATTTATTATATTCAATTTTAGAAATGATGACTTTTATAAAACTCATTCTTTCTTTTGGGTGTTTTTGAAGAATGTTATGTTCGTCTTTTCAGATGATACAATATTCTCCTTATTACACCTAAATAAAGGGATGGATGAACTTTTCAAAACTATATTTCTATTCTTAAACACATTCTACAGAATTTCGTGTTCATCTCTCAAGATGATACGTTATTCATAGAATTGTGTTTGACTATAGAAATATTATTTTCTAAAACCCTGTTTTGATATTGAATCCATTATAGAATATTGTGTCAGTCTCCCGAGACTGTACTTTATTCTTAATGCAGTATTCGATTACAAAATAGGAGAACACAAAATCTGCGTGGCGACATAAATTTTCCCACCATCCCGAATCAAAGATAAAGACTGATCTGTCTTTAGACCGTTACTGCCTTTTTGAGGTCGAAGTTAAGACCTTGCCCAAAGAGTAGAAGTGATGTAGAACAAAAGGATGTCCTCATCAAGAAGTCCAGGAAAAATATTGGAGTGACTTGCTGATCAAAATCGTATTTAAGATTGCAACCAAGGTTACCCCCTAGTTTAGTTTTACTTCCCATCGAATTGATACAACAATAACTGATGGTTGAGAGGTGATAAAATGATATCTACCCGCTGTTGTAATGAAGTTGCCCTTAATATTTAAGGACTTTTTTTGGACCTGATAATAAGTTATGGTAAAAGAACTATCTCACTTCAACCGTACCCAGGACGTTAACATGAACAACTTCTCAAGATTGAAGCAAAAATTGCCCTCCAGTCAGGAATCACTTTCTCATAGATGGCGCCAAATTGTTGCGTCCTAAAATATTCGAGGCAGTAGAGATATAAGGTTTAGCGTCTAAGCTTTGTACGAAGATCCAGCACAAATACAGATAAGAGAGAAAGGTGCAATATTCATAAGATATACTAGAATTTTTACGTTGAACCCCTAAAAAGGGGAAAAAACCAAGGGCCTTGCCAAGTTAAAGATGATTCCACTAGTGTTGGTGGTTGATTACAAAATAATGCCCTTCCTCGGAGGAGGGCGTTGGCTCAAATATACCTTGTAGAGAGCACATTACATAGTTGGAGTTGAAATAATATGGTGATATGGGAGTTGTTCTCAGGATAGTGTTGGCCTACTCGTTTGGTCGGTAGGACAGTAAGCAGGCGACGGTGGTCGGAGGGACCGTATTTAGAGATCAAAGGGATCGTATTTGGAGGTCAGAGGGACCGCAGTCGGCGGGCGACGGTGTTCGAAGTGGATCGTAGTCGGAGGGCGACAGTGATTGGAGTGGACCGGAGTCGACGGGCGATGGTGGCCGCAGAGTCCGTAGTCGGCTACAGTGGTCGGAAGACAGTCCAACGGCGGTCGGAGGCCAAGTGGAAGTCTAGTGGCAGTAGGCAGCCGGACGGTGCAAGCTTGAGAAAGCAAGAGAGATCATTCTTTTTTCATCTCTTCCTCCTCCCCCCTCCATGTGAAGAATGATGGGTCTATTTCTAATTTTTTGGGAGTGGCATGTCCCGTAAATAAGAAAATTATGGGAGAGCTCCAACGGACGGCTCATGTTGATCCCCTTGATCATAGAGCGTTTATTAAGCATTTATGTGCCCAAATGATGTCAGAATTAGGTGATCTTGGGCTTGTTGGATTCGTCTCGTCGAGCCGCTCAATTCAACTGTAAGCATCTATATTTGGATATAATTTGGTCATCCAATTCAGGCTTTGAACCTTCCAAATGTATTTTAGGTCATCAATTTGGACCCATTTGGGCTCGAGTTGGATCGATTTTGGTGTCGTTGGGTTCGTCTCTTCGAGATATTCAGTTTGACTATAGGTTTGCTGAAATCGGAGTTTGGATGGTCCCGAATTAAATTTTGGAAGTTTTTTATTCATATTTACATCGAGATTCGTGTCTGATTAAGATTATTTTTTGACGACATATGAGCATGTAATAAGGAAACATGAATCATTTATTTAATAGTTAATCCATTGTTAAAAAAGTATAATAAGCCCTAAGGTTATATAAAGGATTCTAGTTGATATTAAGGAACTCATTCTTAAATGAAACATTGAATTCGTGGTGTCTACTTATTTTCTTCTCCTCTCTACGATGGATTCTCATTTTCTCAACTCATCTCCCGCCAAATCCCTTCTTTTAGTGACCGTCTCTCTTTCTCTTTTTTGTGTTACATCATTTGATTTAAAAGATAAAAATTTTCCTCATATTTATATATCATTGTGCCCTAGCCCTTTGCTTGCAATCTTTTCATTGCTTCACGATCTTCATCCAACACCCCCTTACTTGAGATGAGATGAAGATGAACCTCATCTGCATTCGACTCTTCTTCTATCATTCCACAAATGTTGATGTTATAACATTCTTCCTTAAAGCACATAACTAGTGGTAAGGTCTTTATCTCCTGTATTATAACGCATCAAGTGCTTGCTATTATAATCTTAAAGAAATTCATGCCAAAGAATTCTATCATTAAGCAAAGAGTAGACCAACTTTTAAAGGGCATGCATCCTGAACATGTAAGAGCAAACCATTGTTAGTGTGAATGTGTTGATTGAATACTTGTATGACCTCCTCAGAATGTTGTTGAAGCTTACTATCTGGTTCATACAAGAAGATTGATTATAATAGATGTATCTCATTATTATGACAATAATTATGCTGATGAACTCTATGATCATCACATTAATATCAATATTAATATAATAATCAATTTACTAGACCTATTAGATCTCCAAGATCTAAGTATCGTGATCAAAATTGATTCATATGATCTTCATATTACCCATAACCCCAATTGTAATCCTTGAATTTTTCCTAATTAGCATAAGGCATCCCAACATTAACACGTTATCCCAACATTAACATGTGCTAGAACAAAAATACTCATTAAAATATTAATGGCTGAGACATTTTAACTTCTACAAAAGATCTCAAGAGAATTCTCAGAAATATAAAATCAATCAAGATGAATATCAACTACTAGAAATTCTCTCGAGATAATCTCAACGGTCAATTCTAAATATCCTTAAATAATTTTTAAAAATACTTTAACAAGAATTATTCAAGAAGAGATAGTCATTGACATTAGATCTACTTCAATATTCAATTAACTTTTAATTCAACTTCCAACACGAGCACCATTATAAATAACAATAATCATACCTCTCATATAGGGACATTATGATATATGTTATGATTTGGGGATTAAATCAGCACCCAAAATAGTCACTAGAACCAAATTAGCACCAAACAACGAAAAAACAGCCACCAACCAAGAAAAGGGCAGCAATGATATATAGGAACAACACTAATAAAGCTGAAATAACAATCTTCAATCAAAAAAAAATACAAGATACATTGATTCACTGTTCGAGAGGTGAATCGGCTCTCTCCCAATTCCTAGCAGCAACTAGGAACCCAAAATCACCAAAGAAAACTACTGCAGAAAATTCGTCATATAATACCCCCCATATACAAACTTTCTCCCTTAAAATCAACCCTAATCTCACCATAAATGCACCTCATATTTCCTCCAATGATCTCTTTTTAAATCTTCTCCTCCTATAGATCTGAAATAGGGTGTTGGGACCCACAAAATAGGAGCCTTTTGATTCCTGGAATTTCACCGACCAACCACCCCCCCCCCCCCACCCCAAGGCGTCGGTCTGCTAGCCAAGGGGTGGGGTCCACAGCCGCATCAATATCACGACAAAAAAAATAGAAGAAATTATAAGTTAGTGAGAATATCTATTACACTTAGAAAGATTTTCATCGCCTTCTTTGTCATTCAGCAATGGTAAACATAAATCTCAACCAAATCACTTTAATCCTTTTGTATTTTGAAGGAGCATACTTTCTCATTGAGCTATTACTTGACCTCGTCATAAAGTACCTCAGTTACAGTTACTTCATAACATTAAACCCACAAATTGATAAGATTCCTCATCCTATGTGATGCCAAATTTTCACTGTCAACATTTTTTATGTTGCTTGTATGAAATTTAAATATACGATGGAGAAAAAGGAGTTATGAATGATAACAATCATACCAATATGTCACAGAATTATGGTCAATTGAACTAGAATGATTTTATTCATTTAGAACATGACGTTAGTAACACTGCCGTTGTCAGGTTCCAAGTCCTTGATGAGAAAAGTGAAGGTTTGTGTTAGGTAGTTGACGGCCAATGTAAAATTTGTCGAATAATCATGATATGAATCATTTAATTCATTGTGCTAATGCTAGGGTGTTACCTGGAAGCGACGCGTTGTATGGCCTGAATATAGCGACAAGTGTGCAAGTGCCGTTGCACTAGCTCACAGTTACAATGTTAAATAGGCAAGGGTTCCCACATCATGGACGGATGTAGGCAAAGAAGCTAGTCCATAAAATTAAAATTAGGATAGAAACTTGGAATATAGGTTCCCTTACAGGTTAATTAATAAAATTAATAAATATTATGATTCTGTTATGCCGGTTCACTTGGAACCAGCCCAACCGGCCCAAAGGGGGCCGGTCCAGCTAACCTACAGGAGGCGGAACCAGTCCGCCTCCTCTCATGTTTTCCGCCCAATGGGGTGGGTCCCACCTCCCTAATCAAATTCAAATCACATAGGAGGGGGCGGCTAGGGCTTTGGGAGGGAAATTAATTAGGAAAGCTCTTGTATTAGAAGGGGGAGAGGTTTAGGAAGGGAGTTATGTTATGTTTTGGTGAGAATTAGGATTCCTTGGAGGCTTGGGCTCTAGACCACTTTGTCTAGAGATTTTGGAGAGACAATCTTCCTCTCGAACTGAAGATTATTGTATCGTTTGTTGTTTTTATCCATCGTCTATTGGAATACAACGTTTGCTTGATTTTCCTACAAGTTTTCTCTCATATTGCCACTGTTTTCCTACTGTTTTGGCTGTTTTCCTGCTGTAGACAGCCATATTGCTGCGGGTGGAACTCCGATTTGGACTAGGTTTGCTTGCGAACTCAAGTATTCCCTTCGGGTTACTTGCGAACTCAAGTATTACCTATCAAATTGGTATCAGAGCATCGTTTTTGGGACCATCGGCGGCTGAAATCCAGAAATTTCAGCAAACTTTTGGGCATCCGGAAGAGAACTCCTTGTGATTTGTGAAGGAAAAATGGCCGGGAAGAAGGTGGAAGTCTTGGAAGGTGAAATCGGACAACTGAAATCAGATTTGGAAGGAAAATTTTTTGACTTTCAAAATCAAATCACTTCCAACAATGAAAGGTTGGAAGGAAACTTCACCGTGGTGGAGGAGATGTTGAAGAAACTAATGGAGATGAAGACAAACCCGGCGACATCAGAAGTAAGAGAGACCATCGACGGCCATGGCATAGGAGGAAATCCGAACTCGTCTCGGGGGAGGAAAAATCCGGAGGTGGAGATCCTTGAGGGGGAAGACGACATGCCGCTTCTAGAACCGCTCTCTAGAGAGGAGATGAGCCAAGGGTACGAACGAAGGGGTGCTGATTTTGTGGGGAGAAGGGAAGAAATGCATCGCAGGGGTGCTGATTTTGAAGGGAGAAGAGGGGAATATGAGGAAGGGTTTGGGTACAATCGTCGGAGGGACGATCGGGACACTTGGGGAGCACCTCCCCTTCGAGGAATGGGAGGTTATGGAGGATACCGAGGGTACAGAGGAGATCCAAAGGTAAGGAAGCTGAAGATGCCCATCTTTGAGGGCGAGGACGGTCATGGCTGGATTTATAAGGTGGAGCGATATTTTGTCGTCAACGGGTTGACGGAGGAGGAGAAATTGACAGCGGCAGGACTGTGCTTAGAGGGGAAGGCACTGGCGTGGTACCAGTGGCGAGACATGAGGCGACCGATTCGAAGCTGGAGGGAGTTCAAGGACTGTCTGTTAGAGCGTTTCCGAACCAGTAAGGGAGGAGATTTCTACGAGCAGTTCTTTGCCCTGACGCAGGAGGGGACGGTGGCAGATTTCCGTGACCGATTTGAGTACCTAGCTAGCAAACTGGATCGCCTTTCTGAGACCATGCTCGAGGGGAACTTCATGAAGGGGCTCAAACCCGAGATTAGAGCAGCTGTTAGAGTGATGAGACCACACGACCTGGGGGAGGCCATGGACTTTGCACAGCTGGTCGAGGATCAGAAGCATCTGGAGAGGGGGGCTCGAGGCAGCAGTTCCGGGGGGTCCTACAGGATGACGACTACCTTTCTAGCTCCCAAAGGAGCCGCACCGGGAGGTTCACGAGATGTACCGAGGGAGAAGTCTGGAGGAGGAGGGCCTGGGGGAAATTTTAAGAAACTGACTGAAAAGGAGGTACAGGAGAAGAGGGCCAAGGGGTTGTGTTTTCGGTGTGATGAGAAGTACATGCCAGGGCATAGGTGTAAGGACCGAACTCTTCAGGTTCTCACCGTCTGTGATGACGAGGAAACTGAAGAGGGAGGAGAGAGCGGGATAGTGGATGAGGACGAAGAGAAGCTGCATTTGGACCTGGCTGAGGTTTCCCTGAACTCAGTGGTCGGATTCACTACGAATCATACCATGAAAGTGAAGGGGGAGATAGAGGACAGAGCAGTAGTGGTGTTGATTGATAGTGGGGCCACCCACAATTTTATTTCCACTCAAGTCGTCGACCAATTGGGCGTGAAATTGGTGGATACCGGTAGTTACGGGGTGATGATGGGTACGGGGAAGGTGGAGAAAGGCCAGGGGATTTGCAGAGGAGTGCTACTGACCATTCAGGGGATCCAGGTGAGAGAAGATTTTCTTCCACTGGAACTTGGGAGTACATATATCATACTGGGGATGAAGTGGTTACAGACTTTGGGAGACACCAAAGTGAATTGGGGGGCACTCACGATGGAGTTGACGGTTGATGGGAGAAAGGTGGTGATTAAGGGAGATGCGGGGCTATCCAAATCCATGGTTTCTCTTAAAACTATGGTGAGGGACATACAGTCGGCGGGTGGAGGATACTTGGTGGAGCTACACAGTTTGGAGGGAGCTAGATTGGAAGAAGGAGGGGACATACCTCTCTCCGTATAGCCTTTGATTCAGCAGTTCCATGAGGTATTTCAGCTGCCTCAGGGATTGCCACCGCAGAGGGAGCAGGAGCACGCCATCATTCTGAAGGAGGGAGTATCACCCATCAGCGTACGACCTTATCGCTACCCCCAGTTTCAGAAAGATGAGATCGAAAAGCTGATTAGAGAGATGTTGGAGGCCAGCATCATCAGACCGAGCGTCAGCCCTTTCTCTAGTCCAGTACTATTGGTGAAGAAAAAAGACGGCAGTTGGCATTTCTGTGTGGACTATAGGGCACTCAACAAGGAAACTGTACCGGATAAGTTTCCTATTCCCGTGATTGATGAGCTGTTGGATGAATTGAGTGGGACAGTGATCTTCAGCAAGATAGACTTAAAATCAGGATACCATCAGATCCGGATGAAGAAGGAGGATGTGCCTAAAACTGCCTTTCGAACTCATGAGGGACACTATGAGTTCCTGGTGATGACCTTTGGCCTCACCAATGCTCCAGCCACCTTTCAGGCACTGATGAATAAGATTTTCAAACCTTATCTACGACGATTTGTACTGGTCTTCTTCGACGACATTCTAGTCTACAGCAGGACAGAAGAAGAACATTGGGAGCATCTAAAAAAGGAATTAGAAGTGCTGCAGGAGCACCAGTTGAGGGCTAACTTGAAGAAGTGCTGCTTTGCGCAGGCCAGTGTAGAGTATTTGGGCCACGTGGTATCGAAGGAAGGAGTCGCAGCAGATCAGTCTAAAATTGAGGCCATGTTAAAGTGGCCAGTGCCAAGAAATCTAAAGGAGTTGAGGGGATTTCTAGGACTGACAGGTTACTACAGGAGGTTTGTCAAGGGATACAGCACCATAGCATGGTCACTCACGGAGCAGCTAAAGAAGGATGGGTTCTTATGGGGGGAGGCAGCCACATCAGCATTTGAGAGTTTGAAGAAGGCTATGACTACGGTGCCGGTTCTAGCCTTGCCAGATTTCACCCAGACCTTCATAGTGGAGACGGATGCGTCCGGGTACGGATTGGGGGCCGTACTTATGCAGAGTCGTAGGCCTATTGCCTATTTCAGTCAGGTGTTGACTGCTCGAGCCAGGTTGAAGTCAGTTTATGAGAGAGAATTAATGGCCATCGTTTTGGCCATCCAGAAGTGGCGACCTTACCTACTTGGGAGACATTTCATCGTCAGGACAGATCAGCGGAGTCTGAAATACCTACTGGAGCAGCGAATGGTTACGGAGGAGCATCAGAGGTGGCTGTCCAAGTTGTTGTGGTATGATTTTGAGATTCAGTATAGACCAGGAGTGGAGAATAAGGCAGCTGATGCCTTGTCCAGGTGTATGGGGGAGCTGCAGACAGTGATGATATCTGTTCCTTTGATGCTTGATTGGGAGGCCATCAGAGAAGAAAGTGCTAGGGATGAGGCACTAGGGAAGATCAGGACAGAATTGCTGAAGGAAGAGGGTAGCCACCCAGGGTACTCATTGGAGGGGAACAAACTGCTGTATCAGGGGAGGTTTGTGATGCCCCGGACCTCGATCCACATCCCGAACTTGCTCCAGGAGTTTCATGGAAGCTCGGTGGGGGGCCATTCAGGCGTGCAGAAGACATACAGAAGGCTAGCTGCGGAGCTGTATTGGAAGGGGATGCGTAAAGATGTAGAAGAGATGGTAGCCAGATGTGATATCTGTCAAAGAAATAAATACATGGCTATGTCACCAGGGGGACTACTACAGCCGTTGGCTCTACCGGGATGTGTATGGGAGGAGATATCTATGGACTTCATAGATGGGCTGCCCCGTTCAGAAGGGTTCACGGTGATTTTAGTGGTGGTGGACAGATTGAGCAAGTATGCTCATTTCATCCCCCTCCGACACCCTTACACAGTGGTGACAGTGGCTTCAGTTTTCATCAGAGAAGTGGTCAGGTTGCATGGAGTGCCAGAAGCGATAGTATCAGATAGAGACAAGGTGTTCCTCAGCCACTTTTGGAGGGAGTTGTTCAGGTTACAAGGGACAGTTCTGAAGAGGAGCACAGCTTATCATCCACAGACAGATGGCCAAACGGAAGTAGTCAACAGGAGTCTGGAGACTTACCTGAGGTGCTTTGTGTCAGAGACACCTAAGCTATGGGCCAAGTGGCTATCATGGGCAGAGTACTGGTACAACACATCATTTCATTCTGCTTCACAGATGACCCCATTCAAGGTATTGTATGGACGGGATCCCCCCCACCTGGTGCACTTTGGGAGTGGCAGTACTCCAGTTTCTTCAGTTGAGGAGTATTTGGAGGAGAGGGATAGGGTGCTAGAAGAGTTGAAGAGGCATCTGCTGAGAGCTCAACAAATTATGAAGAAACAGGCTGATGGGCATAGGAAGGACATCCAGTTTGAAGTGGGGGAGAGGGTGTTCTTGAAGCTCTGACCCTATAGACAGAAGACAGTCGCTAACAGGAGGAATGAGAAGCTGGCTCCAAGGTACTTTGAGCCTTATGAAGTGTTGGAGAAGATCGGAGCAGTAGCATATCGGCTGAAACTACCACCCACGGCGACTATACATCCAGTTTTTCATGTATCACAGTTGAGAAAGGCCATTGGGGAGTATACGGCCAACCCTGAGTTACCGCCGACACTTACTGAGGATTTGGAGGTAGTTCTGGAACCCTTAGAACTGATGGGGGTTCGCCAGAAAGAGGAGGGGATGAAGGAAGTGTTGATCAAGTGGAAGAATCTTCCGGACTACGAGGCCACGTGGGAGCCATACGAGAGGGTGAAACATCAGTTTCCAGATTTCCACCTTGAGGACAAGGTGATTCTTTGGGAGGGCGGTATTGTTACGCCGGTTCACTTGGAACCGGCCCAACCGGCCCAAAGGGGGCCGGTCCAGCTAACCTACAGGAGGCGGAACCAGTCCGCCTCCTCTCATGTTTTCCGCCCAATGGGGTGGGTCCCACCTCCCTAATCAAATTCAAATCACATAGGAGGGGGCGGCTAGGGCTTTAGGAGGGAAATTAATTAGGAAAGCTCTTGTATTAGAAGGGGGAGAGGTTTAGGAAGGGAGTTATGTTATGTTTTGGTGAGAATTAGGGTTCCTTGGAGGCTTGGGCTCTAGACTACTTTGTCTAGAGATTTTGGAGAGACAATCTTCCTCTCGAACTGAAGATTATTGTATCGTTTGTTGTTTTTATCCATCGTCTATTGGAATACAACGTTTGCTTGATTTTCCTACAAGTTTTCTCTCATATTGCCACTGTTTTCCTACTGTTTTGGCTGTTTTCCTGCTGTAGACAGCCATATTGCTGCGGGTGGAACTCCGATTTGGACTAGGTTTGCTTGCGAACTCAAGTATTCCCTTCGGGTTACTTGCGAACTCAAGTATTACCTATCAAATTCATAGGAAGATAATATTCTATACATTCAGAAAACTAAATGGGTTTGAGAGAAGGCTCAAAAAATTGATAGTTTAGATTTTAAACTATAGTATTATGATAGAAGTCCTACTAGAAATGGTGTTACTAGAAATGGTGTAGGAGTCATTATAGATAAGAGTTTGAAGGATAATATTGTAAAAATTAATAGAATTGGAGATAGAATTATAGGTTTAAAGATTATTGTTGATGCTAAGATTAATAATATTATAATGTTGTTGATTGCATTTACCTGCCGAGATGAGGAAGAACAAAAATATTTCTTCTTTATTCAAGAAGGCGTTCATAAAGACTTATTTTTTATTATAATGATTGATTTATTTAACTATATGAATCGATATAGAAGATAATATGGAGCATCATATGTTTGGAAATTTAAATTATCGATGCAACAAAGTGAAAAGTTAAATGCATAAATCAAGATGAAATGCAAATGCTGAATAATAATTTTGGACTCTAAAATGAACATAAATGAACAAACAAGGGACTTGCGATGGACATAATTTGCTTGCACGCAATGATCAACAAGAATTGAGGGGAATATGACAATCTGATTGCAAGCAATAATATGAAACCTCTAATGGATGTCATAACTTACATATGAATAACATAAAACTTGTAACGTTCATATCAGTCAACCCACAAGCCTATGCAAAGAACTTGCAAACATTAAAAAAAAGGGGACTCCTAATGAATTTATTAACTCGTTAAGGGGCTTCTGATGAATTTGCTAATTTGCTAAAGAACAGTAGACTTGGAATGAATACAGGCCGTCTATAGTTAATATCAATCAACCAAATAATAAAAGTTGATGTGCAATGCATGTGATAATTCGCCAACAGGGTATATTTTAGGAAGTTGTAATGAATACAGCTTTCTTATTGCCAATGTCAGTTAATTGCAAACAATCGCATTAACCCCTACAAATAATGACAGTTGATATGCAATGAATGTGATAGTTTTTCCTACCAACATGTCTAAGAAAGTTGCAATTAACACAAAAACCTATCTACGGGCAAAAGTCAAAGACTTACACTAATGCAGTTCACCTACATATAATAGTTGGTGGCTTTGAATGCCTACTACTTGCTCGCAAACAGTGTTAATGAAATATGCATTGCACGACAGTCCACCTATAAGAAGCAACAAACAACCAGCAGCACGCACACTATAGTTCACCTGTAAGCAGAAGAAGGGAATTCATAGTGCCAAGTTATCATACCAAACAAAATAGCTTGCCTACAGATGACAATAGTAGATTCGTAGAAAACAATACAACTTGTTTACAAGCAAGGGCACATTCTTCTATTGTCCATTGAACAGCTATCCCCTACGAGCTAGCTTGAATGATACAATAACTTGGAGAAGGCAAAGTAAACTAAACAATATTTCTTCTATACACAACAACTGAAACTGACACGCTTCCACGCCATCAAATCTGCAACACTCGTACCAGCGGACAGAAGGCATTTCTTGAATTTCAAATTAAATCTTGTGCACTTTCAAATGAAAATCACTTGTACAATTGATTATAATTAAATATTTAAAAGCCCCCTCATGCATCATAATACAATTTACTAAATTTAAGTGCATTCTCTTGAAGAACGTGCCACTGCTTCGAGAAGCATGCAATAGCCTCGAGAAGCATATGACAGCCCCGAGAGATGAGCTGTCACCTCAGGGAGCGTGTTGTTATCTCGAGAAACGTATAATATTCCAACAATGTGCATTGAAATACGTACAAATGCACTAAGAATATGCATATGCATCATGCCAATGCTTTGGAAAGCATGCAAGTGTACAAATCAAATGTATCATGAGTGTATATTATCCAAAAAAAAAATGTAAATACATTATGAATATGCATTAAGTCACATACAAATATTATAACATGCAAACACATTGTGAACATACACTCTGCAATGAGCAAAATGCTTTATGTAAACACACAATCCTACATACAAAAATGCATTGTGTCGTAGTAGTGCATTATACCAACATGAAAACACATTATACGCTACGTGAATGCATTAAGCCACTACAAAAATGCATTATGCAAATATACGAGCAACACATAAAGGCGTTATACAAACATATTGCAACATGCAAATAAAATATGCACGTGGGCTAAGAAACATGTGGATGCCTCACACGAATGCATTACATGTATCGTGCAAATACATTGTGTCACTTGTGCAAGTGCATTATGCCAATCAGTAAATGCATTATGACAGTTATGCAAAAGCCCGATGCTATTCATGCAAATACGACAATCATATAAATACATCATGTCAATCATGTTGATGTATCATACCAATCACATAAATGTAACAGGTCAATCATACAAATGATTTATGATATAAGAATGATATATATTATGTACATCATACCAAATGTATTAGTCATCTTGCAAATATATCATGCGAAACGCACAAAAAGATATATGTAATATTTGAAAGAAATAAAATGCTCGCATGGGCCCCGACAAGCGTGATATATGTACACACGTGACGCCTGAGAATATTACGCAGGGCAAAAGTCAACTTGAGTTCAAGTCCGATCCACCTCTTTGAATGGATCAAAGTTGACATGACTTGAACCAGCGAACAAATACACGGTCGTAGCGCCGACTGGAATATTTGATTTTATACGTTCATACTAGGCCTTCAAGGTCTATTATAAGAAATGTTCACCGCTAAAAGCATAAACTCTCAGAATTGACACTCGTCGAAATTAACCGAAGTATTTAATTTTATACATTCATATTAGGCCTTCAAGGACTCTTATAAAGAAAATTCACATATTAAAATGAATACCCTATATTTTGATATCTATACAATAAGTCCAAAAATTAGGAGTTAAACTCGATCCTCTGTTTGCAATCAAACAAAGTCGATAAGCTTCAAATAATAAAACAAAATTACCCAGAATCTCCGATTATGATTGTGTTGAAGGTTAATCTCAACCGAAAGGGATCAAACCTTTTTTAAATGCTCCCAATCTCAAAATCAATCATTAATGAGCTCCAATTTCAATGAAAATTCAAAACTCAAAAATCACTAAAATCTAAGATATTTAAAATGAAATAAATCATCTAATAACTTAAAGCAAAAATTCATCCATCATCTGCAAAAGTTTATCAAGGTGGATAAATTTGAAAATCACTTCAGCTCACAAAGAGTGAATGTCTGATCGAGCAATATCACTGGATTCATTCTCAAATCATCACTTGCCAATAATGATCCTTCAATCAGGTTGCGTCGACTACCTCCTTTGACTAAATAGACTAGGGACCATAATGACCCGGGACGACGGAACCATGGGATCTTGATCGGGTTCATCATCATTCCCCCCACCATCCACTTTAAGTGCACAGAGATAAAATTTCAATTTTCAACATCAAATTATGCTGCTACTATACGCTGGATTATATCTATTTAACGACTAGCCTTAATCAAAAGCCCTCTCTCGTTATCGGGAGGGGTAATTAACTATAGGAGCTTACGCTATAGAAAATCTGAACTCAGATCATAAAGTCCTCGCAAAATGAGGGAGAAATCTCTGGGTAGTATCTTATCCAAAACCCAATCTGTCTTTTGAAAATTTACCCCAGAACGTAAACTCATTAAAACTCGCCTCGCCGACACACACAAAAAAAAGGGTCGCGGAGAGGTCGGGGCGCAAATTTCTGGAGCCCATATAGGATAGATATAAATTATCTTTTTGCATTTTTTGGATGAAATAAAGTTTTTTTTTTCAAATTTTGTTATTTTGGATAGCTCCAAAGTCAAGATTTGAGTTTGATTTAGATTTGAAATCTCATCCATTTAAACCCTTACAAATATATTAAGCATAGAGGAACTTAGAGAGGATTTGTGTGCTTGTGGGGTGAATTCCTTTGGGTTGATGTGGGTAGGAGAGAGGATAGGACAATTTTGGGAAAAGAAAGGTGGGGAGAAAAGAAAAAAGAACAGATAGATTTCTTTTTGTGACCACGAAGTATTATCTTGATGTAGATGCTGAAATAAAAGGATTATTCTATAAGCATGTGTCATGATAGGCTATTGAAAAGCATTGAAGTGAATATCTTTTGGTATTATTTAAATCAATCTGGTTTATTAATTATTATATTACTTGTGTATGGCTTGAGAATTTGAAGCTTCCAACTTGTGGAATGATTGGATGTATTTAAGTTTGGAGAATAGTGTTGCGTTGTACATTCGCATAAAAATTTGAGCACATTAGTACAAAATCATCTCACCTGAGTGCTTAATTCAAAACCTAAGTAGGATAGACCCATTCCATTACCAAGATTTTGGATCCACAAAGACGTGGCGTTTTAGCAGAGTTGAGTTTTCTGCGTATGAGAAGCATTGTTTTCCAGTTAAAAATAGTAAAGGTATAATTTTATTAATGATATGAACGTTTCTAACCTAATTAGAATATCACTTTAGTCATTTCTTCTGAATTAATGGCCAAAATACTACAACTAAAACAACATTTATACCGATACCAAGGTTTCCTCTGCATATGGTCATATAGTCTGAATCATTATGATGAACAAAAAACTATCTTGCTATACTTTGTTTACCTGAATATGTATGAGCATTCCCCAGCTCTTCCCTCCATTAATTGTAGCCGGGCTGTGAAATCATGGAAATCCAATCCGAGTGATGGTGAATCTCTCCTCAAAACTATCTGGTTCTAGGAACCAATGCAACCATCGGTTAAGAATCATTTGAAGTAGCGTATAACAATAACAAGTTCAATCATGAATGTCCCATGGGTCCAAAAGCTCCTTGATGTTATTGACACCTATATATCATGGCAGCAACCAGTAATGAAATCCATTAAACTAGCAATCATCCTCTCACCCGGTGAAGGATTTCCACAGAAAAGGATTGAGGCCATCAGATTACAAAAATAACTCAGCGAGCATGATTGCCTCCAGCTTGACAGGGAGGTAGGAGACCCTTTATAATCCATTTTTTTCGGAGATGTTGCAAAGGTCTGAATTTTGGATCTTACTAATGGAAATTATCCTTTGATATAGGTCTGATATCTTGGATTTCTGAGAGAATAATGTCGGGCACATGACCTGTCCGCTCACTCCCTCTCAGGTCCGAAAGTTTGGCCTTAAGATAGGATCGATTTCAAACCCAGAATTAATCTATTCCTTGGAGTTTGTACACCGTTTTATTGCTTTATCTTGAATCTCCTCGCCCAACTTATTTGGCTGTCATTTTGAATTGTTAGTCAAAAGATAGCGCTCGGATGTCATTTAAGCAGAAAGGAATGAACTTCTTTTTATTTATCCATCTTTTTACATAGGAGGTGGCATCAATTATCAGAGGTTAGCACGATCTGAATTACAATCTGTTACAGTTTCTATCCATTTGTTAGTTTTCACGTAGAAGCTCTCATCAGAAACACTAAGAAGATGGATGATTGATGATCCCTTTCCTCTGTTTGCCATCTTTATCTCATACCTGTACTTGATCCGGTCATCAAGCTTATAACCCAAGAACGCAGGGAAATTCAGTAGTTCCCCCACATCTCTTTGCATATCGTTGATCAAAAACTCCATCTTCTTCTCCAGTGACTCACAGTTATACTGCAGCACTTGCGGGTGCTTCCTGCTCATGGCCAGCACATCCTCGCAGGAGAAGCCATAGCTAAAGAAAAGTCCAATTACTTTCTGCATGTTCTCAGAGCTCGTCCTGGTCGCCGCACCAACAGCCAAAGCCATCTCCCTAGTCCGATACACGTATCCAAGCTTGACAAGAAACGCCAACTTCTTTGCAAGGTTGTCCTCAAAGGACAGGCTCACGAAAAGGGGGGCCTTGACGAGAAACTTAAAGATGTCCTCGGCGTTCAACCCGCATTGTTCGAGAAACTCAATTCTGGAAGTAAGCTTTCTCTCTCTGCTGACGCTGAAAATGTTGGGGTACACAAGAGCTATCTTGAAGACTTGCTCACCAGTGAGGCCAACAGATCGCCAGAACTCCTGGTGTGATTGAAGGTGCTCAACTGTATATGCAAGGACTGCTGGCAGCTTACGAATCAAGATCGCAGAGGACTCTTCGTCGCCACCAGCAAGATCAGCAAAGAACTGGGCACGGGGAATCAACTGGTTATGGAGATCCAGGTTCAGAAGCTTGGGACGGCGTACAATGATATCCGGCCAGCCATAGCGCTGCAAGAACAATATCACTTCCTCAATATCCTCGATGGTCCGCTCGCAGAAAGCTCTCTTGATATCAACGACATTGAGAAGATGCCCGAGCTTCTCGTGAGGGAATCCATGCTTGAGAAGAAGTTTGGTTCTCATGACAAGCCCAGGAAAGAGCGCGGGATCGGTACGGATTAGAAGCCGCTCGAGCTTTGTCGGCAAGAGTTCTACGGAATCTTCATGGACAAAGTTGAGGAAGAGGCCGGCCTCCGGCGACGTTAGTATGTCAGGGCGTTTGATGATGGTCCGCCAGAGAGCAGAATTGCTGAGCCCAATGGACAGCAAGATGTCTATCCGAAGACGAAGCGAATCAGGAGAAGCGATAGCTGCTGATTCGATCTCTGGATGGCGTTGGAGAAGGGCATCCACTTCGTTTTGGTCCAGGCTGAGTTTCTTGAAGATGGAGAGGGTGAAGGCCGCATCGGTAAGGGCGATCCGGGTAAGGCATCGGGCTGTTAGGTGGCCGTGACTATTAAGGGAAAGCGCGGAGGAAGGAAGCCGAGATATAGGTGAATGGGGTGATGGGTAATGAGAATGATACAAGGAAGGAGACGGCGGAATTAGGTTTGTGACGACGGAGAGTGGTGAACGCAGCGGGGTGGGAGCCATGGGCGCAGGGCAGCGCTTCCTGCTGAGATGATGCAACAAGCTACGCAAAAATTGGAGATGATTGGAGATGAGCCTGTATTAAGATTGGCCAAATTATAAAAGAGCTTGTTTATTACATAAATTTGAAAAAAAAATCGTATACATGAAAAAATTTAAAAAGGAGTAAATTCGGACTGCAAAATTACGCATTCCGCTTTTTATATAAACCGGAGTATATTTAACCGGTTTCTTTAGATTTCTTTCTAAAGAAATCGGAACATCAAAATTCAATTTCTATAGAAATCGGATTTTCAAAATCGGGTTTCTATAAAAACCCGATTTTAAAAATCCGGTTTCTATAGTAAATATTTTTTAATTTTATTATTTAACTTAGAAAATGAAATCTTTATAAAAACTGAGAATATATTACTTTTATAAATAAAATTATTCGGTTTCTAAGAATTTTATAATTTTAATTTTATAGTAATCTTTTAAATATAAATCATATACTTTTAAAAAAAATATTATATATAAATAGTACAATTTAGTTATTTAATTATATATCAATTATATTTATATTTTGAAAATATAAATCAAAATTTTGCAAAATTTATGTTTTATTCATTAACTTTTTTTTTTAATTTACATTGTTTCAAATTAATATTGATTTATTTAAAAATAAAAAAATATATACATATATTTATTTATTTATTTCACTTAAATATTTTAATAAAATATATACATGTAAATTAAAAAAAGAAATAAATATTTTAAAATTTATGATGTATTTACATATTTAAAAATTGTGATGTTTTTACATATTTAATATTTAAAATATTTAATTTATTAAAATATTTATACTTGATCTATAATAAGAAAATTAAATTGGAGACCATCTGAACTCCGATTTCAACAAATTTATAGTCGAATCGAGCGGCTCGACGAGACGAATCCAACAAGCCCAAGATCGTCGAATTTGATATCATTAAGACATTCAAATGAATTTATTAGAATTTCATGTTTATTAAAATTTATTAGATTATAATTTAAAATGTTTTGAATATAATTTTTTATTAAAAATTTTAAACATAATATTTATATTAAAACATATTATTTATTAAAATTTAATATTGTAAAAAACCTATATTAATTTTTATCATTGTTATTAAATATATTTAATTTATTTTTAATAAAAATTTAAATTTATACTCACTAATTTATAAAATATAAGCTAGATTTTTTAAAATAAAATATAAGTAAAAAATTATTAACCATAATTTAATATTAAAGTTTAAAAAGTTTATTAAATATTAAAATTTTTTCTTAAATAATTAATAATATAAAAAAATAAATTAAAATATTTAATAACTTTATAAATTTAATATTAAACTTTATAACTATATATTAAAGTTTTAAAAAAATTTATTAAGAAACATGTACATAAAGTACCGGTTTCTTTAGGATTTTATTTTTTTAAATTAAGAAACCGGTTAATTGATATCCGGTTTCTTTGGAAATTTTTTTTTAGAAACCGTGGAATGGAAAGCCGGTTTGTATTGAAACCGAATAATGAAGTTCCGGTTTCTATTGAAACTGGATAATTAAACTCCGTATTTGCTCCTTTTTAAATTTTTTCTCTCCTGCGATCCTTTAGTGTATTTAGATTATATACGTACTCCTTTTTATAAATTGCCCTATTAAGATTTCGGTTTTCTTGGTAAGACACTTATCCTAAAATTTTGAGAAATTTACATGTAATATTTACCAAATAAATTTTTATATTTATTTATATTGTATCCTACTATTTAAATTGCATTCAAATATATAAATTTATTTTAAATAAATTATTATTATTGCTATTATTATTATTATTATTATTATTATTATTATTATTATTATTTTATATTATTTAGGTTATAAAGATTAATAAATATATAAATAATATAAAAAATTTTTGAGGGACAAAATGATGTTAATTTTATTACACTTATTATTGATTTCACATATCACTTATTCTTGATTTTACATATCATATATTATTTTTCAATATATCTAAATGATTATATAATACAATTAAATCTGAAAGATAAATATAATTAAGCTATTAGATAATAAAAGCAAGCTAGTGGATAAATATAACTAATAATTTAGCTATCTTGTTTAATAGTTTAGTCTTTATAGGATATATCTATTATACCATACTTTGTCTCATCTTGATATTACACACCTCACTTATTATTGCCCACTACATTCTCAAATATAAGTCTACACCTAGTCATAATTAGGGGTGCAAATGAGTTGAGTTGAGCTCGTGTCAGGTCTAACTTGAGCTCAACTCGTGAGACAATCCAGAGCTCAAACTCGAGTTGAGCTCAAACTCGACTCGGGCCAATGACCCGAGCTTGATGAGCGGCTCGCGAGCTCGTTAATGTGATACGTCTTTTGCAATCGCACTCCGCTGATCCGTCTTCCACCATCACACGAGCCCACTGTTCTCATGCTTCCGCGGTTCTCATTCTTCCGCGGTCGCATGCACCCACACTTCGCCTGCGCTTCCAAGCTTTGCCCCACTTCCACGCTTCGCCAATTGGCCCCGCGCCTTCCGCCTTTAACGCTTAGCATGCGGTTCGCCCGCACCAATCGAGTCGCTTAACGAGTAGTCGAGCCGAGCATACTTAGGATCAAAACTCAAGCTTGATAAACCAACGAGATCGAAATCATGCTCGAGCTTGAAGCTCGATAAGTTTGGCTCGCGAGCTTGTTAACAAGTCGAGCCCGAGCCGGCTCGCTAGTCGGCTTTACTTAGTTGCACCCCTGATCGGGACATATTATTCTCTGATTCCTCTTACATGCAAGTTAAAGTATTTGTAGATGCTGATTAGAGATCCATATTACTATATTCTACTGTTTTTCTTAAAAACCTCTTTGATCCCTTAGAAGCACAAGAATTAGAACATGACCTCCCGTTCCTGATCCAAAGCCAAATATCAAGAACTGGCGATTACAAATAGATAAACTTGATTAACCCGGCTCATTTAAGACTTTAAGGTACGTTTAGATTCTCCTATACACAAATTTTATTATAATCAAAGCATATGCTCACATAGCGAGTAATCCTATTTTTCATGAGCAACCTGAACAATTAGAGAGGACTGGCACTTCGTTCCCCAATGGCTCCATTAAGCTTATGACCATGCAGACACACCTACCTCTCTCTCTCTCTCTCTCTCTCTCTCTCTCTCTCTCTCTCTATAGAAACACAGGATTTGATAAAGATATAAACATATTTTGTAATTATAAAGAAAAAATCATATGCCATCATATAAACTGAACATATAAAAGTAAGCAATGGAATGTAAATTAAATTTTCACTTCATTAATGTAAATCATGATAAGAGTACATCAATGAAGAAAGAATAACAACCAATGAAGGGAATTCGAAGTTACAACTATAAAAATAAAACGACCGAAACCTAAATAAAATTTAAAAGTACTATTATAAAATTTTAAAATAAGATCATATTGGTGAAGGTGCAAAGAGTACTCCAGTATAACATGTTATGAGAGATGTTAACAACGATAGTTCTAAAATTCAAATCCAGTAAATAACTATTATTTATTAAAGTATAAATGATAAGACAATGGGACATACTACATGAATAATAAAAGTAGGTCAATTAATTATATACTAGTAGGGTAATCAAATCATCAAGTTAGAGTTATATTACGTTAAACAAATGAATAGTGACACCTTATATAAGTAATGTACTCTTATGATAACATTTATATATAATATATCATCACAGCAAGTATGCTCGTATACATCTATCTATAACTCTAACATTATTTTTTTTTATGCAAGTGCGATCTACTAGAGTTGTTTCTATTGAAGAGGTCTCTAGGAAGAGGACCTCTATCTTTTTAGATAATTTGTTCATCTTCATTCATTTTTTAGTCTTTATTATAAGGGTTTTTAGGCAATTGTCCCCTTAAAAGTTTTAAAATAATATGGTCTTTAGGTAATTGCCTCCAACAAATAGTAAAGAGAATTCATCATTGAATTCTAAAAATATCCTTCAAACCAAAATTTGTTCCGGGGGCGCTGCCCCCTTGGACCCCCGATATATATGCCTTATAATCCCCCCCCCCCCTGAAAATTAAGGCTGGTTCCGCCCCTGTCAGCTGCTACTTGGCCAACTAGACCATTCACACCTTGAAGACATGATGGTGCAGCTTTCTCATCCGGAGTTAAGCTATCCAGGAGGCAAAGGAGAAAAAGAAATACAGTATTGTGAGCACAAAACTTATTGCCAGAACTAACATGCCTCAGAATCTAATTTGGAATAATTCTTTCTTTTATCTTTTATTAGACAATAATCAGAGCTATCTAATTTTTTTTATCAATAATAAAATTTAATATTAGCGGAAGCATCTCTATTCATTTCTCCCAAAAATCATATATAGTACTCATAATCGATACAATCATATTATTGTTGGCTCAAGATAAATGGCACGAATGTGTGAACCCCGCTTTGCAGCTGTATGATTCCATCTCCTTTAAGGCAGATTAGAATTAACCAGATTTTCCCTGAAGGTTATGTCAGGGTTTAATTAGATCTAGGGTTCTTACTTCCCATAAGCGCAAGCACTCATAATTAATTACCCCTCTTAACACGTATGAGAGAACTCTCAATTAAGGATGAATAAATTCTAGTTAATTTTAGTCTCAATTATGGAAAAATAGAGGTAAACCCGATCAAGATCCCATGGTTCTGTCGTCCCGGGTATACCATAGTTTTAATCTACCAACACTAACAATCATTGACCGTAGTGTCCAGGGAATCTGATTAGCAGACATGGGTTGCTTCCTCTCAGGGATCCCGAGTAGATTGAGGTGGTTAGATTTGAGTTTTAATTTTATTTAGGTTTTGGGGCTTACATCTATCAGAATGCCCAGAAGTTAGTTTAATTTAAAAATTTATAACTTCGTTTAGAAGTTACTCAGAAATTTGGATTTGAGTGGGTCTTATGGCTTCTTTAGGAAGTAGCCTAGGTATTAAGATTTAGGTTGGGACTTACGTCTTTCGTAGAAAGTAGCCCGGGGATTTTATTTGGAATAGGGCTTACTTCTCTATTTATGAGTTGCCCAAATATGGGTCTTACAATCTAACTCTATAGCAAGGCTGCCCGGGGGTTTAATTATTTTGGGTAGGTCTTATGATTTCCCTTAAGAAATTGCCTGAAAAGCGGGTCTTACAGCTTAATCTTTTAGACTAAGATGCCTAATGCTTTTTGTTATTTTACAGAGGTAGAAATTCTACATGCTTTCAATATTGAATCAGTATCATAATTACTGTATTTCAAAGCATTATTTAAAGATGAAATTCTCTCTTGAAGCTTTGATTTTTCAATAAGAGATGTCTGTGTGATTAGATTTTGGTATGGAGTTATCACTTTCATTTAGAAAGTCGCCCAGTTAATGGGACTTACAGTCTCTACTAAGGGTAGTCCGAAGATTTTAGTTGAATAGGTCTTATTGCTTCCTTAGAAGTTGCCTAATTATGGGTCTTACGACCTAGCCCTGTAAGCTAAGTGGCCCAAGTTGTGGGTCTTACAACCAAGCCTTATAGACTAGGATGCCCGTGTGAGAGGTCTAGGGTTGTGTTATTACCTAAAAAATTTCCCTCGGAGATTGGACTTACGGCTTCTATTAGAAATTGCCGGTGTTTTAATTGGGGGTTAGGGTTTAGGTCAATTTAATTATACCTAAAACTTTCCCCTATGGTCGGACTTACGGCTTTCCTTTGAAAGTTACCGAGTAGTTGGTCTTATAACCAAGTTCTTATAAACAAGGCTGCCTAGAGATTTTAGTTTGAAAAGATAGTGGTTGCTTGTACAATGTTTGGAGATTTATTCTGTACTTATTTGAGTTGGTTTGAGTTTGTGATTTTGACACTTCGAGGCTTTGACACTGGCGTCAGTGTTTTCAGTTGTTTACTAGCCCGAAAGTTGTAGTTGCGGCACTAGTGTTTTTTTATTACAGTAGCTCTTTTCCTATTTTAGTAGTTTATCACTTTACTCTGCTCTTTTTTTCTTTCAGCACTGTTTTATTTTTTTGTTTATAATATTTGTTGTTGTTTTTTTTCTGCATTAGCATTTATTTAAATACTTAATTGATTTCATTTGCTTGTTTGCAGGAGCTCGTACAGGAGAGTTGGAGCCCTGTAGAGTGTTGAGCTGAGTTGTTAAGAGTTTACTGTTTGGAGAGCAATATTGTGGAGAGTTTTGCTTTATGCGTTGGAGAGCTTTGGGAAGCATTTGATATTAATTGTATATGTTGATTAGTGAAAAATATATTTTTATTGTATTTTTTTATTTTTATAATTGCGCAATTGATTAATAAATTCATTAACCAATTAATTGATTTAAATTTTAATACTTTTGAATTTTTATTATTTTCAAAACTCTCAGATTTTAAATTTGCTTTTGGATTTTAAAATTTGTTCTCGAATTTTTTTTAATAAATTAATCAGTTAATTTCAATTAGTTTTAATTCATTTATTTTAATCCATTAATCATTTATGTTAATCAATTGATTAATTAAAATTCAAATTTGTTTGCTCTCCAATTATTTCAAAAAAGAAATTTCAGTAATTTTCAAAAAACATCTGCAGCCTCCCGGCGTCCCCTCCCCGGCGCCGGGAGGTAAGGGAGGGCACTTGCCCTAATTTCTTCCTACCATGACCTAAGGTCGACGACGTAAGGTCTTCGAATTAAAACCATCCCATAGTGGGGTCTTTGAATTTAAAACCATCCGCCCAGATCTAAGATCGATGGCGCGGGTCTTCAAAATTTAAACCATCTCGCTCAGACCTAAGGTCGACGGTGCGAGGTCTTCAATTAAAAATCATCTCGCCCGGACCTAAGGTCGACGACGCGAGGTCTTCGATTTAAAACCATCTCGCCCGAACCTAAGGTCGATGGTGCGAGGTCTTCAATTTAAAATCATCTCGACCAGATTTAAAATTAATGGCTCGATGTATTCTTTCATTTCTTATTTGCCCATTTAATTATGAGCCATAGAAGCAAAATTAAGAATTGTAATCAAAGTTGAATAGCATTTGCTTGCAAAAATTTTTAAATGAAGCACACACTTCATATTAAAACTTTTACTGCTTCATTGAGACTTCAGTTGAAGGAAACTTAATTTTTGCTATTGTTTAAAATAAATATGTATGAAATTTTGTATGCATGTAAAGGAGACATGCATATTGTATTTAAATAGGCTATCATAACTTAGCCATCCAGCTTATATTTCTTATATTAGGTTAGAATAAGATAGCAGTAATGATGAATTTTGGATTTTGTCAGTAGGCGTGGGTTCGATTTCTTGGATGAAAGTGGAAACAAGAGGGAGGTCGGTTTGCACAAGGCAGAGGTGGTGCTTTGCGGAAGAGAGACGAACGGGCTATGGCTGCCATTCGGTCATGATCGCATCAGGCATCAGGTTCGCTCGCATGCAAGACAGGAATAGGCTGGTTCCGATATGTTGGAGTGCTTCAACGAAGGCAGGTACGGTAAGGAGGCCGGCTTGTGTGAGGGTACCGGACATAGACGGCGAGTCCGACGTGATGGGGTTGGGGCATCGACGTCAGATAAGGGCGTCGGCTTGGACGTCGAGATAGGAGTAGGCTAACAGTAGGCTTTGGTATGTCTTCGATCTTCCTGCGTATGGCTGTGGGAAACAAGGACATTCGACTCCTATAAATAGCACAGAGAAATGAGAGGGAAGAGAGAGAGGTCTGAATTCAAAAATCAGAGCAGATGGACTGAGGAGGTTTTATGTCATGAGGGAAGTTAGAGAAGCGAATATTTGTGTCGTTTTTGGGAAGGTTTCGCAAGGTGGGGTCGAGGTGTAGAATGCAGGTCAGTTGATTCTTGGAGAGACGCATCTATTCGAATTTCTTTCTTTTTAATAGTCAACAATTATAACTATTATGTCCAGAATATAAAAGAATAACTAACATAAAAAATTTGAACTTAAAGATCCTGGTCAATCTTATACTCATGCTCCCTTGCCCTGACATAAAATCATTTAACCACATATAATGAGCTTAAGAGCCCAACAAGTAATAAAATCCTATAACTGAACTCAAAGCACGATAAAGAAGCAATGTGCATGCTAGCAATCAAATCATAACAGTAGCATTAATATGATCATTAATCAATACAAAAATGATAAAACACACATATAGTAGCAATAAATTTTGGAAATAGTAAAGTGATGCGGTACAAAAGCCAGCAAAGCAATATAATGGAGAAATCAGTAAACCAGTACGAGTGTCAGATCACTAAAGCAATCATCATACGAGTACTATCAATCAGTAGAGAAATTATATAATGGTAAAATCAAAGCATTCATAAAGACTGTTGAAATAATATCAGTGTAGTAAAATTATATAGGAATGTACACACATAATATATGTATTTATATCAGTATCAAATCAATATGTTACATGCTCAGTATGTCACATAATCATTCAATTAGTAAATAATCTAGTGAATCAATAACATTAGCAATAAGAGTAACAGTATATTAGTAGTAGCATTAGTATCAGTATCGATGTAGTGCAGTAAATTAATAAATAGTATCATTGGTAATAGTATTGTTATTCGTATCACTATTAATAAATTTGTAGCAGTAATAATAAATCAGTAAAATAGTAAAGTCGTACAGTAATAATAAATCAGTAACATGCATTTCTATAATCATATTAATCAAGTAAGAAGTCCTGACTTTAAGCAATTTTTTCCAATATCTGTAATCTGTAGTCAGTAATTATTAGCACAGTAAAAAGAGTTGTTACTCTTTTGCTCGTCACCATAGTAATAACTCCTTATAACACTTAATTAATGTCACATAAATCAATCAAGGATAACATCAAATCACATATTTAAAGGAAAGCTCGTCGTCCCACCATCTAATTTAGGTCAATCAGTTTCAAGGAAACGTCATTGAAACCAATCTTTTACTTATTTTTCACACATATTAATATCATATTTTCTTAACATTAATAGTGACCAGCTATTACTAAATCACATGTCTACAATCATTCATAATATTTATATTTTTTGCTTCCTGGAATATTCACGGCGGAAGAGAAATATAAAGCTTAACGTCTTAGCATTGTACGAAGATCCAGCACACAATCAGATGAAAGAGAGAGGGTGTAATACTTATACGAGACACCAAAGTTTTTACGTGGAAACCCCTGAAAAGGGGAAAAATCATGGGGCCTGGCCTAGTTTGAATAAATCCACTAGTATTTGTAGTTGATTACAGATGAGACCCTCTATTTGGGGGAAGGACCTGGCTTGATATAGCCAATATACATCATATATAGTGCCTTACATGGTGGGAACTAATATATACATGTTTGCTGGTACGGCTAACCATGATTGGCAGGCGATGGAGGTTGGAAGGACCGTAGTTGGCGAGAGATAGGGGTCAGAAAGACCGTTGTCTAATGATGGAAGTCGGAAGGACCGTATGATTGACATTGCAGGTCATGAAGACTGTGGTATGATGACAGAGGTCAAGAGGACCTTAGTTGGTCGGGTGATAGAGGTCAGAAGGACCATAGTCGGTTGGCATTAGAGGTCAGAAAGACCTTATTCTGATGTCAGAGGTCGGAAGGACCTTAGTTGGTAGGGCGATGGAGGTCAGAAGGACCGTGGTCGGCTGGCGTTGGAGGTCAGAAGGACCTTATTCTAATGTCAGAGGTCGGAAGGACCTTCGTTGATGGTCTGATAGAACTTTGGGCATCCGGTGGTGCTTCGGCAGAAGTCTGGGCCTTAGGTGGAGGTTCGGTAGAACTCAGGACGTCAGGTGGTGGTCTGGCAAGACTCAGAGCATCAAGCGGTGGTCCGATAGAGCTTATGAAGTCAGGTGGTGGTCCGACGAAGTGCAGGGCCTCAGGTGGTGGTCCGGTGAAGAGCAAGGCCTCAGGTGGTGGTCCAGCGAAGAGCAGGGCCTCAAGTGGTGGCCCGGCGAAGTGCAGGGCCTCAGGTGGTGGTCTGGCGAAGAGCAGGGCCTCAGGTGGTGGTCCGGTGAAGTGCAGGGCCTTAGGTGGTGGTCCGGCGAAGAGCAGGGCCTCAAGTGATGGTCTGGCAAAATGCAGGGCCTCAAGTGGTGGTCCGGCGAAGAGCAGGGCCTCACGTGATGGTCCGACAAAATGCAGGGCCTCAGGTGGTGGTCCAGCGAAATGCAGAGCCTCAGGTGGTGGTCCGTCGAAGTGCAGGGCCTAAGGTGGTGGTCCGGCGAAGTGCAGGGCCTCAGGTGGTGGTCAGACGAAGAGCAGGGCCTCAGGTGGTGGTCTGGCAAAGTGCAGGGCCTCAGGTGGTGGTCCGGCGAAGAGCAGGGCCTCAGGTGATGGTCCGGCGAAGAGCAGAGCCTCAGGTGGTGGTCCAGCGAAGAGCAGGGCCTCACGTGGTGATCCGGCGAAGTGCAGGGCCTCAGGTGGTGGTCCGGCGAAGTGCATGGCCTCAGATGGTGGTCCGCGAAGAGCAGGGCCTCAGGTGGTGGTCCGGCGAAATGCAGGGCCTCAGGTGGTGGTCCGGCAAAGAGCAGGGCCTCAGGTGGTGGTCCGGCGAAGTGCAGGGCCTCAGGTGGTGATCCGGCGAAGAGCAAGGCCTCATGTGGTGGTCCGGTGAAGTGCAGGGCCTCAGGTGGTGATCCGGCGAAGAGCAGGGCCTCAAGTGGTGGTCCGGCGAAGTGTAGGGCCTCAGGTGGTGGTCCGGCGAAGTGCAGGGCCTCAAGTGGTGGTTCGGCGAAGAGTAGGGCCTCAGGTGGTGGTCCGGCGAAGAGCATGGCCTCAGGTGGTGGTCCGGCAAAGAGCAGGGCCTCAGGTGGTTGTACGGCGAAGAGCAGGGCCTCAGGTGGTGGTCCGGCGGAACTCCGGCGTCAGGCGGTGGTCCGGTGGAACTCCGGCAGTGGTCGAGGTGGAGCAAGGAGGCAAGAGCTCTCTCTTTCTCTCTTAGGATTAGGTCTCTTTTTCAAGAGGAGAGGGGGCTCTACTTATAGATTTTTGTGAGTGGCATGGCCCGTAAATAGGTGGAAGATCAGGGGTAGTTAGGAGTGGTTTGAATGGATGACCGATATTGAATCCCTTAATCATGGACCGTTGGCTGGGCATTTGAAGGTCTTAGTGATATCGGATTTTTACGATCTTGGGCTCGTTGGATTCATCTCGTCGAGACGCTCGATTTGATTATAAGCATGTCACATTTGGAGACCGTTTGGTAATCCAAATTATGGTTTGAACCTTCCAAAAACACTTCAGACACTTGATTTGGACACATTTGGGCTCGGATTGGGTCGAGTTTGGTGTCGTTGGGTTCGTATTTTCGAGACGCTCAGTTCGACTGTAAGTTTACTGAAATCAAAGTTTGGATCATACCAAATTTAATTTGGAAAGCTTCTGACTTGGTTTTGCCTCGAGATTCGTGCCCGATCAAGATAATTTTTTGAGGATGTATCAATATTAATAGCATGTTTAAATAAAAATACTTACTTCTATTAAAAAAAAAATCATACAAAATTCAATAACTTCTATTTTACCTAGTAAAATTCAGAAATGTTACAATCAAAATCTTAAGAATAATCAATATAATATCATATAAAAAGTTACGTAGTAGAAGTTCAATAAATTTGAGAAAAATATAATAAAATCAATTATTGGGATAATCAAACAGTTAAAATCAAAATCTTTGAAATAGAAGTTGGATCAGAGTCACGTACCACAATATGAGCAAGTTCCACAAAAACGGCGAAGTAATCCGACGGCTAAAATCAGCTTTTCCCTTTTTTTCTCTCTCATGTTTCCTTAACTTCCTCTTCCTTCTTCGGCAAGGCACGATGCTAAAATTTAAATTTTTTATTTAAAAAAATCATATCAAGTTATCTTAATAATAACCAATTGTACCTTCAAATTTAAACTCAGAAGTGAATATTTTTATATATAATAAGTTTCAAAACTTAATATGGGTAAAGAGAAATAATTCTACTCATGATATTAAACAATCATTTTGGGCTCAACAGCATCAAACTCATGTCCTTCGGGATACACAGCATGAAACCTTATCAGCAAGAGTGCATAAGGACCTAAAAGATGTAAAGGATAAATGTTTAATAAAGAAAAAGTATGAATGACCAGTTATAAAGGCTAAGGAAGTTCCATCCAAAAAAATTATTTTCTGTGATAGTAACCCAACAAAGATCAAAATAAGTTTTGCAAGGTGAGCATCATAGTATGACACTTGGAAATCATGTCTGGGAATCTACAATCAAAAGGTTCCTGCAAAAAGGAAAGCAAATTTGGAGGCCAAAACCTCATGAAGAAAAGTTCAAAGGCGTGACAACTAAAGTATATTCCCAGAGATATGTCATTAGTAAAATCCAAAAAGAAGGGATTCCAAAGAAAAAGAATTTTGTTGATAATACTTGAGGTAGACGACACTTTGGAGACTCCTCCAAGGGATCCCATCACCGTTCATCTACTACTTCAAAAGAGGAGAAATGCTCAATCTTGATCCTCTTGTTGAGAGTTTGCTGATGCCCCATGTGGAGCCAGAAGTTTATTAGAGGCGTCATTCAAAAATACATATAGAAGAAGAATAAATAATGGGTATTAAAGTTGTTTATATGGTAGGTCATACCGATGGACAATCAAGTTCATAAAGTTATCAACAATAAGGACCTTCAACTACCATTTCTCTTGATATTTTGCAACATCAAGAAAGTGAAGACAAAGAAAGATTATTTCCAATCTTGGAAAGTGAATGAGAAGGAAATGAAAAGGAGGAAGAACCAATGTTAATTAATGTCATTGCTCTAGCTCGAACATAAAGAGAGATGCAACGAGTAATGAAAAGAACTGATAAAGAAATTTTTAGCTCAATATCAAGATGAATGAAATGATGGTACACATGAATATGATGATACATTTATTTTCTTAATCAAATATTCGTTTGCACTTTTCTCAACTCCTAGTTCAACTAGTAAGTCATACTCTTTATTATCCAATTGTGATAGAAGTGTCTCTAACTCCTTAAAAGCTTTCTCTAAATCAATATGCTTATCTTTTAAGGAGTTATGTCACTTGCTTAGTGCAATATGTTTCTTATTCAAATCATCGAATTCATCTAATAAATATGCAAGTTCCTTGTCTAATGAAATATGCTTGGATTAAGATCGGCATGCTCTCTAAATAGTAAATCATGCTCACATTTCAGATCAAAAAATTCATTTTTCAAATTAGCATGCAATTTTTTCAGCTTTCTATATGAGTCATTAATTTTTTCAGAAATAGTAAATAACTCATCATAGGATAATTCACATACATTATCTTGATCGGATTTAACAATAGAGTCATCGACCATTAAGCATAAGTTTGTTACCTCATCCTATGGCTCATATTATGATGAGTTAGAGGCTAAGTCTGCCCAGGAAATCTTTTGCTTCTTTTCATTTCCCATTTTTGTATTAGGCATATCCTCACCCTTCTCCTTTGTAAGGCGGCTCTTAAAATTGGGGCATTGGAACCTCAAATATCCAGGCTTACTGCACTTATAGCAAATTATGTTAGAAGAAAACTTATTGCTTTTATCATTCTTACCTTTGCTCCTATTGGGGTGATACTTTTGCTTGCGCTTCAAGAAGCTTTTGAATTGACTTGTTATGAAAGCTATTTCCTCGCTCCAATCATCTCCTAAGCTATCGATATATGTTTCATTAGCCTTTAACACCACGAACTTCTCTATTCTCTTATCACTTGCATCCAAAAGTCTTTGACTCACATTTTGCTCGTAAACAATGTGTCACAACCCAATGCGATAAGAATTGATCCTATCGTGTTAGGTTGCGATAGAAAACCCCAGGATCTAGCTTTGAAATTGCTTTTCTTTTTCTTTTCAACGAATTATAGAACCATAGAGCTGCTACAAACATCCAAGTGTATGAAAAACTCATCCATTCTTTCTTCTTTCTTTCATCAAAAATAATGTACACTACAGTGCATGGCTATAAACAGAAAGTACAGAAAAGAAAAGTAACCTAGCCATGACTCTACAAAAATCAAAAGTACCAAAATACCTATGACTGCAATTCAAATCCTGAACGGCTAGTATGACACTTCCTTCCCTTTCCCAGAACCTAAAAACCATGAAGATAACCACAGTGAGCTAACAGCTCAGCAAGATCACACTAGCCGATCTAAATTTTCAATCCACACACAAAACTGAAATCTCAAAACAAAGCACAGAATTCAAAGCATCAAATAGAGTTCAGATATTATCACAAAAATTATCAGAACATAAATAGAATTCATCACACCACAGAAATCATCTTATCACAGCAATCATTGGAAATTGAATCAAATTCATCTCACATAATCGTACAAATTACATCACAGAATCGCATTTCAAATCATATATCAGATCACATATCCCTGACCCAGACAGAATCTCAAATGATTCTGGCCCCTTATGCCTCCCTTCCCAGACACAGACAGAATCTCAAAGAATTCTGGCCCCTTATGTCTCCCTTTGTGCTAACCGCACCAGAACATATCAGATATACTGAATTATCAGATCAGATCAGAATTCATTTTCATATTCCCGGACCCAGATAGAATCTCAAAGGATTCTGGTCCCTTATGCCTCCCTTCCCAGACATAGACAGAATCTCAAAGGATTCTGGCCCCTTATGTCTCCCTTCTGAGCATTCAATCATATAAAGCATCAATCATATCATTTTCAAAGAAATCAAATACGCATCAAAATGCAATTAGACAATATAACGGCAGACAACAGAAAATCCAACGAATCAAAATTCACAGTTTCAGAACATTTCCAAATTATCAGAGATCATGCACAACAACGTTTCAAGACTTTCATTGTACTGTAACACTATTTTTCGACATCCAGAAAATTTTCTGTTCAATAAAAATCCCACAGATTTTAAATACCCGATGAAAATTTTCCAGAAAATAGTCAAAATGTGCATAATAACAATCTCGACAACATACCAAAAGTTACGCGGTGAAAGTTTTACCAGTACAAAGTTATACCCGTTTTTCGCTAACGGAAACACAATTTTAATCAGAAAATCCGTCAAAATTCACATTTCTGAAAATTGAGATAGGCATAATGTGTCTTACCTCGAGTCGATCAACTTTCTCAACTGCGACGACGGACGAAAACGGACCGAAGTCGCCCAAAACACGGATTTCCTTCTCTTTTTCCTTCTTTTTCTCTCTCTAGCAGTTTCTCTCTCTTTAATCCAACGACTGAGATATTTAATGGGTTGAGATCTTTTCAGTTCGTCCCGGACGATCGTGTCATTCGTCCCGGATGATAATTTCTTCGTACGGATGAAATTACTGGTCGATCGGCTCTGTAAAATTTTTATTCTGTTCGTACAGACTGTTCGTACGGACGAACCAAGTTCGTACAGACAGTTCGTATCGACAAAACTGCTGTACGATCGGCTCTGGACGGTTCATACGGGACTAACAGGTTCGTACAGATGGTTCGTACAGACGATTCTGCAGGACGATCGGCTCTGGACGGTTCGTACGGGACTAACAGGTTCGTACAGTATGAACCTGCACCAAAAATCTTGAATTTCTCATTTCGTATAGGTTCGTCCGGGACTAACCTGCACGAAATTTTTTTTTTCAAGTGTTCTCACAATCTACCCACCTTAAGAAAAATGTCGTCCTCGACATAGCCAAAACAAACGAAGTCAGAACAGACTTGGATACAACTGTCTCATATCAGATTCCTTCTCCCAAGTAGCCTCTCTAGCTGTTCTATGCTTCCACTGCACTTTAACCATAGGAATCTATTTACTTCTCAACTTTCTTACATCATAAGCTAAAATCCTTTTTGGTTCTTCTTTGTATTATAGATTTGCCTGAACTTGAACATCGTTAGCAGAAAATTTCTTCCCGGAATCAGATATCCACTTTCGCAGAGTTGACACATGAAACACATTATGTATATCAGACATCTTTTCAGGTAATAATACCTAGTAAGCAGAATTTCCAATCTTCTCAATGATTTCAAAATGTCCAACATACCTTGGACTGAGTTTGCTCATTCTTCCAAATCTGCTAACGCCTTTCATCGGACTGACTTTGACATATACAAAGTCACCAACCTAAAATTCAACCAATCGGTGCTTCTGATTGTAATACTCCTGCAGTATCAAATGATTCTGCAGGGCGATCGGCTCTGGACGGTTCATCCAGACGGTTCGTACGGGACTAACAGGTTCGTACAGTACGAACCTGCACCAAAAATCTTGAATTTCTCAGTTCGTACAGACAGTTCGTACAGGTTCGTCCGGGATTAACCTGCACAAAAATATTTTTTTTCAAGGGTTCTCACACAATATGTGAGACAAGTAGATTGTCAATAGAATAAGTGTTCAAATCTTTTGATTCACAAATGGTGGTAACTTTAGCATCATAATTATCAGATAAATAATGCAGAATCTTATTGATCTTTTAAGAATGTGGACCTCCGAAAGGACACAAAACACCGCCCCGCGAGGGAGGCTGTATCGCCAATAGGAGGGCAGATTAGGTCATACATACGATCAACCATTGAGGATAGCGACTCTCGCCAGCGTATCCCGATAGGTGACAATATATACGACATGATCAGAACAATGGGTTTTCCCCACCTGATACATCAGCTCGAGTGGGGTTTATTTGAAAGTGGGATTCGATTTCTCACGGGCGTAAGCCCCCGTGATTAATTACATCTCAAGTCAGGGCCTGAGAAAACTCTCGATTAAGGATTCTATATTATACTCTCAAATGGGATCAGTACATAGGGAAGAGACTAGGAGATCCTACTCAAAGAGAAAGAAATGCTCAAACTTGGCTTAGTCAACACACACGGCTCATAACAACATCTAGAGGAACTAGAGTAGCGAGAAGAAACTGGACAAAATAAAATCATACACTCAAAGCATACATGAGAGAAAGATGGAGGTGGCGTCATCCATATCATGCGGATATGCATGATTTATAATCTCTAAAGGATAGAGAACTTACCCACCGATAAGGCGTATTACGAGACACTGATAGTAGTAGCCTTGAACCCTACATCTAGAGTGGGTTTAGTGTTCTACGCAACACTAATACCCGTGTCTTAACTAATGCATCTTGGGCTTATATCCTGCCTGAAAAGAAAAGTCAGCTAACCTCCTAAGCACATAAAATCCATGATGTCCAATCTTTATGAAAGATGGGTTGGTGGCTGAGTTTTTTGGAAGTAAGGCCGATGTCTAGAGAGTTTCCTAAATGGCCCTGGACTTATGTAGGGTGAATGCTCTTAGAACTAATGCAATTAAAATTTTAATTTAATTGATTTCTAATGCAATGCATGTTAGTTAACAGTCTCAAATCAGATATGTATAGGATTTTAAAAAGGCTTATAAAAAAATAATTTTTAGAAAAGACTAGGCTTCCCCAGGTCCGACACATCATCCTCATAGGCCAAATTATCCTGACTCTACCTGCAGGCGGGGAAGTATCTTATAAATGGAGAGAAAAAAATACATTAATATGCATGTGACCCCGGATGATTCCGGCTATTTCCTAGGTTGTTAAGTTTCTATGTTATTTAATTCTTAAAATTTTGAATATTAGTTATGAGTAGAAAAATTTTATTCCTAAAGAGCCTAGCGAAATCAGGCCAAGCACATGCAAAAAAGAAACCTAGAAAAGCATGCAATTTCTACTACGCACATAAAGTAAACACATCAATATAAATCCATAGAACAAAGTAAAGAAAAGTTCACAGTCCACGGCAAGTGCCCTATAAGTACAACCTAGGGTCTATAGAAAAGTAATGGTGGCCAGGCTCCACCGACAACAACCTGAGCTCTAATCCTACTGAACGACGCAAGTCTTAAATGTCAGACATTTCATCTTCGAGTGGATCGTCTCCCTTTCGGATCATCCTCCGGATCGTTCTCCAGAAGGGTACCCAAATGAATAAGAAATTTTCTGTGAAGGGCCTTTCTTTTTCTCTTTGGGTACCGAGTATTTGAAATGCCTTGCCTCTAAAAACTTTCATAACTCAATACAAATTACACTGAATTACATTATGAAAAAGAAAATATAGACCCGGACTGAACCTGCAGGGTTATCCTAAAGAAAACATCCCAAGCAATTGTATATATCACATCTCAAGCAGTTAGTATTTGTGCATAAAAGAAAACACACTTGGTCATGCTCTTTTAATTTAAGGATGGGGCTTTAGCCATTTTTGGAGCCCCTGCAGAAAATAGTATTAATTTTAAAGCTTAATGATTATTGCCCCCTCTATTTTAATGCTACATGAGCGTGGCCACCTACATAAGACATGATAAGTATAAAGCGTCTCTAGCCTATGGGTAGATCTATCACATAATCAATTATCATAGATAAAAAGTACAGTGCAGTAATGGAATAAACAAACACAACAAGTCAAAATAAAGAGCACATGTACCACATGCAAGAGCGCCACAACACAAAAACAGAAAAGGTAAAATACCGGCCTAACCTAGAACTATAAGTGGTGCCCTAGCAAACAATTATATATGTGTGTAGAAGGTTTATGTGGCATTGGATAGGTCCTATATTGGATAGTTAGTTCGAGTTGTTTTGTGTTAACATTTGTTGAAGGTTTGAAAAGGGGGATTTGGTTAAAGTCCAAGTATTAATGGATTGGGGTCCACTTTTAGTTAATTTAGTTTGTGGATCTATTTTGATGCTTAGGATATCAATCTTTGAAGTTTAAGTTATATTAGCTGGTTTTTAGAAGATTCGGGGTCCCTACCTGCTAAACTAAAGGGGGTCCAAAATGTCACTTTTAGAAATAGGTCAGGTTTAGGAGAGTTAGTATTTTTATTAAATATTAGACCTTATTATGAGTAATTAGACTGTCAGTTTGCTAGATTCAGAGTTTTCTAGGCAAAGTTATGAATTTTGGAAGTTTCGGGCCATTAGAGGTCTTTTAGGTTCGAGTTAGATTCATTTTCTAATTTTATAACTCTCTAAATTTAGATTTGTTTTAATGAATTTTATTTAGTTAATGTTTAATTAAGGGGCGATAAATAAATTAGTTAGATTTAATTCAAGTTCATACTCAAACTTTATTTCCTAGTGATTATGTATGTTGGTTGTAGTTTGATTAATGATTAAGCGTTTTAATGCGTTTGATTTAGATTATGATTAGTTTTATTAATTTTATTAAAAAATTAAGCAAACTAACCCTAGGGTGACATGTCACTAAGTTTTCTATGTTTAGTGTTTCTATACTAAGGGAGCATGCATCCTAAGTCTAAGTTTTCTAATACCCAGTCCTTAGTTTTTGTCCTTATATGTCATTAGTATTGTAAGGAAGGAAAGTATAGTTTCTAGCCCTTTGGACATTCGCGCATGCATGTAACGGGGTTCAAGGATCTGTAATAAAATAAGACAAGAAAATAATCTAATAATTGAAATTTCTATAGGGTTCTAAAGGTAGGAGAACGTACACGCAAGAAGGCTCCCTAAAGGCTTTCTAAGTTTTAAGAAGACTCACTACACCGAGGGCTATGACCCCGTGGCATCGCCCGTAGCACCCCCACCAGAATGAATGGGGGTGATTGATGCTCGGATCCGGTTGTCCAAGCTCCTTCGTCTATCGCTCCAAAGGATCCTTCTCCTTTAGTTTCCAAAACTTTCCTCGTAAAAGAACAAAGAAAAGAAATTTGGATAAGAGCAGGTTACTATTCAATATACGAATAATCAGAGTAAAATGCAATTAAATAAACACATACCTTTCCTCGGGCTTGGACACTGGCTTGGTTGTTTGCTCTCCGGGACTGTTCAAATTTTAGAAACTCTCCCACATTGTTTCTAAAAAATGATTTTTTCTTTTTATTTTTTAAGGAATGTAAGCATCTCATTGTTAGGCATGTCTTGTCAAAACCCAAACACGCCTCTAACCCATCCTTCGCTCTAATTCAATATTTAAGTCAAATGCAAATGAGAGAAAAGGAATTTTGATGCTATTTATTATTTCCACGTTTTAAGACAGCACTCGAAATACTTGACACGATTACCCACATCAACTCCCATACAAGACTCAAAGCAGTAGAGAAGAAAACCAGTCTTGAAACCAAAACCCAAACAAGTCTTTCAACTTTAAACCCAAACATGCTTCCAACACACATTTTTTTAACCCATCATTGAAATCAAATGCGAATAGGAGAAAGGAAAACATCCATGAAAAGAGAACTGAAAGAATCTTTTAGCATCGAGCTTTTCAAACACATAAACACTTCATAAAATCCCAAATCCCCAAAACAACTCAAAGAACCTTCCACATAAAGCAACACATAAAACCTTCCTACATAAAACCCACTATAACTTATTCCGATGCAAAACAACAAGTTTCTTTGACGTGGGGTGTTTTTTTTTTGACTTAAACTTATAAACACAACTTCATGCCAAAACATGTAATATTACAAATCCCTTAACCAACGAGGGTATAGAAAAGCTACCTCTAATTCATCTCCAAAACAATTTGGAACAAAAAATAAGTGAAAATCAGCATCCAACTTATCTCCAAAGCAGTTTGGAGCACAAAACTAATGAAAAATCTGCATATATCTTGCTCACAAAACATCTTAGAACGCAAGAAACAATAAAAATCTGCATATGACTTATTCCCAAAGTAGTTTGGAACACAAAATCAGTGAAAATTTGCACTCAACCCATCTCTAAACTCATAAAGTTTTCCACCATAAAGTAAGTCATAGACTTTCCTTACATATTTCTATCTTTCATGCTACATGCCATCAAAATATCCAAAAGGTAATCACATTTGTATCCAATATTAAAACACAACAGAATGTATGAATTTCTCCAATCACCAAGTGAAGCTATGCATTTGAACATTAAATACATGATTTTGCTATATAAACTTGAACATGATCTTTCGGACAACAAGTCGACGGACTAAAAAACTCTTCCCTCAACTGTCTCATGTCACTCCAACTTTATTTCAAAAGGAAGGAGACAAAGAATCATCACCTTGCAAACTTATAAAAGCAAACATTCCTCTAAAACTTCATGAAAGCATGATCGATTAGCATATACTCAACTAAACACAACATCTCATATGGAACACAAAGAGTCTTAACAATGAATGATGCAATCATATGGAAAAGAAAACATTTCTTACACCCACCCAAACACCATTTCATTTGCTCATTTTACATCAATAATTGTGCTAACTGCCATTAAAAGAAAAAGGAGTTGGAAAACTTCACATACAAAATAATCAAGCAAGCTTTTCTTTCAAGCAATATAAATCAACACGTATTTTTGCCTATATCTCATGGGATTCTTTCATGACTATCAATAATTCTCATCCTTCTTCAAAGTGTTGAAGCATCATTCAACAATCCAATAAACATGACAAAGCTAAGTAACAAATAATAGTGGTGGATGCATTCTCAAACTCATCGTAATAGAGATAAAACTAACCATTCAAATTTCCTTAAAACAAAGCTTCATGACAAGAAAGATTGCTTTAGGCATTTGATCAAATAGCTAGCATGTAAGGTTTAAGAGATAATATAAAACCATCTCCTTGAAGTAGATTACCACATCACACCTAACCTTTCTAAGAAAACTCAAAGTAAGAAGCTCCTCAAACTCAAAATAGGTACATCCTCAACACACAAGCACACTTGTATTTTAAAATCTTGCCATAACAACAAAAGAACGAATCATGACAAATCTAACCCATTCAAGGCATTAGAAGCATATGGAAATTCGAATCACGTTTTTTTCTTCATCTCATTCTTGAAGGAATCTAAGCAAAGGAATGTAGGGGGAAAAGAAACAAGGAGAAGAAGAAGAAGAAGAGAAGATATAGGGAGGAAAAAGATTGGGGAGATGGTTACCTGCAGCAGAAAAGGGGAGAGCTGGCGTCGGGTAAGGTTGAGGCTTCCGTCTGGGTCGGCTACGTGAGAGAGAGGAAGGGAGACGGAGGCTCCGGCCTTCTCCTAAGTCTCGTCGACGAGAAATCGAGAGAGGGAGTGGGAGAGATTGCGAATGGGGGAGAGCCGAATCCAAGATCTGGAGAGAGGGGGACGGTTGCCCCTTTGGCTTTGCCTGGGGGGTCGCGAACCAGAAAGAATGACGAGAGTGAGGTCGGTCTCCACTTCTGGCTTGCGAACATGAAAAAAAATGGAGCTTCAGCTCGGGATCTCCTCAAATGCTAGAGACGGAGAGCTCAAAACGGTCCTGGAGCGCAAATTTTTACTCTCGAGTAAATGCATGCTGAAAACGAGAGAGAAAATCCTGCGACATTGGGAAGTCATTTAGATCTCGTTTAGAATGGCATCGATGGACTGCTTAGTAGAGTCTGTGTGAGGAGAGTGCTGGAGTGCTAGGGTTTTTCTCCTCCCGCCGCCGTTTTTTCTCCCCCTCCCCTCCGCCTCCGGCTGCTGCCGGAGGCTCCCTTCCCCTCGCCCATGGAGCCCTTTTCCTCCATGGACTTCCCCCCCCTTCCTACCTCTGCGGGGGGTTCTTCCCCTCCCCCTACCAGGAACTGGAGAAATATCGTGATAGAATCCGATCCAATCTCTAAGGACCTCCCGCTATCGTTCCTCCCGCAGGAACCTGATATTATCCCGTTTGCTGGAGAAAGGTTGATAACGGGCGCTGAGCACTGAAACCTTTGTTTAGTGGGATACTCTATCGGCCGACGGCCATACTACGAGGCTCTCCTGAGTGCCATCCGTAAAACTTGGCCTCTGAAAGGCTCGCTTCAGCTTCTATCTCTTTCTGAAGGTTTCTTCTTACTTCGCTTCTCAACTACTGAGGATTATGAGATGGCCTGGTCCAATGGAGTATGGTTCTTCTTGGGAAAGCCATTTCTTCTTTAAAAATGGTCACCTAAATTCCGCCCCAAACGCGAAAACTTCTCTTCTATTCCGATTTGGGTCAAAATTCATGATTTACCGCTCGTTTGCTGGAATTCCGAAGGTATCTCGCGAATTGCCAGCAAGATTGGTGTCCCGCTTGCCGTTGATGCCCTGACTGCCCAGAGATCCCGTCTCACCTTCGCTCGTGTCTGCATCCAAGTCACGGCGGAATCAATTTTCCCAGATGAAATTCCTATATCTATTGAGGATGAAATTTTCAGTCTGAAAGTCCAGTATGAATGGAAGCCAACTATTTGCGAGATTTGCAAATCCTTAGTCCACACCTCCTCTACCTGCCCCAAAAAGCCACAGTCTGCTTCTATCCAAGTACCTGTAGAGCCTCACTTAGTGCGTGGAAACTCCTATCGTGGTCGTAGTAGAAGCAGAAGACCACCCCCTCGCCCCCCCGCCCCAGCTGCCTCTACTACGCATCCTCTCGCAGATAGAACTGCTTTTAATAACCAGACTACCCCTGGTCCAATAACAAATCCCCCTTACCAGCAGCCTGAAACTCCCTGCATCCAATCTCAAACTAACCCTCCTCAAGCAATGGTTCCCCTATTACGGATTTGCCCGCTTCAGCAGAATTACCACCTCCAAATATCCCAAATCTCAACTCCCCAACCGATGAGGTCTCTACCTCATCTTCCACACCCCGGCCTGGCTTGGTGCCACCCCCACCCATCCAATCTCCCAATAAATATGACGCTTTGCAACTTCTCGAGGATTCTCTAGACACCTCGACGACTGTCAATGTTGTTGAAGCTAATAACACTCCTGCCAATCGCCCTCAACAAACATAAACTGCTAAAGGGAAGCAGACCAGAAAACCCTCATCTTCTCATAAGTAAGTATGTCAATGCCCTCTATTGCCTGCCGGAACATTAGAGGATTCAATAATCCAGACAAAGTTCTCTGCTGTAAGCGTCTTATTGCGTCTAGTAAAGCCAATTTACTGTGCATCCTTGAAAACAGGATCCACGCCCCCTCTCTTCAAGACCCCTTCTTCTCTGAAAACCACAAGATCTTCCCCTTTGAAGATTCTTGCCACAATTTTGACTTATCCTCTTCTGGCCGCATCTGGGTCAAATGGAACTCTTCAAAAATTAAATTCACTCCTACCTTCTTTTCTAAACAGATGATTTCTGGTTTGGTTGAATATGGTAGCAACCCTTCTTTCACCCTTTCTGTGATCTATGCATCTAATGATGTTATTGAAAGGTCTTGCCTTTGGGACATCATCAGGAGCTCGGCCCCTGAGCAACACTCCCCCTGGATTCTTATGGGAGACTTCAACTGCTGCAGATTTGCCACTGATAAGCTAGGTGGAAATGTTTTGACTCACAATAGGCTATGGGAGTTGAATTCCATGATCTTTGATGCCAATTTGGATGAGCTGCACTCGGTTGGTAGTGCTTATACTTGGTTCAATCAAAGAACTGATAACCCAATCCACATTAAACTCGATAGAATGCTTGTTAATGACAAGTGGCTTACTACATACCCCCACTCCTACTACTCGATACAACCCCCCTCCTGCTCCGACCACTGTCCCCTTATTCTCCAAGCCACTGACCTCCCCCCCACTCACCATCGCTTCATGTTTAAGAACTACTGGTCTTCCATTGACAAATTTTGGGTTATTCTTTTGGATGTTTTCTCGGTTTCTTCTAGTGGAAACCCTCTGACTGATTTCTGCAACAAGCTAAGGAATTTGAAAAATAATTTAAAGACCCAACCTTGGACCAACTCTTCTACCATCAAAGCACATTTGGATAGCCTGCACTCCAAGCAGTCAATATGTTTAGATCAAATTTCGATGCAGCCTTTAAATGCTTCCCTCAATGCCTCTCTAAAACAGATCTCTGAGCAGATCTCTGATTTCACTGCCCTCTATTCCTCGTGGATCATCCAGAGGGCAAAGGCCTCCTGGCTCACTCAGGGTGAAGATGACCTGAAATTTCTTTACGCTAAAATTCGCAGAAGAATGGCATCTAGCAAATCTGCAATTAATATGGGTGCTTCCTCTCATTCTTTGAGTGCTGATGCCATTAAAGACATGCTCATTCATTTCACTGATCTCTTCAACCCGACTTCCCAGGAGTCTTTCAATATTGACCACTTCCCTGTTGGTAATACTCTCCCCCTCTCTCTATCTGATTCCCTGACTGCTTTTGTTACTAATGCCGAGATCAAGTGTGCTGTTTTTGCTGGTTCTGACTCTTCGACCCCTGGCCCTGATGGTTTTAATTACCATTTCTACAAGAAAACTTGGCATATTACAGGCCCTCATGTTTGCAAGGCGGTTAAGTCTTTCTTCCACAAAGGTTATATGCCCCCTGCCATTAAAGCCACTGCTTTGGCACTCATACCCAAAACCAAACATGCTTCTTCTTTTGCTGATTTTAGACCTATTACCCTCTGTAATGTGATTTACAAAATCATCTCTAAAATATTAGCCACCAGATTAAAGCCCATAATGCCCCTCATTGTGAAAGAAAACCAATCTGGCTTCATCCAGTCTAGAATTTCTACAGACAACATTTTATTAGCTCAGGAGGTTCTCTCTTTTGCTAATAATGGGAATCATAAAATTTTTTGTGCCAAATTTGACATTAGAAAAGCATTTGACACTGTATCCAGGGAATTTCTTCTGGCTAGACTGCTTCAAAAAGGTTTGCCTTTAAAATTCATTCAATGGATCAAAACTTGTATTTCTAATGTCAATTTCTCTATTGTGGTGAACGGTGCTCTCAAGGGGTACTTTCCCTCCTCCGCTGGTCTTTGCCAAGGCTGCCCTTTAAGTCCCTATTTATTTTGTATTGTTATGGACGCTTTTTCATCTCTCATTGATGAAAGCAATTATACGGGGGCTGGTCTTGGGAATTTCAATATTTCCCATCTCTTATATGCGGATGACCTGGTGATTTTTGGTGAGCCTACTGAATCTAATTGCAATGCTCTTATGACTATTCTAAAGACTTTTGCCTCAGCTTCTGGGTTACATGTCAACTTTGACAAGAGCACTTTACTTCTACCCAAAAACTTCAGCCATGTTGATGCCATATGTAGGGCTCTTTTGCTATCAAGTCCAAAGGCTTTCTTTACGTACCTTGGGATCCCTATCTCTTTCAGAAGGCTCAAAGTTGCAGATTTCTTGCCACTTTTAGATTCCATCACCAGGAAGTTATCGGGATGGAATGCCAATCTACTGTCTTTTGCTGGGCGCCTTCAGTACTTAAAATTCACCATGACTAACTCTATTGCTTACTGGATTAGAGGTTCCATATTACCAAAAACAGTTACTAAATTCCTCAGGAAGTTGGCCGCTAAATTCCTTTTCTTCGGGGATCCCTCGGCGGGTCACAAGTTGCATTTAGTTGCCTGGCACAATGTTTGTAAACCTAAAAAGTTTGGTGGCCTTGGTCTACCGTCCATCCAGGCCATTCAATTTGGTTTTAACTGCTCGCTTATTATGAGAATGTATAACTACAAATCCCCTCTTGCTGAATGGCTTTTCTTTAGATACAATTCTCCTTGGAAGCCGCCTGACTGCAAAGCTACTAAGTTCTGGAAATCCATTTGCTCTACTGCCATCTCTATAAGTCCTAAAATCAATTTTGCTATCACCCGTACTTCCCCCACTTCTTTTCTCTGGGATCACTGGTGCAATGGGAATAGGGTACTGGATAGTATTGCGGCTGACCCATCTTCCCGTGCTGCTTTCTGTAGTTACACTGCCAGAGATTTTATTGCTCTGGGAACTTGGGTTCTCCCATGTTCCCTCCCTGCTGTGATTATTGATGAGATCAACAAGGTGAAGATTTATGAGCATAACTCTAGATGTTTGTCTTGGGGTAACTCTTCCCAAGCTAAATTCAGTGATTTCCTTCTGGAATACTATAACTCTGATGCTCCTTGCAACTGGGCTAAATATATCTGGCATAAAGGACATGTATTGAGATTCTCGATTTTTAGCTGGCTGGCCCTTGTGGGCGGCCTTAAGACAGCTATGGAGCTATATAAACGCAACATTTTGGTGGATCTCCCTTGCCCTTTCTGTTTCTCTCATAATGAGAGCTCCTCTCACTTATTTTTTGAATGCTCCTACACCTTTTCTATCATCTCTTCTCTAATCCCTGCGTGCTCGGTGTTTCTATTAAGGCCTAACTTACACCAACTTTTTGCCTGGATCGATGATTGTCCCGGAATTGCTTTAAGAACAAAAAGATTTTACTATATTATCATTTGCTGCGCCATCTATTATGTGTGGAGAGAAAGGAATGAGAGAAGATTTGCGCAATCCTCCTCTAGTTACACTACAACCTGTTTGAAAATCAAAAATGCGGTCTTTTCTAAACTGTACAATAGGAAAGATGGGCTTCTCCTGCTGGACCTGCTGTAAGTCTTTAGCTAGATGGCTTTGGCTTTGCTTCTACATGGCTGATATTTTTTGTGCTCTTCGGATGGGGATTGTTTTTGCTGGGGCAATGATGTGCGGAACCAATTCGATTCAACTGATTCTTATGTAGCCCCTGGATGGCCTGGACGTGTTTTTTTGTCCCTATTTTTCTGCGACTGGATGGCACTATGCTGCAACCTCCTGAATCTGAATTTTGGTTGTCCTATTGGCAACCGGGGCTACTCTGGTGTTTCTGTCAGGCTTTTGAGCTATTTTTTGACGCTATGACTGAGGCCTGTCCGGTTTTGGTTCCATTTTCCTGAGCCCATTTTTGTGTTTCGGCTCCCCTTTTGGGGTCTCTTTCTGCTTCTTCTTTTTTTTGTTAGTCTTCACACTTGTATGTTCTTATAGGCGCCCTTTTGATTTTTTGTAACCTCTGTTTCTTTTAATATACGGGCTGTGCCCTTAATCTTCCCAAAAAAAAAAAATCCTGCGACTAAGGACGCTGAAATGGCAAATCAAATATTTTGATGAAATCAAGATCGTCTGATCTGATTTCTTGATTTGGGAACGATTTCAAATCATTTAGAAAAGTTAAATGGGCATTAATTGAAATCAAATCACCTCTATTGAGCTTAAATCAGGCTCAATGAAATTTAATTAACGAAATTAAACTAAAATCATTGCAAATCATATTCGAATCGAGCTCGACGAGACTCAAATAAATTAATCTAGCCTAACAAAAAATAATTAGGTCTAATTTGACTCAATTCGAGCTGATGCGAGCTCGAATTGGACTCGACGGGGCTTGATTAAATTAATTAAAGGCCCTCGAGGGCACTCGAACGAAAATCGAGGTCAACAAAGAACAAGACAACTCTCTACCTAGTGCATGCAATGAGTTTACTATCTTAGTGAACCTAATGTACATGTTAGTTATGGTCTCATAGGATTTCATGCGAAATAACTCATAGTCATTCAATAATATATTCAGAAGAGACTATTTAACTTCATTGGTTCCTTCATAAGTAACATTTAACCTATCACAAATTTTCTTGTCAATTGTACATGAAGAAACGTGCATATAGTCCTTAGACTTTAAAGCACATAAAAAAATAGTACAACCATTTATCATTGAGTTGTGCATAGTCTCTATCCTCAAGGCTCCATTCATTAAAAGGAATTTCTTCCTTGATACCATTAACAACACGAGATAAAGGAGTATATCCTATTTGAATCATATGCCACATGCGATAGTCAATAGATTGAATGAATGTAGATATGCGAACATTTCAAAAATCATAAGGTATATTATCAAGCAATGGTGAATGGGTTATTGGATAACCCTCCACAGTATTTTTATTCCATAAGTGTGTCATAAATTTTTTCTCAAGAATTTTAAATCGCTAATTTGAGAACTGCACTTATACCAATCGAAAGTTCAAATGTGGGTTGTTAGATCGACTTGAACTACAAGTGCACAATAAGAGGGGGGGGGGGGGGGGGGGGGGTGGTGAATTGGTGCTTTAAAAAATTATCCTTATTGAAAAGATTATGATTAAAAAATTATTTGACAACACCGATTCTAAAAAAAACAACTTTATTTTGATTTTAAAGGAAAACTTGTAAAGAATTTTTTTTTAATTTTTTAATTTCTTTTTTTGTGTTTTGTTTGAGCAAGATCAAGATATTCAATCGATGCAAAGCAAAACTCATAGATCACTGCTTTTGCAATAAATAAAACACAAAAAATAAAATGAGGAAAAGCAAAAGCTAAAATCAAGAACAAACACACCATAAATTTATAATGGTTCAGTCAACCTTGACCTACATTTACTCCTCGGAGTCATCTACTCTGAGAATTGTGCTAAAACTTAGTGACTTCGTTTGCCCATATAACAAGACGGAGAGGCCCTTACAAATCTCTTCCACCTCCTTAGTGAGGCGGAGTAGCCGAATCCCTTTCACCTTTTGGGTGCGGCGAAGTAGCCGAATCTCTTTCATCTCCTCGGTGTGGGGGAGCAGTCGAATCCCTTTCACCTCATCGGTGCGGTGGAGTAGCCGAATCCCTTTCACCTCCTCGATGCGATAGAGCATCTGAATCCCTTTCACCCTCTTGGTGAGGCAGAGTGCCAGAATCCCTTTCACCAATAGTGCGGCATAGTAGCCACTAGCCAGGTCCTTTATCACCAATGGTGCATCGTAACGCTGCATGCGGAATTTAGAATTATTGTAAAACAGATACTTCAATGCTATGACGACGATTTTTGGTGTCGTTGCATTACAAACTCAACATCGCAATGCGCTAGTTCAAGCATAAATTCAACATTATTTTCAAAAATCGGGTTGTTACACTTGTAACTTCAACAAAGTCGTATGTTATGTATCAATGCATTCCCTCGAGGAATGACATCATTTGTAATCCAAAACAACTAATTGTTGAATCATTTTATCGGGCTAGTTTTTCCACATAAGAATTTTGTTGTCTCTTACAATTCTTTCATGCTTCTCTTATTTGTATGTTGTATCTTAATGCAAAATAAAGACGTTAAATTTTATATCTTTTTATCATCGTGAATGTTTTGACACGTAATAAAAGGCATTAAAGATTAAGTTTTATTGATAAAATATAACCTATAAAATACATATTAACTCATAATTGGCTTGAATTATTTATTGGAATGATTTGATGCAATTTTATGAATTAAATCAATATTTCTAAATTCAATTCCCAAATGCTTATATAAATCTGAATATTTACAACATATTAAGTAAAAAAATTTTAAAATCTAAAGAATGAAAAAGAAAGATACAGAAAGATGCTTACATTTTTTTTGGGGGATTTACATACATACTACTTTATATTATGCTATTTATATATGTAATACTTAAAATTTTAATAATTCATATCTATCGCATATAGATCAAATATGAGTGCAAGGAATAAAATATTAAAATTTGTAAGGTGATATAAGTTATAAGAATAAAATATACGAGTAACATATTTGATATCAAAGTTGTTTATGAGTGATAGATATGAAATATTAAAATTTTGAATATTAAATAGATAAGTATTATTCTGTAAAATTGTTATTTATGTAAATATCTTTCTTTCTTGGTGGGAGGTGCTTCTTTTGAGAGTTCGGCTCAAAGAGGAAGGAGGAGAAATGGCGGAGTCGTGCGCGGGTTCGGCCGAAGGAGGTAGCGTTCAATGGCTGTGAGAGCGGAAATGCCCTAACCCTCGGCCTCCTTATATCAAGAGGAAAGGCGGGCCTGGTCGCGTGATTGAGAAGAGGTGAGCCGGGTCCCGTGAACGGATTTTGGCTGATTCGGTGGGATAACATAGATTATAACAATCTATTTCTGCTCATGTTCGGCCAGATCAGCCTAAAATGTCCTACGATAAAATTTACACGTTTTATATAATTTGTACTATTTTGAATACTATGTATGAAAAACCGCTTGTTCTGTTTCAGTTACAGCACGACCAAACCCTAGTGCCTGCCTCCTACCTCCTTCGCCATGGGCATACTCCCCCCTGCCGAGTCAAATGAAACGACAAGTCCAGACGATGGCTTTGATCCACTTGAAAAACCTTATCAGTCTCCACCCAAGTTAGCCGTGGAGCTTCGAACACCGGAGGATCTAATCGCTAAGGCAATTGCACCGGTGAAGGTTGAATACCTCCGGCCGCCTCCTTCGAGGACGGTCCTTACGGCCAAGGTTGAAGGAGAGGCCGACAATGACGCTGCCGAGAGGAAGACTACTACTTCAGGCGTGATCAAGGAGAAGAAGTCTAAGCGGCAGCTTAAGAGAGAGCGGAAGCAGGTCGGTGCTGAAGAATCGCCTTCCTTTTTATCCCAGTCGGTCATCTTTTATGTTTCTGCGTTATTTTTAGTTTTGCGGTCACTAGAAAGCAAGTTTTGAACTATTTACATTCTAATTTAAGAAGAAGGCTTTATTCTTTGTATAGAGTAGAACAGGGAGAAAATGGACTACAATTTATTATAGCTGTTTTTATACTATTTATAGATACAAATCTCCGTACTAACACTTATAATGAATAGTGACTAATACATGCATTCAAAATAATAAACATTATTTTTAAATTTCTCCTATATTATTTATGCTAAAAATAACATTTTTTATGATATGCAAGAATGCTTCTTCTGATCTTTTACAAGTGACATGCATCGCTAGTAGGAGAGAGAGAAAGAAAGCAGGAGCAGGCCAGAGCTGAAGGATAGCTTTGCTTGCTATTCTTCTATGCCACTCTTTTATCTTCTGTTTTGGTTTGTTAACCCATGCATTTAAGTTTTTAGGTCAACGGGAAGCACTTTCAAATTAGTTTTTCAAAGAATACTGTAATGATTTTTAGCATAGTTAATTGAGACTTAAAGACAATTTCAATACAATTTCTATGCAGGTTCTGTATATTTTACTAGTTACCTGTCATTAATGCTTTTATATTGGACCTCATTCTCTGTAGAACTGAATTTTGGTATTTGATCACTCAGGATAATGCATAACAGGGGTGTTTACGTTTTGTTTCTTCATTGTTCTGGCTTCTCATGTGGAATCCCAGATCATTGTGGTTTCTGTGATCAATTTTGATTTTGAAGTTAAGATTGGTTGTTGTTATTGTTTTTTATTACACCACAATATAATGAGTATGGTAATCTATAACCACATGGTCCATACACAAAATTTTTGCAAATGGAAAATAAAAAAAAAATGCAAATTAAGTTGTGTTCTTAAGTAAGAACTGACAGTGGGATGTTATGAGTTCTTAATTAATTGGTTCAATTTAAGAAATGGAGTCACATGGGTGAGTTGAGGCAGGGAGATGCTGTTATGAGCTCTTCCAAATCTGTCCAAAGGAGCGCAAATATTGGTGGTGTGTTCAAGCACGTGATTCTTAAGAGCTTGTTGAACACATTTGCATGGAAGTCTACAGAGAAAATGTTTTAAAATGAAATGCAAGGAATTATATTTTTATAGGGAAAATGACATCCAATTTTGATGAGTACCACATGCTTATGCCTTTCTTTGGATTTTCTCTTAACCATTTTGTTTACATGCTGATGCTCTGTAAACTGAGGTCTATGTTCCTAGATATGATGCCCATACAAACTACACTACTAAGGCAATAATCTCCTTGGGTTTCATTGTATATTGTTTTAATGCTGGTTGTCAGAAGGCCTTTCCTTATCTACATTTCTGAGCAATCAAGTCAGTTTTCTTTTTTTGCATAACTTATTATCTATGGAATAGCGTTAATACATCTTCTTTGCCAGGACACAACAATAAGGCGTTGTGCTGCTTCTATAAGACAATAAGGTGGCATGTTGTGCGAATGTGTTATTTCTTGCATTTGATAATGATGTATTTTATATTTCTATTAGTATCTGTGCTTTATGTTCCATATCCTTTTGATTACATGCATTATTAGTGGGCGCATTTGGTGATGTTACTAGTATCAGTACTTAGAACTATCAGGCTGTCTTCTATACCATTTTATGACAGTACGTTTGTGATAGATGTGTTGTGTGTATGTTTCTCGATTCAACTTGACCTGTAGTTGCAAACGGTGTAGCAGGCCTATCTTATTGCTGACATTGAAGTTTGGCCTTAATGCAATTGTATTTGGCATTGTAGTTTTATGCAATTTTCTTACATTATTTGACTGTATTAAATTTCAAATTTACAATTTATCCAGGAACAAAAGTCTGCACTTCATATTTGTTCTGAGGTTGCAAAAAGTGGTAAGGCAGATGGATGTCGTTTTGGCGAAAACTGCCGCTTTAATCATGATATTGCTGCGTTCTTGGCTCAGGTGCATTTTTCTTGTAGCAAGCTCATATGATATTTGTTATCCCATTGATGTTCTTCATAGTTACTACCTACCTGGATTGCATCATGTTTTGTAATTTTAATGATGAATCTTATGTGCAGAAACCAGCTGACCTTGAAGGGGTTTGTCCTTTTGTTACTTTTGAAGAGTTATGCCCGTATGGAATAACTTGTAGATTTTTAAATACACATAAGGAACATACTCCAGAAAGTTGTGATATTACTAAGAAGAGCTCTGAGATTAATCTTCTAAAGAAAGATTTGCAAAAGCTTTTGTGGAAAAATAAATTTTCTTTTCCCAAGGCAGATTATCAACTCAATGTCCTGGGGCTAAAGGTATGCTAAATATTATGGAGTTTGATCAGATTACATTATTTGAAGTTTAAAGTCTCTTAATTGATTGGAGCGCTCCTAGTTAACCTAATTTTTTTTATGTCAATAACTCGTTATTTTTTCTTTTGTTCTTTTTAAAGAAGGTTCTTTGTGCTACTCTAATTTACACACATCTTTGAAGTGGATTTTTAAAATCCAATCCTTATGATTAATCTTGAAATTTTGACAATCACCCAATTGTATTGATCTGTGTACCAAATTTATCTTTTCTCGCTGTAGATCTACCTCTCTCTCAACTTTTGGATCTTCTATTTCATGTGGATGATTTTTTCCTCCATTGGACATAAACCAACTTCTGTATTAACTCCCTCTAAAAACCATAAACAATGACTCTTTTTCTTCCCGGGAGCCGTGATGATTAGTAGTAGTGTGGGCTCAGATGTTATGTTTGCATATCTATCATGCTTGTCCGAGCACAAGTGGATATTTCATTTGTAAAAGAGATTTGGAATTTAAGAATTGGTCGTGAGATTTCGTTGTATTTACATGTTTTTGATGCATTTGTGCAGCTTTTTTGCTTGTTCTATGGTGGATTTGCACAATGAACGTGTATGTTTCACAATGCACTTGCGCGACGCATCTACATGAATCTTGGTGCACTTGCGCAATGCATTTGCATACTTGAACATTTATATGTTTCTTCTTGCGCTCATGCAATGCATTTGTATGTCCTAGGTACACTTGCACTATACATAATAAGGGATGTGTAGAGAAGTTTCTCTTTTGGTGATTTGATATGTCTCGCACACCTTATTGAAGTAGTCGTGCAACCCGTGACTCGCAATATTATGTTATTATGTTTCTTTTTAAATGCATGTGTTCACGGGGTGTATGACGCGTTTACGAGATGTGTGCGAGTTTCATTTCTTTATTAGCTAACGCATACGTTGCCTAAGGTACTCATATGCTTTCTCTAAATCAATAAATATCGTATATAGATCCTTCTTATTCTCTCTATACTTCTACATCAAACCTCTCAATAAATGTATAGCTTCCATAGTAGACCTACCCGATATGAATCCAAATTGATTTTGAGAAACATTAGTATCATGCCGCAACCTATGCTCAATAACTCTCTTCCATAGTTTTAAAGTATGACACATTAATTTAATTCTTCTATAATTCACACAATCTTGTGCATCACCTTTATTCTTAAAAATAGGAATCAACACACTCATTCTTCACTCATCTGATATCTTTTATTTTCAAAATAATATTAAAAAGTTTAGTAAGCCAAGAAATTCCTTCATCTCCTAAGCATTTTCACACCTTTATTGGAATATCGTCAGGTCCAACAGCTTTTTCACACTTAATTTTCTTTAAAGCCTCTCTAACTTCGATTTTACTAATACGTCGATAAAAATAAAAATCTTTATTTTCATTTAGAGTGCTAAAATCACTAAAGTCAATCGCATGCTCTTAATCTTTATTGAAGAGTTTATAAAAAATATTTCATCCACCTTTGTCGAATATCCTCTTTTTATAAAAGCACTTTTTGATCTTCATCCTTAATCCACTTCACTTGAACTAAATCCTTACTATTCTTATCTTTTTGTTTGACTAACTTATACATATATATTTCCCCCTCCTTAGTATTTAATCTATTATATAAATCATTAAAAGCTAAAATCTTTGCATCGCATATTTCTTTCTTAGACTCCTTACAGGCCTCTTTATATCTTTCTCAATTATCAGAATTTTTTCTTCTAAATCAATTTTTATAATAATTCTTCTTATTTTTTATCTTTTCTTGCACATTTTGATTTCATAACCAATTATTTTTACTATTATGAGCTTTTCCCTCTGGTAATCTAAGCACATCTTTTGTAACATTCTTAATATCACTAGCTATTTTTTCTTATATAAAATTAGCTTCTGATAGAAAACAGTCCACAAATTTAATAAAACTCCTGGATTTCAACAAATTCCAGCAAAAATAGTGCAGATTTCACAAATTCTGTAGGAAAATCTGAGAGAAAAGCACTCAAAAATCAATAAGAGAAGGAAAGAAACAACCCGAGACAATGAATCTTTAATTCGAGAGGAAGATTCCACTCTCCAAATCTCTAGCCGAAGCCTAGAGCCCAAAACCAAACTTTAGATCTCAAATTCATATTACTCAACTCAAGATGAAAATCCAATTCTCCCAAATGAACTAATTAAAACAAAGAGGACTAAAGCAAAATCCCTAAACAACCCTTAATTAAATTTTTTCCTCCCCATCTCTCCAACTGCCCCCTTCTCTCTCTGCCCTGGTTCCGCTCCCCCCCCAATGGGCCCGCCTCCTGTAATATAAAACCAGTCCAGGTTGGACCGGTTCAGCTTGCCCCCCTTGGGCCGGCCTATCATTACCCCCCTCCCAAAGACTCACTTTATCCTCAAGATGAAATGAAGGAAATTGATCTTTCACCCTCACATACGACTCCCAAGTAGCATCGAAATCTGGAAGGTCCCTCCATACAATAAGCACTTCTTTGCTTCCCTCTTTATCGGATCTTACCCCTCTCAACTTCAGTGGTTCTAAAACCACTTCCAACTCCTCTGTCAGTGTAGCTGGTAACTCCGCAGTAACTGCATGCTCCCCTAGAGCTCGCCTCAACTATGACACATGGAAGACGGTGTATGGTGGCGGATGAGGATAACTTCAAACGGTACGCCACTACTATGATCTTGTCCACAATATTGTAAGGGCCGAAGTACCTCGGGGCCAATTTCTCATTCCTCTTATTAGCAACTGTCCTCTGCTTGTAGGGTCGTAGCTTTAAGAACACCATCTCCCCCACTTCAAATTGTATGTCCCTCCTATGCGAATCTTCCTGCGTCTTCATGATTTGTTGTGCCCTCAACAGGTGTTTTTTCAACTCCTCCAACACCTTATCTCTTTCCTCCAGGTACTGCTCAACTGAGGAAACTGACGTGCTTCCTCTCCTAAAGTGCACTAAGTGTGGGGGGGTCCCTTCCATACAGCACTTTAAAAGGAGTCATCTGAGAAGCAGACTGGTATGATGTATTGTACCAATACTCGGCCCATGCTAACCATTTTGCCCGCCTCCTCGATGTTTCAGAGCCAAAACATCTCAAGTAAGTCTCCAAACAGACCTCCATTTGCCCATCCATCTAAGGATGATCGGCGGTGCTTCGCTTGAGAATAGTGCCCTACAGCCTGAACAGCTCCCTCCAAAACTGCCTGAGGAACACTTTGTCTCGGTCAGACATTATCGACTCAGGAATCCCATGCAGTCTAACCACCTCCTTGATGAATGCTGCTGCCATTGTCACTGCAATGTAGGGGTGTCGTAAGAGAATGAAATGTGCATACTTACTCAACCTATCAACCACCACCATAATAACTATGAACCCCTCCGATCGTGGTAGGCCATCTATGAAATCCATGGACATTTCCTCCCATACCTTGTTTAGAAGTGATAATGGTTGTAGTAACCCACCTGGAGTCATAGCCATGTACTTATTTTTCTAACACACCTCACACCTCGCTACCATTTCCTCCATATCCTTATGCATTCCCTTCCAGCATAACTCAGCAGCCAGTCTCCTGTATGTCTTCTCTACCCTAAAATGGCCTCCAACTGCACTCCCATGAAACTCCCGCAGTAAGTAGGGAATATGGATGGAGGTTCGTGGCATCACAAACCTCCCATGATGTAAGAGTCTCTCCCCCTCAAGTGAGTACCCAAGATGGCTACTCGTATCCTTCATCAAATCCTCCCTAATCTTCCTCAACTCCTCATTCTGCATGCTCTCTTCTTTGATAGCCCCTAGTTCACCATCAGCGGTACTAAGATTGCCATCTCCTAGAGCTCCCCAACACATCTTAATAAAGCATCAACTGCCTTATTTTTCAAACTTGGCCTGTACTGGATCTCAAAATCATAGCCTAGCAGTTTGGACAACCACCTTTGATATTCCTCAGTCACCATCTTTTGCTCTAGCAAGTATTTTAGGCTCCTATGATTTTTCCTGATAATGAAATGCCTTCCTAATAAGTACGGGCGCCACTTCTGAATAGCCAGCACAATCACCATCAATTCCCTCTCATATACCGACTGCAGCCTATCTCTGGCTGACAATGTTTGGCTGAAGTATACAATAGGTCTGTGATTCTGCATGAGTATGACCCCCAACTCATATTCAGATGCATCGGTCTCCACCACAAAAATCTGGCTGAAATCTGGGAGTGCTAAAACTTGGACTGTAGTCATGGCTTTTTTCAATCTCTCAAAAGCCTGTGTCATTGCCTCTCTCCACAAGAAGCTATCCTTCTTCAGTTGCTCGGTTAAGGGCCAAGCTATAGTACTGTATCCCCTCATAAATCTCCGGTAGTAACCGATCAATCCCAAGAAACCCCTCAGCTCCCTCAAGCTCTTAGGCAGAGGCCGCTTCTGCATTGCTTAATTTTGGCTTAGTCATCTGCCACCCCCTTCTGTGATACCACGTGCCCTAAGTACTCCACACTAGTCTGTGTGAAGCTGTACTTCTTCAGGTTGGCCCTGAGCTGATGCCCCTGTAGAACTCCAAAGACCACCCTTAAATGCTTCATATGCTCCTTTGCGGTCCTGCTATACACAATTATGTCATAAAAAAAAACTAAGACAAACCTCCGGAGGTATAGCTTGAACACCCGATTCATCAATGACTAGAAGGTAGCAAGGGTGTTTGTAAGCCCAAATGGCATAACCAAGAACTCGTAATGCCCCTAATGTATCTTGAGAGCCGTCTTTTGAATATCCTTCTCCTTCATCCGAATTTGATGGTAGCCAAACTTCAAGTCCATCTTGGAAAACACCACTGCTCCATGCAACTCATCCAATAACTCATTGATCACCAGGATGGGGAATTTATCTAGCATGGTCTCCTTGTTCAACGCCCTGTAATCTACACAAAACCTCCAGCTCCTATCCTTCTTCTTGGCCAGTAAGATTGGACTGGAGAAAAAACTCACACTTGGCCTGATGATCCCCGCCTCCAACATCTTCCTAATCAGCTTCTCAATCTCATCCTTCTGAATTTGGGGGTAACACCCCCTACTTCAAAATGATTGCATGCTCCTGCTCTCTGAGTGGTGGTAAGCTTTGAGGCGGCTGGAAGATCTCACTGAACTGCTGTATTAGTGGTTGTACTGCAAGAGGGATACCCCCCTCTTCCCCCACACTGACCCCCTCCAAGCGTTGCAGTTCCACCAAATATCCTCCTCCCACCTCCTGTATGCTCCTGATCATGGATTTGAGGGATACTTCGGCTTTAGACAGTCCTGTATCGCCCTGGATCACCATCCTCCTTCCTCCCACCAGCAATTCCATCTTCAGTGCTCCCCAATTGACCTTGGTATCCCCCAAGGTCTGCAGCCACTTCATCCCCAGGATGACATCAGCACTTCCCAATTGCAAGGGAAGAAAATCCTCCCTCACCTAAATCCCCTGAATCATTAGCACTATTCCCCTACATACTCCTCTACCCATCTCCACCTTCCCCGTACCCATCATCACTCCATATCCTCCAGTGTCCACTAATTTTACCCCCAACAGATCCACTATCTGATTAGAGATAAAATTGTGGGTAGCCCCACTATCGATCAGCACCACCACCTCTCTATCAGCTATTTCTCCCTTCACTTTCATGATGTGATTCGGGATGAATCCCACCACTGAGTTTAGAGAGACTTCCGCCACATCCAAATGCAACTTCTCTTCCTCCTCCTCCACTAACCCGCTCTCACCTCCCTCTTCAGCTTCCTCGTCATCACGGATAATAAGAATCTGAAGAGTTCGGTCCTTACACCTATGCCATGGCATGTACTTCTCATCACATTTGAAACACAACCCCCTAGCCCTCTTCTCCTATAACTCCTTCTCAGTAAGCTTCTTGAAATTACCCTCTCATCCAGCTTTCTTCCTTGGTACTTCTCTCAAACTCCCTGGCGCAGGCCCCTTGGGAGCTAAGAAGGTGGTAGTCATCCTATATGACCCCCCTTAGCTGCTCCCCTAGCCCCCCCTCTCCAGATACTTATGGTCCTCCACCAACTGCGCTAGCTCCATGGCTTCCCCTAAATCTTGTGGCCTCATCACCCTAACTGCTGCTCGGATCTCCGATTTAAGCCTCTTCATAAAATTTCCTTCTAGTACTGTCTCTTAGAGTCGATCCAGCCTACTAGCAAGGTACTTGAACTTGTCACGGTACTCTATCATGATCCCCTCCTACGTCAGGGCGAAAAACTGCTCATAGAAGTCTCCGCCCCTACTGGTTCGAAAACGTTCTAGTAAACAGTCCTTGAACTCCGTCCAGCTCCGAATGGGTCGCCTCATGTCCCGCCATTGGTACCATGCCAGTGCCTTCCCTTCTAGGCACAGTCCTGCAGCTGTCAATTTCTCCTCCTCGGTCAACCCTTGACGTCAAAGTATCGATCCACCTTGTAGATCCAACCATGTGCGTCCTCGCCCTCAAAGATGTGTGTCTTCAGCTTTCTCACCTTCGGGTCACCTCCGTTTCCCCTGAATCCCCCATAGCCTCCCATTTCTTGAAGAGGAGGTGCTCCCCAGTTGTCACGATCTTCCCTCCAGTGATCATACCCAACCCCTTCTTCAAAATCCCCTCTTCTTCTTTCAAAATCAGCACCCCGGCGATCAAAATCCTCCCCTCTCACAAAATTAGCACCACTTCTTTTGTAGCCAATGCTCATCTCCTCCCTAGAAAGTGGTTCTGGAGGAGGCATTCCATCTTCACCCTCCAAGATCTCTACTTCTGGATTTTTCCTTCTCCGAAACGTGTTAGGGTTCCCCCCCCCCCCCCTCGCGCCCCCCTCCATGGCCGCCGGTAGTTTCCTTTGCTTCTGATATCACCGGATTGGGTTTGGCTTCTAGCAATTTCTTCAACATATTTTCCACCAAGGCGAACTTTCCCTCAATTCTTTCATTGACGGATGCGATCTGATTTTAAAAATAAAAAATCTGTTCCTCAAAATCTGATTTGAGTTGCCGTAGTTCTCCTTCCAAGACCTTAACCTTCCTTCCGGCCATTGATGTCCCTTAGATCGATGTGCTCTGATACCAATTTGATAGAAAACAGTCCACAAATTCAATAAAATTGCTGGATTTCAGCAAATTCCAACAAAAACAGTGCAGATTTCACAAATTCTGTAGGAAAATCTGAGAGAAAAGCACTCAAAAATCAATAAAAGAAGGAAAGAAACAACCCGATACAATGAATCTTCGATTCGAGAGGAAGATTCCACTCTCCAAATCTCTAGCCGAAGCCTAGAGCCTCAAACCAAACTTTAGATCTCAAATTCAGATTACTCAACTCCAGATGAAACTCTAATCCTCCCAAAGGAACTAATTAAAACAAAGAGGACTAAAGCAAAATCCCTAAATAACCCTTAATTCAAATTTTCCCTCTCAAAGCCATGTTTAATTGAGATGTGGGCCCCATCTCTCCAGCTGTCCCCTTCTCTCTCTCTTCCCTAGTTCCGCCCCCCATGGGCCCGCCTCCTGTAGTATAAAACCGGTCCAGGTTGGACCGATTCAGCCGGCCCCCCTTGGGCCGGCCTTTCATTACACAAATTCCAGCAAAAACAGTACAAATTTCACAAATTCTGTTGGAAAATCTAAGAGAAAAGCACTAAAAAATCAATAAGAGAAGGAAAGAAATAACCCGATACAATGAATCTTCGATTCGAGAGGAAGATTCCACTCTCCAAATCTCTAGCCGAAGCCTAGAGCCCAAAACCAAACTTTTGATCTCAAATTCAGATTACTCAACTCAAGATGAAAGCCTAATCCTCCCAAAGGAACTAATTAAAACAAAGATGACTAAAGAAAAATCCCTAAACAACCCTTAATTCAAATTTTCCCTTCCAAAGCCATGCTTAATTGAGATGTGGGCCCCATCTCTCCAGCCACCCCCTCCTCTCTCTCTTCCCTGATATCCCGCCCACCCCCCTTGGGCCGGCCTATCAGCTTCCTTATGCACAGATAAAATTTTAAGATCTAGTATCTTACTCTTAAAAATATTTTTATTAATATTCTTTAAATATCCCCAATTAATCCTAGAACAACATTTTCTTGTTGTCCATTGTTCAAAAAATGGTTTGGTGACATGTTGATCCCTGTTTTGAAGTGGAATGTTCTCAACCAGGCTAACCTGAAAACGTATGTAATTTTGTATTGCACTCCAATACAAATAAAATGATTTCAATGAGCTTCATTTTGTATCTTTGCGATGGTCATGTTCTCCAGTTTACTTCTTTAAAAAGCAAATTCATCTTTTCCTACTGAACAAGTGATGTTCATAATCACTCAAGAACAATTTATGTTACTCCAACATTATGCTCCGTGGGCCAATCTTAAGCTTCATAAACAAGCCTTGTGTATCTTCTCTCATAGTAATTGATAGCAAAGAATCATTCATAATCTAAGGATGACTGTTAAAACGGCATCATTGCATTTCCATGACCGTTTACAGATTATCTTTTTTCTTTGAAAGATTCTTTCCCTTATTTTTTTTCAAGTACTTCCATTATTACTAAAATTTTCTTGTTTTACATTGGTTAATGAGTAAGCATGTTTTAAATTTCTTTCACTCTTTCTCTTGTTTACTTGGGCCTTTCTTGAGTTCAAGATTTCTGCCGCTATTTTTCTATGCTCTTTTAAAAATCTGTCTAAACTAAGTCAGTCAAACCCAATGATGGGGACATCGACAAGAGGTTCCGACGCGTTTATCAGAGGAAACATCGGAGATCGATGGCCATGATGGAGAGCCTTTATTTTTGATGCGCCTTATGTACTATTTATTTTATATTTCAGTTTTTCGATTGTAACCCCTTGGGGTAGTTAGTTTGCTATTGTAGCCCAAGGGACATTTTAGTCCGTTTTCTTTTATCATGTTGAGGCCTATATATATGGCCATTTCTTATGTATTTCGATGATGAATATTGGAATGAAAATTTTATTTTGTCTTCTTCTTGTGAATGCACTAGAGAGAAGAGTGAGAGTCCCCAACGTGTGGGCAAACGCAATACCCACCAGTCATCGGAAGAGTCCGTGGCTCATGGTCTTCTTCCTTATTTCTTTTCTTTCTTTGTCTTCAACCGCCGGCTTCCCTACGATTCTTCACCACCATCCTGCATCCAACACACTTCCTCTATAATCAATTGAAACTCCTTCCTAAAGCCCCACCCGCCAGGCCAAACCCTTGCCCCCATCCCAACCCGACGCCAAGCCCTCCCTCACCCCCCTTGCCGCCGGCCACCTCTTGCTCCCCATCATTAGGGTGATTCCAATTATCTTAATGACTCCCAAAATTAGCTCAAACAAGAAAGGAAAGATTTAAACTCATTTGAAATTCAAATTTGAATTTCAAAATTCTTTCCATAGGTAGAATTCTAAATAAGGAAAGTCTTTATTCATGAGTCCAATTTAAATTTAAAATAGATTGGATTTATTATTTGCTTTCATAATTTACAAACCATGTTTGGAAACCCCTTAAATCTCTCCCCAAATCCCCTCTCCTCTCTCAATGCCGCCGACCCCCTTTATTGGGCTCTCCCCATTGCTTCCTATTGAGGACCCTAATTCCACTTTAATTTGAATTCAAATTTCAAATTAACTTCCTCCAAATCCACTCAAAATCTGAGACTAATATCAGGTTTGGTTAAAATTCTTCCTCCCTCTCTCTAACTTAACCTAAATCCCCTTCACCCTAACCATCCCCTCCCTCCCCTCCTTGGCCGCCCCTTTCCCCTTTTTCCTATCCCTCTACCCGTGAACCCCAAGGCCGGCCCCCCTTCTCTCCCCCTCCTTCTACCCGTGAGACCTACCCGCCCCTCTCCTCCCCTTTTATCTTCAAGCCGCCGGTCACCATCGTTCTCAAACATCAAAGAGATCTTGTCCATGGATGGCGGATCCCGAGGTTAACCATGGCTTCGTTTATGACGAGTACGAGCAAATAGACATTCTACAATCACCGTTCTTTGATCCGGGATTTGGCTTCGACTACACCGTGGAAGAATATGTCGATCGCATCCTCTACACATTGGCTGACGTTGTCGAAGAACAGCTCCCATCCAAACCTTGGCAAATCATCGGACGATACACTCCTCCTCCTCCACTGCCGACCACCTTCTCCTGGATCAAGGCCATTGGTGTTGCTACCATCTTAGTGGCATCGTTTAGTGTGCTGAAAGCCTCTCTCCGCTAAACCGTTACCTTGAGTGTGAGTGAGAATTGTACCTCTCGGTGAACTTTCTAAATATTAAGCTTTGGATTTTATTACGGCATATGTAGTATTATCGTGACATTTCTTGAATTTTCTTAATTTGTTCTAATCGCCTAGTCTTGTGACTGCATGCCAAAACAAAGTTGATAATTGAGAATTCTTTAATCATATCTCGTGGTCCATTAATCTTAAGTAGCAAGCTTCATAAGAATATTTTATTAATTTCCTTGCAATTCTTGTTGGTTTCACATCACCACAACAACAACAACAACAACAACAACAACATCAAGCCTTTATCCCACTACGTGGGGTCGACTACATGAATCTTTTTTTCTCCATTGTGTCCTGTTAAAAGTCAAATTCTCGTTTAAATCTAATAAAGAAAGATTATTTCTAATATTTTCTAACCAAGCCTTTTTAGGTCTACCTCTACCTTTCTTAACATAAGACAAATCTAAGACCTCTACTTTCCTAACCGGGTCATCGGGAGGCCGCCGTTTTACGTGACCAAACCATCTAAGGCGACTCTCTCTAATCTTATCTTCCACTGGAGCTACTCCAACCTTTTCACGAATATGCTCATTTCGTATCCTATCTCTAAGGGTAAAGCCACTCATCCACCTGAGCATCCTCATCTCTGTAACACTTAGAATTATGCTTCTCTTTTAATGGCCAACATTCGGCACTATAAAGCATTGCAGGTCTCACCACCATCTTATAAAATTTTTCCTTAAGTTTGAGGGGTACTTTTCTATCACACAATAAGCCCGATGCATTCCTCCACTTCAACCATCCAACTTGGATTCTACTGATAATATCCCCATCTATTTCACCATCACTCTGAACAATAGATCCAAGATATCTAAAACGTGTACTCTTATTAATGACTTGATCGCCCAAAGTCACAATCCCCTCACTAAATCTATTATTACTAAAATTACACTCCATATATTCCGTTTTAGATCTACTCAAGCGAAAACCTTTAGACTCTAAGGTAGACCTCCACAATTCTAGTTTACCTTCAACTCCCGCTCTAGTCTTATCAACAAGAAGAATATCATCAGCAAAAAGCATACACCAAGGTACATCCTCTTGCAAATGTCTAGTGAGAACATCCATGACTAAAGCAAAAAGATATGGGCTTAAGGCTGATCCTTGATGTAATCCAGCCGAAATAGGAAAATACTTGGTCAAACCACCTTGTGTTTGAACACAAGTAATAGCTCCTGCATACATATCTTTAATGATTTTAATATAAGCGTTATTAACTCCTTTCTTTTCAAGAACTCTCCATAGCACTTCTCTTGGAACTTTATCATATGCTTTTTCTAAATCAATAAATATCATATGTAAATCCTCCTTATTCTCTCTATATTTCTCCATCAAACCACTTAATAAATGTATGACTTCCATAGTAGACCTACCCGGCATGAATCCAAATTGATTTTGAGAAACATTAGTATCACGCCGCAACCTATGCTCCATAACTCGTTCCCATAGTTTTAAAGTATGACACATTAACTTAATTCCTCTATAATTCACACAATCTTGTGCATCGCCTTTATTCTTAAAAATAGGGATTAACACACTCATTCTCCACTCATCTGGCATCTTTTTAGTCCTCAAAACAGTATTAAAAAGTTTAGTAAGCCAAGAAATTCCTTCATCACCTAAGCATTTCCACACCTCTATTGGAATATCATCAGGTCCAACAGCTTTTCCACCCTTCATTTTTTTTAAAGCCTCTCTAACTTCGGTTTTACTAATATGCCGATAAAAACAGAAATCTTTATTTTCATCTAGGGTGCTAAGGTCACTACAGTCAATTTTATTTTCACATTCTTCATTAAAAAGTTTAGCAAAATATCTCATCCACCTTTGTTGAATATCATCTTCTAAAAAAAGTACTTTTTGATCTTCATCCTTAATACACTTCATTTGAACTAAATCCTTACTACTCCTATCTCTTTGTTTGGCTAACTTATACATATATCTTTCTCCCTCCTTAGTATCTAATCTATTATATAAATCACTAAAAGCTAAACTCTTTGCATCGCAAATTGCTTTCTTAGATTTCTTACGTGCCTCTTTATATATTTTCCAATTATCAGAATTTTTACAATTAAACCAATTTTTATAATAGATTAGTTTCACATCACCCAAAGTTTTTTTTCGTTTACTTTTTTCCAGAGAGTAACTTCAAAGATTCCGCTGTTTTATCTCTTTTGGTTTTCATCTCTTTACAGTTGCGCATTGCAGGGGGGCAAAAGTACCAATTCAAAGGCAGGAAATGGTCAGTTGGATAACAATCCAGAAAATTCCGATGTTTTGAATGATCTTCATGCTGATGAAGTTGATGATACATGTATTTCTGCTGATGAAATAAGGCGTTCTCCACGGGAAGCTGCAGAAAAGGAGTTTTCAAGTGCTGTTTCTGGTTTTGATGAATCTAGACCTCTGAAGAAGGTAAAATCTCTTGTTGATGGACATGTTAAAGACAATTGGTCCTCTGAAGCCACTTATGGTGAGAATACAATTAATTTCCTTTCTACTGTTTTGATTTGTCTTCTTGAATTTTAGGTAGCACAGGCTTTTAACTTACTCTTGTTTGGTTAATTCAGTAGGTACATCTGAACACAGAAATGATCTTCCAGAAACAAATTTGCTTGATGGACGTGATGGGGCCTCAAGCATTAGAATGTGTTCTTCTAAATCTGATTTGAACTTAAAACCTCATGCAAGGGAGAAAAAACTTATTGATTTTAGTAGAAAGCTGTACCTCGCACCTCTTACTACTGTTGGTAATCTTCCGTTTAGAAGGATCTGCAAAACATTGGGGGCTGATATCACTTGCGGGGAAATGGCTCTTTGCACTAATCTCCTGCAGGTATTTTTTTGTAATCCTTTCAATTGTATTTAGTTCTTGCTAAAGTTAATCTGTTAAGTGATTTTAGTTCTGTGTGCTTGTAAGAACGATAGCTGAAAGACCATTTGGATAGCTAGCCAAAATTTCATTTTTCTTATTCTATTATTGCTGTTGTCTTAAAATTGAATGGACGATATACATACAGGCATGATAGTAACACGCAGTTACTAGCATTTCTTACCTGAAGGAGGGTACTTCGGTTGACATTCTAAAATCCAACTGCCTTTTTTGACCTGTCATACTAGTCGCTCCTATCATAAAATGTATTAAAAATATAGCTAAAGATATTTCAGTTTATTTTTGCTTGGCTTATTGTTTTTTTCTTGCACACAATGTCATCTCTACTTCTATTTCTACGGATTTAGTTTCAATACTTTGCCAAATGATGTGTGCCTCATTTATATTCCATTAATTAATTTTAATCAGGGTTCTTGAAGTAACTAGTCGCATGTCTTAAGTGCACATAGTAATGTTATTATTTGAAATAATTTGCTTTTATAATACTTTGAGACAAATTTTTTTTTAAATTATCAATGTAACTTCCATTGTCATTCTTTGACGTGAAAAGATTATCACCAGCAATATATTGTGAACTAACTAAATGTAACTTTGTCATTCTTCTATGACGTGAAAAGATTATCACCAACAATGTATAGTTAACTAACTTTTGGTCGTTTCCTTTAAGATACCTAATCTCAAAAGTTTATTATAAGTTTTTTTTTTCTTAATGTTTGAAAAAAGTATTCCAAAGTTTAAATATAAATAGTAGTAAAAGCACCATTGAAACGCTGAATGCTACTGATTTGAGGATTTGAGCAGATGCTACTGATTTGAGGATTTGATCAGATGCTACTGTATACTTTATTGTTCCTTTAAATTATTTGGTTTCATGTAACGATGGAGTGAGTAATTGATAGAGCTCATTAGAAATTTAATTGTGCTAGTTTGATATCTCTTCATTATAATAAAAATTATTATTAGCCCGTATTGCAAAATTTTTAATTTGGAATGAGCGCAATTGTTAAGCCAAATATATGCAACTCTAAAGGCAGAAGAGTTATGTTCTACTACTTGGACCTTCATTACTGATCATAGTATTTGAATCTAATTAAAATAAAATTTTTATAAGTAATAGCTTAATTACTATTTCAATTAATTTTTTAAATAAATTAAAAAATAAAATTTAAATTATCATTATCTTGAGAATTGTTTGATGAAGCCATGCATACTCTTTGATGCATTGATCTCTCATTGCATTTCTTAGCTGCATTATAGGAAGCACAATTTTTTTTTCTTTATTTTTTTTCATCAACATTTATATTGGCATATCTTTGCCGGCTATATTCTCATCTACATTTAGCTCTCATTAGTAACATTCATTAAAAAAAAAAAGTATAACCTTAAACTTATAATAATCTAGGAGGAGAAACTAGAAGAAGTTCACCAAAACAAAAAGAAAACCTATTCACATCTTCACATTCAGGTGAAAAAAGGAGATAATCAAATGGCTATTGATCAAACACTTTTTAAGATATAAAATAAAATTGAGTTAGGATTTTATTTTAGTGGGTCATCATTAATAGTAGTATATAAAAGTAAAAAATGGATGAGTGTCCATGAACCTTCTATTATGAGCCTTTCAATGTGTTATTCCCAGGCCACATTTAATACATACATTAATCTATACATATTGTAGGTTTACAAATCTATTTAAAAAAAAGACAAACCTACTTGTGACATGTTACTGATGCATTGTATGACATAGGGTCAAGCTTCTGAATGGGCATTACTAAGGAGGCATTCATCAGAGGACATTTTTGGGGTACAAATTTGTGGAGCTTATCCAGACTCTGTAGCTCGCACTGTTGAACTTATAGATCAACACTGTGAAGTTGATTTTATTGACATCAATATGGGGTGCCCTATTGATATCATAGTGAATAAAGGAGCTGGATCTTCTCTTCTTACGAAACCCATGAGGATGAAGAGCATTATTCAAGCAGCCAGTGGAACAACTGTGGTGCCGTTAACTATTAAGGTTAATCCTTCTAGCTCAATAAGCCTTGAGAGAAAATTTACATCACCATTTTTAACTTGCATTTCTCTTCGAAGTTTCTTAAGTATATTTTAGACTATACTTTTTTTTGTCTGATTAAAGGTTCGAACGGGGTTTTTTGAAGGAAGAAATCGAATTGATTCACTTATTTCAAATATTTATGATTGGGGAGCAGGCGCAATAACTGTACATGGTCGCTCAAGGCAACAACGGTATAGCAAGCTTTCTGACTGGAATTATATTTATCAGTGCACAAATAAAGCTCCTGCTGATCTTCAAGTGCTTGGAAATGGTGATATATTTTCATATTGTGACTACAACAAGCACATGTCCGACTGCCCTAAACTTTCTACTTGCATGATTGCTCGTGGTGCTTTAATCAAGGTTTGTTAACTCTGCGTTCACTTGTTCTCTGTTAAATTTTGTGGTCAGATTTTTAGAGCTTTATGATGATTTTAATCCTTTTTTTCTTCAGCCTTGGATATTTACTGAAATTAAGGAACAAAGACACTGGGATATCAGCTCAAGTGAGCGGCTAAATATCATTAGGGATTTTGTGAATTTTGGTCTTGAACATTGGGGTTCTGATACCAAAGGTATGATGACCTGGTGCTTACTAACAAATTTTATCAGCGTGCAATAAAATTAGATTCATGGATAGGAGGTCAATTAAATTATGTGAACAATGCCATTTTAAGGTCCAGGATTTTTAATGAAATAAAATAATGTAATGGGGAAATCACACAAACAGGATTTGAAATTCACAGTTTGAAAGAGGACAATTAAATAATTATTCATGATCAAGAAAATATGAAGAATTCTTTCAAAAGGATAATTTAAGGATCAATTAAATTTAGAAAGTTCAACAAGAAATTGAAACCATGAAAACCTCTAAGTAGATTATGATTTATAAAGCAAGAAATCAAGTTGTAATGGGTTTTATTAAAATTAAGCACACTTGCAAAGACCAATAACAAATTATTCACAAGAAAAGAGAATAATAAAATTATTCATCACAATAGAGAAAAATTAGGCTTCACTTTGGAATAAGGAGAGATTTCTCTCGGAAATTGATTGTTGCACTTACGTCGCACTCCAAGAAATCAACATCAAACTACCTAAATAAGATTGAAAGAAAATCGAAAATTTATTAAGATAAGAAGTTCTATGATGCGGTTGGCAGCTACCCAGGCGGACAGCAGCCCAATTTCCTAGGTGGGGCCCATGGCCTTTATCACCTATAGGAGAAGAGGCTTTGGGGGGGAACTCTTTGGGAAATATATAAGGGGCATTTATTAGGGGATTTGGGCTGTTTAGGGGAGAGATTATGGAGGGTTAGGGTTTATGTTATGTTTTGAATTTCTACAGCAGTTTTTGTAAGGTGTTTGAGTTCCTAGTAGCTGCTAGGAATTGTGGGAGAGACGATTCACCTTTTGAACAATGAATCAACTTGTATCTTGTCTTACTTTGCTTGAAAATTAGTAAAAACAACTCTCATGGTGTTATTTTTGGATCTATTTGGAGTAAATTGTTGTTTTTTGTATTGTTGTGTGTTGTTTTGATCATCAAGTCCTATCAAATGGGTATCAAAGCAAGATTCGGGACCTATGATGCCGAAAAAAGTGGATGCTTTAGAAGAGAAATTAGAAGGAGAAGTTGGCCAATTCAAATCTGAAGTTGAGGGAAGGATTTCATCCATGAAAGGAAGGTTTTCTAACTTTGAGGACATGATGAAGAAAATATTAGAGCGTCACACCCAACCGGCAACATCGGAGGCGAGGGCACTGGCAAGTGGCCAAGGAAGTGGGGGAAACCTCAATATCAGCATAATGAGGGATGATCGAGAGGTAGAAATCTTGGGCGACAGGGAAAATATGCCACCATTGGATCCATGAAGCCCTGCTCTCACTTAGGCAATTATAGCTATTGGCACTTAGGCACTCATCATTGGATCCATGAAGTCCTGCTCTCACTTGATCGAGTCTATGGGGATGTTACAGATTCGTATACTCCACAAAGGTCTCAACTGCTACTGGAAACAAATGAGGGAGCTTGGGCGGCTGAACCGTGGGAAGTGTGGGCTCCGAAAATTCGGCCCCGGCCTCCGCCCACTCTTTTGCTTTCTGCTCGGGGGGAGTTTTAACGATTTAAGTTCCGAGGTAAATTTTGGAAGGCAGATGAGATAGTAGATAAGACACTACCCAGAGATTTCGCCCTCATTTTGCGAGGACTTTATAATCTGAGTTCTGGTTTCCTATAGGCGCAAGCCCCTATAGTTAATTACCCCTCCCGATAACGAGAGAGAACTTTCGATTAAGGCTAGTCGTCAATCAGATACATAGAAGTATGTACATCTGGCATATAGTAGCAGCAATAGGTATTTGAAATATTGAAAGTGTTGGAGAATTTGATATTTAAAATAGAAATTTCACCATCTTGCACTTAAAGCGGATGGTGGGGGAATGGATGATAGACCCGATCAAGATCCCATGGTTCCGTCATCCCGGGCCATCGTGGTCCCTGGTCTACTTAGTCAGAGGAGGTAGTCGACCCAACCTGATAGAAGGATCCTTGTCGGCAGCCATGGGTTGCTTCGTCCAAGGGTACCTTGTAGACCTGGGGTGGGTATTTGTCTAAGGGGATAAATTTGAATCCACCTTAGCTAACAGAGGGCTTTATGCCCTATCAATCATATCCTATTGATTCATGTCTCAAGGATTTGATGCCATTGGGGAGCATACGGGCTCTGGCCATAACCATAATATAATGGTGCCATTTGGCGGCGACCACCTGGTTCAGAGGGCCCCGAGTCATAATCGTTTATCCTGCAGTGCCATTTGGCGGCGAAACTGCCAGTTAGAGGACTCGCACCATGTCCTTGCTGGCAGGAGATTGTTTGAGAATGGATCCTAGTGATATTTTCGACCAGGCATTAGCTCATTATGAGCTGAAGTAGTTTTTAGATTTGTCCACCTCGGCAAACTATTGCGGAGGGTGGATGAATTTTGCTTTAAGTGATTTGATGGATCATTTTTCAATTTTAAATATTTTGGAATTGTTTGGAAATTTTCGTGAAGTCTGGAGTTTTGGATTTTTGTAGGAGTTTGAGAGACGTTTGAAAGTGTTTGTGAATGGACCCCTCTGGTTGAGATCTTCAATCAACGCGACCATCATCGGGGTGCATGGGGGGTCATTCACATTTATGGGTTGAACCTTGTCCACTCTGTCGAGCTACCGACAGAGGATCAGGTTTCGTAGGCTTCGTGCCTTTGTAAGTGAATTCTCTTGATTATAGGCCTTGAAGGCCTAATATGAACGTATAAAATGAATATCTCGGTCGACCTCGCGACCGTATATTTATTTAATAGTTCAAGCCGTGTCAACTCCTATCTACCCGTATAGGAGGATCGGGCTCGAACCTGAATTCACTTGTTAACCCGCGCAACATCCCTAGACGTCACGTGTGTACCAATAACACGCTCGCCGGGGCCCTTGCGGGTTTATAATACATCCCCTTATGTGTACCTAAGTGTATACATGTTATAGTGTACGTGCGGGGGTATTTTTAGAATATTTGTAAACGCCTTCTGTCTGCTTGTACGGATGTTGCAGATCCGATGGCGTAGCGCTGGGATTTCATTTGGGGATTTGTACGCCTTATGTCTGCTCACATGGGTGTTGCAGATCCGGTGGCGTATTGTAGCAGCTCCTAGACTGAGTTATTCGTTGCTTTGTACAGGTAGACTGTCGTGCACTACTTGCTTGATTTGAGCAGATAGATTGTAGTGCACTAACGAATCTCATGCTTCTATAGGAGCTCGTAGGCACTTGCATTCGCTGCATTCTTTATGCATTTCACTATGGTTTTGGTCCCCATAATATATCCATTACTGTTGCAGGTAGATGTATTCGTTTATAGGCTGGAATTAACTTCAGGATACTGCATTTACTGAAGTCTTTCTGCATCCTCCCATGAACGGCATGTTGTACACACATCTATTTTCGTAGAGAGATTGTATGTGTTGCAGATCTCTATGCATTTGCTTGCGAACAATATATTGGATATTCAATGGGTCTTTTATAACGACTTGTAAGATTTCATATTTGTTATAGTCCTACAGTATTTGCTCATAGATGGCATGTTAAGTCCACGATAAGCCTTCTACAATGGCTTGTAGGTGCTTTCCTCTGATGCATATCGCCTGACATATGCTTGCAAATAACAAGTTTGATGTGTAATGGGCCTCCTACAACTATTATGACAGCCTGTAGGCGTGTTTGCACTTGCTATATTCCTTGTGCATTTTGCTATGGTCTTTTGGCGCTTCACTCGTAGGTCGAATCTAGTGTGTAAGATGGGTCTTCTACGAAGACCCATAGTCATTTGCATTTGCTATGCATCTTATCCATCGTTTGCTTGCAGATATCACATCAATCCTCAAAACTTGAGAGAGACTGTGGTCTTTTATTTATCTGTTGTTGCATGATTGTGAGTGGTAGAGATGTTGTGGTATCCCTGCTACAACAACTCGTAAGTATCTTGCGTACATGAGAGGTAAACAATGTATCACATTCATCAATGAAACATTTGTCGGGGATCTTTGAATATTTCCCTTGATGTTGAATGCCGACAACTCGTGATCTGAACTGCAGATTATTGCTACCTCCACTTCGACAAGTTGTAAGCTCTTGTAGGTGGTAGAGGCATTTATTCCCCTTTGTGTTGTAATGGACTGTATAAATACCTTGACACTCGTTGCATGCTTCTGTATATGCTCACAAGGAGGGTATCATCAATTGTAGACAGACCCACTATGTTCACTTGCTTGTATGTCGTTCTTGATTGCAAGGAGTCGTATACATAGGAAGCTTCCTCACATGACTGACATGAAGACCACCGTTAACTTCAACCTCGTTGCTTATGAGTTCCAGTATATTTACTTGTATGTTGAAACACTGCATGCTCCTTGTACGTGGTCGTTGGCAGACCGCCAAGTTTATTGTATGTTCTTTATCATCACTTATGAGCAACCTTTTTTAATCTTCATCACTTGTGAATTTTCATTTATTTGTTTGTATGATGGTATTGACTATCATTGCATTCCTCATTCGTCTTTGCAATCAATGCTATTATCCCAAATCAATCAATTGCTTGAGCTTTCATTGTCATCTGTGAGTGAATCATCTCACACATGAATTGCAATCTTCATTAGAGTATCATTGTCCACCATGAATCTATGTTTACATCTCAATTTCATGATGGCTCTTTGTTATTCATTAGAGATTTCATGTCATAGCTAATAGAAAGAGCCCTTATTGATCTCTTTTTGCAAGTGAGTTGTGTCATCCATGAGTTTGCTATTTTGATTTGCATGCAAACTATTATACATTTGATGAATCATCCACTGCCACTCATGGATGCTTGTTTTGCTTGTAAGTAGGACATCACACGCATGCCAATTCTTCTTTTCACACTTGCAAGGGATTTGTCATATGAATTAAGTTCAAGCTCAATCCGGGTCCTCTTTCTACTGTTTAATGCTTAAGTCATTTGAGTTCAAACTTTCGTTCAAATTCACTTAAGTCCAAATTGAGTTCTCAATTCAGTTCAAGTTTATGTTATAAATCATGTCTGGGTTCATGTCCACTGCACTTGGCTTATTTGAATTTGAGTTCACTTAAAACATGTTCAAGTAAAGTTCTCATCTCAATTCAATATGGTTCAACCCAAGTTCGATGTCCTCTGCGGTCCAGTTCAAGTTCTAACTCAAGTCTTTTGCAACTCATTTGGGTCCAAGCTCATTCAATTTTAGATCCACTGTTGTTCGTTTAAATTTCCTTATGATTCATCCAAATTTAAGTTCAACATTATCAAATTCAATTAGCGTTATTTTTCATTTGTCCAAAATCAAGTCCTTGTTTGCCCAAATCTTGTTCAAGTCAGGTCCACGGTCCACTGAAAAATTCGGCAGCCTCCCGGCGTCTCCCCCGTTTAGGGGAAAAACCAAGAGGCTGCCTTCCCCTCCACGCCACGTGGGCGCTTCAGGTAGATGTCCATAGACATCGCGGCAGCAAATTTTTCTTCAAATCCCCGCCCGCTACATGAGCGTTTAGGGGTCTCGGGCACCTGTTGCAAAGAAACGCAGAAATTTCCCCACATGTGGGTACTTAATTTTGTTCCCCCTCACGCTACATGAGCGGTCCGGGGATTACCCGTCTCGTCGCGGACGCCGCACCGGTTTCCCACCCTACTACGCTACGTGAACGCGTAGGGGGTTTGCCGGTTCGTCGCAAGCGCCGAGGGCGGGGTTTAAGGCGATTGCCCGCCTCGTCGTAGGCGTCGCGCTAGCTTCCCTCCCTACTACGCTACGTGAGCGCGTAGGGGGTTTGCTAGCTCGCCGCTAACGACTAGAACGGGAATCTGAGTTTAGGGAGTATACCTTCGCATGTCGACGGCGGTGCGGGCTCGTGGATCGAGGTGCGAGGAGAGAGGGAAGAGTACCCTCTCTTTTAATTAATCATACATAATAATAGTTAACAATAATTAATTATGATTAATTAAATAATCATAATTAATTATCATTAATTAATTATTTATGATGAATTAAATAACTATAATTAATAATTAATTACTAATTAGTAAATAATTACAATTAGTTAATTAATTATGATTATAATTACTTAATAATTAACTATAATTAATTAGAATTAATTATAGTTAATCAGATAACTATAACCAAAGATGCCAGATTCCCACAATAGTGAACCAAACCAGAGAAATCTACTATAAAAATCTAAAATAGAAAACACGTCTCGCTCTTATGTTCTTATCATCACATCGATTGTTTAGGCATTGGATAATTTAATTTCATGACATTTTTTATGTGGATAAACTTGCATATCTCCATTCATATGCTTTCAATTTTTTTTTTTCAATTTAGATTACTTTTTTTCATAATTAATACATAATTATAGTTTTCTTTGTGATGTCTTTCGTTCGATTTGGAAATTATAATTTATTGTCTTCGTCAAAATGAAATAAGGAGTCTAATGAGGCCAATGATGATGATCGTCATTTTCATTTAAAAAATCTTATAAGGCATCATTGTTTATTGGAGCAATTTCAAGACCCAACCAAAAGTGAGACTTAACTCGAAGGTCCTTCAAACAACAACCTAATTTAATATCTAAAATCATATTATAGACTAAACACGTGGAAACTTCAAGCTTAATCTACCCAAATTCGTAATACCATAAGATCAGATATGGTCTTCAATGCACAAATTTTGATCTGTATATATCCATCATCTACATAAAGTTTTTTTACTTGGATATGAACTTGATCGTTATGCTGTGACCTTGTTGGAGTCATTCGTTTGATAGGTTCATTTTGCTACTTGCGCAAGCTTTACCATTCAGCCATTCAGCTGTTCTAGATTCTAATTTTTCTGTACAGGTGTTGAGACAACCAGACATTTTCTGCTAGAGTGGCTCAGTTACACCCATAGGTATATTCCAGTTGGTATTTTAGATATTATCCCACAGCGTCTTAATTGGAGGCCACCAAGCTACTTTGGTAGGGATGACCTTGAGACCTTAATGGCTTCCGACTCTGCTGCTGACTGGGTATGCAGCCTAACTCAGAAAATTTATTAAATACAACATGCTATTTTATGAATGATTATAATCCAAGCTTACTATAATTACTCTCCTCACAGATTAGGATATCCGAAATGCTGCTTGGCAAGGTTCCAGAAAGCTTCACTTTTGCACCAAAACACAAATCAAATGCTTATGACACGGCTGAGAATGGCTGATATTGCTTTTTGCACAGCTGAAAGATGATTATTGTAGACATCACCTTGCCCAGTCAGGTTGAAGGAGATCTCTGAGGTATATTTGTTTAGCAATCTTCATCCCCGACACAAGCAGAAGTCTTGCTCTTAGTTGGGATCTTGGTGTGTTGGCGCTCCAATTTGTTGTACTGAACTGCTTGTATTTCAATTTTAACTGAAATTGCACACATTTTCAAGCATTTAAGCTTATAAATTGTTCATTAATTTATCGAAAAATGGGCAGATGCTTAAATGTTAACCAAATTTATTCATTAAAGAACAGTTTCATATCTGCTTTTGAGAGCTTTTATCCATTACAAAGGCTATATTTTGTGGGAAATTGGAAGCAATGCATTTTAAATGTACACGAACAAGGAAGGAACATTGCATATATTTTGTACCGCACAGAGAATATTCCAACCAAAAATATAATAAATAAATAAATATTTAAAAGCTTATATTATATTACTTACAAAGTAAATTCAATGTGAAATTCATCTGATAAAACATTTGGGTGGGTCGGGTCTGTTGGGTTGGTGTGGTTTGGTAAGATATGATTGACCTATATTTAGATAATCCCTCAACTAGTTTGAGACAATTTAGAGGAATTTTGCTTCTTTATTTATATTTATTTATATTAAACAAATTCTTCACCTAAAATTTGAAGCTGTAGTTTCAACTGCTACTTATTATTTTATAAAACATGTTTGCGGTTTTATTTCAGATGATTTTTTTACTATTTTTTAAAATAATTTTTTAATAAAAAAATGTAATCTTTTATATTAAAAAAATGCTTTAAGAAGCCGTAAAAAAATTGTCTCAGATGAAGCTTAAATATTATCTCTAACAACCATTGAAACTATCCTCAGCTGAGGTTCTGGAACCCTATTATTTCAACTCCATTTGCCATCCTCCACCTTCCATTCACCGTGCTGATGAGCTATGGTTGGCAATTTTCAATGAAGGTGAAGTATTTAGAGGTTATCGTGGCCAGTTCTCTAGAAGTGGTGACATATTTTATATTATTTAGAAAATTGGGTTAGGTATTTTGACCTAATTTTAGTCGGACACTAAAAATTAATAAATGATATGTGATATAAAATAATTTTTAAAAGAATGCTTTTTTTTAATATTTTATTCATTTATTAAATATTTAGATTCTGTTTGGGATGATTATAGCATTTTATAAAGTTAATTGTGAAGCTATTATGGAAAAAATAACTTCGGTATTATGATTGCAGAAAATAATTTTTCACCACACAAAAATTTGAAAAATAATAAAAAAGCAGAAAGTAAGTAGTAGGTAAATGAAATTGTGATTGATATTGAAAAACAAAGCAATCAAAAAGTTGTCATAAATATGCCCTTAATGTTATTACGTAAGTTCATGAATTTGTACTATTTAGAACATTATTATATATATTAGGGGAATTTTTATTACTCTGATAATTACTTTGTTCCACTAAAAAACTTGCAAGGAAAACCCTAGCCCAATTCATTTTTGCTATGTCCAAGGGCAAAACCAGCCTTAGTTTTCAGGGGGGGCAAGTGACAAACTTATAAAAAAGTAAAAGTATATATGAGGGTGCAAAAATAATTTATTTTGCACATAATTACTTTTCACATACTTATTTGTTAGTGTTAGAAAAGTTCAACATGATCAGATAAAAATAGCGGGAGGTCAAGAGGCTTTTCGATTTTTTGAGGAGCATATTGCGTGAAAAAAAGGTCGGCTGGAGGCAAAAAATAAAATTCAGGAAGGGCAGATTACAAATAATCCTTACTATACTAAGAGTTTTAATTTTTTTAGGGAGGGCAATTGACTCCCTTAGCAGTACAGAGTTCCACCCTTGACTATGTCCTTAGGATATTAGGCTTATGAGGTTATTCTAAAATTGGGAAAGGAATGTGCAGAATTTCTTTGAGAAAAAATTTTCAGGTTAGAATGACCGTAATATGCGGGCAACTGAGGTCAGAAGGATTGTAGTTGGATGATGACGGTCGAAGGAATTATAATTGACAGACAATGGAGATAGGAAGGACCATGGTAACCGCCAGATGGAGATCACCAATGTCAGGTTAGAAATAAAATTTATATTTCTACTACAGAACTATTCAAAAGTTGACATTTTTCGTTCAAAGATCATTAACTTAACCAAACAATCTTGAATATTGACATTAAATAATTATATATATATATATATATATATATATATATATATATATATATATATTCATCTAAAGTTGAATAAATGTTATTATCTAAGAAATTGAAAATTTTTGCATCGGTAAATTTCAACGAAACAATTTGTTGCAGTTGAAAAAAAAAATTACCAACAACTTCCAGAGAATGAGGCTACGATCATAGTAGATTCCCAGTTAAAAATAAATAAATAACATTTGTTGCGTGCAAGGTTACGTCGAAAGAAAAATAGAATTTTTGTCTTTGACATGGCCAAATTTTTGCGCACAATAATAACAGAAAAATAAAAAAACCTTTAAGTGAAAAAACTTTTGAGGAAAAGAAAATTATAAGGGCTTATTTAGCAAGAAAATCTTTACTAATTTAAGATTTTGTTTGACATAGCTTTCTTACTGCTTTATTTATCAGATCACAATGATAATATCTATTTGACTATTATTTTTTCATTACTTTAAAAAAAATTTTGTTATAAGAAACTGCTTTCTACAACAAATGAAAAATGTTAATTTCTTTAAACACCTCTACAAAGTAATAAGAAAGCCATCATAAATGAAACCTAAGGATTCATTTGGGACGGACACAACTTTTTATAAATGATATATCATCACAAATTTATCTTGATAGGGCGCGAATCTTGAGGCAAAATTAAGTTGAAAGCTTTCGAAATTAAATCGGGGACCATCCAAACTCCGATTTCAACAAACTTATAGTCGAACTGAACGTCTCGAAAAGATGAACCCAACAACACCAAGTTCGACTCAATCCGAGCTCGAATTTGGATTACCAAATCGAAGACTCATAGCACTTTTACAAGGTTCAAATCACAATTTGGATTACCAAACGAATTCTAAATGTGACATGCTTATAGTCAAGTCGAGCGGCTCGACAAGACGAATCCAACGAGCACAATATCACCAAATTACGATATCATTAAGACATCCAAATGACCAATAAACCATCCATGATCAAGAGGATCAATATCGGTCGTCCATTCAAATCACTCCCATTTTAACCTTGATCCTCCTCATATTTACAAGTCATGCCACTCTCAAAAAATTATAAATAGGCCCCCACTCTTCACATGAAAGAAGGGGAGGGGAGAAGGGAAGAAGTTGGAAGCTTACTCGCCGCCGACCACCGCGGGACTTCCGCCAGTCCGTTGACTATCGTCGGACTTCTGCCCGTCCGCCGACCACCATCGGAGTTCTTCCCGGCCACCGATGGACTTTCGCTTGTCTGCCGACCATCGTCGGACTTCCGCCAGTCCGCTGAACACCACCGGACTTTCGCCAATCCGCCGATCACTGCCGAACTTCCACTAGTCCGCCGACCACGGCTGAACTTCCCCCCGTCCGCCAACCACCGTCGGACTTTCGCCCCTCCGCCGACCACCGCCGGATTTCTTCCCGGCCACCTACGGACTTTCGCTAGTCCGCCGACCACCGCTGGACTTCCATCAATCCGCTGATCATCGCTGGACTTCCACAAGTCTACTGACTACCGCTGGAGTTCCGCCCGTCCGCCGACCACCGTCGGAGTTCTGCCCGTCTGCCGACCACCGCCGGAGTTCCGCTAGTCCGCCGATCACCGGCGGAATTCTTCCCGGACACCGACGGACAACCACTTTCATCCAACTACGGTCCTTCCGACCTATATCGCTCGCAGACTATGATCCTACCACTAAAACAAACATATCAACACTGATTCTTCCAACTCCCAACATATAATGCAATCTGTATGATGTATATTTGCTACATCGAGCCAAGACCTTCATTCTAAGGAAGGGCCTCACTTGTAATCAATTACAAATATTAGTAGATTCATTCAAATTGGGCCAGGCCTCGTGGTTTTTCTCCTTTCCATGGGTTTCCACATAAAAACTTTTGTGTCTCTAATGAGGGCTGCACCCCTACTTATTAATTTGTCTGTGTGCTGTATTTTCGTACAAAGATAGGACGTTAAACTTTATATCTCTCTATCGCCGCGAATATTCCAGGACGCAACAATAAAGATGATTGTAAAGCCGCTGTGAAGAAAGCAGCTTCATAGCACAAAAGTTTATCAAAAACAGTGAAATAACAATGGGCAAATAAAAATTATAATTAAGATACAAAAAAAATCATAAAAAAGATGTCACAAACAAAGCTTAAATCTATAATTATAATTGGCCATCATTCCCCTCAATTGAAGGCTTCAATACAATGTAAGATCTATTCGAGGAAGGAATTCCTTGTATGAGGTGAAGCAGAGAATCATGAGGAGTGGATGTTGATTAATGTAGCACAGGATTGTTATTAGAGGCAATCATCCAGAGGAAGCTAGGGTTGGAGGATAGGAAGGAGAATCGGACACCCGATTAGCACCAGATGATGAAAGCTTTCAAGGAAGTCGCCTTAGAAAAAGCCAGGGAGAATTGAAAGACTAGTTGACAATGAAAGAAAAAAAATTATTTTTGGAGTTAATGATATCTTAAATGATTATAAATACAATGTATTTATAAAAAAATAACTAATTTAAACTTCAATCACAAACAAATTTTAATTGAGTCCCCAAAAAATACCCAAAAAAAAATATATGACATTCTCTTCTCTTTATTTTATTTTGTTCAAGTAAGAAAATAAATGACCAGTATATATATGCAACAAGGTATATAATTTGTTAAATACCATCTAAAAAGGTCATTGAACACACTAATTTAATAATACTAAAAAATAATCCATGTGTAGAGATGCAAATCACATGTTCAAAAGCCAAATCAGAAAATTTAGCTAAACCAACATTTTTTCTCATCATATATCAAAACTAGGGGTGTCAATATTGGACCCGACTCAAAAACCCGATCCGAATCTGACCCAAAAATTTCGGGCTTGGGTTGACCCGAGCCCGAAGCGGGTCGGATTTGGGTCCAAAATACTGACCCGTTTGCAAAAAAGGGTCGGGTTCGGGTTGACCCGGAAACCTGGGAATGACCCGAAAAAAGTTACCTTCGCAGCGAGCGAGCTCCCGTTGTCGAAGCCTCGAAGGAGTGAAGTCTAACTGCAACGAAGGAGACGAAGAAGCGACTCGTGCAATCTCCAAACCTCCTGTGGAGTGCGGAAGTCGGAACGAAGCCGAACAGCAACGACGAAACGGAGCTTCACAGCGAGCGAGCTCCGGTTGTCGAAGGAGCGAAGTCGAACTGCAACGAAGGAAGCAGAGCTTCACAGCAAGTGAGCTCCTGTTGTCAAAGGAACAAAGCCGAACAACAACGACGAAACGAAGCTTCACAGCGAGCGAGCTCCCGTCTTCGAAGGAGCGAAGTCGAACTGCAACGAACTCGAAGAGGGTCGGGTTGGGTTGACCAGAACCCGAAGAGGGTCGGGTTCGGGTCCGGAAAATCGATCCGTTTGCAAAAATGGGTCGGGTTGGGTTGACCAGAACCCGAAGAGGGTCGGGTTCGGGTCCGGAAAATCGACCCGTTTGCAAAAATGGGTCGGGTTGACCCGAACCCGAATAGTGTCGGACCAGTTTCAGGTTCGACCCGAACCCGTGACCTGATTGACACCCCTAATCAAAAGCGCGTCCAATTTACTCTTAAAGCTATTTCTTGATCAAGCCAACTGTGCGAGCACCAAAAGATTAAGGTTTCGTTTGAGACAGTTTTCATAGCTTCTAAAGCAGCTTTTTTTATTTGGGACAACTTTCTTACTACTTCCTAAAGCAACTTTCAAGCTAGTACAAAAATCTCTAGTTCAAAAAATTTGTATACTAAAAAGTTATTTTAAAAAATAGTAATAAAGTTGATCCAAATGAAGCCTAAAACGGATAATGACAAACTCTTTATTTCTCCATAATACCTTTTTCTTAGTATTTATTATTAATTTTTGTGTCATTAAAAATATTAGGCTTCATTTGAGCTGCTTTCTTATTACTTCTTAAAGCAGTTTTTTAATATAAAAATTAATTTTTTTAAACTAAAAAGTTGCTTTAAGAAGTAATAAAAAAGTAGTCCCAAACTAAGCCTTTAGTCATTCATTTTTTTAAGTTTGGGACAAAAAAATTAGCCAGCCTAGCTTAGATGTATCAAATTTAATAATGATTTTAATTGAATCTTTAAATGTATATAAGCGAACGACACTTCAAAAAACATAAGCCAACCTAAAAGGGCAAGCATGCAGCTCAAGATGTTTGCGACGTGCCAGCACTTGCTTTATTGAGAAAGCCCTATGAAGTAATTTAGAAGCACGCTATCCACTTAACCAGAAAGCCAGCATAAGCCTTAGATGGAATATAGCTTGCATTTCAGACTACAATTACACACAAATATTATGAGGGACAACTCTGTTAGTATAACATATAGAAGAAAGTTTAACAAGTGATGAAAAAAAAAAAAATTTGAAAAAGAAGGGCTACTGATGCATGGAACCCAATGCCTTTAGAAGGTCTAGTGTCTATTTGGTTGGTAGATTAGATTTAAACTCTTCATCTAATTATATCATTTGCTTGGATATTTTAATTAACATGCAGTGAAACTTAGGATCTATTGGGCGGCGGTGGTCGGAAGGACCGTAGTCTGTGGACAATGGTGGTCGGAAGGATCGTAGTCGGTGGGAGACGGAGGATAGAAGGACTGTAGTTGGCGATGGCGGTTGGAAGGACCGTAATCGGGGGGCGACGGAGGTCGGAAGGACCGTAGTCAGCGGGTGATGGAGATCAGCAGGAATTCTGGCGGTGGTCGACCAACGGGTGGAAGTTCATTGGTGATCGACGAACAAGTGGAAGTCTGACAGTTGTCGGGAAGAACTCCGACGGTGGTCGATAAATGGACGGAAGTCCGATGGTGGTGAACGAACAGGAGGAAGTTTGGCAGTGGTTCGGGAAGAACTCCGGCAGTTGTCGACGAATAAGCGGAAGTCTGAAGGTGGTCGACGAACAGGCGGAAGTCCGGCGGTAGTCGGGAAGAACTCTAGCGGTGGTTAGCGGTGAGGAAGCTCCCCAATTCTTCCCTTCTCTTCCTCCTTTCTTTTCTCCCTTTCATGTGAAGAATGGGGCCTATTTATAGTTTTTTTAGAGTGGCATGACTTGTAAAAATGGGGAGGATCAAGGTCAAGATGGGAGTAGTTTGAATAGACGGCCGATATTGATCCCTTTGATTGTAAATCATTTATTGATCATTTGAATGACTTAATGATATCAGAATTCGGCGATCTTCGGCCCGTTGGATTCGTCTCATCGAGCCGCTCAATTTGATTATAAGCATGCCACATTTGGAATTCGTTTGGTAATCCAAATTATGCTTTGAACCGTCCAAATATGTTTTGGACCCTTGATTTGAGCTCATTTGGGCTTAAATTTGACTGATTTTGATGTCGTTGGTTTGTCTTTCCGTGACATTCAGTTCGATTATAAATTTGTTAAAATCGAAATTTGAATAGTCTCAAATTTATTTTAGAAAATTTCAATTCAATTTTATCTCAAGATTTGTATCGGATAAGTTTTCGATGATATATCATATTTAAAAACTGATATTTATTTTAGATGCCAGGAAACGGAAACCAACAGTCGGAGCCATGAAAAGATAAAAAAATTTGGAACCTTCGGGAATGCTGACATAATTAATTGTTTTTAAAGATATACTTTGACCCCGTTATTATCAAAGTAGTTTCATAAGTTGTTCCATTTGTTAATTACAATTCTGAGCGTAAACGAGAAGTTCATTCTACTAATAAATAACACCGAGATTTCCCACTCGCCAACAAAATTGAACTATTTATATAATCAGTACTAAATGACAAAATGAATAATAATTTTTTTGTATTTAATTATATCTGGCGCACGTGCCACCATAACATCTATTATAAGGTTCTATTTAGATCAATTTTTTAAGAAAATTTCTGTACTAAAAAAATTAATTTTTATAAAAGTTTAAAAAATTTTATTTTCTTTATTACAAATTTATATTTACCTTTATAAAAAGTTATATCAATTCTAAAAAAAATTAAATCTGACTAAAATAAAAATATTGGCAAAATTTTATTACAAATTTTTAATATTTAAACAAATTAAATTTTATAAATAACCAACTTTCAAAGTAATTTTGAAACCATCATAATCTTAATATATAATTTCCCACCCAACTCGTATCCGCTCGTTCAAAAAAATATAGATTTTCATAAATTTTAGCTTTAATTTTATCGTGTATTTATCCATATATTTATCTTTTAACTAATTCGTATTATTATTTTTAAATCAGTAATTATCTTTATGATTACTGTACAGTTTTTAAGAAAATAGGAAAGTTGCAGAAGGTCCCAAGCAAATCCCTTAACAAAAACTTGCTTTTAATCTCTTCATCCAACGGTCTTAAGAACGGACGTCAAAAACTATGAAGCAGGTTTAATATGGAATCAAAGTCCGGTTGGTAGAAACGGGAAAGCAGTCAAGCACAGTAGCGAACAAATAAAAATTTTTGAATATAAATTCTTTGCCTGGTAAAAAATTAACGACGAGCAATCAGCGAGCGCTGCAGGTTTTTGAAGCCGTGACATTTTAGGACAGGGAAGAGTTGCTTTGTTATCCAAAGAGGCAGGTGAGCAGAAAGAAAAGAGTAGGAAGGAGTTGCGGATGGGAAGATCGCCGAGCTTCTGTTTCAGTATCAAGGCGTGCGCCGGCAACGCCGATGAGGGCGATTTCTCGAGGCTGCAGGAGGTTTAACCATTTTCTACTTTTTTATTTTAAGCTGTTTGTTTTACACATCTTTATCAGTTCGGTGAATGCGGAATTTTGCTTAGAAAAAGTTGTTTTCTATCTTTTTTCTTTGTTTTAGTTGGTCTTTGATTTCTGCAAAACTGAGTTTTTGTTAGCTTATTAGAATTTTTACGTAGCTTTAGGTTGGTAATTGGAACCGGGACGGTTTAATCAAGAAGGAGCTGATCCAGTCTTCTTTCTTGCCGGATCGGGATTGTTATTAATGACGATCTTCTGTTTGATTTTTTTCTTCTTCTTCTAGGGTATGGTTGAGCATGTTGCTAGTTGGAAGCGTCATTATCCGTCATACTCTGCTGAAAGGGATGCTTTATTTGCGAATATGATTACATGATTAACCATTTGCGGTTTTTTGTAGTCTTTCTAACTTCTAATGCGTAAATATTATTCTGCTTTAACCTTCAAAAGTGGTTGGACGCCAATATGTTCATTTCCTTCATCTTTCAAAATATATTGGGGATTAAAGTTCTGGACATAGGGTTGTATAAAGAATTATAATTTCCTTCATTTTTCTATTTGGGTAAACATGTTTCATTAAATAGTAATTAATGAAATAACTATTGAATGATAATTAATTTTGACTTTTTTTCTTGATAGAGAATAAGTTTACCGGAAATCATCCCTTTCCTTATCCGCGCTCGAATCCCTTAGCCTTCCCTCAAAAAAAAAAAACAAAAAGTTTACAAGAATTAATTATGCCGTGACTAAGATATTAAATAGTAATCATGCTACTTGTTATTTTGTTCATGATAATTTTTAATAAGACTTTAAATGAGGGGATTTTAGCAATTAGAAAATTTGTTATGACTATGCTTGTTAATCAATTGGCTCAATACATGATCAAAAGTGGTTATGAGATCATTACTTAATATTACTTAATTGATATTTAAATTTTATTTATTGAATTATTGCTAAATAATTTTGCTGGATAATCATATAGTAATTAAGATATTAACTTCATTTTTGTTTGCTATTTAATCACTATGTTAGTTAATCAATGGTTACTTCTCTAATTGATCAGTAATTTACTAATTTCTAATTATTAAATAACTAATAAATAATCAGTTTAACTAGCAATTTAGTATGAAGAAGAGTGATAATTAATCTATGCAGTATACTAATGTGCTGATTACTTCAATAATAAATGTAAATGATTAGTTAAATAATAAATCTAATAACTAACTTTTAATTATTAATGTATACCAAAATACATTTGATCAATTATTTAATCTCATACGCTTTTCTCTATCCTCTCTTCTTTTTTATTCTCTTCTAGAACTCAAACTCCGCCTTCCTTTAATTCCTTAATGTTGAGGTGATGGATATGGAGATTAGGGTGTTAGATAATTTTTAATGCATTAAACATAAATCCAGGGATTAAGGGATCATTATAATCCTCAAAGTATTGGCATTATGGGAGATTTGAGAGTTAAAACCTATCTAATTTCCTAATAGCTCCAAACAACAAAGCTCTTTTGTTGTGCAATACACACAGAAGAAATAATAAATCACACAAAAATAACACAAAGAACACGACGATTTATGTGGTTCGGCGAAAATGCCTACGTCCACAATGAGGGGATGATGATTTCACTATATTGGAGAAAAAGAAAGATTACAATTGCTCTCAAGATCTCTCTTACTCTCATACAGCAACCCATAAGCCCTTTAAATAGATTTGAGACTTTAGGAAAAAATTCATAATCTAATCCCCAATCAAATCACATAATTAAAAAAAATTAGCTCCCTAATTAATTACAATAATGAGCCATTTAAAGCTTTTCAAATTAAAACTTATTTAGATTTGGGAAATAATTTCAAATCAACAATCTTTATGTCATCTTTCATTTCAGAAAGTGGAATATGACAAACCAGACTCTAACATCAGAATGGCTGCACCCAAATGGTTGCCTACGTAACCCCCCAAGAGATCAAGCTGAGCATAGTTCTTCAAACAAATAGACAATCAGTCATAAGTCTTGCACTACTACTGTGGTGACTGCATCTCCAAGCCTGCATCAATTGTACCCTTCAGTTACTTCATGATACTCTTCAGAGCTTGCCAATAACTTCTTTTTGTATTATGTATGAACCTGCTCACAACGCCAACTGCTTGTACAATGTCTAGATTGAGCTGCTTCAAAATTAGACCATACTGTACTACAAGTGCCAAATAACCACTAGTCGAGGAATTCTTATTCACTGGGAAAAAAAGCATCGTAAGAAATTCCTTCCCGTTGCACAGAGCCTTTTGCAATCAAACTAGTCTTGTACTGCATATCAGCTTCAAGAGATCCTTCCTTCTTTACATGCATCCATTTGCATCTAATGGCTTTTCTTCATGGAGTAAGCCTCACCATCCTCCAAGTAGCATCATTTTGAAGAGACTCCATCTCTTCATCCATAGCCCTCTTCCAAAAATCACCATCAGGACTGTCCATTATTTTCTTATAATGACTAGGAACTTCAGCCTCCATGGTTGAAAGTGCAAATGCAATGTGTCGCCTCAATCAAGCCAGCTTTGGGACATTCTGGCGCCTGGTCTTGTTCCTTGCAATAGATTCTTGAGCAGAAATCTCATACTCAACATCATCTTCTACCTCCTAATTTGCAGTTGAATCAGGTACTTAGATAGAAATGATCTTCCTCTATGTAGCAAATGGACTTGCATCAAACTCCAACTTCTGCAATCCATTTGTGATCCCAATACAACTCTCCACCTGCTTCGAGTCCTGAGGCTTTTAACATGCTCGCCTCATCAAAAGTAACTTCCCTGCTAATAACAATCTTTTTCTCTACCAGATCATATAGTTTAAAGCCTTTGACTCTATGCCTGAAGTTAATAAAGATTGTCTTCTTTTTCTATGATTTCAGTTTATCATTCTGAATATAATAGTGAGCTAGGCACCCAAACACTTTCAAGTGCTCATAATCTCTAGCAGGATGCCCTTACCAAATCTCCTTTAGGGTCTTCTTCCCAATAGTTGCAAAGACAGACGATTCATTAAGTGACAGATGCAGTCTATTGCCTCAGCCCAATAGACTCTATCCAACCCAGCACTGAACTTTCGCCATCAAAGTCTGGTTCATCCTCTCTGTCACCCCATTCTACTACGATGTCTCTCTAATAGTAAAGTGGTGCTCAATCCTAAATCTCTGGCACTCTTGCAAGAATACATTCAAAGTTTATTCGCCCCCATTGTTTGATCTGATACACCGGATCTTTTTGTCAGTCTGAGTCTCAATCCACTTCTTCTAAGTTCTCTTCTTTTTTCATGGTGGGCAAAATCTTAATTAAACAACAACAATAACAACAACAACAATAATAATAATAACAAATCGTAATGATAATAAAATAATTTTTTAAAAAATTAACCAACATAATGCTATCAAATTTAACCAACATATATAATTTTTGGGACTTAAATTTTACTATTTTGATAAAACTCATTTCAACCTAGCACTATTATTGGTGAAAATCAATATTTATTAAATTCATTTATAATATTTAATGGATTTAAGAATTGCCCCCTCACAAATTATAAATCCTAAAATGAATATCTAAAAAAATTATTGGAAATTGGTAAAATTTAATAATAGTCATGCCAAACAATTTGCAAGTTTTAATTCTCTTAAGATTTATTAAAACCTCTTTGGAAAAGTAGCCAGAAAAAAATAAGATTTATTTGGATAGAAATTATATACTTTTTTTCTTCTATTTCTTAGAATTATTTTTAAAATATGCTTTTGAAAAGATAAAAAATAAATTATTTCTAACAAATCATCTCACCCAGCAAAAACAGAAATAAAAGTCGTGTAAAATAAAAAAATTAGCTGGCATAGTAGTGCTCCTAAGCTAGCCCAACCATCCCTAGGACTCTTGAATCCATGCATTGTCAAATCCAAGGCAATACAAACTCGACTTATAAACTAGAAGACATTTCTTTCTCCATTGGATAAAGTCCACTTTATATGAACTAGAAAGCAAGCCTCTTAACTTTTTGTAAGAGAAAGAGAATAAAGAGAACAAACCAAGATTATGAGCGGGACATTTGGGCAAAATATTTTTTTAGGATGGTCAAAATTCCAAATTTATTCTTCACATAGGCTTTTTTTTAGGGTGGGCAACTGGGTTGTATGGGGATCTGCCTATGGTTTCAATCATTGTTTTTTCATGAAGATAGTAAAGGTTGTGACGACGAACTTCTTTCAAGAAAAACCAGCTCTCCATGATATGTTTTAGAACTCCTGCCTCAATGACTACATTGTAGCCCTTAGTTTCTAAAGCTCCAACATACAACAAATTCTTTTTGATATCTGGAACTTATCTCACATCAGTGAGCTCTCTTACAGTACCATCATACATTCTGATGAAGATGCTCCTTGCACCAATATACGACAAGTTTGATCATTTTTCATGGTCACAACACCATTATCAAGCTCCTTATAGGTGCATAATCACTCTCTAATAGGAAAAATGTGATAGGTAGCACCGATATCCAGAATCCAGTATGAATCATCTGAATATAGACTAAGAAATTGCAGATAATGATACATTTAAATCTTCGTCACGTTCTTCCACGCTAAGATTAGCCTTAGTGGAAACTCTCTTTCCCTTCTCTTTCAGCATCGGGCAATATTTTTTCTAATGACCTGTGATGTCCCAGAATCTAAATTGGAAGAATTATTCTTTTTATCTTTTAATAAATAACAACTAGGGCTATCTAATATCATCTATCAGTAATTACAACAAAAATAGATTCTGTGATTCAAAACATTATTGTACACATCTGTATTCATTCCCAAAAATTATATACACTACTCAGGATCTACACACTCATATCACAAATACTTTGTTCTGAGTACAAAAAAAATAGCACCTAAAGAATCTGACCAGCCTTACACGTCTATGTTAGCCAAAATGAAATGAAAATAGATTTTAAAATAAAATTCCTATTAATGCTTTTAGATATTTTAATATAATATTAATATTATATTATATAATTAATTTAATTAATTTCTTTTAGTATAAAATTCAAATAAATCATTGTAGGACTTCAAAAATTATAAAAAATATCTATAAAATAAACTATTTTATTTAAAAAATATCGGTGAAATCGATTTACAAAACGGTCACCTAACGATCCAAAAATTCCCACTTGTACCGACATGTGTCAATTTCTTAAGAAAATTTTACCGACGCCCAAAAATTATGAAAAAATTCATACAAGTAAAATACTACAATAACAACACTATGGTGAAGACGATTTATAATTTGGAGTTATAATGACTCCAAAAAAAATTATTTATCTGGGTCAAGATACGAGTTATTACAATCTACCACCTTAAAAAAATGTCGTCCTCGACATTTCCCTTAAGGATTCAGGCATAAAATTGATATAAATCAAATTAGTATCAAATCACAAATCAAATCAAATACTGATCAAAACTCGTCAAGAAATCATACAGTCATGCAGTTCATTCTATCACATGTTATTCAACTATGTATGCAAATTAATGCACCTTAATCTACCCATTCTATCCAACTCTCAATCAATTCCTATAGCTCTGGTAATAATTAATTCTTCCAATAACTTTGCTCTGATACTAATTGTGATGTCCCAGAATCTAAATTAGAAGAATTATTCTTTTTATTTTTTAATAAACAACAATTAGGGCTATCTAATATCATCTATCAGTAATAATAATAAAAATAGATTCTATAATTCAAAATATTAATGTATATATTTGTATTCATTCTCAAAAATTATATACACTACTCAGGATCTACACACTCATATCACAGCTACTCTGTCCTGAGTACAAAAGAAAAATAAAAAGAAACAGCACCTGAAGAACCTGACCAGCCTCACACGCCTCTATTAGCCGAAATGAAATGGAAATGGATTTTAAAATAAAATTCCTATTAATGCTTTTAGATATTTTAATATAATATTATATAATTAATTTAATCAAGTTCTTTTAGTATAAAATTCAAATAAATCATTTTAGGACTTTAAAAATTATAAAAAAATATCCATAAAATAAATCATTTTATTTAAAAAATATCGGTGAAATCGATTTGCAAAACGACACGTGACGGTCCAAAAATTTTCACTTGTACCGACAGGTGCCAATTTCTTAAAGAATTTTACCGACGCTCAAAAATTATGAAAAAATTCGTGTAAGAAAAATACTACAATAACAACACTATGACAAAGACGATTTATAATTTGGAGTTATAATTACTCCAGAAAAAATTATTTTACCTGGGTCAAGATCCGAGTTATTACATAACCAGTCTCCAAGTAGAAAGCACACTGATTCTTCCCAAGATTGTGCCCACTAGACTTGCCCCGCTAGCCGCTGACACCCCTTTTATTCTTTTGTTTCTCATATCTTCCTCGTTGGAGTGTGAGAGTCTTTACTGAATCCGTCTTTACAGACTCCCGGAACTCGTGATTCAGTAATATAGTAGTCACCTCACCATAGTTCAAGACCTCCTTCCCATGAGTGAGTGTCATCGTGAAGTTTTCGTATTCATTCGGGAGCGAATTCAATAGAAAGAGCACCTTGTCTTCATCTCCAACATCCTTATCCATATTCAAAAGATTTGCCAATAGCTTTATGAAATCATTCAAATGCTCATCAATTATAATCCTATATTTCATCTAAAACCTATAGAGTTGCTGCTTCATATGAAGACGATTCTCTACGCTCTTCGTCAGATGCTTATTCTTCAAAATCGTCCATAACTTTATAGCAGAAGTCTCCATCATCACCCCATACTTAATCTCCTAAGATAGGCAATTTCTAATCAAGCCACAAGCACTCTGGTTCATCATGAGCAATCCCTCTATGAAATCTCCCCAAGACGTTCCTCGCTTTCTAGAACTTCTTCCAAATTCAAAGAGCACAACGCATCCATCACCTCACATCGCCACATGCCAAAGCATTCTTTGCTGTCAAATTTTTTTACATCAATTTTGACAGGATGTGTAACAATTTGATGAATCGCCGCCTTTTCCAACATCTAGGTGGATGTATCCATGGCTCCACCAGATCTCGTAGCTTTCACCAGATTCGCAGCTGCCTTACGTAGCCGAAATTATACAAATTTGAATCACTTTCTAATTTTAGTAATGATCTGGAACAAAACCAACAGCCCAGATCCCAAGTACCTTCAATTTGATCTTAATCGACACAGCTGAGTAGTAGAAATAAGTTGTATTTCTTCTGGATGCAGGTAACCCACGTAAGACTCCTGTCTCTCGCTCCTGCTTGGTCCACACGCACCAAGCCCGTGCTTGCTCGACCAATGCTGCTTGATTCAGGTTTGTTTCACGCATCCGGCCTGATCACCAAGTTCTGTAAGTCCGCAATGTCCCGGACACGTGCCCGGTTCCATCGTCTACCTGCAGCACACTCACAAGTCGCACGATCCCGATGAAGTGCCTTCACGCACCACTGCATACCTCTCGCGCGATTGACTCACGTGTGTTGCTTGCCTTCTGCAAGACTTTGTGCCCACGACTTGTACGTGGACTCTCTTGTACAGCGCCTCAACTCCAGATTCAGTACAAAAAACCATGCAATCTACTTTGCGCGAACCCGTGCGTTTGCGAGCTTGACCGAGGCCTTCCGCTCCTCCCGTTTCAGACCAGCCAGGTACGCACGCCACCGAACAAGTCTCCACACGCGTTGGTGCCTGTGATCTAGGCCTCCCGTGCCTACACGAGCATCTATACGATCGAACTTGGTGTCTCCCAATCCACAGTCCGACTAGAGAACACGCGCGGAATCGCGCCCGAGATCTGCCGCACACAATTGCGTGCTTCTCGTGCTCCCAGGCTCTCACACGATTATTCTGTAGCTACCTGCAAGCGCTCGGCTCGTCTGACTTTGCTTCTTTGCCATAATGATCCACACAAACAGAAATTCTTCCCGTTCTTTATGCTGTTGCCAAAAATCGTTGAAATTCGGCTCTTATACTAATTGTTGTGCAATACACACAGCGGAATCAATAAATCACACAACAAACAACACAAATAACACGTAGATTTATGTGATTCGGCGAAGATGCTTACGTCCACGGGGAGAGGATGATTATTTCACTATATTGGAGAAGAAGAAGGATTACAATTGATCTCAAGTTCTCTCTTACTCATACAGCAGCCCAAAAGCCCTTTAAATAGATTTGAGACAAAACAATTTAGGAAAAACTTCCTAATCTGATTCCCAATCAAATCACATAATTAAGGAAAAATCAGCTCCCTAATTAATTACAATAATGAGTCATTAAAGTTTTTCAAATTAAAGTTTAGTTAGATTTGGGAAATAATTCAAAATCAACATCTTTCGCATAGCTTATTAGGTTTAGATACTTGGTAGAACCAGGAAATTTATGGAGAACTGGTAAGAAGTCAAGAGAATACTTGAGCATGTGACTCTTTGTTGTGAAGATGTCGGGAGGTGTTGAGGGAGCAATTCGTCAGGTATCACACAATTTATTCATGATTAATGATTATCTATTATGACAGAGGATGATCTCCACAATATCAGGTAAAGTTTGCACAAATTCAGGCACTAAATGTTAGATTTGCACATCTTTTGCGGTTTTAGCATCATGTAGATTACAACTTCGATTGACGGAGATAGTCTTTACTTCCATTTGAATTTTATATAGTTAATTTACATTATTTAGAACTTCTTTTTCCATGTATATAACCCATTGTATGTAATTTCGTAGAAATAAAATTGAGCTGAGTTGACTTATATCTAGAATCTTTACAAAATGTCAGTCCTTAAGACAAATTTGAAAGAAGTTGGATGGTCTACTTTTAATCAAAATCTTATTATCTAATTCTCTAGTCCTCTTCAATGTGTTTATGCTGTTTTTAGTGTTGCTTCATAGCAAGGCAAGAATGAGCCGCATTGATTATCGTTTAAAGAGAAAGACAAAAGATATGGATATCATAACTAAGCCTAGGTGGAAGATCCTTATGCAAGATTTATAAGCTTCTGCTTAAGCATATACTAAATGCATGATGTAGAAGCTACTGCTAAGTACATATTAAATGCATAAACATGTGCTTTTTCACCTTTTTCTTTTGTCTACATAAATAAACATTAGTTTGAAAAGAATGTCGTATGTAGCTGAAATGTGGATACCAACATAATTATTCATTTACTTTTAGTTGCAGCAACTACTGTTCATCTATATATACACACATTTTACTATACTACAACAACAACAAGCCTTTATCCCACTATGTAGGGTCGGCTACATAAATAATTTTTCTCCATTGTATCCTTTATAGCTTGTTACTATAAGAAACATTTTTTACCTCCTGTTATGTAAAATATTAGCCATGTGATTTTGTTGCTCATCTGTATGTTCTTTCATGAAAATGTAAATTACTCTTTCTGTAGTAATATGGTAGCATTACAGGGTAAAGCATCACCAGAGAAGCGTAGGTGGAGTTTCCGGAAGAAATATGCTAGGCATCATGTACCAAGTAACACTGTGATTTCAGAACCTATGCCCATTTTCAGTGAAAATCAGAACAGAGAAGCAAATGCTGATACTCTTTATTCAGAGAAGGCTCCATCTAACCCAGAGAAAGTGTGCATTGTGGAACAAACAACTCAAACTCTGCAATTGCCGTCAGCTGTGGTTTCTTCCAGTTTACCCATGGAATTAACCAGTTCTTCTACTGTCTTAGTAGAGTACAACATTCCAGAACATGTTGTTATTGTTATCCAGACTTCTATTCGGAGACGTTTGGTAAATACTTTTCAATGTCCACAATTACCAAGAAATACAGACTGCTGCATGTTACTTAATAACTACTTAAAATATCTACAGGCTCAAAACGAGTTCCAGAAACTTAAGAACGTTGTGAAGCTTCAGGCTGCTGCACGTGGTTATTTGGTAAGAAGACAGGCTGCAGGAACTTTGCGTTGTATTCAGGCCATCGTCAAAATGCAAGCACTTGTACGGGCTCGACATTCATTTCAATCTGCAGAGTTAACTGAGAAAAATAAACTTGATAAGTACATACGAGCTGATGTGGTAAGATTTTCTCAATATTGTCCCAACCAAATATCTTGCATGAATTGTTTTGCTGTTGGCAAAATGGTCAATTGGTCTCGCATGGCTTCTCTAAATAAAGGTTTTTCAATCCTTGCAGTTTTGTTTTACTCAACTTGTATATTGAACTCTTAGAGATCATTCTTTATTATCAATTTATTTTCTTTTGTTTGCCAGTCAGATCTTTTACCATTTATGCTAGTAGGACCTATTACCTACAGTGTTCATTGCCATCTTCTTTCATATTATTGGATTTGTTCAGTATATAGCATATTAATCCCGTTTTCTCCCAACCTCAGGTTAACCAGTCTGATATGGAACTAAATAAAGCACCATCTGCAATCAGGAAGTTGGTCTCCAGTGCATATGCTTGTCAGGTATGCTTGTCATTGTCTGTTGTGCTTTTCGGAATATATATATATATATATATAATGGGAGAATCCACTTTGTTTATAGGTATTCAAATTGTGACCTTTTTTATGTTGTCACAGCTTTTAAAGTCTACACCAAGGGCCAAGTCCATGAGCATCAGTTGCGATCCCCTGAGGCCTGATTCTTCCTGGAATTGGTTGGAGAGGTGGATGGCTCTAACATCAATTGATCGACAGAAGTTTGTTTTGAATCAGGATAATCTGGAGGAAAATATGAAGAATGACTTGGCTGCTTATGATGTTAATGTTGGGTTGCATGTTATTTCTCAGCACGCATTACCTGATTCAGAATTAGCTGTTAATTCTCCAGAAGTGCCAGAGGTTGAAGGGAATCTGATAACTAAGAGTTCTAAGACAGAACTTTTGGTTATTGCATCTGTTTCAGATCAATTAGCTACTCCTGTTCAGGATAATGAACTGCATTCTCATGTTCAAGAGACTGATGCTATGGAAAACGACAAAGACTGGTCTAAAAGAGAAGCTAAAGTGATTTCAGAAGGCAGTTTGCAATTGAAACTTGATGGTAATCCAATTAAACCTAATTCTAATGAAGATAACTTTAAGAATGGTGCCAGAAATGAAATTGATGTTGCTGAAGAAAATGGAGGCAAGGTTGTTAATGCATTCAGGAAGTCAAAGAATCCTACTTTTGTGGCGGTACAGGCGAAATTTGAAGAACTGAGTTCTGCTACTGATTCTAATAGATTAATGGATTATGCCTCAAGTGATGCTGTTAATGTATCAAAATCAGCTCAGTCTCAAGTGGTCTTCATATCCAAAGAACTTAATGAGAGAAAATCAGTTTACTCCATGGTGGATAAGGATGTTAACCTGAATGAGAAACTATCCAGCTATAGTCCAAAGGACCAAGTTGCTGCTTCAGCGTATGAAACTGAGATTTATGTTTCTTCACTTGACATATCAGAAGATTCTCTTGCTAAAATTGCTCCGGAACTCAGAACTTCAGATGAACTAAACCATGGTGTAGTAACTTTTGCCAATGGTTCAGTGAAATTTGATGAAATCAAAGCTGAAACAAAGAACTATTTATCCAATTTGGTTGCAGCTCTGCCACGAAAAACGGAAGAGAGCAGCAAAAACGTGGCCATCTCAGTTTCTTCTGTTGAAGTAGTGCAAGTGGAGGAAGACTGCGAAGACACATATGTTGATAAGCCATCGCCATATAGGTCTCCCAAAAGCCATACAGTTGTTGAAGTTTCTCCTGCAACGCCATCCAATCAGATATCTTTGCATGTACGAACTGACAAGGCAGAGGATAACAGCCCTGCAAGGAGGAAGAAGTCTCAATTAGCAGTAGAGAATTCACCGACACATTTGAGGAATGATTCAGATGCCCGAAGCAGTGGGGAACATTTACGAAAGGGCATAAAATATGTGAAGAGACCAAACTCATCTGGGAGTGATAGAAGTAATCATTGTCATCATGAGGACAGAAGCAGTAGCAATTCTCTTCCAAGTTATATGCAACTTACTGAGTCTGCGAAGGCTAAGATCAACACTAGTTCCTCTCAGAAATCAAGTAGCAGTCTCCATCACAAAGATAATCTGATAAAGAAGAGACATTCATTTCCTATTGGGAATGAAAAGCAGAGCTTATCCCCTCGAATGCATAGTCCAAAATCTCAAACACCACAAGATTTGAAGGGAAGCGTTGTTTCTTCTGATAACTCTGCCGGTAAGCTTTAATCCTTTGTTTTGGTATTCTATCGCCATTTTCATTGACTGATCTGAAGACTAGGTTCAACTCTAAAGCTTCGATATGTTTTAAGGAAAAAATTGGTTATGGTTGAGTTTCATTATTTTTTTATTTCATGCACTTTTCTCAAAGCAAATCAAATAACTTTGATATCCATCCTACCAAATTTTGATCAGAATACCATAACTCAAAATTTCCTGATATTTAATGCCCAAACTCTTTCAATCCAAGTAGATAAATAGTATATATACTATTTACTCTCTGAATATTAGCTTGACGGTCCTATGCATAAATGCCATTTTATTTGCACCAGCATCCTCAGCGCATGACATGCATAAATAAGTCCATATTTTCCCAAAAAAAAAAAAAAAGTCCATATCGAGCACATAAATTGTTAGGTATTTCCTTTCTGTTTCTTTCGTAAAATGATGAAAATGTCATGTAAGTGAAGCCCCAGATGTTTTAAATTGAACTAATCTCTTAGCATAACCTGGATTCCTTCCAATGGCAACAGATGATATCTGATCATTGTTACTTCATTAGTTTCTTGTATTTTTCACTTCTGACGTTACAAAAGGCAGTCCTGTTGAATTTTCGTTGATAAATAAAGCCTCCTCATGCAACATACAGTTCTGATATTCTAATTTTTATTTTAGTTGTGATACTTATGAAGAATGAAAAAATTAAATGACCCTGCTTCCTGATTTAATATAATCTAACTACTTGATTTTTTTTTTTTCTTCTTCTTCCACCAGAGAGGAGATGGCAAATATAAGTAGGCCTGGTGAAAACTAGTGTTGTTTCACTGAAATTGACTGAAGTCAGTGTGTGAACAGTGAGCTAAATAGTGGTTTCATATATTTTTTTCTTAGTTTTCTGTGTTTTTTTAGCAGATTTGCATGTGTTACCCCCTACACTTATACCCTTACACTTATGGAATGTGAAGCTATAGTTGTAATTATACCTGTACATCATAAAACTGGTGTCTAGAGAGTGGAGAGTCTGTCTTATTTTTTTCTCCTATTGAGGTTTCTATGAGATATATTGTATGTATTTGAGATATTTGTATCTATAATATGAGAGTTTGGTGTGTGATCTGTGTGGAGTTCTAAAGCTTTTGAATTTCGATTGCAGTAAATAGTGTTTTTTCTTCTGTAACTAACAGCCATGCTTTACTGGGAGTTGTATACACTTCTTGATATTTATATTTTGATGGCATTTAGAAACAAAGTTGTAATATAAATAAATTTTAAACTCTGAGGATAAGGAGAGATTATTACGTGCGGCGTCCGAATCGTTCAAAGGCGAATCCGGACGCGCCACATCACCCGGATGCACTGGGCCCCAGGTGATGTGGCACATTCGGATTCGCCTCCGGGCGAATCCGAATGCCGCACATAATAATCTACGCATTGACTGACAGGAGCGTTGTAGATTGGCTATGTAGAAAGAGAGTGAATGAAAAGTGTGAAAGTATTTTTAGTGATTATAGGTGAGCTAGCAAATCAATTTTAATCTCTAATATACTAAATTTCAAATGGTAGTTTCAATGTAAATTGATTTTTATCATTGGGGGAATTAAAAAAATTTTGTTTGTGGGGATAAATTGATAAATTTTAAAATATTTAAATATTTTTTAATTAATAGATTATAGTGAAATAATATTTTTTTAAGAGTATTAATATTTATTTTCAATAAATTATTAAAGTTATACTATTAATTATATTAAATACAAATTTATGAATATTTTGTTTCACTTTAAGTATTTGGGTGATAGTTTAATAAAAAATGTTCTAACATATACATAGTTTTTCTTTATATATATAATCTTTAGTTATGATAGTTATGATGCAAGAGAAGAAACGAATTAATTGCTCAGATTTAATTAATAATTGAAGTAAAAAATTGGAAGAATTAGTGAATTACAGTGTGGAGTGACTACTTGTCCTAACGTATATGGTGCTATCCTCAAGAGCTAGAAGTAGTCTTCGATCCTCAGATGTGCTATTTATATTCTTTACTGTACTAGGCCACGGGATTTTTGTTATTTTTTTTATAAGGAACTGCTGTAGGCTACAGGCTTTTTATTATTATTTTCATGCACCTGTGGGGCCCGTACCCTTAGGGCCCACTATTAATCTGCCGGTAATCCTTATGACATTTATGTTTTTTTTTTTCAATGACATTTATGTTTTCATGCCTTATTATTCGGCTTAGGATTTATGATTATTTGATTCTTCGTAATTATATATATATATATATATATATATATATATATATATATATATATATATATATATATATATATATATATATATATATATATAAATGCTTCCAAAATATATAGCATACATATTTTATCATTTTCTTTTTTATGTACAAACAGCCAAATCACTCATTAAGAAATTGCATTAGGGTACTTCAGTGCCCTAGAAAAAAAAATTACACAAAAATTCATTGAGGGGTTTACTTTCTTGAGTAGATCAATTATAAAGGGGTTGATGTGGGCTCCTAAAATTTCACACCCCGGCCTCTACGCGGCCCCTTTCTTTTTTTCGGGTTATCGAGGAGAGTTTTAATGAGTATGTTTCGAGGCAAATTTTTAGAAGGCAGATTAGGTTTGTAGATAAGACACTACTCAGAAGCTTCACCCTTATTTTGTGAGGATTTTATGATATGAGTTCTTGTTTCCTATAGGCGTAAGCCCCTATAGTTACTTACCCCTCTCGATAACAAGACAAAGCTTTCGATTAAGGCTAGTCGTGGGATATGTACTGAGTACCAATTGTATAATAGCGCAACTTTAGAGATTTGAATTTGATTTTATCATTTGAAACTTACCAACATAGACATAAAACAGGTGATAGGGGGAATGAAGACGAGCCAGATCAAGATCTCATAATTTTGTCATCCTGGGCTGTCATGGTTCCTGGTCTACTTTGTCAGAGGAGGTAGTAGACCCAACCTGACAAAAGACACCTTATCGATAGTCATGGTTTGCTTCATCTAAGAATACCTTATAAACTTAGAGTGATGTTTGTCTAAGGGGGTAGATCTGAATCCACCTTAGCTGACAGAGGATTTTATGCCCATTGAGTATAACATATAATTCATTACTCAAGGGTTTAATGTCATTATAGAACATACGAGCTTTGGCCGTGATCGTAATATAATGATGTCATTTTACGCCAAAATCACCTGATCAGAGGGCAAGTGCCATGTCCCTACTAGTAAGAGACTACTTGAGGATGAATCTTAGTGATACACCCAACATGACATTTATTCTTTGTGAGCTGAGGTTAATTTTAAATTTATCACCCCCGATAAATAGTTGCGGAGGTGGGTTAATTTTAGTTTAAGTTTTTGTGATTAAGTTTGTATTTTTGTATGAATCTGGGAGGTATTTTAAAAGTTTGGAGTCCCCTACGGTTGAGATTTTCTATCAACACGGTCATCATCGGGGATAACATGATTGTTATTTGAAAAATATCTATATTTTATAAAATTTTAGGGGGCATCTTATAATTCAAGTCAGGTCGACTTCAATCCTTCCAAGGAGGAGGATGAAACTTAAATATTTGACTCGCGCAGTATTCTCGAACCGTTGAATTTAAATGTGATGCTATGAACACATGCATGATTTATTTTCAAGTGTATTTTCAGTATTATTGTAAGGATATAGCCTTCTGTTCGCTTGTATAAGTAGGTTGCAGATCCGATGGCTATTTTTACACATAGGCTTGCAGGTAAATATTCCATACTGTATTTGAATTTTCATGTTCTTAGCAGACAAGGAGGTTGTTTTACTTTTATGACAAATGTTGTTTCATAATTTCTTGTGGAAAAAAATAAAAAAACAATAAAAAAAGTTTCTCGTAGATTGCCATAACCACTTCTTTTAGGGAACCCCACCTTTTCACAATCATTTAACAACACATAGATTTCATCAATGCAAATATAGTATACTATAGTTTCGTTTGAATTCTCTGTAACACCATGAAATCTTTTAAAGCATTTTCCATTAAAGATTAAATTTCCACAACATCCAATGTAATTGACTTAATACTCTACCGATGTTTAATCCTTAATATTTTACTTCTCTCTCTTCTCCTCCTAATGCATCCCCACCATACTCATCTCCTAAAATATATTGATGGGTATCAAGAACATTATTATCACATCAATGCCATTACTAACTTGATGATTGAGATCTCATGTATCTTTCAAGGATTCATAAATGATTTTGGAGGAGCTATCACAACTATCATGAAATACTTTGTGAGAACCAAGATCCCAATTTTGTCACAAGAGAATTGTTTAAAGCAAGATATGCTACTGTGGAATATCATGTTCATAATATTCATCATCATGTCGGACTCTAGATTTTATGTAACTATACCACACTATATTTTACTTGAGATTTATATATATTGAGTGATGTTATGTATAGTGAGGTGCTATTGAATCATTTTCATGTATTTTATGCCTTCATTATGCATTTTAGTCACTCTGATTATGAATCATGTTGGCTCTTGATATTCTTGAGGAGTTATTTAGTTATGCCATTCAATTCAATATATTTTGAATTTAAATATTTATTCAGATACATATATTACAAATTTCAGCAATATATATGCATGTACTGTGCAACGCCACTTGAAATTCAAGTCTTGTTATACTTTGCAAGGATTTACAAATATTACCAACTATTTCATTAGCCTTAGACAATCTCATTTTGATAAGTTGAATATAGTATATGAAGACAAGTGCCTATAGAAAAATTATTGACAATGTTTCTTTTCATATGCCCATTTTTTATTATCTGTAAATGATTTTTTTTATCATTTAAAATGATAATTTTTATTGAAATTAATTATGTTGAGGGTTCTTTATTTCGTTTAAAACTTTGACAGCCTCCCGGCTTCTCTTCCTGACAAGGGGAGGTTAGGGAGGGCACTTGACCTTTTGGATCGACTCAGCCGGATCAAATCAACGACGAGTACTTCGGGGGAGTGAATCGACCCCGGAATTGTTCTTTGAGCCTTCTATCTACTCGGCAGGATAAGATCGACGGTCGAGGGCTTCGGGGGACCAAATCAACCCAAGGATATCTCCGATCTTCTCCTGTCGCAGTACCTGTTTGAAAATTCTTCTTCTTTTCTTTTATTTTCTTTTATTCCCATATATATTTATACTACTATATAAAAGTGGCTTGGGATTCCACTCTTAACAAATCTTGATCGTTCATTTATAAATTTATAAATAATCTGAAACGCTCATTTATGACTCTTCAAATTCTTTATTTATAACACACTTGCATAACTTTTCACATAACTTCTATCTACAAAATATTTATTCACTCATTTAAAAAAATAATTTTACACTTTAAAGCTGGTATTTCTATATCATCATGGCCGTACGGAACGTTACCGGCACGTGACTGTCCATTTCCAAATCTAATTTTTCTCTATCAAATCCGTCCAACCGACCGGCTTCTCATTATCTCACGTCTAAAGAAACTGTACGCATGCCAACCGAGGGACAAGAGCGTTTCGATTTATATGCAACTGTCCGTTTCATTTCTCCACGTCGTTTCATTTCTGGCTGCCAGGAGCTTAAAAGCCAAGAGCTCTGCTTCTCTGCCGTTCAAACAGAAGCTCCATCGGAGAATGTAATGCGAACCAGTGGCCACACTGGTGGAAGAAGAGAACCCCACATACATTTTGCTTAGAAGAACTGAGGAGAGGTTTATGGTGTAAGACAGAAGAGGTAAAACTGGCTTCAGGATATTAAGGGGAGCTAAGGTCACATTAAACTCCATCTTCTTCGCATCATACTCTGCCCAAACTCGGATCATCTGGCCGCTAATCAAGCTCAAATTTCGAAACAGGGAAGAGCTTTTGGCATATGAAGCCGGAGCGGCAACGATGGAAGTTAAGCTATTTAAGTTGATGCCGACGTGGTTGTCGTTGATGTCGTCAAACTCCTTCTCAATGGTGTCAAGCTCAACAACTACGATGTGGTTGGTCGCTTGGCCATTGCTAGAGAGGTTAAAGAGACCGAGGAACTTGCTGGGAAGGGTGGAGTAGAGGTTTGGGGTAGGGGAGATGGCAAAGGTGAGACCTTCGGAATTGATTTCTGTGTAGTGTGGGACGATAGCGAAGACGAAGGAGGTGGAGAATGAGGAGTATTCTCAAACATCACTATTCTATATTTCATTTGATACTCCTGAATCTCTTCTGTACTCAAATTAACAAAACCAATTTTTTTCGCCCACATGGAAAGGCTATGATCATCAGCTGGAAGTATCAAATTCTCCACCTTGAGGAAACTAAGCATCTCTTCAATTTTGGAAAACAGAATTTTGAAGAAGCCCTGTCCTCGCCTCTCATTGGCTGTTGCAGCAAGAGGAATTTTTGCAACATGATTGCCAAACATCCGAAGCAGGGTAGCTGACACAATTTTGGATTTTACAGCTACGACATCACAAAACATTCCTCCAAAGAATTCAGCTACACCCTTCTCACCATTGACCATGGTGGATAACACATCGTGATATCCTTTATAGACAGCACCAAATGCCTCTTAGAAAATTTTCATGGCCTGTTGAAGTAATAATTTACTTTTGTCACCCTGAAATCTGCCACTTAGGAGTTGCCAATGAACATCAATTTGAGTATGTGTACGTACAATGCTTCCTACAGAACTATGCATTGAAGTCAAAAGTGATTCAGGGATTGACATGGGTCCATCTTGGACAAAGCTCAGCAGGTCAGCATGAATTTTAATGCATTTATTGCCACATAACCAAGTATCTGGTGGGCTTGGCCTTGCCTTGATATCGCATATTCCATGAAGCCTTAGACAACCAACATGAAACATTCTACCACATTGGCCACAAAATAGCATTGTGTTGTCACAAATGTTCCCAAAATTTAGAGTGGCATCACCACCCCTGCAAATAATGCAACTGCCTAAATTGCAAGGAGCCTGAAATATACGCCCCAATTGAAAGCCAAATGGACTACAAGTGTTGGAACTTTGACCGCCTGCATTATGGGCATTATGGCATCTTAAAGTAAAGGCTGATTTTCCCCCAGCTTTATTTGTCATGCTCATATCTTTATTGCTGAGATCATCAAGTAACAAAAACATCGCAATCTGGTGCAGGGACTTGCCATAAGAAGTGTATATGGAGTGGTATGGCTTTCTTCTTTTTTCATGCCCAGCGTGAGCTTCAAACTTAGAAGCACTCAGCATAGAGTTACAACATCTGCAGAGTATATTCTTTCCAAACTTGTAACCTTCCAGAATTTCCTTTCCGTGTGAATAATAAATAGGACGATTTGATTCCATCATTAAGCAATTCAAAAATTTGCTGATGAAAATCCATCTCCCTTTGCTTAGTTTTCTTAGCTTGCCTTGAGACACTAACCTCAACACTATTTCCTTTCTGCACGAGGTCTGCTATGAAGCAATATATGTGCGGATTGATTTGTGCTATCATCACAACTATTACTTTTAAGATTAATCTCCTTTCTATGAAATGGTTCTTTCCAAGCCAAAGATCTATATTATTTGGCTGACAACCAATCATCTTTTGAATCAATTCACCTGGCAATAATCCAAGAGGAACTTTCCCAAATTCTTCAACTAATGCATAGAGAGCTAACTTGTCCTTGAGAAAAATGCAATCTTTTGACTTCATACTAGAACCACCTCCATGCTTTTCAAAATTCAATGACAGCACCTCGTTCAAGCGATGCGATGAGCAGCCAAAACTGATTCCAATATCTTTTATACATCTAAGAAGCTTAATCCTATCTTTCTTGTAGTGTTCCAAGAGTCTTTCTAGAAGGCCATTGGTCAGCAAGCAACTAATAGTTAAAGGTGGCCTATCTAGAGTATACTCGATTGACGATTTGGCATTGTTCTAGCAAATTAGACTGGGGGGGATCTTTAGTTTTTGTGAAATGCCTCCAATATTAGATTCATAAGGGTCTGTTGGAGTGATCTTGCTTGAATCCTACAAATCTGAGTTCTTGGGTTTGTGACGTTGTTGAAGTATTTAGCCTTTTTAATTGAATAGTTTCCTTTTTGAAACACATTTACTTTTTTTTGCTGCACGATGAATTGTCAAAAATTTGATAGATATAGTAATAGTGTTCTACATGTGAAACTTGCATGTATCTTCATGATAAAAATAAAGAGAAATAAGTGGGAAAATTATTACGTGCAGCGTCCGGATCCGGACGCGCCACGTCACCCGGGGCCCGGTGCATCCGGGTGACGTGGTGAGTCCGAATTCACCTCTGAACGGTTCAGATGCCGCACGTAATAATCTCTAAAAAAAGTGAATCAGTGAGCAGAGGAAATAAAGGCTTAATATTTTTTTATTTTTTCTTTATTTTATAATTAATTGTTCTTATGCCTCCTATTTGTTTACATAAATTCGAGTAACTCCAAAGAAGAGTATGTTGATTCTTGCATTTATACAATAATATTGATATATCATTAATTATCATTTGCATTTTATAATTAATGATTTTCTTTATCATTACGAGTGACGAGCTATTGTAATAGAAATCAGACGACTCGATTTAGTGTGATTCCTTTGTTAGCTACTTGCTCATCTATTGTACGTTAATGCTTTTCATATTTTTTGTTGTTCTTTTGTCCTCTTTAACAAGTAATTTTGCTCCAATTTAAAAATTCAACTTCTTTTAAACATGTCAATTTTATATTTGAACTTTAATTTAGAGTCCATTTTTTATTTGTTATAACCTTTCTTAATTTCTAAAATGTTGAATTTCTTCTTAAACAAAGTTTTTTACAATATACTCTGCAAAAACATCTCATTTCTCATTTATTTATCCTCATAATTTTGATAATTTAATAATTTTTTTATTAATTTTATTTTTGTCCGTCCTTGTATTAAATACTTCATGAGAAAATTGAAGAACTTCAAGAAAAGCAATGGCCAAATCGTCAACTATTAATGAGATTAGTTCTTAAACAAATTTTGACTGGTTGTTACTAACTTTTAGTCTTTCTCATTATGGTCATTGATTATTGCTTGGATGATAAATTTATGCTCGTAATGCTATATGATTAGCTTATTTTTTTGTTGAGTCACAAATTCAGTTATCTAATGGATAATATATTGATGTTAATAAATCTATCGATTAGAAACCACTTACATTACACATAAGCCTGTTTTTTAATTTTTTATCTAACTATAATGAGTGTATTTCAAGGATAATAGAAGTTTATATGTCTATTGATTATATACAAATCATATATATGTATGCAAATATTATATTTTATGTTGATATAGAATTTAATATTATTGATATAGTATGTCATAAATTATTTGTAATTTTTGTTATATATTTTTTTATTTTTTAAAATTTTATTCATGTGTACAATGTGCACGTGCATTTATACTAGTATATATATAAGCAGAGAGAGGGAGAGAGCCCAACAAGAGGTCGGGCACTGATGGAGGTCACGGGAAGCTACGACGGCGTTGTTGGGTTCCTGCTCCTTGTTTGCAGACGGAGACGGGGTTGGAGGCAGTGGCCGATCGTCGGAATAGGAAGTGTGGGCTGCAATCGGGTCGGTGGGTGGGTGCAGAAGGGACTCGATCAAGTTGGATGCCGGAGTATGGGGTCCAATCGGCGTGCGGTTGAAACATGTCGGGCTCGAGGAGGTGTTGATTGATGGAGCAGAAGGATTGTTCTGGAGGAAGTGGTGAGTCGCAAAATTTTCTTGTGTTTGGTTATGAGATAGCGTGAGTGTGTGAATGCTTTGGCTGAGGGTCTTGTATCGGAGAAATTATTCTGTGCGTAGGCCGAAAGGCCGTTCGGAGACTAATCAGAATGAGCCACGTCGGTTCTACGGCTCGGTACCGTACTCGGTATTACTGACGTAGTTCATTCTGATTGGTCTACGGACATAAAGCTGCATTCGACGTCCGCACAGAATAATTTCTCCTTGTTACCGTGAGGAGAGAGTTTGTGAGATAAATTTATTAATAAGATTATCTTGAATCAAATTTAACTATGATGAATTTTGAAATTATTTAATTGATTTTGAGATAATCTTAATAAATTAATATAAATTTTAATAAATTAATCATATATAAATTTCAAAATCCATCTATCTAATTAAATATATTTTTTCCAAAATGTTACATAGACATAACTAATTGCAGATATACTGTGGAGTGCATGATACCATAATATAAGCTATTATAGACTTCTCTAATTATTTTGATTGTGATTATGATCTTATTTTTAATCATATAATATAAGCTCTATAATTGATAAGTTATAAAAAAAAAATGTTTTAATCAACACGGGTTAAGGGATCAGATTTGGGTCATTCAAATTACTAACAAGTTAGGTTCGAATTTATCTTTTAAACTCGTTTATTAAATGGGTCATCTTCAGATTAATTGAATTCATGTCAGGTTAATTTCAGGTCCAGCCCAATCCTAACACATCAACTCATTTTGATATCCCTAGATTAAATTAAAGCTCTCCATAGAATAAGAGATCATTTTTTCTTCTCTCAAAAAAATAAAAAATATAACTTTTTTATGCAAATTTATAGCTGGAGTGGAAGATAAATAATAAAAAAATATCCAATGAAAAATACACAATATTTATATAGCAATTAGAAGGACTATTTTATACTATAAAATAATAAAGTTTATTCTCGGATAAAATTATGAGGTCGTATTTTTCTAATCAAATATCCTTCACTTCAATTTTTTTATATTACTTAACGTAAGTTTATGTTAGATGCTCCCGAAATTTAATTTTATTTGTTAACTTACAAATAGGCGCCATGCTAATACTCAACTGAGATGTCACATTTAAATTTTCTAATGCAAGTTCTAACAACTAATGAACTGCAACGGCAAAAAATTATGTCAATATATCTTAAATACAACTGTATTAACAGTGGCGGAACTATAAACTTTATTAGGAGGGGCCTAAAGTAAAATAGTTTTGTTTTCCATCTCATCTGAAATGTTAGAATACATTAAAATAGTTATGTTTGTCGTCTCATTACCAGAGCCAAGAGAAGTTGTAAGATCAAAATTAAGAATGCAAATAACATGGAAAGAGAGGAGCGAAGGGGAAAACGAAAGCCGTGCTTTAGGTCGTAAGTCATGAGAGAGAAATAATTGCAGTTTATACCTCCACACCTCTAATCTGAGTTCGGGCAAATTAACTTGTACTAATTTTATTGATATTTATGCTTTGGAGCTCACCATTTCTAGAAAAACAAAAAAATGTATATCATAAAATCATAAAAAATGTTTAGCTTCCTAGAAAAGAAAGTGTCCTTCCACCGTGTATATACATGAAAATGAAGGGGATTCTTGGTGAAACTAGCCTTCTTCTACATTGAAAATCCCACAGATCTTCCGAGTTTTACACGCATAGAAACAGTATGGCACATTTCTCCTGAGTATGTGGATTATGATCAAGTAAGGAATGCAACATATATCATTCAAAGTAGAGCCCGCTTGCAGAGTGGTTTTAGGGAAGGAACGTGCTGAGATAAAACACTATTTTAAATAATATAATGAATATGATAATCTGAATTACACTAATTTCATCGTAAATTTAAATACTTTGAAGCTCATCATGATGCATTTTACATAAAAATATCATCATGATATTTTTTCCATGTCATCATCACTAACAATGCATATACAGCACAGACGCTGATTCCATTATTCAAATTTGGGCCTTTGAATAAATGAAAACTTAATGACCCCGCCAGAATTAATCTTTTGAAGAATTTCATCAATAAGAGATTGATGCATATACATCAAAGAAAAATTTTTCATGCAAAAATGCAAATACATCATTTGATTATCATCGAGATAGTATAAATTGTGAGTCCAAAAGGTAACTCATGTTCTATCAACAATGGCATTTATTGACACTATATACAATTAAAATCACCACGGAATTAACTCTAAGTTTCGTTTGGGATAATTTTCTTAATGCTTTCAAAAATAATTTTCTAATACAAAAGTTTATGAAACTAGAAATATTTATACTAAAAAATTATTTTATAAAACAATAAAAAAATCGTTCCAAAGTAAGCCAAAATCAGATGTATTGGCATAAAACATAAAAAGGCACCTAGTTGATCAGCCTGCTTCTTGAAAAGAACTCAGCCAACCAAGCTTGCCTTAGATTATCATTTTTTGCAAGAAACGCCATTCCAAGTTTTTCATTCTCATGCAGATAATCAAAGGCTTTCCCAAGAGACCTCTCATCATACCCATCACACTTCATTACCTCTGAAAAAAGTTCAGATGAGATGCCCCTTCGACTGATTCTGATAGCCTCAGCCAATTCACCAATCTGGGAAGCAAGGTAATCAATCTTTTCAGCAAGATGATGCTTTCTCCTACTACTTTGCCCAGTTCTTTCAGTTGAACCAGAAGATGAAGGGACCTGTTGGGACCTAGAAGGTGTTTCTTCCACATCCTCTTCAATCTCGAAGTCTTCATCCACGACGACGTTTACATCGTCAGGAGCTATGATAGCGATCCCATCAGGATCCTCCTTTAGGTAGTTGGTAAAATTCTCAGTAAGATTGTCTTCACTGCAAATGATAGCCATCTCATCGTACATTTCAATAGGTTTGTTCAAAAATGGCTCATCTTTAGGACTCGCCTATTTATAAAACAAACAAAGAATGTCAACAAAAACAGCTTTAAACCCCTGCCATAATATATGACTGTGAGAAAAGCAAAGCAAACCAAACATACCGCAATATGTGCACCATATGCGACATCATCCATGATGATTTTCTTTTCCTTTTCATCCCATTTTGTGTTGCTCAAACTCTGAAGTCTCTTTATCTGCATGAAGCGAGTCTTGATTGTTCTCAGGTGATTTTCAACATTTGAGTCACTACAAAGAAGCTTGAACCTTTCCGTCACTGCCTCAGCAGCAGCAATAAATGCTTGCCTTTTAAAGGTTTTATTGACTTTCAGTCCAAGCTTAGCCTGTTCTATGAGACATGAGAGAAGGAAACGACTCATTGATGGGCTCCACCGAAAGTTGGTGCAACCTTTCTTACCTGAGCGTTGATACAGTTGTGGAGAATAGGTCCCTGTTAATTATAAAATAGAAACCAACATAACACCGCTCATTTAAGCTTGTACGTTGAATCACAAAAAAATCATAGTTTAGAAGATAGAATTCAAATGGCAAGAATATTATGCATGCAAGTTCTAGAGAAAATCATCATTATAATCTTTATTCATTTATCACATGACACTACTAATACACTTCTTTTTTCTTCATTTTAAACACCAAACATTAACTATAGAAGTTATGTCCTCAATAATAACTCTATTCTTTTCCATAGGATTCAAGATTGTTGAGCCCTATATATCATTTGATCAAAGAAGCAAAATCAATCACAATAGACATAAGGATGCTGATACAAGAGACAAATAAAATCTCCACCAAGGCAGAAGCGGGAAAAATCATTTTTTAAAGGAAATATAAATTGCTCCTAAATAGCAGAAATACAGAATTTGAGGCATAATTATTATATCTTAGTTTATCTTTCTCATGGTGCCACTCGCAAGTCTTGGAACACCTTCCTGCTAAATACTGCTACAGATCCCTCCAAACGACTCATTGCTCCCCTCCCTATACAACTTTTTGGTCTGCTGAGACGCTAATGTTTAAATCTTTTTTGGCTGGTCTCGGAAAAAAGCTTCTTGTGAAAGCTAATTTAAAAAAAAAAAAAGACACTGGAAGGCAAATGCTTATTGTATCCTCTGCTGAAATACAGTACAAGACGTCGATCATTAGTTCAGTCTACCTTTGCCAGATCAATTTGAAAAATTATATTATCTGAGACTGATAGAATTCATGTCCCGAACAATATACATGGCATTTGATGTACCTACAAATCAATCAAGAATTCAAATTACTTCACATTAGGTGCATTATTTTTTTGTAAATATATTTGGTGCATTGTACCTTTTCTTTTCTAGAATATACTACATAGAAAGATATTTCAGTATTTTTCTTTAATGTTGCTCTTTCTTTTCATTCTCTTCAATATAAATTAATCAAGTATATTCTGTTTTTGATAGGTAATTAACTTATACACAAAAAAGGTAGCATCTCAGGAGAAATATGGTCTGTTAGTGGATCCTAGCCCTACCAATATTGAAAATTCCCCACTTGTTTGTAAAAACTACCCTGAGATTGTTCATTTTTACTTTCTTTACCGATGAAATCATCAGAGCTTTCTTGTTGGAAGAACATGTACTATAATTTTTTTTCTTCAGAGGACGTGAGGCCTAGGAGTGGAGCTAAACCTATGTTACTAATATTTACGAACTTAATTATAATGAGTAGCTAATACGGTTTTAGCAACTGGTGTTTTCATACATTTGCTGATTTAGCAAACTTTTAAACCAGACAGTTCAACAAGAATAAATATGAAACCTATGCCATAATTGTTCTATGGTTTAATACCTTGTTTTGACCACAAATTTAACTTTATTAGTGCAAGAACAATCTATATTGGTAGCCCAAAATGGCCATTTGTTCATCCAAAGCCTCATTATTCTTATGTACCATTCTACTCATTGTTTTATTTCAGATGAAGATTGATAAAAATACTAAGTAATGATGAAAGCTCAAGTCAATCTTACTGTCTTCATAAGGACCTCTACAGCTGATGGGAGAAACTCTTTGAGGCGCTCCTTCATCTCCATCAATTTTCAGTCTTTTATTCTTTCCTCCATTGACCAGCTCAGAACAAACTGCTGATGCATGGCGCTCATATTAACCTTGCTAAGCAGAGTATTACATAATGGTAAAGAGTGTTGGGATCTCATTTTACCTTTCTCAAGATTCTTTACATTCTTCGAAGAAAGGGTAATCCTTACACGGTGAACTTTATCTTGTTCCTTTTCCTCACAAGATCTAGATTTCATTGCTGGTAAATGCTACTTCTCAGGAGTAAAAATTCTGAAAAAGATTAGGAAAGAAATTAAACTGCAATCTTCCAAAGGTATGCACATCTATTTTGCTATTTCTAGACTCCAGATTTACTCTCGCAATATGTAACGTGTTGTCCATCAAAAACAATTGTTAAAAATTCCACCAGGCAAATATACACATCATCACAACCCATAAAAAATGCAGAGACAAATCTAGAACCTTTCACGTCAAGAAATTCAATTTCATACAACCTAACTGAAAAATATGAGCAACATTAGACAGAGGTGATCTCTTCAGGTATGATAGAAAATTATAGCAACTAATAAAATGGAGAAAGACAAAATAGCTAAAAACCCAACAGAAGAGAAGAGTCTTAGTGAGGATACTATGTTACAATTCAGTGCGAATAAAATAAAAACATTGTTATTTAATAATCTCATTTTAGAGCATTGATTATTCAACCAAACACAGACCATAAGCATGATATTTACATCGAAATAAAGCATGCATCCCCATAGCTTGTATGGCAGTGGCTTGCTTTTGATACATGTCGGGCCACAACAAGTTGGAAATAAATTAATATACAAAAGTTAAATCAAGTTATATTCAGAAAATAAGCCCAGAAAAAATATAATTGTTTTAAAGCCATCATTTTCACTCATGAAAAGCATATGAATCTCATTTTTATCAAAACCATCAACTTCGATTGTTCTAAATTGGAAAGTTCATCAAAACATAGTGCATTGACACTAGGTGTAAGTCTCATCTGTGCTATATAAATTAGCTCAAAAGAAGGAAGCCTTAAAGGTACCCTTGTAATACCTACAAAAAGAAGCCACTAGGTCCTGTAGGAAATAGTCGAGATACAATTTAAATATAGTGCTTGTAACTTCTATAAGCTGAAAATTACAAGTACAACATATGTACGAGAACAATCGACCATATAATATAAGGAGAACAAATTACCATGCATCTTTACACAAAAGATAAATCGGCATGAAAGTGCGACGTGGGATTAAAAGAGTAAATCCACTGGGTGAATAAAGAACAAAAAAGAAGATGGTTTTGTTGTAATGCATTGCCAATTTTCCATCATGCCAAAAAATAAAAGTTTCCCGATTTCTTGCATAGAACGAATATCAACAGTTTAAGGAATTACAAAGCATTTTAGATATTTTCATCCATGCATTTATGAGATACATGCTACAAGAAATGCATCTTAACAGCTTTCCATTATCTTTCTTTCCGTTTTCAAAGAGAAAAAAATTAATATCAATTAAATTATGTAAAACAACCTTAAACGTATGAAAATAAAGTGATTAAATCTATTAAAGTAACAACATTGATGTCCTCGTGAACTCACTTTATGACAATTAGTTTACGAAGACAACCAATATGACAATACAAAAACTAACCATTTAAACGTTGAATAAGTAAAGCACCCTAACAAAAAAAAAACTTGGATTGGTTAATGAACAGCATATACCTTCCATTTATGTTTGTATACAAATCAAGTACAACTATAAACATGGATAAAGAAGAATGTGAAAAAAAGTTAGCAAGAGCATGCAATGGCACAACAAATAAGAAAGAGAGAATTCCCCAGAGAAAATTAATATTACATAAACTATCATATCTCATTCTAAACATGTGAACAAATACACTTTTTCAAAACAGGACATGTATTTGGCTATTTGCTATGGGTAAATACTTCTTTTTCTAGAATTCAAGTCGGACATGTTAACAGTGCGTGGTATGTTATCCTAGAGTACCCAAATATAAAAAACTATCAGACATGAATACATATCGTCATTTAAGAAACACTCAACTTTCATAAATGCTCAAATATTGAACCACCCAATGATCTCCTCAATAAAAAGCTCAACAACAAAACAAGCATTCCTACCAAAAAAAATGTATTATTGAGAAAAGCGGGCATATGACTGAATAAATTGACTTAATGAATAGCTTGAAACTCATTTATTTAAGATTCAATTGTGTTATAGATAATTGAATATAGTTGAAAAAGATTTTGAAAGCTCAAAATATAAATGAACAAACTTGAATACCACCTAATTGATTTATTTACAATCATGAATATAAATATTTGTTTCTTGACAAGTAACTCAGAGTTTGATAAAATGTCCACTTATTGATAACTCGATAGTTTATTTAATGACTAGCTGCATTTTCTTGTCGCTTTCTTTTGTTGAGATGTGGACATTAAATTCTCCTAATTAATTTTGAAATCAAGACAATCATTAATCATATTTGGAAGAAAATTTGGTACACATGTTTTTCAATTTTCAAGAAAAAAATAACGCTAATTTCAAGCTTGTATTTGAGCCAAATTTACTTAATACCTATCACTTTATAAGGCTCCAAAGGGAAAAGAAATCAATGATTGTGGGTAGTTAGGCACCTCAACGGAAGGAAAACCAATGTCAACTTCTAAGTGCATAGGAGAAGAAGGGCAATCACTCTATGTGATAGTCAATAAGGGAAATCACTCTATGCAATAGTCAGATTAGTCAATGGTAGATCTATTGGAGAATTAACAAAATTGTCACTTAAGGCGATTAAGTGGCAAACATTATCAACAACAACAACAACAAATGATTCATGTCATGATTATTCGACAAGTTTTACGTTGGATTTCAACTACTTCACGCAACTCTTCATTTTTCTCATCTAGTGACAAACATTATCAAATTATATAAATCTTTTGTTTCCTAGTTTTCTAATGTTTTTCTTTGCAATTATTTTTCACACTTTTTTTTGCTCTCTCATGCATGCTTTCCCTTTGGAGCGTTATAAGGCGGTAGGTATTAAATGTTTAAGAATGTTGAAATTTTATGTTGAGAAATAGTTGGGTGATTTGATTTGATTATAATTTATTTTTTGTCAATACTTGATTCTCAAAAAGCTAATAAAATAATATGGTGGATTATTTTGAATTTCACAAACAACTAGAAAGACATTTTTGTTTGATCATAATATTATAATAATAAAATCTTGCATATATGTAATAATGCTCAAGCAAAATTCAATAATGCCTAAAACTCAATAAGAAAATAAATAAACGAAATTAAACATGTTTTAAAATTTCGGATGGCATAGCTCAAAACTCAATTGTCATAATGCAATAGTCACAATCTATACTATTTATGCAAATTGAATCAACTACAAAAAGATTTATAGCCATTCACAAACATTTTTGAAGTTTCTTGTTCATAAACTGACCATTGAACAAAGAATACATGATGAACTTTTAGGTATATTATACAACTAATTGACATAAGCTTAGAGAAAGAACAAAGTGGAAGGTTAATTATGTTCAACTATAAGGCAATAAATAAAGACCTCACGGATCTCAGCTTCAAAAAGGTGACTAAATGTTGAATAGATTACACTTTGTTTTTGTAATGCACATCTGGAATCCATATTCCTTTTTGTATTAAACAACTTTAAAAGCGTTGAAAAATAAAAAAGCAGTAAACACAACAAAGAAGTATATTAGAGGATAAGTACTGAATTCTGTTCTCATTTCTTCCTAAGTCAGCTTTTACTAAAAAAAAATTAAAAAAAAAGAGCTTTTACGAGATCCACCCTTCACAATAAAGTATATAATTTAATCCATTCACGTAATAATGATGGAAACTCTCCAAAGCAATTTGCAACAGCATTCTTACTTAAATGGTGACTTCCCCTGTTTTCCACTAAAGATATAAAAATGAATCACACGGGCACAATAAATTAATCTTAAAATACAGAAAGTATGCCTTCTTTCTAAGACATAAAAATTCTGCTTGTCTGAAATTCCATTCGATGTAAATTCATTTATTTTCTTTTCTCATGTATTTATATATCCCATTTCCCTATGATGAGTTTAATAATTTTCTTTTCCCCATAGCACTCCAAATCAAAGTGTCAAAATATATATATATCACTTTTTTTTTCCCTGCATTCATCTTTTCTTCACAAAATCCTGATTAGACTGTCAAGAAATAAAAACGAATTCCTAATGGAAGTGATTTCCTGCAACTCGGATCCACGGGAATCATAAAAAGCAGCAGAAATAAATCAGGACAAATACTCATCGTAAATGCATTCATCAAAAAGAAGAAACTAATAGAATAACAGAAGCAATGAAGCATTACCTAAATTCAATCTTAGTAAATAATAAATTAACAGATAAAAAACAAATATGAAAACGCAAAACAACGAACTACAAAAAAACACGTAGAGGAATAATGCAACTGGTTTAAAAAGAAAATACCAACGCAATGCGAACGAGAGCGAAGTGCGAACGCGGAGATGTTCGGGTAAAGAATGCTTCAGGCCAAGTATATTATACCCAAGAAACCCTAATATGCTCCGGCTAGGGTTTCATGCAAATGGGAAGAAACGTAATTACCTTGAATGCTGCGCGTATTCCAGGAATGAGATGGCTCCACAGAAACCGATATTAGCTCCAGAAAAACCCGAAGCACGCGTCTTGGAAAATGGTTTCCGCTGCAAGTTCGTAATCCGTTTCACGTTGAAACAGACGCGCAGGTTGAGCAGAGTTTTGGCCCTGTGAGGAATCAATGGAAAACAGGGGAGAATGAATAATGGCAAGGATCTAAAATAAGAAAAATGTGCATGGAAATTTGCAACGTATTAACGAAAATTGTTATTTGGTGCTGTTTGGTATCCTATTTTAGGCAAGATTTAAGTAATATTTAGCTTAAATATCGTAAAAGAGAATTTTGTGGATTTAAATTTTATTATTTTTGGTAAATTTCATTCAAGATTTATTAAATCCTAACATTCACATAATAATTGCTTAAATATTACCTTCAAGATTTATTCCAATCCTAACATCTTAATTTACGCCCAAAATACGTAAGAACCTGTCCATCAAAAACAGTTCTAAAAAATTCCAGCAGGAAAAATATACACATCACCGCAACACGTCATAAATGCAGAGACAAACCTAGAAAATTTCTTTGAGGAGAAATTCAGTTTCGTTCAACCTAACTGATAAATGTAAGCCGCGACCTGATGCTTCGACAAGGGGCTGATATCTTCATGGGAGGTGGATCAATGGTGCCATTATCGCCATTTATATTGTCCACTAGCAGGAAAATCGTGATGGCAGAGCAATTTGGAAGCCTTCTGCACAAGAAATGAAAGACCGAAGAATCAAATAATTCCACGTAACGTGAACGAAAGGAGAGCTTGAAAGTAAAACAAGCATCACTGGATCACTCGAAAAATGGATAATAAATTATTTACAATACAAGTTTCCACATTCAATCACTCAACAAATTTCAAGGAAATAAAAAACAAGGCTTCCTTTGTAGAATGGATGTTACTGGAAAACATGTAGAGCAAATAAAATGCAAACTCCATGTACCTAACTTAACTAGCGGTTTGAAATATATGCTGAAAAAATTACTATGGCAACATTTAAATTGGAAAATCATAAATCTGATAAAATATCTGCCTAATGTCTATATGGAATAATGCGATCAAATACATAATCTTTCAAAGAATAAAATCATAGCCAAAATGTTATGTGCATGGAAGCAAAAAAATAAAAAACATATCTCAAGATATATGGATATACATCATCTCAAAGATTAAGGAGCTATTTAGTTAGAAGTAAAGTGGGTATAAAGTTTTTCAAATGCAGGGGTTTTGAAGATATTGATATTTTGTTGGACGAAAAATGAACCAAAGCAAAATAAATGTAGTGTAAATCATTTTAATTCATTTTTTAGATATATTAAACTCACTTAATTTTGAACGAAAACTGTTTACACCATATTGCAAGCAAGCTTGCTTGACCGCCGCCACCACAGCAGATTGCACCAGCACCTGCTGCCGCTAGCATTCGCCACCCACCACAGCCCTCTACCGGCCACCATCGCCGCCATCCGCCACTGATCGCCACCGCCACTAACCACCACGGCCACCACCTGTCGACTGCCACCCACCACTACCACCACTCACCGTCCACCACCGCCACTTGCCTACCACCGCCACTTGCCTCCGACCACCACCATCGTCGGTCTCAGCTACCAGCCGCCGACCACCACCACCATACACTGCCATCAATATAGGAAAAATGCTCATTTCCGGAGGCCAAAATCTGCCGAAAATGAGACAAATCCTCAAAAAAAATATCATTCCGTCAAATTTTCGGCCGAAAATTGTTCGACGGCAAAATATCTATTAGAAACCTTTCTGGCATATTTACTGGCCGAAATATGTCCATATAAATGACGCTTTTCTAATTCACTTTTTGGTGGTTTTAGTAGTAAAAAATTCTTGCAGAATATATCTTCCGAAAGTACCAACGATGTATACGCCAGTCATTTCTTCCATAAAGCTCAACGAAATTTGCCGGCAGATATTCTGCCAGAATTTACTATGGATTTGATGGCAGAAAAGCTATCGGATTTGCTGGTGGACAGTTCGATAGCTAATCCGTTGAAATTGTTGGCAGATTTCTTTCAACGGAAAGCTCCTTTTTATTCATCATATCAAAGTTTCTAGTTGATTATCCACTGTAAATTTGTCGGAAACCTATAACAGAAACAAAAAAATAGCACATTTTCTTAATTCTTGTACAACATAATAATCCTGCAATCACATAGTCAAAACATACATATATTATCCTTATATTTCAACATTGAATAGAGACATTGATGCTAAAGTAATAAGACATTTGATCTGAAAAAAATATCCTACAATTATCAAATAGTTCTAAAACAAACATCAAGTTTGCTATACAATAAAAATGCAACATTAAATATACAAATACATAGTAATAACATATCCAATAATAACACATAGTCTACTCAGAATATGTTTCTTCATTATCCTCCTCTGTAGATGCTAGTTGCTTTCCACTGAACTGATCTCTCATTCTTTACATCTCCACCAATATCTGACTTTATTGCATCTGTATCTGCATGTTAACTTGTGATTTTCGAACTTGATCTAGCTCTATTGTAAGGGTAGCCACCTATTGGCTATATAAACTCTCCTTGCTGCTTCCTGAGAAGCTTGAGCCACCAGAGATCTACCTCTCATATGTGTAGGCTTGTGAGCCTAATCTATAAACCCATCCTTTCTATATTTCATCTACTGCTTGCGATCAAGTGCGGTAGTCTGAATAATCTGTAGATTTTCTAAAGGATCCCTCTTCTGCTATAGTCTGGCTCTCTTGAAGCCATGTATACTCTTCCTATAAAATTTAACATAAGATTAATCAATTTATATGTGACACTTAAAATTTTAAATTTTTATACTCACGTAGACTCTCCTCGCTTGCTCATTATAGGTATGACTATACAACTCAATGACAGATGATTCTTTACCTAGTAGCTATCTATGCAATATACTTATAATAGCATTCATATTTATCAGTTATTTATGTTATAGATTTTATTCTATTCATTGTAAGTGACTAATCTATTACTTCTATTTTCAATGATTTTAATTTGTATGAATTTTACTTCACTTAAATTTGTTAAAAATGTATTATCTCCTGATTTTATAAGCTGTCACCATGCAAATTTAGATATGGTATAAACTTAGTCATTCTAAATAATTTGATATGATTTTATTATATTTTAAATAAAATATTGAATGATATCAGATATATGATATGATAACTCCACATGATAACCTATTAATCAACGCAATTCACTGATTGTGAGTCATAAGAAGTTAGAGATTGATTGAGAGTTATAAAGAGTCAAGACGACTGATTCACATGATTCAAGAGAAGTTATAAGGAGTATATTAATTTTGAGTTATAAGGGACGTCTTTTTGGGAGTTATAAGTACATGAACAAGATACACTCATTGAATATTTGAATACTAATATCGACACTTTTATGAGTATTGTACTGATATTGTGACTGATACTAATAATATTTACTGTTATTACCATTATTTAATGTTATTGATTAGTATTGTTGACTGTTACTGTTACTGTGACTGATGATGTAATAGATTGAGATATGATGAACTATAGAAGAATAAATTTGTACAAATAATTAGTATAGACATTGATGCATATATTTTTATATGATTTATAATATATTATTCTCTTTTATCTTGCATTAATTTCAGTTATCAAATTTTAGTTACCTGTTGAGCTATGTACTCATTATGTGATTTTCTATATTTTAAAAAAATGATGAGGATCCTATGATATGAGGCTCTAGATAAGATAAAAAATATAATCATATTTCTTTCTGTTGTTCATTAGTAAACTCTAATTAAATGATTAAAATAGAAGACATATATAATTCTTTCAATATAGATCCTTGAGTGTGACAAAATAGTATCAGAGCAATAGTTATTGGAAGAATTAAATTATAATTAAAGCTTATGAGGGGAATAAAAATGTGATTTCTTGTTTATAATTATTTGATTTGACTATGAAATCTTTATTTTGAGCATGCTCTCTCTCTCTCTCGGGCAAATATATAAATGTTGAGGATGGTATTTTTTGAAGGTGGAAAGATTGTAATAATTCAAATATGTGAAATAAATTTATTTAAAAAATATAAAAAAATTTTATGAAGAGTGTTTTGGCGCTGATCTAGTGAGTATTGCGGCACTAAATTATGAACTATATATATATATATATATATATATATATATATATATATATATATATATATATATATATATATATACCTGCCTCATCCCATCGACTCCCTCTTAGATATGAAAAATTAAAAGAGGAGAAGAAGAGAGAGGAAAGAGAATGATCTTTGAATCATATTTATCAGTCATTCCTCTTATAAATTTTATTTTATTCATTGTAAGTAACTAATCTCTTATTTTTATTTTTAATGACTTTAATTTATACGAATTTTATTTCTCATAAAAAATACATTATCTCATGATTTCATAAGCTTTTTATCGTACAAATTTAGATATATTATAAACTTGATCATTCTAAATGATTTGATATGATTTTATTACATTTTAAATGAAATACTGAATGATATCAAATACATTATATGATAACTCTATGTGATACCCTATTGATCCACGTGATTCACTAATTGAAGTCATAAGAAGCTGAAGATTGATTGGGAGTTATAAGGAGTCGGGACGACTTATTCACGTGATTCAAAAGAAGTTATAAGGAGTATATTGATTAGGAGTTATAAGATATGACTGATTGAGAGTTATAAATACAGGAGCAGGATACCCTTAAGATACACTCATTGAATATCTAAATACTGATACCGACACTATTAAGAATATTGTATTTATATTGTGAGTGACACTAATATAGTTTATTATTATAAATACTATTTAATGTTATTGATTAGTATTGTTGAATGTTACTACTACTGTGACTGATTATATAATAGATTGAGATGTAATAAATTATAGAAGAATAAATTGATACATATAATCAGTATAGACATTGATGCATATATTTTCTCATATGATTTATAATATATTATTCTCTTTTTTATTGCATCGATTTAAATTATAATATTTTAGTTACTTGTTGGGCTATGTGCTCATTTTATGTGGTTTATATATTTTCATAAAAGGAAAAGGATCCTATGATATGAGGCTCCGAATAAGACAAAAATGCAATCATGTTTCTTTTCATTATTCATTGATAAGCTTTAGTTAAATGGTTAAAATCGAGGACAGATATAATTCTTTCAATATTGATCCCGGATTGTGACATGAAATAGTTTTAAATATTTATCCATGAACATGCCACTGCTACAACCACTTCCAAAGGGTTGATTTATTAAGTCCTAAATTAATTTAGTCATTGTTGTCATCATTTTGTGTTAGTGCATCAATATTAATAGTAATATTAGACATAACCCGTTACACATCTTCTTCAAGATAATTTTGATTATTTTGAGTCATGTTTTAAAATAAAATATCTTATAAATTTCATAATTTATTATCAAATCAACTTTCTTAACTTTAATAATCAACTTAACGGTTATTTCAATATAATTCATGTCCTAACTTGTATCTGATACCACTTTGTCATGACCCAGTTCAGATACTTAGGTTCAGATACTTAATAAGTATAAATAATGTGTAGTTTATGTGTTATATTAGCAGTGAAAATATATTATTTTAGTTATGATATCTAGAAAAAGTATAAAAAGGCATAAAATTTTAAGTATCATAGAGTGTCGTGACGTTGAAAAAATTAATGCCATCGCGCCTTCAAGGACACCACTAGAGCGCTATAAAAAGGACATTGCGGCAACCACTTCTCTATTGGATTGTGCCACAACGTTAAAATATTAACTTCACAGTACCATGTTCTTTGTTGTCCAGCGCCACAGTATCATAATATATAACGCCTCGACACCAAAATTACTCCTATGGTGCCGCAGCATTCAAAAGTCAGCAGTACCACGATGTAGCAGCTGTATCTTCCCAAGGACATGACTTGTCAGTGAAATGACACGAGTGTTCACTAAGTAACTTATCAACATCAGCAAGCGCTATGGCAGAGTTAGAGCAATATCGTAGCAATGTTAGTTCATTTGTTGGTTGCAGCAGTGCCAATCTATCAAGCGCCGTAGCGCTAGATGCCTACTTTATATTTTTTTTATAAATTGTCAATGTGTTGTGTTTGTAAGGGAGTTCAATCACTTAGAGATAATTTCAGTATGATTCAGAGTGCTTCTTTGAATTTTTCTTTGGGTGACAACTAAGAGAATTTAGGGAAATACTTGATACCATCATTAGAGTATTTGTCTTATATTTGTGAAAGCAATTTTGTAAGTAAAAAGAAGAAGTGTAAAGGAGATCCATTGAACCATTCTGATGATATATATCTCTTGTATTTTTTTTTTCTATCATGCTATTAATGAAAATGAGTTTTCTTTAATTCCACTCCATGTTTGACTAAATTATCTAATTTTGGATTGATGATGTAAATATCATATGTAGTACTAATGAGTTTTCTTATTCATTAAATGTCTAAAATGATATGTTCAATATTATCATATCATAATTTAATATGCATAGTGGCCATATGTATAGATAAAATTAGATGTAATGAGGAGCCTCGATGGAAGGAAGCAGGTATGTAATAGCCCGTATTTTGACCCGGAAAAATAAAATTTTTTGGAGTCATTATAAGTCCAAATCATAAATTATCTTCGGTATAGCATTGATATTATAATATTTTAATTATAAAATTTTTTTCATAATTTTTGGATATTGGTGAAAACACTTAAGAAATTAAACTATTAGTACAAGTGAAGATTTTGAGACCATTATGTGTTTATTTTGCAAATTGATTTCACTATATTTTTTTAAATAAAATGATTTATTTTATAAATATTTCTCTATAATTTTTAAAGCCCTAAAAAGATTTATATAAATTTTATAATGAAAATTGATTAAATTATATTATTATATTAAATAATTATATTATATTATATTATATATATTGTAAGGCATTAATAAGAACTTTTTAAAATCTCTTTCTTCCCTTAACCATTCGACATAACAGAGAGCATTTTGAGAAAAAATGAGAGAAAAGAGAGGAAAGAAAAAAGAGAGGAGAGAGAAAAAAGCTCATATTTGAAGGTCGCAGAGTAATTTTTGTTAGTCAAGCCATTTAGGAAATTTATTCGTCTTGTTATAAGGAACTTTTACTTTATTTCTGATTTCAAATATTTTATATTTTTGATATTTTTTAGATCAAATTTATATTTTTATTACCAAAAAATGAGGATAATTTTGTATTGGCAAAACTTTCACCACGTAACTTTAATATGTTATAGATATTAAGATTATGAATGTTTTGAATATTTATTTGAGATTTTTTATATGGTGATTTTGAAAATACAGTGATTTCTGTCTATTCAAAAATTTATTTTGAAATATAAAAATAGTGATTTAGTTCAACTCAACCTTCACAATATTATTTTATGTAATATCTGGTAATTTAGTTAAATTCTATAAATGTGATTTTTGCTTAGTACGATTTTCTGTTACCCACCGTTAGAATATTTTGACACTTTTTGAATTAAGCTCAATTATGCTTTATTTGCTGATATACATTGGAAATGAATGTAGATATGCGATTGAAATTATTGTTAAAATACTATGATAATAATTATGTGTAAAAGAAAAATAAATTATTGACCCATTGGTTGGAGACTGATTGACATGTATAGGATGATGGGCCAATGAACTTTCCTTTAAATAAGTAGATTGGTGTTGTCCTCAACTGATTCACATGATACACTATTTGAGAATTATAAGAAGATGATTATTGTACCGACGACTCTATTTACTGAGCCAATAATTTACTGATACTGATATGATATTGAAAAATACTATGAAAGCTAGAACTTCTTACTTGTTTAGTATAACTATTAAAATATATGTTATTGAGATATTATTCCTATTATTGCACAGATTTATTATTATTGTATTATTTTACTACTCATGTCATTGGACTGTCACTGTCACTACTACTAATATAGACACTGATACTATTGATTCACTGTACAATAAGTATGTGGTGTATTGAACATGTAATATACTGATTTGATATTGATATAGAATAATTTGATAATATGTGTATACTCCCATATAATTTTATTGCCTTGATATGATTTTGATAGTCCTCATCGATAATTTTGTTTTACTGCTTTATACGATCTCTCTACTGATTTATAGTAGTGATATAAAGATTGCTTTATATATTTGACACTCGTACTGATTTATTGGCTTTTGTACTGTACTATTTTAAAGTTTATGAAATTTACTACTACTTGTTGACCTCATTTTTGTATGAGTTCAGTAGGACCAATCCAGACCTTAGGATCTTTCCAATCCTTAGGATCAATCTTAACCCTAGGATCAATCTGATCTTATATCAATCCAGACTTTAAGATCAATCCAAATTCAAATCAATCCTGACCCCAGATCAATACAATTTAAGACAAATCTAGATTTTAGGATTCTCCTAGATCTACAGATTAAGACTTTCCCAGACCCTAGGATTCTCCTAGATCTATTTAGAGCTTAGTATTCTTCTAGATCCTAAGACTATTCTAGATCCCAGGCCCTAGGACTTCCAAATCCTAGGATCTTCCTAGAAATCAAACTTTAGGATCTACTCTAGATCCTAAGATCCTTCTAGATCTTGAATCTTAGGATTCCTAGATCTTAGGATTCTTCTAGATTATAGGATTCTTCCAGACCCTAGATCCTAGGATTTCCCTAGAACTTCTAGGTTCTAGGATCTTCCCAGACTCCAGTTCCTAGGATCTTTCCTAGACCCTAGGATTCCCTTAAGCTGATTTGGACCCTAGGAACTATTCTAAACCCTAGGATTCTTCTAGATCAATCCAAGCTTCAATTCAATCTAAACTTAATTCAAATCCTATCATTCAAGCTCAAAATCCAATTCAAAATCAGATTTCCAGATTCAAATCCAAGGCCAAAGGTCTAAGTCCTGAAAGCCTTTTCCAGCAAATTTTTGAACACCTCAAAACCCTATCAAATGACATCTGATTCAAGATCTATCAGTTCCACACTGATGTGACATGTCTCTAGAGGAAACCCTCCAAATTTGAGCTCATTCTGAGATCTCTGACCCCAGAAACTGAATTGAAATCCAAAGGCTGTAAAATCTTCAAATATTTACAGTCTATGCCACTGGACCTGCCATCCGGTGGATTTTGATCCTGGAGCTTTCTATAAAGCTCCAAATCACCTCCAGACCCTTGATTATAACCCATTGAACATTAAACTACATTTTGTTGGACTCAATTTGGCCCCCAGTTGACCAGGGGTCAAAATGACCCAAATACCCCTATGGGGTGTAACTGGTCACTTAAACCAAATGATCTCCAAGTCAAATGCAGTCACTTCCAGCAAATTTCAAATGTCAAACCAAACCTGTTGGACCCACTTCCAGCCCCTGGGTCAACCTGGTTGACCAAGTCAACCTAGTTTGACCAAACATGCCTTTATGGGTCAAAACAGGTCATTCTGACCAAATGACCTCCCTAGATCTTGGGACCACCTCCATTGGTCTCCAAATATCATTTCAAATCTGTTGAACCCATTTCCGGACCCTGGACCCACCTGGTTGACCAAGTAAACCAGGGTTGACCTAAAAGGCCCATTAAGGGCCCAAATAGGTCATTTTGACCAAATGACCTATCCAGACCTTGAGACCACCATCAGCAGACTCAGAATATCATTCTGAACTGGCTGGACCCAGTCCCTAACCCTGGGTCAACCTGGTTGACCAAGTCAACACAGTTGACCCATTAAGCCCATTAAGGGCCCAAATAGGTATTTTGAACTAAATGATCATTCTGATCCCTGAAAACACTTCTACCAGACTTCAAATGTCATTTCAAACTTGTTAAGTCTAAACCTTGGACTTGGGTCAACCGGTTGGCCAAGTCAACCTAGTTTGACCAGTTCAACCTTTAAGCTCAGTCACTTTAAATCAAGCTCCAGATCAATTTCAAACCCATTCAAACTTCTCTGACCACTTCTCTTAGTGATTCAGACTTGATTGGACCCTTGATCCAGTCAACGTTTGACTAAGTCAACTAAACCCATGTTTGGTCAAACCTGACCCATTTGGATCAAATCATTTAGGATATCTAATATAAACCTTCCAAGCTTTCAAAACCTTTCAAACACTTGACCAAAATATCTTCAAAACCCTTATTGAATCAAAGCATATGGATTTGACTTGATCAAATCTTAATCATGATTAAACCTTTAATCATTATCAAACCTCAATCAATTTGAATCATCCAACCTATATCATGCTTTAAATCAACTTCAACCCATAATCTAGGTATTTCCTAATCTCTGGTCAACCAAATCCATATGGAGTTAACCAAGTCAACTCAATAAGATTTGGTCAAACCATTTCAAACTTCTACATTTTCATTCAAATCTCAATGTTCTAGCATTAAGGCTTTCCAAATAAGCCTAACCAGCTTAAACCCTCTCCCTCCATGCCACCTCAACATGCCTTTGACTGTTGACTAGTCAAATATAGTCAATAAATAGATTTAAAGGGGTCAAACCTAGTCAAAACTCCTCTTAAGACTAATCCCCTTTAATTAAAATCATTCCAGCTGTTTAACTAGACTCTAGAACTTTCTTTGAACTCTCCCTAGCCCTCTGATCAAAATCAAATGGCTCTCAATCAAACCCATATGGACTAGAGGCCAAAATAAGCTTTCCACATGGCATGTACTGTGTCCTTTTATTCCCTGGCATTCTAACTGCCTAGGGACATGTGGAGAGCATCTAGAAGGCTCTTGAATCAATCCCAGCCGTCCACATTGAACCAGGACATTTCAATTAAGCAAATGGGCAAAAAGGAAGCTCATTCTAACCTATTCCTTCTCTCTCCACTCAAGCCATCCCAGACCCAGAAGTCTTTTCGTTTGAGCTCCAGGAGACTTCATCAACATTCCCCAGCCGCAAATTCGATGGTTGAAGGCCGCCGGTGACTGGATTCCGGCCAAACCGAAGGCCAATGTCCGTTTAAACTGATTTGCTGTTGATCTAGGAGCTTTCGGTCTAGGGTGTCTTCAGCAAAATTACGCGTGGATAAACTACAAGCTCAGAGAGCCAAAGAACTCTAGAATCCACCGTGTGGATAGGGTAAATTCTCAAACCCTAGGTTAGAGCACTTAGATTAATTTAACTTTTTAATTAATGATTTTTAAAGCTTGAATTTACTTCCACAAAATTTCTGTTCATTTCAGCTTTCTGTATTTAAAATTTCATTTAAATTGATCGAATGGTTTGAGAGAACAAGTTAAAAAACTGGATATAGGGTGTTCTCGGTGATTTGCATGTCTGGGACGTTTTCTGGACCGTTGATCCTGTGATCAACGGCCCAGATCGCGTTGTCTCGCGCGATCTGTAACCGCGCGTTTTAAGAGGTTATGTAGATCACCGTCTGGCTCGATTTAAGCCGTCCATTCAATACGGCGGGTGATCGAGCGGTCCACGGGATCAGCCGACGTGGATAAGTGGGAAAAATGGGTCCCACCGCCGCTTTAATCAGCGGCCAATGATTGCGCGGCGGCGCAATCATTACCCATGATTGGCCGCCGCGCGGTTCTGAGCTCACGAATCATATGCCGCCACATGTCCACTGCGCCGCCGCGCGATTCTGAGGTTGCGAATTATATGCCGCCACACATCCCAGTTCAGCCAAACTGGTTTTAAATATTTATTTTAAATGTTTTTTTAATCCAGTTTTCTTTAAATAATTCTTAAAAATCTATTTTAAATCAAAAAATTAACATATAATATATCAAAACGTTCAGTTTTTTAATCTCCTTTAATTTAAAATTAATATTAATTAAAATATTTTATATTTTTTAAATTATTTAAAATATTAAAAATCTAATATTTTAAAATAATATTTAATTGAAAATATTTGGAATGTTTTTCAAAAATTAAAAAAAAAATATTTACATTTTAAATATTTTTAATAATTATTAAACATATTTTAATATTTCAAAAGTAAAAAAAAAATTTATTTGAACTATTATAATTATATTTTAATATATAATTAAACATTATATTAAATATTTTCAAAAATTAAAATTTATTTTAAAATTATTTCAAATAACCAGAGGATCTCTTAAAGTGTTTTAAATTATTTTTTATCATAATTTTAATTATTTAATTTAAAATTCAAATTTATAGGTATAATTATATATGTATCCATGTATTTTAAATTTTATTTTAAAATATATGTGTATATATACCTAAATCTCCAATCTTTAAGAGATCTCTTGAAATTTTAAATTTGAATTAAGCATACTTGAACATGATTAGTGTGGAACGATGGATAATCAATGGGTAACTAATCTTGTTAATTATTCATTAATTATCTTTAATTAATTAATTCATATTTTATCTTTTGCATGCTTAAGGACATACACACACCACTTAGTTTAAGGCTCTCTTAGATTTAGGATTGATTGTGTTTGTATGTGTGCATATCATGTATATATTATGTTAAGGGTTAGAGACTTTGATTTGAACCCAATTAACCTAGCGTCATTAAGGACAACAATTAAGGACTCATTTAGAAAACTTAGAAAAATTCTAATAATTAGGATTTATCTCCAATTGACTTGAAACTCAAACCATTTGAACATAGTGACACATACACTCTTAAGAAAAATACCCACTGATCTTTGAGGTCATTAAGCCCTTTAATTAACCTAATCAAATTTGAACATTAATTAAGCCTTAAATCCTTCCGAAAATTCTAATAAATCAAGTTTAAATCCAAAAATTACATATAATACCTCAAACTGACCAGAATTGAACCCTTAACCAATTAAAAATAAAAGCCCTTTGACTGGACTTCAAAATTAAGTTTAATTTGAGTTTAATTGAAATTTAATATTTAATTAATTTAATTAATTAAAAATAATTAAAATTTCAGAAAATTTCCAAACACTTGGAAATCACTCCTTAGGTCATTCCTGACCTCTGGAGTTGATTTCAAGGAGTTTGGAGGTCATTTGGATTCAAATCATAAAAATGGCTTTAATTAAATAATTTCAAAAATTCAATAAATACTCAAAATTTAAAAATTCATAACTAATTCAAATGAACTCCAAATTGAGCAAACTCAAAGGCATACAACTCATCTTAAAGTCTAATATTTATTAAAAATGTTAAGTTTCTAGAAATCAAACAAATTTGAAAAAGTCAACTTTTGGTCAAACTTATTCAAATTCAAGTCAAAACTTCAAACCTTCATAATAAAATGTAGAAGAATCCGATTTCAGCATACTTACTGTCTAACTGATCGTATTAAGGTCTAGTATTTTAATAAAATATTAAATTTCCAGAAAATCCTTTAAATCAAAAAGTCAAATTTTGACCCATTAATTAAATGATTAAAATAATCTGGAAAATTCCAAAATTCAATAAATTATCAAAAATTCCAGAAAACATTAATTTGAACTTAAAACCAGCAACCAACCAATCTTAATTAAAATTTAATTAACTTTCAAACCTTAATCAAACTCGAATCACTTAATTATATCGGGTACCACTGGGTAACCCAGGCCTACGAGGCTATTAAATTAGCCCCAAGGAAGGTGAAATAAACTTCACGGCCTCGGTGTGCAACAAAGGTGATATCCTACAAACAATCACAATTAAATTTAAAATTAATTTCAAATCATTAAGATTTAAACTTTAACCTAAATCTTCCCTTAAACCTTTAACCAACTTGAACCTCAAGCAACTTCAATCAAGTGCCTATTTAGGACCTATCAAAGCCACACAGCCTACCTCACACACTTTAGATGGCTTGCTAGGACAACCAACTCTAGTCTTAGGCTAGGCCGGTGTTTACTTTTCTGTTGTATGCCGAGTTTTTGAGCTTTCATTGCATGCTGTTTGCTAGAAATAGAATTGCTGTGATTGTTTATTTATTTATTGCACTCTGTGATTTGATTGATTGTACGTTAGATCTACCCTTAGGTTAGGGACATTTTATACTAATTCAATCTTATGCAGGTGGCCATGCTCATACAGGGCATAAAATTAAAGGGGGCAAAATCATAATTATTAAATTGCACAGGTGCTAAGCATGCTTAAGTCCCCCTTTAAATCAAAAAGAGCATGACCAAGTGTGGCTGGTTTGAGCATTTTTAATTTCAAATATATATTAACTGCTTGGGATGTCATTTTTAAATTGCTGATTATTAGGATAACCTTGCAGGATCGAGTCTAGATTTTTGTTTTTTTAATTTTGATTAATGTAATTTGATATGAGTTTGAGTTGTAATGTTAAGTACTTTGAGATTGAGATGTTTACACATCCAATTTGGAATCCAAAGAGGAAGGAACATCCCTTAGGGGAGAGTTCCTATCCATTTGGAGATTCAAATTAGGATGAATTTTAAATATCCAAAGAGAAAAGATAACACCCCTATTCAGGGGGAGTTTCTTTTCATTTGGATATCCAGACCCGACGATCCAAGGAGTTTCAAGAAGACAAAGAAGTGAAGAATGAGAAGAATCTCAAATCTCAAAGTCACTTGAGTCTTAGGAGTAGAATCCGGGTTGTAGTCAGTGGTACCCGGCCACTTTACTTTCCTACAGATCCTGGGTTGTATAATTAAGGGCACTTGCCTATGGACTTTCATTTTGAATATTTATTTAATTATTTAATTAATTTGATTGATGTGTTGATTGCGATTAAGGACCCGCATGCTTTTAGTAGTTTATTTGGCGCTCTTGCATATCGATTTTGATTTAGCCTGGAACCCGATCGGAGGCTCGTGAGGGTACAGTCATTAACTCTTTCTATTTAAACAAAATTAAAAAAATTTAAGCTCAGATAGAAACTCTAACGCTTTTAAGAAGTAAGCCCGGACTCGCCGGGGGGTTTTCATGCATTCATATTGAATTTTCTCTACCGTGTTAGGCACCTCCCCGCCTGCGGGTTCTGGCAGACCACCTGACCTATTAGAGTGCAGTTCTGTCTAAGGGGATGTTGTGCAATCTCTAAGATAAAATCTATTTTTTAAGCCTGATTTTAAAACTGCTTCATTCTGATTTCAAGCATTTAATCGAGTCAACTAGCATGCATTGCATTAGATACAAATTAAAAAATTGAGTCTAAATCTTAATTGCATTTCTAGCTTAAGTATTTAACCCAACATATGTTAAGGGATCAATTAGGATCTGCTCTAGATGTCGACCCCAATTCTTTAAACCAATCTTAATTAATGACCCTAACCATTCTACATTTAAAAGACTTTGACTCATGGTTTTTAAAAGCGTTTAGGTGGTTTAGCTGGCTCCCCAATCCAGGCCGGGGTAAGTCCAGGATTGCACTGCATTAGCTAGGTTCTGGGTCACTAATTCTTAGTACCCATTTTAGACTTAGGTTCTGAGGCAAATCTCTAATCTTAAGACCTCAACCTTCCGGGAATCTAATTCCCAGTTTCTAATAAAATTGATCACTCAAATATTAAAAATCTCTTTCAATCTAATTCGAGCCCAACACTTAGAATAGATTGGGGTGTCTCTGAAGCAATTCAGAATCTCAAAACACCTCCTACTCTTCTTCCTTTGACTCCAGAAAGAACTGCTCAACCTTGAACCAATCCACTTGAAAATTCAAGTCCTTAACCTTCGTTGATATCAATCTTTGAAATCTTAAATAAAATTCGTATCGCTATTTTAATCGAGAGTATTCGTAGAAAATTTTCTGGTTTCCTATGATGTAATTAACTATGAGGGCTTGCGCTCGTAGGAGATTTAGAAACCCATACCAGATTTCAAAATCAAGCTTTTTAAAATTTCAATTAATCATCTTTGGGAAATTCAAAAGACAACGATCATTATCGTCATTTTCAAATGATCGATAATAGACGATATCCTCTTTCCTTGGAAAGATATATCGTACTATTATCGTGATCTTGATTATGAAATTAATGATCTTTTTACTAGATTATTATAGTTAAATATTGGATTTAACATCATTTTGATCTTTTGAGATCATATGTTGTTTCTCATTGAGTTTGACTATGATAATCAGATAAATCCAAAGATTTGTAATCAGAACCTATTAGGGAACGATATGATCACCTTTCGAGGTGATATATCATTCATAATAAGTGTTCGATTATAAAATTTAAATTCCAGAAATTAAATATTTCCCAAAGAAAATTAAACATTTTTTTCAAAACTATATTTTTCAATCAACCACTACTGCATGTGAATTTTATTATTTATGTACTAATTTAATGATCATATGAATACTACTATTATGATTTGATCCCTGACATGTATATTACTCTTTTACCATATTTTAAATTTAGTTGTAGGTTTTGATGACCTACTTGGTGTTTTAGCTCATTATATATGATTAAATGATTTCAGGTCAGGTCAATGGAGCAAGAGTGTGAGACTGATCATGATTCCTTCGGGTTTATATTATTTTTATTTTAGTTATTTTTTGTACTCATGACAAAGTAGTTATAACATGATTGTATAGATCCTCAGTAGTATATATGATTTTTGAGAAAATGAATATAGATGTATATATTAATATTTTAATCAATAATTTTATTTTTACTGTTATTTATATTGATAAAAGAAATTAGATAGCTCTAGTTGTATAAATAAAAAGATAAAAAAATTCTCCCATATTAGATTCTGAGGCATCACAAGGCATAACCAGAAATATTAAATTAGTATGCGTCATACCTAGGTATAATGTATGAAATGTACGAAATTCTTAAGGTGATGATATAACCATAAGAAACCAGTGGACAACTTTTATTCTTATAAGCTTGACAGAGATCTAGGAATGCATATGCTATGAATAACATCATAATTAAAAGAGATTTATTAAAAAAAAACATGTTATTTATATTCATCAATCCAAAAATATTTTATCCATACAGTGTATTCATTATCTTTATCTAATTTTATTTAACTGACTGAATCTTCACAACATCCATTTTTATTGAGTAGAATAATTATTGTAATTTTAGTAGATAGTACTAGTGTTTGCATGTAAAACCCGAAAAATATCGATCGTATGCGTCACACGCATTTCAATGCGCCGTGATAAAATTAGGCAAAATTTTAAAGTTGTTGGAATTCAACAAAATAAATTTTATTAAATTTTACGTAAAATTTCGATCGAAATGATATAAAGAACATATACCTAATTTTGCCCGATTTTAAACCTAAAAATTTCTTTAGATGTTATAAATGATTTTGTGGGTGGATGTTGACATGACAAACTTTTAGCCACCATTTGTAAATCTTGTGATATTTAGATATGAAAAGTTTTGTTATAGAATTGGAAGTTGTTTTAGAGGCACTAATTATCCTTTGAGTTGATTTAGCTTCACATGTTCCATATTTTAATAATATTGAAATGATATGTTTTAACATTTTTAGTTTGACATCCGTTCCCGCCTCGTCTATTCGAGTTCACCGGGCTGGATCGTGACATTGCAAGTGAGCATATCTTTCTCATGGGATCGATACTCTACTCTATCACTATATTACTTGATTTGACACGTATACTTGCGCATATTAAGTGGGCATTTTATAATTTTTTTTATATCAAAGAAAATCTAAGCATTATTAGGGATTGATAGAGCCCTATATCATTTCACAATTTTATAGGTTACTCCACAGCCCCCGTCAATACTCAAATTAACGAGATAGGAACGGAAGGTCGGACGATTAATACATTTTTAGAAAAGAGTGAATTTCTAACTTAATTTTTTTTTCTTTCTAAATTTCTTCCTCTGCACTCATTTGAATCATATATCCCTTTCTTATGTTTAAATTATGGAAGAATTTTGAAAACCTATCTTCATTCTCCTTCTTCTTCCTCTCTCCATGGTTTCCTCTCGGCATAGAGCTTCTCACTCGTTTTGCTTTCACTGGAGTGAGCGAAATGAAGATATTAGATATCTCCCATAGAGAGTCGTTACTTTTCACTCCAGCACATGCCTGTTCACTCAATCACCTGATTCGACCTGCCGATTTGTCCATCCGCTCTTTATGCACTTGCCTAATTTAGTTAGGGAACCGACTAAACCGATCCTTACACTTAATTTTATATCTTTTTTTAGTTGGCTACTATTGGGTCAATTATTAACTGCTTCTCCTTCTCTAGATGAACTTATATATTTGCTTCATCCCTGGACGGCTTTGCTTCACTTTGGCATTCGATTTTGGCTGCAACAATGAGGAATGTTTGATTATCTTTGACTTCTTGAAACTTGAACTTCATTTTCTATCTTTTTTGTTTGCTATTATATTTCTGAGTTATTATCTTGCTTTATTTCTTTCCAGCTTTTATATCTTATCTTATTTTTTTTAGTTGTGGTATGTCTTTACCTATTTGTATTCATCTTTTTTGCCAATCCCTTAAAAATTTCAGAAAAAAATAAAATTATTCATTAATTATATTATATATTTAACTAATTTTAATTAAACTAGTTAAACTAAATTAATTTATTCCAATGTTATACTTTTTCCCTTATATGGTTGCTAGGGTTTGCCTTTCAGCTTCTGCAGCTGTTCGTTGCCTTTCGACTTCGTCTGCTTCGCGTGAGAGGAACAGTTTTGAACGCGTTGCTGAATAACTTCTTCGCCTCCTTCGACGACGTTCCTCCCTGTCGGGTCCGAAGTCACCCCTCCTCGCCGTTCTTCTGTTGGATCGGAAGTAACGACGACGACGGTAGCTTGCTCGTTGCGAAGGTAGTCATCTTTCTTCCTTTCGCGCCCTACTTCGTCCGAACTCCCGGATTTAGTAAATCTAGGATTTACTGCAAAAAGAGGGAAACGAAGAATTTAACTCGCTGTAGATTTAACAGTTCTCTAAATCTTGTTTACATAAATCCTGCTCAAATCCTGCATAAATCCTGTATCCAAACAGCCTCTTTTAACAGGATTGATGTTAAATTATGCTTAAATCCTGCTAACAAACACCCCCAAAAATCCGTCTCCCTGTCTCATGCTTACTGGGGTCGTCAAGTATAATGGCGTGCTCGGATTCTACTATACCCGCAAAATCCCGCATCAAGCGGAAAAAACTCCTAGTGAATTCTGAAGAACAGCCGCAACTGCAAGAAGAAGATCGAGACGAGGGTTGCGACCTGAAGAAGATCAAGCTTTGCGAGTCCTGGGAGAATCTTGATCTCATCCTTACCCTACAAAGCAAAGATATTCATCTTCAAAGGTCTGTTACAAAACCTTCTCCTTTTTATCAGAATAGGGTGAAAAAAATAAACTTTCTTGTTTTATTCATCATTCCGAATTACAATTGTCTTTCACACAGGAAGATAGAAGCTTCTTTCGATTTTGCTAGCTCGAAAGCGAGTGACGGTGATGGGAATCTGCAGCCTGTTTCGTTTTCACGGGCACTGCGTTACGTTTTTGATTGGATGCAATCCCTTTTGATGTCTACAGAACGAAACAGGAAAAGCCGCGAGCTATTGGATCCTTGCCTGGACTACAGATGCTGGGCCGTAATCAGATCCTGCTCAGAGAAGTTCTCAGCGGGAGCTTCCCCCAATTTATTTAGAGCTGTAATTCCTGTTTTGAAGCAAGCGCTGCTCTTACTGGATGCCAATTCTATTTTAGGAGTAGAATCCAGCCAACTCTTTGAGAATGCTTTACAGTGCCTCTCGTCAGTGCTTGCTTCCAATTCAAGAGCTTTTTACAATGTGGGCGTGGATTTATGGATTTCCTGTGTTTCTGACGTTCTCAATATTGTCAGTAGAGTTTCTAGCAGGGAAACATATTCTGCGTCTAAAATCCTTCTAGATATTTCGGCACTTTTGCTCGAGCAATTTGCTAGTTTTCTGAGATTTTATCCAAACCCAAAGAACATATTCCGTGTTTTTGTAGAGAGGCTACTCGAGCAGTTGTTTGAGGTGTTTGTTCTGGTGCAGCTGAGAACCAAAAACAGTTGTTGTGAGCAATTTGCAAGCATCCTAAAGATTTTTGAAGATGTTATGTTGAACGGCTTGTTTCATCCTGCTCATATTAGTGGTTTTCTAAGCTCAAGGAGTTCAACTGTCGGGCAGGAGGGGAAATCAAGAGTAGCTAACGAGAGCTATCACAGGCACTTATATAGGAAACTAGAAAATGTCATACAAGGGAAAAAGGTAACAGCATTGGGTGGGTTTGCGTGCTTGCTCCGTTTGTTTGCTAGTAAAGTCAAAGGTCAGCAGGGGACTTCTCTGTTATTTAGAGGACATCAGGTATTGAAAAAGGGTGATGCAGTCTCTGGAGATGCTCAGGAAGCAAGCATGCCTCTGTTTGAAGTGTTTATTCAGTTTATGAAACCTCTCTTGGATGAGTGTAAACATTTTGCAGAAAATGAATTATCCATTATGTCAGGGGCCTCAGAACACAGGTTACTAGAATTGCATTGCATGCTTAGATCCGTGAATGAGATTCTTGACAGCTTCATTCAGGAGAAAATATATGTTCGCACTGAGGACACAACTGAAGGAAAACATTATTGTTTTCTGAAAGAAATTTATGATACGTTTTACTCTATTTCAATAAAGTTGCACATTTTTTGGTTGTCTGAATTACAAATGGGCGATGAAGTAAAAAAGATGCTTCCTTTGATAGCGAGGGAGATTTTTGTAGGAGTTGGTTACTTTTTGGAAATTGAATACAGGGTTTTTGGGGATGACCTAGTAATTGTATGGCTTATGTTGTTGTCATTCATGGCTGTTAATATATCTAGTACTGATGCCAAGCCTTGTTCGTTGCTGATGAGTGAGGTTTTGAGCGTTGGGTGCAAACTTATCAATGTCTACAGTGAACTTCGCCAGGTTGGTTTCACATCTTTGACCTTTCTACGCATAGTTTCCAGTTCAACTCTACCCTCCAGGAGTCTTACATGTTCATACGCAAAAAGCATTATAAAGTTTGCCCACCTTTGTATTATTATATAGTATTTCTTCAAATTGTTAATAAAAGATGAATGTCACGTTAATGAGGCAGCGTAGATGGCTTTATCATGTAATGACCAAACGGCACCATAGGCTTCTTTTGTGGAATCACCTTGCATCCAAACCACAATGAATTGGCACTTGCCTATTTTTTTTTTTCTTCTCAAATTTTATATTATCATCGGATTTTATTTACCTTTTTTTTGTGGTAAATGTTCTAACTGTTTTTGCTTTTTCGTACTGTAGGTTAATGCTCCTCAATTTGCATTGTGTAGAGCTGTGAGATTCCTCATAAATACTAGTGATTGTGTAACAGATGTGTATAAGGTATTTTCCTCTTCGTTTTTATCTTCTCAGATGTGCTTGAAAGCAGCAAAAGCTTTGGTCTGCTCACAAGACCTACGGCTCACTATCGCCAATGCTGTAAAGTCCGTGCCAGAAGGGCAGGCTAGTAATTGCATTCAACAACTGAATTTAGACATAGCTGATGCATTGGAATGGATCAGACAGAATTCATTTTCTGTAGATATAGAATCCCTGGTTGAAGATAGAACAGCCAATGTTTGCATGCTTGGTATGGATATTCAGGCTGAAGTGTTGGGAAGGATTCTCTCTGAAATATATGCAACTGTGCTGGAGTTCTTGAGCATTACTGCAACAAACAGCATATCGATTGGGAACTCTTTAAAGAACTTGATCAAAACATTAAGGCCTAGCTTAGGTTGTTTTTTGCAGACTCAATCAGATAATGTTAATGATTTTTTTTTCTCCATCACTGGCAGAAAATTATCAAATCCTGAATTTATTGAAAATGGAAACATTTCACAGGTAAAATTGCAGAGTATGTGTTGGCTTTTTCTATTTTTCTTCCGACTGTATGTTTCCTCCAGAAGTTTGTACAAGCAATCAATTAGCCTTATGCCACCTGATTTATCGTATAAGGCGTCAGAATCCTTGGGTGACTTCTTTACAACGTCTTGTTGTATGGATTGGGTGGAAAAATCTGAGAAAATGGATGGAGGGTATTTTTCCTGGATAGCCACATCTTCAATTTCACTTCCTGAGGCCATTAAAATTCTTTCAGAAGATCTTCTTTCAAGCAGTTTTGCAGCTTATGCTCCACTGGTTTATATATTGCAAGTCATTACTATACAGAGGCTCAGTGATTTGAGCAGGCTGATCAAGGCTTTTGAATTTTTTCACAAAAAAGCCCAAATGCAATTGCAAGATGATACCTCCACACGGACATCAATGAAAGTGTGGAAACGTTTTATTGCACGATCAAGGAAGGAGGCTGTGGAGCTAACAAATTTTATGACAGGTACTCTATCTTTATTGGATTCAAAGGGACCATTTGGAAAGTTTGATGGATGTGGTAAGATCAGCTGTGAATCTGAAGGTGAATGGGATCGGAGTGTTTGCTCTCTGGATGAGAAGTCGTTACATGTTGCAATTTGGTGGCTATTCTGCCAGAACTTTGACGTGTGGTGTGCTCATTCCACTAAGAAGTACCTAAAGAAGTTCGTCTCATATTTGTTTCTTTATTCATTGCCATGTGGCCCATGTCTGAGTAATCACAGAGATGTCACGGATGATAGCATGAAAAAGTATTTCCGCCACACTGTTACTCTGCACCGGATTTCGCTGGAGTTGCTCCAAGATACTAATTTATATGAACAAATGGTTAGTAGAAGATCATGGTAATAATATTTCTCTGTCACGCATCCTTTTCTTTCTGCATTCCTTATTATATGATCTGAGCAAATTCTCTCTACGATATGTATTTCAGTTATGTTTGTATGGTTTTATTGGTCCGAAGTGCTGATCTTTTTTTCCTTATATTTTTGCAGACGACATACACAAATTTTTCATCTAGATTTTGCCATCTTATAAAGAAATTGCTGTCTCCCATTTTGTTGCACAACTCAACAAACAATCTAGACTTGCGTTCCTTGCCAAACTGGGTGGAGTTCCTGAATATTTTGGAGAAGGGGTCAGTAATGATTAACGCAGATGATTGTCTTGATTTGCATGACGGTTCTTCATTGTCAGGATCCGTTTCAGTTCTGCCAAGGATGATATGCTTGGAACATAGCAAGAGGCAGCCATCATCTTCCTTCAGCTTGGAGTTAAAAGCCTGTGAAACCTTATTTAATCTCTTTTGCAAAATGCCCAAATTCTATGGCAACGCAAAATTATTCTCACGTTATGCAACTTATATGCTCAACATTGAAAGGTGATTTTTGGTGTAATTTCTTCATAATTTGCATTTAATACCTGCTATAGTTATGAAAATGGAAATTCTATAATCTGCAGTGATCTTATCCTCCAATGCAAACCATAGAATTTCAAAATAGAATTCATTAATTTCTTTCCCGAGTAAATTGATTGCAAGGAGTGCCACTGCATGTGATAGATCCTAGTGATGAAGTTCATCTACTTGTAATTAGAATTTTTCTGGATTTATCCATTCCCCAGGTTGTACAAAAACTGTCAATATTGCAATTTTGGATCTAATGCAGTTTATTTGTGCGTTAGCTTTTTGTGTCATGTAGAATTGTTCTCCAAAATTCTTTGAAAACTGATAGTCAATGTTAGATGATCTGAAGTTCTGGTTAATCTTTGAATAATCATTTTTAAACTTCTTTTTTAAGCTTGACGTAGGAGGATGTTAGGGACCGGCCCGTTTCTACACCAGGCGGAAGCCTGGTCCATCCCAGGCTTCTTTCACCCCCTTGGGGGTGAGGCCCAACAACTAAGGCAAAGCGAGAAGGTGGTGTTTGGAGGGAAAATTCAAATTGGGAGGGTAGTTTGGGTATTTTGCTAAGTATTCTATGCTTTAAGTAGCATGGTTAAACCTAGGGTTAGATTATCTCTTGTTTTGGCTGAATTTGGAGTATTCTTAGGGTGATTTGGGCTCTAGCTGGTGGCTAGAGAATTGGGAGAGCTTGATCCTCCTCTCCAATTGAGGATTTATTGTATCTTGTTGTTTTCTTCCCATTTTCATCAATTACAAAATTTTCTTTTGTTATTTCTCTTTATTATTCTTGTGGTTTGTGTTGGAAGATTGTTGAAATTAAAATTCAGCAAAGGTTTTCTTGACTTCTACAAGCACCTTCCTATCAAATTGGTATCAAAGCGGTGTCATGAGTTGAAATCGAGGCTTGTCCTTGCTGATTTCTACGGAGTTTTCCCCTCCAAAGTGCAGATTTCTGCAGTTTGAAGACTGAAATGATTGATTTTTGCTGTTTGGCTAAAGACCCGGGCACCGATGGCGACCGAGAAGGTTGATGCCTTGGAAGAATTGCTTGGAAGAGAGATGAGCCAACTCAAAGAAATGGTGGGGGACATAAGTTCTCCAACCCAGAAGAGATGGTGAAGAAGGTATTGGATCTTCACAACTAGATGGCGGCATCGGAGGCAAGGGTGTCGGTATGAGGAAATATAAATTTCGGTAGCCGGAGGGATGATCATGATGTTGAGATCTTGCAGGGAGAAGAAAGAAGGCCTCCCCTAGAGCCTATTTATAGGGAGGAGAAAGGTAGATGGTATGGGGAGAGGCGTGAGTATGTGGGGTATGAGCGAAGGGGTGTTAATTTTGAAAGGCGAAGGGTTGATCATGATCACAGAGGTGCTGGTTTTGAAAGAGGGGGGAGGGTGGACTTAAAGATGGTGTAGGGTACTAGTGTGGAGTGGATGATCAAGATACTTGGGGGGAACCACCCACTTGGGGAATGGGAAGCTATGGATAAAAAAGGGGAAATAGAGGAGATCCGAGGGTAAGGAAGCCGAAGATGCCTATCTTTGATGGAGATGATGCACATGGATGGATCTATAAGGTGGAGATGTATTTCACCGTCAATGGGTTAACGGAGTAAGAGAGACTGATGGCAGCTGGCCTGTGTTTGGAGGGAAAGGCTTTGGCATGGTATTAGTGGAGAGACATGAGATGACCCATACAGCTCGGAGTTCAAGGAATGCTTGTTGGAACATTTCCAAACAAGCAGGGGAGGGGGTTTCAATGAGCAATTTTTCACTCTGACGCAAGAAGGATTAGTGGTGGAATACCATGAGAGGTTTGGGTATCTGGCTATCCGACTGGATCAGCTTTTTGAGTCTGTACTAGATGACAACTTCATGAAGGGGCTCAAACTAGAGATTCGGTTAGCAGTTAGAGTGATGAGTCTTTGTAATTTTGGAGAGGCTATGGAGCTAGTCCAGTTAGTGGAATATCATAAGCACCTAGAGAGGGGGGTCAAAGGCAGCAATTCAGGAGGCTTGTACAGGTTGACCATCATCTTTTTAGCACCTAAGGGGCCGACACCGGGTTGCCTTCGAGAGACCCCAAAGGAGAAGCCTATGGGAGGGGGAAGCGGCGGAAATTTCAAGAAGCTCACTGAGAAGGAGCTGCAGGAGAAGAGGGCAAAGGGACTATGCTTCAGATGTGATGAGAGGTATACACTGGGGCACGTGTTAAGGACCATACATCTGGACATGACAGAGGTCACCTTGAACTCAGTGATGAGATTCACTCCAAATCATATCATGAAAGTGAAATGAGAAGTAGCAGATCGGGAGGTGGTGGTGTTGATAGATAGTGGGGTTACCCACAATTTCATTTCCATCAGGTCGTAGATCAATTGAGGGTGAAATTGGTGGACACATAATGTTATGGAGTGATGATGGATATTGGAAAGGTGGAGATGGGTAGATGAGTGTGCGGGGGAGTGGTTCTGACCATACAGGGGGTCCAGGTGAGAGAGGATTTCCTTCCTTTGGAGTTGGGGAGCACTGATAGATAGTGGGGTTACCCATAATTTCATTTCCACCAGGTTGTAGACTAATTGAGGGTGAAACTGGTGGACACATGATGTTATGGAGTGATGATGGATATTGGAAAGGTGGAGATGGGTAGATGAGTGTGCGGGGGAGTGGTTCTGACCATACAGGGGGTCCAGGTGAGAGAGAATTTCCTTCCTTTGGAGTTGGGGAGCACTGATGTCATCTCGATGATGAAATGACTATAGATCTTGGGGGATACCAATGTTAATTGGGGAGCACTGACGATGAAGCTGGTGGTGGAGGGACGAAGGGTGATGATCAGGGGTGATGCATGGTTATCCAAAGCCATAGTGTTACCCAAAACTATGGTGAGGACCATACAGGAGGTTGGAGGAGGATTTCTGGTGGAGTTGCAAAGCTTAGAAGGGATCAGATTGGAGGTGGGGGGAGACATTTCTCCTTCAGTACAACCACTTATATAGCAGTTCAGTGAGGTTTTTCAACCACCTCAAGGATTGCCACCACCGAGGAAGCAGGGGCACGCCATCATGTTGGGGGAGGGGGTGTCACCGATTAGTATCAGGCCCTATCGCTACTCTCAGATTCATAAGGATTAGATTGAGAAGCTGATTTGGGAGATGTTGGAGGTATGGATTATCAAGCCAAGTGTGTCTTTTTTCTAGCCCAGTCTGATTAAGAAGAACGATGGAGCTGGAGATTCTATGTGGACTATCGGGCTTTGAACAAGAAGACTGTGCTATGCAAGTTTCCTATTCCGGTGATAGATGAGCTACTGGATGAGCTGTATGGAGCAGGGGTGTTCGCGAAGATGAATCTGAAGTCTATATACCATCATATTAGGATGAGAGAGGAGGACGTTCTGCAAACTGCATTCAAAACTCATGAGGGACATTACGAGTTCCTGGTGATGCCATTTAGCCTCAACAACGGCCCTGCTACATTCAAATCCCTCATGAACCGGGTGTTCCGATCATACCTCAAGAATTTTGTACTGGTCTTCTTTGATGACATTTTGGTGTGCAACAGGTCAGCCTGGGAGCACCTAGAGCACTTGAAGGTGGTGCTAGAGGTGCTACAAGAGCATCAACGAAGGGCCAACCTGAAGAAGTGTTGCTTTGCATAGCCCAGGGTGGAGTACTTGGGGCTCATGGTATCTCAAGAGGGGGTGGCCACTGATCAGGCCAAGATTGAGGCATTGCTGAAGTGGCCGCTGCCTAGGAATTTGAGGGAGTTAAGGAGGGTTTCCTACAGGAAATTTGTGAGGGGTACAACACTACAACCTGGCTACTGATAGAGCAATTGAAGAATGATAGCTTCTTGTGGGGAGAGGTAGCTACACAGGCCTTTGAGGGATTGAAGAAGGCCATGATCACGGTACCTGTCTTGGCCCTATCGGATTTCAGCCAGATTTTCGTGGTGGAGACTGATGCATCGGGGTACGGATTAGGGGCAGTGCTCATGCAGCATCACAGCCCCATAACTTATTTCAGCCAGGTGTTGATCGTCTGAATTAGGCTGAAGTCAGTCTACGTGAGGGAGTTGATGGCTATTGTGTTAGTTATTCAGAAATGATGGTCGTACTTATTTGGTTAACATTTCATCATTTGGATAGACCAAAGGAGCTTGAAGTACCTGTTAGAGCAGATGATGGTAATCGAGAAGCATCAGAGGTGGCTGTCAAAGCTGTTGGGCTATGACTTTGAGATTCAGTATAGGTCGGGGTTAGAGAAAAAGGCAACTGATGCTTTGTCCAGATGCATGGGAGAGCTCCAGTAGATAGCCATTTCGATACCATTGATGCTAGATTGGGAGGCTATTAAAGAGGAGAGTTTGCGGGATGAGGGATTGAGTAGGATCAGGGCAGATCTTCTGAGGGATGGGAGTAGTCACCCTGGCTATTCCCTACAAGGGGAGAGGCTGCTTGATGTAGAACAATACATGAATGGGTGAAATGCTTAATGAATTTGCACGCTTAGTATTTAGAGAACAAAATAATTATTGAATTCAAGTGATTTTGAACGATGAAATAAAACACAATGAGCGGTAAAATAAGTTTAGGCCAAATTACATTCATAGAGATTAAGATCGCAATAGTCAATTGAATCTAACGTTGCGTGCATGATGGTTTTCAACCATAAATCCCTAAACTAACAATGAGATGAGCACTATGAAGGAGTCCCTCACTCAAATCTCTAGCTCTCTAAGCTTTAGCGGTGAAGCATGAACATGATCTTCATGACAATAATAATAACCACAATTAAGGATAAGAGAGATAAAGAGTCAAGTGTTGAGTTTACCCAAAGACGAGAGACACACGCTTTGGCAAGTTCGTTTGAATGTGGGAATGACGTGGGCAGCAACCGGGAGTCTTCTCGCACCAAGGAACAGTCGGGAGGAGGTGTAGAACTTCAGAACGACAGTAGTTATGAATCTGGACAGATTCTGGACAGGCACCGGAACCTCCCGGATGATAAATATGGTGCCGGGTAACTACAGAAATCTGTGGACAGCAACTAGTAGGCTCTGGATAGCCTTTGGTCTTCACAGGACATCAGCCAAACCTATCCCGAGCTCTGGAATTAATCTGGACAGCAACAGATTTTCTTTTGGACAGCAGTGGGGCTTGCTAAAACTCTTGGACAGGCTCTATGTGATGTCCAGAAATCTGGACAGCCAGCTGTCCCTTGAAAGACAGTAGTTTGGGGTTAAATCCAGGTGTGGAAAGGCAAGGTTTGATCCAGAAATTTCTGGCAGCAACCTAGGAGAGCAGGTTTTTAGGAGTTTGGATGCTTGAAGGGTGGCGGTTCGCAGCACTCAATTCCTAGATGCCTGTGCCCAACAATTCGGCAACTTCAGAGTTGGGGCAGACCTTCAATCATGATCTGAAACCTCTGGACAGAATTTGTATGGCTCTGAAAAGCAGCACTTAGGCTTGGAATCTCCAAGGCAGCCGTGAGAATCAGTCCATAATTCTGGATAGCATGTTGGAATGGGGAGAAAACAGGGAATTTCACCTTCTGGATGCGCATGGGCTGAGGAATTATGGTGGAGATTGACTGGACGGCTGGGAGAACAACGTGGAATTCAATTTCTGCTTAGGTGGCCACGTGATTAACTTACCAAAGGAAATTGCTGAGGGAAGAGGAGGAGGGACCAAGCCAGCGGCATTAGGGGAAAGGTAGGGGAAACGGCTGATGGGTTTAATGGCTTTCCTAATTAAAAGCTTTTAATTAGGATTGAATAGAATTAAATCAAACCCAATTTGAGTTTAGATTGGACATGATTTTGGGATCTTTAATGGAAAGAAATAAGGAGAAAGAGGGAGGGGTGGGCCGGCCAAGAGAGGGGGAGGAGAATATTGTCTAGGTTCAATGTATTTGGAATAACGATCAATCAACTAATTAATTTCAGGTTGTAACTAATTGGTTGATTGATGGTGGTTTCTAATTTTGATAATATTAATTAAGAAAGATTTGAAATTCAAATTTGAATAATTTGAATTCCAATTACTTTCCAAATTAAGCATAATCCAAATTAGGAAGGAGGGGCATTTGGAGGGGAAGTAGGGTTATGGGGGGGGGGGGGAGAGGTGGCCAGCGGGTTGGTGGGGAAAGAAGGTGGCGGTGGTGGCGTTGTGGTGGGGAGGTGGTGCGGGTAGGGCTAGGTGAGGCCGGCGGTTGTTTGGAAAGGGGAGAGGGAGGTGGCCGGCTAGGTTGTGAGGAGGTGGCAATTTCGGTGGGAGGGCTCCTTGAGTTGATAGCTTGGGGGGGGGGGGGGGGGGGGGGGGGGAAGAAGAGATAAGGGAAGAGCGAACCACGAACCGGGGACGCTTCCACCGATTGATGGGTATTGCGTTTGGCCTCTCCTCGGCTCTCTCCTCTCATGAACTCACAAAGAGATCAAGGCACAACTCGAACTCACCAAGAGAACACTATGCAGAAATTTCTTTTCATTATCATCATCCCCTCACAAAGGAGGAGGGGAGGGCCTTAAATATCCCAAAACAAAGAGACAATCAAAAGTACTAAAATGCCCCTTGGGCTTACATATGTCTAAACCCTTAAGTAAGGGCAAAATTGAAAAAGACAATAAACATTAAAATAAATCTAATACATCAAATAAAAATATAAAAATAAAACTAGAGTGGATGTCCTCATCACTGTTGTACTAGGGGAGGCTTGTGCTGACACGGACATTGGTGTATATTCCTCACCTGTTGCAGTAGTTTCATGAAAGCGCTGTTGGGAGTCATTTTGGAATGCAGAAGACCTACGAGAGATTGGCAGCAGAGTTGTACTGGAAAGGGATGCACAAGGATGTTGAGGAGATGGTGGCTAGATGTGAGGTATGCCAGAGGAACAAGCACATGGCCATGGCTCCAAGAGATTACTTCAACCCCTAGCTCTTCCAAACAGGATGTGGTAGGAACTCACCTTGGATTTTATAGATGGGTTATCCTGATCTGAGGGATTTATAGTGATTTTGGTGGTAGTGGACTGACTGAACAAGTATGCTCATTTCATTCCCCTTCGACATCCTTGCACGACAGTAACAGTGGCAATAACATTCATCAAAGAGGTGGTAAGATTGCATGTGATACCAGAGTCCATAGTGTCTGATTGAGATAAGGTATTTCTCAATCACTTTTGGAGAGAGTTCTTCAAAATGTAGGGGATAGTACTGAAGAAGAACACCGCTTACTACCCTTAGATGGATGGGCAGATAGAGGTGGTAAACAGAAGCTTGGAGACTTACTTGCGATGTTTTACTTCAGAGAAACCTCAGCTGTGGGCCAAGGCACTATCATGGGTAGAGTACTGGTACAATACTTCGTATCACTTAGCTTCCCAGACGACTCCTTTTAAGGTGTTGTATGGAAGGGTCCCATCTCACTTGGTGCACTTTGGGCAAAGCAGTACACCGATTTTTTTAGTAGAGCAGTACTTGGAGGAGAGGGACAAGGTATTGGAGGAATTGAATATACACTTATTGACGGCTCAGCAGATCATGAAGAAGCAGGCAGATGGATGCAAGAAGGATATTCAATTTGAGATATAGGATAGGGTGTACTTGAAGCTTCGTCCTTACAGGCAAAGGATGATAGCTAATAAGAGAAATGAGAAGTTGACACTGAGGTACTTTGGCCCTTATGAGATATTGGAGAGGATCAGAGCAGTGGCTTACCGATTGAGATGACCCTTGACTGCTACCATACACTTAGTGTTTCATGTTTCACAGTTGAGGAGAGCTATTGGAGATCATGCATCTAGTTCAGAGCTACCCGTGACACTGACCGAGTGCTTGGAGGTGGTGTTGGAACCTCAGGATCTGAAAGGATATTGATATAATGGAAGAACTTGCCTGACTATTGTTAGACTGGTCCAGGAGGGATCGGTTCAAGAGGGACGACCCGTTTCTACACTAGGCGGAAGCCTGGTTTGTTCCAGGCATCTTCCGCCCCCCTTGGGGGTGTGGGGCCTAGCAGCTAAGGCAAACAGAGGAGGGGGGGGGGGGGGGGGGGCGATTGGAGGGAAAATTCAAACTTGGGAGGGTAGTTTGGGTATTTTGCTTAGTATTCTATGCTTTAAGTAGTATGGTTAAACCTAAGGTTGGGTTATCTCTTGTTTTGGCTGAATTTGGAGTATTTTTAAGGTGATTTGGGCTCTAGCCGGCGACTACAAAATTGGGAGTGCCGGATTCTCCTCTCAATTGAGAATCTATTGTATCTTGTTGTTTTCTTCCCTATTTCATTAATGACGAAGTTTTCTCTTGTTATTTCTCTTTATTATTCTTCTGGTTTGTGTTGGAAGATTGCTGAAATTAAAATTCAGCAAAGGAATTCTTGAGTTCTACAAGCACCTTCCAATCAGAGGATTAGCATATTGAATTTCATAGTTTCATTCTTTTCTCCTGTAATATTCAAGGTACTTCACTAGCATTAACTTTTGTTATGCTTCAGTTACAAAACCATATAAAGTAGAGAATGCAGCTTGCTCTTTGGGTGCTGATTTCTTAACAACCACACGTCATTATGACATGGAAGTCAGGAATGCCTTTTCAATTGCAGTTGAAGTGGAAGTTATCTTTCATGCCATGGGACATCAAGTTTGAGACTATTAATCCCTGATGACCCAATTTATGAATCCAACTTATTCTACTTATTCTGGCTGATATGAACTGCAAAAGAAAGTAGGACCTCATTTTAAGCATTGATATGTAAGGTTTAAATGACTGAAATTGGAATTAAGAAGGATTTCTTCTCTTCATGTATGTCACTGTCACTGTAGAAATTCTCAAGTTTGAGCTCGGTAAATATGCTCTATCCGCTTACAATTATAAAAAAAAGGATGAATGGAATGACAATCTAAAGACAATGCTCTCTGCCATTCTATTCCTGTGAATCCAAACCCAGGTTAGGGTTAGACTAGCCAATGTGTACTCAAACTCTTGATGCTTCTTTCAAGGACCAAGCATCATCTTATATAAATCCCTCACTAATGCCTATAAAGCAAATCCCTCAAACTCCATATTATCAAAGCCCTTGTGGTTTATTCATCTCTCTGGATTTGTAACTCTAACGGCCCTCCATTAAATAGATCAAGACAGGCAGGTGACTTTATTGACCAATGTAAGCATGATTACACATCACTAGGTTTTTAAAAGGAGCATCTAGGCTCTTAGATTGATGCTACATTATTAACACTATAATAGAATAAATGTAGACAGACTGTTGCCTTCTTCCTGTATATTTAGGCACTCACTTCCACTGGCAAGAGCCCTTCTGAAGATTCTTCTATGGAGTGCATTCATAAACCGTTACCTTACCTTTATCATAGTGGAACGATAAAAGTACACTAGAGATCAATGTTGCGATAGATCAAACTTTTTAGGTCTCGTGCTTGTTTACGGTTGGTTTTATCCCATTGGTTCAATGCTTGAGTTTTAAGGCCTCTTTTTGAAAAGAGATTCCAAACTGGCTCGAATAAGTGGTCATTAAACATAAGAGAAAGTGTGCTTTTTTAAAGCATTCAATTTTAGCGAAGTCTTTCTCGCTCTCGCTCTCTCTATCTCTCTCTATGTATGTATGTATAAATTTTAGAGAAAGTGTCACTGTAGAAATTCTAGAGAAAGTGTCACCTCCCTCCTCTCTCTCTCTCTTTCTCTCTTAAGGCATTCAATTTTAGAGAAAGTGTCACTGTAGAAATTTTTTTTCTCGCTCTCTCTCTATGTATGTGTGTGAGACAGAGAGAGAGAGAGAGAGGAGGAGGGAGGTGGAGAGGGAGAATATATTCATCACATTTATTATATTAATTAATAAAGATATCCTTCATGACCCTATGAGCCTAGGTGGCTCATTTGTAGCTCATTATTATTTTGATATTTACAAACCTTTGAGGTGTCATGTAATGCTTTTTTAAATATTTACTAGCAACTATGGTAATATAAAGGTGGCCATTTGACTAACTTGGAGTGTTTGTTACTTGAAGAATGTGGTAAATGTGTTCATTTTAAGAAGACTCAAAGTTCAAAATTTACGGTTGTTTAGGTTAGTGCGTTTTTAGGTATTTTTCATTGTAAATTGATTGAGTTAATTTATCAAAAGTTTTAAGGATAATGAATACAAAAGTAAAATTGGTCAGATTTTAGCTATATTTACTTAAAAAATATATTTTAGAGTTAACAAAAATTTCACAAATTTTGGGAATTATTTTATTTAATTTTTTTATTTGGTTTATTCACTCTATAATTATATGTAAAAATTATTTTATTTATTATATTATATTAGTTATGATCATGCGCATAAATTGGTTGGGATAAAGGTTTGATGTTGTTGTTGTTGTATGTGCATAAATTAGTTTTATTCTTGATCTTGATCTCTTTGTTATTGGCAACTTTAAGTAATACTACAAAATTTATCCTACTTTTTAAAATTTCTTATTATGCTTAGTTATGTTAATTATAGTATAAGTTTTTGAATTAAGGAAAATGGTTTAATGATTATTTCATGAATGTTATATAGTTACCTATTTTTTTTATTAGAAGAGGATATTCAACAAAGGTGTACGAGATATTTTGCTAAACTTTTTAATGAAGATTGTAAGAATACGATTGACTTTAGTGACCTTAACATCCTAAATGAAAATAAAGATTTTTATTTTTATCGATGTATTAGTAAAACCGAAGTTAGAGAGGCTTTAAAAAAAATGAAATGTGGAAAAGCTGTTGGACCTGATGATATTCCAATAGAGGTGTGGAAATGACTAGGAGATGAAGAAATTTATTGGCTTACTAAACTTTTTAATATCATTTTGAAGACTAAAAAGATCTTAGATGAGCAGAGAATGAGTGTGCTTGTTCCTATTTTTAAGAATAAAGGTGATGCACAAGATTGTGCGAATTATAGAGGAATTAAATTAATGCGTCATAATTTAAAACTATCATAGAGAGTTATGGAGCATAGGTTACGACATGATACTAATGTTTCTCAAAATCAATTTGGATTTACGCCGGGTAGGTCTACTATGGAAGCTATACATTTATTGAGAGGTTTGCTGAAGAAGTATAGAGAGAATAAGGAGGATCTTCATATGATATTTATTGATTTAGAGAAAGCATATGATAAAGTTCCAAGAAAAGTGCTATGGAGAGTTCTAGAAAAGAAAGGGGTTAATAATGCTTATATGTAAGTCATTAATGATACATATGCAGGAGTTGTTACTTGTGTTCAGACACAAGGTGGTTTGACCAAGTATTTTCCTAGCCTTAAGCCCATATATTTTTGTTTTAGTCATGGATGTTCTCACTAGACATTTGCAAGAGGTTGTACCTTGGTGTATGCTTTTTGCTGATGATATTCTTCTTGTTGATAAGACTAGAGAGGGAGTTGAAGGTAAACTTGAATTATGGAGGTCAACCTTATAGTTTAAACGCTTTCGTTTGAGTAGATCTAAAACTGAATATATGGAGTGTAATTTTAATAATAATAGTTCTAGTGGGGGGGGGGTATTCTGACTTTGGGTGATCAAGTCATTAATAAAGTACACGTTTTAGATATCTTAGGTCTATTGTTCATAGTGATGGTGAAATAAATGAGGATTTTGATGAGGACATCAATCAGAGATTTCGACACGTGTACTATCGACGGAGACGTAGATCGACGGCTACGATTTGTAGTCTTTACTTTTGATGTATTTTGCATTTTATTTATTTATGTATTTTCAATTTCCCAGTTTACCCCTAGGAGTAGGGAGTCTCTATTGTAGCCCCGAGGGCATAGATGTCTTTTATTGTTCTTAGTCTTGAGGCCTATATATGAAGGTCTCATTGCATTGTATTTGGTTAATGAATATTTGAATGAAAATTTTCACTTGTTGTCTTGATCTCTTAGTGAGTTCATGATAGGAGAAGGATCTCTTTGTGAGTTCCAAGATTCCAAGGTCTCTTTATGAGTTCTTGAGGAGGAAACACTTAAGGTTGGTAGCTTTTTTGATTCCCCAAGTCCTCTCTTTTTTTTTTTTTTTTTTTCTGAATTGAGTTTTTCCCCGTCCCCAATTTCCCTTGCCAGCCCCTCCTTGGGCCGCCCAAGGCTACAGCCACCGCCCATCCTCCTCTCCCCTCCCCACCCCTTGGCCTCCCACACCCCTACCCGCCGGCCTTCCCTTTCCCCCCCTCTCTTGGGATCAAAATTTGAAATTCAAATCTCCCAAGAGACATTGATATCTTTCCTAAAATAAGCCCAAGATTTTAGGCAATCTTCATAATTGAAATTCAATTCCAATTTGAAATTCAAAAGATTGCCAATTACTTGCACTTAACTTAGGAAACTTCCCTTTTATAAAAATCTGAAATTTATTCCAGATTTTGTTTCAAATCTTGGATTAATTGAGAGGGCCCCACCTAATTAACACCTACCCCCTCTCTCCTCCTCATATGGCCGGCCCCCTTATGGGGCTTCTCTCTCTCCCAAATTAAATCTAAAACTCCACCAAATCAGCCCCTAATTGCCTCCCTAAACCGCCACCCCTCCCATCCTTATTTGGATTAATTTGTAATTCAAATTAATTCCCCCCTTCCCTCCAAATTCCCTCAAATCTGAATTAATTTCAGATTTCTGAAATTATCTAATTCTCCCCTCTCTAGCCGCCCCCTTCCCTTTCTCTTGCCCCAACCCTAGCCGCCCCCTCCCTCAAGGACCACGAAGCCGCCATCCTCTCTTCCCCTTTGTACTTGCCTTCTTCCTCACCTCAAGGCAAGTATGAATGGCCGATCCGGACGTTGATCACCGATTCGTTGAAGGCTCTCAAGGGAGAATCAACATCCTACGCTCACCGTTCTTTGATCTCATTCCGGACTTTGACAACTCGGTGGAAGAATACGTGGACCGCATCTTGTTCCAATTAGCACTCTCAACGGAAGGGCACATCCTCCCGGGGCGTTGGTACATCGTCAACCATCCAACCACTTCTCCTACTCCGGTCACCTCTCCGACGACTAATACCTTACGCAACACGTGTCTCCTAGTGGCATCCCTAAGTTTGCTTGCAACGTTCTTCCGCTAATCCCCACCCTCAAGAGTTTGAGTGAGGGATCTCTAGGTGATGTTTCTAAATTTTAAACGTTGGGCTTTGTTAATGTGCCATTTGCATTTACTTTAATTTTGGCTGGTAAGTTTGCAAGACTTGTTAATCTCAAATTGTCACTATTTGCTAGTACTTAATCTCCTCACTAAGAATTTCTAAAAGTCTAACTTGAGCACGCAATAAGTTTATTAATGACAAAGCGAAGTTCTTTAATGTTTTAATTCCTTAATGGCAATTCTTATTTCATCGCTTATGTTTCACATCAATATTATTAGCAGAATTCAAGTTGGATGGTTGAAGTGGAGGAATGCATCGGGTTTGTTGTGTGATAGAAGCTTCCCCCTCAAACTTGAGGGAAAATTCTATAAGATGGTGGTGAGACCTGCAATGCTTTATGGTGTAGAATGTTGTCGATTAAAAGAGAAGCATAACATTTAGTTAAATGTTGTAGAGATGAGGATGTTCAGGTGGATGAGTGGCTTTACTCTTAGAGATAGGATACGAAATGAGCATATATGTGAAAAGGTTGGAGTAGCTCCCGTGGAAGATAAGATTAGAGAGAGTCGCCTTAGATGGTTTGGTCACATAAAACGCCGGCCTTCCAATGACCCGGTTAGGAAAATAGATGTATTAGATTTGGTTTATCTTAAGAAAGGTAGAGGTAGACTTAAAAAGACTTGGTTAGAAGATATTAGAAATAACCTTTCTTTATTAGATTTAAATGAGAATTTGACTCTTAATAGGACACAATGGAGAAAAATGATTCATGTAGCCAACCCCATGTAGTGGGATAAAGGCATGATGTTGTTGTTGTTGTACTTATTTTCTATTATAGCAAGTTTAATCGCTCTAATTGTTTCATTCATTCAATAAATTTGTTAAATATATTGTCTTTGGTTAATAACTTAATTCCATGTTTATTGTGATAAAATATGTCATTTTGTTATATTTAATAAATATGAGTTTAATTTTTATTTCGTTAAGTTCGTCGAGTTGTTTAGATGCAATTTCATATATAGTGTGTTATATTTTTATATAAATTCACTTAGCTATGTTATTTATTAAGTTTTTTTTTGAAATTACATAAATTGTCAATCCTAGAACATGCTAAAACTACGTGTATAAACGAGTTGAATTGAGCTTAAGCCACCCTTGCTTGAGCTTGATTTGTTAATCAAGTTCGAGCTCAAGCTCCAATTTAGTTCTACAAGTTCAAGTGGGCTTATCAACCGACTCATTTATTATGAAAGAGAGAAAATGAACCTGATTTAAGTAACTGTTATGATAAAATGATAAAAATATAAGAAATTAGAAGATAACTATTAAGAAATCACTTGATATAGGGAAGTGATATATATTTTTAAAATTATTTTAATAATTTTATACTTAAATTTCTGAATGCTAATATGTATTTTAAGTATATTTTATATTAATATTTTTTAAATGAGTCGGCCCACAAGTTGAGTCGGGGTTGGCTCACGCTAGCCAAACTTGAGCCGGTTCATGAGTCGACTTGACTCACTTACATCCCTTGGTAAAACAAGTCATGCTAGATTAGATTCAGTATGTGCATGCCATGGTCTCGGTGTGTGTGATTTTTAGTGTAACGGCTAGAATTGCTAATGACTAGTTTCCTCTTTGGAAGTAGTTTTCATGATATATCGTTCTTGAAGGAATTCAAGGAAAAATATAAAGTTTTCATCCAGCAAGCTCTCCTTGGGTCTATTCATTTAGGTTCAATCTCTAGGATTTATAAGTCATTTTCATCTGTATTCTTGCAATATTTTTTCAGCAGAAATTGGCTTTAATTATTGGAAGGAGATGGCCTTTTGGTCACTTCTGACAAATTAAGATTCTTTGAAGGTTTCTCTATCTACTCAAGGGGTGAAGTAGTTTGATTTCCAGTAGCAAGTTGTTTAGTGAAATCTTAAGCGAGAAAAGTGCTTAAGGGTGAATGTAGGCGGATTGGGTGTTAAACCACATAACAATATCTTGTGTCCATTTGCTTTGTGGCATAATTTTAATTCTTGCACATTTAAATATTTTTTATGCTTGAATGTGCTTGTGGTGATTCATATGCTTAATTTTCCTATGCCATTGTGATTGAGTTGATCTAATTACTTGTTCTCATAAGTTAATTGCTCTCAGACATAATATATCCATCTCTACATCGGCACTTGTTTGTTACTTTAATGTTTGATGCTATTAGATCTTTTTCTTATGTGGTTGCGTAAGTCTATTTGCTTTGAACTTTTTAGGTACAACACTCACTTGTATCTCTACCTTATATGCAATGACATTGTACATATGTATTTATTCTTGTAAGTTGAGTTTATTGATCATTAGAATTTATGCTAATCAAATGTAACGTACATTCGAGTGCATATTGCCCAATTACTCACATTTACATAAACCATCCAAGACACTCACACTTGTGTTGTGTGTTTAGTTTGATTTGTCTAAGTATTCATTTTTGCATGTTTATTACTTTGATTTGAGTTGCGGAGAATCTTGAAAGAAGTTTGATACTTCAGTAGTATCGGTGCACACCAAATTCATCCTGTATTTGCGTGCTTTGATAACTTGTCTATTGATATCAAAGCTTAGTGTTCATAATAATGATTTTGGCTTAACATCTAGAAGTAGATCCTAATTGTGCACGTCTTGGATCTTTATAGTTTGATTAATCTTATGATTATCCACCAATTTTTTGATAAATTAAACTTTGATTCAGGAAAAAAAAAAATCTTTTGTTTATTTTTTGCACAATATTAATCCCAAATTATGGTTTATTGTTTTGAATGTTATTCTATCTAGTTGTGAGTATTTGAATTGAATAGTTTAACATCTTGATCTATTCTTATTTTCACTAAGTACCTGATTTTACTTGAGAGATAATGACTTGGAGAGATTTATTCAATTTTTCATTAATCTCTCTCTCTTTTTTTTTTTTTTAATTCTCTTATTTATAACTCGTAATCTCCTCAAAAGTAATTAAAAATCTATCGAACAATTTCCTAAAATCAGATCCAAATATAAAATATGTTTAACGGCTATAAAAAATAGCCGTTGAAGCTCTTTTGTTGCTACGCTTGGAATTCGACTGGATGCACAAATCATCATGTGGAAGTCTCTTATGTGTATGAAGAATTGAAGAAATGAGGAATTTTAAGTCACCTAATGGTAAAAACTTTAGGTTAGGCGTATGAAGCTAGGAGGAATATGAAGATGGCATTAATGTAATTATATGAAGCTTTATTTAAGAGGTAATTCTACTGGGATGTAAACTAATAGGTGAAAAGTGGCAATCTTTCAATTTCAGTGAACTTTTAATTAGTTTCAATTTTAATTCCTTATCAATTTAATAAATATATAAGATATATATAAAATATTATATATTGTTTCACAGCTAAAAAATACTTAAGATTGAATGGTGTTAAAATCAGATGCTAATTTTGCTTATATAAAATATATTTTCATTTAATAGTATAGCAAACGGATCCAAAACTTTTTTAACAAAAATTAAGCGATATAAAAATCTAATTAGCATAGGAATATTTGCTAAAATTTTTTTTAAGTAATTTTCAAGATATTTAGCTATTAAAAATAATTTTAAAATATTTTTAAATATATGTTGAATTGATTTTTTCATGAGAGCTTGAGCCAAAGATTTGATCAAAATGAAAGTAACATATCTAAGCAATCTATTAACTCATTTCACCTAACTAAGTCTTCATGAACTTTCTTTTGTAATTTCAATCTTTTGTCCTTTATCTTATTCTTTGCTTTCTTCAATGTCCAATTGAGTCAACATGTTGCATCAAAATGCCCTTTATCTTATCCTTTGCTTTCTTCAATCTCCAATTGAGTCAACATGTTGCATCAAATGTCCTTTATCTTATCCGTTGCTTTCTTCAATCTCCAATTGAGTCAACATGTTGCAACAAAATTGTTGCTAAATATCAATCCTGAGATTACATTTTATAGATATTTGTAATTTCAATCATATGTTTATTATTATTAAAATTGAGCTCACATACATCATGGCTTATGCGTTCAACATCAAGAGGCTATAGAAGGCCATGGTTTTAAATGAATAATATAATGTTATTCTCTTTTCATTAAAAAAAATCATATTAACAACAATGTTTATGTGATGACATCATTGTTAATGAAAATTACATTACAATGTTAAGTAGCCTATAAAATTTGCTACATAGAAAACTAAATTCTTAGATATGAGGCACTGGTGATACTTTCTTGTAATAGGATTTTAAAGAACTGAGCGCATGCTAATGATGTCACAACAAAGTTGTGCTCTAAATATTTAAAAAATTGGAAAATGCAGTTAATCCTTCATCCACACCCGTTGCTTACAATAAAAGGCTAAGAACTAGTGAAAGAATACTAGTGAAGCATTAAAGTTTGTTTTGATATATTGTAGGAGTCTTATGATATCTCAAAATTTCCAAACGTGATATTTCATTTGCAATAAATTAAGTGTGACAATTTATGCATGAACTAACAAAGATCCACATGCAAAAGCTTTTCAGCACTATTAAGTGTCTTGGACCAAGTGGTAGTGCCCACTCAACCATGTTGGGCCTTTTATAGGAGACACTCTTTCTTAAGCATTGCTTGGCCATGGTAGAAATCGACCAAGACCCATGAGAGTCATAAATGACATGGAACACTTTATCCTACTATCCTAGTCAAATCAACCACTTTTATACCACTTGTTAGGAGGCTGGAACACTAATGACCCAGGCTTTTCCCAATATATGAGCATATGAACACTTATCAATCCGAATGCTTTAACCAATAGGTAATGATACTACTATATATATTAAAAATTCCAATTCTTATCCCACTTCGAATGTGAGTTTGTTTTTCACTTGCGTTGGGATCTGATTAGATTTCTATTTTACTGCTGGGGTGCTTGTCTTTTTCTCATCTGTTGATATGCTATTTTACCCAGGCTCAAATAATAATTTTTATATTTGGTATTTCAAATTTAATTCAGAAATTTTAGTACTTTGCCATTTTAGTCCTCTCCCCCTCCTATTACAATGTTTTTCTTTTTCTTTTTTTCATTTAATTCCTTCTTGTTCTTAAATGTGTACGTTGGTCAGCTCTGATCCTGCAATCTTGGGGAATCCAAACATATGTGGATGGAGACAATGTGATTTTCTTTGAATTCTTACGCATGGATATCTCCAAACCTTTTCCTGATTCTGACTCTAGAACTGTTTTATTAATTCAGGCTTTTGCTTTCCAACTTACTAAATCATCAAGATGAATCTTACACATATGACCCATTTGAGTTGTTGAGGTTGTTTGTGTCTTGCCGAAGGGCTATGAAATATCTTGTGATGGGATCTGCCGAGAAATTAGGTGTCATAGAGTTAAGATCCATCTGTGTGGTTTTTGATTGCTCATCGTCTATTTTATGGCTTTTTAAGTCAGTATACAATGTTGCTGGACTTCCAAATGCATTTTTTGGGGAGAGAAATTCTAGTCTGGTGCAAGACATGATTTATTCTTTGATAGATCATACATCTTATGTACTTCTGAAAATAAGCGAAGCAAAAGCTTATGCTACTTTGCTTTTCCTATTGAAGGAGACGTTTAACAAAGATCAGATGTCACCAAATCATCACGGTTTAAATGATAATGATAGTTCCCCTAGATCCTTCCAAACTTGGGATGACTGGGAGCATGTGGAACTGATTGCCGAGGTTTTAAAGGAACATGCAGAAAAGTTTTATATTACCTTCAAAAGTTGTGTTCATTCTGTTAATCTAGATGCCTGTAGCAACAGTCCGGAGTGGAATAAATTTTCTTCTGTCATTTCTTGTTTTCAAGCGCTCTTGTTGGGCCTAGCATCAGCTTCTGATAGCATGTTCAAGGAAATGACCTTAGAGATTCAGCAAATTTCAAGCTTGATGCTATATTTTCTCTCTAAACTTAGCAGTCATATTGCTGTTTTCGATGACCTTATAAACTTATGCTTGAAGATGATGGTTTTAGATGACAGACAAGTGATTGAAAATGTCTTCAATGGCCAAGATGATACTTCAATGTTGGACTGTGTTGAAAGAACAATGAAATTGTATACACCTATTGGTACAGTTAAACTTTCCTGTTGTCCAAGTGAACATACTAAGAAAGATAATGCTATAGTGGGAGAGGAAATTAAATCCTTTCAATCTGCTTCGGGTTCTGCAAGTAGAAAGGAAAGATCAGGAGCTTCTTCCATCAGGAAACAAAGCTCACCAGCTTCCCACATGAAGTGGGCCATTGATTTTTTCCATTTAATAAATAAATTTGATATACAGAAATTTAGAATCTCCAGTGGATCATTGTTACCACGTTTACTTAATGATATGAGTCCACAGGTAGCTTTTATACTTAGACAGCTCTTTACTACATCTGCAACAATTCTGAGGATAAAGTGTATGCCATCATATGATATACATTTGAAAGACCAGCCTTATAATGATCGGTCTGTTTTGATTTCTACAGTAGTTCTGTTTGAAACTTCTTATATAATCTTGCAAGAGTTCTCTGAAATGATTGGCCCACCATGCTGGCTTTCTTTTGCTTGGTTAGATGGAGTGCTAACATTTTTTGATGTTGTTGGGAGTCTATTTAACTTTGTTGAGCCGGATATTTCAAAAGATGTTTATACTGATTTAATTGACTTGCATTTGAAGGCCATGGGGAAATGTATTAGTTTACAGGGAAGAACTGCAACTTTATCTTATCATGATATGGTTTCAGATACAAAGATGCTTGAAGTACAAAATGAAACAAGCTGGAATTCCTTGAGATCTCTTGAGCATGGAAAATATGGCTTTGTCGCATTTAAGACAAAGCTGCGAATGTCAATCAAAAAGTATATCATGATACCGTCAGTGGTTTATCTGAAGATGGCCATTCCAGTAATTGAAAGAAAGTTGGTTGGTGTGAGGCAAGACTACACATCAATTTATGAATTAAACACCGGAAATATGGATGGGGGAATGGTCTCCTCAGATTCTGCTGCTAGTATTGAATGCTTTGAGTTGATTCTTGAAACCTTTTCAGGTGCTTCTCAGTCTGGAAATTTTTTGTTTAAATTTATTGTTAAAAAGGTAATAAGAACCTTTAAATTTAAATTTTTTCAGAATCTCAGGTAGTTTTATATATTTTATATATGAGCAAGTTCTTAAAGGGTTTGAGTTTCTGTTAGGAAATACTAGGTTTTGCAAGCAATCCTCACCAAAAGAAAAGCCAAACAGCAGTTTGGTTGCTGTTTTCGTACAGGAACAGCCCAAAAACAGAGAAAAATAGAGAAAAATTGAAAAGAAAACAAGCCAACAACTTATATTCCACTAGTAGATGATTGAAATCAACAAAAGATACAACGTTCTTCAATTCAAGAGGAAGAACAACTCTCCAAAACTCTCTTGCAACACCAAGAGCCCAAGCACACAAACCCTAGATCTCAAATTAGATGCAAATTCAAGATAATCCCTTCTCCCTCCTAATCCCCCTAATTAACCATAAAGGATTCCTACAAAATACCCAAACAGCCCTTTGCATTCAAAAATTTCCCTCCCATGCAATCAATTTGGCCCCAAATGGGGCCAACCTTGTCCGCCCCCCTCCCTGCTCTTCCGCCTCCTAGCATAGACTTGGACCGGTCCAGGCTGGATCGGTCCAGCCGGCCCCTCCTGGGCCGGCTCATGTGTAACAGTTTCCTATTAATATTTTAGTTCTAACTTATTAAAAAACTTGTGTATATGTTGGTTGAGACGCTTTTGCATTTTTGTAAGTTGTTAAACTATCACTAGTTTATGAAGGGGAATTTTTTTTGCTATGGGCAAACATCTGTAATCTTGTTTTCTAACTGTAGTCTTGACTTGCAGGGCACAATCAATTTCTTAAAAAAAGCATGCCGAACTTAGTTGGTGCAGTAATCAACATAGTTCTGCACCTTCAAAAATCATCAATCTTCTATGTGGAAAAATTTTGCCCAAATAAAAGTAAGGTTGATACGGATGCAGGTGCAGTCATTCTTAAATGTATCGAGGTTCTTACGAAAGTTGTTGGAAGGCGTTCATTCCACATGGACTCAAGCTTTGTCAGCCAGTATTTCCACATACCAATGGCCCTCTTCGCGGGATTTCGTAAGCTCACGGCTTCTCGTGTTACCCAGAAGTCTTCTACATTCTTTTGTAACAAAGAAAGCACTCCTTTGGCTGGTAGGAAACTGTATGTTTTAGACCATCAGTTTTCTATTGAGCTGTATACTTCATGCTGTAGATTGATGTGCTCCACTATTAAGAACCAAAAAAGGTACGAACTTATATTTTTGGCTCCACTTAAACTTAATCTTTTACTTATTCTACATTTCTTGTATTGTATATGCTCTACTTTATAGAGAAAATCAAAATGATCTCATATGCTTTTATTCATGTAGGATGTGATGTTTGGTAATATAATGGATGACTAGCATATATACTTAAATATATTTTTTGGTGCTTATCTTATGGAAAATCAATGCCATTAGAAATTTTAATTTAGAATATAAATGAATCTTTGACTTTGTTGGTGAATATTTATGCTTTTGTGTAAGAGGAAATCTAAATAAATTATAAACATTTTCCCCAATTTCAGGGCTTGATATTATCATGAGCGTAGTCTTCTTTTTGAACTTGATGTTTATATAAGAAACTATAATCAAAGGAAAGGATATAGTTGCCTACTTGTCTTGGTTCGCATTTAAAATAAGATGAATGTTTCGGTACAATAATATATTAAATTACCAAACAGTTGTTACAATGTCAAAGCTTGAGATTGTTGTGAGATAGCCTTATATGTAAATTTTCATTTTTTAATAAAAAATATAATGCAAATAAAAAGGCAGTTGTCTTTTATTCACATTTAAAGTTGTAGCCTTGAAAGCATTTTAAGTAGAGAAAACATTATGATACAATCAGGTGGTTCTCTTTTATTTTTGACTAATTGGACATTTGCAATACTCTGAGTTACCACTAAGTTATCACATTTTTTTTATAGTTTCTAGTCATATTACCTTTGTCTTTACTTTTTCGTTCCTTTTTCCCAACGAATCCTTTCATATTAATTCCATCTATTTTTCTTAATGGTGCATCATTTACCCATCAAAACCACTTTAGTGTAATTCTAGTATCATATCTTCAATGGTATCACTCCCATTTTTTATCTAATTCCAATTTGTCCTTTATAATTTTTCCACACATCTACGTCAACATTTATTTCAATTCAACTTAGATTTTAATAACTTCTTTGTTTCCTAACACTTACATTCATGGGAGATAGCCAACTCAATTGGAATTTAATAATCTGCTTGTCTTTATCATGCTCTCTTATTGCATATAAATTTCAAGGTACTTCTTTATTTTAAGCATCTACATTAACTCTAGAAGTTATACCCTATAGTATATTCCTATTCTTTTAAAAATAGATATAATGCACAACAATATGCATTTATGAATAATTAATCTTTCAACAATATTGATGGATGGATACTTGTGATTTCACATTTACAAAAATTGCAATTCATTCACACAATCTTTATTATATTAATTCTAAGTCTGTTGAATTTTTTCTAGTATCCATTTTGTTTTTTAATTTAAAAGAGATTTATTTGAACTATATATTTGCAAATATCACATACTAGGATGTCTCACTTTTGACTATATTGTTAGTATCTCCATAACCATTATACAAATTTAATGTTGATCCTTGATGTTATCTCACTTGGAAACACATTTGTAACTCCATAATTAATAATAATTGTCATTGTTACATGTCCGTATCTTAAGTAACTTAATAATAATTTCTAATTATGTGACCATGTCTTATCAAGTAAATAACACGTAGAGTTTACACACAAAGGAGGGGTTTTTGAATTGGATGTGTGGTGGAACTTCCGAATTTCTTGTGAAATCCTTCCCTGCTTGAATCCACACAATTTGTACATAAAATTAAACAAATAAACCAAATACATACGAATAAGTGCAAAATGCAACAACAACAACATCAAGCCTTTGTCCCACTACATGGGGTCGGCTACATGAATCTTTTTTCTCCATTGTGTCCTGTTAAAAGCCAAATTCTCATTTAAATCTAATAAAGAAAGACCATTTCTAATATTTTCTAACCAAGTCTTTTTAGGTCTACATCTACCTTTCTTAACATGAGTCAAATCTCATACCTCTACTTTCCTAACCGGGTCATCGGAAGGCCGCCGTTTTATGTGACCAAACCATCTAAGGCGAGTCTCTCTAATCTTATCTTCCACTGGAGCTACTCCAACGTTTTCACAAATATGCTCATTTCGTATCCTATCTCTAAGGGTAAAGCCACTCATCCACCTGAGCATCCTCATCTCTGCAACACTTAACTTAGTATTATGCTTCTCTTTTAATGGCCAACATTCAGCACCATAAAGCATTGCAGGTCTCACCACCATCTTATAGAATTTTCCCTTAAGTTTAAGGGGGACTTTTCTATCACACAACAAGCCCGATGCATTTCTCCACTTCAACCATCCAACTTGAATTCTGCTGATAATATCCCCATTTATTTCCCCATCACTCTGAACAATAGATCCAAGATATCTAAAACGTATACTCTTATTAATAACTTGATCGCCCAAAGTCACAATCCTCTCTCTAGGTCTATTACTACTAAAATTACACTCCATATATTCTGTTTTAGATCTACTCAAGCGAAAACCTTTAGACTTTATGGTTGACCTCCATAATTCAAGTTTACCTTCAACTCCCTCTCTAGTCTTATCAATAAGAAGAATATCATCAGCAAAAAGCATACACCAAGGTACATCCTCTTGCAAATGTCTAGTGAGAACATCCATGACTAAGTGCAAAATGCAATGTAAATAATATATTATTAGGCTAACATGTGAGTTATCAAAAGTCAAACACAATAAAGATGATATTTCACTCACTTGCACAAACTCATGGCTTGTGATCAAACCAAACAATCAATTTATAAGTTTAACAAAGTATTTGGTGTTGAGTCAAGAGTAAGCTATATGTGATTAATAAAACTAACAAGACAATAAAATGTATCTATTTAGCCATATAAGCTTTGGATCTCTTATATTATCAAACATCAACGATGCACAAATTAGTGCTCGCACAATCGTAATGATGGTGATTACACATTTAGATGATGTTAAGTTTGACTGTCAAGTTCAAGCACCAACAACTATAGCAAGCACATGGCCAAGTAGTCATCAAATCACCTCATGTCACTTATCAAACTAAGCAAGTAATATTGAAAGAAAGTAAAAATATATTAAAGAGCAAATGCATAATAATTTTTTACGCGGTCTAACACCAAACTTACGTACATCCAAGCCTAAGCACTCCCTCACTTAGGATTGCACTAAGATATCTCTTTGATGATGAACCCTTTTTTTAATTGTGGGGTAGCTCATGTGTTTTCTCACACATTACGAACACAATTGCAACATCTCTCTAGATGGGCGAGGACCCCCAATCTCGACTTTATAAACATAAATATTTTTTCAAAGTTCTCTAAAACTTGTGTTGTACAAGGCTAACATGGACTAATCTATATTGTATAATATTTGCAAATGATAGCTAAATATACACAAGAAAACTCAATAAAAAGTAATTAAGAAAGATTAAAGGAGAGAGATCATTAAAAAAATGAAATTAAGAAGCTTGCGAGATGACTGCTTGGAGTTCTTGATTTTTTTTCCCAAATAATATACGCTCGGAGGCATAAAACCTTTCATTACCTCTTTAGTTATTATCTAATTATATGCTATATTTATAGGCCAAAGAATGGCAGAAGAAAGCTCTAAAAATCACTTTAAAATGTTCTCAAAACTATTCTCCAGCAGTAAAAAAAACTTGTCATAGGCCAACTTGGGCTATGTGTGTGCCTTTTATATGTGCGATTGAAGTACTTCGAGATGGCTTGTTTTGCATGGTAAGGGGTAGGATGATAATTTCATAATAAGTTAAATCTCTTATTTTTAGCATAACATAATAAAATTTTGACATAAATATAAAATATTATATATAAAAACACATGCAAATAACTCAATTAATTAAATAGTTTTAAACTTACGACATTATTAATATAAGTAAGCATACTTAAGCAGATTTATTGAAATATATGAAACATTTGGAATTAATAAATTTGCTAATATGTACCTGACATAATTAAGAAACTTCATTTAAATTATCATTGAACTTATCCTTATTTAAATAATAATATAATTAACATATTTATCATATAAAAGCAATTTAGGTAAATTTACAAAATTAAATAAGACTCATCAATTTTTTAAACAAATGATTAATCATAGAGCATCATGTCGAGCATTTTAAGCACATGATCACTAATTATGTAATTAATAATATAATTTAAGCATAATTGTTTAATTTGCAATAAATTAAACAATTGGAAAATAGTAATAAATAAATTCTAAAAAATCATAAAAAATATAGAATACTTTTTGTGACATGCAAAGTATATTTTAAAATAATTTTAGCTAAAATCTAAATTAACTTATTTTTTTTCATCATTCTTGAGACCCTTGTTATTCTTATTGAACAATTTACATTGAAAAATACTTAAACTCATACGTGAAGCTAAGTGACTTGGAACTTCATTTTGCACATTAAGTGTTCATGAATTTCCTTCTTTAGCTCATCTCCAAATTAGAAAGGATCTAAGCTGCACAATCATCATCTTCATAGTTGTTACTTAATTGAATTACCTTAGAATTACTTTTCAAATCATTAGATGACACCACTTAATGTTTGCTCTCATGAAATCACTAATTTGACACATGAGTCAACTAGGCTGATGGGGTCAACAAGGTAATCCTTTGATTTCCCTATTTACTTTTTAATGCTTACCTCTATAGTAGAGCTTCTTGGCAAAAAATTGAATTTGTTCATTTAGTGATTTTTCCTAAGCTTTTATCCCATTACTCTTCCCTATAAATTCTTTTGATAACTCATTTACTTTATTCTTCATTCCACAATCCTAAAATCTATTTTCTAAAGAATTGGTATAAAATGTTTCCTCTCATATCAATTAGCATTCTCTAAATATTTAAAATTTAGTTCCTAAACTATGTCAATGTCTCATAGTTCTCCAATTTCGATATATATCTCTATGGATATACAACTCTTTGCTTTTGCGAATATTTAATTTTAATTCGGCTTCCCTTTTTGTGGATCATTTTGTAATATATTTCATGATTTTATATATTATGCTATGTGAAAGAAATATTTATTAAAATGGTTCTTCTCATATCATTTAACATTCTCTAAATATTTAAAATTTAGTAACAAACTATGTTGATGTCTCTTAATTTTCCAAATTTCAATATTTATCTATGGATGTACTCCATTTTACCTTTGCACATATTCAATATTAATTCAACTTTACTTTTTAGGTCAATTTGTAATGTATTTCATGATTCTATATCTTATGCTTTTTGAAAGAAATCTTCAATAGCAAATCTTATTATCATTAAGAAAAATTTTCCAACATGTTGTACAGTCATACAATTCAGATCTAAGATACCTTTGCTCGAACTTACAATACATTCATATGAAATATTAAATATCGGATCATGATTTACCTGTCTCCAACAAATTAAGAAGTTTATGATCTTTAAAATTTTGGTTGTATCGAAGTGCTTTCCTTAAAAAAATTGATGAGTGTACTTTCACGGGAGGGTGAACATATCAACACCCTCATGCATTAGTTGGTGTTCCAGTTTTTATTTTCAAATAACCTGACCTGTCTTACAATTTATGATTTTTAGAAACAAAATTCATTTTCTTTCTTCACTCATATCTTTTAAAGTAAAAAAATGCATTGAAGGTTTGCTCTCAAATTTTGCAAATTTTAATAGGGTAGCTAAGTAGATAATGGTTCCCACTATTTCCTTTTGTGCATAAGGTCTCAATCTCCCATGTTATGTGGTCCTTTAGAGCATCTTATTTAGGTTTCAATTCAATATGGGCATGCCATTAATAAATTTGAATGTTTATTTCATGTGGTTCTTATCAAAATTGTGCTAAGATTTTAATATAATTTTGTTTGAGGCATCATGTAGATAATATTACGGGCCATTAACTAGTTGGTGTGTGAAAGTCTATTTTAGATTGTTGAAACAATTTGTAATAAACTTGATTGAATTCATTATAAAATTGGTGCTTATATGTAGATAAATACAAATGATAGAATAAAAAAATAATAGTATGGATATTCTTAATTAAGGTAATTTATTATAGAATGAAGAAAATACTTGCTAATAAATAACTTTTCAATTTGATAAATCTTTACCATAATATTTCTTCACTGGCTAAAGCGTATCTGTCATGAAGATCCAACTTCCTGCAAAAGTAGAGAATCATGGTGGAGTGATGATCCTTTTTCTCATTACTGACGAAATGACAATTTACTTAAATATGTTTTATTTTTTCATGAAATTAAGATTGCTAAAAATATTGATTATTGCCTGATTATCATGCTTAAGAATCTCAGACTGAGCGACAAGAAGCCAAGCTCTTCAGTATAATTTTTTATCTATATCATTTCACCTGCCAAATGTACCATAGCTCTATTTTCATATTAGCATCAATAATTTACGTTTTTTGCTTATTCATAGAATAAGATTTCCTTCCATAAAATTATAATGCCCTTAAGTAGATTTTTTAATCTTCAGCAAATATATCCATGATTATCAACTTCAGAGTAAGCTTTAATTTGTAAATAATTTGTTTCTAATAAATTAGTTCTTTAACGTATGACTTCTAATTTCTCTTAAAATTCTTAAAATAACATCTTAATGCTTCTTCTTTAGATTTTGCATAGGTTGATTTAGCATGCCAACATCAAAGAAAATATTAGGTCGGGTAACAATAAGATAGATAAGGTTGACAAACAAATAACGATTACAAAGAGTTCTTCAAAACTTTCCTCATTATTGAAAATATGTAAAGTATTCGTATGAGAGTTAACAAATATGTTCTCATGAAGCCTAATTTCTTCAAGTTTATAACATATTTCTTTTGGGAAAAAGAGACCTTTGCTATATGTAAATTTGATGCCAAGAGTATAGTTTGGATGTCCATGATATTTAATAATAATTTTCTTTTGAAGATGCTATTTAATTCCATTTAATGCCTAAAATATCATTTCTATGAGAAGAGTGTCTTGAGCATGTACTGCAAGAATCCCACTCCTAAAGGATGAATGGCTTATATTATATAGTGATCAATTGTGCTAGTTCAAAGACCAAATTCATTAAGAACCTCTTGTATAGTTTTTTAAATTAGGCTCAAGGACCTTTTTTTAATCTATATATGTGATGCGAAACATATATGAAAACAGGAATTGCTCGAAAATTAATAATAAATTGTGAAGCTTTGATAATTGTAAACTCAATGTTTCACTAAGATAAAGACCTAGGATTTCTTAATTGTAGTTATGCTTTGTAGTCAGTTACACAAAAGATTAACAGAGCAATTTAAAGTAAGAGCAAAAATTCGTAATAACACTAGGTGCAGAATAACAAAATTCACCGTCTAACAAAGTGAAAATTCACCTTCGAGTTTCCCTCTCTTTCACTCTTGATAGTGGGGTTAGTGGAAGAACAACTTCAGCAATCCTAGAGATGCCACCGAAAGAAAGAGGACGCTGACGGTATTGATCCATGGAAAGTTAGCCGGAGGGGAAGAAGCGGATGGATGTCCGTTGATTCGCCAATGTCCGGAGGGTTGGTGTTCCTCAATAGCAGTTGTTAGGGTGAAAAGGATGCGGTCGACGTACTCGTCGACGGTGTCGTTAACTTCCAAATTGAGGTTGAAGAAGGGAGAGTGTTGAATGTCCGCTAAGCCTTGATGATCGTAGATGAAGTCGTGGTCAAACTTGGGATCGACCATCCATAGAGGAAGGTAGACTGAGAAGTAGCGCATTTTCTTCATTCAGTTGTATGTGTAGCAAGGGGATGGGGAAATAGTGGAGGGAGGATGGTGTGTTCGACTAAGGCTAGGGAAAAGAGACCCCTTAGGTTTGAGATGTCGGCTAATGGGTAAGGGAGGGAAAGGGATTTAAATTCAAAAATCTGTAATTAAATTCAGATTTCTTATGGTTGAGGGATTTGTATTTTAAAATTTCAAACAAGGAGGGAAGGGGGGATAAAGGTGGCTGATTAGCTCCTTAATTGGAGCCTTTAATGGGAAAGGAATTAATTAGGATAGAGGGGAGACATGGGGCTGGCCAAAGGAGGAGAGGGAGGGATGTCCACATTTGATGTATGTGGCCCAAGGCATTAAATGAGATTTGGAATTAAATCTGAAATTAATTTTAGATTTAGAGGAATTAGGCGAAGGCTTCCAAAAATAAATTTGTTAATACGGAAAGGTTTTGAAATTCAAATCTCTTTGAATTCAAATTAAGAACTTTCCTAAGTTAACAATTGATTAATTTGGAAAAGTAATAAAGAGGTTATTTTGAATTTGAAATTCTAAATTTGTGGAGGAGGGGCCAACGACTAGAGAGAGGGGCTGGTTAGGCTGGCGATTAGGGGAGGTCTGGCCGGCTGTTGGGGTTCAGCGGGGAGGCGGCTAGCGGTGGGGGTTTGGGCTGTGGGATAGGGGTGTGAGGATGGGGGAGGCCGGCGGTTTGGGGTGGAGAGGGGGATGAAGCCGGCGGTTTGGATTGAAATTGGGAGAGGGAGCCGGTGGGCTGTGGTGTTAGATGGGGAGGGTGCCGTTGGGTGAGGGGAAGGGGAAGGGTGACCAGAGATATGGAGAGGGAAGAAAAGGTAGACCGTGAGCCCGAACTATTCCGTGGCTGTCGGGTAATGCTTTTACCCTTAGGGTTTTCTCTCTTCTCAAAGCTTACAACAATGAAGAAGACAAATGCTTGGAATTTTCATTCAAAATATCATTAACCCTAATACAATGACTAAGGCCTTAATATATAGGCCTTCAAAATCAAGAAAATAAAAAGACTCAAATGCCCTTGGGGCTACAACATAAAGAAATCCCTCATAGAGGTACAATGGTAAAAACTGAAATATAAATAAAAGAAATACAATAATGCATCATAAATAGAGACTTTAAATTGTAGCCGTCGATTTACGATTTCTTCGATGGTAAACGCGTTTAAAACTCCTGCTGATGTCCTCATCAATATGGATCTTGAAGGGTATTAATTTTGTTCTCTTGAGCAACATACTTGGGATGCTTTTCCATATGAACCATTTCAAAGTGATTGTCATGAAGAAAAGTATTGCCCCAATATGAAGTAGGGGCCACCTATGATTAATAACCATAGTACTAAGGAGACAAAGATAGTTCAATCGAGTCACAGGGGAAGGTATGAAAATAGACAATACCATGAACTTGTGAGTACCCTTTTTCCACCAACAAGGCTTTGTAGTGTTTAATAGCGCCATATGGATCAAACTTGATTATGAAAATCATCTGCATGAAATAGGCTCAACACCAGTAAGAGTTTATCAGATTCCAAGTGTGATGATCAAGGAGAGCCCTCCAATTCAATATTAATATCAACTACATTTTTCAAATTTAATAGCAGTGTGCCTTGACATGTCCTTGGAATAGAAAAAATTGAGAGAGACATGCAATACTATGAAATATAAATAAAAGAAATACAATAAATAGAGACTTTAAATTGTAGCCGTCGATCTACGATTCCTCCAATGGTAGACGCGTTTAAAACTCCTGCTGATGTCCTCATGAATATGGATCTTGAAGGGTATTAATTTTGTTCTCTTGAGCAACATACTTGGGATGCTTTTCCATATGAACCATTTCAAAGTGATTGTCATAAAGAAAAGTATTGCCCCAATATGAAGTAGGGGCCACCTATGATTAATAACCATAGTACTAAGGAGACAAAGATAGTTCAATCGAGTCACAGGGGAAGGTATGAAAATAGACAATACCATGAACTTGTGAGTACCCTTTTGCCACCAACAAGGCTTTGTAGTGTTTAATAGCGCCATATGGATCAAACTTGATTATGAAAATCATCTGCATGAAATAGGCTCAACACCAGTAAGAGTTTATCAGATTCCAGGTGTGATGATCAAGGAGAGCCCTCCAATTCAATATTAATATCAACTACATTTTTCGAATTTAATAGCAGTGTGCCTTGACATGTCCTTGGAATAGAAAAAATTGAGAGAGACATGCAATACTATGAAATGAGAAGGATAAATGTTCAAGGGAGTTAAAAATTAAATTGAGTGGTGAGTTTAGTGTTGATACCTTTCGATAGAGTAATTAGGAGATGGAGAACTGAGGTTGCTAGAATAAACATATGCTTAGCCATAGAAGATGGGATGCATAGAAGAGTATTAAAAAGAGACTATTGCCGCTAATGAGTATAAACCTATAGTACAGGAGTTTGTACCTAAGCAAGAGGTGAAAGTGAAATAATTGGAGGAAATTTGGTGGAGGAGATAGAGTAGTGAGGGGATGTTTCATGAAAGGTAACATATGCGAAGATATTGACATGAGTGGTAGAGAGATCAAACAATGATAACTTTTATGAGTTCATGAATAACTCAGGAAGATACATTTAATAACATGTGGTGAAATTTTATCAAGTCCATGATGAAGAGAGTGAATGAAACAAATACAACCAAAAATAAAAGAAGTTAGGGGAAAGACAAATTTTTATGGATATAAGAGAAACGGTGTGCTCCATTCATACTAAGGGAGGATACCCATTTGATTAAGTAACATATAGTTAGAATGACATCTTCTAGAATTGCCATGGAACGTTCATTGTGAAACATTAAGGTACAAGCAACATTTAGGGGATGACAATGATTATGTTCAATTACACTTTTTTTTGGGAAGTCTAAGTGTAGGGTGACTGATTTATGATATCATTGTTGACTGTCAATTAACCGACCAGCACCCACACACGATCCACAAAACTAACCTACGTTCCCATGTCATGTAAACAACTACTGCCTCAGTCATGTAAAAACATCAAAGAGACGAGAGAGAGACTTACGATCACTTGGCAATTGAATTCGAAGAGCTCTCTGACTTTGGCGATTTCCTTCTTGCTCTCGACAGCCTGTGAACGAAACTCTGCTAGTTCGCCTTTTCTTGCATATGGATAGACAACCACTGAACCCAAGCTTCCGCTTCCGATCAAAGTCCTATTTCTCAAACTCGGCAAAATTCGACCGAGTATCTAGGCCACCCGCACGAGCGCCTGAGCATAGCCTCCGCTTACACCCCAACCTTCGTCTGACTCCGACGCCTCCCGTCGGCCTCCACTCGCATAACCCAATCTGCACGCCGGCTTCAACTTCCACGCAAGCAAGGCCGAATGTCCAGGCCGCTTGCTTCAACGCACACGCGAACCCCTATCCTGTGCCGATCTACCTTCTCACGCCTTTGACCCCGCACACCGTCTGGCCTGCCCAATCGAACACGAAGCCACGCGCAAGCCTAACATCCATCTTCGCCTCCCACACGTCCGACCCACTCGATCAAACGAACCCGACTACTGTGTCGTCTAGGTTGGGAATCTGTCTTCCTTGCCTTCAGCCAACTAATCTCCAATACATGTGAACAATTCTCTCAGCATTTCGACCTTGTTTGTGTTTACACGATCATATGAACAAATTATAATGTTGTGGCTATTTCCAAAGACATAAATTAAAATTTTCTAAACAATTAAACAAAATTATATATTTGATTAAAATATTACAGCAGACATGTATTTCAATTGTTGAAGACTCGCACCATCGATCTCTGATCTGGGGAATGGTTTCAATTTTTGAAGACTTGCGACGTTGATTTATAATTGGGCAGATGAATTTGCTAAATGGAAGACTCTACGCCGTCGATCTCTGATCCGGGTAGAATGATTTTAAATTTGAAGACCCTGCGCTGTCAATCTCTGATCCAGGCAGGAAGAAACAATGGCAAGTGCCATACTGACCTCCCCGCGAGGGGAGGGGACGCCGAGAGGTTGCCGAAATCGCTCCAAAAAACTATCGGAAAATCATTTGAACTGATTAATTTAATTAATTAATGTGAGAATTATTAATTCAGATTAATTGATTAATTTCAATTAAATAATTAGTTGAAAATTAATTAATTGATATGATGATTTGGTTGTAATTAATTAATTAATTAAAATGAGTCAATCAAAATAATTAGTTAATTACAATTAGCTAATTATAATGATTAATTAATTAAAATTAATTCATTAAAAATAATTAATTGAAATTAAATAATCAATTGAAATTAATTAATTGAAAATCAATTGATCTTAATTAATTAATTGAAAATTTTGAGAGCGGTGAATTTATTGAAATCTGAGAGCGATTGCTTTAAAATCAAATTAATTAGTTGGTTAATTTATTTAATGAACTAATTACAATTTTAAACATAAAATCAAAATCTAATTAATTGGTTAAATTAAAAATCAAAATTATTTTAATCAATTAATTTAAAAATATTAAAATTTCTTTTAATTAATTAAATATATTTAATCAACTAATTTGAAATTAAATCTGAGATCTAATTTAATAATTAATTAATCTATTTTAAAATACTTATTTTTGATTGATTAATCAGTCAATTAAATTTTAAATCAATGAAAAAAAATAGATTAATTGATTAAATTAGAGCATGATTTAAAATATGGAGAGAGCCATTTTGATAGGTGAGGGTTTTCTGTTTAAATAAATAAAAAAAAGAATAGAAAGAACAATTTTTACTTGTCAACATATACAACTCAACACTGTACTCTCAAACACTGCTCCCCAAACTCTCAAACAAAGCTATCCAGATTCTGACCCAAACTCTGAACAAGAACCCAATCTTTCAAACACCAAGACAAACTCTCCAACTCAGCACACCCTACAAACTCTCCAGCTCTGAACAAAACTCACAAACTCTGCTCTCCACAAACACTGCAACCCCTCTAAACTCTAAATCAACATGAGCTCCTGCAACAAGTAAATAAAATTCATCAGCATCGAAATTAAATTAATATTAAAATAAATACTAAATCAGGAAAAAGAATAAATGCTATGTTAAGCCACAGACATAAAGTAGAACAGACTATTGGTAAAGTAGTTGCTAGTACAATCTACAGCACTGAAAAGAAAAAAGAGAGCAAAGTACTATAGCAAGAAACACTAGTGTCACAAATAACAACTGTTGGCTAGTAAGTGTCTAGCTAGTAAACAACTGAAAACCACAGTCTAGTATCAAGCTAACAAATAATTGCTGTCCACTCAAACAGACAAATAATTAAATCTCTGTGCATCTTAGCCTATAGAGCTATGTTGTAAGACCCACCATTGGGCTACTTTCAAAGGGAAACAATAATATCCATCCTACCCAATAATTAGGCAACTTCTAATGGGAGTCATGAGACCTATTATTTGAGAAATTTCTAAATGAAATATCAAACCCTCAAACAAAAATTAACGGGCATCCTAGTCTATAAGGCTAGGTTGTAAGCCCCACTATACATGCCACTTAGCTTAATAGGGCTAGGTCGTAAGACCCGTCGTCAGACAACGTCTAAATTTAGAAGCCATAAGACCTATATAAACATCCAAACCCCTCTGGGCATCTTAGCCTATAGGGCTAAGTTATAAGACTCGCTTTTTGGGCCACCTCTAATAGAGGCCGTACGACCCGTCATTAGGGCTACTTTCAAATAAAAGCCGTAAGCCCCTATCCAAATCTAATCACACGGACAACTTCTAAATGGGGTCGTAAGACCCAACCCAAACCTAAACTATGAGCAACTTCTAAATGGAGCCATAAGTTCCTACCCAAACTAAATAACGAATATATATCCACTTCAGTTTACTTGGGATCCTTGAAAGGAGGCAAACCATGACTGTTAATCAGATTCCCTAGATACTATGATCAATGGTCGCTAGTGTTGGTAGACTGAACCCTACGATATTCCTGAGATGACAGAACCATGGGATCTTGATCGGGTCTTCCTTCATCCCTCACAACTAGGGTTTAGAACATTCACACACTGTTGCACACACATCTGCACTTTTGTCACTAACTAAATATATTTCATTCTTAATCGATAGTACTCTTCTACGCGTTAGAAGGAGTAATTAACTATGAGGGCTTGCGCTCATAGGAAGTAGAACCTCAAATCTAAATAAACCCTGACACTACTCTCAGGGGAAATCTGGTTAATTTAAAATTCAATCTACCTCAGAAAAATAAGGACCTTAAGCTTGTGAGAGTGAGGTTCGCACCTATTTTTCTGAGCGGAAAATCATTTATAGCACATAAGGAATAAAAAATGGATTGTATATATTCCAGAGCATTTATGAAACAAATAACTTTGAGAAAAGTAAAAATTGAAAATTTATTTCTTAATATTATTGTTTAAATGTAAAAAGGTGTCCAGATCAACACTTTAACTTGTATACCCAAGTAATTTTAGCATGATCATCCATAAAAAATGACAACAACAATGACAATATTAAGACTTTATTCCACTGCGTGGGGATCTATAAAAAAGACAAAATAATAAAACCTAATGAGTCAAGATAGGACTTGGACTTAGACATTTGAATGTCTCTTGTTAAAATGGAGCATTACTTTGAGAATATATTGCGCTGGCAAAGGGGCACGATAGTATTTTCTATACTCGTAAACTTCACATTTAAACTTAGTGATAGAGGATAGAAGATGAGTAAAACCCTGAAGATGACAATGGATGATTGAGATGACAATACCATTTCTACGGGGAGATGGTGGAAAAGAAAGCAGTGGATGCAGTTTTAGAGAGATGATATTTGCCTCCAATTTGAATGCTACCACAAATCTTCTTTGTGCTAAGATCCAGGAAAAATATAGGAGTGAGAAAAAAATTAGTTAGTAGTTGTGGGGTTTAAATAAGATAATTTTTAGATAACATGTTTATTATAAAGTGAGTAATATATAAGACATCGTCTAAAGTTAATGTGAAGGAGATACATGTAGATCCTCTTCTAGAAACATGAGAGGTATGTCCCCATTAATAACAATGACAGAAGAAAGACCTTGCATGGTAAGAGAGGAAAACAATTGTGGGTTGGGTCGAAGCACTCGAATCTAAGACACAACAAGTATCAAAGTGAGCAACTACAAAACTAGAGGAGGAAATTATATAAGAGGCATTGAGTTGGATTGGAGTGTTGTAGTTGGCGATCATTTTCTTCTTGGGAGAGAAATATTACTAAAATGAGCACTAACAATGGTAAACAAAATTGTCCCAATATCTATCACATTGGTGATTAGTTCTTTGGTAATGCTGGCAAAGTTGAAAGGGAATTATGAACACCAAGACCATGATAACCATAAACGGCTCAAGTGTTAGCAACAAGAGTAATATGTTCAAGTCAAAAGAAGGCAAAGCAGCAAGCTTAATAACTTGGAGGACATGAGAGAGAGTGGAGCTATTGGGAACTATAGCGTTGGCCATTAATTGAGCTTGAATAATCTATAGTAATGATGATCAAAGAAAAACTTGGCAATATAGAACTCCTCATTATAATTTTGCCAAGTAGTGCCACACTGTGTTCAATGGTGAATGGTTGATTTTGAAGAAGTTTATTTCATTTGCCTTTCAATATACTATAATAAGCTTGAACGGATTTTCCACCCTACTATGAACCAAAGATATCATATTGGACAATATATACCTTATAAATGTTACTATCTTAAAAACATGTGGACTGAAGAAAAACTCACATTTCTTTAGTAATCTCCTAAAACATGGCAGTGGAGTCAATTGTTGGTTTAAGACTATTGAGTATTCATGTGCAAACATTATAGTCAGGAGCGACTTTGTATATTTGGTGGTGACCATTGATTTAGAAGCAGGAGAGTCCAGATGCTGAATACTCTCATGAAAGCAAATGAGCAACTGAAAAGCTCAAGATCAAAGAGACAGTTGGTTCATTCAATTAATATTTTATTTAATGCTTTATACCTCGAGATAAAGGCTTGGAAATACAATTCCTTGGCTGTGTGTGAAAAGTGGTATTCCAGACATTGAGATTACTACACATACACATCCATTTGCTCACTTGGTCTCTCTCTCTCTCTCTCTCTCTCTCTCTCTCTCTCTCTCTCTCTCTCAATAACACACCCCAAAGTACAACATTGATTGAAAGTGCATATCTTTTAATCTTTGTTAGTTGAGCTAAATATAAACAAGAAGTTCAGTTGCACTTTTCGGTAAGACTAATTGGTGGCAAATTATTATTATTTTTTTATAGATAAGAGCTTATGTAAAAAAAAAAAAAATTTTCATCCATTCTTTGATGGAGGTATAGCAGTTTATGAGTTCAAGATTTCTTTGGTAGGCCAGGGCATATTTATCAGAACTTTGATTTCTTTTTTATAATTTCATCTTTGTTTGAAAAGCCATGTGAGCTCAAGAGAACTTTATGGCTTTAAGAGCTAGGGCAAAAGGGATTCACATGCTCCCATTGCTTAAAATGCTCGATATGTGCATATGTGCCACATGGGCCATGCATACACACACACACACAATAGCAATAACATCAAGCCTTTATCCCTATACGTGGGATCACTACATGAATCATTTTTCTCCATTGTGTCTTGTTAAGAGTCAAATTCTTATTTAAATTTTATAAAAAAATGGGAATATATACATACATATATATATATATATATATACATATATTCAAATAGTCAGATATTGTGAGGAATAAAACCTAAAACTTGTCAAAGGAAGCCCAAGTGATCTTGCGATCCTTTTGCTCTTTGCTGGTAACTGAAAATAACGAAAGCTTATTTACGTTGTCATTTAAGTGAATGATAGGTTCGGCAATTTCAACATCATAGGTTTTGAATGGAGTCTTGGTCGTCAGCATTGAATCACAACCCACTTGTTACAAACAAACTGTGTAGTACAATTTAGACATTGTACTGCAGCTTGAGAAAACTGGAAAGGCAGCTTTTCTTTGGGTATAAAAGTTAGTAGTATACTTATATTGAACCACTAGATATTCTTATTCATTATGTTGTGATTATTTGTAGTGTTCATGTGGCGGCTGGCTACTTGAATTAATTTATTACAACTACGTGCTTTTACAATGTTATAAGATGCAACAGCTCTAATAGTGAAATTTCATACCAAATACTTTTTGTTGATTACTGCAATATGATTGCCATTCATGCTTCTCTATGCTGATTTTCAAATAGCATTAATCTTTTTAACCAATTTGGTTTAAACTCATAATTCGTCAACTTCCTATACATTTTACGTTATTAGAATTATGTTTATTTGCATGAGATCAGAACCTTTGTTGTGTGAAAGAATTCCTTGTATAGTCTGCTTATTTAGCATAGAGTAGCTTGGTGCACAACATTAGGTCAAAGTTCCAATGTTCAATGTTTTTCTAGCAAATCAACTAGAGTTCATGGAAATGCAGGAAATTGATTTTTTTTTTTTGACACCTTAATAGTGAAGCTGAGCGATGCATTCATCTGCTTGAGGAATCATTGAGCACTATGCTAAGCTGTTTGGAGATTGTGGACTCTGACACTGCTAAAAGAGAGGGTTATGTTTCTTGGGAACTAGGGGAGGCAATAAAATGTGCTAGCTTTCTCAGGAGGATTTATGAAGAGGTTTGTCAAAGCTTATAATATAGTTTCCTTTAACCTCTGTCTAGCGTTGTGCTTTCTAGAACTGATCATCTTTGGTTACGCTTTTTGCATTGTTTGCTACTTTGCCAGTGCGCTAGATTTTAACGTGCATTATTACTAGAGCAGTGTAACGTTTGAGCTGACACTGCTTAATTTTGTTTTTAAATTTGTTGATTAGCAGAATAATTCTAAATCTTGGCACTGATGACTTGTACTCCTTTTACCACATAATTTTAAACATTGCTTGCAACATAGGTTTGGGCTCTACTTTTTGAAGCTTTTTTAAGAGTTATGAAAAGGTATACCCAATGCACAAAGCTCTTGCCAATGTATGGTCTAGGGAGGGTTGATGTATCCTCCCCTATTCTTGCATTTGCACAGATTTATGTGAATCTAACCAGTGACTATCAAATCACATGAAGGCAATTTAACCGTTGATCCAAGTCCCACCGTCTATGTTCCATCTTGTTTAAATATGAATAAATCAACAAAATGTATAAAATTATAAATGAGAAATTTATTTATATAAAGTTGTAAATGAGAAATATATAAAATTGCAAATTGGTTAAAAAGGATAGGATTATACCAAACTTTAAGATAAGGAATGATTTTGGGAGTTCATCTTAGGGATGTATAAATGCTTATGAAGTACACTTTTGGACTTTTCTGTTAAATTACTAATTCATTTTATCTCTTTCCTAGCTTGGACCTTATACATGCCAGTACCATGGTAATGACTATAGAACAAACAACTAAGGCAAATGATTGAAATGCGCTTAGAACTATTCCCTGAAAAGTGGAAGAATGATTGGAAAAATTAGTTTGTTGTTTTTGTGGTAAACAACATTGTGTTGAGTCCAGTGGACATGGCTAATAATTTTTTTTATCATTGATGGTAATGCTGAAGGATATAACCATGGGATTGTTGTCCACTATTTATACACAAGAAAAGTTCAACCTAAGGATGTGGTTCAAGCCATAAGTGATCAATGTCATCTTTGGCTCTAGTAGCCAGAAGAATTTAATGTTTTCCATGTTGGTATATAGGTTGTTGCCAAGTTGGTTTTTATGTTGGGTTTGGAGAATAGTTCCCATTGAAATCCTTATGATTTGGAATGGATTCATAAGGGGTCTGAGCTGAAGATTGTTTGCTAATGATGGCTGAAGTTTGCAATCACCAATGGTTGCATTGATAAGATACTCTGTGAGGCGGTTTCACTGCACATTTATCAAGTTATCTTTTGTAGTCCATACATGTGTGACATTTATACAGTGCTGTGTCGTAGTCCCTATTATGGGCTTCAAAAATTCGTGACTCGACCTCTTGCTGGGAGAGTTTTAAGGATATTTCGAGTCAAATTTTTAGATGGAAAATTATATTTAAGATAAGACGCTACTCATATATTTCACCCTCGTTACGTGAGTTTTTTATGATCTTGTTCCTGATTTTTTATAGACATAAGCTCTCATGATTAATTATACCTCGCGATGAAGAATGATAATTTACAATTAAGGCTAACCCTTAGATAAATATTAACTGCTTAGCGTATGATAAAAGCAATTTTGGTATAGAGTCTGAAATTTATCATCATGAATTTAAAGCGGATGATGGGGGGAATGATGACAAATTTGATCAAGATCCCATAGTTCCATCATTCTAGGTTATCATAATCCATTCTATTTAATTAGAGGAGGTAGTCTCGCCTATTTTATTGAAGTATCCTTGTTAGTAGCCATAGGTTATTTTGTCCAAGGGAATCTTATATATTTGGGTTGAATGTTTGTCAAAGGAGATAAATTTAAGTTGATTTTAGCTAACAAAGAGCTTAATGTTCTATAATTTATGCCCTATGATTTATTACTCAAGGGTTCTTTTAACCATGGGCAAACATATGGGATTTGGCCATGATTATAATTTAATTATGCAATTTTGTTATAAAATCACCTGGTCAGAGGGTCTTAGTCATCACTATTTACTTGTGGTGTCATTTGGCTATAAAATTATCGATTAAAAGACACATGACACATCCTTACTGACGAAAGTTAATTTGAGAATGAATCTTCATGATAGATATTCCCAAAAAGACATTCACTTGTGAGTTGGACTTATTCTCGAATTTATGATCATCGACAAACGGTTGAGGAGTGGATGGATTTTGCTTTATATTATGTGGGAAATTGATTTCACTTGAATATTTGAATTATTTTTGATAAAATTTTGAGATTTTATATTTTTATTTAACTTTGGTTCTGAAATAATATATATTGAGATTTTGGGAGCTTTTTAAAAGATATAATCATCTCTGATTGAGATTTTTTGTCAACAAGGCCACATCATTAGAGTTATATTGAAGTCAATTGAAGTATTAATATTTGCTTCATGAAAATTTGATTTTGAGAGTAGACCCCTTCGGTTGATTTTTTTTAGCATGACTATCATAAGGGTGTTAAGATATTTTATTTTGTTATTTTCGACCATTCTGCCAATTTTCTTGTAGAGGATTGGGTCTGATATGAGGTCATTTTAGTTTTTGGCTTGTGCAACATTCTCATATCATAGATTTAGGCAGTTGAGGCATTGGTCGAAGCATATGTGGGTATGTTTGAGCTTAGGAAAGAGTTTGTGATTTTTTAAGTGATTGAAAACATTCTCGGATGCTTTGTTTCGAGCGCTTAGCGCATTCGTTGGAGTACATGCATGTATTTCATTTTTCAAAGGAGATTTAAATATAAAAATTGGACGTGAAAACTATACTAAGAAAGCCTTTATTTTGTTAGCCTAATGACAAGAGTTATCAAGTCTCAAGCCTATTGATTTGATGAATTCAAGTAGCTCAGATAAAAGAATTCTCCCCAATTGGTAAAAAAGTCAAAGTAATGCCGAAAGGAATATTTGTTGCTCAAGAAGACACCAAATTGAGTTCGATACCTTTATTAAAGCAAATTCTCCTTCAGTAATTTTGTCAAGCTTAAAACGAAGGCTGAATGAGCATCGCTTCTTTAATAAGTCCAACAAAGCTTAATGCACAATGCCCAATAAGTTATGTCAAAGTTCGTAGAAAGCTGGAGGCTAAACCTAGGGAATTTTATCATTAATAAGTTTGTTATGCACAAAGCTCAAGATTGATGGCTCTCTCTCATTGACGTAACATAAGCCTTGAAGGCTGGGTCATTGATTTATACTCTTCATTAAGTCCGTCATAGCAGAAAGCATAGGCCAGAAGATATACTCTGGTCGCAACTTATAAAGGCCCAGTAATCTAAGCTATCTGTCTGATCTATTCAACAATGTCAGCAGTTGGTTCTAAAATGTCACACAATATGTGGCTCACTTTGTCCACTATACTCTTTAGCATGTTGGACTCCCCGCACTTCAGTTTGTGAGTGGTCATGTATTTTGAAGGCTCATGCCTAGTGGAAGAATCAAGCTCGTAGGAGGGAAGTCAAGAGGACTGAGCGAAGAAGCGGCCGTAAACACTACAACCCGTCAACAGCTCCTCGTGCTACTCGAGCTTATTGTCGACCTTAATGGCTCCGCTAAAAATTGTGCACTTTTATCATGGCTCAAATAAGCGAGCTCAATAAGCTCATGATTTAGCATGCCAACAAGTCTCATCTAATTGAACATTTTCTAGGAAAGGAGAATAAAATGAAAACATGTTGAGAAAAGAATAAGGGTTCATATTAAAATACATAATATGAAACTATGCGACGAATCTATCAAGCATGGAATGTGGGGCTAATGGTGACTCCCATGCGTTTGAAGTTGAAAGTTATAAAGGCAATGAATTTTTCTCTCAAGGCAAGATATGATGTCCATAGGAAATCAAACGACAATGGTGAATGCCTACATAATAGAGTTTAAATGTATTCTTTGCACCAATATTTGCAAAGATTTTGACCATCTACCCAACCCAAATCCTCAGTTTGATATCTAAACAAACATTTGAAAATCCATAGGATCAACTAGTGTACAACAATCATAATTCGCTCAGTGTGTGTATCATATTTGTTGGGGGTATATATCAACCTCCATGAATACTTAAATTCAAGAAAACGTGATGAGAATGATGAGTAGTTGATGTGATGCCGCATGAAATAAGTTTAATTTGCGTCGATGTTGTGTGAAATCACACTAGTATTGTCCATTCGTCAAACGGACCACACCATCACGTCCAGAATGTCGAAAGTATGAACAAAAAACCTCTTGCATTCGATTTAGGTGAACACTGCTAAAAATGACGAACTATTAGTGCAATGTTGTGTGAAATCGCTCAGACGTCTTCTTGTTGCAAAATGGACTGTGTCGTTGCATTCGTAATGCTAAAACTATATGAAAGGGGGCACTCATATTGTTCGGGTTCCCGTATGAGAGGAACGACTAAACCACAAGCAAAACAAAAATGAAAATTGATGCCTGCGACCAATAGAAAATTAGCAAATGATTTGATATGCATTTAATGTAAATATGTATTTTTATTACTATAAAAATTTTAAATTTAATTCAAAATTAATGTTTTGATATTTAAATTAAAAAAATTGAAAAATTCAAATTTTGAGAATCTTTGGGTACAATATAGTATGATTTTTTGCTGGAACAAAAGGACAATGCTATCCTTTTTCAATTAAATAAAATAAATCATAAAACCTAAACCTAAAACGGCGGCCTTTAGAGAGAGTCGCCTTAGATGGTTTGATCACATAAAACGGCGGCCTTCCGATGACCCGGTTAGGAAAGTAGATGTATTAGATTTGACTTATATTAAGAAAGGTAGAGGTACACCTAAAAGACTTAGTTAGAAAATATTAGAAATGGGAACCTAGAAAGATTTGAAAGGGCAAGACGAACAAGATCTATAGGGTTATCAACAAATTGAGGTACTCTTGCTTGTTATGCATTTTTGCTTTTTTTGAGTGAATTGGATCCCAGTCATTTTTACTATTTTCATCATAGACCTATGAGTTCAAACTAGGTGCTTGAGAGGCTTTGGGAAGCTGTGGTTTAAAATGCGGTTCAGGATATTGGAAGACTGAATCCAGACAATAGTGTTGCCATTAATGAGATAAAATTTGGCCTTTGTTAGTGGAATGTTGTAATTTTTGTCTTGGAATGCTTGATTCTTACTACTGGTCCGTCATCTTAACTTCTTTGGAATTTAAATCTTTGATAACTTGCTTCCTGCACACTTGCTATGCAAGAATAGTGGGATCTTGAATTATCATACTGCATCACTTCCCTTGCAATTGAGCTTTAGCGCACTTCGAAATAGCAGTTGTTTTCTTAAATAAATGACATTTAATTTGGCAAGACTTGGTGCGTGTATTAGTTCTCGTGATGTGATGGCATGTTTTCTTCCAATTTTAAAACCTACTATTTGATGCTGTTTAAAGTCTTCTTAGTTGAACCTTTGATCTGAGTGTAATATTTTGTCTTGTTTAACTATATAATTTATGTTACTTTATTATTGTTTGTGTTATTTTGCAATGGACATTGATTAATCTTCATGTTTGTAGAAAAGGATGATAATACGGGAATAGTGGGTTGTTAATTTGCTCACTTGCTATGATTCAATTATGTTTGTACAAATGGCATCAAGGAAACTAGTCATTAGGCAAAGGATGGCCTTGTTTAGTTAAAGTAAGCTTTACTTGCAGGTCCAAACACTCAGGATTCAAATCGGTAACATGGATTGTGATCTAGTTGACATTGTATGTGAATGATTCAGCCACATCATTATTGCTTGAATCGATGATGACTGACTTGATCATAATGATCAATAGGCGGGACTCAACATGATCAAGTCAATTTTGCAGTCATCTTAGTCTCCCAGCTCTGCTCGGTGAAATAGATTTGTTTACATCCAAGTTGAGAGGAAATTTGACTTCATCAGATGCGAAGTGGCGCTGATGACAAATAGTCTAGCGAGATCCACAATCTAGATGGTTGTGCTTTTTTTATTTATCAAGTGACTTGCGTGTGGGACATGACCATAATCTAGCACATTCAACGTGGTTATAAGCTCTAGGAGCATATAGTAACTCATGTTCTTGTAGTTTTAATTATTGTCATGTGTATGAAATCCCCGACTTTTATGGGAATTCTTGATTTGTATTCTTTTTGCATAGGAGATGAGTTTGAAGAGGCCTATAAATACATTTAAGATTATAACGTGATGGACTTGGGACCTCTTGACTCTCTCAAAACTTGAGAGGAACCCTTTTAGATTCCTGAAAGCCATATAAAGAGATCTTTGAGTCTTGAGCACCTTTTGACGTCTCTTTGTCTAGTGGAGAGATTGATAATATAAAGAATCAAATCTTCCAATTTCTCATTTTCTCTTCATCTCTTCTTTTCTAAGTATTAAGTGTTATTTGTGTCAATTTCCGGTCAAATTGAGATTGTCACCCTTTGACAGTCAAATGAATATATATATTTTTTATTTTCACATGAAACTGTACTACTGTCCCTTTTTTCATCTCAGTGCTGGCCATTTTACTATTGATCTTCATTTCTTTTGCACATCACTGGGCAATACCTGCTACTATCCTTTCAGATGCGGTTCTCAGCTTTTAAAGACTAATTTTTGTGCTTGTCTAACAGAGGTTTCATATATTAAGCAATTTTATTAACAGGGAAGCAGAGCAGCTTAAGCAGCTTTGCTGCTTAGATGTATTTATTAAGTTCGTCTGATTTGGGTTTGTCTTTGATAACTTCTCCTACATGCTTTTGATTTATGTAAGTTGGCACTGATTTCATGTTATCTGTGCATGTTATGCTTTTCAATCTACATTTTTTGTGTTCATTATTTGTTTAGTTCATGAAATGGGTTTCAAAAAGGCATACCATTTAATCTCCCCTATGCTTAGTTGAGTTTCACCATCTCTCCGCATCCACAGCAAAGTTATAATCGTATAAATATGTTCTTCTTACTTGGTTTTTGTATACTTTGTCTAAGCAACTTTTTTAAGATACATAATTTTTACTCATTTGCAGATACGACATCAAAAGGATGCTCTTGGAAAGTATGCTTTTCTCCTCCTTTCCAACTATATATCTACCTTTTCAGGGTGCGGCCCTTCTAAAGGTGTCATTAGAAGGTATGTACTACTAGGAAAAATTTGATGATGACTGGTGTGTTTATTCTTTATATCAATGCTCCAACTTGGTGCCTCTTTAGAAGTTATGCTTATAATGTTGTTGCTGTTTGTTGCCCTTGTGCTGCAGAGAGATTGATGAAGCATTAAGGCCAGGTGTATACTCCTTGATAGATATATGCACACGTGATGACCTTCAACAGCTTCACAGTTTACTTAGTGGTTGGTGTATTAATTTTAAAGGAGAATGAAAATAGCCGTTAAAAAAACAAGCAACTTATCACCTTATTTGTGAAACTTGTTAATTTGCAGAGGGCGCATGTAGGAGTACTCTTGCGACTTTATTACATGACTACAAACAAAATTTCCTATATGAAGGCAAAATATAATGCGTGGCCTCAAGTATTTGTTGTTGCTCTTGCAAGTTCCTGCTGTTACTTGCATAAGATTGAGATTATGATCTCTATGTCCCAAGCTAATATTGAGAAAGAGCTCACTGATTATTCATTGTTGATGATATAAAACATCAGAAACGTGGCCCTCTCAACTATATCAGGTTCAATAAATTGAGGTTTGTTATAAGTACTTCTTTCCTTTTAATCATATTGTATAACTTCCTTTTTCATAATTTTTTTGGGGGTTTATTATTGCACTAAAGTGTGACGAAGCTTTTACAATGACCAAACATCAAATGAAAGCTCCTTGTTTATGTTTTTAGATGCAGATCTTGCACCACATTACACAAAAACTTGGGCAACATACGCTTACACACACGATGCTCCTACTGATGTTTCAACGATCATGTGGATTCACATCAGAAAGAATATTTATCTACTTGGTTACTTGACTACATGATATTTTAAAGGTACCTTCTTTGGCTTCTTTGTTTTGGGGGTTAAGAAGCCCTTCATTGTATTTTTTTTGGTATTGATGTCAAAGTACAATTAAATGTAGTTCTTATATTATATTTGAAATAATTCTAGCATGATCAAAACTTATAAAATCTTGATTATATTCAAGTATTCTAAATTTATAAGTTAGCCTTCCTGCCTGTATCGAATCAATACATTTTTTAGCTCTTTTCTTCCACATATATGATAAAATTTTATTCAATTTATGTTCTGTTACTTTCAAATTAGAAACTAGTCTGTGAATTCCCTGTTTCTAGCATGAGTTACCCATGAACTTGGTTCTATTAACCTAGCCGAATCAAGAAAGTCCATAATAAGTTTCTTTTCAATTGTTTACTTGGCTTTTGGCCAAATTAGCATAAGCTATCTATTTGCATCATTGCATGGCCTTTATTTGTGTATTTTTTTGAAAGTTAATGGTTTTTATCTGCATTGCTTCTACTGTAATATTATCTTCAAATGCTTGATCCAGATCATATTGATCTTAGTTTACCATCTTACAATACTTTGGTGATCTAATTTGATCATATTTTATGAATAATTGACCGTCATATTTGACGAATAAATAGACAACTTGTTATGCCCCTCATTAGAAATTAATTTTGTATTTGTAATTACCTGAGCTAACGTTATCTTCCTCGCTTCGAAGATAAGTTTCTATTATTATCTTCTTAAAGACAATGAAAGATGACTGTATCTTTTAGACTCAGCCACACAGCTGCATGAACAGTCAAAGACTCGGCCGTCTTCCACAGCACTTCTTTCACACTTTGTCACCTGTGGCCACACAGTTGATTGCCACCACACTATATAAATTAACAAAATATATTTTTATGATATCAAATATATTTTATCTTATGTCAAAAATAAATATAATAATATAAAAATAAGTTTTTTTTTCTATTTTTTTATTTATGAAATATGAATATCGTAGTTGTCGTTTATGTTTTTCCATCTCTTATCTCATATTGGGTTTAGTGCTTTAAAAAAAAGTTGTGCAATGGGAATACACATTTGAAAGACCGGAAGATTACGTAAGCTGTGCAATAATAGAGAGATTGCAAAGGGTTGAGCAGCATAAACTGTGCGGTAATACAGGGAGATGAGTCATTCCATAGAAAAATTATTACGTGCGGATGTCAAATTTGTCTGGATGTTAATTAGGAGCCGTCATATCACCTAATACTGAATACACAGTATGGTGGGTGATATGGTGGCTCCTGATTGATTTTCGGACATGTTCGACATCCGCACGTAATAATATCTCCGTTCCATGACCTTGACCTTTCCTGGGTGTGCCTACCAATTAGCTGAAGCTTATATATTTATTCACTTTCTGGATTGTTTTAAAATACCATAGTAATGATTATAATTAGTAGTTTAGGAGTGAGTCTTAGGTTTTGTTTAGATTAATCATAATTTTTATTTAGGTTTTATTTGGGACGGCTTTCTTATTATTTTTTAAAGCAATTTTTTAGTACAAAAATTAAAAATTTTGTACTAGAAAGCTGTTTTAAGCAGTAAGAAAGCTGTCCTAAACAAAGCCTTAGTCACTATCTTTTTATTTCTTTTAAAAAATATTTGTACTAGAAAATTATTTTTTATAATAATTTAAAAAAAATTATTCTCCACAGTAGTAATTTTATAACCGTCTTTGTAAAAATTTACACTTATCTCAAACAAATCCTTAGTAATTCATGGATAGTTTTTATTAGGTTGTTATTAGTTGCTTGATGAGCTCGCAAAAGTAGAAATTCTATAAATACTTTCTCTTAGGGAATTTGTTAAGTATGTGGAGATGATTTGTTTTTGTAAGTAGAGTTCTATTAAGATATTATTATTATATTATGAAATTATATTGGTATTATTTGGGAAAAAATATAATTTGAGAAAATTATGTATTTGTAATTAGTTTTTGAGATTTTGTTTGTGGGGTTTAAAGAGTTGTTATATTTATGTATTATTTTAATTATAAATTATTGTTATTATTTATTATTATTTCCAAGAAATTTTATAATAAAAAAATTATTTTAATAAGAAGTAAGAAAATTATTTAAAATGAAACCTTAATATAATAGCACTGGTGCTTGACTACTAATAAAAAAAAATTGGTTTGATATTTTGAAGAAGAGGTTTTTTATTTTTCATCACTAAAAGGAGGGAGGTGCTTCACTCTATTCTTACAAGTGAACAAGAGTTTTTTCACCCCCTTGATTTGCTTGATATTGACTTATCAGAGTAGTAATCTTCATTAATCTCCAATCTTGTAAGATGAGCATCATCATATACCTCTCTTAATGTTTGCGGAGCTTTCGATCTTTATGTGGTTTAAGATGTGGATTTCATTGAACCTCATAACTTTGTGTAGTTTTATTTTTATGATTATTCTCATCTTCATTTGATATTGGTTATTTACTATCAACATTTTTTTAGCTCATATTTCAATTGGTATTTGAGATTTAGGTTTCATTTGAGACAATTTTCTTACTGTTTTTTAAAATAAATTTTAGTTAAAAAAATTTTTTGAACTAGAAATTTTTATATTAAAAAGTTGTTTTAGAAAGCTGTCTCAAACGGAGCCTTAGTTAAAGTAGCTTTTGAATTTGAGCATAGAGAATGAGATCAACATTGAAAAAATTTGATGACCAAAATTTTGAGTTAATGAAGAGCACTATCTTTTATAAGAGAAAGTTTCATTAATTATTGAAAGGAATAAACCATCAATTTCTTGATCAAGAGGAGTGGGAGCTAATGGACAAACAAGCAAGGAACTCATTCACTTATTCTTTAACATGGATGTCACATTCAACATCCTCAATGAAATAATCACCACAAACATCATAAATGTGCTTTTTAAAATGTTTGAAAAGCCCAATATCATCAATAAATTGCACTTAGTACACAATAGTGTTATCTTGGATCATTGAGCATATCAACAAGTTCAACTCAATTACATCATAGTAGACTTTTGTGACATTAAATTAAATAATTTGATTTATGTCTTGAGTTTTCTTTCATTGTTATGCAAAGATTTGGATATTATTGCAATAGTAGTCATCAGTTTTTATATATTATCCATGATAAATATTAATGATATTAAAGATCTTATGATTATTGATGATAATAGATAATACAAGAAAAGTATAAGTATATCATCTTATGTGGAGCTAGCTTGAATCTAGAGTGAGATGTAATTGTACTTATCTAATAAATGTATTTTCAAACTACTCTTGCAATGCATGTGATAATATAATTTCTTAAAAAATAAAGATTAAATGTTATAAAATAATTTTTCTTAAATAATAGTTTATTCTTTAATTTATTTTTAGGATTTTTTTTAGGTTTGTTAAAAATTTGATCAACTCAAAGTTAGTTGACCAAATCTTTTTTTTTTTTTGGTTAAAACCTACAAAGGGGTTTACGCGTTCTATAAACAAAAAAATTACAGGTTCGTAAAGTACCAAAAGCTTTCTAAAAATATAATCTTTGAAGTAAAATCTATGAGCTAATGGTTCTATCTATTATAATAGATCGAGAATAATAAAAAGAAACACCAAAAAGGATCCAAAGGAAATCAATCCAGAACACAGATGCAATAGTAACCACACAGCAACAGAGAAGCCATAGCAACCACTGAAATAACATGCAAAAACAAACCAAAAAGAAAACAACACGCAAAAGCAAGAAAAGCCAAGTGCCCACCACGTCACAAAGCCAACACAATTAAAGAGTCCCCACATGACAGCTCACAGAAACAACAACCACAAAGGGGAAAAGCCACTAGAACTGAAGACACCACACCCTTAGAACTCAGGCGCAACAAGAACCACCCAGCAACCAAACCTCTCACAAAACATACCAAAGAGAGGCCCACCCCAGTAAGAACACCAACCTTTAGAAGACACCCAACCAAAATAGCCAGCAAAGAAGAGACGAACCAAACAACGCAACACTATTTTTTAGATTTTCTCTTTCGACGTTTACCAACATGGGAGAAGGCATTAACCACAACACGACTCACGTTCAAGCCATACAAATCATGAAACGAATCAACCTGCTCATCCATGCCCTCCTCACCAACCCCGCAAGGCGACGAAGGTGACCCATCGAACCAGTCAGATTGGTCCACACAAGTTTCCCCCGATCTAGAAACCAAATGAGCTTTCAAAGCATTAGAAGATATGAGAGAAATTGGCACATCAATAAGAGGCTCACACCCAATCGGCCTTACACAGCGAGGGCGACATAGCCAGCTCAACAGAAGGCAAAGGAGATTCGATAGAAAGAACCAAATCACTAAAAAATTCATTCACCACCATGTCAACATCACATAAGCCCTTACCCACCTCATCATTACAAGAGCCAGAGGCAACAACCAAAGGAGCTATCTCGCTAATTGGTGATTGAACCAAATCACTACCACAAGCACCCTCACCACTAGAACAAGCCAATTCCACAAAATGAGAAGAATCTTTATTGCCATCAATGTCCACCACAAGAGAAGGTAAACCATAATCACCCAAAATAGGATTCAAATTATCAAAATTCGCTTGAGCTGGAATAGCAGAAAAAGGCACCACATTAGAGCGCAGAAAATCGGGCCCAACTGACAGCCCCACATCACCAATAACAAGGGCAATAGTTTCATGCAAGGATAATTCAACACACCCAAAACCCTGAGCATTGTTATTCACTTCATGAGGAACGTTCTCACGTGCGAGAGGAGGTTCCAAAGTTTCAACATTTTTCTGTACAGGATTAGCCTTACTCCCCACATTAACAGCGATAGGGTGACTCGTTGGAGCTCTAGTTAAATGAGAGTATAAAATGCGACATTCTAATTTCGAATGACTAGTCTTGCAGTGAGCACAATAAGAGAGAAATTCTTCCATTTACACAAACTGAATATAACCCAAAGTTTCAGAACCAAGCCAAACTTGATCAGGGTAATGCTTGGTAACATCTAACTCTAAAAGAACACGAGCGACTGAGGGTCTAATGCCATTAGAGGTAGCATTATTCGTTCTTAAGGGTTGGCCAAACAGAGACCCCAAACCATGAAGGATAATGGGAGAAAATAGGTGAGGACGGAGATTGGGAAAGGAGGCCCAAATCGGAGTGGTAAGGGATTCCACATTAATGTCAAAATGAGGAGTCCACTTAAACAACTTCATGAAACAAATGCTAAAATAGGAGCGATGGGAGAACACCCTACAATAATCTAAATCATTCATTAACTTAATAAACACATTCTTAGAGTTGAGCAAAGTGATAAAGAACTCTCCAATTAGTTTAAGTTGAAAGAAAAGTTTACGAATAGCATCAAGAGGCGGACGACATCCGGGAAGTTTCCCAACCAATGAAAACTCAAATGGTGCCTCAAGTGCAAGTATCTCTTCATAAGAAATCCATAACGACGGTAAACCATGGGAGAGGAGATTTTAAGGGCAGGAAATTTCGGCAAAGTCGAGATCTCGGACATAACATCCCTAAAAGAGTGCGATTTTGACTTCCCATCCAAAAATCCGGGGTCAATCAAACGGTTAACTGTCATTCAAGTCGAGAAAAGGCTGAAGGAAAAAATTAGAAGAAAAAAACCAGGAAGATTAAGGAGAAACGAAGAAGATTACTTAGATGGAGCAGGCGGACGCAACGCGGAAGAGGAAGCGCAGAGAAAAAAACCCTAATCATTTTTTAACTTTAATTTCAAGGATAGTTGACCAAATATTGAGCTAAGCTAGGTCTAGATTTAGGTTATGTGATTCAAATATTGAGAGATTTTCAAACTTCCAAGTTTAATTTAAAAAGATGAATTAAGAAATAAAATGATTAAAATAAGCTTTAAATTAAAAACTATATTAAGCTTTAATTTATATTTAATAATCATATTAAATTTTTATAATTAGAAAAAAAAAGATTTTTCTTCAAAATGAATTTTTATATAAAATAAGGAAAAAATAAATTCCTTAAAATAAAGCATAGTATATGGACTATATTAGATATATTAAATAGAATAAAAAAAAATCTTTTTTGAAATTGAGCTCTCAACTTATGTTAAATTATAAATAAAACTATAAATAATTGACACTTTAATAAATAATTAGAAATTAATCAATGCTTCCTCCACTTTTAATTATATATAATTAAAAGTTGCAAAATCATTTATATATTAAAAAAATAAAAAATTTATGATCATATGTTAATAATCTTAAAATATGTTAATAAAAAAAATGAATATTTATATAATTGTTGCATCCTGGAGTATTCACGGCGGTAGAGAAATATAAAGTTTAGCGTCTTAGCTTTGTACGAAAATACAGCACACAAACAAATGAAAGAGAGGGTGCAACATTTATAAGAGACACAAATATTTTTACATGAAAAATCCTGAATAGGAAAAAAAATCACAGGGCCTCACCCAGTTTGAATGAATCCACTAGTATTTGTAGTTGATTACAAATGAGGCCCTTCCTTGGGGAGAAGGCATTGGCTTAATGTAACAAATATACATCATACGGAGTGCATTACATGGTGGGAATAGGAAGAATCACTATTGACGTGTTCGTTTGGTCGGAAGGATCATAGTTGGTGGGCGATGGAGGTTGGAAAGACCGTAGTCAGGTGACGGTGGTCGAAAGGACTGTAGTCAGCGGGCGATGGAGGTCGGAAAGACTATTATATGGCGATGGAGGTCGGAGGTACTGTAGTCGGCGGGCAACGGAGGTCAGAAGGACTGTAGTCGGTGGGCGATGGAGGTCAGAAGGACTGTAGTCGCAACGGAGGTTGGAAGGATCGTAGTCGGCGGGCGATAGAGGTTGGAAAGATTGTCTGGCGATGGAGGTCGGAAGGACTGTAGTCGGAGGGCAACGGAGGTTGGAAAAACTGTTGTCTGGTGACGGAGGTCTGAAGGACCTTAATCGGCGAGCGACGGAGGTCGGATGGACCGCCGTCTGGCGACGAAGGTTGGAAGGACCGTACTTGACTGATGATAGAGGTTGGAAGGATCGTTGTCTGGCGACGGAGGTCAGAAGGACCGTAGTCGGCTGGAGACGGAGGGTGGAAAGACCATAGTCGGCAGGCGACGAAGGTCATAAAGACCGTTGTCTGGCAACGGAGGACGAAAGGACCGTAGTCGGCGGACGATGGAGGTTGGAAGGATCATAGTCGGCGGGTGAAAGTCCAAGAATAATCGGTGGCAGGGCAGAAATCAGGCGTCAATTGGTGGCCGGGCAGAAGTTTGGCGGTGGTCGAGAAGGAGTGGTGGCAAGAGAACTCAAGTTTCTCTTATTCCTTCTCCTCCTTTTTCTTCCTTGCTTGGGCCCCTTCTTCCTTGGTTTCCCTTCCATGAGAAATGAGGGGTCTATTTATAGTTTTCTGAGAGTGGCATGACCAGTAAATAGGAGAAAGATTAAGGGTAAATTGGGAGTGGTTTGAAAGGACGGGCAATGTTGAATCTCTTAATTGTGGACCGTTTATTGGGCCTTTGAATATCTCAATGATATCAGAATTCAACGATCTTGGGCTCGTTGGATTCGTCTCGTCGAGCCGCTCGATTCGACTATAAGCATGTCACGTTTGGAAAACGTTTGATAATCAAAATTATGGTTTGAACCTTTAAAATGAGCTTCGAGTCTTTGATTTGGATCTATTTGGGCTCGGATTGAGTCGAATTTAGTGTCATTGGCTTAGTATTTCCAAGACGTTCAGTTCGACTGTAAGTTTGTTGAAATCGGAGTTCAGATGATCTCGGATTTAATTTTTAAAATTTCTAACTTAATTTTGCTTCGAGATTGATGCCCAATCAAGATAATTTTTTGATGATAGATCAATAACACATATTAATAAAAATTTTCAAAAACTTATGTACCATGCACACTCATCTAAAAGAGAAAAAAACGTGGAAAAACCTCAGACATGGAATCTTCATTACATGTTGGATTAAAATAAACGTTATGATTATCCAAATTCTGTTTTTTAAAGTATAGCTATCAATGGATAGACAGATAGCTGATAAAAAAATAAAATAGAATAGGCATAGACAGATAGGTCAATATAGCTTACACGTCTATGCATCCACACCGAGTTGGAAACTCGCAATAGAAAGCAATAGTACATTTGATAATTCTCCTCCCAAAAAGTCATGATTTTGACTTACTGATTCCTTCTCCTCCTCATATATTATTATCTTGCCGACGCTTGACTCCTTTCTTGCGAATGTGTGATTCATTTTGCATTTGGAAGCTTCGTACGTTTTTATCATATTTTTTTGTTCCTTTGAGACCGCTTTTTTATTTTTTATTTTTAATGTTTTTATATAAAACTTTTTATACTTTTATAAAACAGTAAAATACCCATCAAATTTAATTGGATTGGTGGGCGAGCATGATTGGGAACTCCCAACCCATATTTGAATCCCCTCTCATGAGGTGCGACCTCTTAAGCTGGGAGAAAGTAACTGTGGATCCTGCACCTGTAGGAATGGTTGTTGGTAGGCTCGCCGAGGAATTAGTTACGCTGTAAGCTTCTCCTAAGGGGGCTGACTGCGAGGTAGATACCCCTGTTCCTGAAAAAAAAAAGTAAAATAGCTATTCCAAATAAAGCATAAGTTTCATTTAGGGTGAAAAAATTCTTAAAAATAGAAAAAAAAGTCCAAATTCTTAAAAAAAATTATTTTCTATTTCGTATGTATTATTATGTATTTCACAATCCTATTCTATCTACTCTTAAAAAATGGTCTGATTTCGCCCCTCCCTAATAAACAAGAAAGATACTTATTTCTTATTATTTTTTTAATTTTATATTTTGTAATTTTTTTCTAAAAATATTAAAAAAATGAGATCATGATGTCATTATGTGGAGTGTCATATATTTTTCTAGATTGTAATGTCAAGAAAAAGAAGTTACAATCTAGAAAAAAGAGAGTCTTATCTTCTTCTGATATTATTGAAGATAGATTAATTTAGTTCAACAAGAAAAAAAACAAAAAAACAAAGTTCTTAAAAAATTGTTAATAGCAGGAGAAAATGTTAAAAGGCCATGAAGAGGAGAATTAGGACGGTCTTATATATGTAGTGGTGTAAACGAGTTGAGTCAAGTTTAAGTCACCTCTAGCTTGAGTTTGAGTTTAATTAATTAATCGAGTTTGAGCTCGAGCTCGAACTTTATTCTACGAGTTCGAGCTAACCCGTTTATTATGAAAGAAAGAAAATGCTTATGATATAAATAATTATTATAGTAAAATGATAAATATCTGAGAAATTAAAAGAAAATTAAATAATAAAGAATCACTTAGTGTAAAAAAATGAGACAAAATTTTTAAATATTTTTAACTTTTTACTTAAAAATCCTAAATACTAATAATTTTTAAGTGCATTCAATATTCATTATTTTTAAAAAAGTTGCTCGTGAACTAACGAGTCGAGTCATGGCTTGCTTGAGTTTAGCTCGTTAGTTGGCGGGGGGGGGGGGGGGGGGGGGGGGCGGGGGTCCATCTCTCTTCTATCTCTCTCTCTCTCTCCCTCTCTCCCATAAGGGTGAGATGATTTTAAATCTTTTTTATTTATTTTCCACTCTCTCTTGTGAGGTTAGCTATTTTTTTGCTGATTTTTATTAAAGCATCTGAAAATTTTGTTTTGCTATGTCACATTATTTATCTCTCTCTTCGTCGATGAGAGGAAGATCATCTTAAACCTTTTTTTTCATTTATATTTCTCTCTTTATTTATATGTTTTCTCCATTTTAATCATTTATCTTCACATTATTATTTTTTTAAAATTAAAATTTCATCAATTTTTTAATTATTTTAAAATCTCAAAATTTTCTTTTATAGGAAATTTATGTAATTAAAGCCAACAAATTACACTAGAGAAAAATTACAATATTTAAATTTAAATCACATAGCTTAAAATATGCTAATTATAATTTTTTATATATTTTTATATTAATAAGATGTAGCTTTTTTATATATTTATTGTTCGTTATAAAATATTTTTTAATTATTTTTTTATTTAAATTACATATGAAAAACTTAAATTAGATATTTAAAAAAAATTAAAACCCTAATGTCAATTTCAAGCTCAAATGAAAAAGCTTGAGGATATTTTTTAAATTAGAAATTTATGACCCTTAAGATAAATAATCCTGACTCCGTCACTACTTCCCGAGCTATTTATTAAGTCAAGTTCCAGCAAATTCACGGGTCTCTGCTTAACACACCCCTAATCTCATGAGATAATATTATCATTATATTTTTTTCTGCACTAAAATCTTTTAACACTGTAAGTTCATTATAATATTTTTATAAACCTACACGTGCAAATAAAATACTGGATTTAAGAAAATCAGATCGCATATGCAATAATTAAAATTAAACAGGAATATGAAATTTTATAACATAATGTGCGAAATTCATTGTTTTTAGAATAATTTTATAGAAGTCCGAAGTACATCGATCTAGGGGTATAAATTATTTTTATATATTTACCAGTCCCGTATTATCTAAAATAGTTTAAATTATTTTATAAAATGATTTAAATAAGATGAGTGAATTTTATTGGATCTAATTTTGTCCATAGGTGATACCAACAGGCGAGCTCTAGAGATATGTCAGAGAAACTATGTAAGAAGGGAGAAAAAGAGAGGGGATCGAAAGCCCTATATGAAATAACCCACAAGCTCAAATATCTATAGTACAAGTGTCAAAAGATGCCAAAAGTCCTACGATATTCATCTTCACCATTTATTCATAGTAATCAGAGGGCAACAAAAAATACCACCAATGAAGAAATAAGAAATACATAATATAATGATTCTTAGTAGAGATTGCCTTATGGTGTCTGTCATTTCCAGACCACTGTAAAGGATGATTGCTTCTATTAATCCTGTTTCTCTGTCTTAGGGTGATTTCTATAGTGCCTAGTGCGAGTTAGTGTGAGGGAGTTTGCTAGTGAGTGTTGAGCCAAGAGGTTTGTAGCTAACTAACGTTCTGAGATTGTTGTCGACCTACAGTGGAGCACCGAGTTGTCTAGGAGTAGGAGGCGTGTGTTTAGGTTATTGCAAGGGATGATGGGCTTCATGGTCTGCTAACTTTGATGAGTGAGCTAAAATCGTCTTATATGTATGCTTTCCTGTAGGCCGAGGTGATTAGCATGGTTGGCTCCATTACAAATAGCGACTAGTGGCGGCTCTTTGATGGAGGGCGAGTGACAAATCGAGTAGTCCATGCACGAGGACCCTTGCCAGTCCTTGTGAGAGGCAACTCCCTCTGGTTCCGCTATCAGGTTGGATCTTCATGATCCTCAAGCGAGTTCCCTTGTGGACCCATAAGGTATGAGTCCACCTACTATGACCCAATGACTATCTTTTAAAAGTATTAAAAGAATAAAATAGTTTTTTTTAATTCAAGGTGAAAAAATAAAAAAAAAGAAAAAACCAAATCTCACCTACGGTTTCATTTAGAATGATTTTTTGCCACTATTTTTTTATTATTTTTATTAAATTTTTATGCTAAAAAAGTTATTTTAAAATCATGAAGAAATTCGTCTCAAGCGAAGCCTAGTCAAAGAGATGCATGCTCTCTGCTTGAAGACGCAACTAATGTAAGCTTCAGATGTCATCCGTTACGTAATCCGACGGTTTAAAAAACCGGATTAATCTCTGAGAAAATAATGCGTTATGATGCGCTGAATACAAGAACATTAAAAATATAAAATATCGTCGTGTAATAATAATAATAATAATAATAATAAATATTAAATAAATATGAATTATTTTATATAATTGATATATCGCCAAAAAATCATCTTGATCTGACACGAATCTCGAGGAAAACTCAAGTTGGAAACTTCAAAAATTAATTCGGAGACCATTTAAACTCCGATTTCAGCAAGCTTATAGTCGAACTGAGCGTCTCGGAAATACGAATCCAACAACACCAAATTCGACTCAATCCGAGCCTAAACGAGTTCAAATCAAGTACCCGAAGTGCTGTTGGAAGCATCGAACAGCAATTTGAGTTACCAAACGGTCTCCGATTTTGGCGAGCTTATAGTCGAATCGAGCGGCTCAACGAGACGAATCCAACGAGCCCAAGATCGCAGAATTCTGATATCATTAAGACCTTCAAATCCTCGATAAACGGTTCATGATCAAGGGATTCAATATCAACCGTTCATTCGGATCACTCCCTATTTGCCCCTGATCCCTCACATATTTACGGGCTATGCCACTCCAGAAAAACTATAAATAGCCCCTCATTTCTCTTAAGAGGGGACCCAAGCCAAGAAGAGAAGAAGAAAAGGAAGAGAAGAGAAGCCTAGGAGGGAATAACTCCTCCTCGACCACCGCCGGAACACCGCCGGAACACCGCCGGAACACCACCGAAGCACCACCAGGCGCCCGAGGGACGCCGGAGCTCTGCCCGACACGGGAGCAACGTCGGAATTCTGCCCGATGCCGGAATTCTACCCGACGCCCGAGTGACGCCGGACTTCTTTCCAAGTGACGTCGGAATTCTACCCGACGCCCGAGTGACGCCGGAATTCTGCCGGACACTCAAGTGACGTCGGAACTCTGCTTGTCCTTGTAACTGATACTCATTGTAATCTGATCGTCCTGAATTTAAAGGATGAATCAGCCTCGTGTACTTCAAACAACACTAGTGGAACTCTTTCAACTGGGCGTGGCCCTGTGGTTTTTTCCCTTTCTAGGGTTTTCCACGTAAAAATCCTGGTGTTACTATTTCGATTCTGTTTGTGTGCTGGATATACATACAACGCTGAGACGGAAAATTAAAATCTATCGCCACGTATATTTGAGTCCGCAACAGTTTGGCGCCGTCTGTGGGAATCTCATCCCACAACTTCAAGTATTGCTACGATGGTCAACAGGCGCAGCAGTCACATCATTGGAGCTTCTCGCTCCAACTCCCACCAGTCCAGAAATCAGTCTATAAATCATAGATACCCGGTATCTACCTCTTTCTACCCCGGGGGGCAAAACGCACCTGGAGAAGGGACCTCGGGACCCTCCTTAGAAGAGAGAATTCAAAATATAGAAGAATCTCAAAACGAGATCCTACAACTCCTGCGAGAGACTCGACAACCGACCCTAGCACCTCAGGAGGAGGTTCTTCTCCCTCGAGATCCACCACGTGTTGAAGCTGTTCAAATCGAACATATTCAAGCTGAGATTCCTCTTTCTCCACCCAGGAGGCGTTCGCAGTCACATCAAGATAAAGAACTGGCTGATACAGCAAGTTCTACCCATCCTCCGCACACAGGTCGGCAATCTCTCCTTCCTCAAGACCTCCCTGAGAAGCTAGCCCAACATCACATTGCTGAGCTCCCTCGTAATACCCTACGCCACGAACTGCGACGATTGGTTCGAGAGGAGTTTCCTACAGGAGGCGTAAGGCAACCTCTTCATCAGTGGGACTTCCAGGAGTCGTCACCCCTGACGGAAGCCATTCTTCAACACCCTATTTCGGATGGCTTTAAGCTACCAAGCATCGAGTCCTACGATGGGACATCCGACCCGTACGAGCACATCGACCATTACAGGACCATTATGCATATTCAACAAGCCTCAGACGCACTCCTTTGCCAGGTTTTCCCTGCCACTCTTAAAGGACAAGCTCGAACATGGTTCTATTCACTCCCAGCCGGAACGATCCCCACATTCGTCAAATTGGCCAAAGTATTTGTCGAACAGTTCGTAGCCAACCGAAGAATTACTAAGGATTCTTCTCATCTCTCTGGGATCCGTTAGAACGAGGGAGAAATATTAAAAGAATATTTTCAACGGTTTTCCACCGAGGCTCGACAGATTCCGGGAGTGGACCCAGAACTGCTCCGAGGGGTCTTCCTTGGAGGCCTTTGTCCTGGTCCTTTTTATTCGGCACTTATGCGGGACACAGTTCATTCATATGCTGACCTGATCTATCGTGTAGAAGCTCAGATTTTCGCTGATGAAGCCATTAATGCTCATAGAAAGTAATTTGAGCAAACAACTGGAAAGCGTAAGAACGCCCCTACAATAGAGGAGTCATTTTCGCAATGAAAGAAAAATTCATCTCCTAGACCCCCAGTACCACAACGCGAGTTCCGACATGAAAAAGAGTATACGCCTCTCAATGCAACTCGAATCAACATACTAATGGCCATTCGAGATAAAGAAAATATCAATTGGCCTAATTCTTTGAAGCCAAATGTTGGGAACCAGGAGCAATATTGCTATTTCCACCGTAGTCGTGGACACACTACTGAAGCCTGCAAGCAACTCAAGGATGAGATCGAGAGGTTGATCCAACAAGGATATCTTCGACAATTCATCCAAAACTCACCTGCTCGAGATGAAGCTGGTCCAACTGGGGGGCAAAATCAACAACAACAAAGACAACAGTTGAATAATATTCAAATGGTTGGCGAGATTGAATGACCATGCACTTTGTGTAGTTATATTAGTAATACTACTTGTTATGTGTCATCGTGTATCTCTTCTATGATAAGTAGGATGTCACTCTAATGTCCTTAGTATTTCTACCAAGTCAAATGATGTGGTTGTCCATATATGTATCTCTTCTGTTGTACAAGGGAATTATTGTATTGTCTTACAGTAATATAATGTGTTGTTCGTCCAGTTTTGATATTGTCACTTTCTTTAAAAAGAATGCAACTGACAGTGAAAAACTACTGACAAATATAGTCTTTTTATCTATGATCTGAGAAATACACAGTCTTTATTGCATCTCAATCATTGGAAGATCGATCCCAGGGGGATTCGATCCGACCTCTTCCATATAGGTTAACGTCATCGAGCAGGGCTCTGACATGCAACCTTGGATAGGTCTCACATCCTTGGTGGATTCTCTCAACCTCTTCCATATAGGTTAACGTCGTCGAGCAAAGGCTCCGACATACAACCTCAGATAGGTCTCACATCCTTGGTGGATTCTCTCGACCTCTTCCATACAGGTTAACGTCGTCGAGCAAGGGCTCTGACATGCAACCTCGGATAGGTCTCACATCCTTGGTGGATTCTCTCGACCTCTTCCATACAGGTTAACGTCGTCGAGCAAAGGCTCTGAGATACAACCTCGGATAGGTCTCACATCCTTGGTGGATTCTCTCGACCTCTTCCATACAGGTTAACGTCGTCGAGCAAAGGCTCCGACATATAACCTTGGATAGGTCTCACATCCTTGGTGGATTCTCTCGACCTCTTCCATACAGGTTAGCGTCGTCGAGCAAAGGCTCCGACATACTACCTCGGATAGGTCATATATTCTTGATGGATTCTCTGGACATCTCCTACAGAGATTCTTGGCGGGCAAAAAATCTTCGAAAAAGCATGTTACACAATATATTAACTCATGTTTCAAAGATGCAAAAGTGAGTTTTCAACTTCATATAAATATTATTGAAGTCATATTACGAAAGATTGTACATCTAGGCCACCTTTGCAAGAATGTAAAAGCAAAAGATACACTGGTGACATTCATACAAGCTAGTATCATCAAGCAACAAGCAACTTTAACACAGTCAAATGTCCTTGGTGGATTTAAGTAACTTCTCCCTTACTGCACGCAAGCATCTCCTACAACTGCTCCTTCACAGAAAGGACATAACTGAATCATCATCAGACCTCCACTCAGTTGACAGTGTTAGTGTATTGCTAGAATGTTGGCATGTCACACTACTTCGGCCCCTTGATTCAGTAATATCTGATGTTGGCACACTTTAGTATGGATGAATATTGCCTTAACACAATGTTACTGGACGCCCGCCATGATCTGCCTGTCGCCAGACCCTCGTCGAATTTCTACCCAACGTTGTATTTCTGCCAGTTGCGTGACTTGCCTCGGATATCTACACGACGTTGTACTTATGCCCGTCGAGGGACTTTCATCGGACTTCTGCCCGACGATGAGCTTCTTCCCGTTGCTGGGTCTCTGCCCGTCGCCGGACTTTCGTTGGAATTTTGCCTAATATTTTCGTCGGACTTCTGCCCGACACCGTACTTCCACTCGACGCAGGACTTCTGTCAGTCGTGGGACTTTCGTCGCACTTCTACCCGACGTCGGACTTCTGCCCGTCGTCGGACTTCAACCCGACGCCGTAATTCTTCCCGACGTCGGACTTCTGCCCATCGCCGGATGTTTGTTGGGCTTCTACCCGACACCAAATTTCTACCCGTCGTGGGACTTCTGCCCGCTGACGGATTTTCGTCGGAGTTATACCCGACGCCGTAATTCTTCCCGACGTCGGACTTCTGCCCATCGCCGGATGTTTGTTGGGCTTCTACTCGACACCGAATTTCTACCCATCATAGGACTTCTTCCCGCCGACGAATTTTCGTCGGAGTTCTACCCGACGCCGTACTTCTTCCCGACGCCTGACTTCCGACCATCTTTAGACTCCCTCCGACTAACATCTCACCTCCACATGAAGGAATGAAAAAGAAAAGAAATTTCTAACTCCTGTACAAAAGGAGGGGCGTTGTCTCAAGTAGGGAAAATCACCTACTGAATAACAACGGAATGCCTCAACTGTCAGAAAGCCAGAATGAGAGAAAAAAGAGGGAAAACCGCTAACTTCTGTGCAAAGGGAGGGGCGCCGAGTCAAGTAGGGAAAGTCACCTACTCAAAAACGGCGGAAAGCCTCAAAATGCCAAAAGCCAGAGGGAGAAAGGAAGAAGGGGCGAGTTTCTCCTAGGCCCTGGGGGTCTATTTATATTATTTTTGAGGGGGGGAGGATTCCAAAATTTTATTAAATTTCCTGAATTTTTTCAAATTTTTCAGATTTTTTTCGGAATTTTTTTGGCCCCACCACTTTAGAAAAAAAAAATTTATTTTTTTTTTAAAAAAAAGGGGTAACCGCGCGGTTCCGCGCGGACGCGCCTGTTTGCTCGGGCGCCGCCGCAGGCGGCGGCTGCAGGCGGCGGCCGGCCGGCCGGCCGGCCGGTTCGGCCGCCTACGCGTTCCCGGGCTCCGATTTCGGGCCCGGACGGTCCAAATTCGACGTTTTTGGGGTCCCCGGACACGTTTTTCGACGTTTCGGACTCAATTTTGACACTTTTAGAGCTCAACGGGGCCTCTATGATTGGGTTCGAGCAAACATTTAATTTTTGAAACGCAATTTTTTGCGATTCGGCCAATGTAAAATACCGTAACAAGTATTTTCGGACTCGTGGAGCTTCGACATCCGAAAATAGGGGGGCAACTGATATATCGCCAAAAAATCATCTTGATCGGGCACGAATCTCGAGGAAAAACTCAAGTTGGAAACTTCAAAAATTAATTCGGAGACCATTTAAAACTCCGATTTTAGCAAGCTTATAGTCGAACTGAGCGTCTCGGAAATACGAATCCAACAACACCAAATTTGACTCAATCCGAGCCTAAACGAGTCCAAATCAAGTACCCGAAGTGCTGTTGGAAGCATCGAACAGCAATTTGAGTTACCAAACGGTCTCCGATTTTGGCGAGCTTATAGTCGAATCGAGCGGCTCGACGAGATGAATCCAACGAGCCCAAGATCGCAGAATTCTGATATCATTAAGACCTTCAAATCCTCGATAAACGGTTCATGATCAAGGGATTCAATATCAACCGTTCATTCGGATCACTCCCTATTTGCCCCTGATCCCTCACATATTTACGGGCTATGCCACTCCAGAAAAACTATAAATAGCCCCTCATTTCTCTTAAGAGGGGACCCAAGCCAAGAAGAGAAGAAGAGAAGGAAGAGAGAGAAGCCTAGGAGGGAATAACTCCTCCTCGACCACCGCCGGAACACCGCCGGAACACCACCGAAGCACCACCAGGCGCCCGAGGGACGCCGGAGCTCTGCCCGACACGGGAGCAACGTCGGAATTCTGCCCGACACCGGAATTTTACCCGACGCCCGAGTGACGCCGGACTTCTTTCCAAGTGACTCCGGAATTCTGCCGGACACTCAAGTGACGTCGGAACTCTGCTTGTCCTTGTAACTGATACTCATTGTAATCTGATCGTCCTGAATTTAAAGGACGAATCAGCCTCGTGTACTTCAAACAACACTAGTGGAACTCTTTCAACTAGGCGTGGCCCCGTGGTTTTTTCCCTTTCCAGGATTTTCCACGTAAAAATCCTGGTGTTACTATTTCGATTCTGATTGTGTGCTGGATATACGTACAACGCTGAGACGGAAAATTAAAATCTATCGCCGCGTATATTTGAGTCCGCAACAATAATAATAAAATTTTTCCATATCTCATAAAATAAAAAATATATTTAAATTTATTAAATACCTCAAATTTAATTAAAAAATAAATAATCATATCATACTATATATTCCTTTAGCATGTAAAAACTAGAGTAAAAAAGAAAAATAAAATTAATAATAAGTAGCTATTAAATTATTTATGCAATAAAATTATAATAAAAAAGAATAGATAGCTTAACTTTAAGTTATTTATGTAATAATTTTAAAATATTATTATTTATGATATATATGTCAGAGGCATGACAGAGTAAATATATCAATGTAAAACAACACAATCCATCATTTTTTTTTCTCCCAAAATTTCGGTTCAATATTTGTAATTATTCTAAGGTTATTAAGGCTGCAATATTTATTTATTTGGAATGAGGGTATCTAATTGTTGTCACCTTCTTAGGAGGTGCATGACGGCAACCAATCCCACATGTGCAGGACCCGTAGTTATTTTCTTCCCATTTAAGAGTCGAACTGCATTAAAAGGAATTCGAACATTGGATGACGGATTTCCAATTATGCTCGCCCACCAACCCAGATGTGATGCAATATCTTTCACTCTGATATTTTTATTAGAATATTTCATAGAAATACGGATAAGATATAAAGAGAATTTCTAAACTAGTGATGCATATGATTCATGCTACTATTTTTTTAAATTAGATTGCGATGGTCAAATTCACTTTTTTATTCACCTTCATTTAAGGCTAATTTTTGTTGAAGATTAGTGAGTGCACGTGATTAAGAACACGTAGTTCACGTATTTTGTTTAATAAAGTAGAATTAAAAGTGAGTTTTTATTTTTAAAATTCTTTTACATAGAGATGGAAATTAATTTTCAATTATTATTATTTCAAAGTTGCATTCGATTATAATTATAAAGTTAATAGAGGTGAATATAAATAAAATTCACTGCATTTAAGATAAGTATAATTAAACTGGCCATAATTTTTTTTTTTCCAACAAGATAACATTTATTCCATAGATGAAATGAGAGTACAAATATAGACTAGACGAGGCCACAACAAGACATTACAAAATTAAAAATATCACAAAAAGCGACAAATTAAAATTCCAAAAACAAAAAGAGTGAAAATACGGCCCTAAGTCATTCGGACTCAGAAACGCCACCTAGTTGTCAAGCTTGGGCCATTTATTGGAGGCAAAGAGACCAGCAGCAAGAAAAACCAAACAACCACCAAAGACCAAAAAGAAGAATCAACCCCCAAGGTTGCCAACAAGCCATGACCATCCAAGGAAGCGAGCAGGAACCTGCCTCATTGTACGATTGAAGAAGAAATTAGGGCTTTGTTGGGACAGTTTTTTTTATTGCTTTCAAAAGCAACTTTTCAGTACAAAAAATTCATAATCTTGAAAATTTTTAACTAAAAAACTGCTTTAGAAAATAGTAAGAAAGTTATCTCAAATGAAGACTAGATCAAATGTAACATACGCGTGTATATAAAAGAAATTTCTTACTTTCAAATAAACCAAATAGTCAGATTTTATAACAAGTTTGTCCACCTTTATAGCTCCCACTCTTACAGTAAAATATAGTTCTTTTTTTCAGCACATTTTTTATCCTCTATTAACAAATTTGCATTCTAAAATTTAAAATGGCTCGTTAAAAGTTATATGAAATTAAGCTATTTCTTTATTAACAATTATATTTATCTATTTTAAATCTTAATCATTCAAAAATATTTATGGAGGTTAAAAAGTATGTAAGGAGTGAGTAAATTTATATTCGAGAGTAGTTATTATCATAAATGATCTTGATCAAACTACTAGTTCGATCTCTAACGTGCCTTGTATACTTGAGAAATTCTACTATAAAATTTTAAGAGAATCTCATCATATAAATGATTAAGTAGCACCAACAAGAATCTTTTTAAAAAATGCATCTCAAAGGTCCATTTTGAGAGTGCCTCTCAAGAATGTCTCTTGAGAACCATTCTCAAAATGGCTTTTGATACATTTTTATTGAAGTTTGTTAGTAGTCTCAATAGATTAACCTCATCCAATGATTCTCCCAAGTCATACATTTTCTCAAGTTCGCCTCCCACTTAATTTTTTTAACAATATTTATTGAATAGTCGACAAATACTGCTAATTTTACCATATAATGAACTCTTGCATTTATTATAGAATTCCTTTGACAAAATGTGCTCAAGAACTTTTATCAAGTAGTAATTAATAAAGTAAGGAATGCTTACCTTCGCTATTTTACCTTCCCAAATTTATTTATTATGTATTTTCTCAACTTTACCCGATAATGTTTGAGCCAAAAATTTCTAGCATGCTCAATCATGTAGTCACATCATACACCTTGTCTGAAGCTCTAGATTTAACACTCCTTCATGCACCAACATACATAAAGCCCATTGCTTCTTCATTATGGTGCCAAATATTTTTTACACACAACTTTTTTCACCCAACATCTTCAAAGCTTTGTTTTAGGTCGGTGACTTCATTGACAACTCTTTCAAAGTTGATTAAGATCCTCCACTGTATCTTTTACACTCATAAGAATTCCCAACTTTCATCTTTATCCTTCTTTTTTTTCTTCTTCCGCTCGATTTCATTACTTTATTATATATTTTAATATCAAACAAAACTTATCCATATTTTATCCATTTTTATTTTTTCTCCTTTTGACATTCTTGAGAAAGCTCCAAAGCCATCCTTATTATTCTAGGTTGGTGACTTTCTTTTGTTCTCTTATTCAAACACACGAACACATGTGCTTTCTCTTTACTGTCTCCGAGAAATAAGTTTTCATCATTCATTTTTCTTGGCATTGTCAAGAAAGATTATTACTATTTATACTGAAAAAAATTTACAATGAGAGATAATATACAACATACCAACAACCCAGATGAGTCTCATAACCTAGGTTCCATTATAGTTGATATTCTATTGATAATATTTTTTTGTTATCTAGGGCCAATTTGAGTCTCATATGTATAGCCTTTGTGAACAAATCAACCAACTCACTAAAGATATGCAAACCTCCTTCATCCATGATGCTTATTGTCTTGCCTCCATAGGGGAAGGGAATATGAATCCATGATATTTCCAGATCCTCCACTTAAATTGCCACTTATTCTTAAAGTAGTTGTTTTTCTTTGAAGATCCTTAAAGAAATTATCCTGATCAAAGCTCCCCAACTAGATACATAAATGTTTACTATTGATCCCTATGACTATATGGATGCTTTGAGAATGTTATTTTTATTTATAAGAACTCTAAGTCGTCAAGTGATGCCTCTTTACCTTTGTGTTTAAAGATGTCACCCAAAAATAATTCAACTCTCTTTTTACCAGCAACATTCACTCATTTATGTAATAATAATATTATTTTTTTGTTCTAGTTCTATGCCTCTAAGAGGCTTTCAAAATCTCTTAATCATTTTTTTTTTTGCATTAAGTGGAAGCCTAAGTTGTTGTCAGGTTCAGTTGATCCACCTAGGATGCTATTGATGGTGAAAAGTTTGTCAATAAGGCTATCTTTATTATGAGGTAATATCCTAAAAATTTCTAGTTCTTTGCTAACAAAAGTTATCTTACAACCATGGAGGCATTCTTCAAAAAGCTGCCAAGTTTGTAAATATTGAAGAGTGTACTAGAGAAGCCAACATACCAATAAATCCCATTTCATATCCTCTTGACAAAAAAGAAGACCTTTAGAAAGCCATAGATGGCCTGGCTTGACTCATGATAATAAAAATTGCAATAAATTTAACTTCTCCAAATGGGATAAATTTTATTTGAAATGTTATCCTTGTAAACAACTAAAGAAACCTTGGTTTGCCACTCCTAGTAAGTCCTAAGAAGCTCTCATGTCTCCTTCTAACTAATCATTGGTGGTAATATTAATCTCCACCTAGAAGAGAGATTCTTTTTTGTTGCAAGCTTTGCTTTAAAAGGGCATTGAAGAATGGGACATGACTATTTCATCTATACCATATTGACAACATCCATGATTTTAAAGATTATATAGTCTTAAAGGTTCTCCTTGAGGAGATGATTAATGAAGATCATCTAATAGATTTCTTAGTACATCATTGAGAAGATAAGTAACTTATTGAAGAACAATAAATAACAACTTGTTTCCACATGAAAGAAAATTATCCAAATTATCAGAACCATTCAAGCTACAATGGGGGAACTGGTCTTAAAGCTATCTTATTAGTAAAGATGAATAGATTAATCGAGTTTAAAATACATGCTTCTTTTTATCCTATGCTCATATTATTATTTTTTTTATGATGACCTTCTTCCTTATTGTAATTTTATGTTAATGTTGTTGTCATCTCTATTGTCTTTGACCATTTCGAAATCTTGTGCTTTCTTATTGACATCAAAAGTTTAGAAACTTTCATTTTTTTAGTTGGCTAATAAAATGGGACTCTCTGCTAAGAATTTTTATATGTTCGAAGATTCTCTTATTAGGTTCTCTAGAGAAACCTTTTTAAATTAGAGGTTATGACCCTTGAAATTTTTTGGGGGAACTAAGAGACCGATGAAGTTAGACAATTAATTTTCTTATTATTCATGTACAATCTTTCTATTATTGTTATTTTGGAAGGCCTATCTTAAATTCTTTTCGAGATGTGATATCTATCAAACACCTTGTTTGATATTTTATTCCCCTTATAATATGGTCTCTATGTATAATGACCTCCTCTATTCCGGAGGTGCTACATAATTGTTATCAAGGAAACCACCCTTGCTATTCCTTTCATCCTTATTGTTGAGAATCGATAAGATTAAAATTCTAAGGATTATAAAAAGTTTCCATCTTAAAAGAAAAACCAATCAAGAAAATGCTCCATGTAAGCATATCTTTATTAATGTACATTTTGCTCTCATCTTATTTCTCTTATACAACATAATTTGGGTGTTTTTACTTTGAGACTCACTTAGATGTTACGAATTGATCTTATGATCACTGCTCGTTACCTCATTGTAGGTAAAATAATGCTTGCCATCAAGACTAATAAGAGAAATTTTTTTGAAGTTATAAAGAAGCTACAATCAAAGTAGAACTTGATAAGTTGCTGAAGTTCAAATTATCCAAGAAGTCCACTGCCTAGATTGCATTTTTAATATTACGATTATCAAGAAGGAAAATGAAGCAGCATGCTAAAAAAAGCATGAAAAGCCACCAAATCAAGATGCAACATGCTAAAAAAAGCATGAAAAGCCTAATTATTAATAAAAACACTTCTTTTACAAATTCATGCATGCCCTTGGGCTGAAGAATGACGACGCTGCCTACTAAAGACTCCTGGATACATAAATTAACAATAGTAAGGTGAGAATAAGAAGTTATATTGATGGAATAATTGTTAAATGTTGAAGATAGGAGGATCACTTTGTTGATCTAGGAAAGATGTTTCACTCTCTTCTTGAATATAATATGAAGCATAATTCCTTCAAGCACTTATCTTGATGATGTTATAACTGCTGCTTAGGCGACATAGGACTACATGGCACCCCTAGGATTAGAATGTAGTTCAACCTATTTTGACTCGTCTGAAAAGTCAATCCACTGAATTTCTACTTTTAAACCCTTATGTATATGTTTGGAAGTGTGTGTGTGCATATCAAAATTTAGATGTATATTAAGTGAGTCCTAGGGGTTTGTTTACATGTTTAGAAATATGAAAATTTTCTCCTAGAACACCGCTGCGCTAGGGTTGACGACACTGCGGTGTTGCACTACAGGAAAAACGTCATTTTCCGGCGGTTATTTTCGTCGGAAAAATGGTTAAAATCCGTCGAAAATTAGCATTTCCGGTGGAAATTATTCCGACGGTAAAACGGGCATCGGAAAAGCCCTTCCGACGTTAAATAATATGCCGGAAATATTTCCGACGAATAATTCCACTGAAAAATATTTCCGATAGATTATTTTTGCGTCGAACAAAATAAAAAATTTTAACCCTGTTATAACCTAAGCCCGCATGCCCCACCTCAGCCCGCCACCCTCAAGCTAACCCGACCAACCCGCCCAAGCTAGTTCAGTGCGTCCTAGCCCGCCTGGGGCCTGCCAACCCGACAGGCCAGCCCAGCAAGGGCGCCACGCGAGCACCTACGGTGGGGTTTGTTTACATGTTTAGAAATATGAAAATTTTCTCCTAGAACACCGCTGCGCTAGGGTTGACGACACTGCGGTGTTGCACTACAGGAAAAACGTCATTTTCCGGCGGTTATTTTCGTCAGAAAAATGGCCAAAATCCGTCGAAAATTAGCATTTCTGACAGATTTCCGGTAGAAATTATTCCGACGGTAAAACGAGCATCGGAAAAGCCCTTCCGACGTTAAATAATATGCCGAAAATATTTCCGGCGAATAATTCAACTGAAAAATATTTCCGATAGATTATTTTTGCGTCGAAGAAAATAAAAAATTTTAACCCTGTTTTAACCTAAGCCCACACGCCCCACCTCAGCCCGCCACCCTCAAGCTAAGCCGACCAACCCGCCCAAGCTAGTTCACTGCGTCCTAGCCCGCCTGGGGCCTGCCAACCCGACAGGCCAGCCCAGCAAGGGCGCCAATTTGGTGTCACTAAGTAATCTAAAATCAAAATAATATTTGTATTGAAATTAAAACTAATTAATTATAACGTAATTATTAAAAAATATTATTATATTATAACGTAATTTTAAAAATATATTATTATATTATAACATAAATAATTTAATTTGATAATAAGTTACTAAATTATTTAACTTAATTTAACAAAATAAATAATTATAAATATTTATTATAGTAAATTTTTTAAACATATTAAATTTTCATCGGAAATCCGCTGAAAATTCCGTCGAAATTAAATCCGTCGGAAAGGATTGAGGAAGTTCTATTCTGGTGCTAAATATACATTATGGTGCCAAGGCATACTTTGGTGCAATATGTATACTATATTCTGTTGCTAGACATTGGGAGCTATAAGGGTCATAATTTTCTAAATTCTGTTTGTTTAGAGTCATAAGGGTTAGAATTCTTCTAATTATATATGTTGGGAGTCATAAGGGTCAGAATTATCTGAATTCTTTTTGATGGGAGGCATGGGGAAAAATTTCTTTGAATTATTTTTGATATGAAGGACTTATTTATTTATTTTTCAGTACTGTTATTTAATTTTTTATAATTATAATTATTATTCTACTCAGCATAATAATTTATTATATTATTTTTAGCACTCATTTAAATGCTTAATAGTAAACTCATTTGAAAATTTAGATTGGTAAATGTGGCTTGTTGAGCTAAGTTAGTTCACAATTGTTTTGCCTTCTATTTTCTGAGTATGGGAAGGGAAAATAGTCTATTGAGTTGTAGCTTCACGATTTGATCTAAGTCTGTATATGCACTTCTTTTTGGAAATTTTCTTACATTCATGGCTAATCATTTAATCTGCTTTATTTTGTGTTCTGGTATGTAGTCTTGTACTGTAATATAATTATTGTATGTGCATTTGATGATAAATGAAATACATTTTTTGAATGAGTTTATTTTCTATACACTGAAAAATTATTATCCGCTCTATAGTTCGTTGTTTGTTTTAATATTAAAATTGGATGAAAAATCTGAATACTTTTCAAAACTTAGATCCTAGGCTCAACCTATTGCAAAACAACACGATAGGACTTGACCTGTCTGTGAGTCTTATTGGATTGTATTGTGATATAATATTGGTTAAAAAAAAAATTTGTTTAACCCCAAGATGATCAAAGCCATCCTAGAGATGCCCTTTAAATAGTTATTCGAGAAGTTTGTAATGTCATGAGAAAAAATTGTCAATCTTAGTTTCTTTATCTATTACTCAAGTGAGAATCATGTATGGGGATTTTAGAATCCTCAAAAGTTAAATCAATTTATCTGGAATGAAGGTTATGAGAAGTCTTTCCAAAAACCTAAAACTTATATCACCTCCAAGCTCATCCAAGAAAAACCCATGAGATGGTGAAGATTGCTCCTCTACTTAGGATTAAATACTATCACTATCGCGTTGGTGCTTGTTTGAGAAAAAACCATCAACAATATGTTGTGTTCTAATTTATTTGAACTCTTGTCAGAGTTGTAATGAACTATCCCAACATTGATAAGTTTGGTCTTGCCTTAATCACCATCTACAATTGACTATGGCTTCATTTGGGGCGGCTTTTTTAATGCTTTTTAAAGCAGCTTTTAGTATAAAAATAAATAAATAAAAGTTTCTTTAAGAAACTGTAAAAAAGCCGTTCTAAACGAAGCCTAAAAGAATACCTTCAATAAAATAAAATTTAAGTTGTTATTAATGCTCCTCTCTCATAAGGCTTATAGAATCTAAAAGTGTCGAGGAGAGTTATGAAGTGATTTAATGTGCAATCTTGAGGACTAGTCCAATGCATATCACAATCTTAACTCATTGTAAGTTATGATAACAATTTCTTCATATTTATAATAATAAATAATGTCGGGTGAACATCAAAATATCTTTTCTTACAAACTAAACTAGCATTAGGGGTGTCAAAATCGGGTTTCGGGTCGGGTTCGGGTCGAACCCGCAATGACCCGCAGTTAAACGGGTTGACCCTAACCCGACCCGGGTAAGGAAACGGGTCAGAAAATCGGACCCGGACCCGACCCGTCGGGTTGGCGGGTCAACCCGACCCGACCCGGGTCAGGAAGGCGGACGCGAGGCGGGCGCGCGCGGGTGCGGGGCGGGCGAGCGCGCGGGTGCGGGCGAGCGCGCGGCGCGGGTGCTGGCGAGCGCGCGGGTGCGGGCTAGCGCGGGCGCGGGCGAGCGGGCGCGCGGGCGCGGGCGCGCTGCTGGCGTTCGCGGATGCGCGCGGGCAGGGCTTGCGGGCAGGCTCTAAACAGGTTTTCGGGTTGACCCGCCAACCCGTCGGGTCAACCCGAACCCGACCCGTTTTTCAAACGGGTCGAATTCCTGAACCCGAACCCGACCCGTTTTGAACTCGGGTCGGGTTTTCCGGGTCGGGTTCGAGTCGGGTTGTCGTGTCGTGTCAAATATTGACACCCCTAACTAGCATACGTATCTTTTTTGTATTTTTTAATATTATTTGAAAAATACAAATTTTTTTCCTCTTAAAATTGTGTAGTAATCTCGTGTTCTCTCTCTTGGGGAATTATTATAGAAAATTCCTCTTAGCTGGGGTGTTAAATGTCTCTTACACCTTCTCTTCGAAACATATCACCTACCTAAGGCACCCTGAAACACATTCCTCACTCGAGTCAAAGAGTTCTCTCTCTAAAAAAAAAAAATCATCGATAAAAAGAAATACTCAAGTGAATAATTGAGGTAATAGTAAATTTTATTTCAAGAAGATTATCACAAGATTACATGAGAGAATAATTATAGTTTGAAAATATTAAAGTACTTAAATATAAGTTTATTGTAAGAGGAATTCAATGTCAAGACTTTAGCAATAACTTATTAAATTTTTATCAATTAAGCTATCTAACATGTACTTTCGATTATAATTTTAACTTAGCTTCACACATACTGTATCCATGCATTATTTGTTGGATCCAATAACTTAGGATAAAAGAAAAATAACACAAAATACAAATTCAATCAATAATAATAATAATAATAAGTAAAAAAAGAGAAAAATACAGTGTTAAAGAGTTATAAATTATTATGTGCAAAAAGCTTAGAAAAAAATTATGACATATATTTCATTTTGTACTGCTTTATATTAATGATTCATATTAATATTATATTTATAATAATACAAAATAATATCAATGACACACATAGACTTATGTGTATATAAAACAAAATTTATGATGTACGTTCGCCTAATTATCTCTTCAACTAGAAGAAAGCTTGATAGCAATATAAAGATGTGAATATTTTATTAAGAATTAAGAATTATATATTGATAAATTAGAAAATTCAACATTGACTTGTGATAGAACCTAACATACCAACCCTATCATTAATTTGAGTTTGTTCACACTCACTTTAAACTAAATCCCACTTTTTTCAAAGAAGTTGAAGACTTTAAGTTTCCTTCAACATCTTTTATGGGACTAAACAAACAAAAGTATCCTAAATGATTGAAGACTTAGTTTAGGTTTTGGGATCAAAGGTACCTAAATTAGTAGCTAATGCAATTAATTTCCTTCATTAAATTGCAACTTGAATGGGCATTAGGTGAAGCAAAGTAACAAAGTCAAGTCTTTAGCCACTCACTTTGGTTTCTTTTGCTCTTTGGGGATAATAAATAACGACTACATATCGTTCCGTTTCTTTTAAAATTTTCATGAGAAAAAATTTTTTGAAATGAAAAAAAGAAATAATTTAGTACACAATCTTGAAATTTGCCTTCAAATAGAAGGAATATAATAAAATTTTTTTTTTTTGATGTCATGATCACTAATTAAGCCAATCTTAAATGGCCACTTGAAGTGCTAATCCTAGTTGGTAGTTTGGTACACATGACGTGTGAAGCTTGGACTGGTTTAGTTAGGCTAAAGCAGTCAAATCGCTTTAAGGTTATAAAGATAAGCTGATGCTTCGATGTGACTTATTGTGTATGCCTGCTCTTAATCTCCGACACAGGCTTACATACAGCCAGCCCATCCCAGAATGATGGAACATTCATGACTCATCACGCCTACTTCTAGGTATAGGCATTGAATATGTGACATGTTTTATGTAAAATATGAGATTTTTTTTTTTTTAAGAAAATTTAAGTATGAGAGCATAGGGTTAATAATGTTTGATTAATTTAAGAAGGATTTATATGGATAATAGTTAGAATTATTTAATTAATAGGTATAATATCTAAATTTTATTATTTATTTAAATTATATATAATTCTTTTAAAATATATATATATTTTCATTAACTTCTTATGAATTTTCTCTCTGTCCTTTTCTTATGTATTCAACTTTTTCTAGTTTTTTTTTATAATCCAGAGATTTAGAATTGTTATACATGTTGCTAATCTTATTAATGGCCTTTACCTGGTGAGATCTCGTTGAGTATTTTTGATACATCGTCAAAAAATTATCTTGATCGGGCACGAATCTTGAGGCAAAATTTATTTGGAAACTTCAAAAATTAAAATTGGGACCATCCAAACTCCGATTTCGGCAAACTTACAGTCGAACTGAATGTCTTGGAAATACGAACCCAACGATACCAAATTCAACCCAATCTGAGCCCAAATGGGTCCAAATCAAGGGTCAGAAGCGTTGTTGAAAGGTTCAAACCATAATTTGGATTACCAAACGGTCTCCAAATATGACGTGCTTATAGTCGAATTGAGCATCTCGACGGGACGAATCCAACGAGCCCAAGATCGCCAACATCTAATATCTATAAGACCTTCAAATGTCTAGCAAACGGTCCACAATCAAGGGATTCAACATCGGCCGTCCATTCAAACCACTACCTAATCACCCTTAATCTTCCTCCTACTTAAGGGATGCCACTATCAAAAATCTATAAATAAAGCCCCCTCTCATCTTTAAAGAGGGCACCTAATCCTAAGGAGAAAAGAGAGAGATCGGAGATCGCTCTTGCTTCCTTGCTCCTCCTCGACCACCGCTGGAGTTCCGTAGGACCACCACCTGACGCCCTGAGCTCCGCCGGACCATCGCTTGACGCCTTGAGCTTCGTCGGACCACCACTTGACGCCCTAAGCTCCGTCGGACCATCTCTTGACGCCCTGAGCTCTGCCGGACCACCACCTAAGGCCCTGAGCTCCGCCGGACCACCGCTTGACGCCCTGAGCTCCGCCAGACCAACACCTGAGGCCCTAAGCTCCTCCGGACCACCGCTTGACACCCTGAGCTCCGCCAGACCACCACAAGAGGCCCTAAGCTCTGCCGGACCACCGCTTGACGCCTTGAGCTCCGCTGGACCACCGCGTGACGCCCTGAGTTCTGCCGGACCACCACCTAAGGCCCTAAGCTCCGTCGGACCACTGCTTGATGCCCTAAGATCCGCCGGACTACCACCTGAGGCCCTAAGCTCCACCGGATCACCACCTGACGTCCTCAGCTTCGCCGGACCACTGCTTGACGTTCTGAGTTCCGCCGGACCACCGCGTGAGGCCCTAAGCTCCGCCGGACCACCACCTGACGTCCTCACTCCGCCGGACCACCGCTTGACGTCCTAAGTTCCGCCACCGCCTGAGGCCCTGAGCTCCACTAGATCACCAACTGACGTCTTAAGTTCCGCCGAACCATCTCCTGACTCCAAGAGTTCCATCGGACCACTACCTGACGCCCGAAATCCCGACGAACGCCGGAGTTCTACCAACTAACGCCCGAACCTCTAAGTGACACCGGACTTTCATTCGGCACTAGATTATAACCATACGGTTGATATTTCTAATCTGATCGCCCTCAAGGATGAGTCATCCTGCTGTAACCTACTCAAATTCTAGTGGAATCACTTTCAACTGGGCTAGGCCCCGTGGTTTTTCATCTTTTCAGGATTTTTCACGTAAAAATCTTGTGTTCTCTGTGTGTGAGCTGGATATCCGTGCAATGCTAAGATGTAGGATTAACACTCAACCGCCGCGTATATTTTAGCACGCAACAATTTTGTCTCCACTTTTTGATTAAAGAGGGTTTTAAGGCTCTTGCGCACACCTTCGATTCTGTCAATGACTTTTTCGCAGGGAGTGCTTGTTGGAACTTCTCATTTTCTTCATCGTCAAAGAGCTACACACACTACTAGTCTAGGATGCCCTTTCAGAGAGATCATATTGTGACATCCTCAAATTCATGAAATTAGGTTATAGATTTAATGGAGTAATTGAGTTTATGAAGTTTAAGCATTAAATATATAAATTAGGTAACTTTGGATATTATGTATGTAAATCCTACAAAATTTAATCATAAAATTTAACAGTAGTAATTACAAATTTTATTAATTAAATTAACTAGTAGGAACTAACAAATTTACATATCTCAAAATTCATGCCGATAAGAATATCAACCCAAATTAATGTTGATATAAATTTTGCATTGACTCTTGATATTGGTAGGATTCACAAAGTCGCTAATCCAGCCGCAAATACGCACCATTTTTTTTTTTTTTTGGAAGTTTGTGATCTGTTCAATTTAAATTATTCGAGACGCACAAAAAAAAAAAAGAGTTTTTATCCTAATTTTGAGAAGTTTGACCAACGTAATAATATTTAGTTACATATTTAAAAGAAATACATATATAACACTTAAAATTTTCACATTTATACATTTAACAAAAACCACAATATTTACTCATATTTATATAATTAATATTATTTGCATACTTAATACTATTTTTGAGTTTAAAGGTTTTCGTTTGAGCAGATCTAAAATCAAATATATGGAGTATAATTTTAGTAGTAATAGAGCTAGTGGGAGGATTGTGACTTTAGCTGATCAAGTCATTAATAAGAGTACAGATTTAGATATCTTGGGTAATAGATGGGGATATTATATTTAGAATTCAAGTTGGATGGTTGAAGTGGAGGAATGCATCGGGTTTGTTGTGTGATAGAAAAGTCCCCCTCAAATTTAAGAAAAATTTCTATAAGATGGTGGTGAGTGACAGAGTTCTTGCCAGAGGAAGAAACGAGCACAGAGAACGGAGAGAGTGAAACAGAGAATGGAAAGAATATTATTTCCTCTTAACTAAACTATTACATAGGTAATCTATATATAAGAGAGCTGTACAAGAATTAAACCAAGAAAGTACATAACGGACATCTGACGTGGATGGCTGCGCTAACAGCCCCCCTCAAATTGATCGTTCTGGGAGCGAATGGTCAATTTGGAGCGTAAGTAATTGAAGCGCTTCGCCGGGAGAGATTTGGTCAGAATGTCGGCGAGCTGATCAAGTGAGGCTATGTGAGCTATCGTGATTGCCCCTTGTTTGATATGACCACTGATGAAGTGATAATCGATCTCGATGTGTTTGGGTCGGGCGTGAAATACAAGGTTTTTGGCAAGAGCAATGGCGGACGTGTTGTCACAGAAAATGGTGGTGGGAGTTGGCTGCGGTATGCCGAATTCGGCGACAAGACGATGGAGCCATAGGACTTCGGATGTGGCGGAGGAGAGTGATCGATATTCTGCTTCGGTTGAGGATTTGGCGACTGTCACCTGTTTCTTAACAGACCATGAAATGAGATTAGGACCGAGGAAGGTGCAGAAGCCAGAGATGGACTTCCGATCAGTTGAGTCAGCCAGTGTCGGTGTAGCTGCGAAGATGGAGCTTTCCTTGGGTGAGAGGGATACCAAAGTCTAGGGTTCCTTTGATATACCGAAGCAATCGTTTGAGTGCTTGAAAATCACAGTTGCGTGGGTGATGCATATGTTGACAGACGGTGTTAGTTGCGAAGGCGATGTCCGGTCGCGTGATAGAAAGGTACTGTAGTGATCCAGCCAGCTTGCGAAAGAGAGTGGGATCGGTATAGGGAAGCTCATCTTGGTTTCGGCTTGTCTTAATGCCTGCGGGAGTCTGAGAGAGTTTGCAGCCAGAAAAACCTGCATGTAGAAGAAGCTTACTAGCATAGTGTTTTTGAGATAAAAAATAGCCAGTTGGTGTTTTGATCACCTGGATGCCGAGGAATAAAGAAACGTCACCGAGCTATTTTAGGCTGAATTGAGAGTGTAGTTGTTGCAGTGTGGATTGAATTTTGGTGGGATTGTTGCCGGTGATGAGAATATCGTCGACGTAGATAAGAACAAATAGCTTGGTGTCATTGTGATTGAGCAGAAGCAGTGAGGGATCGGCTTTGCTGAATATAAACCCAAGAGTTTGTAAAAACATGGTGAATTTGTTGAACCATTGCCGAGGAGATTGTTTTAATCCGTATATAGATTTGTGCAGTTTGCAAACATGTTGCGGGTGTTGGGAATCCTTGAAGCCGGGTGGTTGAGCCATGTAGACTTCGTCGGGTAGCTCGCCGTGGAGAAATGCATTGGAAACATCGAGCTGAGTGACGGGCCATTGCTGATTTAGAGCTAGGGTGAGAAGAATACGAATGGTAACCATTTTGGCAACTGGACTGAAGGTTTCGGTGTAGTTGACACCGAACTCCTGAGAACAACCTTGTGCGACGAGACGAGCCTTATGTCTGGCGATTTGCCCATTAGGATGAAGCTTTGTCTTAAATGTCCACTTGCAGCCTAGTATAGGTTTATCTGCAGGAGGTGGCACTAATGACCAAGTTCCTTGTTTCTGTAAAGCAAGGTATTCGGCAGACATGGCGGTACGCCAAGATTCGGATTGAGATGCTTGGGCGTAAGACGTAGGCGTGTGAACAGTGTTCGGAACATCCATTAAGTTGAATATGCATTTGGGTTTGAATATGCCTGAGCGAGCACGAGTTTGCATTGGGTGACGTTGGATGGGCGAAGGAGGCGTGAGATTAATAGGACACGCGAGAGCTGGGTTCGCCACGGAAAGGGATAAAGAGGGAGAAAGGTGCTGAGGATTGGTAAGACTTGGTGTTTGAATGTGGGCTTTGGACGATATGGTAGATGCAAGAATCAGAAGGAGAGGCGAGGATGGCGGAGGATGCTGTGAGGTGGGTGGAGGAGTAGATTTGAGTTCATAAGGGAATTGATGTTCGTAGAAGACAACGTGACGAGAAATGTAGATGCGATTTGTTTGGATGTTAAGGCAGCGATTGCCTTTATGTTGAGATGAGTAGCCGATGAAAACGCATGCTTGTGAGCGAGGTGATAATTTGTTCGAGGCGTAGGGTTTGGTCCAAGGAAAGCACAAACAACCGAAGGTTCGTAGATGGTTATAAGAAGCAGGATGACCATGTAGTTGAAAATATGGTGTTTGATTACGAATAGCTGAAGATGGCAAGCGATTGATAAGGTAGTTCGCCATGGAAACAGCTTCCGCCCAGAAGGATGGTGGTAGATGAGTGGCGTGAAGAAGAGTGCGAGTAAGATCTAAGAGATGGCGATGCTTGCGTTCAGCGGTCCCGTTTTGCTCAGGTGTATGCGGGCAGCTGATTTGGTGAGTGATACCATGTTGGTTAAGATAATTCCGAAATGCCAGACTTGTGAACTCGCCGCCGCCGTCAGATCTAAATGTCTGAATGGTTAAGTTAAATTTATTTTTAATGAGAGTATAAAACTGTTAAAATTTAGCAAGAGTATCGCTCTTGGATTGAAGTAAGTAGAGCCAAGAAAAACGAGAGTATTCGTCTATAAAGATCACATAATAGATGAATCCATTCATTGAGGATTGGGGTGCCGGGCCCCATACGTCCGAGTGGACGATTTGAAATGGTTTATTACATGTAGAGGAACTAATAGGAAAAGGTAATTTGTGACTTTTTGAGACGTTATAGGACATACAAGCATCAGACGAGGAGGAACATTTCGGGAGATCAGGAATGGCTTTGGCAAGAAGTTGCAAGCTGCAAGAATGAGGGTGACCGAGCCTGGTGTGCCACAGAAGGTTCGTCTGTCTGGACGCTTGTAGAGCTGAATGCTTAGGACTGGAAGGAGTTTTGATTTGATACAGTCCGTGGCATTTGGGACCTTGAAGAAGTAGTTGATTGGCTTGGAGATCCTTTATAACAAAACCATTAGGATTAAAGCAAACTAAAACATTATTGTCAGATGTCAATTTTGAAACAGAAAGAAGATTATGTGATATAGAGGGAACGTGTAGAATGTTACGAAGACGAAGCTTACGGATAGAGTCAGGTAAGGGAAGAATGCCTTGGCCCGAATTGTGAATAGGGAGAGTACTACCGTTGGCGATAGAGGCAGAGTCGAGACCGTTGTAGGGTGTGGTCTGTTGAAGGTTGGAGGCATCGGCAGTGAGGTGAGACGATGCGCCGGAGTCTAAAATCCAGTCGGTGGTGGACGAGTGTTGTTGTTGGACCGTGAGAGCACGAGGATTTGTAGGTGGGGCGTAGTTTAGATTGCAACGGTGCCAGCAGTTCAACGCCGAATGCCCCGTTTTGCCGCATATCTAACAGGTTGGTCTGTTGGGCGATGTTATTGCGGGCATTGGAGACGCTGCGGAAGTTTGGGATCGTTGATTAGCATTGCACCCACGGGTCCTGTTGAACCTGTTGTTGGAGGTGGAGGTGCGGTTGGATAGGAAAGCAGCGACGTCCGATTGTTAAGTCTCTTTTGTGTGTTCATGATGAAGATTAATTTCTTCACTGCAGAGTAAGGAGTAAAGAACATCAAGACTAATAGGATGAAGAGATGTTCGTTTGGCAGTCTTGAAAGGATTGTAAATTGTGGGAAGGCCATTGAGAATGTAAAGAACGATGTCTTCAGTGTCGACGGTTGAGCCTGCGGCGGCGATGTTATCGACAAGTATCTTGATTTGATCAAGATATTGTTGCATTGTACGATCTTTCATCTGAATTTGATGAAGCTCGTTCTTGAGTTGGATGACGCGAGATCGGTTAGTGGGTTGAAGACGACGTTCGAGAGTAGACCAAACATCTTGAGCGGTGTTAAGAGTAAGCACGTACGGTAAAATTGAGGGTGAAAGAGTGGAAAGAAGAGCGGAAACAAGATTACGGTCAATGAGTTTCCAAAGATTGTGTTCGGTGACGGAAGATTCCGGTGGGCACGAGGAGTCGCCGGTGAGATGTCCGCTGAATCCATTTACCGCGAAATGTTGATGGAGTTGGAGTCGCCAAATTGCGTAGTTTTCGGAGGTGAGCTGAGTTGGAACAAGATTCTTTATATTGGAAATGAGAAATTTGAGCGGGGTAGGAATGATGAATTCGGTGAGGGAGTCGGAGATGGTCGACGCCATGCGTCGAGAGGCTGCCGAATCTTGTTCCGCCATACGGATCAGATGGAAGCTGTGAAGCAGAGAAGCTCTGATACCATGACAGAGTTCTTGCCAGAGGAAGAAACGAGCACAGAGAACGGAGAGAGTGAAACAGAGAATGGAAAGAATATTATTTCCTCTTAACTAAACTATTACATAGGTAATCTATATATAAGCGAGCTGTACAAGAATTAAACCAAGAAAGTACATAACGGACATCTGACGTGGATGGCTGCGCTAACAGTGAGACCTGCAATGCTTTATGATGCAGAATGTTGGCCATTAAAAGAGAAGCACAATATTAAGTTAAGTGTTGCATAGATGAGAATGCTCAGGTGTATGAGTGGCTTTACTCTTAGAGACATGATGCGAAACGAGTATATACGTGAAAAGGTTGGAGTAGCTCCAATAAAAAATAATATTAGAGAGAGTCGTGTTTGGTTTGTTCACATAAAATGCGGTCTTTCAATGACCTAGTTAGGAGAGTAGATGTATTATATTTGGCCTATGTTAAGAGCAGTAGCGTTAGATCTAAAAAAATTTGGTTAGAAAATATTAGAAATGCCATTTCTTTATTAGATTTAAATGATAATTTGACTCTTAATAGAACACGATGGAGAAAAATGATTCATGTAGCCGACCCCACGTAGTGGGATTAAGACTTGATGTTATTGTTGCATATTTAATACTATTTGTATATTTAGGCTTCATTTGGATAGTTTTCTAACACAGTTTTTTAGTATAAAAATTTCTTGTAAGTAACCAAAAAGCAATGTTTAAAAGTTCTCCCAAATGAAGCCTTAACGATAATTTTTAAGCACATAATTATTAATTATGTGCTTAAATGTAATAATAAGTTAATAACGTTAAAGTAACTATACATTCTTATACATATTTTTTTAAAGAATAAATATTTATCTCAATTAATTTTCTTAACTATTTAATATTAAATGATAAAAAACTGATAAAATTTTGAAATTTATCTTCAAATAGGCGATGAGTCTGATGCTTTTGCTGTTAAAAATTCTTTCCAAAGCTAGCGTTAAGAATAAGAAAAGAAAAATAGTATTGCTGATCATATCATTATCATTAAGACAATCTTAACAGGCACACTCTAACTGCTAACCTTAATTAGTAGTTTGGTACAGTCTCTGGTTAGGTTCAAGCTGTCAAATTACTTAAATTGATAGCCGATATATTGTTTTTAATCTCAAACCAAATGATTGATAATGAGCCTAAGAATATAAACTATTATTTCAATGTGACTTGTGCGGCTTTCTTAATGCTTTTTTAAAGTAATTTTAGTATAAAATTTTCAAGTTTAAGAAATTTTTGTACTAAAAAATTGCTTTAGGCTTCGTTTGGGACGGCTTTCTTCTTGCTTTCTAAAACAGCTTTCTAACAGAAAAAATTTTTGAATTTGAAATTTTTTTACTAGGAAGCCGTTTTAAAAAATAGTATAAAAGTTGTCCCAAACGAAACCTTAGAAAATAGTAAAAAAGACGTCCCAAATTAAGCCTTAGCTTACTGATTCTTTGAAAACTCTCTCGCAAAATAGTTATGTAGCTTTTTTTTCCCAACATACATTACATAAATATAGCAAAATTGTTATGAATACTATCCTCTGAAAAACTCTCTCGCATTAATTTTGCAATCCCTGAAAAAATAATCTCAAGATGCTTTATGTTGCAATAGTTCTAATTGATGCGAAGAAATGACATCAATTTAAAATCACTACAAACCATGAATAAATTTCTAATTGACCAAGTTTTAACTATTATATGATTAAATTTTCAATAGAAAAATAAGAAATATAATCATATACAAGAGAAAATAATCTTCAAGTTGATATTTCAATTTAGACAGATTTGGAACAATTTTTTACTTTTCTAAAACAGCTTTTTAGTACAATTTTTTTTAAATTGAAAATTTTTGTACTAAATAGCTATTTTAGAAAGGAATAAGAAAATTGTCCCAAATAAAATTTTAATGTAATTGCAAAACACATATCTTAGTTGAAAATAATTGATAAAATAATACTTATATATAATGGTGCTTACAACATGGCAAAAATCTAAGAAAAATGTTAAAGATTTTAAAAAGAAAAAAACAGAGATTCATATCCTCAATTTGGCAAAATCATATTTTTGCAACTTTGTGGACAAATAACCCATCACTATTATCTCAAAGGGAAAATAAGAAAGCTTGAGAAAACATGAAGTTACTATTCAAAGTGGATCAAAAAGCAATTTTTACTACCTAAAAATTAGGGGTGTCAATAATTGACACAACACGAAAACCCGACTCGAACCCGACCCAAAAATTTCGGGTCTGACACGACCCGATTTCAAAACGGGTCGGATTTGGGTTTAATAAAATGACCCGATTTAGATTTCGGGTCAGGTCCGGGTTAACCCGATAGGTAACCCATTTCGACCCGCGGATTTCATTTCACGCGGATTAAATTAGGGCTCCGATGCCTTTGCTGCTCCGCATTCATTTCGGGTCCACTTCATCCTCTCCTCTCCTTCACTGCTTTGTCTAGGGTTTCCGTTTCTTCTCTTCGGATCTCCTCAGGTCTTTGGCTCTTTCAACGGTTTCCTCTCTTCTCCTTCTCTGGCATATTATTGGTCAGTGGTGTTCATCGTGTACATCTCGTTTGGCTCAACAGGAACACTAACATCGCTCGCTGTTTGTATTTCTTATCTTTTTTCTATTTTCTCCTTTTAGAAGCTTAATCTATGAGCAGAGTATAGGGCTGTCTTGCTGTTTGATTAAATTATTATCGTTGCTACAATAAAATTTTTGGGTTTACGGTTTGTCCGATTTGTTGGCGTCTTGATGACTTGCTGTTATCTCGATTCTTGAATATTTTCTTGAGTTTTTTGAAAATCTGAAACAGTTTGGCATGCATCTCTAGATTGGCATGCTTTCTGCTTTGGGGTTGTTTTTGTTCGAAAAATGGATGAGGTGTTGTTCGAATATCCTTGCACTATGCTTTTGGTTTGAGAGTGGTTTTTATGTTCAGTTTGTGCTGGTTTTTCTCGATAGTGTAGTTGCTCTCTTACTATTTTTTTTATATTACTAAGCTGTTCACTCCAATATCAATTTTGCAATATGTATATGTCTGCCCAGACTGCCCTTGTGATGGGGCATCATGGTGGTCAAATGGTTATGATCGTAGTGGCCAGATTGATAGTGGTTGTGGGCTTGTGGCTGTAGGAAAGGAGTCAAGGAAATAAAAGTTCATATTTCTGTTCTAATTAAAAATAATTGTATTGACTATTGATAATACTTTATACGTTATGCATCTCTAGTTTCACTCATTCTTTGCGTGTATAGTATCACCCTTCTCTTCATTATGTATTGAGAGTTGTCTCCTTTCTCTTATAATCCTTAATATTTCTGTATTATGCTTTGACTTCCATTGAATGCTGTTATTAGAGATTGTATTGTGTAAATTATTGACAGTTGACACCCCTAGCATTGCAATATATTATAATGTTTTGGTTAGATGGAGGATTCTAATACCATTCCTGAGAATTTTGATTTTGATGAAAATGAAGAAGTTCGGACTTGTGAAAATGCTATAGAGCCCTCTAACGAGCTGTGTAATGAGGGAAAAATTGCTAAGAAACGGTGAAGGATGACCTCACTTGTTTGGGGTCATTATGAGATGTTACCTAATATGAAAGATGAAAAATAAAAATGTAAATGTAAGTAATGTGGCACTACTTATCTATGTGATAGAAAAAATGGAACTGGTAATCTTAGACACCACCTCAAAAATTATAAGAAAAGAAGTATGCGTGATATAGGACAGTTGATCTTACAAACCAACAATGAATCTTCAATGTTTATGTCTGATGATAAGTTTGATTAAGCTGAATTTCGTGACTTATTTACTGCTTCTATTATTATGCACGATTTACCTTTTCAATGTGTTGAGTGGGTTGGACTTCGAGCACTTTTGCTGTATCTTCGTCGGGACTTGTAATTAATTTATAGAAACATGGCTAGAAATGATTGCAAAAAATTATTCATTAAGGAGAAGTGTAATATAAAGGAACAATTATATCAAGTCACTACCAGGGTTTGCTTAACATCCGACCTTTGGATATCTATAAATATTGATGGGTTTATTTATTTAACTACTCATTATATTGATAATGATTGACAATTACAAATGAAAATTATTAATTTTTCATTTATGCCACCCCCATGATGGAATTTCTTTGTTTGAGAAGCTACAATCTCTTTTGGTTGAATGGAAAATAGAAACCAAGCTTTTCAATATTACTTTGGACAATGCTTCCGCAAATAATACTTCAGTTGATTATCTGAGAAATCATTTAAATTTGTGTGGTAGCTTGTTATGCAATGGTGATTATTTTCATATACGTTGCACAACTCATATTGTTAATCTTGTGGTTCAAGAAGGTTTGAAAGACATTGATAGTTCAAATGGAAAAATAAGAGAGAGCATTAAGTATGTTAAAAGCTCTCAGGCTAGAAAACAAAAGTTTCTTGATTGTATTAAAGAAAGTTGCTTAGATGGAAAACGAGATTTGCATCAGGATGTCCCCACCCGATGGAACTCCACATTCATAATGCTTGATAGTGCAATCTATTTTAAACGTGTTTTTCAACATTTTGATTTAGTGGATTCAAATTACAAGAATTGTCCAACACCTACTGAATGGGAAAAAGTTGAAGAGAATAGCAAATTTTTGGCACCTTTCTATGAAATAACTTGTCTAATTTCGGGTCTAGATACTCTACAATAAATTTGTAATTCCCTTGTATTTCTACAGCTTATGTAGAACTTAAAAATGAAATGTTAAGTGGGCATCACTCCATAAAGAGAATGACAGCTGGAATGCTGGTAAAGTTTGAAAAATATAGGTCTGAATTCAGTGATATTTTAGCAATAATAGTGATTTTAGATTTGAGATACAAAATGACTTTTGTTGAGTGGTGTTATCAGAGATTGTATGGGGGTAATTACCTCTGTGAATTGAGGAAGGTAAAACTTAAGTTAATTTCATTGTTTGCTAACTACGGTTCAAGTAATAATCCTTTATCAGGACAAATTTCAAATACTTCTAAGGTATAAGGGTTACCTTCAACGAGCATACCATTACCAATTATTAAGTCCAAGTTTATGCAGGCTTTGTGTCCATATTTGTATATTTGCAACTTTAATTATTTTTCTTTTTTGTTTCTAATGCCTTTCCTAAAAATAGGATTTTGCTTCATTTCAAAAGAATGCCTTTGCACCTACGAAATCTGAATTAGACATTTACCTAGATGAACCTAAGCTTGATAGCAATGTAGATTTATACATTTTGAAGTTCTGGCAAGGGAATCAGTATCGATTTTCTCGTGTTTTAGCTATGACTCGTGATGTACTATGCATTCCAATAACAACTATAGCATTTGAAAGTGCCTTCAACATTAGCGGTAGAATTTTAGATCAATACCGAAGTGCATTAAAACATGATATCATCGAGGCACTAATTTGTTCTAAGGATTGGTTATACGGAGAACATGGTGATTATTCATTCAGCTTAAACCTATTTTATGTTATGATCATTTATTTAAGATCTAAAAATCATTTATCTTATTTTATTGCAGCAGCAAATGATCCCAAACTTGATGCAGTAACCAATGATATCCTTAATTTAGATGTGAACAGAAATGATGTTGAGCTTGGTGAAAGCTCAGTGGTTGAATAAATGGAACTGATAGAGAGCTTTTATTTATTAACCCTAATGCCTATCTATATTAGTTGATGCAGTAATTGATGATATCCTTTATTATTTTGGTTGCTGTTGTGAGTTTGGTTCTTATAATTTATCGTGGATTTTTTGGATTTGTTCACTGCTGTGTTGCATGGGATGTTGACTTGGTTGCTTGGGAAGCTAGGTTGGGTTGCCTAGGAAACTGTTTTGGTTTCCCTGAGAATGTGTTATTCACCTGCAAACCAGTTATATCTTGGCTAACCTGGGTAGTTGTCTTAGTTGCTCTGGTATGATATGTTGGTTGTTTGGGAAGCTGGGTTGGTTGCCCCATGAAGGTGTCTTGGTTTCCCTGGGATGCCGTCTTGGTTACCCCGATTGCTGGGTTGGTTTTCCTTGGTTACTGTCTTGGTTGCTGTATTAGTTTCCCTGGGTTGGTGCCTTTGTTGAATTATGTTTTATTTATCAGTTGATTAATTGCTGTCTTGATTTGTATTGTTTGCTGTCTTGGTGGGCTGGATTATTTGTGTTGCTATTTTTGGTTATTTACCTTCAGGTTGTGATTTCATATTTTAATTTTTTGCTGGCTGGTAACTGGGGTGGTTTCCTGTTAATGGTTATATATGTGAAAGCGGGTCAAAATGGGTTGACTGTTATTCACCTGCAAACTTGGTTGCCTGGCTATATCTTGCTTGCATGTTATTCACCTGCAAACCTGCTATATCTTGGCTAACCTGGGTAGTTATCTTAGTTGCTCTGGTATGATATGTTGGTTGACTGGGAAGCTGGGTTAGTTGCCCCGGGAAGGTGTCTTGGTTTCCCTGGGATGTTGTCTTGCTTGCCCCGATTACTGGGTTGGTTTCCCTTGGTTGTTGTCTTGGTTACTGTATTAGTTTCCCCGAGTTTGTGGCTTTGTTTCCTAGGAAGGTGTAACTGGGTTGGTTTCCTGTTTAAAAATTTGTGGCTGGTTACTATCTTGCCTGTCTGTTATTTACCATCATGTCGTGGTTTCGTTTTTGAATTATTTGCTGGCTGGGTTGGTTTTTATCTTCTTTCCTGGGTTGGTTTCCTGTTACTTGATGTATCTGTTCAAATGCTGGGTTGGTTCCAAAAGCATTGAAAGTTGAGTAGCGATGATGAGTACCATTCTAAACTGATTGTGAGGTCATTTGGGGGAAAAAAAATTATTGTAACCAGGTGGCATTTGTGTTATCGTCTAATCAAACAGATACTACGTATAACTCTAAAATACAAAATGCCGCCTTGGATGGCAATACCGCAACTGTAAAAAATTGTATTGTTGACTCACATTTCATTATTTGATGAATAATTTGGAGGGTTAATCTGAGCTAATTACTCAATCTTTCAACTAATTTATGGATTTTTAACTATTTATATTTTTTGCAGTTAGCGTAAATCTCCATGAGGGCTAGCAAATAACATTCGTTCACCAGAGTTCGGATTTCTCCAAATAGTCAAATTAATATTTGTAATTTGTATTTTAAAATTTTATGATTTGTAATTTGTTAAATTATATGTTTGTAATTTGTTAAATTATATGTTAGTCAAATTGATTTGTAATCCATTTGTTCATTTATTATTTATGAATTATGATTATGATGTATAATTTGAATTTTTGTAATTCTTAATTTAAAACTTTAATGAAGAATTGTTGTCTTGGTTTGCATTATTTGCTATCTTGGTGGGCTGGTTTATTTGTATTGCTATCTTGGTTATTTACCTGCAGGTTGTGATTTCATATTTTAATTTTTTACTGGCTGGTAACTGGGGTGGTTTCCTGTTAAGGGTTGTATATGTGAAAGCGGGTCGGCGGGTCAAAACGGGTTGACCCGAACCCAGCTCGGGTCGGGTCTGGGTCCTGAATATTGACCCGTTTACCTAACCGGGTTGGGTTAGGGTTGACCCGGTTAGATTCGGGACAGATCGAGTTCGACCCGAACCCGACCCGTGACCCGATTTTGACAGGCCTACTAAAAATATACGAGAGAAGCTTTGTTAGAAAATGAAGGTGACATCGGACAAGGGAAGCGTGAGGGCCAGCTAGGGAAAACATACGTTTGGAATGTGAATGTGAGCGGTTCGAGCTGTGGCTCGTTGGTTGATGGAACTCGTTCCTCCAACAAGAGTCGCGCTCAAATCACTCAAATAGCCACACACAAAAAAAAGCGGACTTGACTCCTTTGTTGTGAAAAAAGTTTGTAGTTGTGGTTTTTATCACTGCTATATTGCATCCATTTTAGCCAGTACTATATAGCATCAATTTTAACCATAACAAGTTAATTTTTTTTTTTTAATTAAATTTTCAATAACTATAAAGAATTGCAATGATTTTAACATTGAAAAAACTATGGTTAAGACTATTGCTAGTAATTGTTGTCTTAGGTACATGTTTTTAAAATTGATATAATATTATATCTAAGATTTAGATCTTTATTTTGCATGGATAAATGATAAAAATAAAACCTACATGGCTAGGATGGCTAATTATGTCTTAGGATAGTAGTATTTTTCATTAGTTGTAAAGATTGCCTAACATCATACAATGGTTTTCATTATTGTTAATGACAAGTACACAACACTTTCTGAAAGAGCTAAGAAGGCTACGAAGAAGAAATGTTTGGTAAAACATTTGGTTCTTAATAAATAAGTCAAAGAAGTTTATAAATTTTCATTACTATGGTGAAAATCTTGTTTAAATAAAATTTATCAATAGAAAATTTAGTGAATTTATGTCAAGTAAATTTTGATTAGAGATCATAAAGAAAGTAATTTTTAGAAGATCCATACAAAACTCAATCTTACTAAGGCCTAACAAGTTCAAGCAATACTTTTACTTGTATTTGCAGTTATTGATGTCTTTTGGAACTTCGTCGATCTTATTTTTTCTCAGATAATTTATTCGATACATCATTATTGTAACGTCTTAATATATACATTTATCCGTTATCTAAATCAAATTTATAATCTTTCATGATCATAACTTGCAGATCGAGAATAGGATCCAATGTTTTATTAATATTCATCTAGTTAATTAAAACATACTACACGCATCAGACAAGACAGAACATTTAAAAGCTGAAAAATTCGCCCTTCCATTCATCATCATTATGACTATTAGTCTTTTCGTCCGGCTCTTGGTCTTGCATCATCTTGAGATTAGGGCAATAGAGGCTCTAGCTAGTTTTTGAGTAATTAGAATAAATGGAATTAGGTTAATAATTTAGGTCAAGATGAGCCTAAAAATTATCACAATTATTTTAAGATAAATTATAATTCATGAATAATCAAATAAATTTCAAAATATATTTATTTTAAAGTAAATTTAATGACATTTAGAGTCTGTTTGGGACAACTTTCTTATTGCTATGCTCTTTAAATACCAACTACAATTTCATTTAGTTAATGCTTTCTCGTTGCTTTCTCACTATTTTTCATAAATTTTTATGGTGGAAAGCTGTTTTTTACAACTAGCTAGAGCAGCGAAGCTATTTTTCCTGCAATAATTTCACAATCAACTTTATAAAAAGCTACCGTCATCATAAACAGATCATTTATCTAAATATTCCAAGCCAATTTTTTCCTTAAATGTGACCTACAACCACCTTGATTAGTCATAAATTATTGAGAACCACACCTATGGTCATAAAGATATCATAAAACAACAAATTCTAGATCAATTTGACTTGATCACACTGTTCACATTGCATACATAATTTTTTCTTATGTTGAAAGTCAGCTTGACTTACTGATTGTAAGTAAGATATGGCTCATTCCTTGAACTTATCCATTAGCCTCCCATCAAGGGAATGTGTATGACCAACCATTCCATGAACTTATCTCCCTGTCCACGCCAAACTTCCCATCATAGTACTATGAGCAATCATCAGATGCCACGTAGTTGTTTCTCAATAAATTTTTTTTTTTGGGAAAATATTTCTCAATACATTTGTTGAATAAATTTTAACTGACAGAAACCTTCTGTCAGTTAAATTGATTAGTAACGGATAAATATGGCATTAAGATAACTATATATATATATATATATATATAATTAAAAAAATTAAAGAACATTCAAGTTTAAGAAGGACATACAATTTTTTTTCATATAAATAAGTAGAAAGAAAATAACTTAATTATTTTTATTATAAAATATAATTTTTCATCATAAATAAGAAAGCAATAGCCATGACTTTATTTAGAATAACTTTTTTATTATTTTAAAATAACTTTTTTATAGAAAAATTTTTTGAACTAAAAATACTAAAGTTATCTTAGAAAACAATAATAAAACAATTAATCCCAAACAAAATCAAAATTACAATTATTGTCTGGAAAAATAAAAGTAAAAATACTGTCTCAAACATACCCTTATAAATTAATAAATTATTTTTTAATTAATAAGCAATTGAAAAGTCATATTTTAAAATATGTGAAAAGCATATGCGACTCAAAAATTTATGGTTGGAAAGATTCAATCAGCCATAAAAATTTTCACTATTAATAAACTTAAAAATAAATCATTAATCAAACTTAAAAGTAATTAGAAAAACCTTCGTATTTTTTCTTCTTGATATATCATCAAAAAATTATTTTGATCGGGTACAAATCTCGAGGTAAAATCATGTTGGAAACTTCAAAAATTAAATCCGGGATCATCTGAACTTCGATTTCAGTGAACTTACAGTCGAACTGAACGTCTCAAAAATACGAACCCAACGACACCAAATTCGGCCTAATCCGAGCCCAAATGGGTCCAAATCAAAGGCTTGAAGCGCATTTAGAAATTTTAAACCATAATTTGGATTTCCAAATGGTTTTCAAACGTGACATTCTTATAGTCAAATCGAGCAGCTCGACGTGATGAATCCGACGAGCCTAAGATCGTCAAATTATGATATCATTAAGACATTCAAATGCCTAATAAATGGTCCATGATCAAGGGATTCAACATTGACTGTCCATTGAAACCACTCCCAATTTACCCTTGATCTTCCTCCTATTTACTGGCTATGCCACTCTCAAAAAACTATAAATAGACCCCTCATTTCTCATGGAGGAAGGGAGGAAGGAGGGCCTCGAAGCAAGGAGGAAAAGAAGAAAGGAGATGAATAGAAATAAGAGATTTCTCTTGCCACTAAGCTCCTCCTCGACCACCTCTCGGCCATCGACCGATGCCGGACTTCTGCCCATCGTCAGACTTCTACCTGACGCCGAACTTCCGCCTGTTGTTGGACTTCCACCCGTCGCCAAACTTTTATCAGATGCTGGACTTCCGCCCGTCGTCGGACTTCTACCTGATGCCAGACTTCCACCCGTCGCCGGACTTTTGTCCATCGCCGAACATCTACCCGACGTCTGACTTCCGTCCATTGCCAGACTTTCATTGGACTTCTACTCAATGCTGGACTTTCACCCGTCGTCTGATTTCTACCCGACGTCGGACTTTTACCCGTCGCCAGACTTCTGCCCGTCACCAGACTTTCGTTAGACTTCTACCCAAAGCCGGACTTTCACCCGTCACTAGACTTTTGCCCGTCGCTGGACTTCCGTCGGACTTCTATCTAACGCCGGACTTCTATCCATTGTTGAACTTCTACCTGACGCTGACTACGATCCTTTCGACCTCCATAGCTAGACTACAATCCTTTTGACCTCCGTTGCTAGACAATGATCTTTTTAACCACTTTCGCCCGTCGACTATGTTCCTTCTAACCTCCATAGCCAGGTTATCGTCCTTTCGACATCCGTCGTCAGACTACAGTCTTTTTTTACCACTGTCACTCGTCAACTTCGGCCTTTTTGACCTCCGTTGCCCGCCGACTATAGTTCTACCGACCAAACAAACATATCAGTAGTGATTCTTTCAAGTCCCATCATATAATGCATTCTATATGATGTATATTTGTTACATCAAGCTAGGGCCTTCCCTCCAATGAAGTGCCTCATTTGTAATCAACTATAAATACTAGTGGATTCATTCAAACTAGGCTAGTCCTCGTGGTTTTTCCTCTTTTCAGGATTTTTCACGTAAAAATTTTGGTGTCTCTTATGAATGCTACACCTTCTCTTTTATCTGATTATGTGCTGGATCTTCATATAAAACTAAGATGTTAAACTTTATATTTCTCTACCACCGCGAATATTCCAACACTTCTATACATGTCTATTCATGAAGCGGGATCCCAGCATTAATTTAAGGTGTCTAATGATAACCATTAACATAAAGAATTAAGTTGCTAATGTAAGCTATTGAGTAACGGTTGAAAAAAGCAGTATTGCTGCTGCATGCAAAATCAATTATGTGACTATAAAAATATTTAGATTGGTCATTTTTTTATTTTTTTAATTGAGGCATGATATGCTAATGATTACGAAAACAGTGCTGATATAATTGGCTGAAAGATGCTTTAATCCTGTCATTAGCAAAACTCCAAACTTTAAACTAATCAGAAACTCGCTCAATTAACTTTAGGAGATATTAATTGGACAAAAATTTTGAGTTAATTCTGAGATTATTTTTGTATTGAAAGTTTTTAGAATTCCTCTCTTAAAATATTCGGGTCGATTTGAAATAGAGCTAGAAATGAGTATTTAATTATGATATATAAAATAAGATATGAGATAATGAGACTATGAGAGTTTTTTTTACAGTACTGTATAGCTGCGGTTTTGAAATAAGATATGAGTATTTAACTATGATATATAAAATAAGATATGAGATAATGAGAATTTTTTTTTTACAGTAATGTATAGCTGCGGTTTTAAAACTGCTGAAATTATAGCATTTAGGTTTTGTTTTGGACGATTTTCGTATTAATTCTTAAAGAAATTTTTTAGTATAATTTTTGTATTGAAAAATTATTTTAAGCAGCATTAAAAAAGTCATCCCAAACGAAATCTTAGCAATGTCTTATATCATTGCTACGGCTTCATTTGTGACAACTTTCTTAATATTTTTTCAAGCAATTTTTTAGCACAAATTTAAAATTTTTGTACTTAAAATATAATTTTAAAAAATAATAAAAAAATTATCTCAAACTAAATATATGCATCTTTAATAGTTACAATTATTGCACTGTAGTGTAATAAAAATACAACAGTTAAAATACTCACTATAAAATAGCTTCTGTTAATCATTGCAAAATTTCTTTATAGTGAAATCCTACTATTTTTCAACCGCTGTAAGCATTGTTGCAGCGGTTTAAACCAATACATCAGCTTGAAATAATCATTGTGAAAGACGCAATTATTGGTAATGTATATAAAAATTGAAAAATAATGCTGAGTCCATCTAATGTGGACTAAGAATTTAATCATTTTTAGTTGAATAGTTTACGCTGAAGATAATTTTAATTTTAAGGGGAATTTAAGTTGAACTGTAATTAAAATTTTTTATTTTAAGATGTGCAAATTTCAGTTGAATTGGATTGACTCAGATCACGAAGTTGCTTAAGCTTGTTGGAAAGATTGATGAGAAAAAAAAGTATTGATCCAAGAAATCAAATATGGACCTTTTATTTGAATTAGTAAATCATATATATATATATATATATATATATATATATATATATATATATATATATATATATATATATATATATATATATATATATATATATATTTGGAATCTTACGCTTAAAAAGTTAATGATGTTAGGATCTTCTTGATTTAGGAAGAAGAACTTCATTCATGAGCTTCTTGGGGAGGAGGACAGGAAGAGAGGCAAAATCAAAAATCTGTATTTCTTAAACCATGCTATTACAGCCTATAGAGCCTCTATTTATAGACATAAAGGCTACACAATAAGCTGCAAACCTAAATCTAAGACTAATATCTAACAATCTCCACCTTGGTCCTAGATTTACACAAAAAAGATAACTGCATCATCAACTCGACAGATCTACTCCTGTCGCACTGCATCCCACGCAGCCAATTCCAGCTCCGACTAGCTAGCCCTTGCACCCAGCTAGCAAACACCACGTCCTTCACAGTCAACACCACTCACCCCGTGCGTCTCACTTTCACGCCTTGTGCATCCACCCGCACTTTACGCCTCGTGCCCGCACCCTGAGCCTCCAGCTCTGGTCCTGTGCCTTGCACTTATGCGGTCAAACTCCGACCACATCCTGCACGTATCCACCTACGCATCGAGCCCTGCGCCCTGCTCGTCTCAATCCCACACCCTGCTGTTGGTGTTGAAAGCGGGTTTTGAAAAAAAATTAATCTTCTTTGGAGAATTTTAAAATTGATGTTGAGTTCTAATTCTAAAATCAAACATCCCATCAGAAAAAGAATACCACCTCGGGAGGTGGAGATAAAATTCCAAGATGGGGTTCATATTTAGAATTTCAAATCCTGTTTTGAATATCGTAACCGGATTTAAGAGAGAACTTCATATGGCCCCGTAGGGTCAAAATAAAGTTCAGTCAAATATCAGGATACAATATTCAAAAGAAGTGATCGTTAATTTCATATTCGAATTCATTTTAATGAAAGATATGTCTCCCCAAAGGGAGAAGATATCATTCGTCAATAATCATTCGAACATAACGATAATGATTGTCAATAATTTAATTTTTTCAAGGAAGACTAATTAAGTTTTAAAAATCAATTTTAAAAATCAGATGTGGGTTTTAAATCTTCTACGAGCGCAAGCCCTCGTAGGGGGTTGAATTCCTTATGAAAACTCTCGATTAAAATAACGACATAAATTATATTTAGAGATCTCAAGGAGTGGTATCAAGGGAAGTGAATTTGGAGTTTCAACAGAGATTGGATCAAATTTTGAACACTTATTTTTGAGTCAAAGGAAGAGGGGTAGGAGGCACTTGGATATTCTGAAACAGTTCAGAAGTGCCCCGACCTAAGCTGAGTGTTGGGCTTTAAATTTTGGATTGAAAGAGGATTTAGTTTGAGTTGAGCATTATATTAGAAATTTAGAATTATATTCCCGAAGGTTGGGGTCTTATAACTCAAAGTCTACCCCGGATCCTAAATCTAAATTTGGACACTGGAACACAATAGTTTGAACCTAACTAATGCAATGCAAAATTTGGGTACCCCGGCCTGGATTGGGGAGCCAGCTAACCACCTAGGCGATTTAAAACTATGAGTCCAGTCATTTTTTTGAAAGAGTGGTAGGGACGTTGTAATTAAGATTTTTTTTTGAATTGGGGCCGAAATCTAGAGATTGTCCTAAATGGCCCCTTAACTTATGTTGGGTAAAAATACTAGAGCAAATACAATTAAAGTTTTAGACACACTTTTTTGATTGATTTCTAATGCAATGCATGCTGATCGACTCGATTAAATGCTTAAAATTGGAATGAAATGGTTTTAAAAAAGCTTAAAAATAGTTTTTATCCTAGAGTGCACAGACTCCCTTTGACAGATCTGCACCCTCATAGGCCAGGTGGTCTGCCAGAACCCGCAGGCGGGGAGGTGCCTAACAAATGGAAAGAAAATATAGAAACATGCTATGAGAACTCCCGATAGCCCCGGGCTTACTTCTTAAAAGCGTTAGAGTTTTTATATCATCTTAAATTTTTTTTATTAAAGTTTAAGTAAAAGAATTTTTTTGTACCCTCATGAGCCTCCACGTATCCAGGCTAAAATAAAAGCAACATGCAAGCGTCAAAAAACTTAGAAAAGCAAGTAATCCTACACTTAATCAAATTAAATCAAATATATTAAATAATTAAAATAATTAAGTAAATATTCATAGGTAAATTTCATTGCTTATTACAACCTAGATTTATAAAAATTAAAAGTGGTCAGGCACCACTGATAATAACCAAGATTCTAATAATAATATAGACACAAGTGACTTTGAGTGGGATACTCTTTGTCTTCAACTCCTCGGTCTTTTCCTCTTCAAACTCCTTGAATTCTTTGTGGCTAGATACCCAAATGAAAAAGAGAACTCTTCCCTCAAGGGGAAGGTTACTCTTTCCACTTTGAGTAGTAAAGTGATCCAAATTTGGAGTCCTAAATGGATAAGGACTATCCCGCAAAGGGATATCCTTTCCTCTTTGGAATCCAACCTTTGGATCTATGTCTCCTGACTCAAATGTACACTTTCACAACTCAATACTCAAATAAATTACATAAATATAAAAATGAAAATTTTAGACTCTCCTATAGGATTATTTAAAGTATTTAAATATTAAAATACATCACAAGAAGTTATATATATATATATATATATATATATATATATATATATATATATATATATATATGTGTGTGCGGGCGTGCGCAGAAAAGTAAATACATTTGATCACGCTCTTTTTATTTGGGGGCTAAGCATCTGAAGCACATGTAGTATTTAGATTTATTATTTATTTAGCCCCTTTATTGTCATGCATAAGCATGGCCACCTGTAAAAAATTCAGTGAGCATTCAGATTGTTCATAACCTAAGGGTAATCTAATCGCCCATCACATCAATCCACAGAGTGCAGTAAAAAAGTAAGCAAATACATCAATCAATTTCAATCACAGCATGTAATAAAAACTTGGAAAATTTGGCACACAGTAAAAAAGTAAATACCGGTCTAACTTAGATATAGAGTCGGTTGTCCTAGCAAATCATCTAAAGTGTGTGTAGAAGGTCGTGTGGCTGGGGTAGATCATAGAATGAGTAATTTATTGTAATTATCTAGAGTTTGAGTTTGTTAAAGGTCGAAGAAAAATTTATGTTTGAATTTAAGTATTAATGTGTTAAAGCTTGATTTAGATGTATTTTAATTATTAAATGATTTTTACCTTTGTTGCTCACCGAGGCCGTAAAATTTATTTCACCTTCGTTGGGGCTAAGCTAATAGCCTTGTAGGCCTGGGTTACCCTGTAACAATTAAGGTTAATTAAATTGATTTAATTAGTTATAGATTAAGGGTTGATTATAATTAATTAATTTAATTAATTACTGATTTTAAGAGTTAAATTAATTTATATTTTCCATCAACAGGTTCGTGGCGTTGTGCCACTAGGCTCGAGGAACCATACCTCATTAGGACACGTAGCCTCGCAGTCCAGAGTAGTCCATCATAAAAACCTTGCTGATGTAATTGAATTAAGGATTTTAATTTGACTAAATATTTAAAAATAACTTAATTTTGAAATTTAACATTTCATTGAATCCATTCGTGACATTATGCCACCAAGCTCGAGGAATCAGGCCTACTTAAGACATGTAGCCCCGCAACCCGGAGTAGTCCATCCAATAAACTTCATCTTTGGAGTGGTTATTGTGTATTTGAGTGTTGGTTAAGTGTTTTATTAATCAAATTAAAATTTTCTAGAATTTTAATGAATTATTAGATTTCTAAAATCTATTGAAATTATTTAATTATATTAATTAAGGGGGTCAAAAATTATCTTTTTAATTTAAAGTTAGTTTTACAAGTTTCAGATTTTTAGTAAATATTAGATCTTATGATGAGTAGTTAGACTATTAGCACACTCAATTTGGAGTTTTTCATGAAAAGTTATAATGTTTTGAAGTTCGGGCCTAGATTTGAATTACGGTAGACCGAAAAGTTAACTTTTTTGACTTTGACTTAATTCTGGAAGTTTAACATTTTTAGAAAACACTAGACCTTAATTGGAGTTTAATGACACTATATTTGTTTAATTTGGATTTTTTTGTAATTAGTTATGAATTTTTAAAGTTTTCCTAATTATTTGAATTTTAAAAATTACTCAAATAGGAATGTTTTGATTATTTTGATCCAAACTCATCTCAAACTACATGAAATCACTCCCAAAGGTCAAGGATGAGTCATGAGGGTGTTTCCAAGTGTTTGGAAATTATTTAGAAATTTTAATAATTTTTAATTAATTTAATTTAATTAATTGTTAATTTTCATTAAAAGTCAAATTAAAGTTTAATTAGGAATCAAGTTATGGGGATTTTATTTTTTCTAGGTAGAGAACTAAGTTTTGGTCAGTTTGAAGTATTATTTGTATTTTTTGGACTTAATTTGAATTTATTACATTTGTTTGAATTTTCTGGGTCTTTAAAGGGCTAAAACTTTGGATTATTAATTTTCTAACATAATGACCTCCAAATTCAATGAAATTTAAACCTAAGGTTCATGATGTCACTAAGTTTTCCATGTTCAAATTTCCCCCTATTGGGTGTGTACAATCCCCTAGGAATTTTCAAAGTTTTCTAGATTTTTCCTTAATTATTTTTTCTAGGTGTCCTACATTTCAAATAGGCTTAAAATTTGGTGTGACTAACCCTGATACATATGCAATCACACCATAAAAATCATGTAGCCTAATTCTTAAAAAAAATAGAGTTATGAATTTTTAAAGTTTTAGAGTCCAAAATGGACCCATTACCTTAACAATTCACATCACAGAAAACTACAGAGCATCTGACCCTAAAAAAATCATAGTATATACCTAAGATGCTGAAGAACACTTCACCAAAATTTGGGATCCATTTGATCCTTGGATTGCAAGAAAAGTAAAAAAATGCTAAATCCAAACAAACACAATTTTCTCACAATCCAGGGCTCAAAATAACTTAATTTTAATTTTAATAAATACTACATTAAATTATCTTTCCAACGAGCCTAAAAACATCCAATTTGGTGGAAAATTTAATTTTATGTGAATTTTGGAAGATTCTGGGCATTAATTGAATTATTTTTACTCAAATTAATGATTAAACGACGGCGGCAATGATTGCACCGCCGTCGTTCGAAGCGTGGCAAGACATGTGTCAGGCCCTGGATAAGCCACTTAAACACGTCAGACGGTCGATCTGACCATCTGATCGACCATGCACGATCAGTTGAGGGATGCGGTTTCGAACCTAGGCCCCATTACGCAGTTTGGGTCAGCTGGCATGGCCGATTCTCGGTTGTCTAATCGTGCTGAAGGCGCGATTGGACGGCTTTGGTTAAACTAGAGTAAAAAATTTTCAAATGCCCATATCTTTCAATATACTCAGCGAAATCTAACAAAATTTGAAACGTAGATTGAGGGCAACATATTCTTGCAATGCTTGGAGTTTGGAGGCTCCATGCATTACAGATTTTCTACAGTTTCAAATTAAATTTTTACCTAAAAGTGAGAATAACTTACAATCTACTCGATAGATTTTTGCAAACTTGGGCTCATTTTGCTTCTGCTGATGTCCTCTACAAGTTCCCTGAAGACTCCAGAAGATTTTGACGGCTGGATTTGAAGATATTGAAGAGAGATAGTGTTTCTCTCTTTTCTCTCTCTTTTTCCACTAAAATGATGATTTTAATGGTAGAAATGGTGGGGGAAGGCTTGGAATAGCTTTGGAGAGTGCCGGAGAGTATGAGAGAAGCTCTTGGAAGGTTTGAGGTTGTTGGAGTTTGGGACTTAGGTGGAAAATGAACAAGATGATGGTTAGGGCAAGTTTTGCCCACTTAACCCTCATGATTTGAAATGGATGGTTAGTATTCAATCAAAGGTGCTTTGGATGCTTCCTAAGTGTCCCATGAGTAGCCCAAAACCAGGAGAAGGCTGGTGGGTTGAGTGAGACTTGCCTTGAGCCAAGAGAGGGGGACCACACCCTTTTTTCTTCATTTGGCTAAACCAAGCCTAAGCATAGCTTAGGGGGCTGGTTTGTGGCCTCTTAGGAAAGGGAATTAGTCCCTTTTGAGTAGGTTGGGGCAGATTTTGGGAGAGGAAAAAGCTTGCCCATGTGGCATGGTGAGGTGGCCATAGCTTGGTCTCATTTCAAGGGTTTGTTGACCCATTAACTTGTTGACCAGTCAATGGTGACTCATGTAGCATTCAATAGGATTTTGTCCCTATGAGTTAGATTGGAGAGGTTGGTTAAGTGCTTGGCGCAATGGGTTTAGGATTTTGGCCAAATGAGTAAGATTAGAGAGGGTTTTGGCCCCTCCAATTGGGTTGACCAAGTCAAACCAAGGAAAATTTGACTTGAGAAGTTTTGGACCTTGTGGGAGTGTCCAAACAAATGATTTTGAAGTGCTATATTAGTTTGAAATGGATTCAAGTATTGAAACTAACCATGGTTGGGTTAAGGGTGAATTTGGTCCACCATAGTTGACTTGGTCAACCAGGTCAAACCAAAGAGTGGGTTTGATTTCAATAAGTCTCAAATATCATATGAGATTCATTGAGATATTTTTCAAAGGTTAAAAGAGTTGAACCATATTAAGTTTTGGTCAAAAGTCCAAAAGTCCCCCTTAGAGGGCATTTTGGTCATTTTGACCTCTGCCCAATTCTGGGTCAAGGTGAGTCCAGAAAAATGCAGGTTAATGTTCAATATATCGATATCAAAAGTCTGGAAGTGATTAAAGGGTCTAGAGGGGGCTCCAAGGTCAAATTCTACTCGGTGACGGGTCTAGTGGCACGGGCTGTAAATATTTGAAGGTTTTGTAGCCTTTGGGAAAAGATTTAGTTTCTGGGGCTAGGAACATAAGAATGGGTTCAAATTTGGCAGGTTGACCACAGAGATATATCTGGTCAATATGCAACTGACAGATCATGAATCAGGGGTCATTTGATTAGGTTTCTAGGTGCCAGAAAGTTCACCCAGAAAGGGACTCAGGACTTAGGTCCCTAGCCTTGGATTTGTACTGGGTTTTTGAAGTTGGATATAATTTTGGATTTGAAGGGTTTGATTTTGGATTACCTAAGTCATTTATAATTATTGACTTGATTGTATATGATTATATAGGGCTGGAGTTTGATAGGGGGCTGGACTGCTCCTAAGGTCTAGAAGTTGAAGGAGCTTAGTATATAGATATATGCTAAGTCTTGGATGGGTCTAGAGACTGGAGTGATCTAAGATCTAAACCAATCCTAGGTTCTAAATTATTCCAAAGCCAAGATAGGTCCTAGGGTTTAAAATTTGGGAGGATCTTAGAATCTAGAAATCATAGGGTCTAGATTAACTTGGAATTCTGGGTTGGGTCCTGATGACCTCATACAAAGTGAGGTCAACACCTGCGCATTCACCTGATCCATGCATGACCTCCGTGCTCAGTGCGACCTCCTCACGCACCACCGCACACCCGCGCTTGTTCGTGTGTCACTCCCGGCACTGCTCCTCAAGAACAGGCTGACTTCACCTCAAAGGTCGAAACCAATCTTCCACTGTGATCTAATGCTTCTTTCTCGCAGCCTCCTCTACTCTGCCTTGTACCTTCTTCTCTCACCGGGCTCCACCTCTTCAATAGAGCCGTTTTCTTTAATGAGAAAAATAGAGAATCATGAATAAAATATAGGAAATACACTGCCTTCTGCAGCCTTCAGTTGGCCTTCATCCATCTTCAGCCAACCCACCTGCAGTTGTCGGTCCTTCAAAGAATCTTGCAAGAATCCACAAGATCCCCTTCATTTCTTCCCACCAGAGAGCCTATCTTCAACTGTAGGTATGCACCATCTGTAATAAACACCTTTCAAGAAACAAGCAACAATTTCTTCCACTAAGAACTCTTCACCATTCCTCTGTTCTCCAGATCAAGAAGCCCACGTTCATCCATGCAACATACGCACGCATATGCCTGCCTCCCCACGCGTTCGGCAAGACCTCCTGCACCTGTCAGCTCATGCAAGCTCTGCCAATATATCTGACCTGCTTCGGTCTTCCCTCTAATGTGGGTTCTTGCTTCTATCCAAGCAGATCCACCGCGTCCAACTCTCGCTTCTGACTTCGATCCGATCAGCCTAAGCTAGCACCAAACCACCTCCAGCCCCGATCTAATCAGCCTGTGTGGATTCAACACCTCATGTCCGCCGGTAAGCCAAGGACGACTGCAAGAAGCACGAGTCGCAACCCCACATGCCCGTGTAAGTCCAGCTACCACGTCCGCGCAGGACCCGTCTCCCGATCCAGCGACCGAGCTCGAGTCCACCTTACGCGAGGCACCAAGCCATCCCCAGCTTCTCTACCCCCATCTGCAGCAACGTCTAACAAGCAAACGCCACCCGGTCCGCCTCCTCCTTCATTCTTGAATCATTTTCTTTGGACAAGAAAAAATGCCTTCGCCTCCTCCACCTTGCTCAGTTTCCTCCAACTAGGCTCTGATACCAAATATTAGGATCTTCTTGATTTAGGAAGAAGAACTCCCTTCATGAGCTTCTTGGGGAGGAGGAGGGAGAGAGGGAAGAGGAGAGGGAGAGAGGCAAAACTAGAAATCTGTATTTCTTAAACATGCTATTACAGCCTATAGAGCCTTTATTTATAGACATAAAGGCTACACAACAAGATACAAACCTAAATACAGGACTAATATCTAACAAATGAAATGGTTATATCTCTAAGGTGATGATTTGAACTACGTGAATTATGGTTTATCATACTATTAAAAAATAAATAAATTTGGATTACCAATGATGATTTAGAACCCACATCAAATTTTCAAAACTCAATTAATATTTCTTTTTGGGAAATTAAATGTATAACAATCGTTATCATCATAATCGAATGATTGCTAACGGATGATATCTTCTTTCTTCGGGGAGATATATCATGTGTTAACATAAATTTGAATATGAAATTAACGACCACTTCTCTTGATTATCATAGTCGGATGTTTGACTGAACTTCGTTTAGACCCTCAAGGGTCATATGTGGTTCTCCCCTATATATCGTGCTGCATACGAAATTGAGTTACTATAGAACAGAGAAATGAGCGTCACAACACTGTAGACCAAATTATCATATTTTTAAATTAATTCATTAAATAGTTATGGGGTATTACACAAGTGCTATTATTAATTATGATAGCAATAAAGTAGCTCCTAAACATTCTTAACATGACTTTTATTATCATTATGTGAATAGTTATTTTTATACTTAGGGTGTCATCAAGTTCGTTGCAGACTCAAAGTGACACAAATTGGAGGAGGAAGCTGACAATGGATTTGATTGGCACTTTAAATAGATGAAAAAGTTGAGTCGATTGAGCTTTGAGAGTTATTTAGACATAATATCTCTCACATAATTTAGAGAGATTTTAAAGTACATAATATTGGACAAAAATATATAATTATATACTTTATACCTACACTTGATCATTGACTCCTCTATTTAAAGATGAGTGCCAAAAGCTGGGTGGTATAAGATGGGTTACATGAAAAAAATATAAGATAAGTGTACAAATAGACTTTGTATAGTTAGCTATATCTCATGCTAGCCTAGTTTATAGTAGTCAACTATGAGGGAACTTTGGACAAGCTTTAATTGAGTGTGAGTTCTTCTAATGAAAATTTCTAGTCTATAGGCTAGTGCTTGTTAAGACGTAGTTGAGTTCTATGGAATAATAGGCTTTCCAAGTAGGTAATTTATGTGTCCCATATCTTAGTTTAGTAACTGAGCATTAATCATGAGGGTTGAGTAGGGTGCATCATCTCTTGTGTGATTTTATGACTTCGAGCTCAAGGTGAGTTCAAGCTTAGGAAATACTAAATCTAGGAGGCCTGAGTTGATTCATATTCAACAGCTTACTGAGCTTACTGAGTTCAATTCAAATTCTTATGATGACTTGATTAATGTCCTGACTCGGATGATATGAATTTACCTTTCAAAACACTTTCACAATCCTTATGAGTAGGTATTTATGTACTAGCAATTTAAAAATCTATATAGATCCTTTTCTTAGACATTCTAAATCCCTAGTCCCAGTCACTCTCTTTCCATCCATGAAGTAAAGAACAAACAAGTAAAAAGGTGAAATAAAAGGAATATTTTCTTCCACTTAGTTACAAAAGTTGCAGTAGATGAGGCCAATGGAAGAATTATATGGATAAGGGTCGATTAGTGGTTGACAGAAGAGGAGCAAGCCGAAGGTAGAGTGATGAAAAGTGAGAGATGATATATAAAGAGTAAAAGTGAGAGTTAAGGGTCAAAAGAACCAGTGAAGAGATATTAAGACAATGATATAAACACCTGAAGAAAATATAATATATATGCTAAATAGCATATAATTGAATTTTTCACCACCCAAAACCTCCATACAACTAACTTGTAGAGGAGTCAAGAATTTTTAGTGGTTGGCGCAAAAATTCGCTACCCTAAACTATCATTAATATTTTTTAACTGATAACTATAGCACTAAATATTAAAATTTTAAAGGGGTACATAATTAATGTTTTATTTATACAACTAAAATTATATAATTATAAACAATCAAAGACCTATTAGTTGATAGCCAAAGCTCCTAACCTACAAATAAAAAAAAAATTAAGATTACATTTGATAATTAATTATGATCAAATACTTATTTTGCTAGAAAATAAGTAGAAAATAATTTTTTTTATAAGAAAAAACTCATTTGAAAAATTCATCGACGCAATTTTTTAATCCGACAAAAATCAAAATATGTATCGTCATGGGGTTGGCGAGCAGCACTCTTGAAGTGAAAATGGGCCATCATCGGCCGAGCAACCACTCCGACTAATTACCATAATACGATACGATTTAAGTATATGCCGGAAGAACGAATGTTGAAAATTAAACTAGATTAGCAGTTGAGAAAGGGACAGATCTCCACTATCAAACTGGCCTCAAATATGACTCGCTGAGAGCACAAATTTAATAAAGGAACAAAGATCAGTTTTTCAACATTATTTATGCCAAAAAAAAAAGAAGCCACTCATGCTTAAAAGCAAAACTGCCCATATGCTTGCTAGAAGAGAATGAAATAAGCCTTCTTTAACGAATGGGGCTATCCCAAATAAAAAAAATATTTAAGATATAAGTACTTTACAATCACAGAGCTCATTTTGATCTGTTGGTTGAGAGTTTTTACTATCAATTAAGAAGTTTTAGATTCGAGTCTTATGTATATAATATATGTGAGTTTATCTTAATTAGCCTAAATTTCCTCAAAAAGAAACTTTATAATCCTTGGTTTAGGTTATAACTCTTTATGCGACTCAAACCTTAATAAAAAAATCATTATTAAACAAAATTCAAAAAATTATTACATAAAAGCAATCAGTTCATAAAAAAATTAAGAGATTTTGGATTCAAATTTTGCTTAATTAACTTACATGTCCCCCAAAAATTTTTTAAGCGACTCAAACCTTAATAAAAAAATCATTATTAAACAAAATTTTAAAAATTATTACATAAAAATAATCAGTTCATAAAAAAATTAAGAGATTTTGAATTCGAATTTTATATATGTGATATATATATAAATTTATCTTAATTAAGTTATATCCTCTAAAAACTCTTTATGTGACTCAAATCTTAATAAAAAATTATTATTTCTCAAAAATTTAAAAATTATTATATAAGTGCAATCAGTGCATAAACCCCTTCTCATTTTTTTTTATTTTTTTTCCCGATGCCGCCACCAATCTCAACGCTGCAATTAGCAGTGTGCCATTTATTGCTTGGTTGTGCGTGCACGAAGCAACATTGAGCTGCTTTGTAATCATTTATCTGCCATGAATTTAACATCAAAATTAATGACCTCTTTCGAATAAATTTCTTATTATTTTTTTTAAGATGATAATAATAAATTATTTTTGCTACTATTTTATTATTAATTTTTACTTTTATAAAAAACTTTATAATGAAAAATTATTTTATATAATTAAAATTATTAATATGTGATCATTTTAAAACTACAATTATTTGATTTAAAAATATATATTTATTTTTAATATTTGTAGCCGCTTTTACAAATTTATTTTTTATAGCAACTTCATAATCACTTTTACACCCTAAATCTCTATTTTTCTACTTTACAAATATAAACAAAATATTTAGATTTTTTTTCAAATCACGCTTACAAAATTGAAATTAATTAAGACTTTCATCCTACAGGCAGACTGTATTGCGACACAATCACATTACTACAAGCAGACTGTACAACAGCTGCATCACAATCACATTACCAAATAAAGCCCAGAACTGTATTGCGACAGCTTTACTCTAAAATACCACAGTTTGGCAGCAAGGGCAAAGCTGCAATTTTTTTTTTTTAACTTTTTTTTTTTAAATATTTTGTGATGAAAAATTTATTATTAAATATTAAAGATTAAAATATTCATAATATTTTTTGAAAAAAAAAAATCTTTTAACATTTATATCCCTTACAGCTTTGATCGAAAATGACTCCCAATATGAAGTAGAGGCGATTCAAATGTGAAACCTTGCAATGAATTAGCTTTAATGTCTAACCAAAAGCAGGTACCGCACTTTGACAACTATAAATGGGCCAACTGGGTCTGCACCGTACGCTCGACCGGCCACTATTCTATGCTCATCCACTATGTGATTCTAGAGGTTCCGAGGGCCTACTTCTTATCCTAAGACTCGGGTCGTCTTGAGATTGACCTGAAAGCTTTTTGATTTGTTTTATGTAGGACAGTATGTATATCAATTTAATTTAAATAAAATCTGAGTCCTCAATGTGCTTATTAATTTCATTCAAACATGAAATCAATCTACTTTTGTTTGGGATATTTTTCTATTAGTTTGTTTCTAAATAGTTGCAATTTTTTTTTTTTCATTTTTTAGGTATTAAGATTATGTTTGAGATAATTTTTATCATTTATTTTTTACTATTTTTAATAATATTTATATAAAAAATTACTGTATCAAGTAATAAAAAAGTTACTCCAAAAAAGCCTTAATATAAATAAATATTATCTTATTTTTAATATATATATATATATATAGAGAGAGAGAGAGAGAGCGTAATTTCATTAATTTAAAAAAAAACTATTTTTTCACAATAGTTTAACAATGTTTACTTTTTTATGTAATTTATTGCCCTAACTATATTTTAATATTGCACTCTTTAAATAAATTTACAAAGTTTTAATTTTCCTATTTTAATGGTTCAAAATTAGATAAATTAATGAAAATTATATATTTGTATATTAATTGATTTAGATAAATAGAAATAAAAATATAAACCCATTTAAAAAATAAAGTATTGTTCTTTCAACAATCATCAAACTTTCAGTCAAATTGAGTGCCGTCCCCAGAGGCCAGAACACCCTCGCCATCACTGCATTCCTCTCCGCGAGAAATTGGAGCGATAAGTAGGAGAGAAAAATCGCATCCTAATTTTCGTGGCTGGGCGTTGATTTAATAGTGCCCCCCTTCTGCTATTCCAGCCTGCATCCTCCATTCCTTCTCGGACAGAGCAATCCGTAAGCTTTGCCCTGAGATACCCACAGAGAGAGAAAGAGAGAAACCTTCTTCTTCTGGCTTGTTGATGATGGAAGTCCAGGCAAAGGAGACGAAATCTTCCTCTAGGTTTAGAAGGATATGTGTATTCTGCGGGAGTAGCCCGGGGAAGAAACCAAGCTATCAGCTTGCGGCTGTTCAGCTCGGTCATGAATTGGTCAGTCTCTTCTTCTTCTTCTACTTGTATTTCCTCCAAAAGTCCACCTTTGTAAATTTATTATGAAACAAGAGCTCCACATGGGATCGAGTTTTCTCATCTCTCTGCTCCTCTCTTGCCTTCTGGAGCTCATTGCTTTGAGCTCGAGGAAGAGTGGAGGGAATGGCCATTTGATCTGAAATTTCGGAGACTATATTGCTAAATGGTAGCAATAAATGATTAATTGCCATAGAAAAAAGTACACATAACGGATTACTCTGTTTTCCGGTTTGTAGTTCTGCTCATATTCACTCTGCTCTACTTGCAGGTGGAGAGGAACATAGACTTGGTCTACGGTGGTGGAAGTATAGGCCTTATGGGTTTAGTGTCACAGGCAGTGTTTAATGGCGGCCGCCATGTCCTCGGGTCTCTCTTTCTCTCTTAAGAACTTTGAAATATCTACTATTTCTTCTGCCAAGAGAGTCCTCACTTCTCAGGTTTGTTCTGTGTTGCTATTGCAGGGTGATTCCCAAGACTCTCATGCCCAGAGAGGTACTCTACATTCTACCATTATGGGAGAAATGTTTGCTTAATAGATCATTATTTCTATAAAAAATGTTCATAAATTCATTTTCTCAATCATTTTTTTATGGGGAATAATTTTTTTTTTTTTTCAGTCGCACGCAAATAAGCTCCCTATATATATTCTGTGTAGGTTTTATTCCGTATCAATTTTGTGTACAAAAATAAAAAATGGTTTGGGACCTAGCCCTACTTTTACCATAAAAGGCTAAGCCTAGTAGATGCATGAACAGCCTATTTAGGTTAGGCAAAAGTTTCTCATGGCCTCCTGCTATCTTATCACAGCCTTATCCCAGGTGATTCTTTTTCCCCCTTAAAGTCTAATAGAAGGCTTTTGTGTTTTGGGGTAAATTTAATGCATTCGTACTCTGCTTTCTTATATTAAATAAAATCATTTCTATTTTGGTAGAAATAGAGGAATTACGCTGCATTGTGTTGTTTGTGGCTGTGAACTCATTAAAGAGATGAACAGATAATATTGGGATTTTCTTTACATATTTTCATTGTAAATTTACGATGTCCCAGATTTTTTGAAATAAGACATATTTATAGTATATCTCTTGATTAACAAATTTTGTTGAGCTGTAGATAACTGGTGAGACCATAGGGGAGGTGAGAGCGGTATCTGGCATGCATCAAAGGAAGGCAGAGATGGCTCGGCACGCAGATGCCTTCATTGCCTTGCCTGGTAAGCATCTTTGACTAATATATAGCTAAGACTTCATTTGAGATAGCTTTTGATCATTACTTTTTCTCTGCCTTTTGATCATTACTTTTTCTCTGCCTTTGTAACAGAAAGCAGGAAGAAAGTTGTCTTAAACCAAGTCTAAGACTTGTTTGGGATAACTTTAGACCCCTATTTTTTCTCTATTTTAAGAGATTTTTTATACTAAAAGTAGCTTTATAAAGAAGTAAGAAAGCCGCCCCAAACGGAGCCTAAATCTTACTTAAACATTATGTTAAATTATGTTAAATATTAAAACTTTCTTTTTCACTATTCTAAGCTAAAAAAATCAAATTCAATATTAACAAGATGTTCTTTTAGAAGTAAGATAAGACTTAAGACTTATTTTTAAGCAAAATATTATTATATGTATGGCTAAAATAGTTTATTTCTTGATATGCTATAGATGATTAGATGTTGAGATGGGCATTAAGTACTTGAAGTTAGGTATTAACTTTTTGGGATTTCAGATAAATTTAATCACAAACTCACGCATATAATTGACCAATAGATTAAGGTGGGCTACATAATTAGTGCTACATAAATAGACTGCTATTTATGAGTTAGATTCAACCAATTTTTGGTAGAGAAATCATATTTATATAAGAACATAACGAGGAAACAATGTAAAATTCATATGATTAAAAATAAAGAACATTTGAATATTCAATAAATGAAAATTTACACTTTTCTACTTTATTAAATTTTTATAATTTAGCTATCTTATTCTGATACAAATATTTTCCCCAAACCTGTATGATTCATCAGATGTGCCACTGAGCTGTTGTGCTTATCTCATAAATTCCGTTAATATATTTGATAAGAATCATATTTTAAAAAATTATTATTGCTTAAATCCTCTGGGCACATTCCCAGCCTTTAATTATTGATGTCGGCTGAGGAAGGACACCCAATCATGCACTGTATGTTTCATAATAGCGCTACATAAATTTTCTTAATATAAATTTAATGCATAGCACAGTTTGACAAATTGCTCCGATTTTTTGAATGCTGAGGCAGGCGGTTATGGAACTTTGGAAGAGCTATTGGAAGCTATCACTTGGGCTCAGCTAGGGATACATAACAAGCCAGTAATTCTCTTCTTTTTTTTTTTTTTTTTGAGAAGTGGATTTTTTTTATATAGATAATTTTGCGCAGATATAGTAATTTTGAATTGTGTCACGGTCATTGACAGTTGGTTTTTTAATTAATTTATAGTTGATTAATGTTGTTAATTATGATTAAGGTTGGTTTGTTGAACATTGATGGGTACTACAATTGCTTGCTATCCTTCATCGATAAGGCGGTGGAAGAGGGATTCATTGACCCGGCTGCCCGTAATATTGTCATCTCTGCACAAACATCCCATGAGTTGCTATCCAAGCTAGAGGTATGTATGTGGACAACTTAGCGTACAAGCTTGTATAAGAATTATTACATTTTGTATTATTTATTATTATTATTATTTTAATGATTATTATATTTTTTTACTATTTTTATCTTAATTGTTCTCAATTTAGTAAATATGTAATTTAAAAAAATTTCTTCTAATGATATTTAGCAGATAATTAAGTATTTGTGTGATGTAAGTTCATAAAATATTATTAAGCATAGCAATTAACAGATTTTAAGAGATGCTTCTGAAATTTCTCAATTGATATGACTACAATTTTGTGATAAATTGTAATTGTACAGAGTAAAAAAACTTTATATATATATATATATATAAAATGAAGATACTTGAGGAATAATTAAATTATGATAAAAAATAAAAGTTAATAAAATATTGGTTCACATATAATTTGTATATTATAGATTATTTGGTCTGATTTTGATTTTGAAGATTATATAAACTTTTGGATTTGAAAATAAAACAGAGAAGGAAAAATTATACTCTTAAACTTTGTTTAGAATGGACGGTTTTTTTATTGAAGCAGTTTTTTAGTAAAAAAATTTTTAATTTAAAAAATTTTGTACAAAAATGTTGCTTTAGAAAATAGAACAAAAGCCGTCTCAAACGAAACCTTATTCTAACAAATCTACTGTAATGAAAGTCAAAGCAAGTGAGCAAACTAAAATCAAATAAATAAAAATTTAAATATAAAATTATACTTACAAAAATTGACAAGCTACAACTTGAAATTTTTTAAGTATCAATTAAACATGGAACATTTAATAGTTTTTCTAATTATTTGTAAAATATGTTGGTTGATTTTTATTTATCAGTAAAATAAAAATATTTATATCATATTAATATTTAAAATTTTAGCATTCTTTGTATGGCTGTGATTGTAGCATCGTACTATTTATTTATTTTATTAAAAATCATAAAAATCAATTCTATAATAATAAAAATTATTTTGCCCTTTCAGGTCATAAATACTATGATCTAAGTTTGTAAAATGTAAAGAATATCATTTTATAAAATTTTAAATAATTCTTCCTGCAAATCCGGGCCATAAATAAAAAAAAATTAGTTCATGAATGTTTAATCTTTGTTTTGTTCGGTTCTGTAGTCAAATGAAGATAAGATTTTTAATTCGTGAACAAATTTAAACCTATTTATCTTTGCCTTTATAGTTAATGAATTAAACGGTCAAATCATTCAAATTTGACTTATCACCAACAATTGCACAAAAATAAAATATCAAAATATGTAAAATAAATAAATAAATAAATTTAGTTGATATTTTTTTCTGCTACAGGAATATGAGCCCCGAGAGCTCGGCATTGCACCCAAACTTAGCTGGGAGATGGAGCAGCTGAGTCAATCTCCGAAGCTGGACATCGCACGTTGACCCGATATGCTTATTTATGTATATTCTTCGTTTTATTAATATTTTTAAAAAAGTTGTATATTTTAGTTGGCAACAACTGCTGCCTTTTGCCTAACTTTCCATTTACGCTTTTATTAAAAAATACATTTATATCTTTCTGCCAAGAAACTGTCGACGTGGCAGCTGGTTCTTTACTTGTTTTCCTTTTGGTCGAATATCCTTGCGTAGCAAAGCTGCACTGTGCGGGTGTGGGTCCTACTATGTTGTCGTCTTCGCCGACCTCTGGGAGCTTGACTTCCATGTAGCAGAAACACGGCCTACGTGTCAAACACCGATAGCCTCTACAGGGATTTGAGTTCAGAACAGACGTATCATATGTAGACATGTATCGCATGTGTGAGTATTTATGTTTTAATATTTATAAATTTCTTATAAAAAAATGGCTACTTTTGCTTCTTTTTTTTTGTGGGCATGGGTGAGGTTGTGTTTACGTTTTTTTTTATTGAAATATTTAAATCATTTAAATTATATATATATATATATAAACTTCAATTTTATGATCTCTTGATTGATAGATAAAGCTTTCAACCAACAATTAAGAGGAGTTATATTATTTGTACGTATCAAGCAAGCTAAAATTTTGATTTATGATTTAACTCATTAGATTTAGGCTTCCTTTGAGATCGCTTTCTCACTGCTTCTTAAAGCTGTTTTTAAGTACAATTAAAATTTTTGTAGTAGGAAGCAGTTTTAAGAAGCAGTAAGAAAGCCATCCCAAATGAAACCTTAGTCTTTATTTGATACAGCTTTCTTATTATTTTCTAAAGTAACTTTTTAGTTTAAAAAATTTTTATACTGCAATACTATTTTAAAAAGTATGAAGAAAGTTATTGCTAACGAAGGCTTCGTTTGGGACGACTTTTTTACTGCTTTTTAAAGCTGTTTTTTAATACAAAATTTTTTATTCTTATACTCAAGCAGTAAAAAAGCCGTCCCAAATGAAGCCTAAGTCTTATGTTTTATTTGAAAAGGCTTATTTATTTCTTAAACTATTTTTTTAATATAAAAATTAAAATTTTGTATAAAAAATTATTTTATAAAAGTCGTACTAAATGAAGCCTTAATTTGAATCTGGTTTGAACTAAAAAATTAATTATGTTAATCTTCAAGTCAAATTTATAGGGTTATTTAATAAGTAGGGTAGCTTATTAAATGCTTTCGCACGAATAAGTAGATCGAGTGACTTCAGCCATGAATGACTGGGCAAAGCTACTCACCAATCAAATTGTTTGCGGTCGGTGGGCTTTGGTTTTCAGGGTCTTTTTTTCAACGGAAAAAAATTAGCTTGGAATTTTTTTATAAATTTGTTTATTATGATGATATGAGATGAGTGTGACATATAAAAGTTTCTATTAAATAGAATGAAGATTTTTATCATAATTGTTCATCCAAATGCCCCGCTAATCTTCGTGCAATGATCCTAATGTTATTTACATAGTGTGGCTCATATAATTAAAGAAGATAAAGAAATTGACTTGGACTGTTAGAATTGAACTTGAGCGTGATAAATTAATCGAGCTTGGGCACAAGCTAAGAGTTGTTCCCATTAACCAATACTAAAAATGATGTATTCCGCAGCATTTATTAGTAGCATTTTAAAAATAATTGTTGTAGATATTTTTTGGCGTCTCTTTAAACCGCCTATAGTAGTAGCGGTTCAAACCGCCTCTAGTAGAGGCGGTTTAAATCGTCGCTATACTCGCCTTTTAACAACCCCCTTCAATGCGAGTTAACTCATGCCCTAGCTACTTCGCGCCGCTCTCTTCCTGATCCTGGATTCGTTCCCACGCTCACGCTGCACAAATGCTTTGTAAAGAACAACAACTACAGCGGTCTAGCGGCAATTTTTAAAACCGCTGCAAAGAATTTTGTGCTGGTTAAAACCACCAATAAATCCTAAATTAATTGCTACTGAAGACTTTTTTTTTCTTGTAACGATCACCCATGCAAAAATTGAGAAAATTATATATGCTAGCGGGGTTTGATTTATTCCCCTTTATAATAGTTTTAAAATCAAAATATATTGTTCTTTAAATTACATATTATATATTTATTGCAAAATGTATAAGAAAAATGAGATAATCATAAAATAAAAAAAAATGATTTTTTTAAATTATTTTTAAAAATTTTGAAGGTATTTTTCCTGAAATTCTAACTTTAACCCTAAAACTCAATTTGGTAGGTTGGAGTCTTATGTATGTGATATCTTCTTAATTGGCTTTAACCCTAAAAAAAACTTATAATAATTCTAAAACTAAAATAATAATATTCATAAATATCTCTATGAAATATTTAGATTCGTAACGTGGTTTTAAAATTTATTAATTTTTAATCAGGATTTTAAATTTGGCATTATGATAAATAAATTAGAATCTCCGGACCCAAATTTTTTCTTAAAAGCTGCACAGAGAATTCGGCGGAGAGCACGTGGCTTGTTGGCTTTTGTGGGTGTGGATATGGTGAGTGGTCCCTATATCCTATGGTCTCTTTAAAGGAAGATAAAAACTACTCCGTAACATAATTTTCAAAATTTTTTTTTTTATATTTATCTATTGTAGTATTTCTATAGATATAATTTAATATTATATTAATATTTCAGTTTACAAATAAATAAATAAATTATATATATATGAAAATTTAATTATTAATAAGATATAATAGAGAAAAAAATACGTGTAGTAGACCCTACGTAGTGGAATAAATACTTGATTTTATTGTTGCTGCGTATGAAAATTTATATTGTACTAATCTCAAAGTAAATCAAATATTTTTTAAGTCCATCATTAAATAAATTGTATCAAATCATCCCGACCCTATTATGCATATATTCAATCCATTATTTTTCTAACAAAATCAAATCAAACCAATCAAAACATGAAATTAAATATCTATCTTATGAACTTTTAAAAATAAAGGCACATAAAATATTTTATGCCTATCTTCATCCTATGGTATAGAATGCTTCTGAATTTGTGTGTTTTTTTGCATATAGTAAGAAATAGATGAGATAATGCTGATGTCTGCTGAGTCTCTGCCTTGACTCATAGAACAACCGATCTAGAGATGGCAAAGGACTTTTCAAGGCCACCAACTGCTTCCTTTTGTACATTCTCCTTAACCTCCCTATAAAGGAGATAAAATTATTTCCTATAAGGAAAAATGGATTAGAACTGAGTGGAAGGAAGAAAGGGTAAGCAGCCTAAGAGTATTATATGTACAAGTGACCCCTCCAAGTGGTACCTAATTAATCATTGACAGTTAGGGCAGCTTATCCTCCCAACAATTTATGTAAATTATATGAAAATGGAAGATATAAAACTATATTTTGTAAATGGTATTCAACCCTACAGACTCCCCAGCTTGATCATGAATATTTAATTGAATCTGTCCAATTAAAAAAATCCGATTTACAAAAAATTAGAATAATAAAACCTAATTCCCAAATGCCTAAATCTTTAAATCACGAGCGATTGAATAAATTTGACTGGAAATTTAAATGAAGAGGCTTTGTTGAATATCATTTTATTTATTTATTTATTATCACCGTATCTTTTTTCATGATATGTATATATATATATATATATATATTATTATTTTATAATTTACATAGTTTAATTAATTTTAATGATATGTACATCATCATAATAGAAATATCAGTGAAATATAGATGAAATGTTTCCTTCCAGTGGTTCAATATCTAATCTGGTTCTACAAGCTTGCTTCCCAGTCAGATAAACCGGCCATTTCTTTATAATATTATATACAACGCTGTTGAGGGCATCATGTGACAACATGGGCCATGAGCAGGGATAAATTATTCTGTGTGGACATCACATGTGTCTAAAGATTAATAAAAATGCGTCACGTCATCCTAAAAATATACCGTCCTCGGTATCGAGCGCGGTACCGAGCTAGGTATCGAACTTGATACTGCTCGGTACTTGAGCGGTACCGGACAGGAAGAACCGTCCGGTGTCCGCATAGAATAATCTCTCCATGAGCAGGAAACAGAACAGGAACTTGGCAGCTTGTGTTGAGACAACTTTGTGATCTGCTAGAAACAAGGTGAAGGACTAGAAAAATGAGAGTCCTGCTTGCCTTTTACTATTTTTATTGACATTAAATCCTCTCCAAACAATTTATGTTGCGAAGAAAGAAAAAATTTATGGGAGGATTTTTGTTTCGTCTCACCGTCAAAATGCAAGGTCTAACACTGGCTATAGGTAAGAGATGCTTTCATGGCGGAAATATTTCTGAGTGGAAAAAAGGATAGAAAGTTCAGAATTTTCAAACAAAGAAAGAAGATTTTTTATAGGAAAATCTTTCAAGAAAGAAAAAAGCCAAAGAATTCAATTCAGAGGACAAACTTTCATCATTAGAAAACTGCGAAGTATGAGATATGGTCCTCTTTTGATTGCAAGAAAGAATCAGGCAAGGGATTCAAAATTGGAAGGAATGCATCAAATGATCTTAGTTTGATAATAGAGAGAAATCAAGAATGACAAATCTTAATTTTAGGCTAACACAAAGTGCTAAGTAGAGATGAAGCTCTTGGTCATAGTCAGGAATAATGCTTATTTACGGCTCACCAACTGAACTTGCCTCTAAGATGGGCTCGCTCCGGGCAGGTTCAGAGACTCCTACCATAGAGATGAGAAGAAAGTAGCAATAATATCTCATTCTCCATGTCTTGCTCTTATCCTCGTAACAGGCGACCGACCGCATAGACAAAATGACATCTTTGTTTATATCTCCAATTTTGTACTGTAAATTTTCACGAACTATTTTGAAGCTTAGTATATTATTTGAATTGACACACCTCATCTTAGTCTGTTGGTTGAGAGCTTTGCCTATCAATTAAGAGGTAATGTGTTCGAGTCTTATGTATGCGATGTGTGTATAAGTCTGCCTTAATTGGCCTAAATGTCCCAAAAAACATATTATTTGAATTATATGCGGTCGTGGATATAGACTATCGAGCCATATGAATAAGGATGATATTTTTGAGGTGTTTGATATTTTTAAAGTTATTTTTTTATTTATCGTACTTCTGTGTTACGACGCATTTTATTTTCTAGCTTTCAATTGATACAATTTGATATAGAATCTCCTTCATAAAAAAAAAATAATAAAATTACAACTCAATGCTTAACATAATAATCTCATTTAAATGAATAATAAAAACAAGAGAACTAATATATAATGCATGCACCTAAAAAGACTTCCCGTTTGCTTCAACTAAATTGAGTCTATTAATATATCTACGCACACCCACACGAAATAAATCTTATTATCACCAATATATTAAAGTTTCATTTAGGATAATTTTTTTACTACTTTCTAAAAAAGATTTATATATTATAAAAATTTCTTTAAAACTGCAAAAAATAATGACTATTCACTAGTAATTTCTTGCATTTGGGATGATACCAAGTCTTAAAATTCTTCTCCTAACGACTTCCAAAGTGAGCCCATTTTATTTTTGCTATGTTTCTTTTTAATTCTCAAATATTTTGCCTAATTTAGATTTTCTTATATTCATCTAATATTTCGTTTAATATCAAGAAAAAAATCATTTTCATCGCCGTAAATACTCAAAATGCAATAATCGTCAAAAACCTAACTTATAGATTTCGACAAATTCAACAAACAAAAAAATACCATTAAAACATAATTCTTTTTCCTCAACTCCTCTTATTATTTCCCCTCACAATCATTAAAATCAAAACAAAATTTTAGACAAACTAATCAATTAAACAACTGATATTACATAGAAGACATCACCAAATATTAAAAAAAATCCTTATAATAGAATGAAAAAGATCAAAGAAATAAACAAATCAAACAACTTATAAACAACCTCTCAACCTCGTAAATCCGGCTGAAATAAATTCGTACAACCAGAAAACAACCCTTCTTCCCACCCCAACACGCCGTTCGTCCAACTATCCAGGTTGCCGACCACCATTTCCTCCAATGCCGGCGCCGGAAGCAATAGAGGCAAAGCCTGAGTCTCCACCTCATTGCTCCTAAGCATCAAAATCCGAGCTTCCGCAGCCTCATCCATTGCCGGCGCCGGAAGCAACAGAGGCAAAGCCTGAGTCTCCACCTCACTGCTCCTAAGCATCAAAGTCTGAGCTTCCACAGTATCAATCCTTCTCCCTACCGCCCTTCCAACCAATCCAAGTTCATAAGTTTCCAAACCACACACCGAACGCCCAGCCATGCACTCCAGAAGCAGAATTTCCCCTGCAAGATCATCATTCTCCGCCATGATTCGGCTGAGCTGGCCTCTTAACTTCACAATTTTCTTCAACAGAAACTTCTCCTGGTTCATCATGTTGTTCTCCTTGCTCAAACATTCTGTGGCGTTGAACCGATTCAGAAGTTCTCCAGCCTCCCCTGTCGAAGGCCATACCTCCGGCTCTTTTTCTTGCGGAGAATAGATGATAGCGCAAGCTGGAACATTGCAGAGAATTGAAAGCTCATAAACCTTCTTTAAAAGTCTGTGGCGCCGTTTTCTCAGCGTAATGCGACGAGCGGCGTCGTTTATTATGTAGGCCAGTTTGGTCTTCCTTCTCACCATTGTTGACTTAAATCTTGAGAGTCATAAGAGGAAGGAGGAGCCGACGATATTTATAGAAGTGTAAGAATAAAATATCAGAGATTTCTTATGATTTGATTTGGTATTTATAAAAGGAAAGCCGTTGCAAAATTTATGATTGGAAAGATTCAATCAGCCATTAATTTTTTCACTATTAATAAACTTAAAAATAAATCATTAATCAAACTTAAGATTAATGAAGTTAAACGTAATTAGAAAAACCTTCATGTCTATTCAAGAAGCGGGATACCAGCATTAATTTAAGGCGTCTAATGATTACCATTAACATAAAGAAATAAGTTGCTAATGTAAGCTTTTGTGTAACGGTTAAAAAAAGCACTATTGCTGCTGCATGCAAAATCAATTATGTGACTACAAAAATATTTAGATTGGTCATTTTTATTTTTATTTTTTTAATTGACGTAATGATACGCTAATGATTACGAAAACAGTGCTGATATAATTGGCTGAAAGATGCTTTAATCCAGTCATTGACAAAACTCCAAACTTGAAACTAATCAGAAACTCGCTCAAATAACTTTAGGAGATATTAATTGGGCAAAAATTTTGAGTTAATTCTGAGATTATTTTTGTATTGAAAGTTGTTAGAATTTCCCTTATAAATTATTCGGGTCGATTTGAAATAGAGTTAGAAATGAGTATTTAATTATGATATATAAAATAAGATATGAGATAATGAGAGTTTTTTACAGCACTTTGTAGCTGCGGTTTTAAAACCTCTGAAATTAGAGCATTTATGTTTCATTTTGGGCTATTCTTACTGTGTTTTAAAATAATTTTTTAGTATAATTTTTATATTAAAAATTTGTATATATATCATGTTGGGAGTTATCTTACCAATGTAAAAAGAATATCAACTAGAGTTTGAATTTTTTATATTTGAATTTAATTGCTATAGTCAATTTAGGCTTAGTTTGTGATGGCTTTCTTAATGCTTTTTAAAATAATTTTTTAATATTAAAAAGCTGTTTTAATAAGCAGTAAGAAAATCATCCCAAACGAAGCATTAGTTTCAACTTAGATCAATTGAATTTGTGCCAACTAATGTGCCAACCTAGCTTTCTTATTATATAAGAAAGAAAAAAAATGTAAAGATGAATATAAGGAGCTTATGTGGCAATATACACACACACATACACATGGAATCTTACGTCTAAAAAGTTAATGAAATGGTTATATCTCTAAGGTCATGATTTGAACTACGTGCATTATTATGGTTTATCATTCACTATTAACAAATAAATAAATTTTTGATTATCTTAATAATCAATGATTCCCCCCACACAAAATCAAAGAAGAAAATAAGAGTAGAATATTTAATACTCTAATAAGGAAACTATGAAAAGAAAAAGAAGCTCACCGAATCTTACCTAGTTTAAATAAATTTTATTAGAATTATGGATGAGTTTTAAGGGGCAACTCGCTCATCTTCAAACTCAAAGAAGGTGTTCATACAAAGTAGGTAAAACTAAAATGTTAACTAGAATCCATATATGGTGCTAATGATGTCATGATGTTGGGAACTTAAGCAATGAATGGTGTGAAGACAATATATATCTTAAAAGTATTGAATGGATTGATGTTGAAAAATTATGGATTATCCTTCTTCTAGAGCTGAAGATGATGCAACCTGAAGGTGACAATAAAGTAGCACATGAAGGTCATAATTTCCATTGTCATATTGATTTCCCCATAGAGTTAGGGAGGAGTATGTAGTCATGATTGGAAGAGTGTTAGTGAATTCTTCTCCATTCTTCAGGTTAAAAGAGGAATTAACTTGAAGGATGTCAGATAGTTTACTTTTCGAGATGAGTATTTCTTTTATTATCACAAATATACTGAAACTGCCACCTCTTTGGTAGTCAAGTTATTAACCTGATCCTCCTAAAAATGCTCGACTTACTTTAAATAACAAACCAAGTATTACAACATATTTTTTTGGTTAGTGATAATTCTCCCTCTAATCAGAAAAATTATTACAACATATTAACCTGAGATATTTACAAAAAAACAATTATGAGTGAATGGTTGAAGATGACATTATAGGTCATCAGGGCATTTACTAAGATGAAGTAGATTATGATGGTATATTATTGGTTACCCTTCGCTAGGTAATTAGTAGTGAAATCATGCATTCAATCTCCTTAAGCTCACTAGAAAACTTCAAAGAGGCATTGTGTGTGAGCACTAACTAAGATGGTTCAAGATGCGCATGGGTAAAGATAATTGAAAATAATATTAATAAAACTTTATTTTGATAGGAATTCTATTATGTTTCGAGAAGAGGCAAGGGTAAAGTGCTGATTGAGTAGCTAAGGTTGCAGGTTCTAATCTGTCCAAGTATGTATATATACTTTTTGATTTATAGATTTTATACGGTCATTGGCTATTCTCTACTTTATTTTATTCTGGTATGCAGTATGTAATCATGTACTGTAGTGTATAGATGTTTTTATATATGTATTTAGAAGATGAAAAAAAGAAAAAGAAAAAAAAATGTGGATAAATTTACTTTATGTTATGTTGGAAATTAACTAGTAGATTTATAATCTATTTTAAAATTAAACAAATATGAAGCCTCCAAAATTTGGATATTGGACTTAGTCTGTTATCAATCAACATGATATGACCTACTCTGTCTGTTGATCATCTTGAATTGGGTTGTAACATCTTTCTCTAAGAAAGCAAGACAATGACTCAAAGTAAATAATGAAAGTTTCACTACCTCAACTATGACCTAAACACTCGCATAGGCCACACTACTAAAGAGGGCATTAGGGCTTAGAATTTTCAGCTATGCCTGAGCTATGGGGTTTAATGAAATGGATGCCTCACAATCACCAAAGTGACATGAATTAACCCTATCTCAAATTATGTTGAAGCATGCTTGTTTGTTGGGTTGAATAAGACCTAAAATGAAAATTGTATTAGCCATGGGCTGAGCTTGCCGATGGCATCTAAGCACAACCAGGACTCTAGGAATCTCTCTTGAGCTTACAAAAGAAGGGAGAAGAATCTCTTGCATTTGAGATGATACATAATTCTTTATACATAAAAGAAAATATATCAGAATATTATAATAAAATTTATATTAAAAAAGGCTTTAAAATTATTAAATTTATTTTAAAATTAATGTAATATGCACTAATCTTAAATAAATTTAATAGATTTTTTATAATATTTTTTATTCTTATAAGTCAGATTCACTTTATATATATATATATAATTTATTTTTTTGAGGAAAATTGAGGGACTAGCTCATTTTCATTACAATGAATAACAAAATTACAAGGAAACTATGAGACCCGTGGCTGCTCAATTGAGCAGAATACATATAGGTGCCGTTCCAAAAAACTAGCAATGCTTATTTACTAAAGAAAATAAAAAAGTACAACTAAGTATCCCAAAAAGTGGGTGATGCTAAGAAACTAGCAAAATAAAAAGGGATTGAACATATTTGGACTCAGACGGTATCTAGAAAATATCATTGAATTTATTAAAGCGCAACACTCGTCTGCACCTAGTTGCCTGAGCTGGAGAAGTGGCCTGGAGACCATCCAAGGTGCGAATGGAGGGGCCAAAAATAACTGATCATCATCATCCAGAGAACGAATAAAACAAAGAAAACCATAGCATCAAAAGTCTCCAACTACTCCAATGAGCTCAAGAAGTTTTGTAAAACAACCAAAATTTTTCGTTTTGAAAACTTAAGAGTTGCATCACGTTGAACTTCCCAAAGAATAGAAGAGTGTATTTTAATTTGATGTACATATTTCCTTGCATTACGTTCCCTCCAAAGATGGTAAACCAAATAGAAAAAACATAAGAAAAAAATCATCCTTAACATCAACAGGTAATGAATTGTCACCCTCAATAAAATCCAATACTTCTCTAATGTTAGTCCGCTGCATGAAGGATGAGAGCATAGGCATAAGGTTGCAAAGTAATTGATAGCAAACCTCACATTCGAAAAGAAAGAGATGAATAACACTTTCAGGAAAAGCCATACAAAGACCACATAAGGAGTTAATCTATATATTTCGTCTAATCAAAGCATCTACAGCCTCCAAGCCCCGCTTGAGAAGCAACCATCCATAAATAGAAAATCAAATTGAATGCCTTTTGTGCCAGAGTTGTGTGTGCCATGAGAAAGATAAAGCATTAGAGTAATTAGATAGGATGAAAGTCTTAATCCTAGGATTGGGCTTCTTCTCACAAATGAAACAATTAGAAACAACATTGTGGATTAAAACAAATGCAACAAGCTACCTAATTGCCATAGAAAAGGAAGGAGGAAGAACCCAAGTCTTGTTGTGTAAAAAGATAGCCATTGTGGAAGAAGAATTGACCCGGGAGGCACTAGAAGGCCCAACCCCTATTCTAGCCAAAGTGTTACCATTTAACTAAGGATCCCATAAAAAGAAAAATTACAACCAACAAAGAATTTGAAATCTATAAGGTTAATCATAGAATCATTTGTCTTCCTAATACTTTTCCACCATTTAGAATCACCCACCAAAGATGAATTCTAGAAAGAAAAAAAACCTGCTTACAAAATTTGGAAAGCAAAGAATTTTTAGTGATGCCACACAATATGGTGGTGTAGTTGTAAGAATAAGATAGATCAGATATGGAGGGTAAGCCAAGACCACCAAGAGACAGATGTTTGTAGGTGTCCTTCTAGGACATAAGATGAAGCTTTCTGTCTTTGATGTTCCCATGGTAAAGGAACTAGGCAAATATTTTGATTAGAAATTTTATACAGGTGTCTGGAAGAATTGATCCCCTAATCCAATTTGCAATAGTATTTGCCATGGTGAATTTAAGATACTGCAGCCTACCAGCCATAGACAAAGACTTACATTTCTAGCCATCCAAAAGAGAAGTTGTTTTACTCATCAAACCATGAAAAGCAAAAATGCACTGCCTTTTGAGAGAAATATGGATGCCCAAGTAGATGAAGGAGGAAGATTTGGTTGACATACCCAAAATGCTAGTGAGATAAGTTTTGATGGGGGATGCGTTAGAAAACATAATAAAACTTTTTACAGAATTGATCTTCAAGCCAAAAACTTTCCCAAATGAATTAAATATTGAGAGAAGAAATATAAGTAATATTGGCCTTCCCAAAGACCAGGAGGTCATCTACATACAAAAGATGAGAGATGTTCATATTGTCTACTTTTACGCCTTGAAAAGACCCATCTAATATAGCATCATCGAAACAAGTTGAGAGGACGTTAAATTCAACACACCAACTATAAAAGTGCAATGATTTTTTTGAACAAAATAGGAACATAAATACATTTAGTTTGCTTACAACTAATTTGATAATAACCAAAAAGGAAAAATTTTACAACTGAAATTGAAGCACATACTAAAATTATGGTGTCACATAATACAATTTACAAGTTCTTGCTTTTAAAAAGGAGAGTATTAGTGGTTAATTAACTAGCGAACCAAGTCCCTCTAAGTAGCCCATATTGTTACTAGGCTGTGTTTCGGCCCATTAACCTATAGAAGGGGAAATTATTTATTAGAATATCTCTGGGCTTGTAGTTGAATACTGATTTATTTGAGGGAGCATTTTAATTACTTTTATGTTAGTAAAAGCAGTCAATAAAAATAATATGTATTTAGATGACAGCTTTTACATAATTTTTTAAAAACTTTATCTTTAAAAAACTATTTCTTGAAAAATATATTTGAAATTGTTGTTGAAAAACGAGCTTTTTAAAAGCATAAGTTGTTCCAAACAAAGCCTAAAAATCTTCTTTGATCTCATTTGGGCTGTGGTTCTATAGAAGCCAATTTTGAATATTTTTTTTAAATGTTGTTGTGCTTAATTGGTCAAGCAGGCTCACAACGGTTTAACTAAGCTAAGTGCAGCCGTGTTTATTAGTCGAGCTCTATGAACTAATGAGCTAAGTTTAAAATAGTGCTGACTCAGCTTGTTTATTCGTGAGCTGGCTCCTTCAATAAATATTAATATAAAAAATATTAAATATATTAAATATCAAGAATTTAAATGTAAAATTGTAAATTTTTTTTTAAAATTATATCACTTCTATAAATTAAGTGATTTTCTTATTTCCTATCAAACTTCTCATTCTATTTATAATTTATTGCAAAAAATATTTCAATCAAAACTATTATTTTTTCTTCCTAATTATGGAGCCAACTCGAATTCATAAAATTAAGCTTAAATTTGATTAATTTTTCTTTTGTTTTATTATCATCTACTCTAACGTTCTTTGGTGGAAATATTACCTCTCTGTTCTGATCAGGTTTAAAAAAAACATTTTCCTAATGGGAAAAAATACATAAGATTATTCTGACCTATTCTTTATAAGAACAAATTTAAAATTCAATAAATGTAATTTGAGATAAATATATTATAAATTTTAATTAATTATTTATATGTTATACTCATCTTAAAATAAATTCAAAAAAATTAAATTCATTATGATTATATTTTATTAGTTTTCCTTTCCAAACAAGCTAGATTCATGTTTATGATTAGTCTCACTGATTAGAATGGCTAATTGTTGGAATTCAAGCTTATCCCCATACACACTAATTAACTCAAAATTGTAAACCATAAATAAAAAACATCCTTAATATATTATAAACTAATTTTTTATTTTCATTTTTTATGAAACCAAGGTTTTGTTTGAGGATTTTGTTATGGTGGTTCAAGTTGACTGACTATGAGGACTCTGCTAGGTACAAGTTGATCGGCAGTGATGCACCTATTTTTATATTATTTTTCATAAGCTTTTACTTTGTTCTTCAACTTGTTTGGTAGCAGAGGTTTGTTTGGCATAAAAATTGTGCTTTAAGATTTGCTGCTTTTTTGTGATCTCATTTTCTGAACGGTCATAAAACTACTAAAGTGTTCATCAGTAAAGGCATCATTGTGGATCCTAATTATAGTCTCCGCTCATTACACCATGAATCTTGCAACCACCTTTACTTGAATGTGAATTCTATTTTAGAATTTTATGCTCTGCTTTTCCTTTTGCTGCCAATTTGCTCAGACCTAATATCATTGATGTGTTCAATTTCATTGAGGATATTTTCACTGATAAGGCTGCTGTTAAGAATTTCTTCTTTCTCTCTACTTGCTGCACATCATATTGTATCTAGAAAGAACAGAATAGCCAAAAGTTTAGAAACATCATCTCTAGCATATCTTTTATCTCCTTTAATATTAAGATGGTTGTTAAGCAAAAAAACAGGAAAATGGAAGAGCTTCACTGATATAGAGAGCTTTCTTCATGGAATTTTTTGGACACTCAAGGACAATGATGAGGCTCTTCTCACCTCAGGTTTTGGCCTTGTTGCAATCCTTGGACAGCTTATTTTCTTTAAGTAATTGAAATGGCATAGATGGTTCGTTTCCCATGCCTATGCTGGTTTTTGGAGGTGGGTTGGGCTCCCTTGAGTCCTTTTTTTGGGTTTACACACCTTAGTGTTTTTGTTTTTTTACTCTAGTGTTTGTAAAGATTTTTGTTCTTTTTGTTACACTCCCTATACTTTACTTCATATCCTTTGAGTTGTAATTTCATGTCCTTTTTCTATAACCAGCGAGCCGCATGCGTGATATCTAAGAACAAATTTCAAATTCAATAAATTTAATTTGAGATAAATATATTACAAAATTTAATTAATTACTTCTCTATTATATTCATCTTAAAATAAATTCAAAAAATTTAAAATTCATTATGTTTATTTTTTTATTAGTTTTCCTTTCCATACAAGCAAGTTCGTGTTTATGATTTATCTCACTGATTAAAATGGCTAATTGTTGGAATTCAAGCTTAGCCTCATACACACTAATTAACTCAAAATTTTAAACCATAAATAAAAAACATCCTTAATATATTATAAACTCATTTTTTATTTTCATTTTTATTATGAAACTAAGGCTTTGTTCGAGGATTTTGTTATGGGGTTCAAATTGACTGTGAGGACTCTGCTAGGTACAAGTTGATGGGCAGTGATGCGCCTATTTTTGTATTATTTTTCAAAAGCTTTTACTCTGATCTTCAACCTGTTTGGTGGTAGAGGTTTGTTTGGCATAAAAATTGTGCTTTAAGATTTTCTACTTTTGCGTGGTTGCATTTACTGAACGGTCTTAAAAAGGCTAAGTGCTCATTAGTAAAGGCATCATTGTGGATCCTTATTATAGTTTATGCTCATTACGCCATGAATCTAGTAGCCACCTCTACTTCGAATGCGAATTCTCTTTTGGAATTTTATGCTTAATTTTTCCTTTGGTTGCAATCTGCTCGAACCTAATATCATTGATGTGTTCAATCTAATTAAGGATGCTTTCACTTATAAGGCTATTGTTAAGAATTTCTTCTTTCTCTCTACTTGATGCACTACATATTATAGCTGGAAAGAACAGAATAGTCGTAGTTTAGAAACAACATCTCTAGCATATATCTTCTATCTCTTTTAATATTAAGATGGTTGTTAAGCAAAAAGCAGGGAAATGAAAAAGCTTCAGTGATATATAGAGGTTTCTTCATGGAATTTTGGACACTCAAGGACAATGATGTGGCTCTTCTCACCTCAAGTTTTGGCCTTGTTGCAATCCTTGGACGACCTATTCTCTTAAGGCAGTTGGAATGGCATGGTTGCATTATTTCCCATGCATGCTGGCTTTTGGAGGCGATTTGGGTTCCTCTGAGTCCTTTTTTGGGGTTTACACACCTTAGTGTTTTGATTTTAGTGTTTGTAAAGGTTTTTGTAGTTTTTGTTACACTCCCTACACTTTACTTCATATCCTTTGAGTTGTAATTTCATATCATTTGTGGCAATTTTTTCACTAATTTGCTTTTCAAATTGTTGCTAACTCATTTTTTCTTGGCTACTAATTTCCTATCATTTTTTTTATTTCTATGATAGAAAGCTAATTTTTACAATCAACTCATTGTTGAATTTTTTTGAAAAAAAAATATTTATAGTAACTTGCATTGAATGTTTGAAAATTCACCGACTAGAATGAGGATTTTGTGTCCTAGCTTTTCGCGAAGATCTGTCACATACAAATAAATAAAAAGAGCATTGATGATGCTAGAGTTTTTATATGAAAAACTCAAAAAGGAAATAAAAACTATAGGACTGGCGCAACTAAAACGATTCCACTCTCTGATCTTGGTTGATTAAAAAAAATTCCCCACTCCTTTTTTTCAAGATGGGAAGACTACAAGAGTATTGAGAGTATAGTTTGTATGAGATGAAAAAGCATTCAGACGATTATGATCGAGTGACAGCAATCATGTAATGTTGGTCAGCTGGCTGCCGCCAAATAATGACATTCATACAATAAATGTCTAATGTTAGTGGTTGGGCAATAGTCTGGACGTGTTGCTCGTATAGAACTTTATATAAAACTTTAAATCTCAGAGTTATCTTAAATCTTAAGCCAATTGTCCTCTTCATGAAGAGAGTGGGGACCTATTAATAAATTTTTTTGGTGGCTTGCTTAGCCAATATAAAAAGAATTTAGAATGCTCCATCAGACACCCTATATTTATTCAATTGATCATAAAATATTTTTTCTATATTTAATGCCTTAAAGATGTCGGAATCAAACAATCATGTGTTCATTTGAATCATCTCATCGAGACATGGGTTCGTTGAAGATCAGTCAACTAATGCCACAAAGTTGAAAGTGTTTGATTTGGTCTTATTTGTACTTGAATCGGCTCACTTTTGATGTTAATAAGTTCCCTTTGTTGAGATATTCGATTGAGTTTATGTTTGTTAAAATTATGATTCAAATGATCGTCAATTTAACTTCTAAAATATTTAATTTAAATATATATTAAACTTTATATCTGATTAATCCGAATTTTGATGACGCGTTGACAATAAAAATATTATTTTCTTATAATAAATTTAAAATATTTTTTACTAAAAATTTCTGCACCACCCTGAAATATAATGGATGGAACACCGTTTAGCCACTTTCATGATGTCCATTTTTTCCACATCCCTCCACAACAAAAGTGACGGTAATAATTATCACCAGAGGTACTGCGAAAGCATTTGAGAGAGAGAGAGAGAGAGAGAGAGAGAGAGAGAGAGACGATCGGTGCAGCGAAACATCAATCAAAACCCATAGTACAAACGGAAATTACATCACCTTTATTGCCTCCTCCTCGGGAAAAATTATTGGGTACGTCGTCCGGACGTAGAGCTACGTCCGGACGCCTCTGTGATGGTGACACGTAGCGGCCCGAAGCCAGCTCGCCAAGAAGTCGAAATGACGCACGTGCCAAAATATTTAACGCACGGCCCGACGACCCGACCCAGTTCGGGCGTGCAAATTTAATACGAAATTACTGCAACCACTCGAGAAAATTCAAAACACGAAGCTTTTCACTCTCTCTGCAACTATTCATCGTCGGGAATATCTTTAGGGTTTGTTCGTCACCTTCATTGCGTATATAATCTGAATCGATGCCTCAGGTCAGTAGTTTATAGGGTTTAACGTACGTTCGTGACCTTCATTGTTTGTCATTTGTTATCCTGTATAACAAAGAAATGTAAATGTGTTTATATCATTTAGGGTTTGTAATGTTTAGAACGATGAACCGTAAATTGGCATCAGAACACAGTACCGAGTTGGCATCAGAACACAGTACCGAGTTTAACGGTCGGTATTGCTATAAATTCCTCATTGACGTTCGGTATTGATATGCGTTGATTTAGGGTTCAGTTAAAAATTGTAGAACCTGGTGTAAATACCTATGTAGGTATTTTTATAATAAGGTAATGAAGCCCCGTAGAGTGTACCGACTCTAACAGTTGGGTATATGCTTTATACCGATCGGTACCGAGTAGGTATTCTTCGGTGTTTATCGGTATTGCTCGGTACCGACTTTTTTCTCTGAGCAATTCAGGCATAATGGATCGGTACTAATTGTTATTGTACGTACTGATTTGTATTGCTCCGAAATGATCATTATTGCTGGGAACTTATTGATATTAGTTGTTGTACCGAGTAATATTCTTAATTAATGATCGGTATTGGTCGAATTCTGATAGGTTTTACTCGGTACATCTTGATATTTGTTGTTATAAGGTGGAAATTATTTCACTAATGATCGGTATTGCTGTGTACGGATAGGTATTTTTTTTTTTACTTATTGATATTAGTTGTTGTACCGAGTAATTTATTTCAATAATTGTCGGTATTGCTCTGTACGTATGGGTATTATTTGGTACTTATTGATATTTGTTGTTGTACCGAGTAAATTATGTTTATTACTGATCGGTAGAACTTGATACATCTCGATATTTGTTGTTGTACCTGGTACATCTCGAAATTTCTCGATTCTGTTAGGTATTACTTGATAACTTATTATATATACCAATGTTGCAGGGATATTCACCACCTATTCATTTCCGATGCAGAACATCCACAATTAGAGAAGTTTGCAATCATTTAGTAAGTACGTTCGGTCAGCAATTTGTGGATAAACTGACGCAGCTCCAACTCAATCAATTCCTGGCCTTGCCTGCATTCCGTCAGAATGTACCCCTGGTGCATAAGATTCTTACAAAATGGGACATCCGAAAGCAATATTTTGTTGTTAAAGGAAAAAGCATACCATTCACAACAGATGAGATAGCCCTTATGCTCGGCCTTCCAAATCGAGGCTTAAAATTCGAGCCTGGAAGTGATAGAATAACTGGAAAAACTTCCAATGACGTTGCATGATGTTCTTTCCGAACACTAAAACCATGACAATGAGCATAATCGCAATACATATCATATGCTTCCTTCTCACAGCTGTAAACACCCTGTTTACAAATATAAATATCATTTCACTTGCCTAAACACAAGCAGCAGTAAAAAAATTACATAATCACATAAACACCAAACCTGTACCGAGTATAAGTACCGAGTATAACTGTAACAATACCGAATAGGACTGTACCAGGTATAACTGTACAATACCAAGAAACTCTGGCAGTCTCGGTACAATGCTACAATACCGAGTATAACTGTACCGGGTATAACTGTACAATACCGAGAAACTCTGACAGTCTCGGTACAATGCTACAATACCGAGTATAACTGTACCGGGTATAACTGTACAATACCGAGAAACTCTGGCAGTCTCGGTACATTGCTACAATACCGAGTATTACAATACCGGGTAGCACCACCTAGTTGCAATACCGAGTAACTATACCGAGTTAATCTACGGGTACCGGTCAGTGAAACAATATCGAGAAACTCTGGCAGTCTCGGTACACTGATCGGTACTAGAGAATAAGCTCGGTACAGATCAGTAGGATCGCAAAAACTTGTCGGTATTACAGATGACTTGGTAAATAAAACCTGCTATTGATCGATACCGACGAATAGCGGTAATCTATTGCCAAAACCATCAAAATATAAGTTGTTAAAGCACAAAGAAGGAGGTGCAAACATACTTATTGTATGTAAAAAAAGCTTACCGATATTAATTCAGAAAAATCAACCCTACATCGGTTCTTCTTGGAACCTTCAGCCGCATTTAAAATCTCCTCGAACCCTTCGATGTCATCCAAGGAGAATTCCATTTTTCGTCTCTTCGTCTGTAATTCTTTCTCAGCGTTCTTTTGAACCCTAAATACTGTATAACGTCTACTAAATAGCCCACCAAAAGTTATTAACCCTAAAGATAATGGCGCGTAATTCTTTTTTTCTCCGGGTCGGGTCGTCGGGCCGCTACGTGTCACGGCGCTTTCGTGCCGCTACGTGTCACCAACACAGAGGCGTCCGGACGTAGCTCTACGTCCGGACGACGTACCCAATAATTTTTCCCTCCTCGGAGGTGGTCCGCAGTGGCTTTGTAGCCGCCCACTCAGGTGACAGCGAGCAGGGAGCAGGCGGTAAGTTACTTGATTCGTCCAGGCAGATACCTTAGATAAGTCTTTGTTTTTTTCATTTAAAATCTAGAGTTTATTTAATCATAAATTAATGTATATAAACTGTTTATACAAACTCTTTTAATTAAAGGCTTACACTCTAAATTAATAAGCTATGATAATTTTTTTTTTTGGATATTTAGACAAATTAAGATAAACTCACACACACATCAATGCGCAAGACTCAAATTGAAGACTTTTTGGTCAGCCGTCAAAGATTCCAACCAACAGATCAAGATGAACGGCATACTATGATGAATTGCACTTCGAGTTCAATTTCATTAACTGCTAAGTTAAAACATCAGCCAAAAAGCTGTCATCATATGAAAATAAGGCTTTTGCACCACTAATTTTTTAGAGCAACAATAACTTACCTACTTGTGTTAGGCAGAAGTCACAATGACAGATAGACAAAGAAGGGGAATAGGGATTTTAGGGAGTATGCGAAGTTAGCAAAGCTCCATCAATGGCATTGGCGGCACCGAGATTTAGAAATTTGGGGGAGAAAGAGAAAAGCGGATGTCGGTCTAGGCACTGGAAACGATATTTATATCACTAGTTTGCAATGGTTTAAACTACTGCTATTTTCAAAATAACAAAAATTTAAAATGGTACAATATAACGATTTATACTATAGTTAATGTCCAGAATTAGTAGTGATTTAAAAACCGCTGCTAAGTGATGTTGCAGTTTCTGCCTTCTTTTAGTAATGTGTAGTAGCGCTTATACATTTCTGTTACATAGGTCCTCCATCTCATATTATATTAATCTAATCATATAAAATTGGTCATGTAATTTTTAGATTTTAAAGTATTTAAATTTTTATGATAGAAATTTCAATGATTTATTAATACATCATTAAGCCAATTTTTAAATAAATTTATAATAGAGATAATGTGATTTGATGATTAAAAGTTAGTGATATCAAATATTTCTATGCCAAGTCATTTGAGGGGTTACAAATGCTCCAAATTTTAAGTGCTTTGTACGAGAAAACTTTGACAATCTAAACTCACTTAATTTAGACTTATTAATTAAAAATTGAGATATAAAAAAATAAATAATCAATGGCATAATTTCCAACCATATGAAAAAATATTCATAATTTTTATTAAAATGATATGATGTCCCTTCATAATGTATAAATTGAAGTACTTAAAATTAAATTTTTTTCATATCAATTTAGATAAAAGAAGGCGTCACAATCAATGCCGGACAAATAAGGTAATCACATACCCATCATATATACAAACTTCGAAGTCAAAATCTTTTGATTAGCAGCCAAAGCTCCCAACCAACAGATCAATGTGAGATGCATAAATATTGATCGAATCAAACAGTCCAATTTAAATGCTGATCGAATCAAACAGTCCAACTTAATCAATTGATCCCAACTTAGGCATCGTTTGGGATGTCTTTCTTACTGCTTCTTAAAATAAATTTTTAGTACAAATATTTTTAATTAAAATATTTATACTTAAAAATTATTTTAAAAAATAATTAAAAATTGACTCAAATGAAACCTTTATTGTGTGGAGTAGAATGATTTATAAATTTTTTAATGTTGGTCAATGCCTTATAGGCAAACTGTCGTGCAAATAGAAGGCATTTATGTATTTGCATATGTACCGTTTAAGTTTTAATATTTATTTATAAAATATTTTAATGTCTCAAACTTATTCTCTTGAAATTATACTTTTAAAATTAAAACAAAAAGCTCTATAAATGGAGGAGGTTAGCGAATAACCTAAGCTAAGGAGCGAGGCCTGGCCCTATAAGGATGACATATATTTTATAATTTAAAATTCTTTATAAATATAATATTAAAATTTAAGTTGAGTTTGTTTTTAAAAAATAAATTTTTAAAATTCATTTTAACATAAATATAATATTAAAATAATTAATTCTTCATCTATTGAATGTCTTTCAAATTTCATTTAATTAAAATTATATCATAATTTTGCACGTATACAAAATCTTATGTTGTTCCCAATTACAAATTTTATTGCAATTGCTAGATATGGATTAGTATCTTCCCGCCAATTAAGAAGGAACGGTGTATAAGATTAAGACTTTATTTGAGACGGCTTTTTTATTACTTCTCAAAATATCTTTTTAGTATAGAAATTTTCTTTATTTTACTAGAAAGCTGCTTTAGGCTTCATTTAGGACGGCTTTTTTACTATTTTCTAAAACGATTTTTTAATATAAAAATTTTTGGTTCAAATAATTTTTCAGAAATTTTTGTATGAGGAAGTTGTTTTAGAAAGCATTAAGAAAGCCGCCCCAAACGGGTCAGCTTTCTTACTACTTTCTAAAATGACTTTTTAATATAAAATTTTTTAATTTAAGAAATTTTTATACTAGAAAGCTATTTTAAAAAGCAACAAAAAAGTTATCACAAACTAAGCTTAAATTAACTTAAGAAATCTAATTAAAATAAAATTTTAGAAGGAACGGAAACGCATAAGAAAGCCTTAAATTAAATTGATTTTTCTTCATTTTAACTACTGTTAATAAAAAATTATTTTTTGTTTTCTATTAAAAAAGGAATTTTATATATTGTTTTCTTAGAAAACCAAAAGCATTTTTTGCGATTTCTTTCGGTTAATCTCTGTTGATAAGTAATATTTTTTATTAACAATTAAATATTGTTAAGTAATGTTAGAAATAGTAAATTTAAAGTTGATTTTTGTTTACATGCTTTAAAATGAAATATTAAAATAAGAAAATAATATTTATATTTTGTTATTATTGTGATTATTAGTGTAAGGCTAAATATATTTATAAATAAGTTTGTTAGTTTATAGTAGATTTCGTATTCTGTTGATTTTAACAATAATTTTGAATTCAAAATTAATTAACAGTTATTAGACAGATAATTTAAATAATTTTTTTGTTTTAAAATGAGATTAAATTAAATTAAAAAATAATAAATTTTAATTCTAAATATGTGTCTGTTTTGTATTTTATTTTATATTCATAATGATATACTGTTATTTTAAATGCTATACTTATATTGCATTGATAAATTATTACGCACGATCACCAGGGCTGGAACCAGCCTTAATTTTTAGGAGAGACAAACTTATAAGTAACTTTGGTGTTGCCTTGAATATGACTCGACCCTTCACTACAAGAAAATGGGTCAATAGCGACGAAAAAAATAAAGACAAAAAGAAAATGGTCGACCCCTATTTGTTCATGTCCTTGATCATTGTATGCTTCGCAGATATGTCGAGGGTTCAATGGGGTTCTGCCCCTGAGCTAAAAGGGGTTCCGCCCCTGACGGTTACTGAACTATCTGGAGGCCAATCAGGACGTTCCACTTCACCTGATACACAACAGTACATAATAATAATATACAGTAAATTAATGATATGATGTGTCTTGATTGACCTCAAGACGACATCCAAAATGTAATAATTTCGCCATTACATGACACATTGGCAAGATGGACACTGGACAATTGATCAGTGTACTATGAACCGCATGAAGCATTGACCAAGATTAAATTAATTCAAATGCCAGATATGCTTTGCTGTAGAATGCTAAGCAGACGGTTGGATCTTATGTAATTCTAATGCACATACAGATACAGTTAAATTGTGGAAAAAATAATGCGTCGAGTATTCTGACATTAATTGAGTAATAATGTGATTCATATTTATTTAATTTATATTACTATTAGTATTTTATTATTACATTAAAAATTATGCTAATCATATTAGTATAAATCTAGCATGCACTAAGATCTGTTGAGTTGACTGTAATTTTTTATAAAGTCAACTGAAAAAGTTGTAGCAGAAAAAATAACTTAAGTTTTATTTGAAATAGGTTTTTTTATTATTTTTTAAAGTTATATTTTAGTATAATTTTTTTTTAAGAAAACAATCCCAAACGAAGTTTTAGTCATTCTAATAATAAAAAAGTAATTAAGTACAATTTTATTTCACATAAATTTTGGAAAAATAATTAAAAAAATAAAATGAAAATAATAGCTAAATAAAATTGTGATAGTTGTTTGAAAAGTAAAATAATGAGAAAGCTGTCCCAAATAATTTCTTAGATTTTATTTGGGATGACTTTTTACTGCTTCTTAAAGCAGCTTTTTAATACAAAAATTAAAAATTTTGTACTAGAAAGCTTCTTTAAGAAGCCATAAGAAAGCCATCCCAAACCAAGCCTTAGGCTTTATTTTGGACAACTTTTTTGTTTCTTCTTAGGCTTCATTTGGGACAGCTTTCTTACTACTTCTTAAAGCAGCTTTCTAGTTAAAATTTTTTAATTTTTATACTTGAAAGCTGCTTTAAGAAGCAATAAAAAAGCTGTCCCAAACACAATCTTAATGTGATTTTTTAGTGCAAAAATTTTAATCTCTAATATAATTTGCTTAAGAAATCCGTAAGTAATTTTTTTTTCTTAAGATGGGTTAATCGTTTAAGTTGGAATGAATAATACGAGGAACAATCGCTTATATGAATTTCTGTTCAAATGAACTTTTTTGTCAGAATATAATTCGGTTAGAAATCATTCAAAGTTCTTACGATATGTAATAGATAAAAAAATGGATTAATTAAAAATTAATTTCAGATTTTTTACTGCTAAATGAAATTTTTGTTTAAATTCAGTCTAAAGTTGGAATTAAAAAAAATCAATTATGGGAACTTGGAATTTGATTCTTTGTTATAATAGAGAAGTTAGCTCAAACGAACATGTTTTATTTGTTTGATAAAATTGAATAATTTAAAAATAAAATTAAAATTTTGATGCATTACTTGTATTGAATCTGCTAGAATTAAATTGAGAATTATATGAATTCTAATTTCAACAAATTTATATAGTATAACCAAATATCTCGACAAAACAAACACAGTGACATCAAAGGTGATCTGATCTGAATAACATGACTCAAATCAAGCACTTTAATTATGATATATATATAATTTTTTAGTCAAATCGAAGAACCGAAATACCTTCAAATCTTATATTCTTTAGTCAAATTAAGCATATCAACGGGACAAATGCAATTATCATTTAATTATAAGGTTATTAAGATGCTTAAATAAAGGATATATAATCAAGGGAAGCAATATGAGATATCTAATAGAATATTTTAAAACTGATCATTGTTGGATTCAAATTGTCTGTTAATAACACCTGACCCTACTAGTGGCCTGATCAGCCAGTTTGAGGCCAAAAACTTGTGTGAGAATAGAGAGAATAAAAAAATGCTAAAGATAGAGAAATACCCAAGTATTATAAGATTCACACGATTAGAAAAGATCCAAAATAACTCCTTTTGACCAACTATTTATACAATTTTGAGAGCTGTAGGAAATTTTATACCACAAAAAAATAAAAAAGTACAACGCTACAAAAACTTTCCTAAACATGTGTTGCGTTTTGATTGGTTGAGGGAGAAAAGGGGGTTTGCACAGTTCTGCCGATCTATCTCAAGGTGAACTCAGTACTTTTCAAGTATGAATTAGGAGAGCTCCATTGAATGAGCGAGTTTGGCAGTGCCCAATAGAAGTGGGCGAGCTCATGACTCGGCTCGGAGTCTCAGATTAACGAGACGGGAATAGACAGTTAGATGATTGATTAAAATTTCAATTAATAACTAACTAATTCGAATACATAGAAAGAATCACTAAAACTTCAAAATTTTAAAATCAAGTGCAATAAATACCTTTCTCTCAAGGTGCCGCGCCTATGATATTTTCTCTTATTTTACTCAGTTTAATCTTTTAAATAATAAATGTTTTCATTTATAAATATAGGAGTGAGGCATAAAAGAACTCAGTGAGCACATCATGCTTCTAAATTACAGTAACGCAAGACATTGAAAATAATATACATGCTCATTTTAAAACATAAAATAATTCTAATTAAATATTTTAAATATGTTCAACAATGTTATGCATGTTTCATATATTTATCATTTCTCGTAAATAATACAACTTTCACAGAAAACACCGTCTAAAATAGTACCAATGAATATACTACTTTTTCATTTTCATAATCTTTCCATTTATGTGCATGAATACATTGCGTCCCCAGCCAGTACCATAAGAGAAATACTCCATTAGTTAACATACACATACAAGTATATCTATCTTAACCATTCCAATCATATAGCATTCATTTACTTTTTAGAAAAAATGTGAATCATAACATATCACTTATCATCTATGCCAATATGAACAATCATTGATTATGAGAAAATAAAAACATGTTTTAGCTTGTAATAATAACTAAATAAATATGGATAATATTCTTTCATACATTTAATTGACGAGAAAGCAAAATCATTATTGTAATTAAAAGACTTGAATATTCACCTTGATTTAAAAAGATTTTGTCCTTTTTGTCTATGTTCTGACTTCAATAATATGACATCTATAATATTACATAATTTCATAAGGTTATTTTAACTTATATATCAAATTATATTTCTCTCTAATTAGTTATTAAATATACTTAAATAACTCTTATTTTTAATTTAAAATTTGTTCTCCTTATTTTATCATTTAAATATAAATAAAATCATAATTTAATTATTATTAATTTATAAACTTTCTATATTTAATAACTTTTTTATTTAATTAACTAATTAAATATACTCTCATTCTCTATACAAGTTATTTTTAAGTTATCAAGTATTTACTCTTCTAAATCAAAATTATGATTTGACATAATATAAGCTTAATTTATTCTCTATCTAATTTAAAATCTTATATACAAATTTAATTATTCTCTATGTATATTCATACTCAAAACTAATATTTAGTTTTAATATTTTCTAAATTATTTTTAAAGTATAGATTTTAGATTAAACTTTCTTAAAAGTATTTACTATTTACAAAATAAATCATTATTTATAAATTTGAATATTACCTTTTCAAGCCGCCCACGCTCGTTGCTCGCCCGATTCTTTTCCCTCGCTTCCGCTCTCACTCTCTTAGTCTCCCTCATCTCCCCCTCTCATTCCTAATTTGTAGGAAGGTGGAATCCCTTTGACTGAATCGACTTGTTCACTTCATATTCCTTTGTTTTTTGCGACCTAAGCAACGGTAGCATCGCAGTCAATTCAGACTTTTCGTGTGACCTCAAGTATCGAAATTACAAGACCCTTCAACCTCTTCATCTTCATGTGGCTCGAGATAATAAAAGCTCGTTCTTCTGCTTCATCTTCTTCGACCTCTTCATGATACAGGACTTTGGTTCAGGGTATTACAACAAGTATGAGAGCAAGTTCCAAGCATAGGGTGCTCGATGGCAAAGTGGCATCTAAGAGTCGTTGTTGAATTATGTTGTCCTGAATCACTTAGATGGGAATGTGAGTGAGCTAAGGTCATGGAGAAGATGAACTCAATGGTTGGAAAGACACAAGAGGGTGAGTTAAGGGCCCCTAGGGTAAGCGCTTTCCTTAGTCGAACATGAATGTATGGGGATAAAGGCACCCACCCCGAGTAGGGATGAGTTGCTATATAGGTTGCCTCCATTCCATGAGGCGAGTGGCGAGTTGCTTAGTTGGCAAAGTCCCTTGTTGCACCTACCAAGTGAGGCTGGTCATTCCTTGGGCGAGCTCCTTTGTGGGGGCCATCAAATGCGACTCCTTTCCTTGTAATCTGCTATCCACCTGCTAAGTACTTGTGAAGACATAGGCGAGCATATAATCATATTTATCAAAATGAAACTTCTAAATAATTTTAAATAGACTCCCATTCTCTATCTAGAGAACATCATTTGCTTGAGATTCAAATATCTTAAAACTCGAAAGCTTGATAGAACCACTTGTAAAAATTTTTAGAAGCCTATTCAAGTAAGTTCTGATTATAATTAAGAGTGACTTGGATGGGCAAAAACTTTTTTTCTAAACAGAATAAATGTTAAAAAATGTTGTAAGAGTCAACCTCCGGCAGGTCACAGTGAAAAAATAAATAAAACCTTAGTTAATCAAAACATGAAACATAATAACATTTTCTAAAAAAACATATTCTCTAAAAAATATATAATATTTTTTGAAGCAACTTGTCACTGTCAGTTGTTGATCTGAACTATGATGGATTACACTCCAATTTTTGGTTCATTTACTTTATGTTGTTTTCTCTGTATTATAATTATTGCGTGTTTAAACATTTACATCGGTAGAGAGATAAAGAGCTCAACATTTAAACTTTGAACGAAAATCTAACACACATACATATAAAATAGAGAGGGGTGTAAGTGTCATAAGAGAGACAAGAATTTTTATGTGAAAAACACTAAAAAAGAAAACAAAAACCACAAGGCCTGACCCAGTTGAAATGATTCTGCTAGTATTTATCGTTAGTTATAAAAAAATGTTTTTTTACGGGGGAAGACATTGACTCAATGTAGCATATATACATCTTATAGAACATATTAAATATTTGGAATTAGAAAAGTCTAATGACATGAGAACTATTATAAAGAGAACATTGGCCACAAAAAATACAAGGATGAGAATTATAATTTTATCATGAAGATTGATATTCGAACAAGAATTTAACATATAGAAAGAAGAAGATATTAGTTTTTTTCAATAACAAAAAAAAAAAAGAAAAAAAAAACTGAATTATGTATATATAATAACATAAAAATAATGCTACACCATCCAAATCAAAGCCCATAAAAAAAAAAATTCTTTTGCCTTTGGAGAGTGGAAGTTTTTTTTTCTCCTCAAATTTGTTTCTCTCCGTGTAACCTTCTTTTCACTTCAATAAATTTGTGTTAAAAAAAAAAGCTCATAAAAAAATTATTTAGTTGGCATGAATTTTTACAAGTAAACTACACAAACACAACAATTTTTTCTGAAATTTATTATTCGATTATTCTGATAAAAAATTAGTTAGGATGAATGTCAAAATTCTTCAATTTATGAATGTATTTTGAGAGTAATTTATCATTAATTATTATTTTTTCTTCTTAAAAAAACATTTAAATGTCATAATTTATCATTAATTATATATATATTTCATTAATTTTATCATTAATTATTATTTCGATTTATTAACTTCCTGTTAAATGAATATATTAAATAAATAACAAATTAAGTTTATATTATTTTTTTATCTTAAATAAATTTAATGGGTCCAGCATTTCTACCATTGACTTATCAACTTTAAATTAGAACTACCTTTAACCTATCAATTATCGTCCAGTCCGGGACAACGGCTCGAAAGATTCAAATTACTCTGACTCGCGGGTCCCATTGCCCACGTTGTCTTCAGCTGCTCCGATATGATGTACCTTCGACATGTTAAACTTTCCGATGTTTTCCCAAACCCGAATGCAAATATTTTCCAAACTTAAAGTGAACCACACCCATTCTAAATTGCAGAACTGAGAACCCAGCGTACCGGAGGTGGGGTCCACTGACTGTAAATAGTTTGCATCTCCGATATTTAAAATCGCACTAAGATCCGAGGTCCCGGAAGCCAGTACGGAATTAATCGCGATTTATGGGGGATTAACAGATCCGGCTGAGCGAGGCAATTCCAAACGAGACGTTCTATATTCGGCGTTGACGGTTCTCTAACTGCCGGAACGGCGCCGGCGCAGATTTGCCGGCCACCGGCGGTGGACGCATCTTTGTTTACCACCATTCTTGCTAAGATGAAGAGCTAGGCTTTGGACTCTCACAGATCTTCTTCTATCTGCGGTGCTAGTGCCGCTTTGGTTCTTTCTGTCTTGCGCTTAGTTGCGGCAAGGTATCCTTCTTTTTTCTGTAGTTTCTTCCGTGAAGGTTGCTTTTTTCTGCCTCTTTTATCTTTTTTTTTTTGGGTTTTGAGGTTGGTTCTTTACGCATTTGCTAGGCTTTCTTCTGTACTTCTGATTGTTTTCGTGTGTTTTTTAAAGCTGTTTTAGTGGATTGCTATTTCATCAAATGCGGGATTTCGATATTTCTTCTTCTTAGGACTCTGGTTATTAAAGTATTTTTTGTTCCTTGAGTGTTTTTTAAAAATGAAAATTTGGATGCTAGGTTGATATCAGCCACATTTGCTGTTTTTTCTTCGTACTTGCATGTTTGATTTTTTTCATAAAATTTTCTGGATCTCTGTGTCGTAACCTTTGTCACATTTGGTACTGAGATGCATTTATTTACTTTTTGTAACGAAGGATATGCAATTTCTGGCATTACTTATCTGGTTTATCATTGCATTCAGAAGATCGTGGAGGGGGATCTGGGAGCGGTTTTTTATTTGCTTTATATAGTCGGCTGAAAAATGATAGGATCTTTTCTTACCAGAGCCCTCGCGTAAGCAATTTCCCAATTTGGATCGTTTCTGTTATGTATTTACTTTGTAAGGTGTAATCTGTTTTAGACGGCTTTTTCATGAAGCAGAATTTGAAAAAAACAATTTGATCGTTCCCATTTGTAGATTGGTTCTTGGGTATGCCTATCCTGCTTATGAATGCTTCAAAACTGTGGAATTGAACCGCCCAGAGATTGATCAACTGCGGTTCTGGTGTCAGTATTGGTAAATCATCCACATGCCCATTCAGAACGCTTGTGACCTGGCATTCTGCTTACAAAGAAGAATAACTTATGTTGCTTTTTGTAATCTTTTTGTCCAAATAACTGTCAGGATCTTAGTTGCAGCATTGACAGTCTTTGAGAGGGTTGGAGACACTTTTATCTCATGGTGCGGTATGCATTTATTCCAGAATTTTCTTATTTTGCCACTTATTTATTGATTTTTAGGTAATTTTTTGAAGGATGCCAATGTATAGTGAAGCAAAGGTGGCATTCTTTGTATACTTGTGGTATCCCAAGACCAGGGTAAATCTTCTACTTCGCAGAAATTGATCAACTGCATCTCATCATTATGTAAATTCTTAAGAAATGTTTATTATGACAGGGAACCACTTATATATACGAAACTTTCTTGCGGCCATATGTGGCCAGTCATGAGATGGAGATTGATCGAAACTTACTAGATCTGAAGGCCAGGGCGGGTGACATTGTTTTCCTCTATTGGCAGAAGGCTGCAATTTATGGCCAGACACGGGTATTTGAGATCTTTCATTATATAGCTTCTCAAGCACCACAACAACCAACAAGGCCCAGATCCACTACGGTAATGATTGGAGTCATTGAGTATATTTATGTTGTCTTTGTAAGGCGTTTTCCATATATTTATCTTAGAATAAGGGTTCTGAAACATGCTCAGGTTTGATTAGAGTCATTATCTTTATTTTGTCTTTATAATGCCTCTTCGATTTATTTATTTTAGAATAAGAGTTGTGAAACATATTCAGGTTTGATTTTGTGGGAACATAATATTAGCCCCTTTTTTTTTTCTGTCTAAAGTCTTTTGCGTCTTTCTCAATACTGCTTTTTCAGCATAAGGATCCTACAATACATTCTCAACTTAATGGAATAGAAAAGATGTCTTTGTTCAGCCAGATATTAATTTTGTGCTGGAAAACTTCCCCAATTTAGATGCTCTTAAAATTTGATGCCCTGCTCATAAATGAATATTGAAACAAAACTTGCATGATCGCTCAAACTCTGTGATTGGTATTCCCCTAGAAATCTCTGTCCCTCCAATTTGAACTTGGCATCATTTGATGCTATATACTTTCTTGAAGATATAATAATATCTGTTTAAACTGTGGAGGAAACTCAAGTCCGAAAGTTATTTGAAGTAGTTTCCAAATGCCTACTTTTGCCTATAGCTTTGTTCTGCTCATTTTGGCCCATGTTTACTTTGTCATTTCACTAGATTTATGCACTAGATGTACGTTCTTGGTGATTGTTGATCCATCTCATGTGACTTTTACAAACCTTTATATCAGAATAAAGCATCTTTTCCTTAACATTTTGTTTTGTTCTATTAGCATCTTAAGAGAAGAATTAGCCATTCGGTACTTTTCAGTATGACAACTCTGGATTTATAGTGATTCTTGACTTCATTTTTTTTTATTTGAATGTTTGTTTTGATTATCTAATCTACGAGAGTAAAAACCTATAATTTGCAGTAGTTTGAAAGAAAAGATTTATCTTTATGTTTCATGCACTCACGCCCACCCTCAACCAAATATACTGATGTGCAATTAGAGGTGAAACATATTTGTTAAATCGCTATGAGTATATTGGGCAGCTTGAAGAAATATTATTTGTTGGCAAGTTGTTAACGATTAGAATGTAGTTATGCAACTCCTTGATTGCCCTCCCCTAAGCCACCGACACACACCCAAGGAGTTTTTTTACCTCTCTTAGGTACAATTTTTTATTACTTATATTTATTGTCTCACGCATAGATATAGTTCTTAGGTTTATTGCTCGAAATCATTACCATTTAATTGCTAGAGTATTTTCCTTGCAAAAGGGAAACCTTTAGAAAAAGAATCCAATATTGGTGTTTTGCTTTGAAACTCAAACATCCACCTAAAGCATCTTTATGACTTCTTTTTTGTTATAGTAGATGTTTATGCTAGTGTGCTTCCTAGAAGTCTCCACCAAAAGCATACTGTAAAGATTTATGCTTCAGCAGCCATTTCTTCTTGATCAGTGATTTCTCCCTCTTTTTCCTCTATTTTTCCCACTGCACTTGAACACTTTCTTTTATGTTTACTTTTCCATTTTTAGCTTTACTATTTTGATCAACAAGTGCTTTAGTACAATCCAATCCCAATTTTATAAAGAAACTAGAAAATATGTATAATAATAAGTAAAAATCAAGATAAAAAACTAATAGTAAGAAATGCCTTGGTGTTGTAATACTTCAGAAATAAGTAACTCAAAAGCATTTTACTGAGTTTACCTTGGTCTTCTTTACTACTGTAGAAACCCATATTTCCCACCTCATTGTTCTTTTAAGAGTTTGATGGTTTTAAGAAGTGAGATCTATTTTGATAAAATTGAATAGATGTGTCTTCATGACTTAAGAAATTCTAACATTATCCTAATAAAATATTAGAAAGCAATTAAGGTAGTAATAACTATGGAAAGTTAGTTTTATGAGATTTTTCATTTCTTTCAAGGTTTCCCGTGATCGTATCAATAAATCTCATGGTATATAATGCTAATATATGAAGATAAAATCATCATTACTTAATAAGGAGATGGTTCTAATGTGTTGAAGTTTCCAATAATCATAAGCAAAAGGAAGAAGAGGGCTTAATCTTTTAGCAATAGTAAGGAGAAGCTCTTGCAATAGAAAAAAGAAGAGAGGAAGAAGCGCTCAAAGTTGAGAAGGGAAGATGGAAATAGCAGTAGTAATAGTAACATCTTTTTCTCCATATTTAGCCCTTATTTTTGTAGCAGGCGACTGCATTCTCTCTCCGTCATTAGCATAGAGAAAATGAAATCTTTACTCTCATCTTATGTTCAAAAGAAAATTTTTGATACTCTTTTAAAGCTTTGTGGAATACTTGACCTTTGTATGATATTTGTTGGTGAATATCACTTAACCATGTAAACTTGCAAGTCTTATATTGTAATCTTTGGTGTACTAGTTCTTTGTCTTCATAAAGTTTTGCTCGAAATTATATCACTATTCTAACAACTAGTGTCAGAGTTTTTTAGCTAAGCTCTATAAACTTTTGAGCAATGGAAGACAGAAGGGACAATATTGACAAATTTGATGGTCAAGATTTTGGCTATTAGAAGATGCAAATAAAATATCATCTTTATCAAAGATGGCTTCATTAACCATTGAAGAGATCAAAGCCTTCAACTATTGATCAAGATGAACAAGAGTTGATGGACCGGCAAATACTAGGAGTTATTCGCCTATCTTTGACTAAGAAGGAGCCTCTATTGTTGAGCACATTAACGAGTTCAACTCCATTGCAAGTTAGTTGAGTGATAGGAAATACTTGGACTCAAGTATTTCTATCTATCCGGAAGAGGGAAACAGCAGGAAAGCTGCTATTTTCAGCAGAAAAATGGCAGAAATCTGCTGTTTACAGCAGAAAAAATAGTAGAAATTGGAGAAAACTCAAAGCAAACACATGTATTTCACTAGTAGAAGCATAAAACAAAAGAAAGATACAATATTCTTCAATCCGAGAGGAAGAACAACTCTCCTAATCTCCGGCAACGCCAAGAGCCCAAGCAAGAAACCCTAGATCTCAAAATTCCATTCAAATTCAAGATAATCCCCCCTTCCCCCCAATCCTCCTAATTAACCATAAAGGAGTTTTACAATTTGCCTAATCAGCACTTCCCATTCAAAATTTCCCTCCCAAAATCAAATCTCACGCGTGTTCGGCCCCTCCCGATGGTTCCGCCTGCCGCCCGGTTCCGCCTGCCGCTCGGTTCCGCCTCGCGTAAACGAGGACCGGTCCAGTTTGGACCGGTCCAGCCGGCCCCTCCTGGGCCGGCCTAACAATACTCCCCTCCCAAAAACTCACCTTGTCCTCAAGGTGAAATGAAGGAAATTGATCTTTCATTCTTTCCAACGGCTCCCAAGTCACCTCAAAGTCAGGAAGGTCTTTTCATCTAATCAGCACTTCTTTGTTGCCTTCATTATCTAATCTCACTCCTGCAAGCTCCAGTGGTTCTAAAATTACTTCCAAATCCTCAGTCAGTGTAGATGGCAATTCCTCGCTATTTGCATGCTCCCCTATAGCTTTCCTTAACTGGGACACATGGAACACTGGGTGTATGGTGGCTGTTGGTGGTAACTTCAGTCGATACGCCACTGCCCCGATCCTGTCCAACACCTCATACGGACCGAAGTACCTCGGTGCCAGCTTCTCGTTCCCCCTTCTAGCAACTGTCCTTTGCCTGTAGGGCCGCAATTTTAGGTACACCTTTTCTCCCACTTCAAACTGCATGTCCCTCCTATGTGAATCTGCCTGCTTTTTCATGATTTGTTGTGCCCTTAGAAGATGCCTCTTCAATTCTTCTAGTACCTTGTCCTTTTCCTCCAGATACTGCTCAACTGAAGAAACTGGTGTGCTTCCTTTCCCATAGTGCACTAGATGCGGAGGGTCCCTCCCATATAATATCTTGAAAGGAGTCATTAGAGAAGCCGAATGGTATGATGTATTATACCAATACTCGGCCCAAGGTAACCACCTCTCCCACATCCGTGGTGTTTCAGAAGCAAAACACCTCAAATATGTCTCCAAGCTTCGGTTCACTACCTCAGTCTGTCCGTCAGTCTGTGGATGGTAGGCGGTACTTCTCTTGAGAACAGTGCCCTGCATCCTGAAAAGCTCCCTCCAAAACTGGCTGAGGAAGACTTTGTCCCTATCGGATACAATCGACTCAGGAATCCCATGTAATCTAACCACTTCCCTGATGAACGCTGCCGCCACTGACACTGCGGTGTAAGGATGTCGCAAGAGAATGAAGTGGGCATACTTACTAAGTCGGTCTACCACAACTAAAATGACTGTGAATCCCTCTGAGCGGGGTAGGCCGTCAATGAAGTCCATGGACACTTCCTCCCATACTCTATTTGGGAGTGCTAATGGTTGGAGTAGCCCTCCTGGTGCCATGGCCATATATTTATTTCTCTGGCACACCTCACACCTGGACACCATCTCCTCAACATCCTTATGCATCCCTTTCCAGTAGAGCTCCGATGCTAACCTCCTATACGTCTTCTGAACTCCTGAATGACCTCCCACCGCGCTGCCATGAAACTCCTGCAACAAGTGGGGGATGTGTATGGAAGTTCGTGGCATCACAAACCTCCCTTGATACAATAATCTCTCCCCCTCAAGGCAATACCCAGGATGACTATTCTTCCCTTTCCCCAGATCCTCCCTGATCTTTCTCAAATCTTCATTCAACATGCTTTCTTGCTTGATGGCCCCCCAATCTACCATCAATGGAACTGATACCGCTAATTCCTGAAGCTCCCTGACACATCTGGACAAGGCGTCGGCTGCCTTATTTTCCAAACCAGGCTTGTATTGGATCTCAAAATCATAGCCTAATAATTTGGACAACCACCTCTGATGTTCCTCAGTCACCATCCTCTGCTCTAACAGATATTTCAAGCTTCTCTGATCAGTCCTGACCACAAAATGCCTTCCTAAAAGGTAAGGCCGCCACTTCTGAATCGCCAAGACAATGGCCATCAACTCCCTCTCATATACTGACTTCAATCTAGCCCTGGCTGACAGCACTTGACTAAAGTAGGCTATTGGCCTGTGATTCTGCATCAATACTGCCCCCAGCCCATATCCCGACGTATCAGTCTCTACCACAAAGACCTGACTGAAGTCTGGAAGTGCTAACACTGGAACTGTAGTCATGGCTTCCTTCAGTTTCTCAAAAGCCTGAGTTGCTGCCTCACTCCAAGAAAATCCATCCTTCTTCAGTTGCTCAGTCAAAGGCCAAGCAATAGCACTGTATCCCTTCACAAATCTCCTGTAGTACCCAGTTAACCCCAAGAACCCCCTTAACTCCTTTAGGTTCCTAGGCATTGGCCACTTCTACATTGCTTCTATTTTACTCTGATCGGCTGCCACTCCTTCTTGGGAGACCACGTGTCCCAAGTACTCTACACTGGTCTGGGCAAAGCTGCACTTCTTCAAGTTGGCTTGTAACTGATGTTCCTGTAACACTCCCAAAATCGCCTTCAAGTGCTCCAAATGCTCCCCTTCAATCTTGCTATACATTAAAATATCATCAAAAAATACCAGTACGAACTTCCTGAGGTACGGCTTGAAGACCATGTTCATCAAAGATTGAAAAGTAGCATGTGCATTAGTCAAACCAAAGGGCATTACCAGGAACTCATAATGCCCTTCATGTGTTCTGAAAGCTGTCTTGGGAACATCTGCCTCCTTCATTCTGATCTGGTGGTATCCCGACTTTAAGTCCAATTTGGAAAATACCATAGCCCCAAATAGCTCATCCAATAGTTCATCAATCACTGGAATTGGGAACTTGTCTGGTACAGTGCCCTTATTCAGAGCCCTGTAGTCCACACAGAATCTCCAACTCCCATCCTTCTTCTTGACCAGGAGGACTGGACTAGAGAAAGGACTTACACTTGGTCTTATGATCCCTGCCTCCAGCATCTCCCGGATCAGCCTTTCAATTTCATCCTTTTGGATCTGAGGGTAGCGGTAAGGGCGGACGCTGATCGGGGTCTCCCCTTCCTTCAAAGTGATGGCATGCTCCAGCTCCCTCTGCGGTGGCAAACCCTGTGGAGGTTGAAAAACCTCCCTGAACTGCTGTATGACCGGTTGCACTTCAAGAGGAATGTCTCCCTCTTCCCCCACACTGACTTTCTCCAATCGCTGCAACTCCACCAAGTATCCACCCCCAACCTCCTGGATGGTTCGGATCATGGACTTGAGAGACACCCCTGTCCTAGACAGGCCGACATCTCCCTGTATCACCATTCTCCTCCCCTCCACTACCAGCTCCATCCGCAGTTCTCCCCCAAAGTTTGCAGCCACTTCATCCCCAAAATCACATCTGTACTCCCCAATTCTAAGGGAAGAAAATCCTCCCTCACCTGTATTCCCTGAATAGTCAGCACCACTCCCCTACAAACTACTCTACCCATTTCTACCTTTCCAGTGCCCATCATCACCCCATAACCTCCTGTATCCACTAACTCCATTCTCAGTAGCTCAACAATTTGGGTGGAAATGAAGTTGTGGGTCGCCCCACTATCTATCAACACTACCACTTCATGGTCAGCTATCACCCCTTTAACTTTCATAGTGTGACTCGAGGTGAATCCCACTACGGAGTTTAGAGAGACTTCTGCCACATCCAGCTGCAACTCCACCAAGTATCCACCCCCAACCTCCTGGATGGTTCGGATCATGGACTTGAGAGACACCCCTGTCCTAGACAGGCCGACATCTCCCTGTATCACCATTCTCCTCCCCTCCACTACCAGCTCCATCCGCAGTTCTCCCCCAAAGTTTGCAGCCACTTCATCCCCAAAATCACATCTGTACTCCCCAATTCTAAGGGAAGAAAATCCTCTCTCACCTGTATTCCCTGAATAGTCAGCACCACTCCCCTACAAACTACTCTACCCATTTCTACCTTTCCAGTGCCCATCATCACCCCATAACCTCCTGTATCCACTAACTCCATTCTCAGTAGCTCAACAATTTGGGTGGAAATGAAGTTGTGGGTCGCCCCACTATCTATCAACACTACCACTTCATGGTCAGCTATCACCCCTTTAACTTTCATAGTGTGACTCGAGGTGAATCCCACTACGGAGTTTAGAGAGACTTCTGCCACATCCAGGTGCAACTTCTCCTCCTCCTCTTCTGACCTACTCCCACCTCCCTCTTCGTCTTCCTCATCTTCACAAACGAGGAGAACCTGAAGAGTCCGGTCTTTGCATCTATGACCCGGCATGTACTTCTCACCCCTTTAACTTTCATAGTGTGACTCGAGGTGAATCCCACTACGGAGTTTAGAGAGACTTCTGCCACATCCAGGTGCAACTTCTCCTCCTCCTCTTCTGACCTACTCCCACCTCCCTCTTCGTCTTCCTCATCTTCACAAACGAGGAGAACCTGAAGAGTCCGGTCTTTGCATCTATGACCCGGCATGTACTTCTCATCACATCGAAAGCACACCCCCTTTGCCCTCTTCTCCTGTAGCTCCTTTTCAGTCAGCTTCTTGAACTGTCCTCCAGTTCCTCCGCCTCCCATCTTCTCCTTCTGCACTTCCTTCAAACTTCCTGGGGTTGGCCCCTTGGAAGGTAAGAAGGTGGTCGTCATTCTGTACGATCCCCCCGAGTAATTTCCCCGGGCTCCCCTTTCTGACTTCTTCTGGTCTTCCACCAACTGTGCCAGTTCCATAGCTTTCCCTAAATTCCTCGGCTCCAACACTCTGACTGCTGATCGTATCTCTGGTTTCAGCCCTTTCATGAAGTTTCCTTCCAAAGCTGACTCCGAGATATGATCCAACCAACTGGCCAAAAACTCGAACCTGTCGCGGTAATCCGCCACGGTCCCCTACTGAGTCAGGGCAAAGAATTGCTCGTAGAAGTCTCCTCCCCCATCGGCTCGGAAACGCTCTAGTAAGCATTCTTTGAACTCTCTCCAGTTCCGGATAGGCTCCATTCTGTCCCTCCATTGATACCATGCCAGCGCCTTTCCCTCCAAACACAGACCTGCCGCTGTCAACTTTTCATCCTCCGTCAACCCATTGACGGCAAAATACCGTTCCACCTTGTATATCCATCCATGGCCATCCTCTCCCTCAAAGATGGGCATCTTCAGTTTCCTCACCTTGGGATCTCCTCCATATCCTCGGTATCCCCCGTATCCTCCCAATCCTCGAGGAGGAGGTGCTCCCCAGGTGTCCCGATCATCCCTCCGGCGGTTATACCCAAATCCCTCATCATAGTCCTCCCTTCTTCCTTCAAAATCAGCGCCTCAGCGATGAAATTCCTCCCTTCTCCCTTCAAAATCAGCACCTCGGTGATGGAATTCCTCCCTTCTCCCACCAAAATCAGCGCCCCTTCTGTCATATCCCATGCTCATCTCCTCTCTAGAGAGCGGTTCTAGAGGAGGCATGTCGTTCTCTCCTTCCAGGATCTCCACCTCTGGCATCCTCCTCCCCCGGGGTGGGTTCGGATTTCCTCCGATGCCACGGCCGTCGGTGGTCTCTCTTACTTCCGATGTCGCTGGATTGGTCTTCATTTCAAGCAGTTTCTTCATCATCTCCTCCATAGCAGAAAACCTCCCTTCTAACCTTTCATTGTTGGTGGAGATTTCAAGGAACTTTCCCTCCAAATCTGATTTCAGTTGTCCGAACTCGCCTTCCAACACTTCCACCTTCTTTCCGGCCATCTTTTCTTCCACGAACAACCAATAAACTTCCTTCGAAAGCTCCCAAAGCCCGCTGAAATTTCAGGTTTTTAGCCGCCAAAGGTCCCACGACGATGCTCTGATACCAATTTGATAGGAAATACTTGGACTCAAGTATTTCTATCGATCCGGAAGAGGGAAACAGCAGGAAAGCTGCTGTTTTCAGCAGAAAAATGGCAGAAATCTGCTGTTTACAGCAGAAAAAACAGTAGAAATTGGAGAAAACTCAAAGCAAACACATGTATTTCACTAGTAGAAGCATAAAACAAAAGAAAGATACAATATTCTTCAATCCGAGAGGAAGAACAACTCTCCTAATCTCCGGCAACGCCAAGAGCCCAAGCAAGAAACCCTAGATCTCAAAATTCCATTCAAATTCAAGATAATCCCCCCTTCCCCCCAATCCTCCTAATTAACCATAAAGGAGTTTTACAATTTGCCTAATCAGCACTTCCCATTCAAAATTTCCCTCCCAAAATCAAATCTCACGCGTGTTCGGCCCCTCCCGATGGTTCCGCCTGCCGCCCGGCTCCGCCTGCCGCTCGGTTCCGCCTCGCGTAAATGAGGACCGGTCCGGTTTGGACCGGTCCAGCCGGCCCCTCCTGGGCCGGCCTAACATTGAGCTCAGTGGACATCAAATTGGATGATGAAATAATTGCATTCAGTCTACTTTATTGCTCCCTGAGAGTTGGAATGATGTAGCAACAAGCATCAATAGCTCTTATAGATCAAATAAATTGAAGTTAAATAATGTTAGATTTTTCATCCTTAGCAAAGATATACGACGATGTGTAAGAGTTGAATTTTTTTGTTCTTACGCTTTGAATATTTGATAATAGAAGTAGGCCTTAAAATAGAAGCAGTCATTAAGGTAGAGACATATCCAAACTACGAAATAAGAGCTAGTACATAAATTATAACAAAAGTAAATCTCGAGGATGCTGGGTGAATGTTGGCTCAATAGAAAACCAAGGCATATTATAAAGACCGCCAAAAAAGAAAGTAATAAAAAGAGCAAATGCAAAAAGAAGAAACTATGAATGTTGCTATGGAAGAAATTCAAGTTGCTCTCAATGTTGATAGTCCAATGGAAACATGGATATCAGACTTGGATGTTTTGCTCAGAAATCTCAAGCATTGCAGATTTACATCTGAAAACTGTTGTCATACTTTAAATCTTGTGAGATTTACATACGCATCATGCATCACAAAATTCTTATTTATTTATGTATCTATTATATAAATATTTATATTTACTTGCAGACATGCAAATCTTTTAAATCATATAAAAATATCACCAACTATAATTTAGTTAAAGTAAAAAATTTGAGCATTACCATGCTTTTCATACAAAATTCAAATATTGGAATTATTTGCCACTACTTCAGCAGAGGCAACCAGTTCATCATAGCAATCAAACACCGGCATCAGCTTCTGCTGGTAATCAAGTAGCCGGATCCCAGAAGCCTCCGCAGCCACTTCATGCTTCCCCAAGTCCAACCAAGAGCAAGAATCAAGAACCTTCATCCCCGCAAAAATTCCGCTCTTTCCCAAGTCCAACCAAGAGCAAGAATCAAGAACCTGGAAAAGCTGCAGGAACTGTTCTTCCTTTAGTCCCAACTCCCCAGATCCAACCATCACCTGGCGCTCCCACTCAACCTTCTGTTTCAGTTAGTACATCTCAACCATCAACAAGTGAAGGAGAGGTAAAGCAAATTGCTGCTACTGCTGTTGAGACAGTGAGTGCCGAGGACTCGAATCTTCAAGCCAAGGAAACACCCATGGAAGAAGCCATACGCATGACTCGTGGAAGTTTAAAGAAAAGGGTTGGCTGTTTTGGGCCATCGACACGCCAGCGATAAGTTCTCATTTTCTAGCTTTGTTTTAGTTTGGTCTGTTTGCTAATCAAGTTGGAGTGAAATATAAAATAGCCAGTCAGGTTGATTGTACCAATTGGTACACGGGATGGTTTTCTGTTGTACTTCCTGATGTTAGTAAATAAAACCTCATTGAATTGGAGAGATTTGATCGAGTTACAGGTAAACTACACTGTTCCTCTAGATAGTATTATATATCCCCTTCCAACTCTGATGGCTTTGTTGTGTCATGCTGGCCGTTTGGCAGCAATAGAAAGATAATAAGGCTTCGTTTGGAAAACTTTTTTTTATTGCTTTTAAAATATTTTTCTAGTACAGAATTTTAAATTTTTGTACTAATAAGTTATTTTAGAAAGCAGTAAAAAAGCTGTCCCAAACGAAGCCTAAGTTAACATTCAGCAAACTACATGTGAAGCCAAGGATGAATGCCCAAACACTGTAGAAATTGTAGTTCGATTTTGCTTGTCATTAAAAGGCAGCTGAAATTTATATTCTAAGACATTGGTGAGCGATTTAGGTTTCGTTTGGGACGGTTTTCTTATTGCTTCTTAAAACAATTTTTTAGTATAAAAATTTTAAAAAGTTGTTTTAAAAAGCAACAAAAAAATTGTCTCAAATGAAGTCTTAATTTTAAATATTTGTAATTTAACTGAGAGTATACTTTAAATATGAGATTCTTGATTGAGGAGAAAGCTCTCTATCAACTCCTCTCTCTCTCGTTTTTTCTTTTTTATTGTTCAGGTGTTACTCTTAACTCCTCTCCTACTTATGCATCATGAATAATAGGTAATCCAATAGCTTCCACTTTGACAAGCTGAAAGGTGTACAGGAGTCCTAGCTTCTGCTTTAAGCATACCTATATTTCTTCATGATGCTGAGTTAAAAGGATTCGTCAAAAGGGTTCTTCAACTGGTTGAATTTATCACATTTCAAAGAGTTATCCTGGAGTTCCAATGATATTTTGTTAGATATCTCTCATTTAACCTTTTAATACTTATATGCGAGTCTTTTCAAATTATTTGCCGTATAACAACAACAATAACATTGAGCTTTTGTCCCACTATATGGGGTCGGTTACATGAATTCTTTTTTTTCATTGCGTCCTGTTAACAGTTAAATTATCAATTAATAAAGAAAGTTTTTTCTAATATTTTTAACCAAGTCTTTTTAAGATCTACCTCTACATTTCTTAACATAAGTTAAACCTAATGCATCTACTTTTTTAATCGGGTCATCGGAAGGCCGTCGTTTTATGTGACCAAATCATTGAGGCGACTCTCTCTAATCTTGTAAAATGAGAATATAATATGCACATTCTTAGAATGCATGAAGAGTTTCAATTTATAATATAGTTAATTTTTTGTTAAATTTTGAAGATGGTATAAATGATTTTTTTTATTAAATATTTTGAAGTAAAGAAAAAGTTGTTCAAGCCTTTCAATGATTAGAAAAGAGCAAGGGTTCTGGTTCTGGACCTCATTAATTTGTCTTGTGATTTCAACTAGTCACAAGCGTTGAATAATTTAAAGATTGAACATGTTTAAATTTAAAATTATAAAATATATTATTAATATATGAATTCAATTTTCTGTAAGTAAAAAAAAATTATTTTATTATATGATCATTATATTATTATTATATCATTTAAATTTTATTTAAATAATATTCACATTTATTATGTCATTCGGTTCAATCCTCAATTTGATCTCAGCCGAAATATTGAACTTTGAATCTCTCATTCTTCTGGTTCTATGTACAATCAGATTTTCACAATCTTAGTAACAAAGATTTCATCAATTCTAAGATTTAATTATGAAATAATAACCATATAGGTAGTTTTTAAGTGTCTTAATTGGACATAGGAGGTTATAAATCCAGTCCATCTTTAAAGGATTAGGGCATCAATCTAAATATGCGAAGGCAGCATCGTCGTTACATAAACAGAAATTTTGCTCCATTGAACTTATCCTAATCATTTCTTCTGCAAACCATTATATTATTCCGGTTAATGAGATTCCTTACCCAACTTTGGACTTATCCTTAGCTTTAGCTCTTTGATTTCCAAGAGAATCTTGACAAAGTAATAAATTGAAGTTCTCAAAAATAGAGAAGTCTGAATTTAGAGCCAGAAATGAAGAAATTGAGTTATATTTCTTAATCTTTTCATTTTTCCCTAGGGTTCATCGCAAGTGGTATATATGCTCTTAGAATGTTAAAAATGACATGCCAAATGACTTTACTCTTTGTATTTTGGGAGTTCTTAAGTGTTGATTTTCATGATCCAACATTCATTGCATTGCATGGCATGGCATGACATCGAATGACTACATGTGGAGTTTGACATTAGTGATGTTTTAGAGGTTTATGCTCCTTTAGAAGACAAGTCTCTAAATTTTTTGAAAAGGATGAATTATATTTTTATCTAGACCAATGTTATTGTGAATTGTGACGTCCCCATTCACTAAGGTGACGACCATCCTTGGTCATTATGGGGTTGTTACCGCCCAAATGGCACTGAAAACTTTCACCTAGCTGCATTTTGTACCATCGTACGGGAGAGACAAGCATTCACATTTTCTATAATTTTTGCAGGGCTAGAAAGCTCAAGGGTGGTTGCTTTCTTTTCTCATCCACACATCAAAGAATTCATGGTATGAGGGAGTTGTCTACAAGAGGAGGAAGTTCTTTATGGAGAAATCTGTTGTGTTTTGGTCCAATTTTAGGTTAGGTTGTCTCTTAGGTTTATGTTATTATTGTAGTCTCTTTCCTCTATAAGTAGGCGTAAGGGCTATAATATTGGGTTACCCCAAGGCAAGTAATGAAGATTCATCTAATTCTGATTTGCTCTCTCCATCCCGCCCCCCCCCCCCCCCCCCAAGAAGTTTAAAAGGAACTTTATCTTCCTCACAAGAAGATCCAACAAGTGATATCAGAGCTAGGTGAAGGTGGCGAAAGTTCTTACATTCAAGAAAGAGGAAGATGGATGCTCTACAAGATTTGTTCGAGACAGAACAAAAATGGAGGTAGAGTGGAGCCGAGTCGCACGGGTCGCAGGATTGTAGCTGGGTTATGCGTGATGCACGTGGGCAATTACGGGAAGATTGTGTGGGTGATCGCCCTAGAGATCACTCAGGCGGGCCGGGCGAGTGCTGCCAGGGCGAGAAGTGCGTGTAAGCTAACGGGGTGCAAAGCACAGTCATAGTCAGGAGGCCTGACAGGAGCAGGGTACGTGAGCTGGGCATGCTCGCCAGAGTGCATGGTCGAGCAAGTGTCGCGTGAGGAGATAGATCGCACGGGCTGTGTCCTTGCATGAAGTCGGGTTCGGAGGTGCTACAGGCACTGCAAGTGAGCGGATCGGGAGCAGACAGCAAGGCCATACCACAATGCGGCTTCACGCGGAGGTGAGGCCTAAGACTTGGGTCGCATGGGGGAGAGGTGGTCTCGTTCAGTGCGGTCAGAGTTCAATTGGCCATATGTACATGCAAACAGGTGACTTACCGACTGAAGGTGCAATCTAAATGTGGGTTGTTCGTCTGTGTGGTGTTGGGATCAGAACATGGGCAGAGGCATGCCAAGTGTGGGACGGTCGTGAGCACAGGGGCACGGGCTACCGTGTGGGACACAGAAGGTCAAACAGGTTCTTGAAGGCTTTTGCAGCTCTTGACGCAAGAACTAGTTGAAGAATCCTGGAGATAGAGAGGAGGGGTTCTTGTTGTGGTTTCAGGAGGGTGAGATATGAGGAACAACAAGAGGGAACAATTTTAGAGGCGATGAGGAAGACGACGACGTGGGAGTTATTGCTGACAAGAGTTGGATTAACAATCGACGGTTAAAGATGTAGCTAGAAATGATATTGTTTGTTAAGAAGCTCGGCTGAGTTTATAGAGACGTTGTTCATCAAGACGAACTCCTGGAGATGCAATGCATGGTATACAAAAGAACTTTCATCCCGTGGGTTGAAGTGTATGAAGGTCTTGATCCATTAGGCTTATGAAGAGAGTGTAAATCCTTGGTTATGGATGATATCGAAACAATCTTGACTCCCAAAAATCCTTGGGGAAGGCAAAAGAGAAGTACCTCAAGACGGGCGAAGGTTATTGGGCTTATAAAAGGCGCCAACATGGCAGTAGCAGTAGGCTTGGATGATGAATGGATTGATTCATGAATATTGTAAAACTTGGATCAAGGTGGAGATTGTTATGTTTTGATCTAATTTTAGGTTATGTTGTTTCTTAGGTTTATATTATCATTGTAGTCACTTTTCTCTATAAGTAGGCATAAGGGCTGTAATATTAGGTTACCTCAAGCCAAGTAATAAAGATTTCTCTAATTTTGATTTTCTCTCTCTCTCTCTCATCCAAGAAGTTCAAGAGGAACTTCATCTTCCTCATAAGAAGATCCAAAAAAATCAGTTGTGGAATGGCCATTAGGCAATGTCTAATGCTTGGGTGTTATCCATGCCCTTTCATGCGGGGATGTTGAGCTCACTTGGAGCTTGCTAAAGGAGAGTTTGAATTGCTCATGTTATATACTCGACATACTTATCAGGGTGATCATCACTCTTTGGCTGAGCGAGTTTTGAATTTCTGTCCTACTTGTAGTTACTTAGCCTTCTTTTTTCTTTTTCTCATCTTGCTTCTAATTTTCATTGTTTTATAGTTGGCTTATTAGATTTTAGGTTTGGCTTCTAAAACATTTGAGTTTTTTTTACCATATTTGAAGGTTATGATGATTTGTGTTGGTGGCATGTTAATGAATAGGAAGGAGGTTTCTCATAGAGGAATGAGTTTACTTGGCTTTTAGGCCAAACTATATTGGGTATTTGAACTTTCTCTTCAGTGACTTTGTCTAAGTTCAATTCTTACTTGTCAACTTTAATCTTCAAAGGAGTCAAGCATAGGGTGGCGAGTTCCCTATGTTCTACTAGTGAAGTAGGAAATTTCGTTGAGTCTTGAATGAGCAACCCTTTTATTAACTGGAGTCCCCTTCACTCGCCCACGTAAGTGGGAGTATTATAATTTGATGTTGGGGCAGTGTGCATGATCGACACCATGCATCTAGGTCTTTTCCCTAGAACCATATTGCACCTTCTTGTTCACTAAGTTTGAGAATCTCTTCATTGCACTAGCCTTCTCTATGAACTCACTTCGGTGCTCCTTAGATCATCTTTATGATTCTCTCCTCAATTTTTATCAAATCATGGTGAGTTTTAAAGTTTTGATTCTCCATGTTCCATAATGTCTCCTTATCTTGTTGGTTTGCTTCATGCAGTGCTTAATTTTTGGCCAATTGCATCAAGTCCACACTCACCACACCTTTTCCAGATGTTAGATATACATTTGTTTGTGGGTGGAAACCCCCCACCCTACTCATAAGATCACTACTTGAGATAAAAGAGCAAGTGAAAGGAGAAATGTGTCAATAAAGAGAAGAAGCCTCCTAAATTTTATTATTCTATATTAACAATTAAAATGGCTTGAAGTTCTAAAAATGTCTTTCAATCTTGTATTTATAGGGTTGGGAAAGTTACAATAGAGACTACACCAAAGGAATAATATAATAAATACATGATTTGAGTGCTACAAATATGTGAATAATTTTTCAGTAGCTAATGTGGACAGTCCTTTGACATGACCCAAGGACGTCCCCCGAAAGTGCATCTAGCGAAGAACCTCTTATGTTAAGATATTGTTTATGTGGGTGTACTCCTTATTGCTGAATCAGGAAGATAAAGTGAATGATACTCGATTAGAGGCGAGTTCCTTTGAGGGGTGATTGTCTTATTCAGGTGAGTTCTGTGATAAGTGCCCCCTAACTGAGGTGAACATACTTTCGACGAGTTCCACAAGACCAGGGCAAGCGCCCTCTCTGATCAAGTTCTTCTAAGACAAATGTCCCAATTAGTTCCTATAGCTCATCAAAATGTTGATTTTGCATAGGGATAAAATATGAAAAGAACAATATGAAGAGTTTTAACGCAATTATGAAAGTGTCCTTTAGTGCTTATTTTATATAGTTCATAACAGTAATGAGACTATCATTATATAAAATATATCCAATATAAACAATAGTTGAATAAAAAATTTCAACACTCCACCCATAATGCTCGACAAAAAATATATAATTCATTTTCATATTACTCTGTATTAAAAATTATTTCTGAAGAAAAGGTTATATATATATAATTTTTATAACATGAATTTAAAATTAATACTCTAGCATAAATGGATTCGAAGCTACCGATATAACATGTACAGTATGGACTATCACACTAATAATAGTATAAGAAAAAAAAACAGAACCGAGCGCTCAAAATTCCCACCAACCTCATCAGTCTGCATCCTTCACCCTTGGCGAAGCCGACGTCTTAAAGAACTCAATGCATTCCTCCACCGCCTCGATCTGATATGAATCCAAGTGGTGTGGAGGGCCCGCCTTCGGCACCACACCGGACCTCCTCTTGCTGCTGCTGCCGCCGCCACCGCTACTGCCGCCGGCTTTAGACACCGCTGAGAACATGACAAGCTTCATGAACACCTCTCGCAGCCGCACCAAGACCGATGCTGGCGAGGCCAGTCGAGAGCCCCTTCTCCTTCTTCTTGGCATGCAAGTCGTGCTTGTTTTCATGGCTTCTTCAAAATTCTCTCCCTTCTTCTCTACAGCAGAAGCCATTGTTCTCCATTTAACACTCCTAAGCCTTTTAAATATTTGTTAACTTGCCGAAGGGTTTTTTTATTGGTAGGAGTTTACTGCCTAAGGTTTAGATTACTGATAGTCGACGTAAACCAAATATGATTGATAATATGATATTTAAATATATTATTTATAAGAAGAATATAAAAAATAATTTTGATAACACTTAAATTTTATTTAAACTCTAAAATAATTTAATCTTCAAGTATGTTTTCTTGTTTTTTACAATTAGAATTAAATAATTATGAATAATTTTGTGAAATCATTACAATTTACCTCTTTTTAATTATATTTGCCAAAATTTGACATTTTATGCCTGATAATGCCCTTTTACCGAGGAAACGGCCATCCTTGGCCACTATGGGCTCGTACTTGTCGAAATTGTAACGAATCATGTTGGAATTAGTCTATGCAATTCATATTATCCTTCATAACAGTATTGGTCGCCAATAGGACTAGCCTGGTCCAAGCTCGATTTCATGCCTAGACAAGCCTATTCTAAAAATTTTAGTATCCCTAGAATAAATTTTTAATATTACAGACTTAATTTTGACACTTTCAACATCTTTATAATAAAATTTGATCAATATTGAAAATTTTGAAACATAATTCTTAATAATTTTTATTCCATTCAAATTGTTGAGTTTAAGAAAAGTTAAAACTATAATTAAAGAGATTTTTTTTTTAATTTACGACCACAAGAAGCGTTCACGTTGACGTCGATAGATTTTGTCTAATTTGGGGGTTACTTGTGTAGGGCATTTGGTTGGCATGATGGGTCTCCATCATCATCGAGTATGGTGGATGAGGATTTAGATGTTGAGCAAGATGAGTCTTTTCATGATTTGTATGGTTTAGATGTTTGTCAGGTTGCTGAGAAAGCGTTCTATATTGACAGTAAGCGCCGTAGGAGGAAATCTAGAAAGTAGCCTCGTGCTGTTTGGTTGTTATGGGTGTTTTCTTTTTTGCTTAGCAAGTGGTTTTGTTGTTGTTTCCCTCTGTTCTGTACTGGATGTGTTTTATGGTTGGCTTTTTGGTGGGAGTTTGGTGTTGGTTGGGGGAGAGGGAGGTTGCTCCCCCATCCTCTTTGCGTTTCTGGTGCGTGTTCCTTGCAGGTTATCTTCCTTTACTTGGATTGTTCGGGTAGCTTTGTGTGCTCTGGTGGAGATTGTTCGTTGGGTTGCAGCTCGTTGGGTCGTTTGGCTGTTCTTTTGGGTGCTGTTTTGGTTGCTGGTGTTGATTCAGGAGCTGTCTTCTTGGATTTCGAGTGCTGATGTTGTTGGGTCTACTTGCTTCCGTCGGTTGATCCTCTGTTGTGTGCTTGATCTCTTTGTGATCCTGCCTTTTGGTTTTTTCTTTTAGCTTCTTTTACATAATCATGTATTTGGTTTTGGTTTGAATCTAAGGCTCATAGGGTTTTCTTTTTTAAATGCTGTATTTTTAGGGGGCTTTGGATTCATTAAAGACTTGTAACCTTGTTTTTAATTAACGCGTAAGCCCTACTGTGATTTCTTCAAAAAAAAAAAAAACCCGTTGACATCCATAGAATAGTCACACCTCATAAGTCTTCATGAAATTGTATTTCACACTGCAAAGTTTTTTTTTTTTTGAAGATTTATGATATATGTTGGAGGTCACAAAGTTTGACATTTAAAAATAGAAGGACAATTGATACATCTCCAAAAAAATTTGCTTGATTGGTACAAATCTCGAGGCAATATGCTAATTAGAAATTCTCAAAATTGAATCCATGACTAGCCAAACTTTGATTTCAATAAACTTATAGTTGAACTAAACATCAATGAGCAAAACTATCAACAACACAAATGATCCCATCCGATTGCAAATTAAATACTTGAATCACATTTTAAAACTTTTGAACATTAATTGAAGGATCAGGCAATCTTCAATTCAGGCATGCTTATAGTCAAGTTGAGCGGCTCGATGATATTAATCTAACAAGTCCAAGATCATTTTATTATGACTTTTTTAAGACATTCAAATATTTGATAAATAATCTATGACCAAGGGATCAATATGGATCGTATGATTGAGTATTCTTTTATTTTGGTCAAATTTGTCAAAATGTCATTCTCAAAAAGGTCATAATAGAGCTTCATTCTCTACATGAAAGAGTGTTTCAAGAGCTATGAGAGCTAAGAAACTCTAATGCATTTTTTGGTGATCACCACTGATGACCACGAATCAACAGTTGCCACTACTATCACCAGAGTTTTCTCTTTGACTATTTTCACTTGATTTTTTACATATAACTATGTTGTTGAGTTTTAACAATCTACTTATGGCACCTAATTTCTAAAATTCCAATAAGAGGTGATACATCATCAAAAAATTATCTTGATTGGGCATGAATCTCGAGGCAAAATCAAGTTGGAAACTTCTGAAATTAAAATTGGGACCATCCAAACTCCGATTTGCACAAAGTTATAGTCGAACTGAACGTCTCAAAAATACAAACCCAACGACACTAAGTTCGACTCAATCCAAGCCCAAATGGGTCCAAATCAAGGACCTGAAGTACTGTTGTAAGGTTCAAACCACAATGTGGATTACCAAACGGTTTCCAAACATGACATGCTTATAGTCAAATCGAGCCGCTTGACAAGACGAATCCAACGAACCCAAGATCACTGAATTTTGATATCAATAAGACATTCAAATACCCAATAAATGGTTCACAATCAAGAGATTCAACATCAGCCGTCCATTCAAACCACTCCCAATTTGCCCTTGATCTTCCTCCTATTTATGGGCCATACAACTCAAGAAAATCTATAAATAGAGCCCCCCCCCCCCCCCATGAAAGGGGACCCCCAAGAAAAAGGAAGAGAAGGAAGAAGCGAGATCGGAGATCGCTCTTGCCTCCTCGCTTCTCGACCACCGCCTAGAGGTCCACCAGACCACCACCTGAAGCCCGGAGTTCCTACGGACCACCACCTGACGACGGAGTTCCGTCGGACCACCACTGACGCCTCGAGTTCCGTCGGACCTCCACTGGCGCAGGGAGTTCAGTCGAACCACCACCTGATGCCCGAATTTCTCCCAGACCACCACCTGATGCCCGAAGTTCAGCCGGACCACCACCCGACGCCCGGAGTTCCGCCGAACCATTAACTGACTCCAAAGTTCCGTCGAACTTCAACCGGACCATCGTCTGACGCCGGAGTTCCGCCAAACCATTGATGGATGCCAGAGTTCTACCAACTGATGCCCGAACTTCCAAGTGACGCCGTACTTCCGTCGAACCACCAAGTGATCCTGAAGTTCCGTCGGACCGCCAAGTGACATCGAATTTTCATCTACCCCCAACTTCAATCATACCACTGACATTTGTAATATGATCGCCCTCGAGGGCAAGTCAGCCCAGTGTAATCTACTCAAATTCTAGTGGAATCATTTTCAATTGGGCCAGGCCCCGTGGTTTTCTCCTTTCTAGGGTTTTCCACGTTAAAATTTTGTGTTCTCTATATGTGAGCTGGATATCCGTGCAATGCTAAGACATAGAATTATAACTCTATCGCCCTGTATAATCTAGCCCGCAATAAGAGGAATCATACAATTATTTTTAACTATAAGTAATTCCATCATTGCCATTTAATATGAACACATACTCTTATAAATTTTCAATCTCTTACAACTTCTTTATGTAAACACATACTCTTATAAATTTTCTAGCATGAATAAGACCTTTTAAATTTTATCATTTTAAAAATAGTTATAATTTAAAATTTTAACAGCTATTTAATATGAACCAAAAATAATTTTATCATTTTTAATATAAATGGCAATTTTCATTTTAAGAAAATACTTCTATTAAAACTCCCAAGTAATATAGAATTTCAAATATATTTTGCTATTTAATTTATATGATTATAATTAAAATAATTATAAATATTACCTTTTAAGTCATTAAAAACATCTTTTAGAAGAAAAAACTATTTTATGATTAAAAAGGTTATTTTCGACATAAATTTTAATTTAAAATATTTTGCACATGTGGGTCAATAAAATTTTCGGTAGAAGCTTATCCTATTATGGCATGTTTTGAGGCTGTTTTGGGATTTGTTGCGATTTATGAAGGGAGGTGGGAGGGTTTGTGGAATTCAAGAAGCTGATGCCGACATGGAACCAAAATTTCTTGCTTAGGGACAGCCATAGGAAAATTTCTCTCACATACTCGTAGGAAAGCATATATGAGAAGATTTTTGTGCCTTTTGAATCTATGATAGGATGAAAATAATTTTTTTCAAAGAAAGTTTGACTTTATATATCTCGAGATGCTTGATATTAACGAAATATCCTCTAAGATTTTATTTTGATTAAAATAGTTTCTCCTTCGTGTGGCAGTGCTTAAGAAAATTCAAATAAAATTAGAATTGATATGTCACTAAAAATTCATCTTGATCGAGCATGAATCTCGATGTAAATATGAGATTGAGGCTTCAAAAATTAAAATCAGGACCATCTGATCTCCAATTTCAGTAAGTTTATAGTCAAATTGAATATCTTAAGAAGTTGAACCCAACAACATCAAATTTGATCCAATTCGAACTCAAATGAGATCAAATCAAAGGTCTAAAGTCTATTTAGAAGCTTCAGAGCATTAATTGGTCTACCAAATGATATTCCAATATGGCATGCTTATGGTCAAATCGAGCAGCTGGACGAGATGAATCCAACGGGTCTGAGATCACTCAATTCTGACATCTCTACGGCATCTAAATGCTCGATAAACTCTCGATGATCAAGGGGATCAATATGAGCCGTCCGATGAAACACTTCCAATATGTCCTTGATGTTCTACATATTTACTAGCCATGCCACTCCCAAAAAATCATGAATAGCCCCTCATTCTTCACATGAAGGGGGAGGAGAAAAAAGATGGAAGAGAGGAAGTAAAGGAGAGAACTTGGGGAGTTCTCTTGCCGCCGACCACTGCCAGATCTTTTCCCAACCATCGAGGGTCGCCTGACTTCCTACCAATTGTCGATCACCGCCAAATCTCTTCTCGACAATCGCTGGATTTCCGCCCATTCGTCGGCCACCGTCGGATCTCTTTCCAACCACCGACCATCGCTGGACTTCCGCCCTTTCATAAGCTACCGTCAGATCTCTTCCCAACAACCAGCAGTCGGCGGACTTCCGTTCATTCTTCAACTATCCCCAGAACTCTTCCTGGATGCTATCAATGCCGGATCTCCTCCCAAATATCATCGCTTGCCGACTACAATATTTTCGACCTCCATCACCCGTCATTTATAGTCTCTCCGGTCATCAATGCCAGACTACGTAAAAATTGAATAATATTCAATTGAACCTACTTCGAATTTTTTCCACACATGAGATTCTCTACGCTGACAACCTTGTTATTGCCTTCCTTAGGAAATCCTACGTCACAACTCCCTACTCTCAACTCTTTCCAATTCTCTTGACATCATCGATTATGGAAACCACATCATCTTTGATGGCCACAAGGCCCTCCACTAGTCGTCAAAAGTTGCCTCCTTTTTGTAGAATGAATTCACTATGAGTTTTTCGGCATTGCTCTGGGTGGTGGAACAAACAAGTGTTCATAGGAATATAGAATATGATGTCTACCTACATCTTCAACTTTGTCACTCTCATTCGCAAGCCCTAACTTTATCAATCCCATATGTTCCCATTCAAGAGCCCCAATGAATCTCATTGCAAAATCCTACATTGCAGCCACAATTCTTTCTCCAACGAGCCTTGTAGGCCAGGGTTTGAATTGATTCAAACATGTTATAATTAAGGATTAATTTTAAGGTTTGAATTCAAATCAACTCAAGCCAAATTTGCTCACGTTGGGCTTCAAAAAAACATTTTCTGCATAAATAAAGATGTAATTTGGTCTAAAATAAACTTTCAAGTATATTTCTTCAATAAATAAAATAGCAAGTACACTTCTCCAACAAGAGCTTTATGTGGCATATAATGTCAAATTACCCCCTTTTAAAATAACCAAACATAGATCTTAGTGCAAATTTATAGGTGCAAAACCCCTTTCTCGCATCTATTTCTAGTAGGACATCTTTAGAGATTTTTATTTTTTTATTTTTCTCGAGCTAAGGGATCCTATGCGTTTTAGCTATCAGAAATAGAAATTTGTAATTTAATTGTGAGGGTTATTAGGTGAGATGGGGAGGGTTATAAGTGAGAAAGCAAATTATAGCCAGTTTTAATTGGCAAATTCCTTCTTAAATTATTTTTCTTATTCCATAATATTCGATGAAAGTTGAGCATTATTAAGAAAATATTTCTTAATTTTTATTTAACGATATTATGAATTACAATGTTATATTATTTATTGACATAATTTGCAAAATTAATCTGACTAAATATAAATTTTTGTGAATTTTCTTTAAAATTTTCTTAAAATTTCCAAAAATCACTGCGGAAGTTATTCAAATTTTGATTTCAACAAATATATAATCAAAATAATGTGGTTCAATGATATGAATCTAACAAGAATAAATCATATAAATTTGAGTCCAATTGGCCTTAATCAAGCACTCAAAAGCATTATTGAAAACATCTTGAGATTATTTGAAGGTTAAATGTTCTCAAATTTTATGTATTATAGCGGAAGTGACCACTTCAATAATTTGAATATAACGAATCAATATCGTATAATTTGAGCTTGTTAAGGCACAACAATGTCCAAAAAAATAAAAAAGCAAAGAGATATTCTTAGGTTTTATTTGGAACCACTTTCTTACTCGTTCTAAAGCAGCTTTTCAGTAAAAATATTTTTTGGACTATAAATTTTTGTACTAGAAAACTGCTTTAAAAAACAGTAAGAAAGTTGTCCCACACGAAGCCTTAGACTAGTGGTGTTCATTTGATCAATTTGGTTCATTTGTGATCTATTTATCCAATTTTGAACATAACAAAAAAATTTTAAGAAAGTCAAAATCACATCCAATAACCAAACTGATTCTTTAATAATTGAATTAAATCAACTAAATAAGATTAATTCAACTCAATTTTTTGTTTTATCTAAATAATGCGCACCTCTAATTCAAACTATATGATGAACTGTTTTAGATTTAGATTGATAGGACAATAATGTCACATCCCAAAATTTATAAATATGTCATATTTCTATATATTCTTGATATATTTCAGTAGAAACAAACTCAAGAGTTGCGCCTCCATTTAGAATCTTCAATTGGCCATTTCTAATATTATGTTGATCCAAACTTCTACGCTTCTTGGCCTGTCTAGTTTACCTCCTATCAAAAGAAGGGTTGTGCTAACTGTCTTTCTATGCCTAACTATCAACAATCATCATTATCCACTATTTAACACTTGTCGTCGACCGATGGTGACACCGAATGTCCCCCAATGCCATCATCAAATATGCATTTGTTAACAGACAATGACACTAAATACATGTTATAATCCATCAACTAATGCCAATAAAGATCAATGTTGAAGTTTTTCACCCACAACTTTTAATGTTTATTATTGCTTATTACGGAGCATTCATCATTGATTGTCACAGAACCGTTAACCCTCACTATTAGAGATTTTTTTTTTGTTTGAAAAGAAAATATTATTCAAACCAAAAAGTGACATACAGACAAAGCTAAAAGCCAAAGAAAAACCCAAAAATTACAAAGTAAAGACACCACAATATAAGGCAAAAAGCAAAATTGAAAGGAAATGAAAGATAGCTCAGGATCGCCACCCGGTTGCCAAGCTTGGACCGTCCCATGGAGGAAAGAGAGACCAAAGCTAACCAAAACCAAAGCAACCAAGGTTGCCAACAAACCATGGCCATCCAGGGAGGAGGGCAGAAAACCTGCCTCATCATAACCACCGCCTTGCAACACACCAATCCAAAGCCCAAAAGTCAACGCCAGCCCCACAAAGCATACATAACAGATGAAACAAAAACCAAAAATCATTTCTTCTTGGATTTATGAGCTCTATGTTTACTACTACTCCTAAAATCCTCAGCGGCTGCATTTTGAGTAACACTTAGATCACAATTATCCCGAGACGCCACAGCATCCTCCTTGAATCCCTCACCACCAGGTGAGACATCATCATCAAGTAACCAGTCACCCTGCACAATCACACTATCATTTGATTTACAAGCAAGGTTAGTTAAAAGTTCATCCTTAGAAATAACGGAGATAGGCACATCAACAAGAGGGACTTCAGTATTTAAAGGATCATCACCCTCAGACAACCAACAAAAGAGAGCAGGATTATTCAAATCCTTAGTGACAACACAACGGTCACCAGGGTCCAACTGATCAAGAAAATCAGAAGATTCAGCTTCACCAGTACTATGAATCACAGTTGCATTAGGACAAACGGAAGGATTAGCTTCAAGATTGTCCAAAGCCTCAGCCACATTAACCTCAATACCATCTAAATTAACCTTAACCATATCTAAATTATCTGAATCATGGATATTAGCATCCATACCATTCAAAAGATCATCATCATTACCCATAACGACATTAGTAGGACCCAAATCAACACCCGGGACATCCTTCCCCAAAAACAGAGTTGAATCGATAAGAGCAGCATCCGTGGAAACAAGGGGCAGCAGCATCCGCAAGGACAGGGGCCAAAGATACAGGTATGGAGGAATCAACCAAAGCTTCCGGGCCAATGCGACCAGCATAGCCAGACGGAAGATTACGAGGCTCACCCCCAACATCCGCATTAACCACCTTAGCATTAGGAATAGAAAGAGGATGTAATATGCCACACTTCAATTTTGAGTGACCAAGTGATTTACAGTGAGGACAATACGGAGGAAATTCATCAAAGACAACCGATTGAATGTAATCTAAGCCTTCAGGGCCAACCCAAACTTATCCGGATACTTTTTGGTAATGTCTAATTCGACAAGGACCCGTGCAACAGAAGGACGGGTACCGATAGAAGTAGATTTATTGGTCTTAAGAGGCTTGCCGAAGATCGAAGCCAGACCATGCAGGATACGAGAAGAAAACAAATGAGGTCTAAGGTTGGGAAATGACACCCAAATAGGAATAATGGGGGATTCAACCTCAATATCAAACAAAGGGGATCATTTGAAAATTTTCATGAAACAATTGTTAAAAAAGTAGGATCTATGGGCAAAAACCCTACAGTAATCAAGGTCATTCTCAAGCTTAATCAAAACATGAGTAGGGTTAAGAACAGTCACAGAAAACTGACCAAAAAGTTTGAGATTAAAGAAGAATTTCCTAATAGCATCAAGTGAAGTGCGACGACCTGGAAATTTACTTACCAAGGCGAATTCAAGGGGGGCAGCAAGCGCCCGAACTTCCTCCTCAGAAATCCATAAGGTCGGTACACCACGGTGAGAAGTAATTTTAAGATAGCCCTGCATATGGTCCAAAATCATTACATCATAATTATCATATCTTCTCTAATTGCTAGAAGAGTATTATAATTGCTAACTCGTATTATTGAAGAGTTGATCAATTTGTTCAATTCATTTGCAATGACCTGTATTGGATTTGGTATACGATATACGTTTATTTAAGTATTTTTTTAATTATATGAATTGATTAAATTGGAAAAATTGGTGTCTAGAATTTTTCTCTGAGAGTGCTATGATGCTAAACTCTCTGTCTGTTAGAATAAAATTTAAATTTCTTAAGAGCTCCACGGCACTGCGTTCTTTGCATATTGGGAAGCGCTTTCATGTTGAAGTCTCAGTTTATGAGAAGTTTCTAGAATGACTTTCCCTTAGGAACACGATAGCGCTACGGCGCTAAGTCAATTTTTTAGATTTTTATAATAATAAATCTTATAGCAGTTTTAATTATTCTAATTTAGATTAACAATTGTTGCATGTCTTGCATTGATTACGTCTATGCCAATAAGCAAAGATTATAATCTCTATTATATGTGCAGCAGTTATAAGTGCTGCAATAGAAAAACACATTACAACTTCCAGCGATCAAAATAGCTCTAAAGAAACAAATCTACAGGAATTTTTAAAATAGTTGAAAGTGATTAAGCTAATGTATATTCCATTACCTCTAATGATCCAAAATCATTTTCAGCTTAGCAGAGCTTCTACTGCTACAACAGATCAGCTCATCTACGCCATTCATTTAAAACTACCTAGCCTATTGTTCACCGTTGGATGGCACTGTTTGAATTTCTGAAGCTTTTCAGCTCTTAGCATTTAAATAACAAATGATTTTTGCTAGGCTTCCAATCATGCAATAGTTAGTTGAAGGAAAACCACTTCATAATTGAAGTGTTTAGCTAAAACTACAAGTTAATTACCTCTTCTTACTTGTTTTAAGGAAGCTGTGCGTTCTCGACTGGGCAATAATTAATTTTTATTCATTAGACTAATGAAACAAAATTTTTTGTCTTGTTAATTAGTAATGATTGTGCCCCAACAAGTCTCAAATTGTTAACAACATAAAGGAAAATTTAGGTGAGTCATAACGAGGAATTAAGCAATTATAAAAATAATAGGCTTCTATTAGTGCAATAATTAATTACAGGAAAACCACTTTATAAGTGAAGCTATTTTTCTTAAACTACAAATTAAACTTCTTGTTGCAGATTTAAAGGAAGCCATTCACGTGTTCGCAATAATTTTTTTTTTTTAAGAACAATTAGGTAAACTTATACACACATCACATACTCAAGACTCAAACCAAATTCCTTTTAGTTGGTAGTCAAAGCTCCCAATCAACAGACTGTTAGTGTGGAATCTAATTGCGTTGATAAATCGGATTGTTCTGTTGCCTCGAACTTCTCGAACCTCAAGTTTCTCATGCTCGCTGGAGGGTGCGAGGGGTTTACCCTCTGCTTGGGTTCTGATTGTGTTAATTTTTTTTTTTTCTGTAGAACGCCTAGTTGTTCCCGAGCGCCCCATCGTTGAACGACAGAGAGCAAAGCACCGCAGCGGTATAAATATAACGCCGCAATGGATCAAGACAGAGATTTGAGCGTCGTAGCGCTCGACGGTTTTGTGTTGAGCTGTGTGTGTTTGCGATAATTAACTTTTGAAAAAAATTTGTGTTGGATTATTTTTATTAAAATTCAGTAGCATTAGATTTTTTTTAGGATAAGTATAATGTAGAAGTTAATTGATAAATTTTATTATACTGATACTAAAATAGTTTTAATGAATATAAATTTGTTTTGATAAATATTTAGGTTTTGTTTGGGACCGCTTTCTTATTATTTTTAAAGTGACTTTTTAAAAAATTGCTTTAAGAAGTAGTAAGAAAGCCGTCCAAAGTGAAGCCTTAATTATAATATTCAGCATATATTTTTTGTTTTTTTAATTTTAATCTTCCATGCATTTTACTTTGAGATTTGCAAAGGGAAGTGACATGTGACAGAATTTAACGGCTTGATCGTTTAGCTATTTTTTTAAATTTATTTATTGAATATATATAATAGGATTTGTCTTCAAATCATATCAAAATTTATGATATCACATTTAAATAAATTAATATTAAAAACATTTTAATGTAATTTAAATATTAAAGTGTTATATTAAAAAAATGTCAAAATAAAATATAATAATTTTATAATATGTATGTAAATTAATTTTTATCTGCAATGAGAAATATTTTTTAAAGTTAGATTATGTTAAATATAATCATTCTAAAAAGATTACATTCTATTTTTTGAAAAAAAATATTTATAATAATTAAAAAATAATTCTATAATAACTTTTACAAATATCTTCAGTTATCTTAGAAAAACTTCAAAACATGTGCTTGAAAACTCCTTCATAAATTAAGTGTGAGCTAATCTAATTGAAAATTTTGAATCTTTTTTATGTCATAATTGTACTTCATTACTCAAACTTTTTTTAAGGAAAAAAAATAAAAAAATTCCCTATCCTTACCAATTAAATAAGACTATGAAATCAAGACAGGCAACAAATTCCTTCTTTTATGGAATGAAGACTTTTGGGCATAAATTTAAGGAAAGTGGTTGAGTAAAGAAAATTATCTTGTTTTTATTTTTTATAAAAAACTTATTTTAAGTTCAATAATATTTGTCTATTTGTCTTATTTAGGTTATTTGGGACAGTTTTGACCACTATTTTTAAGTCATTTTAAAGAATTTTTTATACAGAAAAACTAATTTAGAACAGTAAGAAAGTTATCCCTAATATGTCCTTAAATAAGAATGATTAGATGCAATTAATGTACGCGCAAAAATGAAAAAAAAAATGTTATCTTTCATATTAGGTAGTTTGCATAATATTAATAGATAAGAATTAATATAATCGAAATAATGATCAAATTGAATGCTATTTAGATAACCTCAGTTTTAATGGAATAAAAAAATTAAAAAATATTTTAATTGTTGGATTCAGTGCTATTTGTTGAGCTTTAAGAGTAAAAGGGAAGAAAGAAGATTGATGGGTTGTTAGTTTGTAAGTACTTAGAATATATGCAGAAAAAGAACACCAAAATTTACTTGGAAAGCCTAAAAATGAGAAAGACTACGAAGCAACGTCACACCAAGATGTATAGATCTTTCACTCCAGTTTCTCTTATAATATTCACACCCTTTTATATACCAAAGCATATATTCCATACAGCTACAACACACCTTAAAAAGTTATATGAAAAAATGCAACAAAAAAAAAAAACTTAGTGGGGTCCCGGCGCCTTGGTGTTGTATAAAAAAATTGAGATCCGAGTCAACAGTACAACTTGATTGATCGACAAAATTAGACACCACAAAGAACTAACCGAATATCCAAGTTTTTGGACACATCTTGATACTTAAGATTAGTTTCATTTTACATTAGATAAAATAATCTTGTAGAAGAAGCTTAAGTTCATGATAAATTAGTGCATTACTTTACTAGTACTATTATAATTGTTGCATCCTGAAAAATTCGTGGCGGTAGAAAAAGAGAGAATTTAGCATCTTAGTTTTATACGAAGATCCAACAAATAGAAAGATAAAAGAGAGGGGTGCAATGTTCATAAGAGACACTAGAATATTCACGTAAAACCCCTAAGAAGGGGGAAAAATCATGGGATCTTGCCTATTTTGAATGAATCCACTAATGTTTGTAATTAATTACAAATGATGTCCTTCCTCAGGGCAAGGCATTGGATCAATGTAACAAATATACATAATATAAATCACTTTACATGGCAGGGACCGGAAGAACCCAAAGTCATGAGAGCTGTTATCAAGAGAGTGATGGTCTATTCATTTGGTTGTAAGGACTGTGTTTGGGCGACAGAGGTCGGAGGGACCGTGTCGGAAAACGATGGTGGTCGGAAGGATCTTAGTTGGACGACAATGGTCAGAAGGACTGTAGTCAAGTGACAATGGTCAGAGGGATCATAGTCGGCAGGCAATAGAGGACAGAGGTATCGTACTCGGCGGGCGACAGTGGTCAGAGGGACTGTAGTCAGCGGGCGAAGGTGGTCGAAGGGACCATAATTGATGGGCAACGGTGGTCAAAGTGGCTAAATTCGAGAAGTGACCAAGGTCAGAAGGACCATAGTCAAAGGGCCACAGTGGTCGAAAGGATTGTAGTCGGGCGACGGTGGTCGAAGGGACTGTAATCAGGTGATAGTGGTTGAAAGATCATAATCGTCGGGCAATGGTGATCAAAAGGACTATAGTCGACGGACGATAGTTATAAGAGGAAGGCCCGGTAATGGCTCATAGGGACTGTAGTAAGCGGGTGACGTTGGTCGGGGGGACTGTAGTTGGCAGGCGACGATGGTTGGAGTGGCCTTAATCGGGAAGTGACAGAGGTTGGAAGGATTGTAGTTGGGAAATGGTGGTTGAAAGGACTGCAGTCGGTGGATGATGGTGGTTAAAAGGACCGTAGTATGGCGACGGTGGTTGAACGGATTGTAATCGATGGGTAACGGTGGTCTGAAGGACCGTAGTCAGGTGACAGTGGTTGGAAGGATCGTAATCGACAGACAATTGTGGTTGAAATGATCGTAGTCGATGAACAAAAGTGGTAAGTGAAAGGCTTGACAGTGTCTACTATATGGAGGTCCAACGGCGATGGTCAGGTAGAGGTCCAGCAAAGGCGGCCTGGTGGGTTAAGTATTCTTCAAGCCTAAGCATGTCATATTTGTATATCACTTCGTCATCCAATTAATGCTTTCAAATAGGCTTTGGTCATTTTATTTGAGCTCGGATTGGATTGAATTTGGTGCTATTGGGTTCATCTCCTTGAGATGTTCAATTTGACTATAAGCTTGTTGAAATCATAGTTTGCATGGTTCCGAATTTAATGTTGGGAGTTTTTTATTCATATTTGTATCGAGATTCATGTTCGATCAAGCCGATTTTTGGTGGCGTATCAATAATCTTAATGTTGAGAAAAAACCTTGTAGGAAGATGGATCTTAAATTGAAATCTTGCTCTTGACTAAGATCCACCACCAGTTCTTCTTGGATGGCTACACCAAGGGAAAGAAAAGTGGAAGAATAGAGGCATATAGCACTCTTATTTTGGAAGAAATTAGAACTCAAATTTTATTCAATTCTTCACCCCCATTGAAACAAATTCAAGCCAACCCTATTTATACTAAAACAACCTAAAAGGGCAAAACAGTAAAATTAAAAACTAACATGTAAAACTGAAACTAACATACAAATTGGATCAAATACTAACAATCTACACCTTAGTCTAATTTTACAAAATATTAACAGAAAGATAGGGATTCTCACAGTAGCTCTAAATCTATTTTCCATTCATCTCCTAAATCGTATCCATCTGAATTTGCTACCCCTACTAAGTGTATGTCTTCTTTGAGCCCAACTTCTTGCCATTTCACTATATCCAGGCAATTCCTCTTGAAATGCCCCTCTTTATGGCAATGATAACACTTCTTGGATATCTCCAACTTCGATTGAGATCACCCATGATAGTTTTTATTGGATCTTTAATCTTCTCTTCCTCTTGCTAACAATACTTTCCCATTCTTCTCTTCTTTAATTTCTAATCTGTTTTGAATTTTTTTTACATTAGAATTTATTTTACTTCAGTCATAGTAAGTATTTATTTTTCATATAGCGCCATGTCAACAATGTGTTCGTAAGATTTTGGTAGAGAACTAACAAGAATAATGTCTTGATCTTCTTCTTCAATTATAACATCAACGTTCTTGAGATTAATAATGATCTTGTTGAATTCATCCAAGTGTTTCTTGAGATTTTTCGAATCCTCCATACACTGCTTTTTTTTTTTGGAATAACCGGTTTGCAAGAGACTATTTCAGATACAATGACTGTAATTTCTGCCAAACCTCAATCACTGATTTGTCTACCACCACCTCCCTAAGCACTTCATCTCCAAGTGAAAGAAGAATCACATTGTGTGAGCCTTCATCTGCATCTCTCTAGCTATTACCCTGTTTGTGATCGTTGCCAGATTTCAACAGATATGGCATCCAAAATCCCCTGAGGAACAAGCAACGCTTTCATCTTAATCTGCCATAGGATGAAATTGTTTTCTCCGGTGAACCTGTCAATCTCAATTTTTTGTATCAACATTTTTTGGAGCATCAGTTTCTTTTATTCCACCTGTTATTTGCAAAGAACATCCTAAGAAATGCTTTTCCCACTGGTTTCCCTTCTTCCTCCACTTGTTTTCCATAAAGAATAGCCAAGAAAGGTCTTCGCCGAACGGTCACCTGCTTCTCCTCCTCCTGTTCTCTTTAACCCACACTTGTTGCGATGTCCTGGATTTGCTTTAGATCCCACGTGAGCCCTCCTGCGTGATCCCACTTCTAATCCCGCGAGTCCGCCTGCATGACCCTACTTCCGATCCCGTGAGCCTATCTCCCATGCATGGCCTGAACTCTCGCACAACACTAGCCCGTCTCTCATCCGCACGACTATCCCGTCGCACTCCATCTAACTCCTTCGCACGTTCTATCCCATGGCCCTAGTCTGCATGCCTATTTTCCCGGCGCACCCGTGCGAGCTTTGACCTACAAATACGTGTGAGCCACCCGACACCTACCCGCTTCTTGCTCCCAACTTTTACCCATGCCTCGAGCAGCATTTGCTCTTGTACGGCCTGCCTCCCGCTATCGCGCCCGATAGCCGTGATTGTCCTAGCCCGTCTGCTTGTGCTCACACGGTCTGCCGTGACTCTTGCGCGACCTACATCTTTGTGGCCTATTCTTGATTACAAGAAACTTCCTCCTTGATCACCTCCACCAAGGATACCAATTGTTAAAAAAAAAACCTTGGAGAAACATGAATCTTGAATTTGAATCTTGCTCTTGACCAAGCTCCACCACAAGTTCTTCTTGAATGACCTAACCAAGGGAGAGAAGAGAGGGAGAATAGAGGCAGAGAGCATACGGATTTTGGAAGAAATCAGAACACAAATTTTATTCAATTAAACTGGAGCTAATATGAAAAATTGAAACTAACATACAAATTGGACTAAATACTAACACATAATAGTTGTGTATGTGAATATTTCAAAGTGTTCATCATGCGTGGAGTTTAAAAATTGGAGACTATCAATAATGGATTTATATTTACTAACGTTTGTTACTAGAAGCCTATAAACAATCAATAATTAGTATTTTAAAAAAAATGAACCTACTAACAATTTAAATTGCTATTATGCTTCAGAGTTGCAATGATTCAAACTGTTGCATTATCCTAATATAATATATTTGCAGTGATTAAAACTATTACAAACTATCCAATTTTGCAGCGGTTAAAATTATTGCAATGTCTAGCAACAATTAAAATCGCTTAAAAATAATCTGCCATGATACAACTTACCTAGCAGTTCCTAAACCGTTGTGAAAAGCAATTAAAGAGGTTTTGTAGCCATTTGAAAATCATTGCAAAAATTTTTAGGGCGTTTTAAATTACTACAAAAGTAGAAAATAAGTGACGTGAGCCTGTATTACATGATGGTTGGTGAGATGACCAATGTTGTGAAAAAATTATTACGTGCGGTGTCCAGATGCGTCTGGAGGCTAATCCGAACGTGCCACGTCATCCAATACATAGTGCATTGGATGACGTGGCGCTCCTAGATTAACTTCCAGACGCATTCAAACACCGCACAGAATAATCTCTCAATATTGTGACGGTGATCATTAGTGCATGATCTACTCACTAGTAGTAAATAAGGTTATAACAGCGTTTTTTTTTCAATGATTGCGGTTTAAAATGCAATGAAATTTGTTACAATAATTTTTTAACAGTTACAAATCTATTGTATTTATATTCACTAAAAAAGACTTTAACTATGATTTTAATCTCTACTTTTCTGCAACATTTACAGTGGTTAAAACCATTGCTATACTACGGAGTCGCAGTAGTTAAAATTGCTGTAATTCTGTAGTATAGCAGCTATTAAAATTGCTGTTTTTTTTAGTATTGCAGAAATTCAAAACATTGATTTGATATGATTTGAACTACAAAATTGCAAACTTGCAAACTGTTTGGTTGTGATTTTCCATTGATTTATTTAATCTAATGTTTCCCAATAAGTGGCACCAATCTAAATTATTCCTATGAGAAGATCATCCAATTAAACTGATAAAATTCATCCACAAGCCAAATTGTTTTAAACTGAAGAATACTTGTGTTTTTAAATTGATTAATCGAAATCAACTTAGATTGGTGCATTTATGCTCATTCCACAACTTCTATGTCAAGTGAAAGTATCTTTAAAATGGCAATATATGTTCAAAATGCCACCAACACATCAATTGACTCTGGTTGAATATGGATCATCGATGCTTAGAGCCCGTTGGATAAAGCAAAAAAGATAAGAATTTCATTGACACAAAAACTTATGTACAAAATGCCAAAAAAAATCAAAAAGCAAAGGAATGAAAAACTAACGTCAGCAATAACACTTAAGTTAGCAAGCCAAATAGCCCCAAAGATAACATGAGGTCAGAAATATCATAGAGCCAGACATCCCCTACAAGAGATTTTGCTACTTTCAAATAAAAATAATTTGTCTATAAAGTTGAAAGTTTCAAAAAGTCATTTATATTTTGCTTTTGAGAAGGGCTTCAAATGTCAAAATATTGAGCATCCCTTTTTTAATCAAATATTGGGAATCAAATAATTTTCATGCTTCTCTATCAGCTAGGTGTCGTAACATACCATCTCTATTTCAATGTGCAATACATTAGATCATCTTTTTTGCAGATATTTGGGTTTTCAATAATCTTTGTAGTCTAGGAATCAAAAAAAAATATCGAACAATTTTAGCTGCCTTCATTTAAACTTTCTTTCCTTGTGCCACATTATTCTTTTGATTAGGAGCTCATCTCCATAGGTTTTGCATACATTTTGATCTAACTTAGCACCCCAATATAACGTACAATCATTAAGGCATGCATATATACATATACATATATATATATATAAAAGTCTGAACAGACTACTAAAACAATTTATTAGAAATTTTGAATTCAACTTAGAGTGATTCTCTTTTCCAAAAAAAATACATAAAAATTCGTGCTTGAACATGTTGATTTTCTGGGCCAAATAAATAATCATGCCAGCTAGAAACCCAACTTCCTCAAGTGCATTATTTACTAAAGAAACAAATGGTATTTTTATCCTTATTTCATTACAATATGCATACTAGAAGCTCTTCAAAAGTAACCCAAGCCATGACTTCAAAATCAATTGTAAAGCAACAATGCTCTGCATAATCAGTTTGTAGCAAACTAGTACCAAAACCAAACGTTTATGCCACTCTCTGCATTCCATGAGCTTGAACTGATGCTTCACCTTGGTAGCTCTTCTTCTTCAAAAACACTGATACAATGATAGGCAGAAGGGACTTCTTTTTCTTCTTTTGCTTGTTTCTCGTCTGTGTGGTTTCCCTGTCCACGGAGAATTGCCTATCCAAAACATGCTCCTCAGTGCACATGACTCGAGCCAGAGAAGGTGGGTTGGCAAATTTGACATACTTCTTTCTTTGAATTGTTAGATCCTCGTTGACGACCGGCATCTCCATCTCAATCTCTGTAGTGTTTTCCACAAATTTGATGTCTTCAGTCTCTGAATCTATGGCCGGCTTCTCCAAATCTCTAGCCTTTAGTTGTTTGAGCTCTGTCTTGGTTTTATCTAGCTCTTGCCTGAGAGAGGTGAGGTAGTTTTCCATTTCTAGTCTTTCTTCTTGTGCTTTCTCAAGGTTTTGCTTTGTTTCTTCTAGCTCTGCTACTAGGGAGCCAAACCGAGAGGCACTTTGCTCATTTCTATTTGCTGTCGCTCTCATCTAGTTTCACAGAAAGGTCAATGTGATTCCTGTTCTTTCATGACGCTTTATAAAACTACAATCAAGCTAATAGATATGAAAATGTTGAGAAAAATGTATAGCAAAATAAAAAAAAAAATAGAAATAAGAAAATGACAGAAAGAAGATCAAAAATTAATATCTATTTAAAAGATTTATTGGTAAATACTAAATAGACATAGGTTATTCAGGTATGTAACTAATAATATTAGAATCAGCAGCAACAAAACGATAAACAGAAGTAACAATGAAGGTTTTGGAAGGAGATTGAAAAGGTAGACCACAGATACTTTGAGTAGAAGTTATGCTAAGCATCATAGGTTTATAACATAATGCTACACTGATTTTGAACCAAGAAAAAGGAGGATTCATAAGCCATTCCCAAAATAGCTTAAGATTAATCATCGATTAACAAATATGAAAACCAGGACTACAAGTTTTAACTGGTTGAACTGTTGAATTTGTTGATCTGATTGGAGATGCAAAAAAATTTTAAAAAAGAAAGGAAAACGAAAAAAAAAAATCAAAGAGAACTCAAGGTTCTATGGTTGATCATCAAATTGATTACAGTTGCACTACTAATCAGCAAGTCATTGAAACAATTCAGAATTCTTCAGGACCTAAAAACACAAACTAATGAAACCACTAATTGCTAGAAGTGTAATCTTAATCTCATTAAAAGAAAAAGAGACAATCTTTAGATTTAACAAAGCAAGTTACCATCAGTAGCTCTCTTGAAAGATATGATGTACAAGCCATTTGCTATAACAACATCAAGAAGAAATAAAGAATTTTTTTCCTTCTTATGTTTCTGATACATGCAGCACTTTCTATAGAATAATGGCATTCTGGCAATTTTAATCATGAACAAAAAAGATGGGAAAAAGAGAGAGAGGAAAAGGCAGAAAGCCTACTTCATTGAGCTTATTTGCAATCTCCCCTGCCAAGACCTTCTCCCCAAACAGCATGACTGCCTCTTTCACCGACCGAAAAGGGGCGCTCGTGTCGATCTCTGCTCTCGCCATGAGAGCATCAGCATCATCTCCAACCTCCCTCTCCATCTCCATTACATTGAAGAGAGACATTTTTTTTGAATATACTAACTTTGACTCATCAATGCCCTGTAATTTGCTCAATGTTGTTGGATTAATAAGGGAGGAAGATAGAAAGTGAGATGGTGAAGTGGGAAGTTTGTTAAGTCTCTTGAGGATTTTGCTTAAGAAGATAATGAGATGATGGTGCTTCGTTTCTTGGCTTTCACTTCACTAGTATTCCGCTTAAGATTGGAAGGGAGGGAAGGCAACGGCTCTGATGTCAAGGTTTCACCTAATGGATGACTGAAATCAGAGGATGGGAAAAAAAGCTTGGGTCACATCAAAAGGGAGTTTTAACTATTATATAATACTATAAAATTATGGTTTATCTCTTCGGAGTTTGGAGATCTCTTTTTGTGGCTTTGTGAGAGAGAACATTTTGGTTTGTTTTGTGGGGAGGTTTTTATTGTTTGATATCGAAGCAACTTAGATTGTGCTCTAATGGGCAATTAGGAAGAATTTGGGACTAAACATTCATTCAGTTCAATCTTGAACGGATGCAGCTTAGGTTGTTATAAGCTTTTTTATTTGAGCTGAACATGAATCCAAAAACTAACACAAATTTTCAAATTTATAGTACAAAATCTTTACATCTGAATGCATTTATGTGTGATAGAAAGGTAAGTAATAGATATATAAATGATAAAAACAGTTGTTATGTGCTATTGGCAAAAATCTAGAACAAACAAAAAAAATTGCATGAGGCCAGAAACTTTTTTGTGTGAAAATACAGAAAGAAAAAAATCACGGGACTTCATCCAATCACAATAATCTGTTATATGTATCCTCCCTTCCTCATATTGAATAAGATGAGAGTAGTTACATCATAATTTTTTTTTATTTTACTATTAGAAATTGCATTAGTCTGGTGTTCACATGCAAATGGTTAAAAACTCAATAATAGGGTTAGGTCTTGACAAGAGTCTAGAGACAATGACAACAATTGTTTGTGGCGGAGGTTGGCGGTGATAGCCGGAAAATATAAGATAGCTCTTTAGTTCTCTGAACTCTCTAACCTCATCTCTATGTAGAGAATAGAGCCTTATTTATATTGTTTTTAAGATGGACATTTGATAAATTTGGCTAGAATTAATACAAAGCAGTTCATTATATGGTCCATATTGATCTCCTTGATTGTAGATTATTTATCAAATATTTGACTACCTTAATAATGTTAAAATTGAGGGATCTTGGACTCTTTAGATTTCTCTCATCGAGCAACTCAATTTTGATTATAAGGATGCTATAATTGAAGATCGTTTGAGTGACAACCTGAAAATTTTGAAAATAATATTAAAATAAAAAATCTAAATTTTTTGAAATTCTAAACTGGAGCGCTGCGACATTGTGCTTGTGGGTGCCACGACATTGGGAGGTGTAGCATTGGGGCATCGAAATTTAACGTGTTGGTGACGATGCTCTCTGTTCTATAGTAACTATGGAATGATCATGCAATGCTGGCTTGGAGCGCCACAATGCCAAGCAGCGGAAAATGTTTTAATATATATTTTTCACCTCCACTCATCCTTTATTCCACCCAGCCATTAGGCTTGTCTTGAAGGAAATGAAGAGAAGAGGAGGAGCAAATTGACGGGCTTTCCTTATAATAAAAAAGTTTGTGGGGTAATCCTGGATGTTAGCCTGTAATTAATTGATTGATTTATGTCGGTGAGCAAAGGGTGACAACTCTTTATAGATTATTCAAATCCACATGTAATGATGATAATATAATGATATAAAGAATAATTGAGAACTCATGGATGATAGATGAAAGAATAAAAATATCATATTAAAGCTAGATATCATGATTTGCTATTCATAATTGCATTCATGATTTGTTTTATATGATAGCACATGAGCTAATTGATAAATAGAATTGATTAAGCTAACATTGAAACTGATGCAGCAGTGGCATGTGACCGATACACTTATAGACATTGAAACATTGATACACATGTTGACATAGGACATTGGTATGACATACTGATAGACAAGATAGGTAAATATGTCACATCATTGATAGGGACATATAATTGAATCATTGTCATGAAGATAATTGATAAATAATCGACATATGATTTACTGTACGACACCTTACATTTCTTTGTGAACTTTTATTGAATTTTTCATGGATTCCTATGCTCCTTGAGATGCTTATGTTTAACTGATCATATTGATTTCTTAATATATTGATATCGATCTTTGATTTTATACAGATGATCATTGTTTTTATATTGATTGAGTTAAGCATACATATTGACACTTGAGACCTTACATTGAATACATCGATGGGTTTTGGTTGTTTGCTAAGCTATATGCTCATTTTGTGAATTTGATTGTTTTTCAAGTTCAGGAAGGGGATCAGCTGAGTAAGATTGATCATTGTCAGATTTCTTATTTTGTTTATTTTCTTATATTTTGTGTTATTCTTTTATAACCATAAATGTTTAGTGATAGATAAATGTTATAGATTAAACTCCTTGTTATTGTGTATGAATTTTGAATAGTGATGTATATATTTATAAATAATTTGATCTATTAGTGCTTTCGCTGGTTTAATTGATATAAAATGAAATTAGTAGCTCTAGTAGATTAATTAGAAGATAAAATAATGCAATTCTTCCTATTTAGGCCTTGGGGTGTGGCATTTTGATTCATCAATTAATATTCAAAAGTTTCCAACATAATTCAAATGTTTGATTTGAGCTCATTTAGAGTGAAAATCGACCATTTGTAGCGCGTATAGGTTCGTCTCGTTGAGATGATCAATTCTACTCTTAAGTATTCTAAAATTGGAGCTCATATAACCATGAATTTAATGCTGTAAGTTTTAATTTAAATATTGTCTCAAAATTCATGCAGATCGTATAAATTTTATGTAGTCGTGTCTGCAGTCAAAATATGCGAAGATATATTTAGATTTAATCTCGAGCCAGCTTGAATTGAATCAGTTCATGTTGATCAAAAATTAATTTGATGAACCTAAAGTATTTCTAAACTTGCAAGTTTTAATGAAAAAAAGGTAGGAAGGCTTGGGTTATTAAAAAAGTTTTAACATAATCAAGCACTAGTTTTGACATTTAGTTTAAGATCTCAAAGCAGTCAAAAGGCTCAAAATTTTAAAATAAAGTGTTCAAAATTAAATTTGGAACTAATAAAACTCTAAAACTTCTAAAGTTATAATCAAAATAATTGCCCTCTCACTATTATTCTAATGACATAAAACTCCCATGCAACATGGAGTCATAAATAACCTAAACCAATATTGATTAAAAAAATTAGAATGGTCTAAAAGGGGGTAAATCTACCCGCTCCTCTCTTTATTCAATCGACTTTACGGCCAATTGGCTTTGATGTGGGCCGATAGATAGGTGGGGAAGCACCGTAAAAGCCCCTTAGTCCCTCTCCTTCATAAGTAATGTGGTCATATTTAGAATATATCCAAATATTAGTAGTTAGTTTACCTTGATCAAAATTCTTAGAGTTACCTCTATAAAAACCCAATTCATAAATCCTTTGTAGGTTAGATCATTTTTTATAAGATGAATATTTTGATAAAAAAAACAAGTAATTAACTATCACCATTTTTATTGACTCTAAATTTTATCACTACCACTTCTCTAAATTATCCTGACCTCTATAGAACTCCAATTCACTAAGTATTAGTGACATTAAACTGCTTGCGGAGAAATAGACATTTTGACATTATGATTGTATTGTATTATCGTCATTCTCACCAGTCATAATTTGGATCCCTAACACTCCATATAATTATTATGATTCGAGTTGCCTAGAATTTAATTGCTTTAATACAATGAATTCATGGCATTGAATCTTCATTATTTGATTAAAGAATTCACTAATGGTTGTTGACCTTTATTTTCATTCGAGTGCCCTTGAGGGCCTTTAATTAATTTAATCAACTCCCGTCGAGTCCAATTCGAGCTCGAATTAGCTTGAATTGAGTCAAAGTAGACTCGACCGTATCCGATTGAGCCCAATTAGTTTGCCTTAGGCCTGTCGAGGTTAATTTGATTCGAGTGTTCATTTTATTTAAATTTAACTGGGTTAATTTGAGTAAATCAAATTGAATCCCAAATTGACCCAAATCGGATCTGACTGTAGGCTTGATTTTAATCTAATATGCTTAATTTAATTTACTTATTTATTTATTTATTTATTTTTTCATTCTCATGAGCTTAAATTTATTCCTAAATCAAGCAATCAAACGGATGGCTAATTAAATCACCTTAATTCCCTCCTAATTAATCTTAGGATGAATCCTAGCCGTAGATCTAGGGCCTTAATCATTTAAATACTCTTTTAGGGCTTCATGAAGCGGGCTGGCTTCTTTTTCTTTTTCCTAGCCGCTCTCAACCCTAATTTTCTTAGGGTGAGAGCTCTTCCAACATCTCCACATCTTCCTCCACTCAAATTCGTTGGTAAAATCTTGCCGGCCGCGAGATCTCCGGCGACCCGAGTCATTCCCCTTCCAAAGCTTCTACCGTCCGATCCAAAGTGAATTGGAGTTCAACTTCAACTAGAGGAATATACGAGGATAATCTACAAGCTCAGATATTTCAAAATCTAGAAGATCTAACGGTAAGATTTTATCAAAACTTTAGATCTAGGTCACCACACTTAGATCCGTATATCTTTCTAATAAGTGCTTTTTAGAGCTTTCAAATACCTCCCCATGACTTTTATTCATGTTCTTAATCTACATTTAAAATTTTATCAAAATCAATAAAGCCATTCTTGAGAACGAAATCTTTCTTTAATTTTAGGGTTATAGAATTCGGCGTACATGAATAGCATGAGTCGTTGATTTTCTCTTTCTTTTTTTTATAAATATTTTATTAAAATTAAATACATTTTTTTATAAAATATGTTTAAATAATTTAATAATTATTTCAAATACATTAATTTAAAATTAAATCTATTTTATGACATATTTATTATTATTTAAAATAGTTTTAATTACTTAAAATCTAAACACTTAGTTAATACTAATAATTATTAAATACTTTTAAAATGATATTATTAAATATTTCTTTATCTATTTTATTTTAAAATAAATAAATAAATAAATAAAAATAAGAAAAATTTTATTATTACTTTTCAATAATTTAATTTTTTAAAATTATGTTAAAATATATTATTTTAAGTAATTCTTAATTAGTTAATTGTTTAAATATCTTAATATTTAATCAAAAATTAATTAATTACTTTCTAAAATTAAAAAAAATATTTTTTTATTAATTATTTTGAAATATCAAAAAAATTATTATTATTTTTATTATTTAATTCGAATTAATAATTACTTTCCTCTTTTAAATTATTCTAATTGATTAATTACCTAAATTACTTAATTAGGTATTAATTAATTTAAACTTTAAATACTTTCTAAATTTATAAAAATTATTTTCATATTGAATTATTTTGAAATCAGAAAAATTATTAATATTTTTATTATTTAATTCGAATTAATAATTACTTTTTTTTTAAATTATTCTAATTGATTAATTACCTATATTACTTAATTAGTCATTAATTAATTCGAAATTTAAATACTTTCTAAATTTATAAAAATTATTTTCTTATTAAATTATTTTGAAATCAGAAAAATTATTATTATTTTTATTATTTAATTCAAATTATAATTATTTTCCTTTTTTAAATTATTTTAATTGATTAATTACCTAAATTATCTAATTAGTCATTAATTAATTTAAACTTTAAATACTTTCTAAATTTATAAAAATTATTTTTTATTGAATTATTATAAAATAAGAAAATTATTATTATTATTATTATTTATTTTTTATTATTTAATTTCGAATTATTAATAATTTTTCCTATTTTTTTAAATTATTTTAGTTTATTAATTACTTAATTTACTTAATTAATAATTAATTGATTTAAAATTTAATTATTTTCCAAATTTGTAAAGAATCTCTTATTCCAGTTATATTAACATATCAGAGATTTTATTTATTTATTTGTTTATTTACTCTTTTAAATTTAATAAATATACCTTATTTTAAATACTTTCCTTAATTACTTAAATTATTTAATTAATAATTAATTAATTTAAATTTAAATATTTTTCAAATTTATAATAAATAATTTTATTAAATAATTTTCAAAATTAGATAATTATTTTTGTTATTTTTTTTTTATTAATAAATATTTTTTTCCATTTTAGATTGTTATAATTAATTAAATACTTAAATTATTTAAATAATAATTAATTAATTTAAAATTCATTTATTTTTCAAAACTTATGAAAATTATTTTTATTAAATTACTTTAAATTCCAAAAACTTTAATACTTAATTTAATTTAATTTGATAATTATTTTTAAATATTAATTATTTTTGAAATTATTTAAAAATCCTTTTTAATACATTAAACTTTAAAAATTCATAACTAATTCATTTTAAATCGAATTTTTGTGTATAATACCTTAAATTTTTTAGAAAAATATGAAATTTTATTTAAAATTATTTTCTGGATTCAATTCTGTATTGTTTGGATTATTTTTTGTGCTACCTAATTACTTAATTATTTGATTATTATTTAATTACTTTAAAATTAAAAATTAATTTTAAATATGAAAATATTTTGAAACCCCTTGGTGGTGGCCAGTGGATCTCCTAGGGATATAACATGAAATCATTTTCAAACTATCTCATTTTAAAAATTATATATTTGTGTACTTAATACGTATATGTATTTTAAACATTTTTAAAACTACATATATTATTAAATCCTTAATCTTGGGAGATCCACTTGGTGAAATCTTAAACTTAGGTTATATATGTAAAGAGCAATTCATGTGGGAGAAGGATTAGTGGGTGATTGTGTCCCAATCATTCACTAATCACTTCATTTGATTTCTTTACTTAGTATTTTCGTAGTCCTTGCATGTGTAGGTTGCACAAGCACTTAGCCTAGGCTATCTTAGATCTAAGGACATGATTGGTGTGTTTATATTTGCTGCATTTACCCTCTTTATGTTATGCCTAAGGGTTAGCTAACTCACTTTATTCCTGCTTAGTGTAGTGACACACTAAGGACAATAATTAAGGATTGTCTAGCGAACTTAGAATATTTCTAGGAGCTAGGATAGATCCCGGATTACTATAAAACTTTAAACACTAGTGCTTAGTGACATCTGATACCCCCTAGAATTTTCTAAGAATTTTCTGGACTCTTTAAAATACTTAATTGGCAAACCCTAATTTACCCGTTAATTAAGCCTTAGAAACTTCAGAAAAATATAATAAATTCATTTTAAATCAAAAAATACCCATAATACCTCAAACTCTCCAAAATTTAGTCCCCAACCTTAGATAATTAGGACCCCCTTAATTGGACCTTAATCTGGACTTTAATTCAACCTTAATCAAAAATCACCTTTTTGTCTTAATTAAATCATTAAAAATTATTAAAAATCCCAAATTTTCCCAAAACACTCGGGAACACCTTCTTAGATCATTTCTGACCTTTGGGGGTGATTCCAATCAGTTTGGAGCTGATTTGGGCCAAAACCCCCAAAGTACTCATAATTAGGCAATTCCGATAATTCATTTAATTGCCCAACTTCTAAAAATCATAACTAATTACAGAAAATCCCAAAATGGGCAAACTAAAAGGCACCTAACTCTAATTAAGGTCTAGTATTTGTTTAAAATGTTAGGTGTCTAGAAATCAACCTAAAATAAAAAGTCAACTCTTCGGTCAACCGTAGCCTATAGTCTAGGGCCCGAAACTTCTAAAATTCATAACTTTGCATAGGAAACTCCAAATCCAGCAAAGTCAAAGGCACTCAACTCACATTAGGGTCTAGTATTTATTAAAAATATTAAAATTCCAGAAATCAACTTAAATAAAAAAAGTCAACAATCCAGTCAAACTTAGTTCAAAACGAGACCAAAACTTCAGAAATTCATAACTTTGGATAGAAGAATCCAAATCGGGCATACTAACTGTCTAACTGATCAGGTTAAGGCCTAATATTTTATAGAAATATTAGCTGGTCATAAATACCCTTTAATGAAAAAGTCAATTTTGGACCCTCTTTTGCTTAGTGTATAGGTGGATCCCGAACCCCCTAAAACTCACTAATGCAATTTAAACTTTAAATATTATTACCCTAAATATTAAAACTGACCTACATACCAAATTAAATAAAATTGATCTTAATTCGCTAATATTTATACTTTAATTAAAATTTTCTTTTAGACCTACAACCAACCTGGACAGTAGGCAATTGTAACTAACTACCCAGCTTAGGATCTACCTCAGCTACATAGCTTTTCACACACATCTAGATGGTTTGTTAGGACACCACTTCTAGACCTAGGCTAGGCCGGTGTTTACTTTTCTGTTGTGTGCCGAGATTTCTGAGATTTCACTGCATGTTGTGATTGAGATGATGATGGCGTGTTTGTTTACTTTTACTGCACTCTGGAAATTGATGTGATTGCACGATAGACTACCCATAGGTTAGGATCGATCTTAATACTAATGATACTTTCTGCAGGTGGCCATGCTCATGCCATGCTAAAATAAAAGGGGGCAGAATTCATGATTTAAATACTAATATTGTTTCATGCAGATGCTCCAGAAATTGCTCAGCCCCCCTTAATAAATGAGGGCTAATTAAAATCATCATTATAAATTGCTACAGGTGCTCCAGAGCTTGCTTAGCCCTCAAATAATTAAGAGCATGGCCAAGTGTGGCTGTAATGAGTATTTTTATTTCTATATAAACTGCTTGGGATGATTTTTATTAAGATAACCTTGCAGGAGAGTTTAGATTTACTGCTTTCATTTAATGTAAATGGTTTGTAACTTGGTATTGAGTTGTGAAAGTCTATTTTGAGTGGGGATACTAGGATCCAAAGGTTGGATTCCAAAGAGGAAATGACACCCAATATGAGGATGGTCTTTTCCTATTTGGGAATCCAAATTTGAATTATTCTACTACCCGAGAAGTCCAAGGAAGCTGAGGTCCAAGGAGTCCGAGGAAGCTGAGATCCAAGGAGTCCAACGAAGCTGAGATCCGAGGAGTCTAAGGAAGAGAAGACCAAGGAGATGATGAGCAAGTGTATCCCACTCAAAATAACTTGCGTCAGTCTTAGGATTAGAAATCCGGGTTGTTGGCAGTGGTGCCCGACCACTTTAATTTTCTACAGACCCTGGGTTGTAATTAAGGGCAGTTGGCCTATGGACATTTAATTGATTTGTTTAATTATGTATTATACTTGATTTAATGATGATTGCATATAGGTTGTACGCTTTTCATAGTTTATTGGTGATCTGCATGCCGCTTTTGTTTTAGCCTGGATTTCGTTAGGCTCTATAAGGACCAAAATCTTTTCTACTCGCAACTAATATTTAAAATTGTAAGTTTTAAGCAATTTAGAAACTTAACGACCTAGGGAATTGCCGGAATCGTCCGGGGTCGCATGCATATTAAGGCATTTATCTTTCCTTCTATAAGACACTTCCCCGCCTGCGGGTAGAGTCCGGATAATCTGACCTATGAGGATGAGGTGCCGGACCTGGGGAAGCAAGTCTAATTCTAAAAATTATTTTATAAGCCTTTTTAAAGTTCTGTGCATACCTGATTTGGATACTTTAACCAGCATGCATTGTATTAGAAATCAACTAAATCAAAATTTTAATTGCATTAGTCATAGGAGCATTCACCCGACATCAGTCCGGGGCCAATTAGGAAATCCTCTAGATGTCGGCCCTATTTCCAAGAACTATAACCCACCTACCGATCTTTCATAAATGACTGGACAGCATGGTTTTAAAGCGATTAGGTGGTTAGCTGGCCCCCTCTTCCAGGCCGGGGTAAGTCCAGGTTTTACATTGCATTAGTTAGGACACGGGTGTTAGTGTTGCGTAGAGCACTAAACTCATTAGATTTAGGATTCAAGGCTACTATTATTTCGTAGTATGCCTCATCAGTAGGTAAGTCTTCTTTCATTCAAAGACTATAAACCCTACATATCCGCGTCACACGGATGACGCCACATCCATTCTTCTCTCCTGCATGCTTCGAGTGCATGACTTTCTTTTTTTCAATTTCTTCTCACTACCTTAGTCCCTCCGGATGCTGATGTGAGCTGGACATGTTGACTAAGCCAAGTTGAGCATTTCTTTTCCTTTTGAGTAGGACTTCCTAGTCTTATCCCCTTATGCCAATCCCAACTTGTGAAGAATAATATAGAATTCTTAATCGAGAGTTTTCTCAGGCCCCGGCTTGAGATGTAATTAATCACGGGGGCTTGCGCCCGTGGGAAACCGAATTCCACTCTCAAATAAACCCCATTCGAGCTAATGTATCGGGTGGGGGAAACCTATTGTGATTAGATCGTACATCTTATTATCCATCGAGGTGCGCTGGTGAGAGCCACTATCCTCAATGGTTAATCCTATGTGTGATCGAATCTGCCCTCCCATTGGCAACAGCTATTGTCTCCCCTCGCGGGGCGATGGTGTTTGTTGTCCTTTCGGAGGTCCACAATGGTGACCTTTACTAGCTTCCATTCTTGCTAGCTATTATGTTAATTGTGAGTTGGGTGGGGTGGGATCATCCAATCACTTTTTGACCAAGTAAGCCTACAATCGTGTGCAACCACTGTTTATAAAAATAATGAATATCTTGATACAATAATGTCATAAAGCTTTGGTTCTACTCACTTTGAACAATTTTACCTTCAACGTCATAAAAAATAATTGAACTTTTACTACTTCTATGGCCTTTGGTCAATTCTTTTCGTGTTTCATGATCACTTAAGGGTAGCAAATCTCCTACTATTATCCACCATTAATCGGCATTCATTCTTACATGAATTAGTTATTTCTTGGCATATATAGTTATCTTATGTACATTATCATATAGCATTCATTGCCTCCTAACAAACTATTATTACTCAACATCTACTAACACCCGACATTTATCATCGTACTAAATTTATTATTGCCGGACATTCATTATCACATAACATCTATAATCACCTTAACGTCCATTATTATTTGACATTATTCATTGCTTGAAATACACTATTATCGAATACTATGAGTGTAAATGAGTCAAGTCGAGTCAAGTAGTGATCTTATCGAGCTTGGCTCGTCAGTCAGAAAATTGGCTCGGACTCGAGCTTGAGCTCGAGTAGAGCTCAAATGGCAAGCTTGAACTCAGTTTATCCCACTGTAAATGAGCTCGAGCTGCTCGCGAGCCTCCGGTGGTCTGGGCCACCTTCCGAGTTTGAAGCTCCAACAGGCTTACGCGCTCTCTGCCTCGTTCTGTGAATTCACAAGCAAGAATTTCAAAATGACATGTAGGATTTTTAAATTTAATTAATAAATAAAAATTATTTAAAAAATATTAATAGTGATTCGAGCTAGCTTGCGAGCTCACGAGCCGAGCCTCATCAAGCTCGAACTCAAGCTCATTTAATAAACGAGCTCGAGCTCGTAGCTCGATAAGTTCGGCTCACGAGCTCGAGCCAGCTCGGCTCACTTACACCCCTATCGAATGCCCATTTTCACTTGTCATGTGTTATTGCTAGCCATTCATCATCACTTGAAGTCCACCATCACTTTACATATGTCATCACATGACTTCTATCATAAGCTAACATCTAGCATCATCTATTATCTACATTTGCTTTATAAGCCAAGTCGAATAACGCTTAAGATCACTCAAGCTCAAATCATTTACACCCCTAGTTGTAGTTAACTCTACTCCCCTAAACTAGTCGATGCAAACAAATACTCTTCCAATTTTGCTCCTTTGTCAGTGCTCCTTCAATAATAATTCTTATCTTTGCAAATATTATGTCACGCCCATAAATATTAGGGTTTGATTAAAAGAGCAATGATATTTAAATTTAATGATAAATTTGTTGTATATAGAAGATATTATACTATCATACTAATAAATAGGAAATTTTATGTTGAATTGTTGATATGACTAATTTTAATATAATAGTGTTGTGTCCAAGAATGTTCGCAGCTGTAGAGAAATATAAAGTTTAACGTCTTATCGTTGTAAGAAGATCTAGCACACAAACAGATGAAAGAGATTGTGTAGCATTCTTAAGAGACACCAAAATTTTTTACGTAGAAACCCCTGAAAAGGGGGAAAAATTACGGGGCCTAGCCTAATTTGAATGAATCTACTAGTGCTTGCAATCAATTACAAATGAGGCCCTTCCTTAGGGGGAAGGCCTTGGTTTGATCTAGTAAATATACATCATACAGAGCACATTACATGATGAAAATAGGAAGAATCACTGTTGACCCGTTCGTTTGGTTGAAAGGACCATATTCGATGGGCGACGGAGGTCGGAAGGACCGTAGTTGACGGGCGACGGAGGTTAGAAAGACCGTTGTCTAGCGACAGAGGTCATAAGGACCGTAGTCGGTGGACAGAAGTCCGGCGTCGAGTAGAAGTTCAGTGATGGACAGAAGTTCGACATCAGGTAGAAGTTCGACGAAAGTCCGGCGGCGGGCGGAAGTCCGACGTCGGGTAGAAGTTCGGTGATGGACAGAAGTCTGGTGTCGGGTGGAAGTCCGATGAAAAGTCCGAAGACGGGAGGAAGTCCGGAGATGGACGGAAGTTGACATCGGGTAGAAGTTCGACGAAAGTCCGGCGACAAGCAGAAGTCTGGTGATGGGCGGAAGTCCGAAGGTGGACGGAAGTTCGGCTTCAGGTAGAAATTCGACAAAACTCCAGCGATGAGCGGAAGTCTGGAGATGGACGAAAATTTGGTGTCGGGTAAAAGTCCGATGAAAGTCCGGCGACGGGCAGAAGTTCGTTGACGAGTGGAAGTCCGGAGATGGAAGGAAGTTCGGCATCAGGTAGAAGTCCTATGAAATTCTGGTGACGGGCGGAAGTTTGGCTTCCGGTAGAAATCTGGCGATGGGCGGAAGTTAGTCTTCGATTAGAAATCCGGCAACGGGCGGAAGTCCAGCGTTGGTTGGTGGTCGAGGAGGAGCTTGGTGGCAAATTTCTCTTCCTCTCCTTGGGGGGGGGGGGGGGGGGGGCGGTCAATGAAGAAGAGGAAGACTAAGGGTAATTTGGGAGTGGTTTGAATGGACAGCCGATGTTGAATCCCTGAATCATGGACTGTTCGCTGGGCATTTGAATGTCTTAATGATATCAGAATTCGACGACCTTGGGCTCGTTGGATTTTTCTCGTCAAGCTGCTCGATTCGATTATAAGCATGTCATGTTTGGAGACCTTTTGATAATCCAAATTATGATTTGAACCTTCCAATGCTCTTCAGGTCTTTGATTTGGACCCATTTGAGCTCGGATTTGGTCGAATTTGGTGTCGTTGGGTTCGTATTTCCGAGACGTTCAGTTCGACAGTAAGTTTGCTGAAATCAGAGTTCAGATGGTCTAAGATTTAATTTTTGAAATTTTCAACCTGATTTTGCCTCGAGATTCGTGCCCCAACAAGATAACTTTTTTGATGATATATCAAGTAGGACTAGTTTTCTTAAGCTAGTTTAAGAATTCAAAGATCAATAAAAAAAACCTTTTTTATTTATTTTTGAGAGACTGCTATAGGCTATAGCATTGTGAAGTAGGTCAGCTAAAGTTTTGGAATTCGGCCTTTAGGACTTTTTAATTGGACTTTTTTTAATGACTTGGGATTTATAAATGAATTTTAATAGAACTGATTTATGGGCCGAATTTAGCCCATGAGTTGATTCTTTATAAGTGTTTTTATTCTGGAATCACAATGATGGGATAAACAGGCCCTTAGCCCATTCTTATTCTTCAAGTCTGCGTATGAGTTATTGTTTGGTGGCTCACTTAAATAATAATAATAATAAAGAGAATAAACTATTTTATTCTTATATTTGAGAATATAATACTAAAGTTTAATTGTGAAGTGAATGATCATTCTCTTCTAAAGAGGACAAAAATGTTTTAACCCTACATTGCTCTAAAGTATAGGAAAAAGTTGTAATGACCATTGGGCATGAAGTTGATGTTCAAGCTATATTTATCTTGAAGGATAATCAGAGTGATGAAAAAGCTTTTGAACTCAGGGTGGCAAACGTGGTAGAAGCAATTCTAAAAGGAAATAGTTCGTTTTATTGCTAGAATTTTGGCTGATTGGTCTCTTCTGCTGTGGTTGGTTATTTGGTGGTTAGGCTTTTTGGAGGAGCGGCGTTGTTGTACTTCGGTTGTGATTGTTGTACTGGGGTTTACTTGATTTTGGAAGTTGGATTGGGGGTCATTTGGCATGGTTGATCTTTAATGTTTCTCTTAGCTTATTAGCTCTTTGCTTATTTATTCTGTTATGGGTAGTTGCGTGGAGTTGTTTTGCAGGTTGCCCATCTATTCGTCTTTTCCTGTTCGTCGATCGGTTGCTTTGTTTTCTTGGAGGTTTTGCTCGGGTGGTTTCTCCCTTTGCTGTCATCCATGGCTGCCTTTGGTGTTGGTTGGCAACTTTGGAATTTTGTTGCTTTGGTTTTCTTTTTTATGCATTATCTTGTAATAGATTTGATCATCGGCTCGCAGGTTTTGTTTCAAATGATGTATTTTTAGGGAGCTGATGGTTCACTTAGGATTTGTAATCTCCTTTTATTTAACACGTAGGCCCCATTGTATGGGTTTTTATTAAAAAAAAAGTTGTAACGACCATCTTAACATAAAAATGCATTAGAATGAATTTAATTTTTTGATACATTTTCTATAAAAATATGATAAAAAAACATTTAATATGAAAGTAGTTGATAAAATATAATTATACATTATGTCTCCTGTTTTATTTATTATTTTTTTAGTTTATAAATGCTGCAGGCTGGTAGATTCGTGACGCAACGATAGAGTAAAAGTTTTTTGTTTTAGTAACACACGAATATCCAACACACAAATAGATAATTTGAGAGAGCTAGGAAACACCGAAATTTTTTTACGTGGAAAACCAGAAATGGGAACCACAGGGCCTTTCCCAGGTGAAGAGATTGACCTGTCCCTAAATTTGGAGACAGAGAAATTATAGTACTACGGAGAATCAGGCGAAATTTGTATGGAAGCCCGAGAGCCTGGATGACTGTGGTCGGGCAACGAGGGTTGGAAGAACCGTAATGTGGTGACAGCAGTCTGAAGACCAAGGTTGACAAGCGATGGAGATCACAAGTATGGTAGCAACGACTAGGTAAGGTCTAGAGAAGACAGTGGCAAGACGGAGATCCAACAATGATCAACGATCAAGCAGAGGTTTGGCAGCTGGGCAGAGGTCCTACGATGATCAACTGTTGGACAGAGTTTGATGGTGATTAGCAGCTAGGCCGAGTTCCAATGACCGCGACTGCCAAGTGGAGGTCCAACGACAGTTGGCTGCCAAGCAGAGATCCTGCAGCGGTCGATGGTCGTAAGGAGGTCTGAAGGCTATCGGTGATCAAGGCAAGGTCTAGTAGGGGTCGGCGGGCCTCCTCAAGGCCACTAATCTACACTTGGGCGTCGTCGTTGTCGTGCCTTCGCCAAACCTCCGCTCAACCATCACCGTTGTCGAAACTTCATCGAACCTTCGCCCGGCTGTCGCTTTTGTCGGACCTTCGTCGAATCTCCGTCTGGCAGCCGATCACCACCAAACCTCTGGCTAGTCGTTGATCACCACTGGACCCTCGCCTGGCCACTGACATCCGATGAACCTTAGCCCGACCACCAATCATTGTCGGATCTCCGCGTGTTGCCGGATCTTCACTCGACCATTGTTAACAGACTTGTGACCTACTTAAATGTAGTGGAATCTCTTCACCTGGGAAAGCCCTGTTATTTTTCCCTTTACAAGTTTTTCACGTAAAAAAATTGTTGGTGCCTCATATGATTCGTGCATCTCTCTTTCTTATATGTGTGCAAAAGATCCATGAGGACATCACTTTAGCTATTGATAACTCTAGGATAGAAAATTTATTGAGATGACAAAGAGTTATTTTTGTTGGTGTTACAAAAAAATAGTGAATTTACATATATAGCACTAAGACTTCATTATTCACATATTATATCATCATTCTCAACTCTATTAATGATAAATCTCTATACCTAATGAAGGTCACGATGGGTTGAATATGAGAGTTTCTAATAAATTTTTTTGAAACTTACCATAGGTTCTCGTGGGCATTGATGAGACTTATGTCCTGAAGCTGACAAAGAAATGGACGACATGTGAAGTTAATAATGAATCAATGGCTTACAAATATGACAATGTGACTAGTTATGTACAGGCACACAGAACTCGCAATAGGATCTATATAGCATGCGGAATTTTAATAAGATAAGTGATATTTTTATTATTATTTAAATTTTTAAGTATTATGTAAGAAAATTATAGTATTTTTAGGTGTTAAATTTGTAAATGATAAAAATTTAAATGTTATGTTTGTAAATCTTCAAAACTAAATAATTTTTGAATAAAGATAAAAATATTATACGTTAAACATATAATATTTTAAATTTTTATTTTTATTTTATAATTATTGACGTTAAATATATACATTCAACGTAGGTTTAACTGGATCAACCTCAAATCAATTGTACTACCGGGCCAACTTGCCTGATGCCACACACTCTGGCTACACGTTTTAGGCTACATTTGAAACAGTTTTTTTGTTTTGCTGTTTTTTAAAAATATTTTTTAATGTATATATATATATATTTTTTTTAAATTAGGAAAAAAAAAAAAGCAGCGGCCAAAACTACCGCAAAAGAAGCTTGGTTGTTCCTTCGCATCTCTCGTAAACCGCGGGGCGGTACACCGATTTCCCATCGTCGGTAATAATACTCCGCACACAAATCCCGTTTCTCCGATCACCGACCTCCCGCCCCCAAATCAAAAAAGCGCGCCCAGCTGAGACGCCTCCCATTCTCCAGCTCTTTTTTATCACCCCCTAGTTCCCCATATTCCTCCCCCTTCCTCATCCCAATCCCAATGGCCTCTTCCAATCATCTCCCCGGAACCACTGTTCCTCCATTCATGATCTTCATCGGCTACGACCCCCGCGAGGACGCCGCCTACAATGTCTGCCGCCACTCTCTCCTCAAGCACTCCTCCATTCCTCTCCACATCTCACCCATCAAACAATCCGATCTCCGGTCCTCTAATCTCTACTCCCGCGACCGCGACACCACCGAAAGCACTGAGTTCTCCTTCACCAGATTCCTCACCCCTTACCTTGCCGGCTTCCAGGGATGGGCCATGTTTGTCGACTGCGACTTCCTATACACCGCCGATGTGGCCGAGCTCGTCGCTCTCATCGAAGATCGCTTCGCCGTCATGTGTGTACACCATGAGTACGTTCCTAAAGAGACCACTAAGATGGACGGCGCCGTTCAGACGGTGTACCCGCGGAAGAACTGGTCCTCTATGGTTCTTTACAATTGTGGTCATCCGAAGAATCGGATACTGACGCCGGAGCTCGTGAGCTCGGAAACAGGGGCGTTTCTTCACCGTTTCAGGTGGCTTGATGATGAGGAGATTGGATCTGTGCCTTTTGTTTGGAATTTTCTTGTGGGGCATAATCGGGTGGTGGAGAATGATCCCGCTACGTTTCCGAAGGCGATTCATTATACATTGGGCGGGCCTTGGTTTGAGAGGTACAAGGATTGTGAGTTTGCTGATTTGTGGCTGAAGGAGTTGGAAAAGTGCGAGAAGGAGAAGAAGGGCGATTATTGATTGGTAAATTATTCTTGCTCCTTTTGAGAAGGCATTTATTTGCAACTGCGTAATTTTCTTTTTCTTCCTTTTCTTGTTCCATTTCATACTGATATGTGTGCTAAGGACGGGTAGGGATTCTTTATTTTCTAAGTATTGGGTGGATGTTGTAGCTGTTGGTTCTTTGTAGAGAAACCTATTATTGATTCTTTTTGTTCCTTTAAATTCATCGTTTGGAAAGTTTGTAATCACTTGGAATGATGCCATACATGAATATGTTTGTCGTGGCTCAGTTTTTTTTTTCCTTTAATTTTCTCTACAGTCGCTTGTGTCTTTGTCAAAGTTTGATTCTTTACTTCACAATGCTATCTAATTGCAGCTAACCCAATGGCCCCAAGGTAAAAATACTGGCAGGGTTCAATACCTATTTTGTTGAATGCATTTTAAAAATGTATGGGTCTGCTTTTAATTAATAAATCTTGTATGATTATCTTATAGCAATTAATCTTTAATTTGCTTATCTTTCGTCACCAAATACATGATACATTTTACAGAAGAGATTACTGCTGCTGGCATAGTTGCTTCTGGTTTGACCGCATGGGTTTATTCATTAAACTTTTTTCTGTATGTGAATACATTTTAGACATCCGTTCTTATGTATGCTCAAATTACCCTTTAGTTTTCCATGTGATCTTGAAAACGTAGAGTTCATAGCCACCAGTTTAACATTGAAGGCCAAACATGTCTTTATCATTAAAATTTCCACTTTAAACTATTTATTAGCTAATTAGAAACACTAGAAAAGCAATAGCTATAAACATTGGCAAATGCAGCATATTTCCTAATTATCTGATTTTTTTCTATTCAGCTTTTTGTAAAAATGCTTTGCTCCGAAGGGTTATCTCCCTATAGAAAAGGGAGGATTTATACAAGGTCCTCCAGCACCTTCATTCAATTTATGGTCTTTTAACTAATTTGTATTCTTTTTAAGTTCTATAGAGTTTTTATTTTTAAATTTTATCAAGTAACTATTTAGATATCAGATGCATCTTTTTCCTCTCCACATGTATGCCATGAGTCCTATTCACTAGCAGCTCTTTCCAACCCTCCCTCCACCTAGCCTCTCTCTCTTTATTTGGCTATTGCTTAGAAACATCTGGTTATTATTTAAATACATATGATTATTATTATGTGTCTAATACTAATTAAATACAAATTTTCAATAAATCATATGCCATCAAACAATAGCTAAATTGAGGCTAGTCAACATATCTTGATAAGAACCAAATATAATAACCAGATACTATCAAAAAATAGCCAGGATAACAGAGAAAATGATTGAGAAAAATGAGAGGATTTAATAATATATATCTCCTAAGAAAATGATTAATAGGCATTGCTTGAAAAAGATAAAACTAAAAATAAATAAAAATGAAATCTACTAGAATATGTTAATCTATTTTTATTTGTTTTGTTTCTGCTTTTGATAGGACTGGCATGCTTCTGATATCCTTTGTGATATCATCTATATATTTTTTTTAAAATTTTGTATATATTTTTTTTAAAATTTTGTATATCCTTTGTGATATCTAGCTATAACGTGAAAAACATTATCTCTGACCTCAACCTATTGGGTGGTTTAAATGATGATTAGAAGAATGACAGATGAATATGTGGCAAAATTTGTAAGAATGAATAAAGGGATGATGAGAGTAACTGATGGGGACATCCAGCCATGGAAGGTTTATCAGAGGCGTGGCCGACGATCGATGGCCACGATTGCACCCCTTTTCTTTTGATTTTAATATTGTTGTATTATTCTATTATTGCAGTTTTTCCATTTATGCCCTCACTTGAGGGATTAGTCATGTGTAAGCCCTTGGGGCATATGTGTCTTTTATTTTATTACATTATATTTGGCTATTTAAAGCCCCTCTTCTTCTTTGAGAGTGACGATGATGAATGAAAAGAAATTCCTGCATATTGCTCGCGAGTTCTAGTATTTTGAGAGTCTTAGAGAAGTCCCTAGGAGAGGGAATCGGATCACCCACCAACCTTGGAAGTGTTCGGATTCGTGGTTCTTTCTTCATCACCTCTTTCTTCTCTTTCCCCCTCCTTAGAAGCCACCGGCCAGCAACCAAGCCCCCAACCGCCGGCCATAACACCACCCTTCCCCTTATCCTAGCTGCCGGCCCTAGGATCCACCACCCCCTACCTAGCTGCCTAACCCTTTCCCAAGCCCCTAGCCGCTAGCCACCCTAAACCTCCCACCAAACCGCCGCCACCTCCACCAAGCCGCCACTTCTCTTAGCCCTCTTATCCTAATTTCCTTCTTTCCTATTTTGGATTTGTTTTAATTTGGGAAGCTTTTGAATTTAAATTCAAATGAATATAAATTTTAAATCATTTCCTAAATTAGTTATATTATTTTAGGAAAGTATTCAAATTAAACCCATTTCAAATTCAAATAGGATTTGATTTAAATATTCCTCCCTAATTTAAGATTCCTCAATTGGCAAGCCTTTAAATCATCTCCCATAGCCCTAATTCCCTCTTAATTCCGCTGGCCCCCTCTCCCCTTTCCTTCCTCTCTCCACACTAAATTTCCCCCCATAGATTCCTTCAATTAAGCCCCTCATTAAGTGTGGGCTCCGAAAATTCGGCCCCGGCCTCCACCCGCTTTTTGCTTTTTTTTTTGAGGGGGAATTTTAACGAACTAAGTTCCGGGGTAAATTTTGGAAGGCAGATGAGATAGTAGATAAGACACTACCCAGAGATTTCGCCCTTATTTTGCGAGGACTTTATGATCTGAGTTCTGGTTTCCTATAGGCGCAAGCCCCTATAGTTAATTACCCCTCCCACTAACGAGAGAGAACTTTCGATTAAGGCTAGTCGTCGATCAGATACGTAAAGATACGTGAGTCTGGCATATAGTAGCAGCATGAGTTTAGAAATTAGAGAGTTTGGGAATTTGAAAGATTGAAAGATTTGACATTTAAAATTATAAATTTCACCATCTTGCACTTAAAGTGGATGGTGGGGGAATGGATGATAGAGCCGATCAAGATCCCATGGTTCCGTCGTCCCGGGCCATCGTGGTCCGTGGTCTACTTAGTCAGAGGAGGTAGTCGACCCAACCTGACAGAAGGATCCTTGTCGGCAGCCATGGGTTGCTTCGTCCAAGGGTACCTTGTAGACCTGGGGTGAGTGTTTATCTAAGGGGACAAATTTGAATCCACCTTAGCTAACAGAGGGCTTTGTGCCCTATCGATCATATCCTATTGATTCATATCTCAAGGATTTGATGCCATTGGGGAGCATACGGGCTCTGGCCATAACCATAATATAATGGTGCCATTTGGCGGCGACCACCTGGTTCAGAGGGCCCCGAGTCATAACCGTTTATCCTGCAGTGCCATTTAGCGGCGAAACTGCCGGTTAGAGGACTCGTACTACGTCCTTACTGGCAGGAGATTGTTTGAGAATGGATCCTAGTGATATTTTCGACCAGGCATTAGCTCTTTGTGAGCTGAAGTATTTTTTAATTTTTCCACCTCGGCAAACTGTTGCGGAGGATGGATGGATTTTATGCTTTGAGTGGTTAATGGATGAGTTTCAATTTTAAACATTTAAGAATTTGGAATTTTTGGGATTTTTGGAGATTTGGAGTATTGGGTGGTATTTGAGGTGGTATTTTGAAATGTTTGGAATAGACCCCTCCGGTTGATATTTTCATTCAACACGGCCATCATCGGGGTGTATGGGGTCATTTATATTTTATTAATTGGATCCTGTCGACTCTATCTACTGGTCGATAGAGGATCGGGTTTCGTAGGCTTTGAGCCTTTTGTAAGTGAATTCACTTGATTATAAACCTTGAAGGCCTAATATGAACGTATAAAATAAATATCTCAGTCGATCTCACGACTGCATATTTATTTAATGGTTCGAGCTGTGTCGACTCTTATCTACCTGTATAGGAGGATCGGGCTCGAACTTGAATTCACTTATTAATCCGCGCAGCATCCCTAGACGTCACGTGTGTACCAATAACACGCTCGCCGGGGCCCATGCAGGTGTTTGGGGGCATTTTATAATTATTTATTGAACCTTGTCTACTCCTATCTGCTTGCTTTAGGAGGATCGGGTTCAAATTTATTGACCCGCGCAGCATCCCTAGACGTCACGTGTATTCTCACTACACGCTCGCCGGGGCCCATGCGGGTTGTAAGATTATATTTTCCCCTTTTAGTGTACCTATGTGTATACAAATTAAAGTGCACACGTGCGGGGGTATTCTTAGAATATTTGTACACGTCTTCTGTCCTCTTGCATGAAAGTTGCGGATCCGGTGGCGTAGCGCTGGGATTTCATTTGGGAATTTGTACGCCTTCTGTCTGCTTGCATGGATGTTGCAGATCCGGTGGCGTTATGCAGCAGCTTGTGAACTGAGCTGTTTGCTGCTTTGTACAGGCAGACTGTCGTGCACTACTTGCATGATTTACGCAGGCAGATCGTAGTACACCAACGAATCTCCTGCTTCGGGTGGTAAGTGTTGTCATCTGTAGCCTATTCTCCACCTTTACTTGCAGGAAGGGCATAGAGTTCTTGTTGTATATTTATCTTCTTTGTTTGTGGAGGACATATGTACTTGTGTCTACAGAGGATTTATCGTGCTTATTTCGTATCCGCTGTTGTTATCCACAAGTAATTTTATTGGTCGTCGTAGCTCATAGGGAATAGTTGTATTCGCTACGCTCTTCTGAATGTGCTTGCAGTAGAGCCATTGCACTTGCATCGTATCCATCTTCACCATTCATAGATGAACTATTTTAGATTGACGGGTCTCCTGTATTTGTTTGCAAGTGGAATATGTATTTGTATCCATAGGGGATTCATTACACTTATGATACGCCCACTGTTGTTATCCATCAACCCTCTTAACTTTCATTCACCTGATGTTGCATTGCTTACTGATTATATGAATTCCATAGTATCTGTACTTTGTCGTAGGCTACTGGATGGATTGCATTCACCATCGACTTCTATGCATATTGATTGATAAATTGCCATATATGCTGTCATCATTCATCATCAAATTGATGTATTTACTTCAAGGTCTTGTATGTCTAGTTCCCTGTTATTGCTTATTTGAATTCAAACCATGTTCAACTTTGAGTTCTATGCTCAATTCAAAGTCCTTTGCATCTGTTCTTCGTAGTCCAAGCAAATTCAAGTCTTGTGTAGTCGAATTGCAAGTCCTTACTTGCATTCAAATTGTGTTCACTTGATATTTAAATCAAGTTCAAATTCTATTGTTTTGAATCAAGTCTTGTCATCCAACTCGAGTTTGAATTGATGTTTGATTTTATTTCATTTTAGTCCAAATCTTCTTTGGTTCAAGCTTTGACTTGAGTTCCAAATGTCCAAGCTCTTGTTTAGTTCAATGTTTTGTTCAAGTCTAGTATGATCCACTAACAAGTTTGTTTAAGTCCTTCATCTTTTGAATTCATTTAGGTTCGAGTCCTTGTGATTGTTTAAGTTCATATTCGCTTGGATTTCAATTTATTTAAATCAATTGAATCAAATTCACAAGTCCCCTGCTGTCCTTTGAGTTCAAATCAGGTCCAAGTGCGGTTTTCAAATTCACCCGAAATTTCGGCAGCCTCCCGGCGTCTCCCCCGTTTAGGGGAAACTACGAGAAAACTGGGCCTTTCCTACCACGCTAAGAAAAACGTGTATGGTAGGTGCCCTCTTTCGAGGACACCGCGGCCGTGTAAAATCTTCAATCCCCACCACGCTACGAAAAGCGTGTATGGGTCTTCGACAGTACCTGTTTGAAAAATGCTGTTATTTCCCCGTGAGCGGGTACTTATGAATATCCCCTTCTCGCCATAGGCGCCGCACCGGGTTCCCTTCCCACCACGCTACGAAAAGCGTGTATAGGCTGTTTGCCGGTGCGCCGCGAATGCCGAAAAAGAGATTTTAGGTGATCACCCACTTCGCCGTAGGCGCCGCACCGGGTTCCCTTCCCACCACGCTACGAAAAGCGTGTATAGGCGGTTTGCCGGTGCGTCGCGAACAACGAAATGAGCTCTCGAAGTGATTACCCGATTCGTTGCAAGCCTCGCGACGCACTTCCTCCCACCACGCTAAGAAAAGCATGTATAGGTGGTCATTTTGTCACGCTGCGAGCCTCGAGACGGGCTCTCAGAGTTTTGAGTTCAAAAGTTATACCTTGGCGGTGTCGGCACGCAAATCGAGGCAAGAGAGTGCCTTTGCATTTTTAATTAGTTATAACTAATTTTAAATAATAATAATTAGTTATAAATAATAATTAATTATTATTAAAACACTAATTATAAACAATTATATTTAATTATAATTACTTTACAATTAATTAATAATTAATTACAATTAAAAATAAATAATCATAATTTAATTAATTATGATTAATTTATAGTTAATTAGTAACTAATTTTAATTAAGAATAATGAATCATAACTAAATTTAATTAATTATAATTAAATTATAATAATAATAATTAATTAAATTAAAATAACTAATTATAATTAAATTCAATTAATTATAATTAATTCAAATAGAAATTCAACATAATTTTATACAGGATTTGAACAACATTTGGGGTAGATTAAGATAGGATTTATGCAAGATTCATGCTAAATCCTACTTAAATTATCACAGAGTTAAAACCTCCCTTTCCTCTCTCTGATTCGGCAATTTTATAGGATTTGGCCGAAGAAGCACGCGAGAGGGAGACAGTTACCTACACAGCAAGCAAGTTTCTGTTGTTACTTCCGATCAAAAATGTCGTGACTCCCGATCCCACAGGAAGAGAACGTCGATTGAAGGGGCGAAGTCGGTCGGCCACGAAGGCACAGCTCTCGGCCCAGCAGTGGGGTCGGCCGAGCTTCGAGATCGGAAGAGGGGCGGCAGCAGAGAGCAGAAGGTCGGGGATGGGTCGGAGGAAGGAGTCGAAGTCGGAGGAAGAGGTTTGGTGGAGTTCGGCTAGGGCAAGGTATGGGGAAGAATCTCTCTCTCTCTCTCTCTCTCTCTCTCTCTCTCTCTCTCTCTATCTCCGGGATAGTGAGGAGGAAGAGGCGATCGACGGGGGAGCTGGAAGTTGGTCGGCCGGCCGATTGCAGGGAGGGTGGCGTCAGGTTGAGTGGAAGAGGCGTCGGGATGAGGGAGTTGGCGACGGGATTGGGTCGGAGAAGAGGCCGGGTTTTGCGAACAGGGGAGGCTGCGATGCTTGCGAGAAGTGTCGTGGGAGTTGAGTGAGTGTGTGAGCGAAGAAGAGAGCTTCGGCTCCCTTTTATTAACGCGAATGGGAGGGAATCGAGACTCTTGTCCAAGCATGCGTGAGAAGACAGTAGTCGGTGCCGTTTGCAGAGTCGTGAGACGAGACACTGTCGCTGGCAACGTCTGAACAGGGTATGGGCGGCTGATCTTGCGTAGACTTCGACTCCAACAGGTATTTTATATTTAATTTGATTTTTTTTTTTGTAGGTTAGAGGTCAACAAATGCCCCCCAACAAATATGGTACGCGTCTAGAGCGAATCACGTTTGTTGTATGTTGATTGACTCTATGGATCTCCAGATATTTGCTCTAGATGTCACATAAAGGTCTTCACTTAGTGGATCTCCGAAAGTTTGTTTGGATGTCACACTAAGAATATCATTCTGTAGCTATTCAAGAGTCTATCTCTGTGTCTTCATAGCTCTTTAGATGCACTTGTAATCAACAATACGATTGACATGTTGGCTCTTGTTAAGTAGAGATCCATAGAATAGTGACATAACACTTCAAATTCACATCCCTGGGTTGTTACTTTGTAGATAAATAGCATCTCCACTTTCTGTTCTTCTCCTGCCACCACTTGCCACATTAGTTTCTAGCAATTTAGTAATTGCTCAACATTTCTAAATTCATCAGTTGGTGGGACTTTGCAATCTCTTGTACTGATTATATCTTGCCCAAATTATACTTCTTGCTGATGACACATCCAATCCATTGAGGATCTTCCATTCTCCTCTCCTTTAATTGTATTTCGGCAAGAAATTTTAAATATTTATTTGGGGATCTCGGCATGCGGCGCGATGTCGACCAAAATAAATATTAAAAATGCCTCCAGTCTTTAGGGACATTTGTAGAAGTCATTCAGGATACTTCTTTTGTAGCTTTAGTTTCCCTGAGATTTTAGTTCATTCTGTCATGTGCTTTGTGCTGCGGACATTAACGGAGAATTACGTGATTTGTCTCTACTGACTTGTCAGGTGATTTGTGCCTTCGGCCCTATGCTTCTTGCTTTGGCGGGCTTGATGAAGGAGTAGATGCCGGTGACCTAGATGTATTAGATCGTTGGCGAGAAGTCATCGGTCCAGAGCTTTGTGCATAACAGACTTGTTGATGACGGAATCCTCTTAGTTCAGCTTTAAGCTTTTCATGAACTTTGGGATAATTTCTTCGGTCCTTTGCTTTGTGCTTTGGTGGACTCGTTGAAGAAAAGTTCCTTCGATCCTTGCTTGATGCTTTACGGATTTGTTGAAGGATTTGCAGGTTTAGGATTTAGTTGATAGTACCAAACTTGGGTAGTATCTTGATCCTTAACCACTTGACGAGACTTTAATCTGAGTCACTTGAGTTCATCAGATCGGGAGAGCTGGGATTTGACAGCTCTTTGTTCTCTGGTTGCTGAGATTGGGGTTCCTTTACTACGGCCTTTCTTATGGCGTATTGAGTAGAAGGAGCTGCCAGCGATCCGGCCATATTTGGGCGTGTTGGATCCGACCTCTTACACCCATTCAGGCTTCAGACTTGAGCTAGGGGAAATGTGCTTCCCAATGCTGATTTTGCCGAAGTTGGTAGATTTGGAGTTCTCCTTTGTGGTTGAAGATTAAGAGCCTACGCAAATTTGGTAGTTGCTCGAGATTCCTTCTTCCCACTGGAACTTTGATTCTCCGATCAATTAGGAGAATTTTGTAGACTACGATCACTTAAACTTATCGAGTCAAATTTGCCTTCGTACTTCCTACAGTCCCTACTGACGGGTTGACGAAGTGGGGGTTCCGCTACTACGGCCTTTCTTATGGCGTGTTGAGTAGACGGAGCTGCCAGCGATCCGGCCATATTTGGGCGTGTTGGATCCGACCTCTTACTCCCACTCGAACCTTAAGCTTCAGGCTGCTGAAAGACTTCAGGTTGTTCTGGCTCAATTTGTTAGAGTGTGTAGTTGCACAAAGTCTCTTTCTGACCTTTGAAATCTTAGTTTGTTGGAGAAGGCGGTGTCTCGCTCTTTTGGAGCTCACCTGCATATACTTTGAAAAAAAATTCGTTGTATTCTTCAGTATAAAAGAATATTTGCGTTGGTGATTTTAAATATTTATTCGGGGATCTCGGCATGCAGCGCGATGTCGACCCGAATAAATATTTAAAATGCCCCCTGTCTCGCAGGGACATTTTGAAATACATTCTTGCAACACAAGAGAATTTCAAAAATATAGAGTGTGTATGTTAATAAACATGCGTGAAATACACAGTACATTAAGCATAACATTTCTTCGGGCAATCTTATGCATAATACTTCTTCAGGTGTCGACCGTTGATCGGCGGCATTGGCCTCTGACCGTGCAGATCGATAAGCTGGTAGGCTCCTCCTTGATACACTTTTTCGATAACGAAGGGACCCTCCCAATTGGATATGAACTTACCACCAATTTTTCGGTGAGGGATGATTGGCCTTCTCAGCACCAGGACCAATTCCCCTTCTTGAAAGGATCGAGGGCGCACCATCCGATCAAATGATTTCGCCATCCTTCCTCGGTAGATCTCTAAGTTTTGTTGGGCTTGCAATCTAACTTCATCGAGTGCATCGAGCTCCTCCATTCTCAAGCGAGCATTCTGCTCTTGAGTGAGATCATTTTGGATAGTGACCCGAAGAGATGGTAGTTCAACTTCTAATGGCAAGACGGCTTCAGCCCCGAACACTAGTGAGAAGGGAGTGGCTTTGGTTGGTGTTTTGTAGGTCGTACGATACGCTCATAACGCTTCTGCCATTTTTGTATGCCATTCTCTTTTGTTCTTGGTGAGGATCTTCTTCAACAATTTCACCAGTGTCTTGTTGAAGGCCTCTGCCAAACCATTTGCTCTTGGGTTGTATATAGACGAGTACCGCCAGTCAATCTTGTGACGATCTACAAACTTGTAGATTTTTGTACTCTTGAATGCTGTGCTATTGTCTGAGATCACGCGGCGTGGTACACCGAATCTGTAGACGACATTGTGGGTGAAGAAATTGATCACGTGCTCGGACGTGACTTCCCTGAATGGAGCTGCTTCTGCCCATTTAGAAAAATAGTCTATTGCTGCCAGAATAAAGTGGTGCCCTGCCGATGATGGCCGATCTATTGGCCCAATTATGTCAGTGCCCCAACATTCAAATGGCCAGGATGCGATTGTTGGGTGCAGTGGATTTGGTGGTTGATGAATAACATCACCATGAATCTGACACTCGTGGCACCTCTTAGCGTGGTTGATACAATCTCTCACCATCGTAGGTCAGTAATAACCCATTCTTTTGATTTTAGCAGCCATCTTGGGACCTGACTGATGCGCTCCGCAGAGTCCTTCATGAACTTCTGCTACCACTTTATCAGCTTCCTTGGTCCCTAGGCACCTTAGCCACATTTGATCAAAAGCTCGTCGGTACAACGTGTCATTGACAAACGCGTATCGTAATACTCTTTTTCTAATTTGTGCGGCCAGAGATTTATCTGTTGGGAGTTTGCTTTCTTTGAAGTAGTCGACGAATGGTTGCCTCCAATCGTCTTCGACTTCAACATCTAACCAATCCAACCACGACTCTGAGAATCTACCGGTTCTTCGTCTCTTTACTACCTGACGTTCCCCTGGTTGATTTTTAGTAGTGATTTGTTGGGGATGTTGAGGATTAACCGGGGCTGCATCCTGTTGGCTTGAACCTGGTATTTCCTCTGCCTGCGGGAATTGTAGGGTTGCTGGCTCTAAGACTCGGCGGTTTTCGACCGCAATGAATATAGGTGGCCTCTTGTCTTCATTTGCAAGCTCCTTGGCCAGTTTAGCTAGACAATCTGTTTTTGCATTCTGTCATCGAGGAACTTGAGTTATCTTGACATTCGGTATTTATTTTAGAAGCTCGAGAGCTCGTCGGTGGTAGTGGGCCAATTCAAGTTTGCAAATCTTGTAAATGCCCAGAACTTGATTTATCACAAGTTGAGAATCACCGAAAATTTGGAGATCTGTGATTTGGACATCAATTGCAATCTCCAGTCCTGCTATTAGAGCTTCGTATTCGGCTTCATTATTGGTCCGAGGTTCAGTTAGACTGAACGAGAATCTCATGATACCTCCCTCGGGTTCTATAAAGACAAGACCGATGCCAGCTTGGGCCTTTGCAAGATTTGGAGGTTTGGGAGATTTGATAGACGATGCCCCATCAAAGTACATCTCCCAAAATGGTAGCTTTTCTTCTTCATCAACCTGCATGATTTGTTCATCTGGCAAATCATCATTCAACGGCGAATCTGCCGGAATTGGATGTGCGGCGAGGAAATCTGCCAAAGCTTGTCCCTTTACTGCCTTTTGTGGCATATACACTATATCAAACTGCAGTAATAGTACTGCCCACCTTGCTAAACGACCTGTCAACGTTGGTCTTGTCATCAAGAACTTCAGCGGATCGATCTTTGATATCAAGGTGATTTTGTGAGATAACATGTAGTGGCGAAGTTGCTGAACTGCGAAAATCAGCGCCAGGCAATGCTTTTCAATGGGAGAATAACGTATCTCTGCTCCAATTAATCTCCGACTGATATAGTAGAGTGCATTTTCTTTTCCTTCTTCATTATGTTGGGCCAACAATGCTCCAAGGGACTCTTCTAGTGCTGCCGTATACAGTATAAGAGGCTTCCCCGGAATTGGCGCTGCGAGAATGGGCGGATTTAACAAGTATCTCTTGATGCTGTCAAACGCTTCCTGGCATTCTGCATCCCATCTGAAGCGGACATCCTTCTTCATCAATTTTGAAAATGGTTGGCACCTACCCGACAGATTCGATATGAATCGTCGAATGAAAGCCAGCTGTCCTTGCAAGGAGCGGAGTTGGCGGAGACTTCTTGGCGGTGGCATTTCTATAATCGCCTTGATTTTATTGGGATCAACTTCTATGCCTCGGTGACGAACGACATACCTGAGAAATTTGCCCGAGGAGACCCCGAAAGCACATTTGAGAGGATTCATCTTTAGATCGAACTTCCTGATTCTTTCAAATACGATCCTCAGGTCGTTTAAATGATCCTTCCGGTCCATGCTCTTAACGACCAAGTCGTTTACATAGCACTCGACCTTCTGATGTATTAATTCATCAAAGATATGGGTCATCGCCCGTTGGTAAGTGGCACCAGCGTTCTTCAAGCCAAAGGGCATGACCGTATAGCAGAAAATACCGATGGGCGTTCTGAATGATATATGTTTTTCATCTTCGGGCGCCATCTTGATCTGGTTGTATCCTGACGATCCATCCATAAACGAGAACATGTCATAATTTGACGTGTTGTCTACTAGGAGTTCGGATACAGGCAGCGGAAAATCGTCTTTTGGACACGCCTTGTTGAGGTCCCGAAAGTCGATACAGATACGAATCTGTCCATTCTTCTTCTTCACCGGGACGATATTGGCGATCCAGTCAGCGTATTTCTCTTCACGGATGAAGCCCGCTTCTATGAGCTTTTTGGTTTCAGCAATCACCTGTTCTTCAATCTCCAATCTCATTCTCCTTGGAGCTTGTTTGACGGGTGCGACATCCGGTTTGATTGCCAACCTGTGAACTGCTACATCAGGGGATAAGCCGGGCATTTCAGCATATGTCCAGGCAAAACAGTCCCTAAATTCACAGAGGAGTTCTTTTATCTCTTCCACTTGGTCTTCCGGCAGAAGGGAACTAATGAAGGTTGGGCGAGGGTCATCCTCGGTTCCCAAGTTGACTTCTTTTAGTTTGTCCATAGTGGTTGCCTGTCCACCATCTTCAAGCTCTTCTGGTGCAGGCTTGGCCTCTAGAGGCTGATCATCGTAACCATCAACTTCATAGACCTCTTCATCAGACTCGTCATTGGGTTCAACTTCCCTACAAGTGATGGCTCGGCAAGTCTCATTCCGGATGCATTTTCGCCTGACGAATCCAATACCTTTATATGCATTCATCTCCTTCCGCCGCATTGGACGTGGATTCCTTCCATACCAGAGACTTAGGCACATACGAAGTTGTCGTTTGGGGGTGGGAACATTGATCCACTTTTGCAACATTTTTTGAATGCCTTTGGTATTAAACCTAGGTAGTCTCGTATGTAGTAATTCTTCAGAATCGATGAAGACACGACCCCAATCATGATTCACTTCTTCATCCTTTCCTACGGAATAGAATATATTTCCTGACTCAATCCCCTTTTTGATCGGAGGTAGATAAAGAGTCATAAGTTCTTCAACCTTATGCACATCTCGTGGAATTATTTCTTTGAAATACTGTAGGGGAACGCGAGTGACTACGAGCACGCTGTCTGAGATTGACAGGCTATCTATCCTTCTAGAGAATACCTCTTGCACCGTGTTCATGTAGATAGAGTCGTAGTCATAATCATTATTTGAATATGCGACCTCCCTACTCCATTCGTCCATCGAACGACATATCCTCTGGGATTTTGTAAAGGTGACATCCTCTTCATCTGTGTCGCTCCCAAGGTGAGGTACACGTTTCCTTTCTTTAGAAGTGGAAGTGGTAGCTTCTTTGGGAAGAGTCGGCGTTGCCTTCTTTCTCCCCACCTGTTTTTTCTCACTTTTTTGTTGAGGTCGCTTTGCACTCTCTGGATTTGATGCCTGAGCCTTCAGAGAGTTTGATAACTTTTGCTTCTTTGGCATGAAGTACTGCGCATCTTCATAGACTGTTGCTTCATGGATTGTAAAAGGCTGGATGTCACCAGAGATCCTGAACTCCTCTCCATCCCTGAGATACTTCATGCACTGATGCAGTGTCGACGGGACAACGCCATATTCATGCAACCAGGGGCGACCTAGTAGCGCCTTGAATGAGGTGTCCGCATCAATCACGTGAAATTTGGCTTCTGTGTGAAGTTCCCCAAATATAAGAGGTAGCATAAACGATCCAAGGGTTTTCTGCCCTTTCTCGTTAAAGCCATGTACCATAAGCTTATCTGGCCCAAGATGTTCCACGTTGAGGCACAACGACCTTAGTGCTTTTAAGCTCATAAGGTTGATGGAGGATCCAGGGTCGATCAGAATTCGACTGATTACCAAATCATCACTCTCTGCAGTAACATACAGAGGTCGGTTGTGGTCTGCAATCCCGATCATCATGTCATCTTCGGTGAACGTGATGAACGGTTCGTTACGAGCTTGTAGGACTTCAGTCAGGTTGCGTTCAGCAAAATACGCCTCGTACCTTTCGGGGTCCTTGAGAGCCTGAATCAAAGTCTCCCGAAGATCCTTAGACATCACCAGAGCGTCGTATATGCTGAGCTGGGCAGGAATCTTCCTCAGATGGGATTAAGATATTATAATCTATTCCCTTAACTGGAGTATGTTTCTTCTTGGGATCCTCGGAGATAATGTCTTCATTGACAACTATCTCTTTTCCCTTATCTTTGTTGGATATCCCTTTCTTTGGCGGAGGTGGCAGTATCTTGCCGCTTCTCAATTGTACCTGAGCGATCTCCTCTTGTTCAAACTCGCTTGACGGTGTATTCTCTTCTGAGTCGGCCATTGTCGCGTCTAGGGATTCATCTGTTGATTCAGAGTCACCTCCCAGATTTACATGTCCCATCTGCGATGCTATGTCAGGGTCTGACCCATCTGTCTTTGAAAAATATAGATCCTCCTCTGAACTGTAGTCCATTGGTGACACCATCATACAGGATTCAGAGGGTATATCTTCAGTACATTCTTCTTTTGTCAGCGCATTTGGAGCAACTGAGATGACCCGACATACTTCTGTGGGAAGAGGATCCTCATCGGCTTCCTCTGCTTCCTCAAGCTTGAGCTCTGACATAAAGTCAGCAAGTTTAATAGGACGCCTTGCAGTTTGGTAATATTCATCCAAACTGTCAATTACCCTTTGAGTTGTAGTCTTTTTCTCCTTGGGTTTCTTTAACTTTGTCTTCTTTTTGGACTTTGCCTTTCCAAGTTTTGAAGGACCGGCTTGATTGGGAAACTGTTTAGAAGCAGATGCTTGTGCCACAGGTAATGCCTTCAGATTTAACACTGGCTCCGTAGGAGATTTCCATTTTACACCCGGAACTCCTTCAAGCTGTTTCAGCATTTTCACAATCTTCTTAGAGACCGCAGTCTCCCACTGTTCTTCCTGAGCTGGCTTCTTTTCATTTTTTCTTTCTTCAACCGGGGGTACGGAGGAAGTTGTAACTACCCGAGTTGATTCTTTTCTGGGATGAGTCAGTACATTGTCGGACAATGTGAGCTCTCCCCTTCGATATTTTCTTTCAAGCCAATCCTTGAAGACATAGCAATCTTCGATTGGGTGACTCATCACTCGATGATACGGGCAATAGTTTGGGTCGCCACTATGTTTTGACTCCTCGGGTCTCTTGCACTCTGGCAGTTCTAAACCCGCTTTCAACGCTTGCCGAAACAGCTTGGCAACACTTTCCCTTTTAAATGAATATTCTTTGTTCATTTTATCTTTGAGGGAGGGGAACGTTCGATCACCAGTTCCCGTTGTTTGCCTCAGGCGTTCTCCACCGCCTTGATAATTTCGTGGTTTATCATTACCCCCGAGTATCAGCTTCGGCTGGGGGTTAGGGTTGTAGACTTGCTTAGGCTTTTCCTGATATTGCATCGGCTGCTTGCCTTTATCTACATTATACGTCATCTGTTTCTCCTTATCAGCTCTGGAGAACAATATGGAGTCAGCCTCACCCCTTCTAGCACCTGAGGCTTTAGTCTTCTTAGGCTTATCAGAATAATTCTCTGATTTTGACAAGTTTAATTTCTCAAACTTCGCCACCCTATCTAGTAGGTCCTGAAATGTGGTGATTGTAGCCATGCACAGGAAGGGTTGCATTTTATCGTCAATGTTTCCCATTAACAACTGTACGGCATGCTCTTCTTCAAGCTGCTGCTCACATTTCATGCTCAAGTTACGCCAGCGAGTGATATATTTGGTCACTGATTCTTCCTTCTTTCTCTTATTCAGAGCAAGGTCAGCGATAGTTATTTTCTCAGTCGCACTGGCGAACCTCTTCACGAACATATTTTCTAATTCTGCAAAAGTCTTTACAGAGTCGTTTGGTAGTTCAGCGTACCATTCGAAAGCAGCTGTCGTCAAACTGCTAACGAATTGTCGGAAGAGTAGAGCGTCATTTCCTCCAGTGTTCCCGCAGGTGCTTTGAATTGTGCTAGGTGCTGTCTAAGATTTTTATTTCCATCAAAAGCATTGAATTTTGGCACAGAATATCCCTTCGGGTATGGCACCTGATCGTACTCTGCTGGATACGGGCGACCTTTTCCTACCAATTTTTCTGCCTGATCAAAAGCTATAATAGCCTTGATCTTCTCTGTAATGATTCCTTCAAGCTGCGCAGCAGTCACAGGCTCGGAGGTGCTCGCAATATTCTGCGGAGTGGGTTGGCGAGTGATGTTATTAACTTCATTACCACCTTCAGGAGTCCTACGCACTCCTGATACTTGCGGCGCTTGAAAGTTTGGAGGATCAGGGGGAGGATTGGGCATAGAACCAACTGCAGCATTCCTCTGCATCATCTGCATCATCATTGTCATTTGAGTCATCATCTCCGTCATCTTTTCATTCAACTGAGAGATTTCTCTATCTTTGGCTCTCATTTGCCACCTCATCTGTCGTCGCATATCAGCGAGTGTGATGTTTTCGAGATCAGGGGGATTTTCTTCTACTTCCTCCACTTCCTCTCCTTGAGAATGACCACCTCCGCCAGTGGTGGACCCAGCTTCATGGCGGCGCCGATATACTTGTCTAGGCGGCGGTTGCCAGCGGTCATCATCATCTTCACCTTCATCGTAGTAGGCTTCATCATCGACGTTGATATGCCTCACCATGTAGACCACTTCCATGTCTAAGGTGTTGTTTACATCTTCTAAGTTTTCTTCAATGTATTCTTCCAGATTTTCTTCTAGATTTTCTTCCAGATTTTCTTCCATGTATTCTTCAATATTTTCTTCTCCCATATCTTCTTCTTCTTCTTCTAGTACTCGGATCTCCGAGCGGCGGCGCCACTGGATCTCCGGTTCTTGGTTAGGCAGGAAGATCTCTTCAACCCGTGGGCTACGGTCGAAGTTAGATTCATTATTGGGAGGGGTTATAGAACGACGGGATCCCCTGGAAGACTCTCCAAGGTGTCTACCGTCGGAATTGGCGTCATCATGGGTCTTCTTTTGGACCCATTTTTGATATTGTTTACTAGCGGGGGCGGATCTCCGGGAAGCTGTACCGGATGTCACGCCCAAGTCAGTTCTTTTTCTTCTATTGTCTTCTTCTCTGCGAGGCTTTGGCCTCCAGATTTCCTTTCCTTTCCGCCGGGACCTTTCGGCGACGGATCCTTGAACTCGAGGTTCAGGTGTCACGCCCCGATGTTCACCGTGCGGGGCTTGTTTTCTTCTTTCGGCTATCAAATCATAAGACAATCTTTTCCTCGGAGGGGTCCTTCTGGTCTCAATAACCAATGGCCTTTGGAACTTCTTTTTCTTCAGACCCTTCTCCTTTACAGTCTTTAGTACCCTGTACACCCGAGCTGACAGGGTTTCAGGTTCTTTCCTCTTTTGAGGAGATGGGACTTCAGGCCGTTTATCCCAAAAAGACTTCTTCAGCTCTCCAGTTGAGCTGTTTCTCTTTACCCCCCTCAGGTCAGTAAACTTATTCCGGGTAGGAACGTTGGATATATGCTCTGGAGCAGGCAGATTCGAGGGATGCACAGGCACTAATAGCTGCTGAGCTCGGAGTTCAGCATTCATCTTCCTTCTCTGCCTCCTGGTCAGTTTTCCTCCAGATGAGGAAGCCTCAGAAGTGTTCTTCACGGGTGCAGGTAACCCGGTTGGCAGGTGTGTGGTGTTCGTCGTCACCACGGAGATCCTTCCTCCGGCTACAACCCTTTTGGTGGCCGGGATTTCTGGCTGCGACAGCCGTTCAAACACAGAGATTCTTCCACGAGGATTTTCAGCAGCAGCAAGTCGTTGTGCCGGCAGGTGCACATGACGAGTGGTAGTTCCAGCAGAGTGTGGCCTCCTAGCAGGCCCTTCAGTATTTCAGCCATTCGTAGGAATGGCGGTGGCCCTTTCAACAACAGCAGGGAAGTCAATGCTACCAAACTGGATGGTAGCTCCAGCATTCCCTGTCTCGATGATAGCATTTGCCAGTTGGATCCTGGCTCCTTGTCCCAGCTGGACAGTCATTGGTGTATTCTGTAGATCCATCTGCATAAATGAAAGGTAAGGGTTAGTGATCAAAATTTGATACATCACCCCACACTTTCAAAAATGCAGAGACTTGCACAGAATAGAAAACAAAAATAGATAACATTAGCGAGCAAATTCAAATAATACAAATTTAAAATACTGCTAAATACGTTATCCTGATAAATTTGTTGGAACGATCATTTTGAAAAACTCAGAATTTAAATTCTTTAAGCGATCATTTTAGAAAATTCAGAATTTTGAATCTGGGATGATTTGACTGCTATGATAGTACTGAGATGACTAGCCAAAGATGGAAAGAAAAACCAATCCCCAGCGGAGTTGCCAGAAATTTGTGGGCTCCGAAAATTCGGCCCCGGCCTCCACCCGCTTTTTGCTTTTTTTTTTTGAGGGGGAGTTTTAACGAACTAAGTTCCGGGGTAAATTTTGGAAGGCAGATGAGATAGTAGATAAGACACTACCCAGAGATTTCGCCCTCATTTTGCGAGGATTTTATGATCTGAATTCTGGTTTCCTATAGGTGCAAGCCCCTATAGTTAATTACCCCTCCCACTAACGAGAGAGAACTTTCGATTAAGGCTAGTCGTCGATCAGATACGTAAAGATACGTGAGTCTGGTATATAGTAGCAGCATGAGTTTAGAAATTAGAGAGTTTGGGAATTTGAAAGATTGAAAGATTTGACATTTAAAATTATAAATTTCACCATCTTGCACTTAAAGTGGATGGTGGGGGAATGGATGATAGAGCCGATCAAGATCCCATGGTTCTGTCGTCCCGGGCCATCGTGGTCCGTGGTCTACTTAGTCAGAGGAGGTAGTCGACCCAACCTGATAGAAGGATCCTTGTCGGCAGCCATGGGTTGCTTCGTCCAAGGGTACCTTATAGACCTGGGGTGAGTGTTTATCTAAGGGGACAAATTTGAATCCACCTTAGCTAACAGAGGGCTTTGTGCCCTATCGATCATATCCTATTGATTCATATCTCAAGGATTTGATGCCATTGGGGAGCATACGGGCTCTGGCCATAACCATAATATAATGGTGCCATTTGGCGGCGACCACCTGGTTCAGAGGGCCCCGAGTCATAACCGTTTATCCTGCAGTGCCATTTAGCGGCGAAACTGCCGGTTAGAGGACTCGTACCACGTCCTTACTGGCAGGAGATTATTTGAGAATGGATCCTAGTGATATTTTCGACCAGGCATTAGCTCTTTGTGAGCTGAAGTATTTTTTAATTTGTCCACCTCGGCAAACTGTTGCGGAGGATGGATGGATTTTATGCTTTGAGTGGTTAATGGATGAGTTTCAATTTTAAACATTTAAGAATTTGGAATTTTTGGGATTTTTGGAGATTTGGAGTATTGGGTGGTATTTGAGGTGGTATTTTGAAATGTTTGGAATAGACCCCTCCGGTTGATATTTTCATTCAACACGGCCATCATCGGGGTGTATGGGGTCATTTATATTTTATTGATTGGACCATGTCGACTCTATCTACTGGTCGATAGAGGATCGGGTTTCGTAGGCTTTGAGCCTTTTGTAAGTGAATTCACTTGATTATAAACCTTGAAGGCCTAATATGAACGTATAAAATAAATATCTCAGTCGATCTCACGACTGCATATTTATTTAATGGTTCGAGCTGTGTCGACTCTTATCTACCTGTATAGGAGGATCGGGCTCGAACTTGAATTCACTTATTAATCCGCGCAGCATCTCTAGACGTCACGTGTGTACCAATAACACGCTCGCCGGGGCCCATGCAGGTGTTTGGGGGCATTTTATAATTATTTATTGAACCTTGTCTACTCCTATCTGCTTGCTTTAGGAGGATCGGGTTCAAATTTATTGACCCGCGCAGCATCCCTAGACGTCACGTGTATTCTCACTACACGCTCGCCGGGGCCCATGCGGGTTGTAAGATTATATTTTCCCCTTTTAGTGTACCTATGTGTATACAAATTAAAGTGCACACGTGCGGGGGTATTCTTGGAATATTTGTACACGCCTTCTGTCCGCTTGCATAAAAGTTGCGGATCCGGTGGCGTAGCGCTGGGATTTCATTTGGGAATTTGTACGCCTTCTGTCTGCTTGCATGGATGTTGCAGATCCGGTGGCGTTATGCAGCAGCTTGTGAACTGAGCTGTTTGCTGCTTTGTACAGGCAGACTGTCGTGCACTACTTGCATGATTTACGCAGGCAGATCGTAGTACACCAACGAATCTCCTGCTTCGGGTGGTAAGTGTTGTCATCTGTAGCCTATTCTCCACCTTTACTTGCAGGAAGGGCATAGAGTTCTTGTTGTATATTTATCTTCTTTGTTTGTGGAGGACATATGTACTTGTGTCTACAGAGGATTTATCGTGCTTATTTCGTATCCACTGTTGTTATCCACAAGTAATTTTATTGGTCGTCGTAGCTCATAGGGAATAGTTGTATTCGCTACGCTCTTCTGAATGTGCTTGCAGTAGAGCCATTGCACTTGCATCGTATCCATCTTCACCATTCATAGATGAACTATTATAGATTGACGGGTCTCCTGTATTTGTTTGCAAGTGGAATATGTATTTGTATCCATAGGGGATTCATTACACTTATGATACGCCCACTGTTGTTATCCATCAACCCTCTTAACTTTCATTCACCTGATGTTGCATTGCTTACTGATTATATGAATTCCATAGTATCTGTACTTTGTCGTAGGCTACTGGATGGATTGCATTCACCATCGACTTCTATACATATTGATTGATGAATTGCCATATATGCTGTCATCATTCATCATCAAATTGATGTATTTGCTTCAAGGTCTTGTATGTCTAGTTCCCTGTTATTTCTTATTTGAATTCAAACCATGTTCAACTTTGAGTTCTATGCTCAATTCAAAGTCCTTTGCATCTGTTCTTCGTAGTCCAAGCAAATTCAAGTCTTGTGTAGTCGAATTGCAAGTCCTTACTTGCATTCAAATTGTGTTCACTTGATATTTAAATCAAGTTCAAATTCTATTGTTTTGAATCAAGTCTTGTCATCCAACTCGAGTTTGAATTGATGTTTGATTTTATTTCATTTTAGTCCAAATCTTCTTTGGTTCAAGCTTTGACTTGAGTTCCAAATGTCCAAGCTCTTGTTTAGTTCAATGTTTTGTTCAAGTCTAGTATGATCCACTAACAAATTTGTTTAAGTCCTTCATCTTTTGAATTCATTTAGGTTCGAGTCCTTGTGATTGTTTAAGTTCATATTCGCTTGGATTTCAATTTATTTAAATCAATTGAATCAAATTCACAAGTCCCCTGCTGTCCTTTGAGTTCAAATCAGGTCCAAGTGCGGTTTTCAAATTCACCCGAAATTTCGGCAGCCTCCCGGCGTCTCCCCCGTTTAGGGGAAACTACGAGAAAACTGGACCTTTCCCACCACGCTAAGAAAAGCGTGTATGGTAGGTGCCCTCTTTCGAGGACACCGCGGCCGTGTAAAATCTTCAATCCCCACCACGCTACGAAAAGCGTGTATGGGTCTTCGACAGTACCTGTTTGAAAAATGCTGTTATTTCCCCGCGAGCGGGTACTTATGAATATCCCCTTCTCGCCATAGGCGCCGCACCGGGTTCCCTTCCCACCACGCTACGAAAAGCGTGTATAGGCGGTTTGCCGGTGCACCGCGAATGCCGAAAAAGAGATTTTAGGTGATCACCCACTTCGCCGTAGGCGCCGCACCGGGTTCCCTTCCCACCACGCTACGAAAAGCGTGTATAGGCGGTTTGCCGGTGCGTCGCGAACAACGAAATGAGCTCTCGAAGTGATTACCCGATTCGTTGCAAGCCTCGCGACGCACTTCCTCCCACCACACTAAGAAAAGCGTGTATAGGTGGTCGTTTTGTCGCGCTGCGAGCCTCGAGACGGGCTCTCAGAGTTTTGAGTTCAAAAGTTATACCTTGGCGGTGTCGGCATGCAAATCGAGGCAAGAGAGTGCCTTTGCATTTTTAATTAGTTATAACTAATTTTAAATAATAATAATTAGTTATAAATAATAATTAATTATTATTAAAACACTAATTATAAACAATTATATTTAATTATAATTACTTTATAATTAATTAATAATTAATTACAATTAAAAATAAATAATCATAATTTAATTAATTATGATTAATTTATAGTTAATTAGTAACTAATTTTAATTAAGAATAATGAATCATAACTAAATTTAATTAATTATAATTAAATAATAATAATAATAATTAATTAAATTAAAATAACTAATTATAATTAAATTCAATTAATTATAATTAATTCAAATAGAAATTCAACATAATTTTATACAAGATTTGAACAAAATTTGGGGTAGATTAAGATAGGATTTATGCAAGATTCATGCTAAATCCTACTTAAATTATCACAGAGTTAAAACCTCCCTTTCCTCTCTCTGATTCGGCAATTTTATAGGATTTGGCCGAAGAAGCACGCGAGAGGGAGACAGTTACCTACACAGCAAGCAAGTTTCTGTTGTTACTTCCAATCAAAAATGTCGTGACTCCCGATCCCACAGGAAGAGAACGTCGATTGAAGGGGCGAAGTCGGTCGGCCACGAAGGCACAGCTCTCGGCCCAGCAGTGGGGTCGGCCGAGCTTCGAGATCGGAAGAGGGGCGGCAGCAGAGAGCAGAAGGTCGGGGATGGGTCGGAGGAAGGAGTCGAAGTCGGAGGAAGAGGTTTGGTGGAGTTCGGCTAGGGCAAGGTATGGGGAAGAAGCTCTCTCTCTCTCTCTCTCTCTCTCTCTCTCTCTCTCTCTCTCTCTCTCTCTCTCTCTCTCTCTCTCTCTCTCTCTCTCTCTCTCTCTCTCTCTCTCTCTCTCTCTCCGGGATAGTGAGGAGGAAGAGGCGATCGACGGGGGAGCTGGAAGTTGGTCGGCCGGCCGATTGCAGGGAGGGTGGCGTCAGGTTGAGTGGAAGAGGCGTCGGGATGAGGGAGTTGGCGACGGGATTGGGTCGGAGAAGAGGCCGGGTTTTGCGAACAGGGGAGGCTGCGATGCTTGCGAGAAGTCTCGTGGGAGTTGAGTGAGTGTGTGAGCGAAGAAGAGAGCTTCGGCTCCCTTTTATTAACGCGAATGGGAGGGAATCGGGACTCTTGTCCAAGCATGCGTGAGAAGACAGTAGTCGGCGCCGTTTGCAGAGTCGTGGGACGAGACACTGTCGCTGGCAACGTCTGAACAGGGTATGGGCGGCTGATCTTGCGTAGACTTCGACTCTAGCAGGTATTTTATATTCAATTTGATTTTTTTTTTGTAGGTTAGAGGTCAACATTAAGGAAGGCCTTTTCTCTTCTATTCCTTAATTAAAATTCAAATTCAAATCCCTACTTCTCTCCCAAGTAAATATGAAATTAAAGCTTCAAATTTTAACCTAGTTCCCCTACTCTCTCCCTTAACTGCCCCTCCCCTTCTTCCTTCCCCTTTTGTCTTCATCTCTTGGAGGCTAGTTCTCCCTCAATTCTCTTCTCCAAAGTAGCTTCAGATTTTTTTTTTAATTCTGAAACTTATTTCAGATTTCTCCAAACTACATCCTCTCTACCACAAGCTTTCCACTACAAAACCTCATGTTCAATCCTCATCCTCCTTCACATGGCGGATCCTGAACGAGACCACATGTTCGTCTACAACGACCAAGGCTACATCGACATCATCAATTCACCCTTCTTCGACTTCACTCCGGAAGTAGATCAAACCATAGAAGGCTATATAGAGAGGATCTTATTCACTCTCGCCACTAGCATTGAAGAGCAACTCTCTCCCGTCCAGTGGATACTTGTTTCTAAATCTTGAGTAAGGCAAATCTCCCCTCCAAATCATTACTTTTCTAAGTCTTACTTTAGTTTGTGGTCTTACTCGATTCATGCAAGTTGTACTAAACTCATCCGCTAAGCCTAGTAATTTAGAGAGCTGAATAACGGACTTACTTCGTAGTGACTATTTTTATTGTTAATCTAGGGATTTCTAGTTGAAAATCTTCCATGCATGTGTTGCTTGATTAATTTAGTATTTTGATGATCTTAACTTTAGTTATGTGACTTGGCCTAAGCTTGTCTTGCCTCTTATTGTTTTATTTCATATTTACATTAGCTACAAGTTAATAAATAATCTTACTCTTTAAGATAAGACGTGCAAAATTCTTACATAAACATCATTAAAACATTTAAATCCTGCATCATCTGGTATCAGAGTATGGTTTTCTCAAGTTGCATGTGTTAAGATTCATCTTAGAGTTTTATATTACCATCCCTAAGCTTGATTAGTTGAATAACATTGCATTCATAACTTATTTCACACCGTTTATTTGATGTCCGTACATTTGCTGCATCATTTTGCAATGCTTAGGTGTGCTACTACATAAGTTAGTTGCTGTCCTTTACATCCTAGCAACCGTAGGTGTCCCATCGTGCATCCCAATGGACCCGAAACAACTTAGCAGGACCTTAGACTTGTTGGTTGGTCAAATGAATACGATTAGTCAGCAACTTAAAAAAATCAAGCCGACCTAGCCGAACTTCGTAGAGATACAACTGAATGATTCGACACCCTTGAACGATCTAGGGATCATCCTACCCCCTACACTCCATCTAGACCTCCCTCCATGTATGGGGACGATACCTTTCAAGATGAGAGATCGCATCACGTCCCTCATCGAGCTCCCCACTATGGACACGACCATAACCTCGACCCTGATATCCCACTGATGAAAAATATCAAGGTCGGTGCTCCCACCTTTGACGAAATCTTAGATCCCGAGCTCTTTCTAGATTGGATTAAAGGGATGGATAGTTTCTTTAAGTGGTACAATATCTCCGAGGCCAGAAAAGTTAGATTCACTGAGATGAAACTCATTGGGAGGGCTAGCCAATTTTGGTCCAACTTAGAGAGCCTTAGAGAAGCCCGTAATGAGTATCCCATCACTGATTGGCCGTCAAGGAAGCGTGAGCTCAAGCAGAAGTACTTGTGCCCTCGTACTTCCCCAGGCTCTTAGATATGTGGAATAAGTTGACTCAGGGCAACAAACTAGTCAAGGATTACATCGCATCCTTCGATGATTATCTAATTCACTGCAAAGGGTAGACTTCTACTAACCCGACACAAATCCTATCCATGTTCCGTACCGGGTTGCGCGAAGATCTGGGCAACGAACTGTTTTCTCGGAACGTCACCATTCTCGAGAATGCCTACAGTCTAGTCTTAGATTTAGAGGAAACCCATCCTCCACACCCTAGTAGACATCAAGACTCCAGACCCGCCTATTGACCCTCCAGTGGTCCGTCCCACTCCACTCACCGGCCGACTCCTGGAAACCCAACCGGACCACCTCCTGGTCCACCTACACCCCATCCTGATTTTAGGAGCAAGCCTCCCACCCCGGATACCCCTAGGTCCAACCCCGGGACCAAGTGTTTTAGACGCCAGGGGTATGGGCATATCGCCTCTCAGTGTTCCAGTTCCTACAAAGTCACGATTACCGAAGAGGTTACTAACGAGGAGTTCGAACCCGAAGTTAACCAGATTCACCAAGTGGAAGATAATGGTGAATTCTTTAAGGAGGATGACAATGCTGCTGTCGTCCACTGTATCCAGAAGCTTGACCCCTCTCTCATCTGCGTGGTGAGATGTGCATTGTCCCAACCCGCTGCCACTAATGATTGGCATAGGACCACTATCTTCCACACCTATACCAAACTTAAAGATAAGAATTGTAAAGTCATAGTGGATAGTGGCAGTTGCATCAATACTGTCTCCTCCAGCATGGTGTCTAAGCTTAGATTGTCTGCCGTTCCTCACTCCAACCCCTAGAAGGTAGCCTGGGTCAACTCCACTGCCTTAGAGGTGAAGGAACGAAGCCCATACCCATCTCCTTTGTTGACTATAAGGAGAACCTATGGTGCGATGTTGTGGTGATGGATGTTGGACATATCATCTTAGGGCGTCCTTGGCTCTTTGACAACGATGTCCACATCTATGGGCGTTCAAACACCTGCGTGTTTGAACATGCAGGTACGAAGATCAAGCTTCTGCCATCGTAGCCCCAGGTCAAGGAGGACCCCAAACCCAATCCTGTGAAGCTTAAAAAGGGACTGAACCTTGTAACTGCCAAGGTTTTGGATTTTGAGATCGCCTAAGGTGCGCCCCTATACGCCTTGGTTGGCCGTCAGACTTCCACTGAGTTTGACGAGCCTATTCCCTAGGAGGTCCAACCCATACTAACGGATTTTGCTGATGTCTTCCCTGTTGATCTCCCTAATCAATTACCAACCCCTTAGAGACATCCAGCACGCTATAGACCTTGTCCATAGAGCCTCCCTTCCCAACTTGCCACACTCTCGCATGAACCCCACGAAACATGCTGAGCTTAAAAGGCAAGTGGACAAGTTACTGTAGCTAGGCTTTATTAAGGAAAGTCTTAGCCCTTGCGCCGTCTCAGCCCTTCTTACACCGAAGAAGGATGGTTCATGGCGAATGTCTGTTGATAGTCGTGCTATCAACAAGATCACCGTCAAATATCGTTTCCTATCCCGAGGTTAGACGATATACTTGATATGATGACGGGAGCCACTCTATGTTTCAAGATTGATTTTAAGAGTGGGTACCACCAGATCCGGATCCAACTCGGTGATGAGTGGAAGACTGCCTTTAAGACCAAGGATGGTCTATATGAGTGGATGGTCATGCCTTTCGGGTTGAGTAATGCCTCGAGTACTTTCATGAGGATTATGACCCAGGTGTTATGCCCTTTTATGCAAAATTTGTCGTTGTCTACTTTGATGACATTCTTATCTATAGCCAATCTGTAAGTCAGCACCTAGACCATCTAAGGCAGGTTTGCGAGGTTCTAAGGAAGGAACAACTTTATGTTAATCCTAAGAAATGCATCTTCCTTGTTGATCATGTTATCTTCCTAAGCTTTGTCGTGTCTGCCCAAAGGGTTTCTGCCGACCCCGAGAAGGTGAAAGCCATTGTTGAATGGCCTGTTCCTCAAAACATCTGGGAAGTTCGCAGCTTCCACGAATTAGCTACCTTCTATAGGAGATTCATTAGAAACTTCAGTACTATCGTGTCTCCTATCACTAACTGCTTCAAGAAGGGTGATTTTCACCGGACCCCTACTGCCACCAAAGCTTTTGAAGAAATTAAGACAAGAATGGTGGAAACCCCAGTGATGAGACTTCCTGACTTCTCCAAAGTCTTCGAATTAACCTGCGATGCTTCGGGAGTTGGAATTAGAGGAGTCATGTCCTAGGAAGGTTATCCTGTTGCCTACTTTAGTGAAAAACTAAATGACATCAGGCAACGCTATTCCACATACGACAAAGAGTTCTATGCTGTGATCCAATCCCTCAGGTATTGGCGACACTACTTGCTCCCGTAAAAGTTCATCATCTTTTCGGATCACGAGGCTATTCGCTATATCAACTCCCAGAAAAAAGCTGAATGCACGCCACGGTCGTTGGGTGGAGTTCCTTCAAGAATACACTTATACTCTTAGGCACATGACGGGAGTTGAAAATAAAGCTGCCGATGCTCTCAGTCGTTGTATGATGACCACCACTAAAATGAGAGCAAAAGTCATAGGATTTGAGCAAATAAAAAAGGACTATTTTAAGGAAGTTTACTCCCTTTTGTCCACAAGTAGCGAGCGTCTTGTGAATGACTTTCTCTTAGAGGATGGCTACCTTTTCAAAGCCCAAGAGCTTTGCATTCCTAGAACTTCTCTTAGGGAATTCCTTGTTTGGGAGCTCCACGTCGGAGGTCTCGCTAGACACTTCGGTCGGGATAAGACTATAGAAGCCGTAGAGTACCGCTTCTTCTGGCCCAGTCTGAAGAAGGATGTTAGTAAAATGGTCAGTAGGTGCCACACTTGTCAGCTGGCCAAACAACGAAAATAAAACACCGGGCTCTACACTCCTCTTCCAGTTCCCAATTGTCCCTGACAAGATGTTAGCATGGACTTTGTCCTAGGATTACCCAAAACCTTTCGTATGAGTGATGCCATCTGCGTTGTAGTTGACCGTTTTTCTAAGATTGCCCATTTTCTACCCTATTCTAAGACATCCGACGCCTCACATATTGCCAAATTATACTTCAATGAGGTTGTTAGATTACATGGCTTACCTAAGACCATTGTATCTGATAGGGATGTCAAATTCACTAGCTATTTTTAGAAAACCCTTTGGATGAAAATGGGCACTAAACTGCAATTCTCCACATCTTTTCATCCTCAGACTGATGGCCAAACTGAAGTGGTCAACAAGAGTTTAGGAAATTTATTAAGATCCCTGGTATGTGAGTATGTTAAGGATTGGGATTCCAAACTTCCTACAGCCAAATTTGCCTACAACAATTCTGTGAATCGCACCACGGGCCTAAGGCCTGCTGAAATTATTTATGGGTACAAACCTAGACAGCCATTAGATCTCATACCCATGTGTTCAAAGTATAGGATTTCTGAGTCTGCATCTTCATTTGCATGAACTTCATAAGAAAATTGCACGCTGAATTGAACATAGTAATATTAATTATAAACTTCATGTTGATTTTAACTGAAGATTCAAAACTTTTAAGGTTGGTGACTCAGTGATGGTGCGGCTTCGTCCGGAATGGTTCCCACAAGGAACTGTTAAGAAGTTACATGCTAGAAGTGCGGGGCCATTCAAAATAATAAAAAAAATCAATGATAACGCTTATGTGGTGGATCTGCCTGCAGAATTCAACATTAATCACTCTTTTAATATAGAAGATCTAGTATCCTATAAGGGTCCAGAGTTTAACCCACCAAACCCACTTCAAACTGAGCCTTGTGTGACCCCACCTTATGAGAACCCAAGCCTACCTCCACTCCTAAATGTTTCCAAACTACCTAGAATAGAAAAAGTTGATGCAATTTTAAGTGATGACATTATTTCCACCAAAAAAAGGTGGGCAAAGACGGTACTTGATAAGGTGGAGAGGTAAGCCTGAATCAGAGGACACTTGGCTAGTGTGCGAGGAGCTTCAGCAGATTGACCCAGATGCATTGGAGATTTATGAGAGCACCCGGGACGTGTACTCGACAGAGTCGAGCTTTTTTTCACCCTGAGAGAATGATGGGGACATCGAGCCATGGAAGGTTTATCAGAGGCATGGCTGATGATCGACGACCAATTGGGGAATTAGTCATGTGTAAGCCCTAGGGGCATATGTGTCTTTTATTTTATTATATTGTATTTTACTATTTAAAGCCCCTCTTCTTCTTTGAGAGGAATGATGATGAATGAAAAGAAATTCCTGCATATTGCTCGCGAGTTCTAGTATTTTGAGAGTCTTAGAGAAATTCCTAGGAGAGGGAATCGGATCACTCACCAACCTTGGAAGTGTTCGGGTTCGTGGTTCTTTCTTCCCCTCTTTCTTCTCTTTCCCCCTCCCTAGAAGCCACTAGCCAGCAACCAAGCCATAACACCACACTTCCCCTTATCCTAGCTGCCGGCCCTAGGATCCACCCTCCCTCCCCCCTAGCTTCCTAACCCTTTCCCAAGCCCCTAGCCGCCGGCCACCCTAAACCCCCCACCAAACCGCCACCTCCTCCACCAAGCTGCCACTTCTCTTAGCCCTCTCATCCTAATTTCCTTCTTTCCTATTTTGGATTTGTTTTAATGTGGGAAGCTTTTCAATTTAAATTCAAATGAATATAAATTTCAAATCATTTCCTAAATTAGTTATATTATTTTAGGAAAGTATTCAAATCAAACCCATTTCAAATTCAAATAGGATTTGATTTAAATATTCCTCCCTAGTTTAAGATTCCCCAATTGGCAAGCCTTAAAATCACCTCCCATAGCCCTAATCCCCTCTTAATGCTGCCGGCCCCCTCTCCCCTTTCCTTCCTCTCTCCACAATAAATTTCCCCCCATAGATTCCTTCAATATTGTACCCTGGTGTATGCTTTTTGCTGATGATATTCTTCTTGTTGACAAGACTAAGAGGGAGTTGAAGGTAAACTTGAAGTCTGGAGATCAACCTTAGAGTCTAAATGTTTTCGCTTGAGTAGATCTAAAACTGAATATATGGAGTGTAATTTTAGCAGTAATAGACCTAGTGAGGGGATTGTGACTTTGGGCGATCGAGTCATTAATAAGAGTACACGTTTTAGATATCTTGGATCTATTGTTCAGAGTGATGGTGAAATAGATGGGGATGTTATCAGTAGAATTCAAGTTGGATTGTTGAAGTGGAGGAATGCATCGGGCTTGTTGTGTGATAGAAAAGTTCCCCTTAAACTTAAGGGAAAATTCTATAAGATGGTGGTGAGACCTGCAATGCTTTATGGTGCAGAATGTTGGCCATTAAAAGAGAAGCACAATACTAAGTTATGTGTTGCGGAGATGAGGATGCTTAGGTGGATGAGTGGATTTACTCTTAGAGACAGGATACGAAATGAGCATATACGTGAAAAGGTTGGAGTAGCTCCAGTGGAGGATAAGATTAGAGAGAGTCGCCTTAGATGGTTTGGTCACATAAAACGGCGGCCTTCCGATGACCCAGTTAGGAAAGTAGAGGTATTAGATTTGACTTATGTTAAGAAAGGTAGAGGTAGACCTAAAAAGACTTGGTTAGAAAATATTAGAAATGACCTTTCTCTATTAGATTTAAACGAGAATTTGACTTTGAACCGGACACAATGGAGAAAAAGGATTCATGTTGCCGACCCCACGTAGTGGGACAAAGGCTTGTTGTTGTTGTTGTTGTTGTTGTAGATTCCTTCAATTAAGCCCCTCATTAAGGAAGGCCTTTCCTCTTCTATTCCTTAATTAAATTTCAAATTCAAATCCCTACTTCCCTCCCAAGTAAATCTGAAATTAAAGCTTTAGATTTTAACCTAATTCCCCTACTCTCTCCCTTAACCGCCCCATGCCCTTCTTCCTTCCCCTTTTGTTTTCATCTCTTGGAGGCTTGTTCTCCCTCAATTCTCTTCTCCAAAGTAGCTTCAGATTTTTTTTTTTTTTAATTCTGAAACTCATTTCAGATTTCTCCAAACTACATCCTCTCTATCACAAGCTTTCCACTACGAAACCTCATGTTCAATCCTCATCCTCCTTCACATGGCGGATCCTGAACTAGATCACGGGTTCGTCTACAACGACTAAGGCCACGTCGACATCATCAATTCACCCTTCTTCGACGTCACTTCGGAAGTAGATCAAACCGTAGAAGGATATATAGAGAGTATCATTTTCACTCTCGCCACTAGCATCGAAGAACAACCCTCTCCCGTCCAGTGGATACTTGTCTCTAAATCTTGAGTAAGGCAAATCTCCCCTCCGAATCATTACTTTTCTAAGTCTTACTTTAGTTTGTGGTCTTAATCGATTCATGCAAGTTGTACTAAATCATCCACTAAGCCTAGTAATTTAGAGAGCTGAATAACGAACTTACTTCATAATGACTATTTTTATTGTTAATATAGGGATTTCTAGTTGAAAATCTTCCATGCATGTGTTGCTTGATTAATTGAGTATTTTGATGATCTTAACTTTAGTTATGTGACTTGGCCTAAGCTTGTCTTGCCTCTTATTGTTTTATTTCATGTTTACATTAGCTACAAGTTAATAAATAATCTTACTCTTTAAGATAAGACATGCAAAATCTTTACATAAACATCATTAAAACATCTAAATCCTGCATCAGTAACAAGGTAGTGTTTGAAAAATGGATATGGTGGAGTCTAGGTTTGTACGAAAAAGGGTGGAGGATACACTAATAAAACCAGTAGATCAAATTAATGGAGGGGTTATAAAGAAACAAAGGGTAGAGCAAATGCAGCATGTGACATAAGACTACTTAGGGTTAAGTTTCCTAATGCAACTAATATTATGCGTAAAATACTTTCATGCAAAGAGCAAAATAGAGGATTCACAGATCATCAATAATCAGTTACTTCAACCATTCACCTTCTTTAAATAGAATTGGGCGACACTATAGTTTAACATAATTGATACATCAATAGAAAGTTTGTAATTATTGTAATTAGTAGCCAATTTTATATAAAATACTCTTGCAAGTCATTTATATGTTATGCAAATTATTATGTGAATTATATGAGATAAGTCAAAAAATTCTAAGACATTAATATACATCCTAAAGATTGCTAACAATGACATATACACAATTCCTAGAAAATAAATTGAAAATGAATTTGTAAGTTGATAGATCATACAATTATAATATGCCTATATGACAGATAATTTTTTTAAAGGAAAATTAATCCAAATTGTTTAATTGTAAAATGTGTTAAATTGTGGACCTTTAATTAGTACAACCAAAATTCGACTATTTTTGAAGCTCTTTATAGTAGTGGTTTTAAGCTACGTGCAAAAAAGATCATTTTAGAAGTGGTTTAAACATCTATAGTAATTTTTTTTTCTTTAGAAGTGGTTATTACCATTGCTAAAAAGGATCTATTAGCAACAATATTAATCGTTGTCATGAGCGCCTTCTCATTTGACCGAGCCGTGCCCTAGTGTCACCATTCCTTATTCTATTTTTATCTTCATCACCAAGTCTGGCCGCATGCCTCAATCCCATGCAAATCCCTGCTAGTGTCGTTGAGATGCTACAGTGCTCTCCACTGTCAGGGCTCCACCGCCTTGCCATTTGCCGCCATGTTGGAAGATCCATTTTTTAGGTATATTTGCACCACCATATATTAGTGATTGATTGTATTTTAATTGTAGGTGATATCATTTTAATCTCCTCCAAAGTTCAAGTGAATTTTGGTTTATAAATGTTTTCTATGTCAAGAGAATGGTTAGTCTAGTCCATGAAGATTAGGTGATTCAGTTGCACTTGCCTCAAATGAGAGTGTTTTTGCATGCGCCAAGAGTAGAGTTGGATTTGTGGTGGCAAGACCAAAGTAGTGGTAATCCAAACTTGTTGGAGAGCATAGGCATATAGATGTAGACCGTTTGGGTGAGCAGTTTATAAAAAATATTTTTTTATATTAATAATTTTCCTATGTGAGTCCGAATTAGTGTATTTTAAAGACATTCAAATTGCCCACTTGCACATTCAATTCACCATTCCTAGTTAATATCTCTTGTGGTTATAATAGTAAATTCCAATATTCCATTGCAAAAGTGATGTGCTCAATATTTCTAATAAATGTTATATTGCAATTTACCATACAAACGTTAAAATAAACATATATGACTGCAAAAATCTGGAATATTGTAGAATTGTAGCAGTTATAACCATTGTATCATTCATATAACGCAGGATTGCAGTTTTTATAAACGTTGCATAGACCATTTCTTTTAAGCTTGCAGCAGTTATAACTGCTAGAAAGCCAATTTCTTTATAGCATTGCAATGGTTATAACCATTGCAATTAATTTCACCTTCAGTATTGCAGCAGTTTAAATTGCTGTAAGCTTCTAGAATTGCAATGATTTTTATCATTAGTATATCTTGCAGCGGTTAAAACTGTTACTAAATAATCTGCTATAAATAGCTCTTCCCCAGCAATCCCAAAACTATTGCGAAATACCTTTGCAGCGAAAAGAAGACGCAACGATCTTGTAGAGGTTTAAAAACTATTATAAGCATTTTGCAGTAGTTTAAACTGCTGCTAAACCTTAATATAACCATTGCCAAAACGCTTATTCCTAGTAGTGTAGATATATGGAATTTCAAATTTTGTATTTTTTTAAGGTATTCACTATCATAAATTTATGAAGATATTATTGCAATCTAATTTTCTCCATAAAAATCTTTCTTTGTCTTGATATATCAAAAACCAAGAACCTAAAACAAAGTCAACATCAATCTGATCATCCATCATAGGAATAATATTGACAAAAAATTCATCCAAAGTTGCTTTTTTTTTTTTTTTTCAAAATGTTCATTTGATTCATCAATTACATCATATAAGTTTGATTCATCTTCACATTCAGAATTAGATTCAGTTTCTCTTAGAACTTCAAGTTAACATGCTAAACGATTAACATGATGTAAGCAAGAAAACTCTAAAAGAGTAATATGCATCCTAAGGATTGCTATCAATGACATGTAAGCAATTATTGGAAAATAAAGTGTTGATGAAATTACAAGTTGACAAATCATTCAATTATAATATGCTTATATGCACGAAAAACCTTTTTAAAGAAAACTAATCCAAATAGTTTAAATATAAATTGTAATAAATTATGGAACTTTAAATTTGACTGAATAGATGAAATTTTAAGTTGTGTTTGTTTTAAGGTGTTCGTTAGTAATAAATTTATAAAAATGTTATTGCACCCTAACTTTCTCTATATGATTCTTTCTTTTAATTGATATATGGGGAACCTATTACTTAATGAAATCAAGATCAATATGATCATCCACCATAGGAACAATATTGGTAAAGAATTCATCCAAAGTTGTATTTTTCAGATTGTTTATTTGATTCATCGGTTAAATCATATATATGATTGGTTCATATTCAAATTCAATGCTCAATTTCTATTAGAAATTCAGGTTAATATGCTAGAAGTTTAATATGAGGTCAGTGAGGAAATGCTAAAAGATTAGCATCCATCCTAAGGATTACTAACAATGACTTGCAAGCAACTCCTGAAAACAAAATGCTGATGACATTGCAAGTCGGCAAAACATACTATAAATAGGCTTATATGAACGAACAGTCAAAGTTTTAGTGAATTTTAATTTAGTTTGTTTATAATTCTTGCCTAAGGTGTTTAATGAAAGAAGCAGTGTTAACAAAATAGTCTAAAGGGGAATCTTCTGTAGCTAGAATAGGTGTAAACCTTGCATAAATTTTAAACACGTTAGAAAATTTTTATTTACAACTCTGAAATTGATTATGCAATTCATCTTAATATTCAGCAAATGGTAGATATTTTTTTTCAAGCTTATATTTCATATTAGCCTATGTTGATTTTATTTTATTACGAAAGAGATTATGCCTTAACCCAGGGGCAAGTATGATGAATCACAGAGTAATTGCTTAAGAGATCAAACACCACAAAACTGAACACCAAAAATTATATGCTTTGATTTAAATAAGCCTACATCCATGGCGGCATTGTGATCGAATAATATCCTAAATTTTAAAAATAGTACAAAATGATTGTACTTTATACAAAATTTAAAATATGGACAAAAATACCACTTCATCTAGTTGAGACAGAATGCCTTCACTTGCATTGAAGATGAGAGCTAGACTCAAAGAATGAGATTTTAATGCTATAGTTACTCCATTTCCCTCAATTATAGGAATTCAAATGAGAACTATTTTTTGCTATGACCAAGATCTTCTTATTTTGCTAGAACCTAAATTAGCAACACTTTTCCTCTTATTAAGCCAAACAACTCTCATTGCAAGCACTCAAAAATCTTGGATGACACTTTTCTCGCCTCTCTTCCTCTCCCTATCTTTTATTTGTTACATTTTTATTATGGCATGCTATCCAAGTGAGGAGTACATGGGTTTATATAGTGAAGAGTACACCTCCTTATATTAATGATCAAACATCATTGAAGACTTTAATAACTTGCATTATAGACTTTTGTGATAGTCTCTATTTAGGACTTTGTGGTAGCCTCTACTCATGACTTTATGAAAGCTTTCATTTATCTTCTTCTTCTCCTTCTCCTTCTTCTGATTATTATTATTAAATAGTTATAAATTCAATTACATGATACTAAATGCCAAAGTCCAGCACAACGGCATGGCTAGATGCCCAAAAAATGTTCTACTTCATCATGCAATTAAATGGTTCAGGGCCTGGTTTGGCTAAGGTGCAAGCTACTTGAAACGTCAAGTGAATCATATATTGCTGCAGCAGTCTTCATTTCTTAGCTATCATCTTGCATTTCTAATTGAGACATAATTTTAGAGCTCAATTAAATATATTAGTGTCTTCCTATTCGTGGGAAATCGTTCTTTCCTGGACCTTGTCATTCACATCAAATGATGAAGCTTTTTGTTATGTTTCAGCGCAATCTGCTATATTTCAAAACAAATTGCTCTTTTGCAAAACACATTAAATAGTACTTTTGCAAATTAAATATTACTACAAAACGTTGACTACAATTTTTTGCAAATTAAATAGTACTTTTGAAAATTACTCTTGTCAGTATATAACAATGAGGTAAAGTTTGAAAATGTTTTTTGTCCTTGGATTTTAATCAGAAGAAAATTTTCTTTTTCTCTATTTTTATCATAAACACTTTTGCACAATGATGGAGCAAAAAAATAAATAAATAATTGAAAGCTTATTCTGAAAATATTAAATAATATGAGAATATTAATATATATCTATTATATAAAGGAATATGAAAATCATTTCACAGGCTTTTAATTTTCATTGCACATTCATCTCACTCTCTGCCTCGGTAGCCGTCATAAATCATCACCATTTTAAATGATGCGTTAATTAATTTGATCTCCTCCATCATTTGTAAAAGAGAGATTATACCATGAGTATGCATCTAAACTGAACAGAATATTAAGCAGGAAAGCAAATCCAAACTTTATATATAATTTCCATTAAGTACTGATCTTAATCATGGAGATTCAACATAGATTAAGAAACAACAAGCCACTATTGATAATAGTGGATGCACAAGATACAAACCAACATCCCACAACGTCTTAATTATAGTTCTTCACTTGGTAAATGAACGAAGTTACAAATCAAGCCTCAGACCAGGTAATATGATAGTCACCAACATCATCTCCAGACATTCCCAAAGCATCCCAAACAGCTGGTGAAGCATCCACAATGTTGTTGGGGCATGGAGGTTGGAAATCATGATCAGAATCACAACCATATACGGAGTCACATTCATCTACAACCTTAGCCAACACTGACTTTCCATTCGCATTAATCCTAATTTTCTTCAAGCATCGGCTCCCATGATTATACCATCCTGTGGAAAGCGCCACCACCATCTCATCATCACTGTGATACTCACCGTCGCACTCCGATGGGCCGCCGCCATCTCCACCTTTGGCAAAGCTGTTGATTGTCAAAGTAGCACTCGTTTCATCAGTGACTGGTGGTGAGCAGTGGTATTGAGGGTACTTCTTTCCTGCCTTGCAACATTCTGAGTCATGCTCTGTGTTGCAGTGGCTAGCTTTGCCGTGTAGATAGCCACTCGGGCTACATTGGCCAAGGAGTGGGGAGTATCGCACACCAAAGCTGAGGTTAAAGCTTGCACAGACTAGTAATATGACTAGTGCTGAGGTAGTGCTCCAAGTAACGTTCATTTTGGCTAGATAACAGAAAGGTTAACTAAGTGCGTGCTTCTTCCAGTGGTTATGTTATGGCTATTTATAAGTGTATTTTAGTGTTATTAATTAAAGGATAAGAAGGAGCGGGAGGGATGCTTTGGTCTACCTTGTAGTTACTTTCAGGTATCTGCATGCTGCGTACGCTGCCTGCAAATTTCTGCATCGTCTATATATAGAATTTGTTTGATTGATTATAAAAGAGTTATGTTTAATAGCTTTCAATATTATTGCAATGGTTCATCCAGTTTTTTTTTTATTTTTGTTTGGGATCGGAGTGTCTGTAGATATTTTCATGATTATATTTTTAATGGTCGATATGTTCATCTTTGTGACTAAGTTATCAATTTAAGTAAATTAACTATTATCGAACCGAGGTGTGGTAGCGTATGGAGTAATCTGCCGAATGCAATTAAGAAATAAGAAATCTGGGCCTAAAATGCACGGCACGGATGGCGAACGGAAATTAGGTTGTTATGAATGCTTAGCTTATTTAGCTATTGCAAAAAATATCAACTTACTTGCTGTAATAAGGACTGTAGATGAAGTTAGTTTGAGCTTTGAGATGTCACAAAACTTCATCTAGATTGGGCATGAATCTTGATGCAAATCTTAATTGAAAACTTATTAAATTTGGGACCATGCAAACTTCGATTTCACCAAACTTGTAGTAAAATTGAACATTTTAAGGAGACGAACTCGATGACACCAAATTCAATCCAATCCGAATGAGTTCAAATCGAAGGATCAAAGCCTACTTGAAAGCTTTAGAGCATTAATTGGAAGACCAAATGATATACAAATATGACATGCTTATAGTCGAATCGAGCGGCTCGACGAGAAGAATCCAGTGAGTCCAAGATCTCTCAAGTCTGACATCATTAATGCATATAAATGCTCGATAAATATTTTATGAGCAAGGGAATTATTATCAGTCATTCGATAGAACACTCCCAACATGCTCTTGATCTTCTCTATATTTACAAGTCATGTCACTCCAAAAAAACTATAAATAGGCTCTCATTTTTCACATGAAAAAAGGAGGAGAGAGGGAATAGCTAGTAAGCTCAATTGCATTTTCTAACTAGCACCACCAACCGTCGCCAGATTTCTTCTCGACCACCAATCATCGTCGAATTTCTTCCTGACCACTGACCGTCGTTGAATTTTCATTTGATCGTACCACCACCGGGTTTCTTTTCCAACAACCAATTATTGCTGGACTTTCACTTGCTCGTTGAAAGTCATCAGATCTCTTCAATATACTGTATTCTACCTGTCCTATTTTTCTATTTTTTATTTGTTTGTTTGTTTATATATATATATATATATATATATATATATATATATATATATATATATATATATATATATATATATATATATTCTCCCTATCCTTGAGTTAGGAGACAGGAAGATCTTCGTAACTAATTCAAACACTAGTGGAATCATTTTAGTTGAGTTGGGTCTTGTGTTTTTTTCCCTTTTTAGGATTTTTCATGTAAAAATTCTTGTAATTCTTTGTTATTCTAATTGACTATCTATGTGTTGAATTTTTGAGCATTGCTAAGACAATGAATCTCTTTATTCTATAGCCTTGAATGTCTCAATCCACAACAAGCTTGGACAGAAGCTAGGTGTTTCTAGTTGTATAGCTCATTTATGCTTCTAAATGATATCTTCATTAGGGAGGATGAATCAAAGATGGATCAAATTTGAGCTATGCACATCAATGATCCAACCCTTGTTCAACCAAAACGATTAAGGTTATAAATTGGGGCTAAATAATTAGGCTTAATTTGGGATCATTTTATTTTTATTTATTTATGTTTTATTTAAATTGAAGTATACTTGATACGTTAAAAATATATATTTATTTTAATTAAATATTGAATAAATTGATTTATGTTATAATGATGACGATCGCCCGTGGTGCATGACTGGCAATAACTAGAGGTGGCTAATGGAGCTAATGGTCGATAGTGGCTGGTTCTGGCCAATGATGGTGATTGGAGATGGTGGCTAGAGGTGGTCGGTGGCCGTGACTAATGATGATTGGAGGTGGTGTGCGGCGGTGGTTGAAGGTAGTGGCCAGAGCTAGCGTCTCACAGTGATGATGATGGTTGTTTTTACAAAATGCTCAAAACAACTTATAAGTGCTTCGAGTTTTTAAAAACAATTTGATTTGATTTTAATAATAAAATATATATATTTATAAAATGTACTAAACAAACCTGCTTTTAAAAGCAAAAGTAAAAAAATAAAAATAAAAACAAAAGAGATCCCTAATAGCCCTTAAACAATTTTAGGTCAACATATTTTTCAATCGTATAATGTAGAGTAAATTCCAAAGTCTCATGTGTCTTAATAATCTCTCCCTCATATTGCATGGCTGTGAAAATAGAATTGGACGATGTAATTGAACTTGTTAGACTATGAACGGGTCCTCAAATTGATTTAGACACACTGAAATTTTCGAAAGATAGGAAATGTAGATTAACTCATAAAAATCGGTAGTCAAACCACTCAACCCTTAAATTTGGATCGGTCGAAAATGATTTGATGAGAAATTATAATTGGGAATTGGCTTTGTAATTTTCATAATTAGTAGTTTTTTTATTTGAAAATATAGTTATATGAGTCATGCATATATTATACAAATGATTATGTGAATAATATGAAATAAGTAATAAAATATTGAAAGAGAAATGTTTCCTATGAATAACTAATAATGATCTATAATTAATTCCTACAAAATAAATGATGATTAAATTACAATCACACAAATCATATTTATTATGATATGATTATAAGTGTGAACAATTTCTTTAAAGAAAATTAAAACAAATTTAAATTTTAATAAATTACACACCTTTATAATTGACAATATATATGAAAATTTAGATTTCATGTTAAATTTAGGATATTTATTTTTAACAAAATTCTATAAAAAAATGCTACAACATAATTTTTTTTTCTTTCCATAAATTTGTACATTGAGAAACTAACTATCCAAAACAAAGTCGGGATTCATCTAATCATCAATCATAGAAGCATAATCGATTGAGAATTTATCCAAAGTTACGTTTTTAGATACATCCAAGGGTGGAATCAAGAAGAGTTCGGGGTGGGTAGTTGTCCATCCTGAAATCTTTTTTTTTTTCATAGAAAATTAAACATTTTAACTATTTTGCTCACTTTTAATAAATGTAGTTGCCCAAATTATAAAAAAATATTCTTTTTTTTATATTTAAGATTATGAATTTCACAGTCCTATTTCGTCTCCCTTCAAAAGATAGACTGGTTCTACTCTGGATGCATCATGATCTTATCATATAAAAATAGTTTTGTCCAGTAGAGCTTTATTCTTACAAATTTAATTATCTTTTGTGCTCAAATTTTTATTTGATGATTCATATATTAATGCTTTTATCCCCATTTATTTAATTATTTAAAATCAAATGTCAAGTAATCTAATTGCTCTACACAGAACATATATAGATCTCTTTCTCATCACCATCTTTTTATAGTGAGGAAAATTTATTTGAAGCTTTGATGTTTAGTGATTTGATTGTCTTATCTTATTTAGTTGAATTGATTTATTCATATTGAGCTTATAAGTTTGAATACTTTTGAGATACGAAGAACTTGTAAAAAAAATTATAAGTGCTTGTCGGCAACCATTTCACTGTGATCGTCTCCTATCAACTATCAACTCTAGTTTTTGAGGTCATATCCCTCTATTCAAGAGTAGAATTGTCCTATGTGCCTCCAGCTAGCCACAAATTTCCAATTTCTTAGCCTTTCTTTGTTTTAGAAGAAGGGTAGCCCGATGACCTTCCTCTAGGTTATTCACTCCACCAAATGCCTATTTAAAAGAATTGTCTCATCTTTCTCCACACTTGTGGGGACTTGGTCATTATGCACAAAACTTCTAAAGAAATTTGGCTTCACAATTCTAACATAAACCATTTAATCTTTAACTAAATCATCTTTTTAAGGAATTGCAGCACAGAAGAGGACCACAGGCCATAATTGATCTCATACATCATAGATCAAATTTATTTCTAAGCCACAGAAATACACCCAAGCCAATACAAACATTGGCTCAAACTGAAAAGTTCAAGCGATGAAAACAACACATTGCAGGAATGTCTCGCTTTCGTAGATAACCTCAAGGTGGATTGAAAGCAAACAAACAAGACCCGACGCAGAGCAATTAATCCACAGGGAAGGGGGAAAAAGTCACTAACTTCAAAATTCAAATAGCAAATGAAGGAAGGAAGCAAGTTCGTGAATTCTCAGCTAGCAGATTTACTGATCGAATCCTAAAATTTTCCTCAACATGCAGACAAACTCTAACACCTTCTCCTGCGTCGGCAGCGCTTTGGCGACGTTTTCTCTCTCCATGCACCTTTGCATCCAAGCAGAGAGCTTTGGGCTGTCTATCTTGAATCCCCCAAACTTCTCATAAGCAGAGAACCAGCTCCAAAATGGAATCAGCGCCAAGTCTACGAGCCCAAAATTTTCTCCGCCAAAGTAATCTTTTTCTCCCAGAAATTCTTCCAGCTGCTTTAGTGCCTCGAAGAATTCGTTCTTCGCTGCTTCAAGCTCCTCGGTCGACCTTGCGCTTCTCCATATCTTGGTTGCAGCTTCTGCAAACTGCATCAGTGAAGTCGAGTTTGTAAATATTTTAGTTTGATTAATATTATGAAACATAGTAGAAATTTAAATAATTGTGAATCGATATGAACGATTATTTCATATTTATTTTTCCAAAACTTATGAATGAAATAATCTATGAAGTAAAATATTCTCATCTTCTTTTATAATTTTTAAAATAAAAAAAGAACATTTTGGAATATAAACACAATTTTTTTACTAAATCAAACGTCTTTCTTCATACCGAGAACTTTGCAAGAACACTAGAAAACTTAACTTTTATGTACTTGATTTTATTTTCATGATCTTGAAATATACTACTGAAAACTTTGCTACCTTTTTGTCGATGAAATCAGCCCAAAATCGGGCAATAGCACGTTCATAAGAGCTCGAGGGTAACAATGGAGGACTCGGCCATACCTCGTCAATATAACCAACTATAATGAGAGACTCGCACAACGGTTTATTGTCATGCAAAAGAACAGGAGCCTTCTTGTAGATAGGATTTGATCGAAGTAGCAACTCACTCTTATTGCCCAAGTCCTGTTGCCTTGACTCGAACTCAACTCCTTTCTCCCATAGCGCAATCCTGACCCGCATGGCATATGGGCTGACCCAATGATCCAAGAGAACTACATTAGACTTGGACATGCTGAGCTAAATCTCAAATTTCTCTTCTTCGAGGCTGAGAACAAGCAGAGTTTTTCTTATTTTGAGAAGGGTGTGGATGTTTATAACAATGCAGAGGCCTCTGTTTGAAGAGTTGAATTGATGGAGTTCTTAACAATTAGATTATGTTCCTTGGCGCATGCAATTTTTAAATGAAAGAAGAAGATAGAAAATGATCCAAATCAGCCGGCCATGAGATACTGTCGCCTTATTTAAAAGAGATGGCTAGACATCAAAGGCATTATTATAATCATGAGGCTGCTAAGAAGCTGAGTGGGTGATATGAATGAAGGTGTGAACTAAGGCTTCAGACATTAAAGACAAAATCTGAACTAAGCATTTTGTTTTCTTGTTAATAATAATTAAAAAAAAGCAGAGAAACGTGGGCTACATTCAAGCGGAGAAAAAAATTTGAATATTTAAGCTTATCTTTCACTTTCCCAGATCATACGGAGTAACGCCCCCCCCAATATTAATAGCAACACGGACCATAGCTGTTTGCTATTATTATTTAATATATTAGAAAAATGACAGTTATATAATTCTAAAGAAGTGGGCTAGCATGGGTTTTGGGAAAGGTTGGTAATAGGAGTGTAAGTAAGTCGAGCCGGCTCGCATGAGTTACTTATTGAGCCAAGAGTTCAAGCTTGAGCTTATACTTGAGCTCGTATATTAAATGAGCTTGAGCTCAGCCTTAACTCGAAAGCTCGTTGAGCTGCTCTATTAAATTAAAATAAATTTAATAATTATTTAAATTAGTATTATATAATTTATTTTAATATTTTTAATTTAATTATATATTAAAAACTAAAAATTAAAAAAAATCTTTTTTTTATTTAAACTAAGAAATTGAGCCCAACAATCGAGTCAAGCTCAAGCTTTCCAAACGAGCTCAACAATCGAGTTAAGCTCAAGCTTTCCAAATGAACTCGAGCAATCGAGTTGAGCTCGACCCTACAAATTTTTTAAAGAGTCGAGCTCGAGCTTAGTAAACACGCTCATACTCAGTAAGAACTAAACAATCTTAGCTTGATTAGACAGATAGTCGACTCGACTCAACTCATTTATACCCCTAGTTGGTAATAATATTTGAAACAAAGCTTATTCATAATTGTCGCCCGACTATGGTCCTTTGACCTCAATCACCTGACTACAGCTCTCCAATCTCTGTTGCTTTGCTATGATCCTCCGTCCACAATTACCTGACCTCTGACCTTCGTCGTTCAACTACAGTCCTTAGGCCACCGTTGCCTGACTACGATCCATTGTCATGTGGTCATCTAACAATTGTCATTGGGATACACCCACATTTGCTGACTTCGGCACCTATCATCGCTAATTGTGTCAATGCACCTCAAGATTTATAAGACCAATGCAAGTCATCAATACAAACTCTGACTCTCAACATCAGCACTGGGTGTGACTTATTAGAGTTTGGTTTTCTCTTATCAAAGGAATACGACCAAAAAAACAAGCAAAAAATCTTTTAAGGTCAGCTCTCATGTTATAGAGATCTTCCAACTTCAAGCACATAATATGTTATACACAACGTTTGTTTACTGCATTGAATCAATAACTCCCCCTAAGAAAGAGCATCATTTTATAACCGATGATAAATATTATTAGAATTATTTTAAATGGGTTAGACCCCATAAAATTTTTCTACTATGAAAAGATAAGTCGAGATTCATAAGAAATTTCAGTAGGGATTTAAACTTCAGCAATCCTTCATCTATAATTTTTTTCTACTATGCGTAAATGAAAACAAATCAAATTCCATTATTGAGCTTTTGTAACTCATCATACTATAGATTCTGTCAAGATGACTGCACAAGTTTGTAGGTGGTGAGTGCTCCATATATTGTGCATATTACAAAACATGGAGATAAGAACTTCTTTTGTGTAGTTAACGTAAATATTGTCTTGATTGACATATTTTCATTAAAAAAAAAGTATAAATACGAATATTGTTTGGCCTTAGTTTATTAATTGATTTTTTTAGAAAGAAAATGAATTTAATCAATCCTCTTGATGAATTTGCTCTTTGTTGAGCCTTACCCCTAATAAGTGATTATGAGAATCAAATGCCTTATGGTTGACTAAATAGAGAGATTTTGCATTATTTGCGCTCACTATGAAAGGTGTTTGATCGTTGCTACAAATATAGTATTTGAGTGATTCCTTGCACTCTTAGTCCAAGAAGGACAAATTAGCAAGACAAAATTCGTAGCTTGTTGAGATGGCTCTCTATTCATATTTCATAGGTACACATATGGAAGTGAAATGTATGCAAAGTACTTAGTGCGACATATGTTTAGTGCAATGCTTGTCTTGTTGACTGACAAATGCAATAAGCATGCCTTACAAGTTGTGCATGTAGTGAGTAAGCATTATAAGATGACGTACTCAAAATAGGTATTTGTAAGATCAATTGCACACATAATAAGGTCGAAAATAATAGGTGCATAAGGGCAAATTATGCACATATCAAGTGCATACATGGCCAGTTGCATAAATATTAGGTATATTATGATTCGTTACATATACAACAGGGTGCACACATAGTACATGCATGATGAAGAAGTAATAATGTTGTTGAAGAACCTAATGATAATAATTGTGATGTTGGAGAGTAGATAATAAAGCCATATGAGTAATATAAATGCTGATGACATTAATTGAGAAGCAAATAATGAAATTGTATTTTGAGCTAAATAAAAATATATATGGGATCTTTCATAATGAGATCCTTTGGATCTCCTTTTTTCAAAAGGTAGCTGCCATCAACCAACTTTGATCGAGTGGCATACAAATTATCGAATTGGTCAACTTCATCACTAAAGAAGACAACGTTTAATTCTCCCACTGCTACACTAAATACTTCGAGTAAATGTAAGTTTTAACTCTTCTTGTGTAGTATCTTTTATAGACAAAGATCTGCCCATCGCCTATAATATCTTCGATGAAAATCACCTTATACTAACCAAATAAATGTTCGGTACAAAACTTTATAAGTTTCTTGCCTGCAAGTTCATAGTAAATAAATATTTCTCAAACCTAAACAATGCTTGAGTGGTCCTAGATGCTTTATGTCTTAGCTCAAATTAATGGCATTAGAAAACTGACCATAAGCTAGCTAGCCTCTACCAATTCATTTCCAAGTCGACAAAAACATCTCTCTCTTTAATGCCCCCAATTAGAGTAAGGAGTTTAATTGAACTCTCAAGTGCAAAAATGTATTCTAAAAACTAAAGAACTACCTTACATCTTCTCTTATCCTCAATAGGATAAAATAGGATTCATCTTAAGTAGTTTGCCTAAAAATATATGTCTTGTTAAAAAGCTTAGTGTTGGTTTATGAAGAAGATAGTAAGTAATTATGTCGGCCTTGTTAATATTCCTTTAAAAGGCTTAAAATATCGCACCCATAATTTAAAAAATTTGCCTTACGCCACTCTTCACTATTTATAGCCTCTAGGCACACTTTAGGGCTATCATGTTAAAGTAGTTGATTAGTTAATTAGTTATGAAACATAAGCTACTCAAGCAAATCTTATAAAACTTAGGTCATTCAATCTCATCATCCTTAAATTATTCATATGTTTAGTGAATATGACATCGAATTCCTTTTACAAATATTAATCAAAGATCAAATATTGATAAATTTATTATTATGTTCTCTTTTTATAAATGAGTTGATTGGTTGGATTCAACTCTCATGGAAGGTTATTGTATAATAACTGTGCTTCATGGAACATGATAATGGAATTAGTAATGTCCTTAATACATGGATTCATCCTAAACAATATACATTGGATCATTTTCACGATCACCAATAATCACGTTAAGTATGAATAAGTGATTCTTCATATTTTTCTCATTCATCGACGCCAATAAGCTAATTCTTCATTCTAACTGTAAACTTGTATAAAATAGATTCTAAGATACTATGTTAGAGGAAAGATTTTGGATAATTACTTTGACGTTGTAGGAATGGAAATCATAAAACTCGAGAAGTTAGAGTTCAAATATGATCCCAACAAGGAGAGCTAACTAGTTGATCTTTCATCAACGTTTGATAACCCACATACCAAATCCATTTGCAAGCTTTTCTCTCATGCCATCAATAAAACTAAGGCCATCTAAATCAATGAAGTTTTGTTTTTGTATAACCTTCCATGAAATTATTATGAAGATAATAAACTTCTAACTTGTTATGATAATGCTTGATATTCTTAAGTAGAAGACAATTTGATATTTTTATTAGATAATATTATCTTCAAAAGGGATTCTCATAGATCTCTCTGTATGGCATGTTTTTCATGGAATGTTAAGATATCTTACAAAATTTACATATATAAATGTGGCAATCATATAATCAAGTAGATGCTCGCTAAGGGAATAATTGAATAAAGCTTTTCTAGACAACTTTAAAGCAAAATACAAAAAAATATCTCATAAAGTTATATAACTACTAACTCCATCTAAAGAACCCCAACAATAGATTCAATAACTACAATGTATTATCAACCTATAGTCCTCTTCAAAATAGGTTCTCTAGAATCTTTCTTCACGACATTTTTCTCATGAAAGGCTTAGAGATCATACAAAATGGACATCAACAAATGTGGTAGTCATATAATTAGATAGATGCTCATTAAAAGAGAGTTCTGAAAGGACTTTTTTTGCTAACTCTAAAGTAGGAAGTGACAAAGCATATGGAAAAATTTCATACCTACTAACTAGTGCAACTATCCCTCACATACTGATTCAATAATTGTAACCCATCATCAACCCATAGCCTTTCATTATATAAGTAGTCTTTGTAGGCCCTCTTTCATAATAAATATGGTTGGATCCAAATAACATCCACTTTGACCACTCACCAAGTGCTTGAGTGGTATGACTAAAACTTGCAAGAATAAGACAAAAAAATCAGTTTAACTACTTAATAAATAGCTCAAGGGAACCATATGTCACGCCCTAAGATCTAATATGAAAGAATTTCATCTTTTTTTGTTTTGATATTCATGTTCTCTTTTTTTAATTCATATTATTATCTATTTTCAGTTAACAGTCGATACTCATTTATAACCAAATCATCATCAACCAAAGCTGACTAATTACTTTTGGGGAAAAATATAAACAACAAAAAGCATAATTACATTGCTATTATCAATATTTAAATCCTGATTCAAAAGTCAAAAGTTCAAAATAACATATACAATAGTCAAAACAAGTTACAAAATAATATATAAAACCAAAGAGATAGAAATAGAACTAAATTAACATCACTATCTTGCCTCACACTACAGACTCCTTACCTATACTTGAAATCATATAAAACCGTGTAATGAACATAATAGCCCAACAAGTAACTAAGATCTTACAACTAAAATCAATCCAAAAAAATAAAATTATTATGCTATAAATTATATAAGAAAATTAATATATATATATATATATATATATATATATATATATATATATATATATATATATATTGTAATGGTCTCTTATATCAATTAATCAGTCTGTTACATATCATATCATCGTTTATCAATTATATCGATTATATCCATTATCAATTTCGATCATACATCAATCTTTATTAGTTAATCAATCAGCCAAACTGTCTTTATCATTTAGTTATTCTCATTCAATCAATCAATCTCATCATTTATTTTATCTTATCTGTCGATCAATTATATTAACAAAGTAGTTGTATCAATATTCTTATCATTTATCAGTATTATCTATCATATATCAATATTATCAGTACTTTATTATTTACTAGATATTCAGATGAGAATATCTTAATCTTATTCTTGCAGTTATGACTCCCATATCTACCTCCAGCTCCTAAAAACTCTCAATTAGTAAATCACATAGATCAGTCTCCAGCTCCTTATGACTCCCGTGTCAATCTCTGGCTCCTTATAACTCCCATTAGTAAATCATGTGGATCCATCTCCAACTATTATAACTCCCGTATCAGTCTCAAGTTCCTTATAACTCCCATTAGTAAGTCACGCGGATCTTGAGGATATTACATGGGGTTATCATATCATATATTTGATATCAAATGGTACATCATTTCACCACACCTTACGGTGTTTCATATTAGCATTCAGCTTCCCAATTCTATACACATATACCAAATATTCTATTTTATCTTATCATATTCATACTAATATCAGTATTATATTCTAGTACATATCAATCATATCAAATATTTCAATATATTAAATTTCAATATTATCATATCAAATCACAATACATCACTTTCAATCCATTTTTAGTATATATTTTTTCTACTCATTTCACATAGAAATTTCTATACATATATTTAACTAGTTAAAATGTAATAAAATTATATCAAATTATTGGCCAAGCAACGAGACTTAGGGAGGGAGTGGGTGGTGGTGAGGAATATTAGAAAAAAATCATTTTTAGTGCCTTTAATGCCCCAGCGGCAATTTTTGGAGCCGCTGCACTCTCAAGCATAGCACTGCTGCACTCATAAGCACAACGCTGCAATGCTCAAGTTCAGATAGAAATTTAGATTTTTATTTTAAAATTATATTTACACTATATATCACAATAGAAGCCCAAAAACCAAGGTTATCTACTTCCTCAGCACATAATTTAGGCCAAAATGTCTCTATCCTAGTGACTCAGTGCTCTAGAAAGTCGAAGTTATCCACCAAATGAAAAGAGATAGTCAAATGACATACCAAGAGGGGTATTGATACTTAAAAAAAATCTTTCCATATATTTTAAAAACTATCACAAATGAAGCTATCAAAAGCTTAAGTAATATAAAAATAAAAAACTATGCAAACTTTATAAATAATATAGTAATTATATCAACTAAATCAAACATAATCAAGTGCACACATGTAAATAAATAAATGCACCATATAAATTAATGTAAATAGTATACAAGCAATCTATAATAATATAACTTATTGCACTCAAGTCTATTAGATATTCAATTAGGGAAAGTTCACTAGTTGTTCTTAACACTCTTGCTTGAAAGAGGCACTTATATGAAGGGTGCAAGTTGGATGGTTGTATAAGACAATTATTCTTTCAATTATCTTAGAGGCCTCGAATCTAGCTCTTCTCTAGATGATGAGTTACACTACTTTTGTTGGATGGATTAGATTGTTATGAGGTAGTTTGTTTTTAATTACAATTGATCGCCAAGGATAGTGAGAGTTCAACCTACGATGAAATGTCACCACCATATGGTACGTAAAGGCATTGGAGCAATAAGTATGATGAAGTTGAGTATTACGAATTATTTATAGTCTCCCTTACCCTAGGTTATTGGTTGTGTGATTTATCCTCAAGTCCTTTGCAACTAGGAAAATAAAAATGATAACCATAAGTGGGTCATAATCATGAAGTATTTATACTGACGAACACATGTATAAAGGCTATATTCAAAAAATTTCCTATTTTAAATAGGGTTGTAAAAAAATGACTGACATAAATCTGACTAAAAAAGGTTTGAGCGATTAAATTTCATTTCAAGTTTGAGTATGAAATCTTAGACAAATTAAATTTGAGGTCGTGTTAAGTTTGACCCAAAAATCCAAAATTAATTCTATTATTATTTGAGTTCTAGTTAAATGGGTTAGATTTAGGTCGAATGGATTGTGCTTGAATTAAAGACATCGTGTTTGAGTTAATAGAGACGAGTTTGAGTTAAATGGGTTCAAACAAGCAAGTTTAGATTGAACTGAGTTTGGGTTAAACATTTTGATTCATATAACAAGCAAGTCAATTTTGAGTCAAGTGGCTTCACATTGGTTCATATTTAGGTCAGATCAAGTGATCTGTCAACCCAAATTGACAAGCCTAGTTTTAATCAATATGCTACCAATTTAAAATTAATGATAATAATAATAATAGCAATGACAATGTTGCAAAGATTATTTTCCTCTAGTTAATCAATGTCTATGAAGTAATAAAAACCATCACAGATGAATTTGAATTTAAGGAGAAATATACCTAACCAAATCGAAGTCACTTTATACTTACATGACTCAATACTTTTGTTCCAACTCCTTCGAGAATCATTGGGAATATCCCTAATATATAAATCAACTTATTGGGACAAAAATATTCTTATTTTCTTTCATTTGTGTCTTGCTACGCATCATCATTGCATAATAATAATAAACTACTTCAGCTTGTCAATATGAATAGGCTCCTCAATTAGGCCATGAAGGCGGCAATAATCCTTCGTATCATTATCATAATCTTTATGAATGATATAGTACTTTGATAGGTCATAAGTTGATGATGAAGTGCATATTAGTGGTGATGAACAAAGTACTGCTTTTCATGGATGGGTTCCATTATCTCTGTTAGCAACACTCAAAATGGAGCATATGTTTGCTACCTTAGAGGTTGTGATGTACTCTTCCTTTTTTATGGATCATAGTTCAGCAAGACCCTTTCATGCTTGTGAGAGTAAAAACTTCTATACATCTTTCGATAGTGAAGATATTTATTAACACCACTTTGTTGTTGCATGACTTTCTCTTATGATCCCAAGGGTGTCACTATGAGTTCTTTATAAATTTTGAAGCTATGCATCTCAAGTCAAGGTTACGCGATTATATTCCTTTGTGTTGATGTGGTTATTGGCTAACTCAACTAACTCGTGCAATATTTTTTTGCCATTGTAAGTTGAGAATATAATGAAATGAACCTTCTTATGGCTTTGGGAGATTGTTGAATAGGTGACAAAATACTCTACAACTTGAACATTTAGGGGCTGTTTGGTTTGCTGCATTTAGAGTGTAAAGTAATCCAAATGCAGGGGTTTTGAGAATTTTGGTGTTTGATAGGATGAAAAGTAAATTCAACATAAAGTAAAATAAATGTAGTGTATTCTGTTCTAGTTCATTTTTGGTGCATTTAGAATTCCTCCGATTTGGGCGACTTCTAAATACATTGCAAACTCAAGGGCATTGCAACCCCTTGTTGGCCACCTCCGACTGCCGGCCACCACCTTCGCCACCACCGGCAACCACCTCTGACCACCGTCGACCACCACCTTTGACCACCACCTCCACCACCACCGACAACCACCTCTGGCCACCGTCGACCACCACTTTTGACCGCCACCACCGGTCACCGCCGGCCACCACCTCTGGCCACCACCTCCGCCACCGCCGGCAACCACTTCTGGTCACCACCGTTGACCACCACCTTTGACCGCCACTGTCGGCCACCAACTTTGATCGCCACCGCCGGCCGCCAGCTCTGGCCACCGCCGGCCACCACCATCGGCAACCACCTCCGCCACCACCGGCAACCACCTATGGCCACCACCGTCGACCACCACCTTTTACCGCCACCGTCGGCCACCACCTCCGCCACCGCCGGCCACCACCGTCGGCTAAATTAATACACAATAGAATATTATATCTTATAATCTCAAAAAAAATTATAATAAGATAGTGCAATAAATAAATACACTAGTTTTATTTTATAAAATCAAATAATACTAATTATTATAAATAAACTAGTTATAATGCCAAAAAAATTATTACAAATATACCGCTTTACTTTACTCTTGATATACCTAACTAAACAAGGGAAACAGTTCTCCTGCGTTTACTTTACAGACAACCAAACAATCTCAAAGTATTCAGAATACACTACATTTATTTTACATTGCATTTACTTTACACTGCATTTTCTTTTCCGGCAACCAAACAGCACCTTAATATCTCCTATTGAAAACTAGTAACAAAATGATGGAGCGACTTGTTAAGCTTCTTCCTCATGTTTAATAGAATTTATGAGTTCTTTAATGGATTTTTGGCTTTTGTGAATTATCTAATAAATTATAACTTGAAATTAGAGAAGGAGGTAGAAAAGCGAGAGAATGACCACAATGACGTTTTTTTGAGATAGTAAATAGAAGTTGAAGCTTTTGTGTCGCTAAGAGTAAGGAACAAAATAGACAACTCTAAGCAAGCATCTGCTAGGTCTGACTTCCTTCTTTGTTAGAATCAAATACCTACATCTTGAACTTGGACAACAACATAGCCTCAATAACCTGAATTAGGAAAGTATTTCTAGGTGGTTCCGAAGGCATTGGTGGTTGATAGGATAGATGAGTCTTTATTGTACTCTCCCATATAGGAGATAGAGTTAAACATCTAAAAGAGCTATAGCTATAGCTCTTAAGCTAATGTGACATCACCACCTAAGATAGATAATATTCTTGCTTGTAAAAAGTGCTCAAAGATCCCAATGAGCATTCTTATAAAATGATTCCTTATGTTATTAAACGATTCATAAATCACATAATCATTAGGTTGCTCATTGTACAAAGTTCTTTTTTTAGCTTTAGGATGTTATATGATTTAGTTATTTGTCTTGGACATTATTCATGCTTAGTCCACCTAAAAGGATGTTGGATCAAATATTTTTTTTGTGAAAAGATATTAAAACATTACTAGAGATATGAATCTAACCAAAGATCCCGATGAATGAGAGTAAGAGGCTAAGTCTCAATGATTCTCTCAAATGAATTTATCTACAAAAGATTTGATCGAATACTTTTAATAGAGAATGATGAGTTAAATTGAACCACATAGTGACTATTTTGGGTTTATTTGAGGTAGCGGCAAGAATGTAAAGCTATTATATATATATATGAAAAATTTAGACGTCAATAAAATAGTTTCCGCAATAAAAATTTTGACATTGCAGTAAAAAGTAATAATCAAATGGATGTGTAACAACGATATAAAATGCAAAGTAATGAGAAAGGTGCATAAAATAGACTCTTAGAGAGAGAAAATTTTCGAGAAGAATTTAAAGAGATTTAAAAGAGGCTTTAGTTGGATAGAGCTTTGACTAAAGTTATGAAATTACATTCTTGTACTTATCTGATGACCCCTTAATCATATTAGAGAATTAAAATCAATATCATTTAATTGACTATAATTTAAACTCAGAAATTCTATTTTTAACATATTAAGATGAAACTTAAAATGAGTATTTTCATGAAATATGACTTAAATGGTTATTTACCATATTTTTAATTTTAAAATGTATGCTTTTGAGCAATTCAGAAATAGACATACTGATATACTAACAACATGGTAAGATATAGAGAAATTAATCTGCTTTCTGTTTTGAAGTAGCCATCGCGGGGATGGCTCCCCCTCACCGGTTCTACCTTCACAATTCCCACTTCTAGTCTCTTCTTCTCTTTCACTCCCGTTCCCGTACGCTGCACGTTAGACCTAATCACCCTTCAATTGGTATTGCTCTTCGTCCTCAACGGCACCGATGGTCTCACCGGCGCTCTGACGTCCAGCGGAGATCCATGGTTGCGGCGGCGCAGCTTGGCGCGCTCGCCGCTTGCATCGTTCTCTTTGTCCCTATGGGGATGGCCGGGTGGCATCTTAGTCGCAACAAGATGCTTTTTTTCAGCGGCGCCCTATTCATCACTCTTGCCGTCGGCGTCCACATTGCTCCCTACTTCCCCGCCGCCTCTCAGTTTCTCATATCTACCCTTAGACCCTCTTTTTCTTCCTCTCCGCCCTTTCGGCCGTCGTCCTGCCTCTCATTTGTGCACGATGTTTCCTTCCTCCCAGCGGACGCCCCTTCCTCTTTTGATTGGTTCCCAATTAGATCGCGATCTGCCGACTGTGGTTTCCAGAAACTCTCTCGATCTGACGCCGGGGAACTTCTTAACGGATCATGGATCCTCGTTGCTGGAGACTCACAAGCGCGCCTCTTCGTGCTTTCCCTTCTCCGCCTATTGTTGGACCCCTCCGACATGGAGACTGTGGAAGGGGATCTCTTTCGCCGGCACAGTGATTATCAGATTATGATCTCCGAGCACGGCGTGAAGCTAGATTTTGTGTGGTCTCCGTTCGAGTCCAATATCACCTCCGTGCTACAGAAGCTCCGTGGTGGCCCCAGGTTGCCTGAAGTTCTTGTTGCTGGGTCCGGCCTCTGGCACATGCTTCATGTTAACAATGCATCGGATTATGGTGAGAATTTGGCTTCTGTGCGGAGGTCCGCGGCATCAATGGTTTCTCCCTTCTCATCAGGGCTAGCTATGCAGCCACCGCATATGTTTTGGCTTGGCTTACCGACGTTGTTGAATTCGATGCTTAATACTGAAGAGAAGAAGGAAAAGATGAGTAAGACGGTTTGGGATGCTTATGATCAGGAGGTTGATGGAAGTGGCGTGTTGAGGCCATCTGGTGGATCATTTGTATTGCTGGATATTGGGTCATTGAGCCGGAGCTGTGGGCTGCAGTGCACAACTGATGGAATGCATTATGAAAGGGTTGTATATGAGGCAGCTCTTCAAGTTATGCTTAATGCTCTGTTGATCGAATCGCAGCAGCGGATATGAATGTGTCAACTGGTCTGGGAAGTCTTCTTTTGGGGTTTCTTACATGAGGGAGAGGTTTTTCCATTTTTATATCTGAATATCTTTTAGTCCCTTTATTTCATTAACTTTGCATTAATTTTTGCTTGTTTGGTCAAAATTTATACATAGAGCTAGTTAGGTATGATTATAGAACAATGCATTATCTCTTGTATTTTACTTTCAAAATAATTATTGTAATTTGTAACTGCAGAGTCAAGTAGAAGTTATGGGTTGTTGATCCTTTCTTTGTGATATATATTTTTAGAAGATATATAAAGAGTCTGCAAATATGTGGAATTTCCGTTAAGGCCTTGAATATTTGGTATTCCTGTTGTTTTGCTGAATCTATACACATTTAATGGGACAATAGCTGCTTTTGCTGCAACATTAATGAACTTTGTCAACTAATATTCATTCTAGTTTTAAAATCGTTGGGTGGATATGCTAGTAATAAAAAAGTGATTGGAAGAGGCACAACCATTTATTATTATTTTAATTTATGATCTGCTTAGCAATGTTGTTATGTGCACTAGAATATTCTCTGATTACAATCAATGCAATGCACGGTGGACTTTGTGTGGCTCTTTTGAGCTTCTTGGTAGGGAATCAATGACTGCCTATGGGTTCATCATTTGAAACCTTAATAGAAAGCTCTTAAGATCTGACAGTGAATTCATTCAACAACAATATGGAATTTTGCATTCCATTTTTAAGCATCTGTTGCACATTTGCATGATAGTTAAATTTACTTCATCAACATCATCATAGTCTTTGGTAAATGCCTTGTGCTTTTGTAAAACATGCTCCAATGCTCAGTGCATGTCAAATGTTCATTTTCCAACTAGGAAGGCTCTGTTGGCTTTGTTTGTATGTTCAAACCAATTGTTATGGTTATCCTTGCTGATGAAGTATACTGCCTCAAGCCTGCATGTGTCAATATTTGCATACAGCTCTTGAGTTGATTTCACTAGGAGAAAAAAGCTAGTTCTAAATGTTTTATGTTTCACTAAGTAGTTGAATAGTTATCTCACAACTTAAAACACCTGAAATAGATCCATTTTGTATAAACATGTGCAATCTATTTGTGTCAGGATTGAAACCATAAGGAAGAGCTGTTTTTTGGTTGACAGGCTATGTTGGGATGAATGAAGATGGAAGTATTGAATGAAAGTTAAATCATGCCTAACTTGATTATGAATTTGCTACTACTGATTTGCGATTTTTCACATTTTTTTATTTACATTTCTACAAGTTCCTTACAAGCAAACAGAGCCACATGGAACTAAGCAACCAAAAATGTTGATTAACTACTATTGATATGTATATATTTAACTGTTTGAAAATATGACTTCCTTTTCAAGTTAGAATACTATGAATTTTCTGGCATGAATTAATTTAACTAAATTGGGCACTTAAGTTTGGAACTGATTGCAATCCCTTGTGAATGATGGTTGTTGATCCTTAGTAACAAAGTAACAGAAGTACTTGTAATGGACTGTTTCATGAAATGGTGGGCATCGACGGAAGCAATGATAGAGAATTTACAACGTATTTGAAAATCGGCTATATCTGACGATTTTCAAATACAACAAAAATTGAACTACATGGTGAATTACAAATACTTCAAAATTTTACTCAGCATTTTTTTTTACTTCAGATCAAATACTAATATTTTCAAAAGCCCTACATCTGGAATACTTTACACCCCATTTACTTCAAACGAAAAAACCTCTAAGTGATTAAATATAGAACTAGGAACCCAAATGTTGTAGTAAACTAACTCAAAAGAAAGATTATGACGACTACTGCTAGAAAATGAAAAGACACATGATGGCATTTACACATATCTAAGATAATACAATCCACTTGGAGAGTTGAGGAGACGATAACAAAATTTCAAATCTATTAGGAGAAGAATGACCCAACCAATAATTTCTTTGATATGGAGTAATAGTGAAAGAGAGGGCTAAAAGGACATTAATCATCAAGTAATAGCTTCCATCAACTTCAACGCCTCCACAAATCACCTTCCTTAAAATGTGATCCTGATAAATACACAATGAGAGGGATAAAATGTTATTGGACAATTATGATTTTTAGTAAGATAATGAATATATTATAAATTTATAAGAAATTATACAACAACAACAACAACATCAAGCCTTTATCCCACTATGTGGGGTCGCTTACATGAATTTTTTTCTCCATTGCACCCTATTAAAAGCTAAATTCTCATTTAAATCTAATAAAGAAATGTCATTTTTAATATTTTATAACCAAGTCCTTTTAGGTCTACCTCTACCTTTCTTAACGTAAGTCAAATCTAATACATCTACTTTCCTAACCGGGTCATCGGAAGACTGTCATTTTATGTGACAAAATCATTTAAAGCGACTCTCTCTAATCTTATCTTCCACCGGAGCTACTCCAACCTTTTCACGTATATGCTTATTTCAAATCTTGTCTCTAAGAGTAAAGCCACTCATCCACCTGAGCATCCTCATCTCTGCAACACTTAACTTAATATTATGCTTCTCTTTTAATGGCCAACATTCTGCACCATAAAGCATTGCAAGTCTCACCACCATCTTATAGAATTTTCCCTTAAGTTTGAGTGGGACGTTTCTATCACACAACAGGCCGATGCATTCCTCCACTTCAACCATCCAACTTGAATTCAACTCATAATATCCCCATCTATTTCACCATCACTTTGAACAATAGACCCAAGATATTTAAAATGTGTACTCTTATTAATGACTTGATCACCCAAAATTTATAAGTAATTATGGAACATATAAAAACATCTAAAAAAGAGAGATTTGGAAGGGTGGATGGTACCCTTTCTAGAAATGAAAGAGGGGAAACTATCAGGAACTATGATAGATTGGGAAGACATGTAGAGCGAGAAAAATTGTTGGTGATTTTCTCAATATATTGGAAGAGACACCTAAATCTGAAACCCTGAATTACCAGTAGAGAGCTGCAATAGATTTAGCGAATGAGATATCATGAGAGGCTAAAAGAAATGTTTGAGATTGTTGAAACAGTTGTTCATAGTTTTTCTGAGAGATAGTGACAAATTTGAAATAAGGAATAATCAAAATGAGTAGGCAGGGTTAGATTGGTTGTCAAAGCATGTTAGGCTATTGGGGACAACCAAACTTTTTTCTGTGACATTTACGAGGATGATTTGTTTGATTGCAATAAGACCATGGAGATAATATATTATAGCTAAAGTTGCAATTGTCACCAATCTAGCCACCACATCCCCATGACAATCTCTCAAGCTAGGCCCTAAGGTTGACTAGCCACAAGTGAAGGGTTGTGGTGTTGAGTGCTCAATGGCATGAAAAATTTGGGAGGGAGTGGTTGTAATGTTAAGAATCATGAAGTGTGCTATTAATTGACATTACGCATCTTACAGGGAAAGATGCAGACATGCAATCTAGAGCTAAACTTGGCAACAAGAAATTTTTGGTTTTGCTTATGCCAAACAATCATATGTATAGTGAAGAGAGCGGTAATGAAGTAACTTTTTGCATTTCCTCTCAATGGTTTGTAGTACTTTTGAATTTGCATGACATTTTATTGGAAATACATTTATCCGAATATGAAAAATGGACACAAGAGATTATTTTTCCTAATGATAGGGGGAACGAAGAAAGTTCTACATAACTTTGGAAGTCTTGAAACATGCAACAAAGACAATAGAGGGTTTATGTATGTAATAATAAAATAATCGAACTCTTTCCAATTTATAAGCTTGATAGTGATGTGGGCATTTATTAGTGGGCTGTTTTTCTTCTAATAGGCTTGGCCCATTTGCCTTTGGCTGCTTAGTGTTTGGGAGTTCACAGCTGTTGGTTTCTTGGCTGTACGTGCCTTTCCTTGCTGGCTGTTGGGATGCTGGCTGCTCGGTTCCTGAGCTGGCCGTGCCTTTCTTTAGTGTCTGTTGGGTTTTCTGTCAGTTTGGTTCTTGGGTTGGCTGTTGGGAAGCTGGGCTGCTCGGTTCCTGGGTTGGCCGTGCCTTATTCTTTGGATTTTTTTCCCTGTTTTGATTGGGTGAATGGGAGGCTGTTTGGTTTCCATTTTTTCCCTATTTATAAGGCTGTTTGCTGCTGTTTTAGGAGAGTGTTATGTGATAGTTTTTGAAACAAAAACATACGGGTTTGGAATAGCTTGCGAGCTATTGTCTTCTACCTCCCTCTTCTTATAATTCGTCTCGATTTCTAATCTCTTTTTTCTCTCCACGGTATCCCTTCCAATTGTATCCTTCTTCTCTAAACTTGATTAATATTAAGTTATGTTGTGTTTACGTTTTATTACAAGTTGTAAATTGTCTTAAATTTTATAAGTTGCAAGGTAGTTGCGTCATGTCTTGTCTTAATGTAATTTGTGGTGGCTTCTAAGAGTGGTTGGAAGCTTTGTTGTGTCCTATTTAGTGTGTTTTTTGTCATTTTGAAGGAAGACAAGTCTTTTTTATGCAATCATAGTTTTTTGTTCGTGTGTTAAATTTTGGTTGCATCAATTTGGTATCAGAGCGTCTAGGTTGTCATGTGTCTTCCTTTCTTTTTAAAAAAAATCAAAAACAAAAACATGAAAAGAAAGTCAAAACAATCATCGAGCCGAAGTTCCAATTTAAGAGGAAGATCTATCATCGGAAATGCCGCATCTTCAAAGTTTTGAGACGATCTCATCAGGAGATGAGATTCTTCCGCCCGGGGAGAATTGATGTGGGCATTTATTAGTGGGCTGTTTTTCTTCTAATAGGCTTGACCCATTTGCCTTTGGCTGCTTGGTGTTTAGGAGTTCACAGCTGTTGGTTTCTTGGCTGGACGTGCCTTTCCTTGTTGGTTGTTGGGATGCTGGCTGCTCGGTTCCTGAGTTGGCCGTGCCTTTCTTTGGTGTCTGTTGGGTTTTCTGTCGGTTCGGTTCCTGGGCTGGCTGTTGGGAAGCTGGGCTGCTCGGTTCCTGGGCTGGCCGTGCCTTGTTTGGGTTTTTTCCCTGTTTTGATTGGGTGAATGGGAGGCTGTTTAGTTTCCATTTTTTCCCTATTTATAGGGTTGTTTGCTGCTGTTTTAGGAGAGTGTTATGTGATAGTTTTTGGAACAAAAACTTGCGGGTTTGGAATAGCTTGCGAGCTATTGTCTTCTACCTCCCTCTTCTTATAATTCGTCTCAGTTTCTAATCTCTTTTTTCTCTCCATGGTATCCCTTCCAATTATATCATTCTTCTCTAAACTTGGTTAATATTAAGTTATGTTGTGTTTACGTTTTATTACAAGTTGTAAATTGTCTTAAATTTTGTAAGTTGCAAGGTAGTTGCGTCGTGTCTTATCTTAATGTAATTCGTGGTGGCTTCTAAGAGTGGTTGGAAGCTTTGTTGTGTCCTATTTAGTGTGTGTTTTGTCATTTTGAAGGAAAACAAATCTTTTTTATATGCAATCATAGTTCGTGTTCGTGTGTTAAATTTTGGTTGCATCAGATGGCATCCTGACAATCTAGAGGAGAAGCATCAATGTGATGTAATTTGTCGTAAGAACTAACAAGAAAGAGAAAAATCCACTGCCATAGGAGATAATTGTACCATTGAACTTGATTGTGTTGGCTCTGGTGGAGGGAGGTTTCAAGTCATTGAGCAGAGATTAAGAAGCCATGACATCATGTGAGATATAGCAAATGAAAACAAGAGTACATTATTGAGGATGAGGGATAGTTGATGCAGGAAGTGATTATGCCCTATGGATTGAGCAACAATGGTAATTGTAGCATCAAGTATCAGTGCATTGGCAGCTGCATGGTAACAATAGTGTGTTGGTATGCGTGTCGTGCAAATATACAATTCACTTCACTCGCAAGGGAGCAGTTGTTGGTAGCAAGCATGGGTATTAATTAGCAAGGATGCTAAGGGTTTCAAAGAGATAGGATGCAGTGAGACACAATTATGGTTTTGAGAGAGAGGGAGAGAGGGAGATGGTTGTGAAATAACCCAAGTGTTTCTAATTATTGTGGATTTAAATCAATAATCAACATTTGAGTCGACCTCTTTTTTATATTGGTTATGGAGATGCTCACAAATGTAATTTAAAGTGCGTGTCATGATATATACTTCATAAATAATTTTTGTTCAAATATGTGAGCATGTACTTAAATAAGTGAAAAATTAGAATAGTGGAGGAATGTTTAAAAGATAAAGGGCCTTTGAGTTTTTAGAATAATGATTGTATATGATAGTGATAATTATCATATAATATTATTAGATAAGGTGATATGTATTATAAGTATTTTGGATCTATTTACAAAAAAAATGAATATATAGATGAGGATATTATCTAGAGTCAGGGTTGGATGGTTAAAATAGAGAAGTGCCTTTGAAAGTTTTGTAATAAGAAATAGCACGTAGGCTTAAAAGTAATTTTATAAAATATAATTTGACTGATGATATTGTATGGATCCAAATATTGGTTTGTAAAAAAAAATGTTGATATCATAATTGAGTGTGATGGAAAGGAGAATATTAAGATGGATGTGTGATGAAACTAGTAATGATAAATTAAAGAAGAATTATATCTAAGGAAATGTTCAAGTGACTTCTATGGAAGATAAATGTGATTGAAAATAGATTTGGTTTGGACATGCACAATGAAGGATAGCAAATGTGCTTGTTAATGAGTAGTTAGTTTTAGTATCTGCTAATTATGAAGGAGAAAAAACGGAAAACTTAATATTACATGGATAGAAGTTGTTCAATATAGTTTGCGAAGAATATAAGTTTAAGTCTTTAAACAATACTCAATAACAATAAATGAAAAATGAAGTTCATAATGGTGACCCCAAATAATTAGGATAAGGCTAACGAAGATGATAATGATGAGTTCACTGCAATTCAACTGTGTTTATTTTGCTAGGATGTGGTGCACATCTAGATTATCAAAAGCAGTTTTACTTTTCCTGCTATCTGCAGTTGTAAGACGTGACTTTCTCCTGATCCCTCCCTTCCCTTCACACCCGTTAAAAGTCAGTCACATCTAGAAGTCATAATGTTTCTGTAATTTATCAGAATACCATTTTGGAGTATTTTAATGATATATATGTTCGATTACATGTTTATGGTTTTGTTTATACACATATGGGCTTACTGCATGTGAAAATTGGATAAGCCAACTGCCATGATTAGATTATCCCTGTTGAAGAATATATGAGCAGGGCCAGTAGGCAGGCTTGCATATGCTGCTATTTATTACGGATGTTATATATTACGTATTTTCTAGTTTGATATAAGGAGATATGAAAATTATATAATTTATGATTGCACTGAGGCTGCTTCAATTAAGAAGTTTTAAATAAACATAATGTAAAACCCCTCACAAAGTTTCTATACTTAAGTGTTGTGTTAAGGGCTGTTGTTGAAACCAATATTTTGCTACAATGTACTTGAAGCTTCTCCATCACAGTTACTTTCAAGTCAGATAATAGGATGTGCTGATGTTAATTTGTGAAATGGAAGGATTTAGTCCATTTTCAATAATTGATTTCTGAGTGTTGATTTGTGTAGCGTAGATTTTTCTTTGTAAATGTTTTGTCGGAGCCCACAATGTCACTGAAAAATTTTTGGTGGAACGCAAGTATACTTCTTTTACATTGTATCACCATTTCTTTAAGAACTCATCTGTTCCCTATTTTCATGTGTACTCACACGTTTCTATAGTTGGTATGAGGCTAACTTTGTACTGATAATTTTTAAAAGCTATGACATTACTGGCAAGAACTTGACACTTGCACTCACTTAACACTAGGCTTGAGTTCTATTTAGGGAACATCCTGTTGTAATTAGCTTATAAGAAGCTTTACGTATAATTTCACGGCTGTTAGTCTTGTCAAAAATCTAGTGTTCATGTATTCTTATACAGGTAGGTTCTAAAACAAAAAGGCGTTCAACAACTGCGCATGGCTATTTTGCTATTTTATGGTTTAGTAGGATGTGATAAGGCTGCTGATGCTAGTGTGGGTTGGAACCAGGAATCTCATCTTGATGGACAGATGCTGAGAAGTTGGATAAAATGGTTGGGTACGATAGTTGATGTAGAACTAAATGCAGATGAATTATGCAATTGTTGAAATTAGATGTCTTAGATTAGAGCAACAATAATTAGTTTACTTCAGCGACTTAAACAAATATCAAAGCAATAAGAGAGGTGACGTAGCTTAATCACATCACACGATAATCACTTAGGAGCATCAAATAATCACTTTAAATCAAACTTTGCAGTACATGGAAGTTTTCAAATAGAATCCCACAGTTAACATTTAGACTAGTCACTATGAAAAAAATCCCTCACTCAACTCTTAATAAATTTGGCTTGCGAAGAAAGTTTTACGATCTTTATAATGCCACACTCAAGGGGAAACTTAGAAGGAATATGATTAGGAGAAGAGCTTACCCAAAGAAAGAAGACAATAAGATTTGGTGTAGTCGTTTTGGTTGTTGTTGAGGAGAAGATAGCCGCACGAACCCTTCTACATGTCTTGGACAGCAATTTGACACCTTCAGGTTGTTTGGACAATAATTGAACAGATCCTGGACGTCCGGACAGCAAACTAGCTTGCTCCGGATATTGGGACAGCAACTATTTTGCTCTGGAAAATTTTTGGACAGCAAAGACGAAGCTCTGGATAACTGGACAGCAAATAGAAGATGTTCTGGACAGCACCTTGGTCTTCTTTGGACAGCAATGTCGAAGGTTAGAGAAGCAAGACAGCAGGGTGAGGTTGCTGGAATTTCTGGCCAGCAAACTTAGGTGGAGGGATCTCACTTTGGGAGGGAAAAGCATAGAGAAATAAGGGTCCGATTTGGAGGGGATGGAGCAAAGGGTTTACTCTCAGGTTTTTGAATTTGAATTAGGAGGGAAAACAATTCAGAATTCCTAAAATTAATTATAATCAAAAAGGGGGAAAGGTAATTGGGGAATCAATGACACAATGAGACTATTAATTAGGTGAGAGAGAGAGAGAGGGGCCGGCCAAAGGAAGGGGGGAGAAAGCAAAGGAAAGGTGTCCACATTCTTTTAATGTGGATTTGGAATCAAATCCAATTTAATTTAAGATTTGCAATGATTAAGGGGCTTTCCTAAAATAATTTAGATCATTTAGGAAAGAATTTGAATTTGAATTCGAATTCAAAAACCTCCCAAATTAATAAGAGATATTTTAGGAAAGTAATAGAATTAGGAGGGAAGGGATTGGCCGGCAGCTAGGATTTGGAGGCGGGGCGGTCGGCGGCTAATTGGTGGGCTTTAGCCCACGGTTAGGGATGGGGGCTTTAGGTGGCCGGCGGTTAGAGGAGGAGGGGTGGGCCTTCTTGGGACCGGCGGTTAGTAGGAGTGGAAGAGGAGGTGGCCGACTGGAGTTGTGGTGGTGGTGGGGTTCGGCCGGGAGAGGGAGAAGGGAAGGAATGGTCGGCGGCTTAGGGGAAAAAGAAGGGATGGGAGCCTTGGCTAGTGGCCTATGAAGAAAGGTTGACCGACGGTTGGTGGAGAAGGGGGAGGAGAAGTAAAGAAAGAAAGGTAACCACGAGCCCGGACGCTTCCTGCGGCTGATGGGTGATTCGATTCCCTCATCTAGGGTTCTCACTAAAGCTCTCTCTCACAACACATAAGAGACAATTGCTGAAATTTCATAATAATCTTCATTAGCCTCTCCAAAGAGGAAGAGGGGATATAAATAGATAGGGTTTACAATGAAGAAATAAAAGACACACATGCCCCTAAAGGTCACAAATAACTATTCCCTCAAGTGAGGGTGGAAACGAAAAAATGCAAAAATAAATCAAATACATATGATAACTCAAAAATAAATCGGTGCGATCGTGGCCGTAGATCGTCGGCCTCATCTCTGGTAAACCTTCCAAGGTTGAATATCCTCATCATTCTCCTGGGGTGAAAAAGAGCTCAACTATGTCGAGTACGCATCCTGGGTGCTCTCATAAAACTCTAATGCATCTGGGTCAATCTGCTGAAGCTCCTCACGCTCTAACTAGGTGTCCTCTGACTCGGGTTTACCTCTCCACCTTATCAAATACCTTATTCGTCCACCCTCTTTTATGAAAATGATATCATCACTTAGAATCATGTCAACCTTCTCCGTCATGGGTATTTTGAAAATATTTGGGAGTTGAGGTAGGCTTTGGTTCTCACAGGGTGGGATCACATAAGGCTCAATTTGTAGTGGATTTGGTGGGTTAAACTCTGGACCCTCATAGGCTACTAAATCTGCTATGTTAAAAGAGAGATTAATATTGAATTGTGCAGGCAGATCCACCACGTAAGTATTGTCATTAATTTTCTTGATTATTTTGAATGGTCCTGCACTCTTAGCGTATAATTTTTTAACGGCTCATTGCGGAAATCGTTCTGGACTAATCCGCACCATCACTGAATCACCAACCTCAAATATTTTAAATCTTCGTTTAAGATCAACATGAAGCTTATAATTAATGTTGCTTTGTTCAATTCGGCATGCAATTTCTTTATGTAATTCATGCAAATGCGATGCAAATGAGGATGCAGACTCAAAAATTCTATACCTAGGACACATGGGTATGAGATCTAAAGGCTGTCTAGGTTCGTACCATATACAATTTCTACAGGACTTAAACTAGTGGTGCGATTCACAGAATTATTATAGGCAAATTCGGCTGTGGGGAGCTTGAAATCCCAATCTTTAATGTGTTCACCCACTAATGATCTCAACAGGTTTCCTAGACTCCTGTTGACCACTTCTGTTTGACCGTCGGTCTGAGGGTGAAAGGCTGTGGAGAATTAGAGTTTGGTGCCCATTTTCATTCAGAGGGTTTTCCAGAAATAGCTTGTGAATTTAACATCCCTGTCAGTTACAATGATTTTGGATAAACCGTATAATCTAACGACCTCGTTAAAGTATAATTTGGCGATATGGGAGGCATTAGACGTCTTAGAGCAGGGCAGGAAATGTGTCATCTTGGAGAAGCGGTCAACTACAACACATATGACATCATTTCTACGAAAAATTTTGGGCAGACCTAGGATGAAGTCCATGCTAACATCTTGCCACGGACAGCTAGGAATAGGTAACGGAGTATAGAGACCGGTGTTTTGTTTACGTTGTTTGGCCAGTTGGCAAGCACCTACTGACCATTTTGCCCACATCTTTCTTGAGGCTGGGCCAAAAGAAGCGGTATTCTACGGCTTCAATAGTTTTGTCTCGACCGAAGTGTCCAGCAAGACCTCCAGCTTGAAGTTCCCAAACAAGGAATTCCCTAAGGGAAGTGTTAGGGATATAAAGCTTCTGGGCTTTAAATAGGTATCCATCTTCTAAGAGAAAATCATCCACAAGGCGTGTGTTACTTGTAGATAAGAGGAGTAAATCTCATTAAAGTCGGGGCACTCCACGTAGTCTTCTTTGATTTGTTCAAACCCAACGACTTCTGCCCTCATCTCGGTGGTAGTCATCATACAACGACTGAGGGAATCTACAGCTTTATTTTTCAACTCCCGCTTTGTGCCTAAGGGTGTATGTATACTCTTATAAGAATTCTACCCAATGACCGTGACATACATTCAACTTCTTCTGGGAGTTGATATAATGAAGAGCCTCGTGATCCGAAAAGATGATGAACTCTTGCGGGAGTAAGTAGTGTCGTCAATATCGAAAATATTGGATCACCATGTAGAATTCTTTATCATACGTGGAATAGCACTGCTGTATGTCATTTAGCTTCTCGCAAAAGTAGGCAACAGGGTGGCCTTCTTGGGATAGGACTCCTCCAATTCTGACCCCCGAAGCATCGCAGGTAACTTCGAAGACCTTGGAGAAGTCAGGAAGTCTCATTATTAGGGCTTCCACCATTTTCTTCTTAATGTCCTCAAAGGCTTTGGTGGTAGCCAGGGTCTAGTGAAACTCACCCTTCTTTAAACAATCAGTGATAGGAGATACGATGGTACTAAAGTTTTTGATGAATCTCTTATAGAAGGTGGCTAAATCGTGGAAGCTGCGGACTTCATGGATGTTCTGAGGAATAGGCCATTCTATAATGACTTTCACTTTCTCGGGGTCTGCAGAGACCCCTTGGGCGGAGACGATAAAGCCCAGAAAGATTACACTGTTAACAAGGAAGGTGCACTTCTTAAGATTTGCATAAAGTTGCTCATTCTTTAAGACCTCACAGACTTACCTCAAGTGGTCTAAGTGCTGGCTCACAGATTGGCTATAAATAAGGATGTCGTCAAAGTAGACAATTGCAAACTTTCCCATGAAAGGGCGCAGCACTTGGGTCATGATCCTCATAAAAGTACATGTGGTATTACTCAACCCGAAAGGCATGACCATCCATTCGTATAGACCATCCTTGGTCTTGAAGGCAGTCTTCCACTCATCACCGGGTCGGATTCAGATCTGGTGGTATCCACTCTTAAGGTCAATTTTGGAGAAAAGATTGGCTCCAATCATCATATTAAGCATATCGTCCAACCTCGGGATAAGCAAATGATATTTAACTTTGATTTTATTGATAGCACGAATATCAACACACATTCTCCACGTACCATACTTCTTCGATGTAAGAAGGGCTGGTACAGCACAAGGGCTCAGACTTTCCTTGATATAGCTCCATTGCAGTAATTCATCCACTTGCTTTTTAAGTTCTGCATGTTTCACGGGGTTCATGCGATAGTTGGGCAGGTTGGGAAGTGAGGCTCCAGGGACAAGGTCTATGGCGTGCTGGATGTCTCTAAGCGGGGTTAACTGATCAGGAAGATCTTCGGGGAATACATCAGCAAAGTCACTAAGTATGGGTTGGACCTCCTGAGGAATGGGCTTGTTGGACTCAGTGGAAGTCTCACGGCCAACCAAGGCGTACAGGGGTGTGCCTTGGGCAATATCAGAATCCATGACCTTGGCGGTCACAAGGTTCAGCCCCTTCTTGGGCTTGATAGGATTGGGTTTAGGATTCTCTTTAACCCTGGGCTACGATGGTAAAAGCTTGATCTTTTACCCGCATGCTCAAACACGCAGGTGTCTGAACGCCCATAAATGTGGACATCATAATCAAAGAGCCAGTGATGCCCTAGGATGATTTGTCCAACATTCATTATCAGCACATCACACCATACATTCTCCTTATAGTCAGCGAAGGAGATAGGTATGAGACATCGTTCTTTCACCTCTTATGCAGTGGAGTTGACCCAGGCTACCTTGTAGGGGTTGGGGTGAGGAATGATAGACATAATAAGTTTAGACACCATGCTGGAGGAGACAACATTGATGCAACTGCCACTATCAACTATGACCTTACAGTTTTTATCCTTAATTTTGGTGCAGGTGTGAAAAATTGAACTCCTACGCCAGTCATCAATGGCAACAGGTTGGTACAGTGTGCATCTCACCATGTAGATGGGAGAAGTATCTATTTTCTGTATATTAACCTTCTTCTTCAACCTGGTGAATTTGATTAACCTCGGGCTCAGACTCTTCTTCAGTGATCTCCTCAATAATAGTGACTTTGTAAGGGCTCGAACATTGAGAGGAGATATGCTCATACCCCTGGCATCGAGCACTTGGTCCTTGGGTGAGACTTGGGGGTATTCGAGGTGGGAGGCTTGCTCCTAAAGTCAGAACGGGGAGGGGGAGGACCAGAAGGTGGTCGGGCAAAGTTTTTAGGGGCCGACCGAGCAGTGGAGTGGTGAGGGGCCAAACCACCAGAAGGTCGGTAGGAAGGTCTGGCATCATGGTGTTAATTAGGATGCTGGGAACGGGTCTCCTCAAAATTAAGGACTAGACTATAGACATTTTCTAGGGTAGTGACGTTCTGGGCAAATAGTTCGTTGCGTAGGTCTTCACACAAATTGGTACAAAACATGGACAGGATTTGGGCGGGGGTAGTAGAGGTCTCCCCCTTGCAGCAAATCAGATAATCGTCGAAGGTTGCAATGTAATCCTTTATTGGTTTACTACCTTGCGCTAGCCTATTCCACCTATCAAGAAGCCTAGGGAAGTACGAGGGAGGTAAGTACTTTTGTTTAAGCTCGCGTTTCATCGACGACCAATCAATGATAGGATACTCGTTTCGGGATTCTTTAAGGCTTTCTAGGTTAGACCAAAATTGACTCGCCCTACCAGTGAGCTTCATTTCAATGAATCGAATCCTCCTAGTTTCAGAAATGTTGTACCACTTAAAGAAACTATCAATGCCCTTAATCCAGTTCAGAAAGAGCTGGGGATCGAGGGTACCGTCAAAGGTTGGGGCATCTACCTTGATGTTTTTCAATAGAGGTATGTCAGAATCGTGATTATGGTCATAGCCGTACTGAGGAGCTTGATAAGGGGCACAGGGGTGTCCCTCATCCAGAAAGGTATCGTCACCATACAGCAAAGGAGGTCTAGAAGGAGTGTAAGGTGTAGGATGATTCCTAGCCCGTTCTAGTGTGTTGAATCGTTCCGTCGTTTGGCGATGGAATTCAGCAAGGTTGGATTGGTTTTCTTTAAGTTGTTGGCTAATCGTGTTCATCTGACCTACCAGCAGGTCTAAAGTCCGGTGATGTTGTTCCGGGTCCATCCTAATGTCTAAGGGTGACTCAGAACTATGCAAATGTGAAAGAGATTAATATGTTAACAGGAAAATAAGCTTAATGTGTGCAGGATGTGATTTAGATGCTAAACATATAAGAAAAGTTATCTTAAGAGGCACCTAAATGCAACCATGCTCTGATACCAAAATGATGTATAACTAAATGCGGGTGAATTATGCAATTGTTGAAATTAGACGTCTTAGATTAGAGCAATAATAATTAGTTTACTTCAGCGACTTAAACAAATATCAAAGCAATAAGAGAGGTGACGTAGTTTAGGCCAAATCACATGATAATCGTTTAGGAGCACCAAATAATCACTTTAAATCAAACTTTGCAATACATAGAAGTTTTCAAATAGAATCCCACAGTTAACATTTAGACTAGTCACTATGAAAGAAATCCCTCACTCAACTCTTAATAAATTTGGCTTGCGGAGAAAGTCTTTACGATCTTTATGATGCCACACTCAAGGGGAAACTTAGAAGGAATATGATTAGGAGAAGAGCTTACCCAAAGAAAGAAGACAATAAGGTTCGGTGTAGTCGTTTTGGTTGTTGTTGAGGAGAAGATAGCCGCACGAACCCTTCTACATGTCTTGGACAGCAATCGAACGGATCCCGAACGTCCGGACAACAAACTAGCTTGCTCCGGATATTGGGACAACAACTATTTTGCTCTGGAAAATTTCTGGACAGCAAAGACGAAGCTCCGGATAACTGGACAGCAAGAAGAAGATGTTCTGGACAGCACCTTGGTCTTCTGTCGATGGTTAGAGAGGCAGGACAGCAAGGTGAGGTTGTTGGAATTTTTGGCCAGCAAACTTAGGTGGAGGGATCTCACTTTGGGAGGAAAAAGCATAGAGAAATAAGGGTTCGATTTGGAGGGGATGGAGCAAAGGGTTTACTCTTAGGTTTTTGAATTTGAATTAGGTGGGAAATCAATTCAAAATTCCTGAAATTAATTATAACAAAAAAGGTGAAAAGGTAATTGGGGAATCAATGACTTAATTGGGGGAGCATTAATGGGACTATTAATTAGGTGTGTGTGTGTGTGTGAGAGAGAGAGAGGCCAGCCAAAGGAAGAGGGGAGCAAAGGAAAGGTATCCACATTCATTGAACGTGGATTTGGAATCAAATCCAATTTAATTTAAGATTTGCAATGATTAAAGGGCTTTCCTAAAATAATTTAGATCATTTAGAAAAGAATTTGAATTTGAATTCAAAAACCTCCCAAATTAATTTTGGGGGGGGGGGGGGGGGGGGGCAAAGGAAAGGTGTCCACATTCATTGAATGTGGATTTCGAATCAAATCCAATTTAATATAAGATTTGCAATGATTAAAGGGCTTTCCTAAAATAATTTAGATCATTTAAAAAAGCATTTGAATTTCAAATTTATTTGAATTTGAATTCAAAAACTTCCAAAATTAATAAGAGATATTTTAGGAAAGTAATAGAATTAGGAGGGAAGGGATTGGTCGGCGGCTAATTGGTGGGTTGTAGCCCACGGTTAGGGATGGGGGCTTTAGGTGGTCGGCGGCTAGATGAGGAGGGGTGGGCCTTCTTGGGACCGGCGGTTAGTAGGAGTGGAAGAGGAGGTGGCCGACTGGAGTTGTGGTGGTGGTGGGGTTCGGCCGGGAGAGGGAGAAGGGAAGGAATGGTCGGCGGCTTAGGGGAAAAAGAAGGGATGGGAGCCTTGGCCAGTGGCCTATGGAGAAAGCTTGACCGGCGGTTGGTGGAGAAGGGGGAGGAGAAGTAAAGAAAGAAAGGTAACCACGAGCCCGGACGCTTCCTGCGGCTGATGGGTGATCTGATTCCCTCACCTAGGGTTCTCACCAAAGCTCTCTCTCACAATACATAAGAGACAATTGCTGAAATTTCATAATAATCTTCATTAGCCTCTCCAAAGAGGAAGAGGGGATATAAATAGCTAGTGTTTACTATGAAGAAATAAAAGACATATGCCCCTAAGGGTCACAAACAACTATTCCCTCAAGTGAGGGTAGAAATGAAAAAAATGTAAAAATAAATCAAATACATATGATAACTTAAAAATAAATCGGTGCGATCGTGACCGTAGATCGTCAGCCTCTTCTCTGATAAACCTTCCAAGGTCGAATGTCCTCATCAATAGTTTTGCATATATTGTAGTATTATTTGCTAAAAGAAGCAAGTGCAGGTTAAATAGTTAAGATGCATGATATGTTAGCTTGTTTCTTAATAGATGGTTGAAAATATGTTGGTGTAAAAATATCAAATAGTTTGTTTTTATCTTTATGGTTAGCTTTTGTGTTGAAATGAGTTTGACCATTGTTGTATCAAGCCCAACTTTGGTTTCCTTTTTGTTCATCCTCCATAACAAGTGGTATCATAGCCAATGAGATATAGTAGTTCATATAATTGTGGCTCCCATGGATCTTTGCCCTTCCACTATGGTTAAGCAAGGTTCAAGAGTGAGTGACTGACAACAAATCCTTGTGATAGCTTGTGATAGGGTGAGCTTTGTGTGTGATGCTTGATGATGGTTATTTGAGGAGTGATGACCAAAATGGATAATTCTTACATGAGGGAAAAATTGTTAAAGCTCATGAGACTGCTTTTAATCCTAATAGCAGCTAGTTGAAAAATACATGGGCATAGAAATGCTGAATGGTTAATCCTCAATGACCTATAAACTTAAGTTTTTGAGTTGAATATGATTTGACCACTACAATATCAAGTCCAACTTGGTACCCCCTGACAAGAAATTTATTAGATGAGGTTGCAAAATAACTTGAAGTTAAAGTGCCACCAAGATTTAGAATGATAAGACAAATTATCACAAATGTGAAAGAGGAAATATAATAGAAAATCTCAATATTTATGTGATTTAATTTTGATTAAGCTTACATCCATGAGAGTGGAAAGCTAATCTAATCCACCAGAAAATATATAAGCTATAATAATGATGTACTAATTTAGAGTACTTATTAGTCCTTCACAAATTCTAGAAGTCTACCCTTGAACAAATAACTATAAAGCCAAAAATTAATTACTCAAATCAGCTTACCTCGCCACATAGTCTTAACATGTGTCATTAATGTTGCCAAAGCCTCAAGGACCCTAGCTACTGAGAGGGCATTTGACGAATTAAGAGAACGCTCAAGATCCTCAATAAATAACCATGTATCCCAATATGGTTCATAGAGCCTGAGATGTGAATCATGGCATGTTGTCCAAAGTATAATGCTTCACTTCTGAGAAGCTTTGATCCACACAACAAGTTTAGATTCAAATTCTATTTCTTGATCAAAGAAACATCCTAATTTATGCTTCTTGTGCACAAACACACCATCCGATTTGATTTTTCAGGAATAAGAATATTATAAACAATATAGATCATATGCAATTTATCTTAGATCTTCTGCAATATGACAAACATCATATGCTATTTAATTTCAGTAATTTTGCCGCTTAATTAATCTTATTGCAAAACTTTGATCTCTTATGTGACTCCTTTCATAGTCAAGCACTCTAAACTTTTAAAACCTTGAAAAGTCCTATAATTTCAAAACCGATAATGGATATAACATATATGATACACACTAAAGTGGTATTACTATACTTAAACCTGTGCTCAACAGTAAATTTTCATAACATAAAATTGCATTTAATGCACAAAAATTAAACAATATGCATGTTATCAATCAATGGATCATGAAACTGAACATAGGTTAAATAAATAATCTTTATACTATTTATGTATATGTATCATATAAAATACAATCATGCTCAAAACTATCATGTCATTTACAATGCAACCACGACTAAGATTATTACTATGAAATCGTATGATGTATTAGACATCATATCCGATCAGTATCTAGTCAAATGATGAATATTATGCACGATCGAATATCGCAATGTATATAAGTACATTAAATATTCTAATGTATAATATAGTATCATGTCATGTGAGTATGAATGATCATCATAGATAACAGTGCATTGTATCATGTGTTATAACAATCAACTCATATCATCATGATTAACAGAATATCCCTTGATCCACATCAAGAAATATCCAATTGAGCTTCCATGCGCTTGTCTTAGGCCTGTTTGGATTTAAATGTTCTTGATGCTATTAGGCTCTTCGTGTATCATCTCGTTTACAATTTTGTTGAAAATGCAAATACTATCAGTCATGAAATTGTTTACAATTGTGCTCAGATAATTTAAATTTGAGCAAATTTTTAATTCAAGTTGAATGATTTACAGTTAATTATTTTAATTATCTTATCTTAATGATAATAGTAGTTAAGCTTAAACAATTACGAATGACGTTTTGGAGTTTTTTTTTTTTTTGCTAAATTATATTAAGATAAAGAGTAAAAAAATAATTAAAAAAAAAACAAATTATATTTTTAAACTTGGAAGTAACTTCGAGGCCCGATGTTTTAATATACCGACGTTTCACTTTCCGTTGCTTGATAGCGGTGCCGGTGACGATAGGCCAATTACGGGGATACCTGCCATCGCCGCCCAGTATGCCATCTGGTGGGCCGCGGTGGATGCCTGACTGGTCGGCCCTGCCGCTGGATCTCCTTGTCCTCATCTCCGAATATTTCACCACCTTCGTTGATTTCATTCGCTTCCGTTCCGTCTGTTCCTCGTGGCGCTCCGCCGCCTCGCCCCGAAGCCTACCTCCTTCCTTACCCTTGCTCGCGTTACCTCCAGTAGACCCCGACGACTCCAACCCGACCTGCTATTTTTTATCCGTCTCCGAAGCCAAGTTCCTGAAGCAATGCCTCCCCAACTCCTGCCATGATAAGCGTTTCATCGGATCCGCCAACGGATGGTTCGTGATGCGCGGAAAGGACCCGTTCACTTCCGATGCTTCGCTCCTCAACCCCTTAACCGGAGCCGAGATCCATCTCCCGCCCCTCTGCCCCCACCATTTTGGTCGCACCGGCGTCGAATTCGTCCTAAAAATCGTGGTTTCGTCCCCAGTTGCCGCCGGCCAAATCTCTGCGGTCGCGATCCTAGGTTGCTCAATGCAGCTCGCTCTGACCCGACCCGGTGCAGACGAGTGGACTTTGTTCGGCTCGAGCCCCAACTACCAGGACGCCCTTTTCTTTGGCGGGCGCTTCCTCGTCGTTGACAGATTCAAGAGGGTTTTCGCTTGCGAGGTGGACGAAAGTTCGGGGCCGCGGCTGGTCGAGGTGATGCGGTACGTTTCGCCCTGGTGTTTTCCGTTCCTATGGCGGGAGAGGTGCTACCTTGTGGATTCCGTTGGCGAGCTGATGATGGTTATCCGGCTTTTTGATGCCACCAATGCGGTTAAAACCACTGGATTTGAGGTCTTCAAGGTAGATCCCAATCATCGGAACCAATGGATAGAAGTCTCAAGCTTAGGGGATAGGTCGCTGTTCGTGGGATTGAACAGCTCCATCTCAATCTGTGCAAGGGAACACCCTGGATGCATAGAGAATTGCATCTACTTCGCCGACGATGCTTTCAGTCACTCGGGGTGGATTTCCGGTCACAACTTTGACATCGGAGTATTCAACCTCGGCAACAGCAGTATAGATTGTTTTCCTAATTAACATAGTAAAGAGGAATGCTATTTTAGCCGACCTTCACTTTGGTTTTCACCCAGTCTAGTCTGACGAAGGTTACTGGAATAATCTGAGAAAACATATCATCTTTGGTAATGAAATTTTCTCCTGTCTAACTATGTTAATCTTTGATCTTCATTCCAGCTGTTCTGTTGTAAAGATTTGGTATAAATGTTTAGACTCCGCATGACTACAACTATTATGTGTCCCCATCACATATTATAAGCAGAAAGTTATACAATAATTTTGCAGATATATGCATACGTTGATTCTTTAACTCCCTGCTCCTACATCCAAAAGAAGAAAAAGAAACAAAATCCCATTGTAAATCCTTCACTAATGGCTGAAGAAATTTTGTGACCTCCCCATGGGATGGTTTGAAAAATTTACCAGCAAAAAACTAACTGCAATGCAAATAGTATATGATCAAAGATATGGCGTAAGGCACCTCTTTCCCCTTGACTTTTTCCAAGCATAAAAAGAGGAAAGAGAAAAGAAAACGCATAGCCAAAGAAATAAGTATTGCAGCTTACAAAGAGATCCAACAAATAATCTGAGTGCCTGGCTATTGCTAGTAAAAGAATTGATGCCTACCCAGTAAGGGTATCCACATAACAATCGACCCCTTTCACAAGAGCACAGACATGGCACATGCCATCCATTTGATTGGGTGTTACCCCATCTCTATCACTGAAGATGCTACACTATACAGAACACGGGATGCAGTATATACCTGAAGTCAGGCGATGTGGGTTTTTGACTAAGCAAGCCAATCTTAGGCAACCTCCTTATTGACAAAAAGTTTAGGTGGGCACCAAGAAGAGAGAAGGATGAGAGTTAAGAACAGGTTGAGTCCATTATATTCCTCTCTCTCAATAGCCTGCCAAAGGAGAGTTGCCCCACAACTCGTTTCTGCTTATAGAGCATTATTCTCCAATCAACATTCCTCAAATCAATGCTTAGCATGTCACTTTGATATGTTGGTTGGGAGCTTTGACTACCAACTAAGAAATTTTGGATTTGAAGCTTATATATGTGATGTGTGTATATGACTGTCTTAATTAGCTCAAAAGTCCCAAAAATAAAAAATAAAAATGCATCAATGTTGAAGATATGATAATGTTAAGTAGTTATCATTCAATTGGATTATGTTTCACTTTTATTTACTACATTTTCTTGCGTTAATCTTTGAGGTTTTGTGATTCTTTTGCAAAAATCCATCGGTTCAACTTACCTGATCATATTTAGTTTCACATGGGATAGCTGATACTTGTTTTTTGAAACACCAATATGCATCCTTAGTTTACAAAAAGAAAGTTTCAGAATACAGTTTCTTTTCTTGGTAATTTTAAGTCCTAAATTTTCATGAGATACTTTCTCAAACTCCTTCAAACATTGAAAAATGATTTCTTAAAAGTTACAGATCTTAATTAGCAGATCAAAACGAAGACAATAATGTAAAGAATAGGCAGACCATTGGTATGCTCACCCAAAATATTTAGAAAAGCTTTCATTTCACTTTTTTTTTTTTGGAAAATTGGGGGCTTAGGCCCGTATATTAAAATAAAAGGTGTTACAAGAACAAAAATCTGAGGAAAATACAAGTATAAAACCAACTATATCTCCCCAAAAGAAAAAGAAAAGAGCAGCAAATCAGCAAAGAAGAAAAACAAGAAAGCAAAAACTGGACTCAGGATAGAGGACTACATCAGATCTTCATAGCAGCAATCAGCGAATAAGCCAAAAAACATATCCTGCCATAGAGGGCACGGGTTGCATCCAAAAACGGGCCATCACAACATCCTCAGAAACCAAGGCAACAAGCACGAAGACCTGGTTGTAATAGCCAACTAGGGGCAGGATATAAGTAGTCCATGTTCACCATCGTCCCAAAAACGAAAAAACAGAGCCGCTGGAAGAGAACAAAGGCGCAGCAGCCTGTCAGAAGCCAAAACTGAACCCGCCAAGCCATCAAAACATAACAACAGATAACTCCCACAAGTATTAATAGTTCCAGCAAAAGCCAACCATAGCCAGAAAAATGAGAGACAGCCCCCGGAAGAACAATTACCCCAGGATATCCATGAAATTGCCCTTAAGTTGCTCCTTAAACTTCCAATGAATGGTCTTAGCACGAATTGCATAAATGATAGCATTTCTTAATTCATAAGGACTGACCCAAGCATTCGAAAAACGTCTATTGTTCCGTTCTCTCCACAAAAAGTAGATAGTGCAAGATAGAATAAGGAAACAGAAATTTTTATCCCATCTGCTGAAATGTTGACAGTTACCCACGCAATCATAAGCTTGCAAAAGATTAGGCCTCAAATAAAAATTAGTAGTCACTGAAAGTAATCCAGAGAGCACAGTGAAGGAATAATCGCACTCGAAAAATAAATGGGAGTGGGATTCTGGGTACCCAAGACAGAAAGAGCAAGCAGGACTAGCCGGAATCCCCCTCCTAATGAGATTGTCTGCAGTTTTTAATTTCCCTTGCACAACCATCCACGCATAACAGGAATAACGCAGAGCATTTCTTTTGTGCCAAATGTATTTGGACCAATCCACATCCTCTAAATGAGCATAAAATTGCGTAGAGAAAAACTTAGGGGACAGATTTGAGGAGCCATCCCAAGTAATAACTGGTTGCTCCTCAATAGCAGTATCCAAAATGGAGATCTTAATGTCATCCGGTAAATATTCAGGAAGGACCCAATACCCATTCAAAATAAACTCTTTAACCCATCTATGAGAGATCCTAGATGAGTTAAAAGAGGAGGCAACATTCTTCCTATTGCACCAAGGATCCCAAAGGAAGGAAAGGCTGTTGTTACGATTAACACAGAGTGAAATCGAGTTACCAATAAAGCACGCAATTTGACAGATAAGCTTCCAAAATTTTGAAGCAGCTAAAGGGGGCGCTTTCCAGGGGGATTCAAACATATCCTTAAACCATAATCCACACATGGAATTATAATTATACATCCTAAAGATGAAAGAGCAAGCCATCTTGTGATAAAGAGAATCGAAGGAGGGGAGGCCCAATCCACCCTTGCACTTAGGCATGGTCACAGAATTCCAAGATATGAGGTGAAGCTTTTTATCCTTTAAATTGCCAAAGAAAAGGAATTTAGAACAGAGTTTTGAGATGTGTTTGCGACAGCCCTTCGGAATGATAGCCCCCCTGATCCAATAAGCAATAGTGTTGGCAATAGTGAATTTAAGGTATTGAACTCTTCCTGCAAAAGAAAGAAACTTAACTTTCCAACCCTCAAGTAGAACAGAAAGCCTGCTCAGAAGGGGTTGGAAGTGAGTATGATTTAATCTCCTGGTAGATATAGAAGCCCCAAATAAGTAATAGAGTCCTCAATAAGAGGAATCCCCAGATAAGAAGCAATCTCCAATTTGTTAACAACTTTACTGGAGAAAAGAATAGAACTCTTGGCAGGGTTAATATGAAGGTCCGATGCCATAGCGAAAAGATGAAGAGAGTCCTTTAAACTAATAGCATTCTGCAGAGAGGCCAAGCCAAAAACCAGTAGATCATCAGCATACATGAGGTGGTTGAGAGAAAAGCTTTTAAGTTGAAGCCCTGAAAAAATAGGTTGCTCATGGTTGTGCAGACAGGCAGAGAGGGCATCCATGACAATGCAGAAAAGGAGGGGGGATAGAGGACATCCTTGGCGCATACCAGAAGAGGAGTTGAAAAAACCTTCCAAGGAACCGTTAAGACAAATAGAGAAGTGCACCTCATTAATACAACCACTAATCCATTTAACAAATAACTCCGGAAAACCTTTTTTCTTTAATCTATTGATCAGGAAAAGCCCTGGAGACCGAGTCGAATGCTTTCCTAATATCAAGCTTAGCACAAAAAAGTTGTCTTTAAGGATTTCAGAGGCTAAGATGATGTTGTCTGTGGAGCATCTTTTAGCAATAAAATCGGATTGGCTTTCATGAATAATAAAGGGAAGGATATGCTTCATTCTATTAGCAATGATCTTGGCCACAATTTTATAAAACACATTACATAAAGATATAAGTCTGAAATCAGAAATAGAGGTGGAGTGTGTACCCTTTGGAATAAGAGTGATGGTCGTTGCTTTAGCAGTAATAGGCATCCTACCCGAGGCAAAGAAATGCTTAACAGCCTTACAAACTTGAAAACCAGTAATGTGCCAGGTATGCTGGTAAAAACCAAAGGAAAACCCATCAGGGCCTGGTGTGGAAGAAGGAGCACCAGCAAAAACCACTTTTTTAATCTCATCATTGGAAACAGGAGCAATCAGGCCATCCAGCATGTGATTAGGAATCCTCTTGCCAGCAGGTATACTATAGGAGCTTTCCATGATAGGATTAGGGGCATTATAAAGAGCTTTAAAGTGTTCAATCAAAGCTTTAGCCATATCCTGGTGGGCGGAGAGCGGCCCAGAAGGAGAAGAGATTTCTTTAATAGAGTTTCTATTCTTCCTAGATCTAATCTTGGCATAAAGGAAGCCAAGATCATCTTCCCCCTGAGAAAGCCAAAAAGCCTTAGCTCTTTGAGTAATCCAAGCAGACCAAGCGGCCTGCAAACCAACTAATTTATCATTAGTGAATTTAAGAGCAGTATTGAATTCTTGGTTTAAAGGATCCCTTCGAATGTCAGAAAAGCATTGGAGTTGGGCATTTTTCAATTCAAGAATGCCATTAGAAATATAGTTTGATGAGCACCAATTCTTCCTACGAAGGCCTTTCTTAAGATTTCTCAAACAGATAAAGAAATCAGCAATGGGGCTAGCAATAGGAGGCCTGTCAAAGGCAAAAAGAATCTCTTCCCAAAAACCATCCATCTGAATCCAGTAGTCTTTGAACATGAACCTAGAAAAGGTTCTATTAACGTGTGAAGCCAACAAAATCAAAGGTGAGTGATCAGACCCCGAGGGGAGGTCCACCTTATAATAAGCAGTCGGGAAAAGGTCTAGAAAAGCCGCATTAACCAAAGTCCTGTCGAGTTTAATGTGAATGGGATTGTCAATCCTTTGATTAAGCCAAATATAAAAAAAGTCCCACATAAGCAAGATCCTGTAAACCCGAGTCGAACACAAAGCTATTAAGCTCTCCCAGTCTTCCAGCATTAACATTACCACCGGCTTTTTCACCTTCGAATCTACAACAGTTGAAATCACCAATAATAACCCAAGGTTGATCAATCCCAACAGATAAATCAAGGAGATTATCCCAGAGGACTTTCCGGTCATCAGCCGAATTAGCAGCATAGATCACCGAGAGGAAAATAGGGGGCAAGGAGCCTGCTTCCAAAAGGCCATGGATGATTTGTGAAGAGGTGAAGGAAGGTGAGAAAGACACTTGAGAAGAGTCCCATTTAATCCAGATACGCCCAGGGTTAGAACAGCCAAAGTTGTTACAACTCTTTTCATTCTCAAAAAGAAGATGAGAATAAACAAACCAGGCGTCAGAGGAAACAGAGTGTTGGATTTTAGCTTCTAAAATGCAGAGAAGCTTGAGTTTATAGGTGGAAATGAGGTCTTTACACATCTTGACTTTAATGGTGTTATTGAACCCACGAACATTCCAGGCAACTAAAGGGGGAAGGGATATAGCTACTTGGGGGTTTTTGCCTTCTTGGCATTTTTGGCTTTGGATTTTTTGGTTGGTGATAAGTTCTTTTTGGAATCCTGTATAGAGGAGGATGTAGCTTTGGAGTCATTAGAATTAATAAGGTGGGAGTCTTCAAGTTGAGAGGAAAGGAAGTTTTCATCAACTAGCGGGACTTCCTCAGAGAGAGCAGGTAGGTTGGTTTGGAGAGAAGCAAAGCTATTAGCTAGAAAGACTTGAGGAGGGAGGATGATTTTTTGTGTGGGATGCTGGTCAGATGAAGAGGATTCTTCATTTGGTAGATTTAAATTAGGTAATAGGGAATCTTTATCAGCTATAGAAACAGGCTGCAGCTGAAGGGAAGGATTAATGGCATTGGGATCTATATTCGGTTCCGCCACTGTGTTAACATCAGGGGAAGAAATGGGAGCCATTGTGGAGTTGGGACGGGAGGTAGGACGAGGTATCCTAGGACCCGGGTTCCTGCTCTTGCTTCTACCACGAAGAACATGTTTAGAAGGAAGAGTCGGTTTGGGGTTGGGGTTGGAGGGGCAAAGCGCAAACGGGTGAATGAGAGAGCCGCACCCTTCGCAACGTGTAGGCTTCCAGTCATAAACAACTTTTAAAACCAGGTCCTCCCCATCAATATCCAATGGGATTTCTTCCGGTAAGACAGAGTTTTTATCAATTTGAACACATTCTTGCAAAAGTGAGCCTAGTTCTCTTAGCAGTAAGGGAGTCAACATATAGCGGGATACCGATATAACTAGCGACTTTAGAAATACCTGTCGGCGTCCAAAGAGCAAGGGGAAAATCCAAAATTTTGATCCATAGAGGGAGAGTGGCAGACTCATCTCTTTTCGGTTTAAATTTCGGAGACCATCTCTGAAGGATGAAGGGCTTACCAAGCAGGAACCAGGGACCTCCCGACCAGACCATGTCGTAGTCCTCAACAGAGGTAAACTTCAGAAGGAAGAAGTCATCGACAAGGGAGAGCAGGGAAAGGGAACCTTTGAGCTTCCACGCCTTGTTCATGGCCGCAAGGAGACGTTCGTAATAAGGCCTTTGACCTATAGAGTAACCCACAAGAGAAAGCGTCCACAAAGATGTGCCCTCAGTAAGGTCGTTAGCCGCGAAAGAGAGCTTTGGCGACAGAGAAAAAAAAGACATCGGGAATTCATCGGGCCTTGGAGGAGGGGCAGAGAAATTATTCGCATAGGAAGAAGGGAGCTGAGAAGGGGGAGCCCCAAGGAGAGAACCTCCATGGAGGGGCGGAAAATCTAAAGAGTTAAGAGCCATCCCGGCCACAAGGCCGGAGAACGCCAAGGGGACAAACCCTAGCCGCCAAGAAGGAACCACGGGAGCGATATCTTCACAGCAGATTTCAGGATGCAACTGTGGAGAAGAGCCTAAGAGACTCTTTCATTTCACTGATTATGTTCCAAATTTTATCATGCGAGAACCTCTACAAAGTTAGAAAACTATTATGCCATCATTGCAATTCTCTTTTTCCAATAGAAATATATTAATAATTGCATTTGGGCGGAAAAAAACAGGCCAAAGCCACAGAACCTTAATGTCGGCTCTATTTATTATTTAAAATTAGTGCTTAATAGGGTAGTTTACTGAAATTCATATGAGCTTAGCTCCCTTTGACAACTTTGGCGCTCAATGCATTGTATTGCATGAGTTAAACTTAACAATCAAATGTATGGCTAAAACAAGCCAAATGCAAGATTCGGATACTTTCTAATATAGGTTGGACCTGCCCTACTCATCCCAAACAAGCATTTTGCTTTGTAAATATAGTATCAAGTGGGCGAAAGCAAAGAAGAAACCTGCAGAAAAAAGGGAAGCGTGGCGTGCATTTTGATCGTGCACAATGTGTGTTTTCCTCAACACTAACTATAAATGATTCCACTACAGAGCTCATCCCTGACCTAAAGCTAGCCTAATAAAGGTTACACAGACCAAAATAAAATGTCTTCTTGTAGTTTAACTAGAACAACTAGTTTGAATCCAGCAATCCCGATCAAATAGCCTTAATAACCTCGTTTTTATGGCATAGCCCATCAAATCATCCCTTCCTTTCCTTCTCGGTTGTCATCTCTCTTCAGATTCCTCACCTCCCATCCACTCAACCATCACTCTATATGCTGCAAAGCACTTCCGTTGCTACCATTTACCTACAATTTCACAGTAAGAGAGGTAGCGCAGCACCCTTACATATTGCTCATTTTCAAGATTCTTATGTGGCAACCCAAACTTCCCTTTGATGCCTCTCTTCCTCTAACATGCCACCACCTCCATTAATCTTCCATCATCCTCCATTTACTGCATTGAATACCATCCTCTTTTTCTCACTAGTCTCCAACCTCTCTATTATGCTCTCTTCTCCTTTACCAATGTTTAAGAGAAAAAACATCACCATTATCAATGCTGTAGCATAAACCCTGAATAATAAAAAAAGTTTATCAGGTGAGAGATTCAAATTTGATTCAGATTGACCTCAACCCAACCTGAGTACTGATCTGAAAGAGAATACTGCTAGAGCATGGACTCTGGCCAAACAGGTCTAGATCAGCTTGATTTATAATCCTGTGCATCTTGATCATATGAAGCCAAAACACAGTTGAATAAAGCCTGCTAAATGCCATAACTTCCAAACCCAAGGCTAAATCAAAACAAGGTATTAACATGTTAATCAGGCTATGAAACATTAGCTATGGTTTTGCAACAAAATCAAGACTTAGTTCTCCACTGACCACTGGTGTACTGAACGAAAGTTTATGTCGTGCACAAGATAACATGATCGCTATGAAAAGATTACTGAACACATTTAATCAAATCCCAGCAAAAAATTCAAAACCTCAGTTATAACACAAACAGAAATATGGATCAATATCTGAATATAATCTGCAGCTTCATCAATTTATTGATAAGGTATAGTGCCCTCAAGTTCAAACTTATGTTTCTCCTTCTCATTGGAATTGAGAAGAATCTCTTAAACTAAAATTAAAAACTTTGATGTATCATGTATGGTAAGGTTTAAATACCCATGGACTGGAAATTCAACGAATTTATGTTAATTTTGTTAGCTAGTTAAACAAACAAAATGGTCAAGTCTGAGGAATCATTATCATGAATATTAGCGTAACAAAGGCAATCGGATTCAAACCAAAAGGTAATTGGATTTCATTTACCTCAGCCTACACCTTAAAAACAAAGTGTACCCTTCTGGATAAACATACAAGCCACAGAACAGTAAATATTATCTTAAATGGTAATTTCGAACAAATTACTTCTGTAAAGTACGAAACGATTTCATTAGAATGCAAAACGCTAAACAAAAACGATAACTATCCCAAAATATTAAGGAGAGGAAACTGATTAGAAATATCATAGCCAGCAGAAAAGACACATCGACTTGTATAATTTACTGATTTATTTCAACAAGTCTACATCAGATGATAACAAGTTACATATCAGGAAAGTCTCCTGAACTAAAACTTTCAAGCTTTAATCAACACACTGTTTTACAATCTCAAGAGATTAGATAAATACTGATCAGGAACTCTTAACATTTAAACATACACTAGTCCTGACTTCTGAAAAATTACCCGCCATGTAAGGTAGAAATGAATACCACCACATCCTTTTCTTCTAACTCCGTATCATGGCCGCCGCATAATTCCCAATCGCAATCATTAACAAGAACCAGAATGCCAGGCCTCCTACACCAAAAAGATTGGTAGACCTTAGAAAATACATAAGGATCTGACTATCCTTATAAACACTGGAAAACTTAAAGATGAACGAACATACACGGAGTCCCCTTTCATGAACATTTCCGGCCTTTCTTTAATCAAACTAGTCCGAACCCAAGACAACAGATCACGCAATGTTAACTGCCAATGTATTTGAAGATTGAGAATAAATCAAATACTTGAGATAGGAAATCCAGCTTGAAGCAGTGCACGGGATAAAGATTACCTTCCCGTTTTCAACGTTAGGAGTAACATCAACATGATGGATTTTTACAGATTGGCAAAGAAGATCGAGGCCGCCGCTACATAAGAAAAGCAATAATTCAGACGCAAGAACTTGAATCTTCAGGAATAGACGAGTAGTTTTCAGGAAAACGTCTAGAAAAAAAAATCACAAAAATAGAAGTGCAGAGAAATTACTACCCAAACTCAAGCGTAAGTCGCATCTCCGCTTTATCAATACAGTCGATCAGATCAATAGCGTAGGTGCACAGAAGAAAAACGAACTTCTGGAGACGCAAAAACACAAACCCTAAGCCGCGATGCGCTTCTTCTAGTTTTGCCTAGTAATCAAATTTCTTTGATCTCTCTCTCTCTCTCTACACATGTGAATAATTTTTTTTTAAATTTATTAAATAATTTTATAAGACTCTAATTATAGTTTTTTTTTATAATTTGGAGATAAATTTGATGAATTTATCATTCAAAATAATTATAAAAATGATGATATTAATATAAATTTTAAGAATTATTCTTAAAATCATAGTTGATAAATATCTGAAATTTTGATTTATTCATGCATATTAATTCTTGTTTAAAATACACTTACTAAAGTATGGGGTTAAAATAAAATTAATGCACAAATTAATTCAAATTAATTATTTTTGCTACGTGTCGGAACATTCACGATGGTAGAGAGATATAGAGTTTAGCATCTCAATTTTATACGAAGATTTAGCACATAGAGAGATAAGAGAGAGGTGCAGTTATAAGACACCAAGATTTTTAATGAAAATTTTTGAAAAGGGGAAAAACACTGGGCATGATCCAGTTAAAATGATTCTACTAGTGTTTGTAGTTGATTACAAATGATGTTCTTCCTTGGGGGAAAGCACGATTCAATGTAGCAAATATACATCATACATAACATATTAAATGGTTGGAGTTAAAATAATACAGTGACATGAGATATGTTCTCAAAAGAATGTTGGCTTGTTCATTTTGTTGATAAGATCGTTGTTGGGAAATGAAGGTTGGAGGGACCATAGAGGGGACCATTGTCGGGTGATAAAGGTCAGAGGGATCATAAACTGTGGGCGGTGGTGGTCAGGGGGACTATAGTTGGCAGGCAACGGTGGTCGGAGGAACCATAATCGGGTGACTGAGGTCGAAGGGACCATAGTCGGGTAATTGAGGTAGAGAGGGTCATTGTCTGGTGATAGAGGACTATTGTCGGGTGATAGAGGTCGGTGAGCAGCGGTGGTTGGAGAGATTATAGTCAGGCGACAAAGGTTAGAGGGACCTTAGTTGGAAAACTGAGGTCGAGGGGATCATTTTCTTATGACAAAGGTCAGAGGGATCGTAGTCGGCAGGCGACGATGGTCAAAGGGATTGTTGTCAATCGGCGACGTTAGTTAAAGGGACTGTAGTAGAAATTGATTATAAATTTGCTGAAATTGGAGTTCATATGGTCATGAATTTAATTTTAAAAATTATCAACTTGAATATGCCACAAGATTCGTGCTCAATCAAGGCTATTTTTGTGGCGTATCAATTTTCTTATTCTATATAAGAATAGAGATAATGCATAACTGAAACACAAAAAAAAACTAAAAATGGTAAATGATAAAAAGATAATTCTATAATAGAACATTTAATAAATTAACGAGCACTTAAAAATTATTATAAAATTAAATGTTCATAATAATTTTTAAATACATCAAAGTTAAAGACCAAATCTAATAAATTTCAATTAACAAAATAGGTCATTAAAATTTATACTTTGAAAACATCTATTAAAAAAGAATACTGATGTTGCTAAAGTAATATGATATATAAGAAAATTATTAATGATAAATAGTTAAATTCAAATTGTATTAACCTCTTGCAAGCAAAAAATTCGCCAAATAGATATGGCTTTGATTGTCGTAAGTTATTTTTCCAGCGCATCAATCCTCTATGCAGATACAGACAATTTGTTTTTGCTATCGTCCAATTTGTCCGACACAAAGGAGATGTCGATCTGGCCCAAGCTAATTGAAAGCAGCTTTGGCAAATAATCTTGGTCGATAGTTTGCCATAGAAACATCATGTAAATACTACAACAACAACAACAACAATAACAAGTCTTTATCCCACTACGTGGAGTTAGCTACATGAATCATTTTCTCCATTGTGTCCTGTTAAGAGTCAAATTCTCATTTAAATCTAATAAAGAAAGGTCATTTCTAATCATTTCTAATCAAGTCTTTTTAGGTCTATCTCTACCTTTTTAACATAAGTCAAATCTAAAACATCTTCTCTCCTAGCCGGGCCATTGGAAGGCCGCTATTTTATGTGACCAAACCATCTAAGGCGACTCTCTTTAATATCATCTTCCACTAGAGCAACTCAAATCTTTTCACGTATATGCTCATTTTGTATCATGTCTTTAAGAATAAAACCACTCATCCACCTGAGCATCCTCATCTCTGCAACACTTCTTTCAATATTATGCTTCTCTTTTAATGGCTAACATTCTAAGCCATAAAGCATTGGAGGTCTCTCCACTATCTTATAAAATGTTTCCTTAAGTTTGAGGGGGACTTTTCTATCACACAACAAGCCCGATACATTCCTCCACTTCAACCTTCCAACTTGAATTCTATGAATCCCCATTTATTTCACCATCACTCTGAACAATAGACCCAATATATCTAAAACTTGTATTCTTATTAATAACTTGATTGCCCAAAGTCACAATCCCCCACTAAATCTATTACTATTGAAATTACACTCCATATATTCGATTTTAGATCTACTTAAACAAAAACCTTTAGACTATAAGGTTGACCTCTATAATCCAAGTTTACTGTCAACTCTCTCCCTTGTCTTATCAACAAGATGAATAACATCAGCAAAAAGCATACACCAGGGTACAGACTCTTACAAATGTCTAGTAAGAACATCCATGACTAAAGCAAAAAAGATATGGGCTTAAGGCTGATCCTTGATGTAATCCAACTAAAATAAGAAAATGCTTGGTCAAACCACATTGTGTTTGATCACAAGTAATAGCTCCAGCATACATATCCTTAATAATATAAGCATTATTAATCCCTTTTTTTTTCTAGAACTCTTGATAGCACTTCTCTTGGAACTTTATCATATGCTTTCTATAAATCAATAAAATTCATATGTAGATCCTCCTTATTTTCTCCATACTTTTCCATCAAACCTCTCAATAAATGTATAGCTTCCATAGTAGACTTACTGGGAATGAATCCAGTATCACGTCGTAACCTATGTTCCATAACTCTCTCATAGTCATAAAGTATGACACATTAACTTAATTCTTCTACAATTCGCACAATCTTGTGCATTACCTTTATTCTTTAAAATAGGAATCAATACATTTATTCTCCACTCATCTGACATTGTTTTAGTCTTCAAAATAATATTAAAAAACTTAGTAAGCTAAGAGATTTCTTCATCTCCTAAGCATTTTCACATCCCTATTGGAATATCATCATGTCCAATAGCTTAGAAGCATCAACTAAATGAAATTCAAAATTGAGGCCTAAATGTGTCCGTTGAAGTCCACCAATATATTGAATTTAAACTATCTATTCTTATTCACTCGTGTCTTTAAAAGATATAGATTGAAGTTTGTCAATAAATGATTTTTTAATGTATTATTTAAGCAATAACCTTTTTTTTTTAATTTATGAATTTAATTATACATTAACAGGTTCTAAATTTATGGATATGAATGATTTAATAACTCATTTACTCTTCACAAAGGAGATGTTGATCTGGCCCAAGCTGATTGAAAGCAGCTTTGGCAAATAATCTTGGTCGATAGTTTGCCATAGAAACATCATGTAAATACTACAACAACAACAACAACAATAACAAGTCTTTATCCCACTACGTGGAGTTAGCTACATGAATCATTTTCTCCATTGTGTCCTGTTAAGAGTCAAATTCTCATTTAAATCTAATAAAGAAAGGTCATTTCTAATAATTTCTAATCAAGTCTTTTTAGGTCTATCTCTACCTTTTTAACATAAGTCAAATCTAAAACATCTTCTCTCCTAGCCGGGCCATTGGAAGGCCGCTATTTTATGTGACCAAACCATCTAAGGCGACTCTCTTTAATATCATCTTCCACTAGAGCAACTCAAATCTTTTCACGTATATGCTCATTTTGTATCATGTCTTTAAGAATAAAACCACTCATCCACCTGAGCATCCTCATCTCTGCAACACTTCTTTCAATATTATGCTTCTCTTTTAATGGCTAACATTCTAAGCCATAAAGCATTGGAGGTCTCTCCACTATCTTATAAAATGTTTTCTTAAGTTTGAGGGGGACTTTTCTATCACACAACAAGCCTGATACATTCCTCCACTTCAACCTTCCAACTTGAATTCTATGAATCCCCATTTATTTCACCATCACTCTGAACAATAGACCCAATATATCTAAAACTTGTATTCTTATTAATAACTTGATTGCCCAAAGTCACAATCCCCCACTAAATCTATTACTATTGAAATTACACTCCATATATTCGATTTTAGATCTACTCAAACAAAAACCTTTAGACTATAAGGTTGACCTCTATAATCCAAGTTTACTGTCAACTCTCTCCCTTGTCTTATCAACAAGACGAATAACATCAGCAAAAAGCATACACCAGGGTACAGACTCTTACAAATGTCTAGTAAGAACATCCATGACTAAAGCAAAAAAGATATGGGCTTAAGGCTAATCCTTGATGTAATCCAACTAAAATAAGAAAATGCTTGGTCAAACCACATTGTGTTTGATCACAAGTAATAGCTCCAGCATACATATCCTTAATAATATAAGCATTATTAATCCCTTTTTTTTTTTCTAGAACTCTTGATAGCACTTCTCTTGGAACTTTATCATATGCTTTCTATAAATCAATAAAATTCATATGTAGATCCTCCTTATTTTCTCCATACTTTTCCATCAAACCTCTCAATAAATGTATAGCTTCCATAGTAGACTTACTGGGAATGAATCCAGTATCACGTCGTAACCTATGTTCCATAACTCTCTCATAGTCATAAAGTATGACACATTAACTTAATTCTTCTACAATTCGCACAATCTTGTGCATTACCTTTATTCTTAAAAATAGGAATCAATACATTTTTTTCTCCACTCATCTGACATTGTTTTAGTCTTCAAAATAATATTAAAAAACTTAGTAAGCTAAGAGATTTCTTCATCTCCTAAGCATTTTCACATCCCTATTGGAATATCATCATGTCCAATAGCTTAGAAGCATCAACTAAATGAAATTCAAAATTGAGGCCTAAATGTGTCCGTTGAAGTCCACCAATATATTGAATTTAAACTATCTATTCTTATTCACTCGTGTCTTTAAAAGATATAGATTGAAGTTTGTCAATAAATGATTTTTTAATGTATTATTTAAGCAATAACCTTTTTTTTTAAATTTATGAATTTAATTATACATTAACAGGTTCTAAATTTATGGATATGAATGATTTAATAATTCATTTACTCTTCACTTAGAATGCAGCCAACCAAACAACTTGTAAATCCATAAAAAAAGAATAACATTATAATAAAAAATATATTGATAAATAAAATAGAAGAATATTATAAGTAAAATAATTAGCTAGAACAATGTTTGAGTAAAATGTAGGGCTAGGATTTAACATTCGTAACATGGTTTGAACATTGATGGAACATGATTTGAATCTTGTTCAAACTTGTCATTCAAGATAGACTTTAAAAAGTGGTTCACAGTCAAAAGCGGTAATATAATGGTTTAAAATGAATATTCAAATAAAATTATCTGAGAAAATAAACGATGAGCATGTATCTCTAACAGGGGCGGAACTGGCCTTAATTTTCAGGGGGGGGAAACTTATAAGTAACTGATCATCGTATACTTTGCATATATATCAGGGGTCCCAGGGGGCAGCGCCCCCTGGCAGGGTCAAGGGGCAGCGCCCCTGCGGTGGTTTTCGGAGGCAATGCCCCCGGAAAAAAATTTTAGTTGTATTTTGGCTCATCATTTTCTAATAATAACACATCTATATAATGTATTTAATTATGCTGGGGCAATTGCCTAAAGACCATAGTATTTTAAAATTTTTAGGGGGGGCAATTGCCCCCCCTCACTTATAAAGGATTCCGCCCCTGATCTCTAATTACAAAACATTTAAAGTCAAATTATATATATATATATATGTTTGTCATTTATTTTCTCAGAGAACTTTATTATCCTAATAAAAAAAAATTTTCATCTCTTACTCTTAATTCAATTTGTATCCGAGGATATACACAACAACAGCAACAAAAAATTTATGTCATGCAGCAATTCAATCACTTATAAAACATACGAGCAAACTTGATATTGCAAATATTATAGGAAAGACAAATAAATCTCATTCTTGACCCTAGATTTTATACACTACTACTAAATCAGGCTTTTCGCAACACATTTTTAATATATATTGCAGCAGTTTAAACACCTGCAAAATTCGTTGCAACGGTTTAAGAACTACTGTTGATCCGTTGTGTTTGTTATTGCTGGGAATGGATTTCCCAAAGTACTCTAAACTGTTGTATTAAATTAATGTTTTCCCATCTGTTTCTTTTGCAGCAGTTTTAACTGTTGCAAATCTGTTGTATAGCAACAGCTAAAACCGCTGCAAATTTATACTCATGCTACAATAGCAGTGGCTACAGCCGCTCCAAGTCTATGAAGACAAAACGTATTACAGCAGTTAAAATTGTTGCAATTCTGTATGTTTTTTAAAAAGAAAGTGCATGCTAAAGCGACCGATTCAATTCTAAGGAGGTCAATTTATATAGTTGCGATTTAAAATCAGACGTACTACTAACACCTTCATTTCCTGCACCTCTAACAACCTGTTAATCCTCCCCATGTCAATTCCAAACAATGTATCTTGTAAAGAATCCATTGGTGATAATGTATTCCCTGACATCTTGTATTGATTGAAAGTATATATCGATGCATGATTTGCATAGATATAATATTTGTGGCGATAGATTCTTACTTCGACTAGCAAAATCTAAAAATTTTCAACTCCTTTGTTGTTTTCACAACTCCATTATTCAACTTTTAAAATTAAGCTGCAACTACAAATTATTGACATAGTGTCTCTTTAAATGCATTAGGCGTTTACTTAACATACTTTTTTATAAATAGCACATTTTTCATAATTGGAGATGAGCTATGCTTTCAAAGATTTGATACTTAAATCACTCCTTTTAAACCTGAAAATTCCCATATTTAGACATTCCTAAATAAGAAAAGATTTGATACAAATAGAGCAAAAAAAAAAATTTACAAATTTCTGTTGGAATATATTAATTGCTATTAATCAATAAAAGAACTTCATTATTCCTATCGAATTTACTATTTATGTAGGTATTGTTCTCATGCATTTTTATTAACCGTCCACCACAAATCCTAGTGAATTTTTTTACTATAAATGCCAGATAATGATACATTCTCAATTCTGCATAAAGCCAATTTCGCAAAAAAGAAAAGCTACAAAAAAAAAACCATAATTTCATATAACAGGCATGAACATGTTTATAATCAAAATTATAAATTCCAATTTTATATTGAAAAGTCAGAAAATTATAAAATCCTCAATTCTACACAAAGGGAAGCTAAACAAATAAAAAATGTTGTCAATTTTTGCAGGCCAAGTATTGCACCAGAACTTGATCTTTGTAGTAGTTCAGAAAATATCAGATCACCAACGTAGAGATAGCAAAAGCTTTCGGGTCTGCTTGAAATATTGCAAACCATTCGAAATATCAGAAGACTCACAATTTCATCTTAACGTGGAGCCAACAGAAAAAACTCCATAAACAATGGTTGCAGAAGTTACAAAATCAGCAAAAAGAGGAAAAACAAGAAAAGAAACGAGCTGCAGTAACCCCAAGAAAGCTTTAAAAAAACAATTCCTTGCAGCTGGTCGTCATTTCTCTTTAAATGCATTAGATGTTTACTTATCCCTTACATAAGCCAATCAAGTTGAGAAGAATACAGCTTGAAAAAGACTTATAAACTAATAAAACTTGAATTTAAATGTGATTGAGATGAAAGTTTCTTACCCAACCCGGTTTGCTCAGATAGGATCAGGAGAAACTCGATCGGAGACGGAGAGGAGTAGCCCAATCTGATTGTGGATTGGCGAAGCACTCAAGCAGCTGAGCGGTAGCTATGATAGTGTTGGAACGGTAAGCTTGGAGAACTTAGGTCACTCGATTGTGCGCCAGTGCTTAGGATATTAGGGCTGCTCGATGTGATGAATCTATCGAAGGAGAGGGTTTAGGAATGATAAAATTGAGGGTTATAACCACCGCCAATACCACCTTATTGATGTGATTTTCATACCACATCTACCAAGTGCTACGAAAAACCTACATTTTTTATAGTAATAGCAAGCGAGTCTAATTATTATTTGTCTGCTAAGTGAAACTTCAAACTAATTTTAGATAAACGATGAGTATTTTTTATGAGTTGATTGATGATTACCATTAGTCAGCAGGCAAATAATATGGACAACTAATCAAAATTTTTGAAAGAATAGCTTAGAAGAGTCGGAGACTACATCAATACCTCTAGCAAGATTACTATCCTATTTATGAGAGTCAAGGATAATTTAGGGGAGTCGATCTTCTTCAAAAAATGGATGTATACAACTTCTATCTACTTCAACAACTACAATAACAAACCTAAACACAAACGAATTTAAGCCAATTTAACGGTTTATTGAACCCAATTTAAATCGACATGATGAGTGCCCTCTCCCAACAGAGAAGCATTCGTGGTGGGCTCTATCCCAGGTGCGTACGTACCTCTATAGGAGAGTAGATATAGTGGTCCACTGGTCCATTGTTTTGACCTTTTAGAATGTCGGCCCATTTCTTTCACGTGTTAAGTCATGGGCACATTGCTACATTGTCGTGACATCACACCCATGAATTGCTTGAACAGAGTAATTAAAAGTATTTAGCTCTCTCTTAATTCTTTTCAAGAAAAATCTGATATTTTTGTTGTCGAAATCTATTTCTTTGTTTTCTTTTATTGTTGAAATCAAATCTCTTGAATCTAAATGATACCATAAATTAGGGTGATTTATGTACATATCATAATTTTTTTACATATTTATATATCTAATATTTAACTTTTATATTTATTTATATATTAATGATATTTCTAAAACATGTAAAAAGTATCCCTAATGTTAACTTATTTAAAGTAAAAAAATTTATATTTTCACGTATGTATTTTGTTATCATTTACATCTCAAAAAGATATAGAAGTCAATCTAAAGATTTAAATGTTAAATATGTAAATACATAAGAGTTTTATGGTATATATGTAAATCTCCTTATAAATTATAATAAATATAAGATAGGTTTTTTTAGTGGTTTAAAACTAACGGATACTCATAAAGAAAAAAAAATGATATGTCAGATCGAATAAGGAGACAAATAAGTATAGAGTTACAACATTGATTGTTATGCTTGTGCATGACCAATGAACATGAGGACCAAGGTTGATATCCATATGCTCCATATACTTAGATGTATGACGACGAGCAGGTCGACAAATTTCTAATGGGTGAAAATTGCAAATGAGTTTAAAGTGTGAGTTTCATTGATGAGTTATATCTAGAATTTTTAGTTGTTTTATGATTACTTTGGACGACTAGTTGTATATATGTGCAAATAACCTTAAACCGAAGGCAAGTTTATATATCTATTTTGATGTATTGATGAGATTCGACTTCGAATAACTTGTCAAGTATCTGAGCACCAAGTCAATTCTTTCACTTACAATTAATCAAATCAAATTTGTACTTAGACAAATAACTTTAGATATGTCAAATATTCTTAGTGGATTCCCTTGACCTCTTCCACACAGATTAATGTCATTGAGCAATGCTTTGAAAAATAATCTCAAATAGGTCAAATATTCTTAATGGATTCTCTCGACCTCTTCCACACAGGTTAACGTCATCAAGCAATACTTTAGCAAACAACATCGGATAGGTCAAACATTCCTTGTGGGTCTCCCTCGACCTCTTTGTTGACCTCATTTTTGTATGAGCTCAGTAGGACCAATCCAGACCTTAGGATCTTTCCAATCCTTAGGATCAATCTTAACCCTAGGATCAATCTGATCTTAGATCAATCCAAACTTTAAGATCAATCCAAATTCAAATCAATCCTGACCCCAGATCAATGCAAGTTAAGACAAATCTAGATTCTAGGATTCTCCTAGACTTCAGACCCTAGGATCTATTCTAGACCCTAGGATTCTACCTGACTCTAGATCATATGATCCTCCTAAACCCTAGGATTCTACCTGACTCTAGATAATATGACCCTCTTAGACCCTAGGATTCTCCTAGATCTATCTAGAGCTTAGGATTCTTCTAGATCCTAAGACTATTCTAGATCCCAGGCCCTAGGACTTCCAAACCCTAAGATCTTCCTAGAAATCAAACTTTAGGATCTACTCTAGATCCTAAGATCCTTCTAGATCTTGAATCCTAGGATTCCTAGATCTTAGGATACTTCTAGATTCTAGGATTTTCCCAGACTCCAATCCCTAGGATCTATTCTAGACCCTAGGATTCCCTTAAGCTGATTTGGACCCTAGGACCTATTCTAAACCCTAGGATTCCTCTAGGTCAATCCAAGCTTCAATTCAACCTAAACTTAATTCAAATCCTATCATTCAAGCTCAAAATCCAATTCAAAACCAGATTTCCAGATTCAAATCCAAGGCCAAAGGTCTAAGTCCTGAAAGGCTTTTTCAGCAAATCTTTGAACATTTCAAAACCCTATCAAATGACCTCTTATTCAAGATCTATCAGTTTCACACTGATGTGACATGTCTCTAGAGGTAACCCTCCAAATTTGAGCTCATTCTGAGATCTCTAACCTCAGAAACTGAATTGAAATCCAAAGGCTGTAAAACCTTCAAATATTTACAATTCATGCCACTGGATCTACCACCCAGTGGATTTTGACCCTGGAGCTTTCTTCAAAGCCTCCAATCACCTCCAGACCCTTGAATATGACTTATTGAGCATTAAGCTGTATTTTGTTGGACTCAATTTGACCCCTAGTTGACTAGGGGGCAAAATGACTAAAATACCCCTATGGGATATGAATAGTCACTTTGGTCAAATGAGCTCCAAATCAAATGCAACCACCTCCAGCAAGTTTCAAATGTCAAACCAAACCCATTGAACCCAGAACCAGCCCCTGGGTCAACCTGGTTGACCAAGTCAACCTAGTTGACCTAGAAGGCCCCTTAAGGGCCAAAACAAGTCATTTTGACCAAATGACCTCCCCAGACCTTGGGACCACCTCCATTGGTCTCCAAATGTCATTTCAAATCTGTTGAACCCATTTCCAGACCCTGGACCCACCTGGTTGACCAAGTCAATCAGGGTTGACCTAAAAGGCCCATTAAGGGCCCAAATAGGTCATTTTGACCAAACAACCTCTCCAGACCTTGAGACCCCCACCAGTAGACTCAGAATGTTATTCTGAACTGGTTGGACCCAATCCTTGACCCTGGGTCAACCTGGTTGACCAAGTCAACCTAGTTGACCCATTAGGCCCATTAAGGGCCTAAACAGGTCATTTGATCTAGATGACCCATTTAAACCCTGAAACCACCTCCACTAGACCCCATTCATCATTTCAAACCATTCCAGTTCAAACCCTAACCCTGGGTCAACTTGGTTGACCAAGTCAACCCAGTTGACCTATTAAGCCCATTAAGGGTTCAAATAGGTGATTTGACCCAAATAACCTATTCAAACCCTCAAACCACATCTACCAGACTCCATTTATCATTTGAGATTGATCCAGCCCAGACCCTGGCTCTGGGTCAACCTGGTTGACCAAATCAACCCTTAAGCTTTTATACTTTAAATCAAACCTTGATTGCATTCAAACCCTGTCAAACTTTTATGATCACTCCCCCTAGTGATGTGGACTTGACTGGACATCATGTCCTAGTCATCAGTTGACTTGGTCAACTAGATCCATATCTGGTCAAACCTAGTCAACTTAAGCTCATTCACTATATGCACTCAAACCCAACTTAAGCAAATTATTCAAACCCCATCAAATCCTATTCAAACCTCTCTAATCACTCTTCTCAATGATTCAAACTTGATTGGACCCTTGACCTAGTCATAATTTGATTTGGTCAACTGAGCCAAATTTAGTCAAACTTGATCTGTATAGGTCATTGTATCATATTCAATCAAATCAAATATTTCAAATCCTTTTAAACATTTAAACCTACTTTAATGTTTGATTCAAACTCCCCTAACTAGTGGTGAGTCCCATCATAGGAGATTTGATTTGGTCAAACCATCATAGATGGTCAAAGTTTCATAAGCATATGTTTAATTCATTTAAACTCCAAACAAATTACCTCAAACCCTTCTAACTTATTTAACCAGCTTTCAAACATTCTCCCATGCCACCTCATTAGTCAAGTTGACTGGTTGACCAGTCAACTCAGTCAACAAGTGACTTATTTGGCTCCAAATGATTAAATCCCTATGCTTAAGCTAATCTATTCCAGCTCAAATCATTCCAGCAGCTTAACCATGGTCTAGAACATTCCTAGAGCCTATCCTAGCCTTTGGATCAAGATCCAACAGCTCATATCATCCCCACAAGCTTATATGAGGACAAAAACACCTTTCCACCTAGGATGTCCTTGTGTCCTTTGATGCTTCTGCTCCCACCTACCCCCTAGCCACTTGTCATCCATCTAGGCATCCATAGGTTTAATCCCAGCCGTTCCTTGAGCCCAGGGATGTTTGAATAGGCTAGGTCATCCAAAAGGAGCCTCATTCGAACCCTAGCATTCTCTCACCTGTCAAGCTCCTTCCAGACCGACTCTCTATTCTTTCAAGCTCCAAGAGAACTCCCCCACACTTTCCCACTTAAATATAGCCGGTCAAAGCCATAGCCGACGAGCTTTCCGACGAGCAAAAGGCTAAATCCATCCAAAGTATTTAGCTCTTAATCCAGGCGTCAAAAGCTCAGGGGGTCTTCTACAAAATTATACGTGGACAAACCACAAATTCAGAGAATCCAAAAATACGCAAATCCAACGGTTAGTTTGCTCAAAATCCTTAACCCCAGTTAAATACACTTAGATTTAATTAACTTTTTAGTAAGTGCTTATTGAACCGTCCAAACGCTACCACATTGATTCTGTTCATGCATGCTCACTATGCTTAAAATTTCATTAAAAATCATCGATTCGATTAAGAGAAAACTTAAAAAACCATTTCTAGGGTGTCACTCGTAGCCTGCTGCAAGTGTACGCTTTCTGGACCGTTGATCGCACGATCAACAGTCCAGATTTAGCCCTTTCACGGTATTTTCGAACCGCAGATCCCATCCTATGGTGAGATCTTCGTCTGGCAGAATCTGAGCCCTTGATCCAGAACCGCGGGGTCGAAATCCCACCGTCTGATCTCTCCCCGCGAGGTCAGAACTGTGGGATCGAATCTTGACCATTGATCCCTTAACGCGGATGATCCGACGGTCGCTACGCTATGTCTGACGTGGATAAGTGGCGGCAATCATTGCCACGCCGCCACTAATCATTACCCGCCGCCACGCGTTCCGTGCCCGCAAACCAGTCGCTGCCGCGTGTCCCACTCAGCCGCCGCGCGACTTTGACCTGCCTATCGGGAACAACCACGTGGCAATCCGCTGTTAGAGATAATTAAATAGTTTTAAATTGATATTAAAACTATTTAATTATCAGAAAACTTTAAAAATTTATTAAAAATTCAATTTTAATCCAAAAAATTAGTATAATATATCAAACTGCTCGAATTTTTAAGCTCTTTATTTTAAAATTAAAATCAAGTTAAAATAATTAATATATTTTAATTAATTTCTAATATTTAATATTTGAAATTTTATAATTAATATTTGATTATAAATAATCTTAACATTTTAATATTTAATTAAATTTTGAATTAAATATTAACTTATATAAAAAAAAAATTCAAGATTTATTTTAAATATTTTTTTTTTAATCATTAAGAACCATATTAAGATACTTTAATCATTTTAAGTATTTTTAAATATTTTAAATGATTTCAATTATATAACATTCTAATATTTAATTAGTTATTGATTTAATTTTTTTTTAGTAAAGAAAACTTTACTTTAAAATAATTTTAGATGTTTTCAAATATTATTTTGAAATCATTTTGAGTTATATATGTATATATATTTTAACCTTAAAATCAAGATATTTTCAAAATGTAAAGTTAATCTTGAAATTATATATGATAAATTAGAGAGCTTTGAGTGTGGATCTTGAAATTTTAAACATAGATTGAAAATAATTGAACTGAATTAATGTGGAATGATTAGTGAGTAATTGTGTTCCAATTATTCACTAATCAAATCATTAGTTATTTTAATTGTTATTTAAATCCTTGCATATTTAAGGACATACACACACCACTTAGTTTAAGGCTCTCTTAGACATAGGATTGATTGTGTTTATATGTGTATTTATCATGCATATGTTATGTTGAGGGTTAGATACTTTGATTTGAACCCAATTAACCCAGTGTCATTAAGGACAACAATTAAGGACTCATTTAGAAAATTTAGAAAAATTCTAATAATTAAGATACAATTCTAATTGACTTAAAATTTTGAACATTTGAACATAGAGACATTCTCAGCCTTAAGAAAAATTTTCACTAACTTTTGAGATCATTAAGCCCCTTAATTAACCTAATCAAGTTTAAACCTTAATTAAGCCTTAAAACCTTCCAAAAATTATAATAAATCAAATTTAAATCCAAAAATTACATACAATACCTCAAACTGACCAGAATCAAACCCTTAATCAATGAAAAATAAAAGCCCCTTGAATGGACTTCAAAATTAGGTTTTATTTAGGTTTAATTGAAATCTGAAATTTAATTAAATTTAATTAATTAAAAATAATTAAAAATTTCAGAAAATTTCCAAACACTTGGAAATCACTCCTTAGGTCATTCCAGACCTTTGGAGTTGATTTCAAGAAGTTTGGAGATCATTTGGATCCAAATCACAAAAAGGGTCTCTAATTAAACAATTTCAAAAATTCAATAAATACTCAAAACTTCAAAAATTCATAACTAATTCAAATGAACTCCAAATTGAGCAAACTCAAAGGCATACAACTCATCTTAAGGTCTAATATTTATTAAAAATATTAAGTTTTCCAGAAATCAATCAAATTTGAAAAAGTCAACTTTTGGTCAAACTTAGTTCAAATTTAAGTCAAAACTTCAAACCTTCATAATAAAATGTAGAAAAATCCAATTTCAATGTACTTACTGTCTAACTGATCGTATTAAGGTCTAGTATTTTAATAAAATATTAACTTTCCAGAAAACCCTTTAAATCAAAAAGTCAAGTTTTGATCCTTAAATTAAATCATTAAAATAATCCAGAAATTTCCAAAATTCAATAAATCTTCAAAAATTCCAGAAAACATTAATTCAAACTTAAAACCAGCAATCAATCAATTTGAATAAAATTTATCAACTCTCAAACCCTTAATCAAACTCAAATCACTTAATTATATCGGATACCACTGGGTAACCCAGGCCTACGAGGCTATTAAATTAGCCCCAAGGAATGTGAAATAAACTTCACGGCCTCGGTGTGAAACAAATGTGGTATCCAACAAATAATTAAAATCAAGTTTAAAATTAATTTTAAGTCATTAATATTTAAATTCAAATTAAATCCCCCTTAAGCCTTTCAACCAACTAGAACTTTAAACAACTTCAATCAATTGCCTATTTAGGACATATCAAAGCCACACAGCCTACCTCACACACTTTAGATGATTTGCTAGGACAACCAACTCTAGTCTTAGGCTAGGCCGGTGTTTACTTTTCTGATGTGTGCCAGGTTTTCGAGCTTTTACTGCATGCTGTTTGCTAGTAGTAGAATTGATGTGTTTGTTTACTTATTTACTGCACTTTGTGATGTGATTGATTGTACGATTAGATCTACCCCTAGGCTAGGGACGATTTGTATTAATTCAATCTTATGCAGGTGGCCATGCTCATACAGGGCATAAATTAAAGGGGGCAAAATTATAATTATTAAATTACACATGTGCTCCAGAAAATTGCTTAAGTCCCCCTTTAAATCAAAAAGAGCATGGCCAAGTGTGGCTGCAATTGAGTACTTTAATTTCAAATATATAACTGCTTGGGATGTCAAATATGAACTGCTGATTATTAGGATAACCCTGCAGGTTGTTGAGTCTAGATTTTTAATTTTTTAATTGATGTAATTTGAATGTAAATTGAGTTGTAAATTTAAAGTACTTTGAGATTGAGATGTTTAAACATCCCATTTGGAATCCAAAGAGGAAGGAACATCCCTTAGGGGAAAGTTCCTATCCATTTGGAGATCCAAATTAGGATGAAGTTTAAATATCCAAAGAGAAAAGATAACACCCCTATTCAGGGGGAGTTTCTTTTCATTTGGATATCCAGACCCGACGATCCAAGGAGTTCCAAGAAGACGAAGAAGTGAAGAACGAGAAGAATCTCAAATCTCAAAGTCACTTGAGTCTTAGGAGTAGAATCCGGGTTGTAGTCAGTGGTACCCGGCCACTTTACTTTCCTGCAGACCCTGGGTTGTATAATTAAGGGCATTTGCCTATGGACTTTCAATTTGAGCATTTATTTAATTAATTTAATTATTTAATTGATTTGATTTATGTGTTGATTGCGATTAAGGACCCATATACTTTTAGTAGTTTATTTGGCGTTCTTGCATGTCGATTTTGATTTAGCCTGGAACCCGATCGGAGGCTTGTGAGGGTACGGTCATAAACTTTTTCTACTTAAACAAAATTAAAATTTTTAAGCTCAGATAGAAACTCTAACGCTCTTAAGAAGTAAGCCCGGACTCGCCGGGAGTTTTTCATGCATCATATTGAACTTTTCTCTACCTTGTTAGGCACCTCCCCGCCTGCGGGTTCTGGCAGACCACCTGACCTATTAGGGTGCAGTTCTGTCCAAGGGGATGTTGTGCAATCTCTAGGATAAAACCTATTTTTTAAGCTTATTTTAAAACTGCTTCATTTTGATTTAAGCATTTTATCGAGTCAACTAGCATGCATTGCATTAGTAACAAATTAAATTTGAGTCTAAATCTTAATTGCATTTTTAGCTTAAGCATTTCACCCAACATAAGTTGAGGGGTCAATTAGGAATATGCTCTAGATGTCGACCCCAACTCCTCAAACTCAATCTTAAATAACATCCCTAACCACTCTACATTTAAAAGACTTTGACTCATGGTTTTTAAAAGCGTTTAGGTGGTTTAGCTGGCTCCCCAATCCAGGCCGGGGTAAGTCCAGATTGTATTGCATTAGCTAGGATTCGGGTCACTGATTTTCAGTACCCAATTTTAGACTTAGGTTCTGAGGCATGTCTTTAATCTTAATACCTCAACCTTCTGGGAATCTAATTCCCAGTTTCTAATAAAATTAACCACTCAAATTAAAAATTTCTTTCAATCAAATTCAAGCCCAACACTTAGAATAGTTGAGGTGTTTCTGAAGCAATTCAGAATCTCAAAATATCTCTTACCCTTCTTCCTTTGACTCCAGAAATAACTGCTCAAATTTGATCCAGTCCCTGTTGAATTTCTAGTCCCTTAACCTTCCTTGATATCAAGCTTTGAATTCTTTAATGAAATTCGTATCGCTATTTTAATCGAGAGTGTTCGTAGGAAAATCTCTATTTTCCTATGATGTAATTAACTACGAGGGCTTGCGCTCGTAGGAGATTTAGAAACCTAGACCAGATTTTCAAAATCAAGTTTTTCAAAATTTTAATTAATTATCTTTGGGAAATTCAAAAGACAACGATCATTATCGTCATTTTTAAATGATCGATAATAGATGATATCCTCTTTCCTTGGAAAGATATATCGTACTATTATCGTGATCTTGATTATAAAATTAATGATCTTTTTACTAGATTATTATAGTTAAACGTTGGATTTAACATCATTTTGATTCTTAGGGATCATATGTTGTTTCTCCTTGAGTTTGACTACGATAATCAGGGTAAATCAAGATTTGTAATCTGAACCTATTAAAGAATGATATATTCAGCTTTCGAGGTGATATATTATTCATAATGAGTGTTCGATTATAAAATTAAAATTCCAGAAATTTAACTTTCCCAAAGAAAATTAAACACTTTTTAAAACCTATATTTTTCAATCAAACACTCTTCCACACAGATTAACCTCATCACAAACAACCTCAGATAGGTTAAATATCCCTGACATCGTGCAATGCTCTGACAATTAATAACCTAGGATGGGTCAAACATCCTTGGTGAATTCCCTTGACCTCCTTCATACAGGTTAAAGCCATCAAACAACACTTGGGCAAACAATCTCGGATAGATCAATCATCTTTGATGAATTTCTCTCAACATGCTCCATATCGCTAACATCATCGAATAATGCTCTGATAAACAAATTGGTCAAACATCCTTGGTGGATTTCTCCTATCCTCTTCTATACGACACTTTGAAGCATTTGGCTCGACACCTTCTTCAAGGAAAGATCAAACCTTATCACCATAAGGCCTCCACTCAGTTGATGCCATCATTGTATCGTTAGACTATTATTGTCGGCACACCACCCGACCCCCTCTGTTGAGCTATCCACTATCCACCATCATTAGTATGCATTATTGCATTCAATTGAAGAACATACCTGATGAAACACCCCAATCCATCTGAATTAATGGAGGACGTGACTTTGTCAATCGATATTAACTTCGTAGTATCATCAACCTGTAAGATTATGACAATATTGTGTGATCTAATAAAAGAAAGAAAATTCAAATAAGAAATAATTCTTACCTTTGGAGTCTGAGGAACCCACGCTGGCTCCAACACTTCACAAGTAGGATAAGAAACTTCCGGCATGTCTGTATAAATACTTGAATAATATCATAAGGGCATACTTGATGGATCCTCTGGGTTCTTTGAAAGACAACTCTTTTTAGGCAAATCAAAATCACTTTTTTTGGACACTAGTCAAGACACTATCATCTATTGTTGGCGACATCACCTTCTCCGGGGAGAACTGGAGTCTGCATAAGAGTACTGGGCCTTGATTGCCTCCGCTGCAGGTATTTAAACAATTCTCGGACAGTTTTCCCCCACCGGGGGAGAATTGGAGCATACATAAGATTACCGGGTCTTGATCGTCGCCATCGGTATTTAAACTCTTGTTAGATAGTCTTTTTCCCACTAAGGGAGAACTGGAGCTTACGTAAGAGTATCGGGTCTTGATTGCCGCCAAAAAATCTCCAACCTGTGTGCCCTATCCCTAACCCCTAAGATGGATATTTATAGATTTTTCAAGGGGGATTAAAGAGAAATATTTCTGATTTTTAAAAAATTTTCAGTATTTTTTAAAATATTTTTGGATAAAAAATAATAATTTTCCTTTTTTAAATAATAAAAAAAGAAATTTATTATTTATAAAAAGAATAATAAAAAATAATAATATCGTAATGCTGTCGGCATTTTAGTTGCCTCTCAAAGGTGGCAAACTAGAAAAAAATTGCAATATGGGGCGTTGCACGTGCCCCTCACGCACGCAAGTCGCGGGACCTCCCGCTCGCTCATGGGCACCACCGACACCTGACAGAGGCTAATCGGCTGGCTGGCCAGTTTGGCCACCGGGTTGGGTCTGGGCTTGATTTTGGCCCAGACAGTCCGGTTTGAACTTTTTTGTGTTATATCTTGAATTTTTAGTTGCTTGATGAGTACTTTGGACGACTAGTTACATATATGTACAAGTAATCTTCAAAGGGAAGGCAAGTTTATAGATCCTTTTTGATGGGTTGATATGATTCGACTTAGCATAACTTGTCAGGTACCTGAGCACCAAGTCAATTCTTTCACTTACAATTCCTCAAATCAAATTTGTATTTTTTTTGGAGGCGAGGAATTGTGGGCAAATTTGTACTTTGAAAAATATAGATTTGCAACATCAAAAACACTTGGTTATTTCATCATATTTTTATGAGCGTCATGTATCATGCGTGCATGTATGTACTCACTAGAGATATTTTTTCAGGCTCATTGTTCATAAATGCATGCTTTTAAGTATTTGCATGTGTTTTGTATGTGTCGAGATCATTTAGGGGTGTTTTGTATGTGTGGAATTGAAACGCTTGGTTAATTCACATCAAATTTGTTGAAATTATATGGTAATAGAGTTAAGCGAATCGATTAGCTAACCTAATATTCCTCCATGAATACTGTTCTGCATGTTTAGTTGAGTCAGCATACTCTGCATCTCCCTCAGTTAAATTTAAAGAAAATTGACCCGTCACGTTGTTCCTTGAACTACTTTGAATATCCAATTCGTCTGTCGTGTGAAATAATCAACGTTAGCCTGATTCATAGTTGAAGATTGCTTCGATTTGGCTTGTTTAATGAACGATGCGTGCTGAACAAGTCTTAGTACGAAGACTCGTTCGCTCATGGGATTTGATTCAACCTTAAGAAATACATAGTATATGACATTTTTTATAGATACTTGAATTTAAGAGATTTTAAATATAAATTTATATAAATAATAAAAATAGTTTTTCTTTTTTCTAGATTTATTTTTCATTTTAAATTTTTCTAATTTTTAAAAGCCTTGAAGGAAATAAAAATAGTTTTTCTTTTTTCTAGATTTATTTTTCATTTTAAATTTTTCTAATTTTTAAAAGCCTTGAAGGAAATAAAAATAGTTTTTCTTTTTTCTAGATTTATTTTTCTTTCTAAAATTTTCTAATTTTTAAAGGCCTTGAAGGATTGAGCGATTACTTGACTAATTGAATTGAACTCAATCGAGTGAGTTTAACTATAAAAAATGTGGTATTTTCACAGTAAAACCGTCACTATCGATGGCTTTTCCCAGCAATTTAAGCCGTCGCTAATAGTGACGGTTTAAACCACTATTAAAAGTGTCACATTTCTTGTTAGTTTTAAAATCACTACGCTAGTTTGCGCATTTGTTTTGAACCGCTACTAATATTTTTGTAGCGGTTATAACCACAGCTATAGCCCAAATAAAATGCTACGAAAGATTTATTTTTTGATAGTGTGCCAGCCAACGATCTCAAACGATCTCATGCATTACATAACTTGTTATTCATTTTTCTTAGCTTTGAATTATCATTAAGATGAATGTAATGGATATATATGATTTCCTTATCCTAGTGGCAAGCTAAGAGTATAATCATATTTCTCACAGTAATTTTTATGATGAATTTCTTGATAGATCTTTTGGTTATAAGTATTTCCTATTTATATGTTTTGTGTATACAAGTAAATAGTACAATGCATTTTGACTATGCGAATTTGTTTAGTTTACTATAAACAAATGCAAAAAAAAAAATTTTAATTTAAATTTTTTGTTTCTTTGAGCGTAAAATGAATTTAAATTTTTTTATTTAATCAATAATTTAAATGTATACATACAATTTTTTTTTTTACAAAATTATGGCACGAGTCACGAGGATGAAGGAGAAGGGGGGACTAGGAGGAGTATATTTGGGAGAGAATTAGAATTGGTTCACAAGATTGGAGATGGGGATTGTGATGAAGTTGCGGTCTCAACAATAGGGTAGACCACTTCTCGCAGAATAGAGGGTTGGAGGTGGACTTGATGTCAGGATAAATCAAGAGTTACAAACTGTGCATTTAGAATCACCTAATTCAAATGAATTTAAAATTATTCAAAAATGAGGTTTTAAGGTATTCTGAATTCCATATAAAAATAATTTATACTTATTTTACCTAACATCTAATGGTTGAAAATTAAAACTTCAGTATTTTTTTTTATTTTATAGACCTAATAAACCAAACAAAACAACCATTGGAAGAATATTGCTACTTTCTTGCAAGTGGGTCCTTCGTTAGCTATAGGCTCCTCACTTTTTTCATGATCAACCCGTAGAAGCATGACTCAAAGACACATTTCTCCATGTATAAGGGTGTCAATAAATGACCTTAGCACAAACCTGACTCTAAACCTCTAGATTCAGATATAAGCGATCATTATTTAGACTAATGGTTACAATGAGCAGAATAAGGACAAGATTCTATAGAGCTCACTGGCCAAGGCTTTGATGAGCTAAGCCCTAAACATTCAATGGAGCTCATAGGTGAGGGCATTGGTGGGTCCAATTGTTGGAAGACATCAGATCGACAGTCTGGCAAGAGCATGAAGTCATGAATTAGCTCGATGGAAGAAGGGATTGACAGACCTGGCGATACTGAGATATGACGAGCTTATCAATAGTTAATAAAATGTTAGATTATATAAATAATAAAATTTAAATTTAAATGTGTAAATATCAATATTTTAGTTGCTATTTATGTAATTTTTTTATCCCACTCTTAATTTTTAAATATTAAGCTTTGTCTTACTTATCTTACTTGTCTTGTCCACATTGTCTACTAATGTGCCTGTGATATCATTAACTGAGCTTGAGGTAATTTTGAGTCAATTATAGGGTTTAGGGTTTGTTAATGCATCCTCGAAGTCAAGATTTTTGAAATCTAACGAGAGAGAACGGATTTTGGCCCACTAATTAGAGCAGAAAATTATTTTTTTAGATCATAAATTTATATTACATATATTATAATTTATCACTCATTATTAAAAAAAATCAGATGACAGATCGTTTCAATCTATTAGACAGCTAGTCGATATTTTAACTGATTTTTTTTTAAAAGTAATGAAAATAAAACCCCCAACTGCTGCTCTATTCGAAACTTAAAATGATTAAAAAATTAATTGGCCAATAAATTTGTTTAAGGAATTGCTCGATTTGATGGTTAATCGCTGAATTATTGAATTCTTGTTGACTTTTAAAAATCAAAAAGTAATTTGTATGGCATAAAATTAAATTCAAATATAAAAAAAAATTAATGGATTTAAGATTTGTCTTAATCAGATAACATTAGTCCTTGATTGTCCAAAGATTTGCAAAATATTTTAATCACATCATTTATTATACATGTGATACCTTTCTAAAAAATATTTTAATCTTTTATTTCTCCTGAAATATTCGTGGTGGTAGAGAAATATAAAGTTTAGTGGCTTAATTTTGTATGAAGATCTAGCATACAAATATATAAAAGAGTAGGGGTGCATCGTTCATAAGAGACTTCAGAATTTTTATATGGAAACATCTGAAAAGGGAGAAAAATCATGGGGCTTTGCCAAGTTTGAATGAATCAAGTGTATTTATAATTGATTACAAATGATGTCTTTTCTTGGAGAAAAAGTCGGCTCAATGTAGCAAATATACATCATATAGAGTACTTTACATGACTGGAAGAATTCAATGACATAAGAATTGTCCTCAAGAGAGTGTTAGCATGTTCATTTGGTTGGTAGGATTATATTTTAGCGACAGAGGTCGAAGGGACCATAGTTGGTAAGTGACTAAGGTCAGAAGGATCGTAGTTGACAAGTGATAGAGGTCATAAGGATTATAGTCGGTGGGCGTAGGTGGTCGAAGGGACTGAAATCAGCAGCCGACGATGGTTGGAGAGATTATAGTCGACAGACGATGGTGATCGGAAGAATCATATTTGATGGACAATGGTGGAGGAAGGCTCCTCATTTGTTGTCGGATGGAGGTCCGATGATGATGGTCGGATAGAGTTTTAGCAGTGGCATCCTAGCTGCACGGATTCGTTGACGGTGTTGCCGAGGTGGAGCTCCAAGATTCTTCAAGCCTCAGAACTCTTATCTTCCTCCTCCTTCCCCCGCATGTAAAGAATGATGGGCTATTTATAATTTTCTTGTAGTGGCATACATACTTAGTAAAAATGAAGAAGATCCTGGGTATATTTAAAGTGATGACCCATATTGATTCCCTTGATCTTGGAGCATTTATAAAGCATTTAAGTATCTTAATGATATTAAAATTTAACAATCTTGGGCTCGTTTGATTCACCTCATCGAGCCACTATATTTGACTATAAGAAATGTCATATTTACATATCATTTGGTCAAATAATTATTGCTTTGATGATTCCAAGAGTATTTTGGTATTTTGATTTGGGCTCAGATTGAACTTAACTTAGTATCATTGGGTTCATCTACTCGAAATGTTCAATTTCACTATAAGCTTGCTGAAATCAAAGTTCGGATGATCCTGAATTTTAATTTAAAAGCTCCCAAATCAAATTTGCACGAGATTCGTGCCTGATAAAGGCAATTTTTGGTGGCATATCAGTTGCCCTTTATTTTCGGACGATGAAACTCTCGGAGCCTGAAAATATGTGTCAAAGCTTTTAAAAATTTGTTGATGCAAAACTATAATTTTAGACAAATTACGAGGCACGATCACTCCTTGAGTGGACCTCCCTTCAAGATCCTAAATAAAGTAAAATGTTCAGGTTCATAATTTTAGTAATTCCTGAAGTTGGGAATCGATCAGAACAAGAAATATTAAAAAATTTCACTTCAAAACTTTTAAGTTTGTCAGAATCTCATGAGTTATTACTCGTCTTTTAGTGGAATGAAGGATTATGTTAAGACTCCTATATTATAGGGCCCCTTGATAAATATCTAGAGTTAGTATGGGCAATATGCCAAATTTGGGCATTTAGAGTGGAAAATAAGTATTTTGGATTTATGAATGATCGTTAATTACAAAGGCAATCTAATATTTAATATTAATGATGTATGTACTAACATCGTTATTTGAGCGACAAAATGGTTGATGGAAACATGTAATCATGAATTGAATTCATCTTTAGAAGGCCATAATATTATTCTGATGAAATTTACACATGCCACTTCTCATCAAAATACAAACATGTACATGAGCTTTCTATTATGTTGTTTATCCATCATGTATTTTCCACGAAAGCACACCATTAAAACTAAACTAATTACCTTTGATTTATTGGTTGCTTGAAATGTGACATTATTACGAGGAGGCTACAACCTCTTTGGGTGTGTGGGTGTGAAAAAAGTACTTTATGCCTTTTAAAATTCAAAAAACTAAATTAAAATTTTCAAAAAATTCTAGAAAATTTTGGAATAACTCCTTTGCCTCCTCGATTTGAATAAAATATTAATTTTATATTATTAATATATATTTTAAATAGAAATTTTGATTTTTTGGCTTTTAAAATTAAAAAAAAATAACAAAATAAAAAAATTCCTAAAAATTTTTGGAGAGTTTATTCATATTCTTTCCTTCAAACACCTATAAATACCCCCTTGGAGTGGGGAAAGAGCACAATCTCTCCTCCATTTATTCTCTTTTCTTCTTGTTTCTTCTTCTCTTCTTTTATTATCTACTTCTTCTTACATTAAAGGCATTTCACTGACTTTAATAGACGGTATGTCCTATCACGTTCCAATGCCCCTCTTTATGTAGAATGAGTAGTGCATGTCTTTCTTCTTCTTCTCTTCATACTTCTTCTTATATTAAAGACATTTCACTATCTTTGATCGATATGTGATATCCCTTATAAAGTTCCAGTCCTCCTCTTTATGCAGAAGAAGTCATGTTGGTATATCGTTCTCCCTTCAAACTACCCATGACAAAAGAAGATTAATCACCACCTATACAAAATGATGGTCCAAAGAATTCTGATGGTGGTAGCACTTGGAGAAGACCTATGGTGTTGGTCAAACGATAAAAGCTTAACATGGGTGGTTAGGTAACATTCCAATGTTGGCAATCGGGCAGCGAGTTGATGGAGACGATCAAGCTACATTTTATTGGAAATAGTGGGTATGCAACAGATAACTTGATGGAGGGGATTGAACTTTGTGTTGACTACAATTGTCCAACCACACACTCATGGTGTAAATTTAGCAGAGGCATGATAATCTAGTGATGATTTGTAAAGTTTTATGTTATGAATGACATGTTGATCTTTGCCCCAAGGTCCAGCTAGGCACATGTTCTTCCACTGGGTTACAGAATACGAGATGATATTAATGAGAGCACTTCACTTCTTGTAATTCAACCTTTTAAATGATGAAGAATATATGCTTGAATATAATCATGTAAATATAATAATATTGTATATGGATTTGAGATGTTTTTATGAGCTTGTGTTTATTTGAATGTTCTCTTGTAAGAATATTTATAAATTTATCCCCCCAGAATAGGGCTGCAAACGAATCGAGCCGCGCCGAGTATGTGAGTGTTCATGTTTGAGTTCATTTAATATCAGCTTGTTCAAGTTTGGTTCGTGTTTGTTCGAGCTTTATTATTTGTGTTCATGTTTGGTTCATTGAAATTAATGAGTGTTCATGTTCGGTTCATGTTCAGTTAATGTTCGGTTCGTTTAGTGCTTATCGAGCTTTAAACAAACGAGCTATAAACGAGCTCTACTTTTAGATATTCATTAACTTAACAAATGAGCTTTATCAAGCTTCCTAACAAACGATTACATCGAGCATGTTCGTGAACACATTTAACGAATTTTTTAAACAATCAAACAAACACGTTCATTATATTATTATAATAAACTTATATTGTTGTTAATTATAAATTAAATAATTGTTATTAATAAATAAATGATAAGTAATAATATTAATGAGAATTAATTGATTAATATCAATTAATATATAATAATAGTTTATTTATTAAATATATATAATAATAATAATGAGAATTAATCGATCTTGATGTCAAATATCAAACATTAATCGAGTTCTTTGTTCACGAGCTTCTTATCGAGCTTCATATCGAGTATGTTCATGAACTTATAACGATCATGTTTACGAACCTAATCGAGCCAAACACATTGTTGTTTAAGCTTGTTTATTAACACATCGAGTATTTTCGAAAGTGTTCAAGCTTGTTCAACTAACTAATTGTACGATCACGAACGAGCTCTTATCGAGCCGAGCCTCGAGTAGCTTATTGAACGCTCAGTTCGCTTGCAGCCCTACCCCAGAAGAAACCAAGCTATTTATGTATTTTGAGATATGCTTTAATATATTGCTCTCTTGTTAGAATAAGTAGAATAAATGAATTTATTCCTTCTATAGCTTTTAACCTTTTGAGCTCTCTAATATACATATGCCTTTTGAGGCTTTTAGCCTTCCAAGGTCTTTGATGTATGTGCACCTTTTAAGGCTTTTAGCTTTTTAAGATCTTTGAATGAGTGGTGACCTTATCAACCACTTGTTCTCATGGAGTCTTTCTAATAAGGACCTTATCCACTACTAGCTTAACTTAGAGGTTACCTCATGGGCAGGCCTTCCTGGGGTTATTAGTGGAGATCATGTCTACCACTTACCCTCATGGGGTCTTTCTAGTGAGGATCTTATCCATAACTAGCTTCCCTTCGAGACTACATAGTCGCATTTGATGTTATAGCCAAGGTTGCCCCCCAGTTCAAATATGCTTCTATGAAATTGATACAACAGGGCTGCTGCTTGAGAAGCGATAGAATAATGCCTAAGGTAGCACTCAATATTGAAGAAGTTTCTTTGGAGTTGATAATAGATCATGGCAAAGGGTTTATCTTGCTTCAATCATGCCCAGAATGTTGACGTGAATGACATTTTGAGGTTATAGCAAATGTTTCTCTCCAACCAGGAATCGTGTTCCCACAAACGGCGCCATATTGTTACCTCCTGAAATATTCATGATGGTAAAGAAATATAAAGTCTAGTGTCCTAACTTAATACGAAGATCTAGCACACAAATATATAAAAGAGTATGGGTCCATCGTTCATTAGAGACATAATAATTTTTACATGAAAATCCCTAAAAATGGGATAACAAATCATAGGGTCTTCCCCAATTTGAATGAATTTACTAGTGTTTGAAATTGATTATAAATAATGCCCTTTCTCGGGGAAAAGAGTCGACTTCATATAGAGCACTTTATATGGCTGGAAGAATCCAATGACATAAGAATTGTCCTCAGAAGAGTTGGCTTGTTCATTTGATTGGTAGGATTATATTTTGGCGATAGAGGACGAAGAGACCCTAGTCAATAAGTGACAAAAGTCGAAAGGACCGTAGTCGGCAAGTGATGGAGGTCGGAAGGATTATAATCGGCAGGCATAGGTGGTCGGAGGGATTGAAGTCAGCAGGCGATGATGGTTGGAGAGATTGCAGTCGACAGATGATGATGGTCGAAGGAACCATATTTAATGGGCTAGAGTGGAGGAACTCTTTATTTGTTGCCAGATGGAGGTCCAACAACGATGGTTGGGCAGAGGTTTGTGCCCGATTCGTGAATTTGTATCAAGAATTTAAAAGCTCCTAAATATGATTTGCATTGAGATTTGTGCCCGATTAAGATAATTTTTTGTGATGTATCAATAAAAATATTATATATATCACATAAATATTTGAGGAGATTGTTCAAGAAAACTTTTCAAAGTTCAATTAATAATTATTATTTTGGATGGATTTTTTGGGGACCGGTAATAATGAACTTTAGTAACAAACTAATTAAACCAGGTGCCTGCGAAGAATCTTAATAGTTATAATTATTAAGGTCATGGATTGATAAGAAAGAATATATATCACGATATGCTAATTAAAATTCAATCAAAAATAAATTTTATTATTCTTAAATTTATTCTAAAATTAATATAATTCTTAAATATTATATCTCACAATAATTTCAATACAGTTGCAATGATAATAAAGGACATTCTGACTGAATTTCGACGTAATTTTTTTCTGGATTGAAATCGTATATAATTTGTTCTACAAATCTTCGCACTGAATTTTCTTTTAAAAAGAATTATTAAGCCCGTTGGCTCCACCTGTGGCTTCGAGGAGGGGCAACAAGGTGATTTCCTCGCTCGCTCTCTGCCCCACAGGGCCCCATTTTTTTATATGAGATAAGTGGAAAGGTGAGCTTTTTAGCAGAGCCGAGCAGAGCGCTCGCTCTTGCGATGGATTTCCAGGCCAAGAGCAAGGAAGATGTCGACGCGTGGATCGGCGAAGCCGGAGAGAATGGTGCCGCTGGCCAAATTGCAGCTCTTTCCGCCGCTTCCCCAAATCGAAACCGGCTAATAATGCCGAAGCCGGAGCCCATAGAGACCATTGGTGCCCTTCCGATCATCCCGCGCGCGCTTGGCCGGACCAAAGACCGGCACACCAAGGTGGAAGGAAGGGGAAGAAGGATCCGTATGCCCGCGGCCTGCGCCGCTAGGATCTTCCAGCTCACCCGCGAACTCGGCCACAAATCCGACGGCGACACAATCCGGTGGCTCTTGCAGCACGCCGAGCCGGCCATCATCGCCGCTACAGGAACAGGAACCGTCCCCGCCATCGCAACCAATGTCAACGGAACCCTCAAAATCCCCACCCAAGCCTCCAACCCGGCCCCATCCGTAACTTCCTCCGCCGACGCCACGAAAAAGAGGAGAAAGCTGCAGCCTACGCGGGCCGCGGCTGGAGGCGGTGTTATTGGGTACTTCCAGGGGCCCGACCCTCTCCTCCCGCCAGGTGGAGCAATATCGATTTCAGCGAGTCTTGCGCCAGTCGCCGCGCCAAGGATGGTGCCTATGTGGACCGTCGGCGGCAGCGCCGCGATTTCGCCGGGTGCGGTGTGGATGTTTCCTTCGTCAGCGGCGCCTTCAAGCCAGGGGCATATATGGACTTTTCCGATGGGGTCACAGGTCGTTAATTTTGCAGCAGCGAGGCCTGTCTTCTCCGCCGCCGGCGCAGCGAGCGGAAAGCAGGAGCTGCAGTTGATGAAGGAATCTGCAGATGTTGAGCAGAGCGGAGAAGAACCAGATGAAACGGTAAAAGAAGCAGCTTAGAAGCTCCATCTCTCAGACGAACTTAGGAAATTTGGTTCTTTAGTTGTTTTTTTTAATAGTTTGAAGTATCTGAAAATCCTGTATCCTCTAATCCTTTCTCATCCTCTCTTAATTGTTCATCCTAATTTGAGTTAGATTTTAATTAAAATCTTCTAAATTAGCGGTCAGCTGATGAACACGTGCTTCTTTCTGTATGTTAATAGTTAAAAAACCGATGTCCCGGTTGTCCTCTTCATTTTAACCCAACATGCATTTAATTTGACTGACCGGGTGGTCCGGTGGCGCCCATAAGGATGGTGGGCCAAAGTTGGTGGTCCACCGCCTGGTTGTCATGTGATGGGGGTGGAAGCGGGGCCGTGTTAGGCGAGGTGTGAGGTGCGTGGGGTTCGGTACGAGTGGTGGACAGTGGGGTCCGCTTCGGTGCCGCACGAGGTCGGGGCCACAGCGAGGTGAGTGAATGGTGGGGCCCCCCCTCACATTTTCTGGTGAAACGTGAGTAGGACGTGGAAGAAGAATATCCTTTCCCTCTCTTTTATCCGCATAGGGAAATCATATGGATTATAAAGATAATTGCGTGTTAAGAAGATTTAATTGATGATTAGTGAGTGGTGATCTTGAACGTTGGCGTTAACCGTCGATGGAGTCCAGAGCTTTACGCCATTTGCCTGTATCGCATGTGCTGGGTGGGAGAGATTATTGTGTGTGGATATCGGACGGGAGAACTATCCGGTTTACACTCAGGTACAGAGCAGTACCGAGTACCGCTCTGTATCGAGCTCTGTACCGGACGTGACGCGTTTTCATTGGTGTCCGGACGCCATCCGGACTCCGCACAAAATAAAAGTGGAGGTCAAAAGCAGCATGCTCATCTGCAATATCTAATATCTATACAATATGTATGATAATATGTTGCTTATAGTTCTAAAATAAAATTTTAAAAAAATTAAATATTAAAAGTATTTTATAGTGTATTTATTTAGGGTGTAAAATGGGTCATTCGTATTTTTTTGAAATATTTAGATCAATTAAGATAAATACATACACACATCATATATATAACACTCGAACTCAAAATCTCTTAATTAATAGTCAAAGTTTTTAACGAACCGACTAAAGGAGTTGCGTGGGCTATTTATGTGTGGTTAACTTGCTTTAATTAAGCCCTTTAAAGTTCCATTGAGGGCTTTTGTGGTGGGTGGGCTTTTATAGGCCTTAGTGAAGCCAGTTTAAACTATAATGTTTTTGTTGTAGAGAAGCTTTTTCTAATTTTTTAAAGCACTATTTGATGGGAATGGTTTTGAGTGTGCTTTATTTTAAATGCAAGTGTTGAAAACTAAAGTATTAGGTTGGCAGAAATTAAGCAAATTCAGGTTTTTTGTTGATGAGAAATTTGAAACTTATCGTTACTTTTTTTTTTTTTTTTTTTGCATATTTAGAATGATCCAAATAGAACAGTTTTGAAATACACAATGATAGTAACTGCTACTGGCAAAATTCTTATCACGATCTCTTCTACTCCTTTATCACAACCTCTTCTACTCCTTTACATAATGTTGATCTCATCGATCATCGCATTGAGTGAGCTCTCCTCACAATCTTTATTTCTAGTTCATACATCATTAGTTCTATCAATATCTAACATAGTGAGCATTTAATTTTTTTTTAAATTTATAAATATTTATTATAATTAATTTCTAGAAAATTTAAATTCTATTGAAAATCCGTTAGAAATATTCTGTCAGAAATTCTGTCAAAAATTTCCACTAGAAATCCATTGAAAATCTGTTGGAAATCCGTTAAAAAAATTTCGTCAGGAATTCACAAAAAATTTGTTGGAAAATATGCCGGAATATTTGATGAAAAATTTTCACCAGAAATTCTGCCGAAAATTTGTATTTTTTTCTTGTATTGTTTGTCACAATTTCCTTTACATTTCGTTGATCTCGACAATCCAGCTACTCACCATGAAGTCCTAAATCCTAAACTTCCAACCAACAGACCAAAATAAGCCATTCACTTCACACTTCACGTTATATTTGTTCCAATCTCATTCACATCCTAATGAAGTAATGTACATACAGTCCCCCCCCCCCCCCCCCCCCTCCCACTAAAAAGGTGTACATTCCAACATTCTCTCATATTGCATCGAGTACCTGTCCTTGATGGCCGCTAATTGCTTCTATAATTGAAATTTCTATTTTTAAACATGGATTGTAATTTTTTTGCTTAACATTTTTTTTTGGAAAATTGAGGGCTTAGCCCGTTCTATTGAAAATAAAATTGCTTACATGTGTAAAAGAAGACCTGTAACAAATGCTAACAGAATTCAAAATCACCAAAATGATCTAACAGAAAAAATAAAATTCTGAAGATCAGAAACAAAAAGGCTAAAAAACAAGCCAAAGGAAAGATGATAAGGGATCATAAATTGATCAGACAAAAAGAAGGGATGGAGCCAAAAAAAGGGCTCAGGGAATTGCCACAAGCTAATTGAGTAATCCCCCGGTTGCAGAAGTCGGATCATATAGCAATCGTAGAGAGATCATAAAGGCACCCAGAGCGAAAAACCACTGCCATCCACAGGGGCAAATGAGGCAAAACCGACATCATAGCCCACAAAACCTCGAAAATGCCTTCCAGCAGCCAGAGTAGATCAGTTGAGCATCGCAAAACACCCTTGAAGATTAGAGAAATGTTTCCAAAGTCTAGCCTTATGAAGAATAGCCTGCCTGATAGTGAAGCAGACACTAGAAGGGCTGCTCCAAACGTTTTCAAACCTCCTAGTATTATGTTCTCTCCAAAGAAAATAAACAGAACTACAAATGACTTAATAACAAAAATTCTTCTCCCAGCTGGTAAAATCTTGAGAACCATCAACAAAATCAAATGTTTGCATCAAATTCGGCCTCAGGAGAAAATTACCCAAAAACAGTAAAAGAGTGGTAATCACAGCAAAAGAAAAGTCACAGCCAAAAAACAAATGGAAGTGACTTTCACTGCCACCATAGCAGAAAGAGCAGCCCGTGTTAACCTCAATACTACGCATTATAAGTAAGTCTGCAGTTTTCAGTCTACCCAACACCGCCATCCAGGAATAATAAGAAAAACGGAGAGAGAACTTTTTATGCCAAAGAAAATTATACCAATGCACCTCATCCAAATGAACGAAATAACTGTAGTAGAAAGTAGAGAAGGAGGGATTTTGTGAGCCATTCCAGGCAGTGACCGGTTGCTCACAAAAAGTGAAACTCGAGATTTCCAAAAGCAGCTCATTAGGGACAGGGTGAGGCAGCGTCCAGCTATTGTTGTTTGTATAGCAGTGAACAAAAGGCTGCGAAAACCTCAAAGAAGGAAACATATCATGTAAAAACTTTCCATTACACCAGTGATCCCATTCCATAGAAAAATTACAGTTAGGGGATGCTTTCAGGGAAATAAAACTCTTAATAAGATGTGCTGTGGCGCAAACTTTCTTCCAGAATTTAGAAGCATTGGTAGTAATAGGTTTCCACGGAGATAAATACTTATGCTTAAACCAAATTATGGGCAGATTATCCCGAGTAAAAAATCGCCATAAAAAAGAGCAAAAGTTGGCATGATACAGACCATCAATAGAGGGAATATCGAGACCACCCAAACGTCTAGGTAAGGCAGTATTAACACAAGCATATAAGTGAAGTTTCTTATCAGCAATCCTACCATGATAAAGGAATCTAGAGTATCGCTTGGAAATGGCTTTACAGCAGGATTTTGGTACTATAGAGCCTCTGATCCAGTAAGCAATGATATTAGCAATAGTAAACTTTAAAAATTGCACCCTACCTGCAAAAGAAAGAAATTTAACTTTCCAACCATCAAGTAGAGTAGTGATTTTACTCAATAGTGGCTGGAAGTGAGAAGAATTGAGGCGGATGGTGGCAATGGGAATGCCCAGGTAATTGAGGATAGAGCTCTTCTGAGAAATGCCCAAAGAGTCGCAGATAATCTCCTGACAGTAAATATTTTTTGAGAAGATAATAGAGCTCTTGGAAGGATTGATAAAAAGACCTGAAGCATTAGCAAAGTAGGAAATAGAATTGGCCAGAGCAGAGGCATTAGCAGGGGTGGCATTACCAAATATCAGAACATCATCCGCATAAAGAAGATGATTCACAGAGCAGCCATTAACTTTCGGGCCAACAAAAGGTGGATTCGACTTATCCAAGCAGCATGAGAAACCGTCCATGATAATGCAAAAAAGAAGTGGGGACAATGGACATCCCTGACGCAATCTGGAAGAGGAGCTGAAGAACCCATTCAGGGAGCCATTGATACAGATGGAGAAAAAAACCTTGGAGATGCAACCTTTCACCCAATTAATAAATTTCTCCGGAAAACCTTTCTGTCTAAGCTTATTGTATAAGAAATCATGGGAGACTGAATCAAAGGCCTTAAGGATGTCCAGTTTGGCGCAGAATGAATTGCTGGAAGTATTGAAATCTTTGAGAATCTCAGAAGCCAAAATAATATTGTCAGTGGAAGTACGGTTTGAGATGAACCCAGCTTGGCGTTCATGGATAATGGTGGGAGCCTTCAACCTATTAGAAACAAGCTAAGCCATAATTTTATACAAAACATTACACAAGGATATGGGCCTATAATCAGAAATTGTAGAAACGTGATTCCCTTTTGGAATTAAAGCCAGAGCCGTTGCTTTAACACTCTTAGGTAAATAACCAGAGGAGTAAAAATCCATCGCTGCTTTATAAATGAGAGTGCCTGTAATGTGCCAAGTTTTCTTATAGAAGGCAAAAGAGTACCCATCAGGGCCTGGGGTGGATGAGTCATTACCCTCAAACACCACCTTTTTTGACTTCATCAAAAGTGAATGGAGTAGTAAGAGAGGAAGCCATTTCCGGGGTTATGCAATTTCCAGAATTGATAGAGAAGTTAGAAGCAAGCATCGGTTTAGGAGAGTTGAAGAGACCTTTGAAGTGTTGAATGAATGCATTAGCAATGTCTTGGTGAGAGGAGAGAGATCTATTGGCATCAGAAATTTCATAAAAACTATTTTGATTCCTTTTAGCACGGATTTTAGCATATAAAAAGTCTAAATCATCTTCCCCTTGCGACAGCCATCTCTCTTTGGCCCGTTGAGATATCCAGGAAGTCCAAGAGGCTTGGAGACTGGCAAGTTGAGAGTTGATCTCTTTGAGAGAAGAGTTTAAGGTAATATCCAAAGGAGAATTTTGAATATTATCTAAGCAAATCCGCTGCTTGTGCTTAAGCTCCAAAATCGAATTGGAGATGTGGTTAGAGGAAGCCCAATTCCGTTTCTTCAAGACACCTTTAAGATTCTGTAAATAATTTTGGATGTGGCAAATGGGACGGCTGAAGGGGGGTTGAGAGAAAGCCGTTAAAACATCATCCTAGAAACCTACCATGTGGGCCCAGTAATTCTTGAAGAGAAAATGGTGAGGGGCCGCATGTGAAGTGGAGGTGAATGTAATGAGGGGGGAGTCTTCAGAGCAAAGAGGGGGGGGGGGGGGGGGGGGGGGGGGGGCGTGATCTTGAAGTGAGCAGTTGGGAAGTGGTCTAAGAAGTGGGAATTAACCAAAACTCTGTCAAGTTTCGCATGAATCGGCTGATCAATCCTATGATTGAACCAGGTAAAAGAAAGACCCACATAAGCGAGATCGACAAGCCTATAATAAAAAATGAGACCATTCAGTTCAACAAGTCTGTTGGCAGAAGCCGGAATCCCACCTGCCTTCTCATTTTCATATCTGATGCAATTAAGGTCCCCCATAACCATCCAAGGCAGAGGGGAATCAGGTTGCAGTTCTCTGACTTTATCCCAAAGAGGTTTCCTTTCCTCAAGTGTTGGCAGCGTAAATGACAGATAAGTGGAAAGGTGGTAAGGAGCCCACCGAAATAATACCATGTATGAGTTGAGAGGAGATGAATGTAGGAGAAAAGGATATATGGGAAGGGTCCCATTTAATCCAAATCCTGCCCCGGTTAGAAGAACCAAAATTGTGACAGTGTTGCTCATTATCAAAAACACGATGAGCATTTAAAAACCAAACATCCTCAATCAAAGAGGGAACAATCTTAGCTTCCAGAAGTCATAAAAATTTCAGTTTATGTGCACGAACAAGGTCCCTGCACACCATCACTTTGTCGGGTCTGTTAAACCCTCTTATATTCCAACTTGCCAAGTTAGGAGGAGACATTAAATTTGGATTTAGAAGATTTGGCCTTTTTGGCCGTTTTCCCTTTTGTGTGCTTGGAGATAGGGGAGATTTGGATATTTGTGGAGGGAGGTATTGAGGATGGTTGGACATTAATAGAGGTGTTAATATCATTAGTTATTGGAAGGGGATTGCCATCAGAGGGTGGGGGATTGTCAGTAGAATTGAGTTGATCTTCAACTTGAAGGGCTTTGAATTGGTTGGAGGTAGTGAGGGTTGGAGGGGAGTGGGAGGTAGGGATGCCGTGGGGTTGAAGATAAGGGATATCCGAAGAGGATGAAGCTTCAGTAGTAGAGTCTTCATTAGGGGAGTTTAGATTGGGGATAATAGGAATCTTCTCAGGTAGTGGAATAGTTGTAGGCAATGAAGAACTGGATTCAGCACACGTCATTAAAGGGACCGACCAGGGAGGGGGATTGTGGTCTGTAGGAGGGTTGGGGATAGAAGTATCTGCAGGTGTGGGTGGAGGTTTAGAGGCAGTCCTATTAGACGGCCGAGGAGGCCGACTCGAGCTCCTACCACGAGGGCGGGTAGGAAGGATGGCTACATTTGTGGGGTTAGGGTTAGTAGGACAAAGGGAGAAGGGATGAATAAGTGACTGACATCATTCGCAAGGGGTGGGTTTCCAGCCGTAAACCACTTTTAGGGTCAAATCTTCTCCGTCCATCACCAGAGTGATCTCATCGGGGAGAGGAGAGTCCTTGGAGATTTGAACACAGACACGAGCAAAGGTGAGTCTGGAGCGATTTGCAGTAAGGGAATCAACCGACAAAGGAATACCAATATAACTTACAATCCTGGAAATACCATTAGGGGTCCAAAGAGCAAGGGGAAGGTCTACAATTTTGATCCAAATGGGGATGGAAGCATTCACATCTCTCTTAGGTTTAAATTTAGGAGACCATTTCTGTAATATGAATGGTTTCCCAAGGAGAAACCAAGGACCACCCGACCAGATAGCATCATAATCTTCTTGAGTTGTGAACTTGATGAGAGAATCCATCAGCAAGAGAGAGGAGAGTAATCGCACCTTTTAGAGGCCAAACCTTTTTCATGGCCACAAGAAGTCGCTCATAATACGGGCGTTGCCCAATCGAGTATCCGACTAGAGAGAGGGTTCAGAGCGAGGCTCCTTCTGAGAGATCATCCGCGGCGAAAGAAAGTTTGGGATTTGGAGGGAAAAAAGACACCGGGAAAAGTTCTGGGATAGAAGGGGGGAAGCGGTGGTTTCTGCATAAGACAAAACTTGCCTTGAAGCAGGAGCTGGCCCAAGGAGAGATTGGCCAGGGAGGTAGGGAAAATCCATTGGATCGAGAGCCATCCGAAGGTGGGAGAGGACGGGCCTCTCCCGACGATAGAAGCGAACGTAGCGGCGCAAAGAAAAGAAGAGAACCCTAGCCTTTCTTCAAAGCTTCTATAGCACACTCTCTGTCTTGTATCTAATGCTGTCCTCCAACCAATTCAAAAATGAACTCTGCTTAACATTTTAAGAACATATTTGTTTTTTCCCCTCTTTTGATTTCTCTCTCTAAGAAACCTATTTATTTCTTTTTTTTAACCTTTCTAAATAAAAGAAAGAAATAAATAGATTTGTTAAGTTTTGTGTGGGATCACTTTTTTTTCTCATATTTATTTTTAAAATTATGTTTATTATGAAAGTTTTTTTAACTATTTTTCTTTTTTTTATTTTTAAAAATAAATTATATAATTTTTAAAAATACTCAAAATAAAATTGAGTATTTTTAAACCAGTTTCGAATTAAGATATAAATTTGAACCAATTTGAACGAGTTTTTTCTTGATACGAGACTCAAAATATAATTCACAAATACAATAGGGGTAACATGATTCAAAATAAACTTGTCATATCTCTTAAATTTTGAACATCACAAGACAGAGATTTTTGTTTGAGATGGCTTTCTTAAAGCAGCTTTTCAGTAAAAAATTACAAATTTTTATGAAAAAACTGCTTTAAGAATAATAAGAAAACCGTCCATAGAGTCAAATTTCTCCTAAAAAGTTGTACAGTATTTCTGAAAAAAAAAAGTGAATATCGACACAGAAAATCAAAGAAGCAGCTGCCCACCAATTGGTTAAGAAAATCGGATGCGATCAAGAAGCCTATGCATTCGAAAATTTTACTTGTATAATTACTTCAACACTCTACTTCAAGAAAATATTAATAATAAACATAAAAAATGTTCAACCTATGAAGTGCTGAAAATTTTTCTTTTTACTCCCATTTGCACAATGCCGCATCAACAGAAAATATTTGACAAATATATTAAACCTCCTTTACAAATATAACTGATACTATTATAAGTTACAACATTACATGTATTTATATACCACTATGGTTCGTATATTGTATCATCCACAAATGATTCCCAAAAGCAAAATTTACATCCCATTTGGCCACTTTCCTTCAGAAAAGAATGGATAATATTACATTTCCTTACCATTATAACCACTTTACCTGTTAATATACAGCTCCCAGCTCCAACTGTCGCTAGGGGGGATTTACACACTTATCATTAAATTCTTATATACCTATATATATAATCCCTAATTCTTTACATGTACTTATATACCACCAGTATCTAAAGATTTGTTTGGAACAGCTTTCTTTTAATTTTTAAAGCAGATTTTTAATATATATTATTTTTGAACTAGAAATTTTTATACTAGAAAGCAGTAAAAAAAAACTGTCCCAAACGAAACTTAAATTTCTTCAAAATATATACATGAAAATTAATGCGAGTACTATTTTTGATGAAATTTAAATATCAATTAGAGTGTTATGCAAGTAAGTATAAAAAATTAAATATTATATATATACAAATACATAAAAATTCAATGATACCTTTATAAATCCCCCTTTTATGTAGCTTGAATCATATTGTAAGATTTTCTTGAATTGCAAGGAAGGACCCACAAATGTTTCCACCAACATCTGGGAATGTTTCGCATCCAGGAAGGGGCTTGACCTTGCCCTTTCTATCAACATCTACAGGATACTTTAGTAGATGGCCCTTCATTTCAGTTATCTCCTCGGCCACAAACTGTCTCCAATTCATCTGACTAAGTGCGCGGATGCGTTGCATGCACTCAAGTGTCTCTGGCCTAGTGAAGCACTCCTCAAGGGTTCCAGTGTGCTCCGCCCATAAAGACATCCTATAGCCATAAATCTGCTCATGGTAGAAATATGTTGATTCAATTTACGTGCAAGAACATGGAATATTATAACTCTTAAAAAGAAACAGATGAACTGACGACAGAAGAAGAAACTTAATCCCTGCTGATACAAATAATCGAAACATAGAAATTGGTGTGAAAATTGTATTATTTTGGAACTGGAAACATTTTGCTGAAGGAATTGAAGAGAATCTTAGGCTGTTTCTGGGTTGATCAAGAACCTGCAGCTATTATTGAAGAATTTCAAATCCTATTCGTTTTTTTCCCTAGAAGTTCAGCCATAGAAATAGAGCCTAAATGAAAGAAGACATCCGGATTTAAAGATTACCTCTGCTTGGGTATGTTGTGTTCGTAAGAAAAGTGGAAATGCAATTAAATTCACATAGTTTTTAGCTGGATTCTAAAACTGCAACAGTGATAGAGATTTTAAACTACTGCATTTCCTTTTATTCCAACTATTTATTCCTTCAACTTAGAGCCGACAGATTTAGCGCCATCTTGGACAAAATAAAATATAGAAAACAAGAATGAACATCATAATGGAACTGTGTAGACCTGCAATCTTTCAGCAAAAAGAACAAAAGGATTCAGAAACCAAGTTGAATGGGTAGATGCAGTTTGCAATCATCGAATAGCATGCAATGGGTTCCAACTTAACAGCGGAACAAGAATACCAATTATTGATATGAAAGCTCTTACGCAGCTTAGGAGTTCTTATTACCTGACCAGAAGGTCCAGAAGCCTTTCTTGCCCATGTATGTTGCGGTTGATAGGCACCCATTGCAATTTCCGTATCTCTAGTACCTTCAAGAGACCTCTGATTAATGTTGGCTGATCCAATAATCACATATTCATCATCAACGATCATGCCTTTGGAGTGTACATAAATCATGAAGCGTCGATTCTTCCTGGCAAGTGCCTGATCAAATATTAAAGATGTATATCTGTTAGGGGACTAATATTTTTCTTATTCCTCATGTCATTAGCAGCAGCAATCCACCATTTTCTGCACAAGTTATGTAATTTGATAAGCTCATTAACTTAAGCATTCACCCTCACCGCAATATCCCCACAACTTACCAGGATTCAACACAATCTCATTCACCTAAAAGAATACAATACTAATTTTGTAAGCTTGTTCTGGTAAAAACAGAAATTTATAAAAGGTTTATCCTCTTTTTAAGTTGAGCCACTTATAGTTAAATTAAATAATACAACCACGCTCAGAGACTTAATGACACAATCAATTGATTTTGCTTAAGTGTCTCTTCTGACGGACAGGGAGCACTAGCTACTAGATAGAAGTTTGACAATTACTTTTAAAGCTAATACCCAAAAAAAAAGTTTAGTTTATAACTTATATAACCTGAACACAACTAGAACTCCAGAGAAGAAAAAGAAAAAAAAAAGTTGTAATATAACTAATGTAGCTGATGGACAAAAAGAAAATACAATTAAAAAAACACCCACATTTAAAAATATTTTTAAATTGAAAAACTCTTAGCAACATATGAGATTGATATAACTAATATGTGCACCTTTTGAAACAATTATATATCTAGTTAACCTACTCGGAAGTTAACTTAAAATTAAAATTAAACCTAAATATAGCCTGTAAATTTCCTCAATTTCAATTGATTTGATTTTAGTTCTTGAAAAGTTATCGAAAAATATTTGAATGTCTTTTAATTAGAAATTTCAGTTTTGTTTTACAACACAAATGAAACTAGCCTAATAATTATAAAAATATGTAATTTGACAGAATTATATTTCAGAGAAAGGGGATAACTAAGTTTATAAGCCATTTTCTGAAAATTAAGCTCCTAAAGTTGAAAATATCAAAATAATCCGCTAGCAAAGAAAATAGTATTTCATGAGTATCATGAGCATTTTTGTAAATTATAAATAAATTTAATTATTTATATAAGTTTTGAAATTGATAAAACTGTAGCGAATCAAACCAGCCAAACAGGATCAGCCACCCTTGATCTCAAACCAGCTGGAGCAATGCAGGAAGCCTTCATGTGAATCACATGATTCACCCAGCCGACATTGCCTCACCTGCCATCAAACATGATAATCTTGCACTACCAAACCCACCTTTGAAGTGATTTAAGAAAGCACTAGCTAGGGCATCGCACCTTTCATTTTTTTTTTCTCCCGATCAACCTAACTTCCATCTTGCGCCCTCTCTCTCTCTCTCACACACACACACACAACCATCAACAGAGAAGCTCCTCCCTCGCAATCTCCCTCACCTTCTTTTTACTCGACCAAGAGCTGCCACAACAAACCCTTTCACCTTGTTTTCCTGTTAGACTGATAGATAACCACAAATCTTCCTCCTCTTCCCATAATCAATCATCTTCTTTCTCTTGTTCTTCCCCTTCTTATAAATTAGGATTAAATTTCAAAATAGTCTTCTGACTATTCATATATGATCATTTTAGTCCCAAAGTATAATGTAGATCCAATTTAGCCCCTTGACTATGCAAAAATGATCCACAATTATTCTTTTGGGACAAAATTGGGGTACTAAATTGGGATCAATTTTATATCACAATTACAATACAATGGATTATTTTGAATCAATTTTGTATGTTCGATGGACTAAATTGGGGCAACGTGATACTCTGAGACTAAATTGGCCATACATGAATAGTCTAGAGACTATTTTGGGATTTTTCTGTATATATATATATATATATATATATATATAAAATTCATGAAATCTAAGAACGTGATTAGATATTTTAGTATTATCTATAATTAAGATTAGATTAGATTAGGTTTTACTTAAGGTAGTTGAAACAATTTGTACTCTTAAGGCTAAACCGGTCATACACGAATAGTTTAGAGACTATTTTGAGATCTTTAATTGTGTATTGGTAAATGATTGAAATTTTGATTATGTAGGGCAATTGAATATATTTCCACTTGGTGTGACTTGGATCTGTATTAAGTTGGAGTTTCATAGCATTCACTTTGAGATAAGTAATTTTTTTTGTTATTGGATAAACTGATAGGTATCTGATCTCCAGACAGCAAAAACAATAATGACGAAGAGAAAACACAGCAAATATCAGCAAGAAAAATTCTTATTTCAGCACAACAAATCAAGATACAAGTTGATCTACTATTTAAGAGGAAGATTGGCTCTCCATAAACCCTAGGCACCGCTAGGAATAACTCCAAAGAAGACTACAGCAAAAATATAATCACATAATGAAAATATAACAACCTAATTACCCTTAAATAAACCTTCCTATTTTCCTCCCAAATCTGAATTCAAATCAGCCCTCTTTCCCTAAATAAAACATTCATAATTCCCTCATAAATCTAAATTCAAACCAGCTCTCTTTCCCTAAATAAAATTTTCCTAATTCATTCCTAAATTTGAATCTAAGTCAGCCCCCTTTCCCTAAATAAACTTATCTAATTCCCACCCAATTTTAAATTTCTATGGTAAGTAATTAAAGGTGGAATTATTCCCCTTTGGGCCCCACTCTCTTATTGCCCACTGCCTACCCTAGTGGGGCCAACCTGCTCAACCGCCAGTCCATCAATACTCCCCAAAGAGCCACCTTGCCTCATGGTAGAACGAAGGAAACTGCTTCCTGATTGTGTCATAGTGCTCCCATGTGGCCTCGTATTCTGGCAAATTCTTCCACCTAATTAATACCTCCTTCGCCCCGGTCTCGCCCTAACGCACCCCTACTACTTCCATTGGCTCCAAAATCACCTCCATGTCATCTTTCAATGCGACCGGTAATGTTGAGGATGGCGTATATTCTCCAATCGCTCGTTGCAGCTGTGTGATACATGAAATAATGGATGAATAATTGCGTTGGGTGCCAAGTCCAAACGGCAAGCTATCACGTCGATGCGTTCCACTATTTCATAGAGCCCAAAATAGCAGGGAGAAAGTTTTTCATTCCTTGTGCTTGCTACAATCTTTTGCTTATATGGCCAGAGCTTCAAATACACCCCATCCTCGACATCAAATTATATGTCTCTCTTGTGTGCATCTACTTGTCTTTTCATGATCTGTTAGGCTCTTAATAGATGCCTTTTTAATTCTGTTAATGTCTGGCTCCTTTCCTCCAAATATTACTCTATTAAGGATACTAATGTGTTGCCTTGACCATAATACACCAAATGGGAAGGATCTCTATCATACAAGATTTTGAATGGTGTCATCTGAACTGCTATATGTTAAGAAGTATTAAACCAATACTTTGCCTAAGCTAAACCATCTCGACCATAATTTTGGGGTGTCAAAGACAAAACACTGTAGATAAGTTTCTACACTGCGGTTCACTACCTCTGTCTGCCCATCCGACAGGGGGTGATATGCGATGCTACACTTCAATATTGTTCCCTGCATTTTGAACAATTCTCTATAGAAGTGGCTCAAAAAGACCTGGTCTCAATCTGACACTATAAACTCCAGTATGTTGTTCAAACAAACTACTTCCCTTATGAATGCCATGGCGATGGATACTACCGTATATGGGTGGCATTGAGGAATAAAATGTGCGTACATGCTCAATCGATCCACCACCAACAAAATGGCTGTGAACCACGATAACTTGGACAGCCCCTTAATGAAATCCATAGCGACCTCCTCTCATAGCTTCCCTAGTAGTGCCAAAGGTTGTAGGAGTCCCCCACGAGCCATTGCCAAGTACTTGTGTCTTTAAAACACATCGCAACTTGACTCCGCCTGAAGGCTAGCAGCTCTTCGAACAAGCTGGCTTGCACGCCGAAGACGACTCGGACATCTAGGCACTTGCTATGCCTTGAAAGAAACAGAGAACCACCACCACCTGAACAACAGAGTTCAGGTTACATCACACACACCCCGCTCGCTCACAGGGAAAAGGAACCAAATGATTAACCTCTTTGCCTTCTTTATTCTCTTTGTATCTATTTATACATCCAAGCAAGTAGTTCGGCTATAGCAAAATAAGACCAAATGGCCTGAAGCAGAAAAGGCTACACAAACAAATAACAAACAAGGCAATGCTACAAAATAAAATATACTAGCTGTTGACGCTCCGACGTCACAACTCTTCACCATCTCCTCCACATCCTTCTGCATACCGGTCCAGTAGAATTTAGCAGCCACTCTCTTGTAGGGGTGTCAAAACTTGACCTGACCCAAAACTCGACCCTGACCCGACCTGAAAAATTTCGGGTTCGGGTCAACCCGCTTTCCATACAGATCAGGTTCTGGTTCAAGATTCTGACACGTTTCTAAAATCGGGTGGGGTTCGGGTTGACCCGGCAACCCGAAATCAACTCGGGTTTAACCCGTGAGCCATCAATTCGCGTTGGTGAGCTAGTCTCGAGTCCTATTCAGATCCGGCTTCCCGCACCGATGCATCCGTCCTGCATTGCTCTCGGGTATATGTCTGGTGTCCCGCTCGGGTCCACATCTGGTCTCCTGCTCGGCCGCTCGGTCCGCGTCCGATGTCCCGCATCACGTCCGAGTCTGGTGCCCACTCAAGTCCGCGTCCGGCGCTAACCACGCTGGCCTCACCTGCGGCCTGCAGCACATTCGAACTGAGCACTTGCCTAGATCAGCCTTTGCGTCTAGGTTCACGGGTCAAGTCGGGTCAACCCGGTAACCCGCTCAAGTTGGGTCCGGATTGGAATTCCAGACCGGTAACTAGCTCAAGTCGGGTCGGGTTACGGTTAACTCGTTTGGACCTGAGTCAATTCGTGCTGGACCCAAACCCGACCCGTTGACCCATTTTGACAACCCTACTCTTACAGGCAGAGAGGCAGAATAGTCTACTTTGAGAATGGACAGAATCGAAAGCTAGGGCAAAAAAAGAGAAAACTATCGCCTTGCTGCAACTGAAGGAACAAAATCGACTTCCCAACTGAGCGCTAAAGGGACATACGGAGAGACCTACGATTTTAATTAAGTGCTACGCCCTTAAGAAACCTCGAATGCCCTCCAATAGAACTACTATGGAACTCCTGCAACAGCTGAGGGATGAACGTCGATGTTTGGGGAAGCACCAATCGTCCCTGTATAGTAACTTCAACCCAGCTAAGGCATATTCAGGGTGGCTATCCTTATACTTCAATAAGTCAGATCTGATCTTGCCCAACCCTTCGTACTGCTCATTGTCCTTTCTCAGGGCTTCCCAGTACATGACCAACGAAACTGATAGAGCTGAAATCTATGGAGTCTCCAAGCGCATCTTCCACCTTGTTCTCTATCCCAAATCGGTACTATATCTCAAAGTCACCAAGCGTCATCGATGCTCTTCTATCACCATCCTCTGCTCTAGCAGAAACTTCATGCTCCTCTGATCAGTCCTGACTATGAAATGCCATAGAAATAAGTACAGACACCACTTCTATATGGCTACCACAATCGCCATCAGCTCCCTCTCATAAACTTATTTGAGCATTGCCCTGGCAATCAATACCTGATTGAAGTATGCCACTGGCCTTTGATTATGCATGAGTACCGCTCCAAGTCCATAACCCGAGGCATCCGTCTCCACTATGAATGTATGACTGAAATATGGTAATGCTAGCACCAGAACTATATTCATGTCCTTTTTTAGCTGTTCGAAGGCTATGGACGCTGCTTCCCCCCAGTGAAAGCTATCCTCTTCACTTGTTTTGTTAGTGGACTGGCTATTAAGCTGTACCCCTTTACAAACTTCATGTAATACCATGTGAAGCCTAAAAAACCCCTAAGTTCCTTCAGCATCTTGGGTATAGGCCAACTCAGCATGGCCTTAAACTTGCTTTGATCAACTGCCACCCCTTCCCGAGACATGACATGGCCTAAGTACTCCAGTCTGGATCGTGCAAAGGAGCATTTTTTTTAAAGTTGGTGAATAGTTGATGTTCCCTCAAAGTTACCAAAACAACCTTTAGATGATCCAAGTGCTCCTCATGGGTCTTGCTGTAAATCAAAATATCTTCAAAAAATACCAATACGAACCTCTGAAGGTACAATTAGAAAATCTGGTTCATGAGAGACTGAAAGGTGGTTGGAGCATTGGTGAGGCTGAAAGGTATCACTAGGAACTCGTAGTATCCCTCATGTGTCCGGAAAGTAGTCTTGGGCACATCTTCTGCTCTCATCCTGATCTGATGGTAACCCGACTTCAAATCAATCTTGAAAAAAATCACCGCTCAATACAACTCATCCAACATCTCATCTATCATAGGAATAAGAAACTTATCTTGAATAATTTCCTTATTCAGGGCCCGATAGTCCACACAAAATCTTCATCTCCTATCCTTCTTCTTCACCAACAGTATCGGGATCGAGAATGAAATCTCGGCCAGATGATCCCTGCCTCCAACATCTCTCGAATCAACTTCTTGATCTCATCCTTATGAATCCTTTAGGGGTATCTATAAGGTCTAATACTGATGGGTGTAGCTCCCTCCCTCATGGTAATGATGTGCTCCTGCTCCCTAGAGGGTGGTAATCTATAAGGGGCCTGAAATATATCTCCGAACTGGTATAGTAGTGACTGGACTAGTAATGGTACCTCCTCTACCTTGTCCACCTGAATCCCTTCCATGCTTTGAAGCTCCACTAAGTATCCCCCTCCCATGCCTTATATAGCTTTCACTATGGTCTTGGATAAACGAGAACCCCCCTTAATGATCATCTTCCTCCCTTTCACTTGGATTTCCATTATCAGGGCCATCCAATTTATCATGGTTTCCCCTAAAGTCTGCAGCCATTTCATACCCAATATCACATCAGTGCTTTCTAACTCCAATGGAAGAAAATCCTACCTTATATGTACCCCCTGTAGTATTAGGAGTTGCCCCCTACAGATGCCCCTACTCCTTTCCATCTTCCTTGTCCCCATTATCACCCCAACATCTCATGTTTACTATCTTTAGCCCCAACTCATCCACCATCTGACTGGAAATGAAATTGTGGGTTGCCCCACAAACATTTGAAATTTCCTCCCAATCTTGCTCCCACTCCTCGATCTCTAAGTGGTTCTTTTTGGGCTGGTACAAGTGGCACTTTTGGTGCCAAAAAAATAATTGTTGTCCGGTACGTAGCTCCTTGTCGATTGCTCTGACTTCTTTCTTCCAAAGATCTCTTATCCTCCATTAGTTTGGCAAGCTCCATGGTCTCCTTTAGCCCTCTCTATCTCAACACCCTCACTACAGCCCTAATCTCCAGTCTCAGCCCCTTGATGAAGTTTTCTTCTAATATCGCTTCTAACAGTCTCCCCACACAAATAGAAAGGAACTCGAACTTCTCTCAATACTCCATCACGGTCCTTTCTTACACAAGAGTGAAAAACTATTCATAGAAGTATCCTTCCCAATTGTTTAGAAAATATTCTAATAAGCAATCCTTGAACTCCCCCATGATCTGATCAGAACCCTCATGTCCCTCTATTGATACCATGCCATAGCTTTTTCTTCCAAACATAGAGCAGCTGCCATGATCCTCTTTTCATCCGTTAGCTCGTTCACCACAAAATATCTCTTCACCCTATATATCCACCCATGTGCATCTTCCCCTTAGAACACCAAGATTTTTAGCTTTCTCGCCCTCAGATCTCCTCCTCCCCAATTCCCTCTTCCTTCTTTGGCTCCCCCCATGTAACGGTTATGATAATCTCTCCCCTGTCCCCTCTCATATGTCTCTCTTTCTTGAACATCAACAGTCCTAAATTCTTCATCTCTATACCTCCACATGCCATCACCTCCATCCATTCCTCTCCTAGGTGGTGGCTCAAAATACTGCCTCCTTTCCTCTTCCCTCAAGATCTCTACATTGAGACCATCCCTCCGGATGCCGGAATTTGTGTTTCCTCCTATCAGCACTCTTTCCTCTGATGCCATTGGTTGGACGTGAAGATCCAACAACTTCATGATCTTTTCTAGGTTGGAGAACTTATCCTCCATTGATGAAATTCTATCCTCAAACGCCGCTTTGAGTTGGCCCACTTCTCCTTCAAGATGCTCTTCTAAGGCATCAACTTTGTTTGCCTCCATAAGTCCCAAATCGTACTCTGATACCAATTTGATAGGTATCCGATCTCCAAACAACAAACATAGCAACAACGAAGAGAAAAAATAGCAGAAATCAACGGGAAAGATTCTTATTTCAGCACAAAAATGAAGATACAAGTTGATTTACTATTCGAGAGGTAGATCGACCTTCCCAAACCCTAGGCGCTGCTAGGAATAACTCCAAAGAAGACTACAACAAAAACACAATCACATAATAAAAATAAAACCTAATTACCCTTATATAAACCTTCATATTTTCCTCTCAAATCTGAATTCAAAGCAACCCTCTTTCCCTAAATAAATCATTCCTAATTCCTCCCAAATTTGAGTTCAAATCATTACTCTTTCCCTAAATAAATCTTTAACATTTCCCTCTCAAATCTAAATCTAAATCAGCCCCTTTTTCCCTAGATAAACTTACCTAATTCCCTCCCAATTTTAGTTTTCTATGATAAGTAATTAAAGTTAGAATTATTCCCCTTTTAGTCCCTCTCTCTTCTTGCCCACCGCCGCCCACCCTAGTGGGGCCCAACAGCTTAGCCACCGGTCCATCATAAACATACTCTTGTTTATTAGGAAGGTTATTCTTAATGTTTGTAATAAGTTCCTACATATTTCATAAGTTTCTAGTTGCACCTTTTGAAATCAGCTATTGATATGCATAGTTTAATAAATCTCATTTAATGTTCATATGATGAGGACATCAGTAAGAGATTTCGACATGTTTATCATCGGAGGAATTGTAGATCGACGGCTATGATTCGGAGCCTTTACTTTTGATATATTTTATGTATTGTTTATTTTTTGCATTTCAGTTTTTCCTATGTTACCCCTATGGGTAGTGAGTTCTTATTGTAACCCCGAGGGCATTTGAGTCTTTAGTCTTCTTTTATTATTTAGACCTATATATAGAGGTCCTTTCCATTGTATGAGAGATGATGAATGAATAGAGAAGTTCAGATTTTGCTCGTCTTGTGAGCTCTTGAGAGAAGAGAGAACCCTAAGAGAGAGCCAAAGCAACACCCGTCAGCGCCGGTAGAGGCCGGGCTCGCGGTTCGTATCCAATTTTATTTCTTTCTCCCTTTCTTCCCCCCTCCCCTTTCCCCAAATCCCACCGACCTGCTCTCCACCGCTTTCCCCTCCTCTTCTTCCCTAACCGAGCCCCTCCCCACCCCATAGCCGCCGGCCTCCCTTTGGCTCCCCTAGCCGCCAACTGCCCCCTCCAAATCTCATAACCGCTAGCCTCCCCTTGACTCCCTTGCCACCGGCCGCCTCTCCAAATGCCCCATGAATTTTGAATTTTAAAATTCAAATCCCCCTTAATTACCTTCCTAAAATAACTCCTATCAATTTGGAAAGTGTTTTATTTGAAATCAATTCTATATTTGAATCTCAAATACTTTCCTCTTTGATAATCCTTAATTAGGAAGCCTACCCAATTACATTAAATCTGAAACTAAATTCAGATTTAATTCCAATCTCCAATTAATGCATATGGCCCACATACATTGAACCTAGACACCTCCTTTCCCCTTCCTATGCCCCCCCCCCCTCCTTTGCCCTTTCTCTCTCCAATTTAATCCCAACCCCTAATTAAATTCCCCCATAAATTCTCCCTAACCGCAGCCCCTCCTAGCCCAATTTTGGAATAAATTTGAATTTCAGAATTAATCTTTCCCTCCCTAGAAAATCTGAAATTAAATTTCAGATTTTTTCTAAAGCTATTCCCCTCCGCTTCCCTCCACTAATTCCAAGGAACAACCACCCCAACCCTAGCCGAAATCCTCACCCTTTCCAAACTTCTCTTAGTTTTTCTCACCCACCAATTCAAACATCTTCAAGGGATAAACTTTGCAAGCCGGTTTCACATCACGGATTCATGTATGATATCCAAGGACGAATAGATCTTCTCCGATCGCCCTTCTTCGACGTACATTTGGAGATTGACGACACCGTTGACAACTATGTGAACCGCATCCTCTTCAACTTGGTTCCATCCATTGAAGAACATATACCATCCGGCCATTGGCGACTTATTAGACGTCCACCAACTTCTTCCCCTCCGGCTACTTCTCCGGCGAGCAATATTGTAGGCATCTCCTATCTCTTAGTGGCATCACTAGGGTTACTGATATTCTACCTCCGCTAAGAAACTACTTTCATGAGCGAGAGTGAGGGAACTCAAGGTGAAAATTTTCAATTGTTAAACCGTGAATTTCTATTATTCATTGCCTTAGCTTTACTTGATTCTTATTGTTATTTTCAAGCATCCTTCTAATCTAGTTTGTAATCGAATGCTATTACACAACTTCTAATTGAAATTTCTTGAGTTTAACTTGGTGAAACATAAGGTTTACAATTGGCAAAGCTTTTCAAATTATTATTAAATTCGAAAGCAATTCTTGTTCTCATACATGTTCCACATCATCATAATTAATAACCATGTGAGAGATAGTTTTGTCTTATTCTTAACTATTTTATAAGTTCCTAAAATAAACCACATAATATCAAGATTTATTCTTATTCAAGTTGCCTAAGTTGAATATAATACAAGAAATTCCTCTAAATTATATTTTAATTATAAAGCTATCACTGGTTATATCGATTATAATATATATATACCTTCTTCAAATGGATGAGTAGGTCAGTGGAATCCTTTTGGATATTGGTTAACCAGGTCGACGATCGACAGAACAATGACTCTATTATGCAGCTGCCGGCCCAGGAGGGGCCGGCTGGACCGGTCCAAGTTTATGCCAGACGGACAAAAGGGGGGGGGGGGGGGGGGGGGGTGGCGGACAAGGTGGGCCCCACTTGAGGCTGATTTGCTTATGTGGGAGAGAAAATTTTGAATAGTAAGGGCTGTTTAGGTATTTTGTAGTCATCCTTTATTGTTAATTAGGGGGGATTAGGAGGGAGAGGGGGTTATCTTGAATTGGAATGTATTTTTGAGATCTAGGGTTTCTTGCTTGGGCTCTTGGCGTTGCCGGAGATTAGGAGAGTTGTTCTTCCTCTCGAATTGAAGAACATTGTATCTTTTATTGTTTTCTTGCATCTACTAGTGAAATACAAGCATTGGTGTGGTTTTCCCTTCAGATTTTCATCTGTTTTCTCTGTTTTCCTGCGTTTGGCTGCTGTCCACTGCTGAAAACAGCAGTTTTCTGCTGTTTTTCCTCTTCCGGATCGATAGGAATACTTGGATCTAAGTATTTCCTATCAAATTGGTATCAGAGCATCGTCGTGGGACCTTTGGCGGCTGAAAATCTGAAATTTCAGCGGGCTTTGGGAGCTTTCGAAGGAAGTTTACTTGTGGTTTGTGGAAGAAAAGATGGCCGGAAAGAAGGTGGAAGTGTTGGAAGGCGAATTCGGACAACTGAAATCAGATTTGGAGGGGAAGTTCCTTGAAATCTCCACTAATAATGAAAGATTGGAAGGGAGGTTTTCTGCTATGGAGGAGATGATGAAGAAACTACTTGAAATGAAGACCAATCCGGCGACATCGGAAGTAAGAGAGACCTCCGACGGCCATGGCATCGGAGGAAATCCAAACCCACCCCGGGGGAGGAGGATGCCAGAGGTGGAGATCCTGGAAGGAGAGAACGACATGCCTCCTCTAGAACCGCTCTCTAGAGAGGAGATGAGCATGGGATATGACAGAAGGGGTGCTGATTGTGGTGGGAAAAGGGAGGAGTTTCATCGCCGAGGTGCTGATTTTGAAGGTAGAAGGGAGGACTATGAAGAGAGATTTGGGTACAATCGTCGAAGGGACGATCGGGACACTTGGGGAGCACCTCCCCTTCGGGGGATGGGAGGTTATGGAGGGTACCGAGGGTACGGGGGAGATCCCAAGGTGAGGAAACTGAAGATGCCCATCTTTGAAGGCGAGGATGGCCATGGCTGGATTTACAAGGTGGAGCGATACTTTGCCGTCAACGGGTTGACGGAAGAGGAGAAACTGATAGCGGCGGGACTGTGCTTGGAAGGTAAGGCACTGGCGTGGTACCAGTGGCGAGACATGAGGCGACCTATTAGGAGCTGGAGGGAGTTCAAAGACTGTTTGCTAGAGCGTTTCCGAACCAGTCGGGGAGGAGACTTCTACGAACAGTTCTTTGCTCTGACACAGGAGGGGACAGTGGCAGAGTTTCGTGACCGGTTTGAGTACCTAGCTAGCAGGTTGGATCGTCTTTCGGAGACTGTGCTTGAGGGGAACTTCATGAAGGGGCTCAAACCAGAAATCAGAGCAGCCGTTAGAGTGATGAGGCCACACGACCTGGGGGAGGCCATGGAGTTGGCACAGCTGGTTGAGGACCAGAAGCATCTGGAGAGAGGGGCCCGAGGCAGCAACTCCGGGGGATCCTACCGGATGACGACCACTTTTCTAGCTCCCAAGGGAGCTGCACCGGGGGGTACACGAGAGGTACCAAGGGAGAGGTCTGGAGGAGGAGGGCCTGGGGGAAATTTTAAAAAGCTTACTGATAAGGAGATGCAGGAGAAGAGGGCAAAGGGATTGTGCTTTAGGTGTGATGAGAAGTACATGCCGGGTCATAGGTGCAAGGACCGGACTCTTCAGGTTCTCCTTGTTTGCGAAGACGAGGAAGACGAAGAGGGAAGTGGGAGCAGGTCCGAAGTGGAGGAGGAGGAGAAGTTGCATCTGGATGTGGCAGAAGTCTCTCTGAACTCCGTAGTGGGATTCACTTCGAGTCACACTATGAAAGTGAAAGGGGTGATAGCTGACCACGAGGTGGTGGTTTTGATAGATAGTGGGGCAACCCACAATTTCATTTCCACCCAGATTGTTGAGTTGCTTGGAATGAAATTAGTGGATACGGGAGGCTATGGGGTGATGATGGGCACGGGGAAGGTTGAGATGGGTAGAGGAGTTTGTAGGGGAGTAGTGATGACCATTCAGGGGATACAGGTGAGGGAGGATTTTCTTCCCTTAGAATTGGGGAGTACAGATGTGATCTTGGGGATGAAGTGGCTGCAAACTTTGGGGGAGACCAAGGTGAACTGGGGAGAACTGCGGATGGAACTGGTAGTGGGGGGGAGGAGAATGGTGATACAGGGAGATGTCGGCCTGTCTAGGACGGGGGTGTCTCTCAAGTCCATGATCCGAACCATCCAGGAGGTTGGGGGTGGATACTTGGTGGAGCTGCAACGACTGGAGAAAGTCAGTGTGGGGGAAGAGGGAGACATTCCTTTTGAAGTGCAACCGGTCATACAACAGTTTAGGGAGGTTTTTCAACCTCCACAGGGGTTGCCACCGCAGAGGGAGCTGGAGCATGCCATCACTTTGAAGGAAGGGGAGACCCCGATCATCGTCCGCCCTTACCGTTACCCTCAGATTCAAAAAGATGAGATCGAAAGGCTGATCAGGGAGATGCTGGAGGCTGGGATCATCAGACCAAGTGTAAGTCCTTTTTCTAGTCCAGTCCTCTTGGTCAAGAAGAAGGATGGGAGTTGGAGATTCTGTGTGGACTACAGGGCTCTGAATAAGGGCACTGTGCCAGACAAGTTCCCAATTCCAGTGATTGATGAACTCTTGGATGAGCTTTTTGGGGCAGTGGTTTTTTCCAAGTTAGACTTAAAGTCTGGATACCACCAGATCAGAATGAAGGAGGCAGATGTTCCCAAGACCGCATTCAGAACACATGAAGGGCATTATGAGTTTCTGGTAATGCCCTTTGGTTTGACTAACGCACCTGCTACCTTTCAATCTTTGATGAACAGGGTCTTCAAGCAGTACCTCAGGAAGTTCGTATTGGTATTTTTTGATGACATCTTAGTATATAGCAAGACTGAAGGGGAGCATTTGGAGCACTTGAAGACAGTTTTGGGAGTGTTACAGGAACATCAGTTACAAGCCAACTTGAAGAAGTGCAGCTTTGCCCAGACCAGTGTAGAGTACTTGGGACACGTGGTCTCACAAGGAGTGGCAGCCGATCAAAGTAAAATAGAAGCCATGCAAAAGTGGCAAATGCCTAGGAACCTAAAGGAGTTAAGGGGGTTCTTGGGGTTAACTGGGTACTACAGAAGGTTTGTAAAAGGATACAGTGCTATTGCTTGGCCTTTGACTGAGCAACTAAAGAAGGATGGATTTTTATGGGATGAGGCAGCCACCCGGGCTTTTGAGAAACTAAAGGAAGCAATGACTACAGTTCCAGTCTTAGCACTTCCAGATTTTAGCCAGGTCTTTGTCATGGAAACTGATGCATCAGGATATGGGCTGGGGGCAGTGTTGATGCAGAACCACAGACCAATTGCGTATTTCAGTCAAGTGCTGTCAGCCAGGGCTAGACTGAAGTCAGTATATGAGAGGGAGTTAATGGCCATTGTCTTGGCTATTCAGAAGTGGCGGCCTTATCTATTGGGAAGGCATTTTATTGTAAGGACTGATCAACGGAGCTTAAAATATCTTCTGGAGCAAAGGATGGTGACCGAGGAGCATCAAAGGTGGTTATCCAAATTACTGGGCTATGACTTTGAGATCCAATATAAGCCCGGTTTGGAGAATAAAGCTGCTGATGCCCTATCCAGACGTGTTGAGGAGCTTCAGGAATTAGCGGTGTCAATTCCGCTGTTGATAGATTGGGGGGCCATCAAGGAAGAAAGTAAGCTCAGCGAAGAATTGAGGAAGATCAGGGAGGATCTGGGGAAGGACATGAGTAGTCATCCGGGCTACTCCATTGAGGGGGACAGACTATTGTATCAAGGGAGGTTTGTGATGCCACGGACTTCCATACACATCCCCCATTTGTTGCAGGAGTTTCATGGCAGCGCCGTTGGGGGACATTCAGGAGTTCAGAAGACCTACAGGAGGCTTGCATCTGAGCTCTACTGGAAAGGGATGCATAGAGATGTTGAAGAGATGGTGGCAAGGTGTGAAGTATGTCAGAGGAATAAGTACATGGCTATGGCTCCGGGGGGATTACTACAACCATTGACACTTCCAAACAAAGTTTGGGAGGAAGTGTCCATGGATTTCATTGATGGCCTACCAAGATCAGAGGGGTTCACAGTCATCATGGTGGTGGTTGACAGACTTAGCAAGTATGCACACTTCATCCTTCTGAGACACCCTTACACCGCCATATCTGTAGCGGCAGCTTTTATTAGGGAGGTTGTGAGATTACATGGGATTCCTGAATCGATTGTGTCTGATCGAGACAAAGTGTTCCTCAGCCAGTTCTGGAGAGAGTTGTTCAGGATGCAGGGCACTGTTCTAAAGAGAAGCACCGCCTATCATCCACAGACAGATGGACAAACAGAGGTGGTAAACCGAAGCTTGGAGACCTATTTGAGGTGTTTTGTCTCTGAAACTCCACGGATGTGGGCAAAGTGGCTGCCGTGGGCGGAGTATTGGTACAATACCTCATACCATACCGCTTCACAGATGACCCCATTTAAAGTGCTATATGGCAGGGACCCTCCACACCTAGTACACTACGGGAGAGGTAGTACACCAGTGTCGTCGGTTGAGCAGTACTTAGAGGAAAGGGACAAGATACTAGAGGAATTGAAGAAACATCTGATGAGGGCACAACAGATCATGAAGAAGCAAGCGGATTCGCACCGACGAGACATGCAGTTTGAAGTGGGCGAAAAGGTTTTCCTAAAATTACGACCTTACAGGCAGAGGACAATGGCGAGAAGGATGAATGAGAAATTGGCTCCAAGATACTTCGGCCCCTATGAAGTGTTGGACAAAACTGGAGCAGTGGCGTACCGACTGAAGCTTCCCCCATCAGCTAGCATACATCCAGTTTTCCATGTGTCCCAGTTGAGGAGAGCTATAGGAGAGCAGACAGTCAGCACGGAGTTACCAGAGACACTGACTGAGGATTTGCAAGTGATACTGGAACCGCGGGAGCTCCGAGGCGTCAGATCTGATGAAAAGGGAGACAAAGAAGTGCTAATTGGGTGGAAAGGTCTTCCTGATTTTGATGCTACTTGGGAGCCGTTTGAAAGAGTTAAAGAGCAATTCCCCTCTTTTCACCTTGTGGACAAGGTGAGTTTTTGGGAGGGGAGTAATGTTATGCAGCTGCCGGCCCAGGAGGGGCCGGCTGGACCGGTCCAAGTTTATGCCAGACGGACAAAAGGGCGGGGGGGGGGGGGCGGACAAGGTGGGCCCCACTTGGGGCTGATTTGCTTATGTGGGAGGGAAAATTTTGAATAGTAAGGGCTGTTTAGGTATTTTGTAGTCATCCTTTATTGTTAATTAGGGGGGATTAGGAGGGAGAGGGGGTTATCTTGAATTGGAATGTATTTTTGAGATCTAGGGTTTCTTGCTTGGGCTCTTGGCGTTGCCGAAGATTAGGAGAGTTGTTCTTCCTCTCGAATTGAAGAACATTGTATCTTTTATTGTTTTCTTGCATCTACTAGTGAAATACAAGCATTGGTGTGGTTTTCCCTTCAGATTTTCATCTGTTTTCTCTGTTTTCCTGCGTTTGGCTGCTGTCCACTGCTGAAAACAGCAGTTTTCTGCTGTTTTTCCTCTTCCGGATCGATAGGAATACTTGGATCTAAGTATTTCCTATCAGACTCATTTGAAAATCATTGGATTTCTATGGGATGTTGTTTATCTTTTCAATTTTAGAATGTCCAGGTAAAACAAACTATAGATATATACAAATATATAGATAACATGATAGAAGATTGAATAAAATCTGTATCATTTGTTGCTAAGTTGTAATTAATTATGCTAACTTTCTACCAACTAGTTCATTATTTCCTACTTATCACCATTAGCCAGTAAATATCCAAGGGATGACTATGGGAAAATATAGCTAATTTAAACAAGTTACATGGTTAGTAGTCAATTACGCTAGGTCACTTATTGCATTTGATTTAGCACTAATTAAAGCAAGTTAGAGATTAATGAAATATAATAAACCACCAAGTTGTAATAAGTATTTGCATGTGATTTAAGACAATGAATACCATATCCCAAGTAGAGAAAGAAGTATGTATCTTTGAATGGAATATTCCTTAAAAGTTTGTGTATATATATGATAATGCAAGGTCACTGCAAAATAGATAATAAAAATAATTGATGATGGTATCTGCAAGAGAAAAAAAGGCTTTGCAGGAATAAGCGACATATCTATATGTTGAACCTATGGTTCAGATCGTATTATCCACACCAAAAGGAATTTGTAAAATGTTTGCAAAAATGTAACAAAAAGTAGCTGCGTTTGAGAGATTGAAGCTTACACTAGGTGTGTTGGCTGCATTTGGACTTCCGTTTTGTGTGCTATCTACATCAACAGCCTCACGACTGCCAAGGCAGAAGAAGTTCAGATAGTCTTGTGGCTCATAAGTATCTTCAAGCCCAACTTCCCTTAGAGCTCTATAAATAGTCTCATACATCATCTGCATTGTTTTTTTCTGCACAAGAAGAGCTAACTCAGCCCAAATGATCTTCACGCAAGATAATCATATGGTAATAAGTTGGAATGGACGGAAATGCTCGTGAACCATGGCAATAATCTGACTTCACGGTAATTAAAAAAGAAACACCATCTCTATAAATTACAAGTAAACAGAGTGCCAACCCTGAAGCAATCAAAATTACTCAATTACTTAACTTTTTTATAAATTAAGAAAATTAAGGATTGATTTTGCATAATATGAAAAATTACAATTATTAAAAATAACAAATCTTCTATACTCGTGAACACGGCTAACTCATCCAATCCAGATTTGCATTACGAAATCTAAGAGGATGTTTTATCATATTCCTTATACAGGATAACTAGCAAATTCATAGTAATAACAACATTGCATACCTGTAGTCAATTTCAGCTAGAACTCTTTGATTTGTGAAAAAATGCAATCTGCAGTCTTAATATGTAGTTTTGATATAATAGGCATATTCACACTTTAAGTGCTCCTTTTAGAAATCACAAATTACTTTCTCAAATAAAGTTTTAATTACTTTCTTTCATCATGCAAGGTAGGAGCCTCATTTTGATAGACACCTCCTTACTAGATCTATCAAGTGTCCAGGTCCAAACAAAACAAGTTTTTACTGCATATACATATCCCAAATCAATATGCTATAGCACTAGAAATTATTCTTTCTAGCACAGGGCAGGGCTTCAGCATAAACTGAATAAGCATTTTCTGCTAATTTTTTTGAGCACTTTGTCATGCTTGATCTTGGTTTACTATTTAGTAAACTAAAGTGGTTAGGTAAGTGAACGTGTGCATTCCTAAGATTAAGCATCACCCTTTAGTAGCCTTATCCTAACAATTTAGGGTTAACTTTATTAGTTCTCATTGTCTATTTCTTCTCAGTTGAGAATTGCATGAGTGGTTAAACCCATTATGTGCAAATCCTTTCGCACAAACTAAGTCAACATTACCATTAGTTTACCTCTCCTCCTTCCTAATCCTTGAACACTAATTTTATCTACGCATCTTATAATTGTATTTTATAACCATTTTTATTCATCTGATCCAAAAAACCATATTATGGGAAGGTCATCACTATGAATTCAAATTATATTTAAATCACTAGAAGCTGCGAGAAAAGGAAATTAGCAGAAGTAAAATGGATTTAATATATGGAACTTAGCTAAAGTTGTTTAGAAGGTAACCTGCCAATAAAGAATACGTTGGGTGGGAGCACCTGTAGGATTCCCCTCGGGCCACATTGGAAGAACTATGTATGCAGAAAATCTTTCATGTGCTTTAATTTTGTTAGCAACTTTCAGGGCAATCTCCATGGGTATCAAATTATTGGCACCTAAAGCACAAAGAAAGGACACATCTAGCGTTAGTGTGAAAAGAAATAAATGCTTACAGCTAAGGATTAGTACCGTAGAGTGCTACCAAACAATGAAAACAAAGGTATCCATGCAACAGCTCAAGCACACTGGGTTGTAAACAATTATCTGAATTTTTTAGTTGAGCAACACAAACATATTGAGCGTTCTAATATAAGTGCAAATGAAACCCAAATAATAGCAATGGATGTATCATACAGTAAAATAACCCTTTAAAAAGTTTGAAAAAATTGTATCAACTATCTACAAAGCTGCATCGCATTTGCCACTTTATGCTTCATCGCATTTGCCACTTTATGCTTATGCAGTTTGTTTAAAAAATGCAAGTAAGATTTACATTATGAGACCAATAAAAAAAAATCGTGTTAGTATTACAAAAAAGTGAACTAACTAGTGCTCAATTAAAGTTTAAAGCATAAGAAGCATTTTCCCAATTGATTAAATTTACCAAGATCCTTGTTAGAATCCCAATTATAAGATGAGCCGAGAAAGTACTGGTTTTCAATATAGATAAAATGCTGAGCAGCTCGGATGGCCTTAACATAAGCAGTGTGTATACTCATGTCAATCAGAACATTCTTTCCACATACCAAGTTCTGTAGAGAATTTCAAAACATATATTAGTTCCTCAAAAGACAGCAATATAAACTAGGCTTATTAAGAAATAACATGTCAGAGCATTTTATCAGAGCATTAAACTTGCCTTGCATGTAGCAACTTTTGGATCCTTAGGAAATCCTTTCACAGAATTTGAATCAATGGAACGGAAAATCTGATTTTACAATTAAGATGAAGAAAGTCTATGTGAATATAAGTAACCAGGAAAGGCCTGCTTCAAGTACTTGAGAAAAAAATATATATCATACCTGCACATGCCAACTCTCAGGATCATTATCATTCAGGTAATCATTCGGTCCAATGATTTCAGCTATCCTTTCTAGCTTGAGCAATGCATCATCATAAGATTTTTTCAGCTTTTTGAACCCACGACGTTTAGCTGCCTTTAACCAACGCTCCTCAAAGTTTGTCAGAACATCATAAGCAGCTGGACCATCAATTCTAGAGTGCAAATCATGCCAAGGTTCTCTTGGACCTTTTGTATCAGCCCCCTAGTAAGAAGATGATTTTTTTTTGTAAGAGAAAAATTAAGGCATATATATATATATATATATATATATATATATATATATATATATATATATTTGTAACTTCTATCAACCTTTTAATATTATAAAATTGCACAGATTAAAATTAAACGTATGAATAGGTTGACAAAAATATGATTATAATTCTTCTGACTAATTAAGCCACTTCATATATTGGACAACACATTTAACAACAAAAAAAGAGAGGATAAAAGTGATTAATAGAAAGAAAATAAATTATTAATTTAAGTAGACCTGAGGTTATAATTATCACTCAATAATCATAGAAGTTCTGAGTAATATGTATGTACAACAGGTTGTAATATCTTGGATTGATAAGAAAATAAACTAGAATTAAAATTGGAAGGTAAAAAGATAAAAGTACCTCAAATATAGCATGCAATATGAGAATATCATGAGACTTTAAAGGAAGATTTTAAATTTATTTTATTAGACTAGTTATTCTAAATGGCTCCCGGAGTGAGGGTAACTAAGAAATCACTAACCTAGTGAGGAGTGACATAATGAAAATATTAAGATGGTCGGTCATAAAGTAGAAGGAAAAAATATCTATAAAAAATATTATTTACTTATTGCAAATGGGGGCGCAGAGAACTAGCTTTTAGACTATTTGGACATGCATTCATAGAAGAAGCATCCATAAGGAGCGTAGATAGAATTCACATGAAAGTATTACGAAGGACTCGACTAGAGAAAGGGTAACATAGTTACTCAGAACAACTTGCTCAAAGAATAGAATAAAAGTTGCACTCAAAAAGGTTGAATTTGATATATAGCAAAAAGAATGATTTACTGAAGCAATCCAATGCTCTTTGCTGAGATATTAAAAGCATCCAACGATCCACCTATTTCTAATTTAAAACGCCTCAGTTATTTACAATACAACAACAACAACAACATCAAGCCTTTATCCCACTGTGGGGTCGGCTGCATGAATCCTTTTCTCTATTGTGCACTGTTAAAAGTTAAATTCTCATTTAAATTTAATAAAGAAAGGTCATTTCTAATATTTTCTAACCAAGTCTTTTTAGGTCTACCTCTACTTTCTTAACATAAGTCAAATCTAATACATCTATTTTCCTAACTGGGTTATCATAAGGCCGCCGTTTTATGTGACAAACCATCTAAGGCGACTCTCTCTACTCTTATCTTCCACTGGAGCTACTCCGACCTTTTCATATATATACTCATTTCGTATTCTATCTCTAAGAATAAAGCCACTCATCCACCTGAGCATCCTTATCTCTGTAACACTTTAACTTAAAATTATGCTTCTCTTTTAATGGCCAACATTCTGCACTAGGGGTGTCAATTTCGGGTCACGGGTCAGGTTCGGGTCGAACCCGAAACTGACCCGACACTATTCGGGTTAACCCGAATCCGACCCGTTTTTGCAAACGGGTCGATTTTCTGGACCCCAACCCGACCCGCTTCGGGTCCAAGTCAACTCAACCCAACCCGAATGACCCGGTGCCAATAAAAAAACTGCTAGTTTTCGGGTCCAAAAACAGGTCAATCTCCGCTTTTCGAGTCAAAACCGGGTTGCTGGGTAAAAAACGGGTTTTTCGGGTCAAAAACGGGTCAATTTTGGGTCAACGGGTCAACCTGAACCCGACCCGATTTTTGAAACGGGTCAAATTGCTGAACCCGAACCCGACCCGTTTCGGGTTCGGGTCAACCCAAACCCGAAATTTTTGGGTCGAGTCCAATATTGACACCCCTATTCTGCACCATAAATAAAGCATTATAGGTCTAACCACCATCTTATAGAATTTTTCCTTAAGTTTGAGAGGGACTTTTCTATCACACAACAAGTCTGATGCATTCCTCCACTTCAACCATCCAACTTGAATTCTACTAATAATGTCCCCATCTATTTCACCATCACTCTGAACAATAGACCCAAGATATCTAAAACGTGTACTATTATTAACGACTTGATCACCCAAAGTCACAATCCCCCCGCAAGAACTAATATTTACTAAAATTATACTCCATATATTCAGTTTTAGATCTACTCAAACGAAAGCCTTTAAACTCTAAGGTTGGCCTCCATAATTCAAGTTTACCTTCAACTCCCTCTCTAGTCTTATCAACAAGAAGAATATCATCATCAAAGAGCATACACCAGCGTACAACTTCTTGCAAATGTCTAGCAAGAACATCCATGACTAAAGCAAAAAGATATGGGCTAAAGACTGATCCTTGATGTAATCCAACTGAAATAGGAAAATACTTGGTCAAACTACCTTGTGTCTAAACACAAGTAACAGCTCCTGCATACATATCCTTAATGACTTGAACATAAGCATTATTTAACCCCTTTCTTTTCTAAAACTCTCCAAAGCATTTCTCTTGGAACTTTATCATATGCTTTCTATAAATCAATAAATATCATATGTAGATCCCTCTTATTCCCTTTATACTTCTCCATCAAACCTCTCAATAAATATAGCTTCCATAGTAGACCTACCCGGCATGAATCTAAATTAATTTTGAGAAATATTAGTATCACGCCGCAACCTATACTCCATAACTCTCTCCCATAGTTTTAAAGTATGAAACATTAACTTAATTCCTCTATAATTCGCACAATCTTATGCATCACCTTTATTCTTAAAAATAGGAATCAACATACTCATTCTCCACACATCTGGCATCTTTTTAATCTTCAAAATAATATTAAAAAGTTTAGTAAGCCAAGAAATTCCTTCATCTCCTAAGCATTTCCACACATCTATTAGAATATCATCAAGTCCAATAGCTTTCCACACTTCATTTTCTTTAAAACCTCTCTAACTTTGATTTTACTAATAAGCCGATAAAAATAAAAAATTTTATTTTTATTTAGGGTGCTAAGATCACTAAAGTCAATCGCATTCTCATAATCTTCATTAAAGAGTTTATAAAAATATCTCATCCACCTTTGTTGAATATCCTCTTCTAAAAAAGCACTTTTTGATCTTCATCCTTAATACACTTCACTTGAACTAAATCTTTACTACTCTTATCTCTATGCTTGGCTAACTTATACATATATTCGTCTTCCTTAGTATCTAATCTATTATATAAACCATTAAAAAACTCAAATCTTTGTATCGCATATTACTTTTTTAGACTCCTTACAGACCTCCTTATATCTTTCTCAATTATTAGAATTTTTATATCTAAACCAATTTTTATAATAAATCTTCTTATTTTTTATCTTTTCTTGTACATTTTGATTCCACCAACAATTATTTTTACTATTTAGGAGTTTTTCCCTCTGATACTCCAAGCACATCTGTTAGGCCGGCCCAAGAGGGGCCAGATGCTCCTATTGAACCGATCCCTAGTGGACCTCTTTACTACTACAGCCGCCGGCCCAGGGAAGGGAGAGAGAGGGGCCAGTTGCTCCTATGGGGCCCACACCTGATTAAATATTGCTTTGGTAACAACTCAATTAAATGTTGCTTTGGGAGGGAACAACTCAATTAAATATTGCTTTGGGAAGGCAAAACTCAATTAAATGTTGCTTTGGGAGGGAAATTTTGAGTTAGGGGTTGTTTTGGGGTTTTGTAATCTTCTTGACTTTAATTAGTTTCTCTTGTGAGGGTTAGGGTTTTATCTTGAATTTGAATCTGAATTTAGGATCTCTTGTGTGGTGCTTGGGCTCTAGACTTTGGCTAGAGAATTGGAGAGTTGGTTCTTCCTCTCGAATTGAAGATCCGTGTATCTTGTGCTATTTTTTTCTTCTTCTATTAGTGAATTTCAGTGTTTTCTCTCATATTTTCCTATTATTTTGTGGGAAAAACTGTTGTTTACTACAGATTTCTGCTTTGTTTTCCATTATTTTAGGCTGTTTCCTATCAAATTGGTATTAGAGCCCGTCGATCTAAGGGTTATCAATGGCCGGAAGGAAAGTTGAAGTATTGGAGGGAGAAGTAGGTCAATTGAAGACAGATTTTGAGGAAAAAATCTCTAATTTTCATAATCAATTTGCATCCATCCATGAAAAGATGGATGGAAAGTTCGCCGCCTTGGAGGATATGATGAAGAAGATGCTTGAAGATAAATAAAATCCAGTGACATCGGAAGCAAAGGAGACCACCGACGGCCATGGAAGAGGGGGAAATCCGAACCCGTTTAGGGGGAGGAAGAATCCGGAAGTGGAGATTCTCGAGGGAGATGACTAAATGCCTCCTCTAGAACCACTTTTTAGGGAGGAGATGAGTAGGGGATATGAAAGGAGGGGTGCTGATTTTGTTGGGAGAAGAGAAGAATTCTACCGTCGAGATGCTGATTTTGGAAGAAGAATAGGGGAATACGCTGAAGGGTTTGGGAATGATCGTCAGAGGGAAGATCGTGATAACTGGGGAGCACCTCCTCTTCGTGGAATGGGAGTTTATGGAGGGTTCAGAGGAAACGGGGGTTATCCAAATGTGAGGAAACTGAAGATGCCCATCTTTGAGGGTGAAGACGGTCATGGCTAGATCTACAAGGTGGAGCGTTACTTTGCTGTCAACGGGTTGACAGAGGAAGAGAAGTTGATAGCGTCAGGACTGTGTTTGGAGGGTAAGGCACTGGTATGGTACCAATGGCGAGACATGAGACAACGGATTCGAAGCTAGAGAGAGTTCAAAGATTATTTACTAGAACGTTTTTGAACCGGTAGGGGAGGAGACTTCTATGAGCAATTTTTTGACCTAACACAGGAGGGGACCGTGGAAGATTATCGTAACAGGTTCGAGTATCTGGCCAACAGACTTGACCGGCTCTCAGAGATAGTGCTAAAGGGAAACTTTATGAAGGGGCTTAAAGTGGAGATCCGGGCAGCAGTTAGGGTGATGAGGCCACGAGACCTAGGAGAGGCAATGGAGCTAGCACAATTACTGGAGGACCAGAAGCATCTGGAGAGGGGGGCTAGGGGGAGAAACTCAGGAGGGTCATACAGAATGACCACTACCTTCTTAACTCCCAAGGGACCTGCTGATGAGGACATCTCGACATGGAAAATTTATCGAAGACGTGGCCGTCGATCTACGGCCACGATCGAGTCCTTATATTTTTGAGTCTTGTTGTGTCTTTGCTTTCTTTCATTAGTTCTATGTTTTATTTCCCTGTTTTACCCCTTATGCAAGGGTAGATTGTTTGTAAGCCCGGAGGGCATTGTCGTCTTTATGTTGTGTCTTTATGTGATGCTATTTAAAGCCCCTCTATGTATCTTTTAAGCTTAATGAATGATTATTAGAAAAAGTTTCCTGCACTTGTGTTTGTTGGCTTGAGATTTGAGAGCTTTTGAGAAGACTCCCTAGGAGAGGGAGAGTGCGCATTACCCACCAATCTAGACGTGTCGGATTCGTGGTCGCTCCGTTGGATCTTCCTCCCCTTCTCTCCAACCCACCGCCGGCCTCCTCCTCCTTCCATCACCCCTACGGCAGCCCCACCACCCCACCCCCACCTCACGGCCAAACCCCTTCCCCCTTACCCAACCCACGGCCCAACCACCCTCCCTCCACCGCCGGCCGTACCCACCCCGCCACCCTCACCAAGCCGCCGGCCCACCTCCCCTTCCCCTTTTAAATTGGTTTCCTAATTTACTATGAATTAATTTGGAAAGCCAATTAAATTCGAATTCAATTTGAATTCAAATTTAGTACCTTCCTTATTTAGTAATCTATTTTAGGAAAGGTACCTAATTTAAAGCCCTATTTAAAATCCCAATCAAGAGGATTTAAATTAATTCTTTCCTATTACCTAATCCTAAATTTGGAAACCCCAATTAATCCCCAAATCCCTCTCCCCTCTCCTTAATGCCACCGCCCCCTCTCTCCCCTTCTCTCTCTCCAATCCTCCTTCAATCAATAAATCATATTTCCTTTTTCTAATTCCCACCTAATTTCAAAATCTGAAAATAATTTCAGGTTTGGAAATTTTAAACTCTCTTAACCCTAACCCTAACTCTACAAACAACTTTTCCTCCCTAGCCCTACCTTGGCCGCCCACTTCCCCTAGCCCTTTCTACTTGATTTTCAAAGGGAAATCTTTAATCCCTTGGAAGGAACCTTCAAGGACAGCAAAGTCACGCCATCTTCGCCCCACCTACTCCACAAGAAGCATGAATGGAAGTCCGCCCTTGGGATTCGGGCTTGGTGCTTGACGATCAAGACAATATTGACGTATTCCGCTCCCCCTTCTTCGACGTCGGATTTGGCTACGAAACCACCGTCGAAGAATACTTCGAGCGGATTCACATCCCCTTGGTTGATACAATCGACGGTCAGAGATTCAAAGGACGGTGGACTACCGTTGGACGATTCACACCCGCCATCCCTCCGGCTACTTCACCGTTTCCCTTCAAAGGCTACTTCAATCGTCTTCTACAAATCATCACCGGTACCATTGGCAAATCAAAGGAGTTCCTTCGGCGACGATTCCACTCCACGTAAGGGTTGACCTTTCTTCCCTTTTCAATTCCCTCTTCGTTTCCTAACCTTGTAGGTAGTGACAGAAACGCAAGGGATCGCTCCACTTAAATCTTGCTAAAGCGTAGTAAACGTAGGATATGAGTTATTGATTTTCTATGTTTTCTAATCTCATTGTTAGAGTAGGGATTTTGAATGAACTCTTATCATTACGCATATTGTTGAATTTCTAGTTTATTTTGTTTGTCCAAGTGCTTAGCTAGTGATTTGGCCTAAACGTAGGCATCCGTCTCTTGTTTTATTTTATCGTTCCAATAGCTTATGATTGTATCATTAATGTTCTAAACAAGAAATCGTGCAATAATCTATTTCATTCATTTTAAGCATGTAGTCCTACATCATCTGGTATCAGAGCATGGTTTGCTCTAGTTTTGCATGCTAGACATCATCCTAGGAGTTGTTTTAACAAATTGTATACGTTGTTGCATGCATGCTATCATTTACAATAGTTTAATTACATTTTATGCTTGCTGTCCATTGCATTCCTGCACGCATTTAGGGGTTGTTAAGCTTGTTTATCAATTGTTCAAGTGCTGTCCTTAACCTAGCCGCTTCACTAGTTGTCTAGGTTGCTTAACCCCTCATTGTAGTTTGCTGTCCAAGTAAATTCTGCATCGTTTAGTGACATTTTAGGAAGTTTTTCGTCACATATAGGTGTTGTCCTCTTTCCCAAATCAATCCTAAGTGTCACCTAGTATCTAGGTATGGACTCGGAACAACTTGGAAGGACTTTAGACTTGTTGGTAGGTCAAATGAATAACATTAGCCAGCAGCTCAAAGAAAATCAAGCTGACCTAGCCAAACTTCGTAGGGACACCACTGAACGATTTGATACACTTGAGCGTGCACGAGAGCATCCTATTCCCTACACCCCTTCTAGACCACCGTCTATGTATGGGGATGACACCTACCCTGATGAGCGGCAACATCGTGCCAATCATCGCACTCCACACTATGGAAATGACCCCCGTCATGATCCAGATATACCACTCATGAAAAATATTAAAGTTGATGCTCCTACCTTTAATGGCACCCTCGATCCCCAGCTCTTCCTGGACTGGGTCAAAGGTATGGACAGCTTCTTTAAGTGGTATAACATCTTCGAGGCCAGGAAGGTTAGTTTTGCGGAGATGAAACTTAACGGTAAGGCAAGTCAAATTTGGTCAAACTTAGAGAGTCTTAGAGAGGCTAGGAACGATTACCCTATCACTGATTGGCCATCTATGAAACGTGAACTTAAGCAGAAGTACTTGCCTCCCTCGTACTTCCCTAGGTTATTAGATAGATGGAATAGATGGACATATCGCTTCCTAGTGCTCCAGTCCCTACAAAGTCTCTATCATTGAGGAGATTACTGAGGAGGATTTCGAGCCCGAGGTTGATCAGGTCCATCAAGTAGAGGAAGAAGGTGATTTCTTCGAGGAGGATGATGACACCACGGTCCTCCACTGCCTTCAGAAATTGGACACATCTCCCATCTGTGTGGTGAGATGTGCACTGTCACACCCCGTTACATCCGATGACTGGCGTAGGACTTCTATCTTTCACACCTACACTAAAATCAAAGATAAAAACTGTAAAGTCATCGTAGATAGTGGCAGTTGCATCAATGCTGTCTCCTCCAGCATGGTGTCCAAATTAGGTCTTTCTGCTGTTCCTCACCCCAATCCGTATAAGGTAGCTTGGGTCAACTCCACTGCCTTGGAGGTGAAAGAACAAAGTCTCGTACCTATCTCCTTTACCACTTATAAGGAGAATGTGTGGTGCGATGTTCTGGTTATGGATGTTGGGCAAATTCTGTTAGGGCGACATTGGATTTTTGATAATGATGTCCACATCTATGGGCGTTCAAACACCTGCGTATTTGAACATGCGGGTAAAAAGATTAAGCTTTTACCATTGCAACCCCGAGTCAAGGAAGAATCCAAACCCCACCTCCTCAAGTCCAAGAAAGGACTGAACTTGGTCACCACTAAAGTTCTGGACTCTGAGATTACCCGAGGCGCACCTCTGTACGCATTAGTAGGTCGTGAGATTCCCACCTAATCTGATGATCCTATCCCTTAGGAAGTCCAACCTATCATGGGGCAGTTTGCTAATGTCTTCCCTGAAGATCTCCCAGATCAATTACCTCCACTTAGAGACATTCAGCACGTAATAGACTTAGTCCCTGGAGCCTCCCTCCCTAACCTGCCACATTATCGCATGAACCCCTCGGAACATGCTGAACTTAAGAAGCAGATCGATGAGCTACTTCGGCGAGGTTTCATTAAGGAGAGTCTTAGCCCCTGCGCGGTGCCCGCCCTTCTCACCCCGAAGAAGGACGGATCTTGGAGAATGTGTGTTGATAGCCGTGCTATCAACAAAATCACCGTCAAATATCGTTTCCCTATTCCAAGATTAGACGATATGCTAGATATGATGACGGGTGCCACTCTATTCTCCAAGATCGATCTCAAGAGTGGATACCACCAGATCCGAATCCGACCCGGTGATGAGTGGAAGACTGCTTTCAAAACCAAGGATGGTCTTTACGAATGGTTGGTCATGCCTTTCGGGTTGAGTAACGCCCCGAGCACTTTTATGAGAGTCATGACCCAGGTGTTACGCCCTTTTATAAGTAAGTTTGTCGTTGTCTACTTTGACGACATTCTTATCTATAGTCATTCTGTGGAGCAACACCTGGACCACTTAAGGCAAGTCTGTTCGGTCTTAAGGAAAGAACAATTGTACGTGAACCCTAAGAAGTGTACTTTCCTTGTAGATCGAGTCATCTTTCTGGGATTTATCGTGTCAGCCCAAGGGGTTTCCGCTGACCCCGAGAAGGTGAAAGCCATCATTGAGTGGCCTCTTCCTCAGAACATCCGGGAAGTCCGCAGCTTCCACGGATTGGCCACCTTCTATAGGAGATTTATCCGAAATTTCAGCACTATCGTATCTCCTATCACTGACTGTCTTAAGAAGGGTGATTTTCACTGGACCCCGGCCGCCACCAGAGCTTTTGATGAGATTAAGAAAAAAATGGTGGAAGCCCCAGTGATGAGACTTCCTGATTTCTCCAAAGTCTTCGAAGTGACATGCGATGCTTCGGGGGTCGGAATTGGAGTCCTATCCCAAGAAGGTCACCCAGTAGCTTATTTCAGCGAAAAGCTGAATGACAATAGGCAGCGATATTCTACTTACGACAAAGAGTTCTACGCTGTGATCCAATCCCTCCGCTATTGGCGACACTACTTGCTCCCGCAAGAGTTTGTCATCTTCTCGGATGACGAGGCTCTGCGTTATATCAACTCCCAAAAGAAATTGAATGCGCGCGACGGTCGTTGGGTAGAATTCCTTCAAGAATACACGTATACCCTTAGACATAAGGCGGGAGTTGAGAATAAAGCTACTGATGCTCTCAGTCGCCGCATGATGACTGCCACTGAAATGAAAGTTGAAGTTGTGGGTTTCGACCAAATAAAGAGGGACTATTTGGACTGCCCTGACTTCAAAGAGACCTACTATCTCTTGTCCACAGGCAGCACGCGCCTTGTGGACGATTTCCTTCTGGAGGATGGTTACCTTTTCAAAGCTCAAAAGCTTTGCATTCCTAGCACCTCCCTTAGGGAATTTCTTGTCTGGGAACTCCACGCCGGAGGCCTCTCTGGGCATTTCGGACGGGACAAAACTATAGAAGCCGTGGAGTATCGTTTCTTTTGGCCCAGCCTGAAGAGAGACGTTGGTAGGATGGTTAGCCGGTGTCACATGTGTCAGTTAGCCAAACAGCGTAAGCAGAACACTGGCCTTTACACTCCTTTGCCTGTCCCTAGTTGTCCTTGGCAGGATGTTAGTATGGATTTCATTTTAGGCCTGCCTAAGACAATTCGTAGAAATGATGCCGTATGTGTCGTAGTTGATAGATTTTCCCAAATGGCTCATTTCATACCTTGCTCCAAAACGTCCGACGCCTCCCATATCACCAAGCTTTATTTCAATGAGGTTGTCCGTCTACGTGGTCTCTCCAAGACCATCGTATCAGACAGGGATGTTAAATTCACTAGCTATTTTTGGAAAACCCTTTGGATGAAACTAGGCACTAAATTGCAATTCTCTACAGCCTTCCATCCACAGACTGATGGTCAGACGGAGGTAGTTAATAGGAGCTTAGGAAATTTGTTACGGTCTCTGGTCGGTGAACATATTAAGGATTGGGATTCTATTTTACCTACTGCGGAGTTTGCGTATAATAATTCTGTGAACCGAACCATTGGCCTGAGTCCTTCCGAAATTGTTTATGGGTTCAAACCTAGGCAGCCGTTAGATCTCATACCCACGTGCCCTAGGTATAGGATTTCTGAGTCTGCATCATCATTTGCATCACATATGCATGAACTTCATAAAGAAATTGCACGACAAATTGAAAAGAGCAATAATGATTACAAATTACATGCTGATCTGAAACGAAAATTTAAAACTTTTGATGTTGGTGACTCCGTGATGGTGCGGATTCGTCCGGAACGGTTCCCGCAGGGAACGGTTAAGAAATTGCATGCTAAGAGTGCTGGATCATTCAAGATAAATAAGAAAGTCAACGATAATGCTTATGTGGTAGATCTTCCTGCTAAGTTCAACATCAATCCCTCCTTTAACATAGAAGATTTAGTTGCATATGAAGGTTCGGATTTCAATCCGCCAAACCCACTCCTACAGCAGCCTTGTGTGAACCCACCTTGTGAGATCCCTAACCTACCCCCACTCCCAGATATCCCTAAATCACCTATGGCAGAAAAAGTGGATGCGATTCTGAGTGATGAAGTCATCTCTACAAGGGAAGGTGGACAACGTAGGTATTTGATCAGGTGGAGAGGCAAACTCGAGTCTGAGGATACTTGGTTGGATCGTGAGGAGCCACAGCAGGTGGACCCTGATGCATTGGAAATTTATGATAGCACCAGAGATACTTACTCGACAGAGTCGAGCTTTCTTCCACCTCAGGAGAATGATGAGGACATCTCAACATGAAAAATTTATCGAAGACGTGGCCGTCGATCTACGGCCACGATCGAGTCCTTATATTTTTGAGTCTTGTTGTGTCTTTGCTTTCTTTCATTAGTTCTATGTTTTATTTCCCTGTTTTACCCCTTATGCAAGGGTAGATTGTTTGTAAGCCCGGAGGGCATTGTCGTCTTTATGTTGTGTCTTTATGTGAGGCTATTTAAAGCCCATTTATGTATCTTTTAAGCTTAATGAATGATTATTAGAAAAAATTTCCTGCACTTGTGTTTGTTGGCTTGAGATTTGAGAGCTTTTGAGAAGACTCCCTAGGAGAGGGAGAGTGCGCATTACCAGCCAATCTAGACGTGTCGGATTCGTGGTCGCTCCGTTGGATCTTCCTCCCCTTCTCTCCAACCCACCGCCGGCCTCCTCCTCCTTCCATCACCCCTACGGCAGCCCCACCACCCCACCCCCACCTCACGGCCAAACCCCTACCCCCTTACCCAACCCACGGCCCAACCACCCTCCCTCCACCGCCGGCCGTACCCACCCCGCCTCCCTCACCAAGCCGCCGGCCCACCTCCCCTTCCCCTTTTAAATTGGTTTCCTAATTTACTATGAATTAATTTGGAAAGCCAATTAAATTCGAATTCAATTTGAATTCAAATTTAGTACCTTCCTTATTTAGTAATCTATTTTAGGAAAGGTACCTAATTTAAAGCCCTATTTAAAATCCCAATCAAGAGGATTTAAATTAATTCTTTCCTATTACCTAATCCTAAATTTCGAAACCCCAATTAATCCCCAAATCCCTCTCCCCTCTCCTTAATGCCGCCGGTCCCATACCCTTGCCGCCGCCCCCTCTCTCCCCTTCTCTCTCTCCAATCCTCCTCCAATCAATAAATCATATTTCCTTTTTCTAATTCCCACCTAATTTCAAAATCTGAAAATAATTTCAGGTTTGAAAATTTTAAACTCTCTTAACCCTAACCCTAACTCTACAAACAACTTTTCCTCCTTAGCCCTACCTTGGCCGCCCACTTCCCCTAGCCCTTTCTACTTGATTTTCAAAGGGAAATCTTTAATCCCTCGGAAGGAACCTTCAAGGACAGCAAAGCCACGCCATCTTCGCCCCACCTACTCCACAAGAAGCATGAATGGAAGTCCGCCCTTGGGATTCGGGCTTGGTGCTTGACGATCAAGACAATATTGACGTATTCCGCTCCCCCTTCTTCGACGTCGGATTTGGCTACGAAACCACCGTCGAAGAATACTTCGAGCGAATTCACATCCCCTTGGTTGATAGAATCGACGGTCAGAGATTCAAAGGACGGTGGACTACTGTTGGACGATTCACACCCGTCATCCCTCCGGCTACTTTACCATTTCCCTTCAAAGGCTACTTCAATCGTCTTCTACAAATCATCACCGGTACCATTGGCAAATCAAAGGAGTTCCTTCGGCGACGATTCCACTCCACGTAAGGGTTGACCTTTCTTCCCTTTTCAATTCCCTCTTCATTTCCTAACCTTGTAGGTAGTGAAAGAAACGCAAGGGATCGCTCCACTTAAATCTTGTCAAAGCGTAGTAAACGTAGGATATGAGTTATTGATTTTCTATGTTTTCTAATCTCATTGTTAGAGTAGGGATTTTGAATGAACTCTTATCATTACGCATATTGTTGAATTTCTAGTTTATTTTGTTTGTCCAAGTGCTTAGCTAGTGATTTGGCCTAAACGTAGGCATCCGTCTCTTGTTTTATTTTATCGTTCCAATAGCTAATGATTGTATCATTAATGTTCTAAACAAGAAATCGTGCAATAATCTATTTCATTCATTTTAAGCACGTAGTCCTACATCACCTACTCCTGGGAGTCTGAGGGAAGTGCCCAAGGAGAGAGCTGGAGGAGGGGGAAATGGGGGAAATTTCAAAAGGTTGACGGAAAAGGAGATACAGGAGAAGAGGGCAAAGGGGTTGTGTTTCAGATGTGATAAGAAATACATGTCGGGGCATAGGTATAAGGACCGAACTCTTCAAGTTCTCACCGTCTGTGATAATGAGGAAGCTGAAGAGGGAGGTGAAAGTGGGTTAGAGGTGGAAGAAGAGGAGAAGTTGCACCTGGATGTAACAGAAGTCTCTTTAAACTCAGTGATGGGATTCACCCCAAATCATACCATGAAAGTGAAGGGAAAGATAGCGGATAGATAGGTGGTGGTGTTGATAGATAGTGGGGCAACCCATAATTTCATCTCCACCCAGATTGTTGATATACTGGGGGTGAAATTAGTGGATACAGGGGGCTATGGGATAATGATGGGCATGGGAAAGGTGGAGATGGGTAGAGGAGTTTGTAGGGGAGTGATGTTGACCATACAGGAGAGTGATGTTGACCATACAGGGGCCCACACCCTAATTAAATATTGCTTTGGTAGGGCACAACTCAATTAAATGTTGCTTTGGGAGGGAACAACTCAATTAAATATTGCTTTGGGAAGGCACAACTCAATTAAATGTTGCTTTGGGAGGGAACAACTCAATTAAATATTGCTTTGGGAAGGAAAATCTAAGTTAGGGGTTGTTTTGGGGCTTTGCAATCTTTTTGACTTTAATTAGTTTCTCTTGTGGGGGTTGGGGTTTTATCTTGAATTTGAATCTGAATTTGGGATCTCTAGCGTGGTGTTTGGGCTCTAGACTTTGGCTAGAGAATTAGAGAGTTGGTTCTTCCTCTCGAATTGAAGATCTGTGTATCTTGTGTTGTTTTTTTCTTCTTTTATTAGTGAATTTCAATGTTTTCTCTCAGATTTTTCTACTGTTTTGTGGGAAAATTTGTTGTTTACTGTAGATTTCTGCTTTGTTTTCCATTATTTTGGGTTGTTTCCTATCAACATCTTTTGTAACATTTTTAATATCACTAGCTACATTTTCTCACATAACATTATCTTTCTCATGCACAGACAAATCTTAAGATCTAGAATCTAACTCTTAAAATTATTTTTATTAATATTCTTTAAATGCCCTCATATAATCCTAGAATAATATTTTATTTTATTTTTTATTTTCTGCCCCTTTATTTTAAAGTCTAAAACTAATAAGCGATGTTTGATACATAAACTTTCACTTGGAATAACTTTACAATCTTTGCAATCTAAACGATTTATTTTTCTTATAAGAAAATAATTAATCTGAGTTTTACTATATCCATTCTTATAAATGATGAGATGTTAATTTCTTTTCTTAAATAAGGTATTAACAATTACAAAATCATAAGCTAAAAAAAATCTAATATGTTCTTACCATCTTCATTAGTCACTCCAAACCATATCCACTATAAATGCTTTTAAAATCATCTACCTCTCAACCAACATGTCCATTTAAATCTCCTCCAATAAAAATCTTTTCTTCAAGAGGTATTTTTTGTATTAATTCTTCAATTCATTCCAAAATTTTAATTTTGAATCCATATCCAAACCTACTTGAGCAGCTTATGCACTTATAATATTAATAATCTTAGCATCAACAATAATCTTTAAAGCTATTATTCTATCTCCAATTCTATTAATTTTTACAAGCCTAAGCTATTAACAATAGTTGACAGAAATTATAGTATGAATTATAGTTGTTGGAGATAATAGCATCTAGCCTACAAAAATGTGATGATAGATAAAAGTTTACTCCAAAGCTGACGTACATGAAATTTTACAAGTAACAAATTCTAGTTTTGTGGTCATGAGAAAAGGCAATGAACATACTATCTGATTGATGAACTGAATTCCACATAGACAAGAAAAAACTTAAAATGGATAAGAAACTTTGAAAAACTAAGGAAACACTTCCTTGAAAACAAAGATATGATGCATGTGCCTCAGAAGAATCGACTAAACAACAAGCTTACAATCAAAATAAGCATTAAAAGCTAAATTTAGCATCTATGCATTGAACAATGCAGGGAATGGTTCTGAATGCTGAAAAAATGACAGAGAGATCACCGTAAAGGTAGGATTACGATAGTCATCCTTATGCAATGTTTGTAGTGTGCTAAACAAAGGATGCTTGGGATTGTCATATCTGCCACCACATAAATCAAGCCCTCCAACAAAAGCAATGATTTTTCTCTTATTGTGTCCAGCATCGGCATCAACAATCACAGTTTTCTGGTGATGTGTAAAGATGACGCCAGTTTCCTAAAAAACGAAAGCCTCTGTTAAGCAAGAAAAATGCATTCCAAACATGAAATTGGATAAATATAATAAATTTATACGCAAATATGTACATCTAAAACTGAAATCAATAAAGCAACTTGATTATGTCTTAGAAAAGAAGTAATATGGGGCTTGAATGTATGGGAAAGTGTATATACTCAGGAAAAAAAAACATAAAAATGAACAAAAAAATCAATTCAACTGAAAAAACGATCCAGAGGTACAGGATGCGCCAAATTGAGTTGTAAATCGGAAAAAAATGGTATTGTAAATAAACACCAAAGTTCCACAAGCATTTAATCAAATGAAGCAAATAAATAAAACATGAATGAAACCAGGGTTGATATTTCATGTTGACTCATTCTTGTGGATCATTGTTTCTGATAACAGTCAGCAGTAACCACATTAACAATCATCATTTCACACTAGCAAGAATTAGAGAATAGTTATGTTTATTTCTTTCCAAAATTGTGCAAAATTTATTCAATCCTAAGAAAGCCTCTAATAGGAAATATACAAAACCAGGGATTCAAAAATAACTACAAAATTAATTAAAATTGGACAACCCATAGATGCTTCTTTGTACAACCAGGTAACTCATATGGATTAATAATGTGGCAACAAGGATCCCACGGATCCGTGGAGTGGCAGGCCAGAGATGGAGGGGGAGAAAGTGTTGCATGCCTAGTAGGGCAATGATGGAGGCCGGGAGGATGTTGTGAGTCCCAGAGGGTGGAATCAACAGGCATTTTCACACTCCCCCTCAAGCAAATGAATGAATGTTATATATTCTAAGCTTGCCTGATAGTTTTTAAAAGACTATCCTTAATAATTCTTTGATGAGAATGTCTGTAAGTTCACTTGTGCTTATAAATGGAGTACAAATTATACCACTGTCCAACTTCTCCTTTATAAAATATCTTTCAACTTCAATATGCTTAGTATGATCATGTTACTCGCAATTATATGCAATATTAATACCTGACTTGTTATCACAATAAAACCTCAGAAGATCTTTTTCATTAAACTTTTAAATCTACAAGTACAATTTTTAGCTATAATAATTTGTAGATTCTCAGCACATAAATCTATATTCGGCTTCTACCCTAGATCTTGCAACAACATTTTGCTTTTTATTTCTCGTAGTCATGAGGTTACTTTGTAAGAATGTGCAATAGCTTGAAATTAACCTCTTGTCAACCATAGATCCCACATAATTTGCATCTATGCATGCTTCAGAAGTAAGATTCTCCCTATTCTTTTCTTTTTTTCTTTTTTTTCTTTTTTTTGAAAAGAATTCCTTTTTCTATGTTTCCCTTCAATATTAAAGAATTCTATACAGTTACCTAAAAATTCTTTAGGATTATACATAATTGGCTCACAACATTAAAAGCGTAGGGAATGTCGGGTTTAGTATGTGCTAAGAACATAAGCATTCCCACAAATCTTTAATGAGAGGATTTTTCTATTGTTGTATCTTCTAGAGCACCTCCAAGTTTATAATTGAAATCAATGAGGATCTCGATAGGCGGCATCCCAACTTGCATGCATATTTCACCAAGTTTGTCATGTATTTTTGTTGTGATATAAAAATTTCACGGCTACAGTATGCAATCTCAATACCAATCAAATACATTAGCTTGCTTGATTATTTGACTTTAAATTCTTTGAATAATCTTTCTTCTGCATCACTATCGTGAAACTTCCCTTGAACCAATATATTTTATAAATATTATATGGTCTTCTTAACTTTTCTTGTACCTGTTTAGCACTTAACTTGACGAACCTTCCAAACTAATCCCTCAGTGATTGTTCAACCAATAAAATACATTTTCAGTTTACACGCCTTTTAATTTATATTTAAAGTAAATCTTGGCATTACTTTCATATTCACTTCCTTCTCTAGGCCAGCATGTGAGGAGGTATTCTTAACATCAAATTATTGTATTTTCCAGTAGATATTTGATGCTAATAATTAAAGAAATTCAACAATATTCATTTTTATAACTAGAGCAAATATTTTAAGATAATCAATCTGATGTAGAACGGATATGGGGGGAGGGGGGTCATTTGAAATTTGAAATTTCAAATTAAATGGAAGAGAAAATTATTCCTTGAATTAAGGATGAATTAAGGCTCCAAGAAGGGGGGAATTAATGGGAATTAAGTAGATTGGAGAGAGAGGGGAGGAGCCGGCCTAGAGAGCGAGAGGAGAGAGGGTGTCCAGGTTCGTTGAATGTGGTGATTGATTTAAATCTGAATTAATTTCAGATTTGAGAATATTAGGGAAGTTTCCAAATGAAATTGAACTTATTTTTAGGAAAGGATTTCAAATTTAAATTGATTTAAATTTGAAATCTGAAAACTTTCCTAAATTAAAACGTTGAATAAAAGGAAAGTAATAAAAGGGGAATTCAAATTTTGGAGGCAAAGAGGGAGGAGGGGGGGTGGGGGTGGGGGTGGGGGTGGGGGGAGAGAAACGTCCACATTCAATGAATGTGGAGGGGAAATTAATGTAAATTAATCTCAGATTTTAATCAATCCAAGATTGAAGGAGGGTTTCCTAAAATAGGTTAGTTAATTTAGGAAAGGATTTGAATTTCAAATTTATTTGGATTTGAATTCAAAAACTTTCCAAATTAATTTCAACTAATTTAGGAAATAAGGAAATTAGGATGGAAATTAAGAGGCAAATTGAATTTGAAAATCAATGGTTTGTGGAGATGTGGCCGGTGGTTTGAAGGTGGCTTTGACCTAGGGTATGGGTGGAATTTTCGACCAAGAGGAGAAAGAGAGACGAGGAGGTGGCGATTCGGAAAAATAAGGAGAAACAAAGCGAAGAAAAAGAAAAGATAGAACCGCAAGCCTTGGACTCTTCCGAAGACTGACGGGTGATACGATGTCCTTCACCAAGGGACTTCAAGCCACGAGCCCAGACTCATCCCGCGGCTAGTGGAAATCACAATTCCCTCCATAGGGATTCTCACTAACGTCCTCCCAAAGAACAAAAGTGCAGAACAAAATTTTTATTAAAACTCTAACATCCCTAATACAAGAGCAAGAGCCTCTATATATAGGTCTTAAAATAAAATAAACTAAAAAGACAATTTTGCCACTTGGGCTTACATAAGACAAGACTCTTAAAAAAGGGTAAAAATAGAAAATGCATAATTAAAATAAAAAATACAATTAATAAACTAAGATAAAAATGGAGTGATCTCGGCCGTCAATCTTCGCTCTTCCTTTGATTAACGTCCACCGTCGGATGTCCGCATCATTCTCCCAGGGTGAAAAAGAGCTCGACTCCGTCGAGTCCGCATCCCGGGCAACCATGCTCTGATACCAAACTGATATAGAACGGATATGGGGGGAGGGGGTCATTTGAAATTTGAAATTTCAAATTAAATGGAAGAGAAAATTATTCCTTGAATTAAGGATGAAATAAGGCTCCAAGAAGGGGGGAATTAATGGGAATTAAGTGAATTGGAGAGAGAGGGGAGGGGCCGGCCTACAGAGGAGAGAAGGTGTCCAGGTTCGTTGAATGTGGTGATTGATTTAAATCTGAATTAATTTCAGATTTGAGAATATTAGGGAAGTTTCCAAATGAAATTGAACTTATTTTTAGGAAAGGATTTCAAATTTAAATTGATTTAAATTTGAAATTTTAAAACTTTCCTAAATTAAGACGTTGAATAAAATGAAAGTAATAAAAGGGGAATTCAAATTTTGGAAGCAAAGAGGGGGAAGGGGGGGGCCAAAATGAGGGAGGGGAGAGAAACGTCCACATTCAATGAATGTGGAGGAAAAATTAATGCAAATTAATCTCAGATTTTAATCAATCCAAGATTGAAGGAGGGTTTCCTAAAATAGGTTAGTTAATTTAGGAAAGGATTTGAATTTCAAATTTATTTGGATTTGAATTCAAAAACTTTCCAAATTAATTTCAACTAATTTAGGAAATAAGGAAATTAGGATAGAAATTAAGAGGCAAATTGAATTTGAAAATCAATGGTTTGTGGAGATGTGGCTGGCAGTTTGAAGGTGGCTTTGACCTAGGGTATGGGTGGAATTTTCGGCCAAGAGGAGAAAGAGAGACGAGGAGGTGGCGATTCGGAAAAATAAGGAGAAACAAAATGAAGAAAAAGAAAAGATAGAACCGCAAGCCTTGGACTCTTCCGAAGACTGACGGGTGATACGATGTCCTTCACCAAGGGACTTCAAGCCACGAGCCCGGACTCATCCTGCGGCTAATGGAAATCACAATTCCCTCCATAGGGATTCTCACTAACGTCCTCCAAAAAAATAAAAGTGCAGAACAAAATTTTTATTAAAACTCCAACATCCCTAATACAAGAGCAAGAGCCTCTATATATAGGCCTTAAAATAAAATAAACTAAAAAAACAATTTTGCCCCTTAGGCTTACATAAGACAAGACTCTTAAATAAGGGTAAAAACGGAAAATGCATAATTAAAATCAAAAATACAATTAATAAACTAAGATAAAAATGGAGTGATCTCGACCGTCGATCTTCGCTCTTCCTTTGATTAACGTCCACCGTCGGATGTCCGCATCACAATCTCCTATATTTACATGTAGCCTTTAACAATCATTCTAGCTTTGTATCTTCCAAGTGAACTATCTAATTTATATTTATATCTAAAACACATCTACATCTTATCGGTTTCTTTTCTTGTGGCATATTTACTTATTCATATATTTTATTATTACTTTTTAAGAGCTTCACTTTTCTCTTTGATAGCACTACTCTAATTCTCATTATTTAATCCCTCCGAGATTTCTTAGGAACATAATTAGCATAGAAGCTAGTAAGGAATGTTTGGTGATTATGAGAGAAATTTTTGTATGATGAAAAATGTATGTAAAGGGTGGTAATGGAAGTTCTCGTGCCTTTATTACTAAAACTCCTTTCCATTGTAATTTCAATATAGTTCCCTCAATGGATTCAATGGTAAGGAATGATTTGGTTGATTGGACTTCCACAGGTTCAATTTGGGTAGTAGTTAATTCTAAGATAGAGTTACTTACTAGGATGAGTGGCAAAGAAGGTCAGTCTAGGAGAAAACAATCTTTCTCTTTATCATTTATGTAAGATATTTCTTCCTAAGGTAAGAAGTAAAAAAGTAGTGTTCTTTTTATTGAAAGCAACATCAGCAGACACATACAACTTTTGTTAGAATTTGTGGAATCAAATTGTTTGATCAATGCACATCATTAGTGTATGGCACCACAACGTTGTACACTAGACCGCTATGGTGCTGCATCTCAAGTTAGAAACACAGAACAAAGATTTTATTTTGGGCTTTGTTGACACTTTCTGTCCGCTTGTATGAATGCTGCGGATTCGGTGGCATGACGCATTAGCATAATGCGCAGTACATTTGTGTAACATGCATGTACAGGGGAATTTTAAAGTATTTGGCGCTAATCAATTGTGTGGGCAATTATCATTTGAATGTGTGCAACATTATATCTAGAAGCTTGTAGAAGTCTTATGCCTGCTTACAAGAGTGTTGCAGATCCAGTGGCAAGGCATTGCGCTTCAGTGGCCTATGACTTTTACTGTTGATTCTCTGCTTTTGATTATAGGTGAATTGTAGCATTGCATTCAGAATAACCATGAGATACTTCATTATTCTGATGCAAGCTCCATCTTCTCATTCTCTGAGAGATCAGATCTACGAATCATCTAACCTTTGCTTAGACCAGACGAGGTCATACAAGTTGCATAAAGTCATTTTCTGATAGATGAGGTATCATAATCTGATGAGACCAAAGGCTAGGCTGATGCATTGTTGGCTCTCCTCGTTTTCAATTCACCACAAGGTATTCTCCTCGAAAAATGAACAGGACAAAACACCTGGGTAGCTGTCAGTATCCCGACGACATTCTAGCATCTGATATGCATATGGGATTTGGAGGCTTTTTCTATAACTCTTAACATGGCGACCAAGAGCAGCTTTTTTCAATCTACAGCTGCAATGTTTAATGGTGCACGTGTAAGGCATTAGGTTGTGAAGTTTGATCCAGATATTTGTCCTTTATTCAAATAATATGACATTTCTTCAGAAATCTTAGTATTTCTGAAGAGATGATATAATGAGACTTTTTTCTTCAACTGCTCATTCTTTGATTCTACAGAATCGTTCATAAAATCATTCAATTTCGCATGCTTAGTGTCACAGTTGGGACCTTCCTCTGGTGATACGTCGGCGAGCTTTCTCCTTTCACTGATTTGCCTTTATCCCAACTTTTTCCAGCATGGTTGATGCACGAGACAGAGGTAGGTACATTAACATAAATAATGTTGTATGAGGAACCTTGCTGCGAAGATGATATAACTGAACTCGTATTTTTGTAAATGGTAAGGAACTTTTCAATATGAGTGACAGGTCTCAAATCTTTGCGTTCATAAGGTAGTCTGCAATTAGGACAACAGTATCCATCATTCATGGATATCTCATCACAAGAACTGCACACAATATGATCACAATGTGGCAACATTGGTTTGTTCAGATTATTCAAGCAGGTCGCGCAGTTGAGCTCTAACTCCATGTTTCAAATAGAGGTCTAATGGGTTCGACAGTTAACTATTGCCCTCAGGAGTCGCCATCTCTCGATCTTCCACCCTTTCCTTAGGCAGTTGCCAAGGTGTTCACCTTAAGCTTGGAGGCATAGCAAAGTTCCCATCTAATGAGAGGTTGGATGCTCTCGATACAACATTATAGTTTATTGCATGAACATCCGAATGTTCACTGTGCATTGCATGTATATGTCTACAAGGAATATTATCATTTGTGAGCAGGCTCTGTATGTTTATTAGCATGCTAACGTAGGCTACCAATCGAACTGCATTCATCACTGGTTCCTTGTGCATGTTGGCTAGCAAGTTGTCATTCAAAGCACATATGTACCTTTTGCTCACAAGATACTACCGATGTGAATAGTGTACATTGATCACTTGATCTTTGCTTGCGAGGGATCAATGTGTTTGCCTATCAGTGGATGGATGCTGAGCGCAGGGCATTATCGCATTCACTTCCTGCTACTGACTATTACTGTTGCACATATGAAAGAACTTCCATCATTGCCAGCAAGAGTTCACACTTATTGCACACTACACTATGTATGTTTGTAAGGGCTCTATCGTATTTGCTGTGTGTTACTAGTCATCACCCGCAGGTGGACTACTATGGCATGATAAATCTTCTACAGTTGCTTGCAGGTGTTTGTATTTATAGCAAGCTCTTGGTTCTTATTTGCACATGAATCGTCACATCTTAAATCCCCTACTTGTACATCCCTTGCAATCTCCTTAGATGTGTTTGTAGGGAACTCATTGCATTTGTGTCACATCCACCATTATCATTTATAGATGGTTTAATGTGCTCATCTACAATAACATTAGTTGCATGTAAGATGTTAACGTTGGCTATAGGGCATCCCTGCATTCATTGCCTGCGGCTCTTGTGTAAGTTATTGTATGCATGACAGATCTTCTATCATTGCTTGCAAGCATCACTACTTTAATCTGCAAACTGGTTACTGCTTGCATAATAGGTCTTGTGTTGTTGCATGTACAAGGTACTTGTGCTTCTTGCAATTAGCTGGTGTTGTTTGCAATTTGTTCATGCTTGAAGACTTCCCACCACGAGTCCCCTGCTTGTTTGTTGCTGTTTATTTGAATGATCAGAATTATTATTTGGCATTTCCCTTTTAATTGTTATTGTGTATTTTAATATTTAGGGTCCAGTTCCCTGTTATTCAATTCAAGTTCTGTCCATGCATTTCATTTAGGTCCCTGTATTGTTGTTCAAATTCTGTGCATTTCAATCTGAATTTTGACAGTATTCCAACGTCTCCCCATTTAGGGGGAATTTAGGGAGCTGGGCCTTTCCACTACGCTAACAAAAACATGTATGGTGGGTGTCATGCGACACTGCAGCCGTAGTCTTCAATCCCAGTACGCTATAAGAGCGTGCATGGGTCTTTGAGGTACCTGTTGAAAATACACATTTTTCTTTCCCTGCAGGCACTGTAGCTCATACATGGGTACTTAAAACTGTCCCCGCCACACTACAAGAGCATGTACAGAGCCTACCAGCCTCGTCGCAAGTGCCGCATCGGGCTCCCTTCTATCGTGCTAAAAGAGCACGTATAAGGGATCCTCTGGCGCTCCGCGAGCGCCGAGAACGAGATTTGAAACATCATACCTTGCATAGAGGTCGTCAGCAGTTCTAATGTTGAGGTCAAGGGCATGTAGATCGAGGCAAACAAGCATTTTCCTTTTCCATTCATTTTCTTTTTTTCCTATTTTTCACTTTTTTTTATTCTCTACATTTTTTTCTATTTTTCTTTCTATTTTCTTTTTCTTTTGTTTTCTTTTTTTGGAATAATAATTATAATAACTATATTAATATTAATATTAATATTAATATTAATAATGACAAATAATAATAATAGTAATATTAATAAAGCTATTAATTATTAAAAAAAATTAAGAGAGATATAACCTTCTCTGGCTATGAGGAATCGAGCGACTGAGGTGTGAAATCGGATGGTATGTGAGGCTCGGCTAGGTTGAAGACTTGAGGAAGAGTTCAATGCAGTGGAATGCAATCGAGTGTGGAGATTGGCGGCAGCAATCGGGGCCAGTTGAAGGGTTCGGTTGGAGAAGAAGGATGGCATATAGGAGGTTGAAATTGAGCGGCCAGGGCAGTTCGAAGGCAGGGGATAGAGAGGCTTTGGTCGAATGCAGGTAGAGGGATTGAGGTGTTGATTGGAAGGGAAGATCGACAGTGAGGCGGGAGGCTTATGGCTGCAAGGTGAGTTCGCCTTCAGCAAATGGATCGACGTCAGCTTGCAGGAGTTGAATCATGGTCAAAGGTTGATAAGGTCGGGTGGCTTGATCGACAACAGCAGAGGGATCGGGAATAACAGCTGAAGGTTTGTGAAGGGGTTGGTCGATTACGGGCTTTAGATTGAAGGTCGAAGGAGCTTCGATTGACTTCAGCAGTGGGTCTGGATGTAGAAGGGAGAGGGATGGAAGAAGGAAGAGGGCTGCAGCAAGGGGAGAGGAAGAAGAGGTCATGAGAGAGCAGAAGAACAAAAGTTCTTTTCGTTCTCGTTTAATAGCACGGCCTGAGCAGTGATCATGTGAAGAGCATGGGAAGTCCATCGCATAACACTCCGTCGGATGTCCAAAGGTGATACGCAGCATACGAAGAATGTTCGGCGCTGGATCATAGGTACGACGTCGATCTGATTTTGATTTTTTTTGTTATTATTAACAATAATCATAATCATAATTATTATATAATAATAATGATGATTATTATTAAAATAATAGAAATGCTTGATTTTTCATGCCATTTCCTCGAAGTTCGTGCATCGATGTCTCAAAATTCCCGCCAATTTCGTCGCGCGGTTTTCGTTGAGCGAAATTATAGTCATTTTTAGATGACTCGAACGTTTTGAACGCAACGGTGAAATCCGTTTCATGATCGGATGTCATTTAGACAGCGTCGCGCGTCATTTTCAGGTGTTGGTCATCGACTTTGACCGATCTCATCCAATTCGACTACGAGATGGTCCCACTTAGGTAAATTCGACGCTCTGATCTCAACGGCGCAATCTGTTTGATGATTAGAGGTCATTTGACTTTTCAAGTGATGTGTTATGCCCGCAGACCGTCATTTAAGTTGCCAGTTTCGCTCCTTTTTGTGCGTATTTCAGTGTAGGGGTCAACAGCAAAATCAATGAGTGTTTTCATACACACATCCTAATTCAAAACAAACAAGGATGCCTCTCACAAGATTAATCTTAAAGGCCCATTATCATGATAATTAATTTATACTTTTTTATTTAAGGAAATATGCAGTTAATCATGCAAGGTTTGAATAGAATATTTTTAAATATAAAAAATTATTTTTGAACTATATAAATCATGCTAAATTAAGGATTCAAGTAAAGAAATCAAATATTTAATTGAATCCTTTAAACTGAAGCGACATTATTTGATTCCAAATAACAAGTGATCTTAAAAGGCTACCCTTTATAACCTATGGAAAAATTTTCAAGAAAGGATTTTAATGAACTTTTTATGGGTTTCCCTCTTATTCTATAACACTTCATGTACTATTTACACCCTCATAATTCAACAATCATAGTTAAGATTTACAAATCCTAATATATATTGTTCTCTATCCCTACAACTTTTCCAAAGCCTCAACCCACTTGAACCCTCACAAAAATTGAACTATAACCCTTCCACAAAATTCTAACTTGTTCACCTACTGCGAACAATCCACAACCTTAATTCATAACTTCCCATCCATATATTTAATTGATCTTAAAATCACCTCCATTAGTTGGTTAACATCCCACACCTCTCATCTAAAATTCAACACCCCTTTCCATCATTGAAAACTTAAGCATCCAGTACAAGAAAGTCTCAACCTAAAATCTATCCATAAACAAAAGCCTTCCACCCACTCTAAACCTACAACCACCACTCGAAAAACTTCTTGAAACCTCCAAAGACATCCCCAACATTTAGTATTAGAGCTAAAAACAACCAAAACCACATATCCTCTGTTCTAAAAGAAGTAGAAACTTAAAAATCGAAAGAAAAACCCCATCAATACAAGGAGTAACTTTATATTGGAACTGCACCATCAACATTGCCATCAACAAAATAACTTTTATTTCAAAAAGTGAAAATCTTCTACTTCATTAACAAGGCATATTGAAGTCAAGTGGTAACATTTATTTTTCTCTACTATTAAATACTTTAATTTAGGTAGAAATTTGTATTTGAGAAAATCTAAGATACTGATATGTTATATTGGCAATTCTAAGATTATCTTTTCTAGAACTATCCAGAGCACTTCTCTTAGAATTTTATAATATGTTTTCTCTAAAATCATAAATAGCATATGTAGATCCTCCTTATTCTCTATAAACTTTTCCATTAAATCTCTTAATAAATGTATAGCTTCCATAGTAGACTTACTCGACATGAATCCAAATTAATTTTGAGAAACATTAGTATCATATCGTAATCTAGGCTCAATTACTCTCTTCCAAAGTTTTAATGTATGACACATTAACTTAATTCCCCTATAATTCAGACACTCTTATGCATCACATTTATTCTTAAAAATAAAAACTAACACACTCTTTCACTCATCTGACACTTTTTAGTCTTCAAAATAATATACAAAAGTTTAGTAAGCCAAGAAATTCCTTCATCTCCTAAGCATTTCTACACCTCTATTGAAATATCATCAAGTCTAACTGTTTTTCCGCACTTCATTTTCTTTAAAGTCTCTTTAACGTTGGTTTTACTAATACGACATTAAAAATAAAAATCTCTTTTTTCATTTAGATGCTAAGGTCACTAAAATCAATCATATTCTCACAATCTTCATTGAAAAACTTATTTAAATATCTCATCCACTTATATTAAATATCCTCATCTACTAAAAGTACTTTTTGATCTTCATCCTTAATGCACTTCACTTGAACTAGATCCTTACTTCTCCTATCTCTTTGCTTGGCTAACTTATACATATATCTTTCGCACTCCTTAGTATTTTAAATATTCTATAAGTCATTAAAAACTAAATTCTTTGCATCAGATATTATTTTCTTAGATTTCTTATGGGTCTTTTTATATGTTTCTCAATTTTCAGAACTTTTACATCTAAATCAATTTTTAAAACAAATCTTCTTATTTTTTATCTTTTCTTGCATATTTTGATTCTACCCCCAATTATTTTTAATATTAGAAGATTTTCCTTTTAATACTCCAAGCATATCCTTTGCAACATTCTTAATATCACTAACTACTATTTCCCACATAACATTAGCTTCCTCCTACATAATCAAAATATTGAGATCATGAATTTTAGTCATAAAAATACTTTTGTTAGCATTCTTTAAATGCCCCCATCTAATCCTAGGACAACATTTTATACCTAAAAAATTTATCAACAAAAAATATTCGTCTTTAATTATGACATATTTTCAACGGCCAACCGCTAGTTTTTATGGTCGCTAAAAATATACCAATATCTATTCCAAGCAAATTTAGGCAGAAAATCTTCATGTAATTCAAAATTTACTTTGAATTTTCCACCAAAATTTGCTTAATACCGGCAACCTTTTTCGATCAAAAATCTATAGGAAACTTGATTAAACTTCCAAACCCAATGGGAACCCCTCGTTTATGTGATCTCCTCCCTCCTCTCTCCACTAGAGAATGACACATGACTCCTGGGCACACAACAAAGCCATCACCACCCCCCATCTCCCCTAACATGAACCATTGCTCATCAACCTCCTGCTATGCACCACCACCCTCATAGCCACCCATACAGCCCCAATAGCTGCCCTCTCATGCATCTCTCCTACATTAGTCAGTCCCTCGCTCTACTGCCCTCACATTTATTCTCATCTCCAAGCAAAGCCAACAATACTTCGGACTCTACAGTTACAAGCCCAATAAAAGGTAATTATCTTATGAATTAGTTTATGGTGGTATTGGAATGGATAGTGAAAGATCTTTTTAGAGTCAGCTGTGGAGGGGCCAGGAGATGGTTTGTGGAGTGGGATTTATTTATAGAGAAATAAGAGAGAGATCAAAGATGACCTCGAGTTTAGTGATTTTTGGGATTGACTGAGAAGTTGTGATGAGGAATTAACTATTAGGATTTTGTGGGATAGAAACGAAGGTGTTTTTTTAGGAATGGGGATTAGAGTATGCTTAAGAGGGTGAAACTTGAGATAATAGGCTCAAGAGTTTTGAATGTAGTGTTAACACCTGTGCAATAACCAAATGAAACAAGAAAAAAGGATTTGAAATACCTCTGCCATATCTCGCAAATCCTGCTCAAATCCCGCTGAGCACTGTTCATGCGGCGCCGTTCCGGGATTTATGTTCGCAGAGCCTCGATAGCTTCCCTCTTCGACGTCTTTAAAAGCAAACCAAGGCTTCGACTCATTCGGACATCCCACGACACTTCTCTCGCAAAACCCACGAAACTCCCGCTGCTCCCACTTCGCCCCTTGCCGAAGCCCCCGACCTCCATTCGAGCCTTCCACCAAAGCCTGTAGCCGACCCACCATGCCTTGCTCTATCCTTGCCCGCCGACTTCATCAGAGAGAGAGAGAGAGGGGGAGAGAAAGAGACTGACCTAACCGCAAGAAGTATCAGTCCGACTCCAGCAAGCTCCGACCTCCTACTCCCCGATCTCCCTTCCTCCAGTGCCGACGCCCTAGCCTTGCCGCTCCGCCTCTTCGACGACGTTCCCACCCTGCGGGATCGGAAGATACAACATTTTGATCGGAACAGACAACGGGAACTCGTTTGTTGGAAGGTAACTTTCGCCCTCCCACGCGCTTCTTCGGTCCGATCCCGTAAGTCTTCGGCCGAGAGAGGGAGAGAGAGAGGTTAGGAGTTGAATTAATTAAAATTAATTTTAATTAATTTTAATTAATTCTAATTATGATTATCTCGACTAGTTATAGTTATTATAATTAATTATAATAAATTCTAATTAAATAATTATAATTAATTTTAATTAGAGTTTATTTCAATTAATTATAATTAATGTTTTTTAATTATTATTAATTATTATTAATTAGTTATGACTTATTAAGATTAATTAATATTAATTAGGTATAATTAACTAAGGTTAATTATAATTAATTATTTTTAATTAATTTTGATAAACGTAATTAATTATTTTAATTAATTATAAGTAAATATCATTAATTGAATATAATTATAATTAATTGATGTTAATTATAACTAAAACAAAAAAAGAGAGGAATGCTCCTCCCTCCCTTGCCTCGATCCACGAGTCTGCACTGCCGTTGACATGCGAAGGTATAATCCCTAAACTCAGATTCCTGTTCTCGTCGTTGGCGGCGAGCTGGCGAACCGCCCACGCGCTCACGTAGTGTAGTGGGGAGGGAAGCTTGCGCGACGCCTAAGACGAGGCGGGCAATCGCCTTAAACCCCGCCCTCGAAGCTTGCGACGAGCCGGCAAACCCTTTACGCGCTCATGTAGCGTAGTAGGGCGGGAAACCGGTGCGGCGCTCGCGAAGAGTTGGGTAATCCCCGGACCGCTCATGTAGCGTGAAGGGGAACAAAATTAAGTACCCACACGTGGGAAAATCCTCCTGCTTTCTTTTCAACAGGTGCCCAAGACCCCTAAACGCTCATGTAGCGGGCGGGAATTGAAGAAAAATTTGCTGCCGTGATGTCTACGGACATCTACCTGAAGCGCCCACGTGGCGTGGAGGGGAAGGAAGCCTCTTGATTTTTTCCCTAAACGGGGGAGACGCCGGAAGGCTGCCGAAATTTTCAGTGATGCAAGGGGCTTGGTTTTGAACTCGCACTTGATTGAACTCAAAGGAACTTCTAGACTTGAACCGAATTCCGATAATTTAAATTTGAACCAAAATGAAATGAGCTCAAATCTGAATTAAATTTAAACTTGAGAACTTAAATATTTGAGCTTGAAGACAAAAATTCGGACCAAATTTGATAGCAGGGGATCAAATGAATTTGAAAACACATTCGACATTAAACAAATGGTGTTAAGCTGAACTTGCAAGGACTTGTGAATCTTTGAACGAAACATGAACAAGAATTGAAACCTGAACTCAAAGCAAGAACTTATGGACATTGAATTTGAGTTGAGCGACATCAAATAGAACTTGAATGTAGAAGACCAAAGACTTGAACTTGTGCTTTAAACTCGAACTGTACAACATCAAGTGGAGCTTGGACTTGAGTGTAACATAGTGCATGCGCACTGGACGTACAAATGAAATTGAAATGAGAACTAGAACTTCAATGAACCATGTTCAAACTCAAAGTGAGCTTGGGCAAATAATGTTGAACTGGACTCGGATGCAAATAACAAATGGCTCGAACTCGAATCCGATTGCAAGAGACTTTAACAACATGACCTATAAAGAACTTGAATGGAATACACAGTATTGGGTTTTGGATGAATGAATAAATCAAAGTCTAAATACATCCTGGTCATTCAAGCGAATAGCAAGTATTCAACTACTATAATAACCTTCATCGAATAGCAAGAATGTACAATTTAAGTTGCAAGTGGAGGCACAAGAATCTTCCAATGGGCATTACAAATCATATGCATGATGATTCATTTAATATTGAAAATGAACAAACAAGTGATCAACAACAGGGAGCAAGGAGGACATGTAACCCGATTGCAACTAAACACCTGAACATACAAGTTATACATGAATAACCGAGATAGGTGTGTGGCATTTACATCAATCTTATCAAGCAACAACGCACCTAACAGAATATTCACAAGTAATATCAAGATGTATGCATTGAAAGGCTCATGGATGATATATGTGAAAATGCAAGTGCAATGATCCTCCTACGATCAACAAGTGAAATCAACTGACAAGTGAGCGTATCAGTTTATCGCAGACCGTGGAGTTTAATATGCAACGAATATAACATACACATGACGAACTTGTCAAAAGACAGGGATGAAGGAACACAATAGCATCTCTATTATCAACCATCATTTAGCTCCAAGGAAAACACATCAAGTTTGAAGGTTTAATTGCACTACAGGATACCCATTCGGCATTCAAAATTTCAGTGCAACTTGAAAGATTTGGCATGCAGTGGAGGCAACAATGTAATACATCAGAATGCGTTCAAGTGAATGTCAACATATGTTGCATTGTGCCCATTGTAGTTAATAATTGATGTTTGACAAATGTGTTGTTAAAGATTAATATAAAGCTTGGTGGCCTAAACTCACAACCTATAGGTACAAAATGCACCTACTATTCCAATCACCGTAACGGCTGCAACAACTATTTTAGGAATGGATGCTTCGCATAGCTCTCCTAGAAGGTTTGATGTACCTTCAATCGCTACAGTTGTCAGTTTGAGGCAGCGGCCACTAATGTTAAGGCTAAGAGCTAGTGTTAATCCTAGGGTTGTGGTATGAATCGGAGAATTGTGGAGGTATCTATGGTCCATCATGAATCTTTATTACTTGTGTACTATATGCACATTGCACATGCACAAATTGCATCTTATGCATTGAGATTAAGATACACCCATATTCATGAGTAAAGAAAGCCTGAATCATTACATGTGCACTCTACGTTGATTACATGTGTACCATCAATTTCTCTTGGCATTCATAAGTTATTCACTAATAGCATGCATATTGCACATATACATTGGCATCAGCCAGCATTATGGGAATCATGTACTCCAAAATTACCGCAAACTCCGTGTTTAATTTTATATTTCTTTAATAAGATTTTAATGTAGATTTACTGATTTTTTTTTCAGTCTTCACAAATGTCATCTGGGGGAGGACATGAGCCGACAGACAAATACATTGAATTCATACTTTTCAGGCGGTGCAAGAAAATAAACGCCAACACCAATACCATCCTGAAACTGTATGATATTAGTAGCCTAAATGAGGAATGCCTTGCAATTTACGTACAAATTACGGTATACTACATTTCAAAAATAAATATTAGGAGCATACATGGGTAGAAAGATGTAAAACCAGAACAATTAGAGAATAGAAGGATCAAATTTAAAATAAAATTTGAAACAAGCTACCTTCTAGCACAAGGAACAAAGTAAATATCAAACTCCTACCTGCTGCTTCACCCAACTGTGCCTCTTTCCAGCAGAACGAGGGCAAAGCAAAACTTGCACTGAAGAATGCTTGAAGAATCGACGAGTCTCCTCATCATGAGTAGACATTACCCCATCCTGCATGGTAACTCTGATAAGCAATGTAATATAAGTTAACATTGAAATCTAATAGAAAGCTAACAAAAAACAGAGACCTAGTACATTGACGATGTGAAACCTTATGATAAAAGAAACAATGTAAGAGATGCTCAGGAACACTTTATTAGAATTGAACTTATCACAAATATCCAAACAATCAGTCAAAATAGAGTACATTCTGGATAATTTGACAGAAGAGGGAAAATTCAGAGAAGATTCACAGCTCCCATAGCTACACATTTTAGTTTAAAAAAAAGGTGAAAAGAAGTACAATAGCTGATGGAATAGCCATTAAAGCACTTAATATCATGATGTTTCCAATCCCAATTAAACGATAGATACTGCAATGAAGGTCAAATTTTCAAAAGGATCACATACAACATTCCTATTAGAAGGAATACCGCATCAACAATCTAGTAAGGAAAAAGCCCCCTGGTAACGATACAACTTTAGATGATATGGCAAGCAACGTAATCTAAATAGGGCTAATCGCCCAGAGATCATGCGACCATTCGCATTAATTAAAAAAAAAAAAGAAAAACCTAGGCCGTTAGTTAGTTTTTCCTGAAAGCTAAGGTATTGATGTGATAATATAGTGAGACAGTAACTTCCAATGAAATTAACACTATGATACAATAGGTTTTTCTTTCATTTCTCTAAAAATAAACACATCTTTTTGCATTTGATTGTAGTTACCCGGTGATCAATTAACATCAAAATCTAGACATGTAATTCTGACATTTCTTATGCCTATGTGGGATTGTGCTGGTGTCTTGTGTGTAATGATTAGGTAGGGCTGCAAAAGAACTGAGCCGAACCGAGTATGTGAATGTTCATGTTTGAGTTCATTTATTATCAGCTTGTTCAAGTTTGATTCATGTTTGATTCGAGCTTTATTATTTGTGTTCATGTTTGGTTCGTTTAAATTAATGAGTGTTCATATTTGGTTCATGTTCGATTCGTTTAGTGCTTATCGAGCTTTAAACAAACAAGTCTTAACGAGCTATAATGAGCTCTACTTCTAGATATTCATTAACTTAACAAACGAGCTTTATCAAGCCTCCTAACAAACAATTATATCGAGCATGTTCATGAACATATTTAGTGAATTTTTTTAGTTAGCATATACAATAATATTTAATTACTTTAAATTTTATTATTTAACAATAATTATATCATTATATTATAATTAATATAAAATATTTGTATTATGTATATTTATCAATTTTATAATCAAATATTAACTGAGTTTTTATTGAGCTTATTCAAGAGTTCTGAATCGAACACGAATCGAGCACTTATCGAGCTTAATGTCGAGCTTGTTCGTGAGCTTTAAATGATATTCATGAACATAAATGAGCAGAACACATTAGTGTTCAAGCTTGTTTATTTAAGGATCGAGTATTTAAAATATTGTTCAAGTTTGTTTGTTTAGTTAATTAAACGATCACAAAGAAGTTTTAATCGAACCGAGCAACGAGAAGCTCGTCGAATGTTTGGTTCGCTTGCAGCCCTATGATTAGGACCCTAAAGAACGGTCATGGATGAAGACGGATAGCATTGTGGCATTGCGCTGCTTGTCTCACCACCAATACACAGTGTTTTTAAAATCGGACCGGACCAGCCAATTCGACTATGAATTCGTTCGGTCAAGTTGGAAAACTGAATTTGCATTGAACCGGTTTGAACCGTTGGTTCAACCGGTAAACCGTCAAATCAATTCCAGTTTGGTTGAATCGGACGGTTCAATAAATATTATTTTTTCTTTAAATAAATTTTTAATATTAATTTTTATTTAATAAATTTTTTAAAAATTTTAAATATATATTTAAAGATATATGCTTATGAAAATAAATTTAAGACCTATTTATTATGCAGAAAATTATATTTGTAATATACATATATTTACATTCATATTAATTGTCAATCGAGCTTCTTAATAAGCCTTTTGTAGAGCCTTAATCGAGCTTGTTCATGAGCTTCAATCAAAGTAGTTGTATAATCTTTGTTAAAATTTTAATTATTACATAATTATATTATATTTGAATAATTTTAGTATTTATTACGCCATCTGATTCGACCTCGGTGGAACCATCGAACCGTGAACCTCTCCTTTTCCAGTTCGTTGTCCAGTTCTATTTTCACAACCTTGCCAACACGTGTACGACATGAACATGAAGGACATTTAAAAGTGTCTGGGATTCATAAATTGCAACCAATATAATAAGTGGATAATATTAAATTGGAAATAATATAGCAATACCCATTTCATTTGCGCTTGAGAACAATAAATATGGATCCAATAGATCCTTTTGGCATTTAAAGGAGATATAATTATGCCCAGAATTATACCATTTCAAAAATGTCATACTTTTGAGTATAATCAATGTCTCCTTGTACTGATTCAACCATATAGGCTCATTTATGATCACATATCTTATGATAATTATATTGTTAGTCGAACCAATCATAAGCTAATTTGGCTCGGCTATCAACCCTTTTAAACCCTAATTTCATAGGCTCGATACTAATCAATAAATCTCCTTCAAATTATCATATCACCTTATTTAGTTAATGACACTCCGCTTGTCTCCAAAACTCTAGTTTGCCAAATATAAAAACTAGAGATAGATGATAGGAAGATGAAATAATAGGTCCATGGAGTAAGGCTCCAAAATAACCATGTAAATTGTCCATGTGAGGAAAAGTTAAAATTACAAGTCAATTTATATAAATAACTTTTGTGGAAAATTTATACATGACCACAAGAATATTAGCTCTTATGAAAGTAACACACCCAAATATGGGGTTAAATGCTCACCCAAATATTAAAATTAAAAAAATCTTGGCCTATAATTTTTACTTTCTTCAAACCATCGATGATTTGATCATGCCACATGCAAAAATATGAGTTTACTAGTTCTTTTTTTTAATCAGTGGTAATTTTATAAATAGGATAGATTTCTTTGGCATGTGCATAAATCAACATTAAAATTTATATAGTATATCTGACTCTACCGCATCCATCTATCTCGAGCATATACACACTCATACCACCAATTGGTACTTGACATACCCTTTCTCCTTCCTCCTATAAGAGATGAGTTGAAAAAAAAATATATTATTATATAAGCTTATATTTGAATTTGATAATTAAATACAAATGCTTATCTATATCCAAGGGACTTCCCCTCAAGCTCTTTGGGATTATGAATCTGTAACGTATGTCTGTCAAAATATAGATGCTTCCATGTCCAAACTTACAAAAACCATATACTCTTGGTCATATTCACTCTATTGGGGTGTAATACAAGTTAGTTTTGGATGGCATCTTGACTCAAGAGCATATCTTTGTAGTACTGATTTTTTTTCTTGATGCAAATATGAATTCATTCTTTGCTACATAATGTTTTGCATCATTATAATGCTTTTTTAACAATGCAGTAATGATATAATAGATACGACAAATACGTGCTTGAATTGGAAGACCATTTGTATGTCCCAATACATCATTGAAGCATTTTAAATCACTTCTTGTCACCATGCCATATCTAAAGTTGTCATCATAGAAAAGAATCCATTTACTAACATCTCTTTCAATTAACCATTCATACACCTCATTTTTAACATAGAGAATATCCTTCATGTGTTGGTCAAATATGATGAGATCAACTCTATTATCAATCCAATACATTTTACCACATGATGACTCTGATAGGAAATACTTGGATTCAAGTATTCCTATCGATCCGGGAGGGGAAAACAGCGGGAAAACTGCTGTTCACAGCAGCAAAACAGCCCAAATCTGCTGTTTACAGCAGGAAAACAGTGAAAAATAGGTGGAAACTCAAAGCAAACACTTGTATTCCACTAGTAGAAGCATAAAACAAAAGGAAGATACAATATTCTTCAATCCGAGAGGAAGAACAACTCTCCTAATCTCCGGCAACGCCTAGAGCCCAAGCAAGAAACCCTAGATCTCAAAATACATTCAAATTCAAGATAGAAAACCTAATTCCCTCCTAAGCTCCTAATTAACATCAAAGGACAATTACAAAATACCTAAACAGCCCTTACATTCAAAAATTCCCTCCCAAACTAGTGCTTAAACTCCCCTAGGGCCCACAGGAGCTTCCGGCCCCCCCCCCCCCCCCCCCCCCACCTCTCCCTGTGGCTCCGCCTGGAGTAAACCAGGACCGGTCCAGGCTGGACCGGTCCAGCCGGCCCCTCCTGGGCCGGCAAAGGCATAACAGACTCAACCTCTAGGACTCCCACATTCAATCCTGTTTGCTTAAAATTCTCTATAAGATGCCTTAAACAATTGTGGCATGAAGCCCATGAGAAAACTTCTTTACAATCTCTCACCAATCTTGATGCAAATAGGCATATGCACTAAAAAGACTTAAAATCTTCCACGCACCAAAATGTTAGACTTTTGTTATGCATGCCAGCACCACTAGCATCAAGTGAAGGAAAACTATGTTGCTAACATTATATGGTCAATCAACTCTTGTACGATCACACCTCCTAGATGCTCAACAGTATTAAAAATGGATCATCAATTTATGAACAATTGTAGATCAACTTTGCTTGCAAAAACATCCCAATATGTTTGATTGGGCTGACTTTGAGTTGATCGGCCATGACAGCAGATTTTGGGTAGACCAATATTGGAATATGGAGGATCTTTGATTTTCCATATTGGGGTTTGTAAGAAAATGACTCATGATGCATTCTGAAATAATCCCTAGCCATTCTCTCATAGGCGTGTTGAGATGAACCACCTTTTAGTATAACAACCCAAGTTAAACATGGTGCTATACAAAATCATTCCTACTTTGGAAACTTCTAAGTGGTCAATAATGCTGACCCAAATTAATCAATATAGCTTACATCAATTGGAACCTCCATTGTGTGTCACTTAAGTTCATGATTTGTGTTTGATGTTTAAAATTGACTCCATTTGAAATGTGAGACTTGTTGCTCCTTTTACAAATTTCCCAAAAGGTCGGGCTTACAGCCCTTGCTTTCAATATGCCCATATGTAGGAATTACAACTTAGATTTTAGAGTTGACCTAATGGTGGATCTTACAACCTTACCCTATAGACAAGGCATCTCATCTCATGGCTCTTATAAAATCACTTTGTATGCAAGACAACGTGTTTAGTTAATTTGGTTTTATTTTAATTTTTAATATATCACATATTTTAACATGCATACTAAAGCAATAACTCACCACAAACTTAGATCAACTTGAGTTGAACTTAAGCCAACCTTATCAACAAAGTTTACCTCATATTTACATGAATTAAGCCTTGACATTATGATAATTTTTCATCTTTGAGAGGATAATATAATGAACTTGGTTGATCGAAGTTCTATTGGAACCATTGGGTTTGGACCATTTAGAGACCTAAAGTACTTGTTGACCTTCTTTTTGGAGCAATTCAGCTTTGGATCTACCACTGAACCTCATAAGCCAAATTCAAGCCTAAATGTTTCATATTTTGCACATTGTGAACCTTAAAAGGCACTAGGGCTCTTGCTTAGCACTTTGTGACCCTTGGAGAAATTAGAACCCTTTCTTAATATCCTATAACCCATTTAACTCATTGAAGCTCGTGTTGCTTCAGCTATTTGAGCCAAGAGTCACTTGACCCAAAGTCCACTTAAAATGATCTAAGATTGTTCGAGACCTAGGTGGCTTAATCAAACTGGGACTTACGTATTTAAACCTAAGGAAGGGTGATATAGAGTCTATTGATCCCATAGGACCTAATGGAACCCCAACCTAACTTAACCTAATCGAATTATCATTCAAACCTACATTCACCTAGGCTAAGGAAACTTTAGACTGTCTAGGACCCCTAACACCCATGAGATTGTAAATTCTTATGTGTCCATCCCTATATAATCTCATACCCTTAATGGACTTAGCGTCTAGATACATTAATCCACAAATTGATGTCAGGGAACACTAAGCCATCTTAAGCCCTAGCGCTAGTTAGAGAAAAATGAGAGTCGTATTGGATTGACCTAAACCTTGGTGTGGGGGAGCAACCTAGCCAATCATGCTTCCAACTAGACTTGGTTGACCAAAGTCAAGTCAACTAGGTATCAATGGATATACTTTCTTATCATACCCTCCATGGGACTCAAATGAGCCTAAGTAAACTTTTAATCTCAAACCTAGGTGGCTAGGCTAGCTTATTATTGACCCAAACTCAACCTGGTCAACCTTAGTTTAGCTTGACCACAAATTAAGAATACCGTAAAACCAGACTAGATTAAACCTAACCAACTCTGGATTACATGTGACCAAGATGATCCAATTAGTTTGATTGACTAATAGATGGACCCAATTGGATTTATGATTAGTCCATTAGACTCATGATTAACCTATGGACCTATCTACACTCTGTTGACCTCATTTTTCGAGGTCAATTTCCCTAAAATTAACTCTAGCACCTAGGTCTTCGTAGCTTAGTGTAGACGTCATCCTTAAGATCCCTTTAGGTGGATACCTAGTGATATAACGTTGACTCGACTTGATAACTCAACCCAAATCATTTTAAAACCATTTGAAATCAATAAAAAAAAAAAATCAATCAAAATCATTAAATTCAACTTTAATTGAATCAAATTGGTTTAAAATCGACATCGATCGAGTTGAAATTTTTTTTTTTAAAAAAATAAAAATAAAATAATAATAGATAAATAATTTGAATTAAACTAACTCGTCTCGAAATGATTAAAATCCAATCGATTGATCAAAGCATGTCAATCTAAATCGATGCAATATTAAGTTAAATAAATTCGATTCAAGTTTAATTTAAACGTCGATGACTTCGTTTAGATCAAATCCACTTGAGTAATTTAAGTCCCAAATCTGCATCTAATAGAATATGGTTCGACTCCATTTTAATCAAATCAGGCCTTAAACCCCTCTTTAAACCTTAAATCGATCTTATCCGTTGATTCTTTAAACCTTGAATTGATCTTATCCGTTGATTTGAATTGAGAAATGGCTCTAAGTGCGGTTAGAGCCGGCTGAACCGAATCCCACGATCTCCCCTATTCATTCGCAAAACCGCCCCCAGGCCCCATCTCTCCTATCAGTTCGCGAAATCCTCCCCAAGAACGATCTCATTGGCGAAACGACCCAGGCTCCCATCTCCTCTGGCTTACGATCTCCCCCTCCCTCAAATTCAAAAACCGCCCCAGACTCCTCTGGATCTCCTATCAGTTTGCGAACTGCTCCCTCTCCGTCTGGCTCTCGGTTCGCACAACCTAGGCAAAAAAAAAAAAAAGCCCCTCCCAGCCGTCGCCTCCTGCTCCCTCTCCGTCTCTCTTGCTAAATTTGCAGCCTAGGCCGAGCCCCCTCCTTCTCCGGACCCGTCTCCTTCCCAGTTCGCAAGAAGCCCTTGACCCATCTTCCTTGCTCACGTGGACAGCAGCCCTAGCCGACGCCTGCAACCTTCTTGATATTGGGTAATTTCTTTTGCATCCTCTCCATCTTCATTCTCTCCCACAAGAAATGTTTGTTTAAGTCAAGTATCAAGGATTTGAATCTTGATCTTCTTGATTAAAATCTGAGATGAGTTTTCTTGTGAATTAAAAATAGCCCCAACTTCCTCCTCTCAACATTCTCTTGATCTTATTTTAGAATGAATGGTTATATCATGGAGGCATTATTTGGTTTTAGATCAGTGTTTAGTTTTTAATGCCATTCTTCATTGTATTCTATTTGAGAAAATAATTTTCTGGATTCTCAAAATCTGCTCTTATGCTGCGAGAACAAAATTTTGTTCTTTGTAAATCCTTGTTACGAGTCTAGAGAAATCAATATATATTAGAAGGGGAGCCCAATGTATAAGTTGTTGCAGATTTTCTGATTTCTTTTATTATGATTTTGTTTGCAAGTATCTCTTGTAATTAGTGAGTTTCCCATGTCCTATTGATTTCATAGATCAAAAAAAAAAATTAAAAAATAAAAAAATACTTTCACACTTGGAAGACAAATGCACTCTATTTGATTTTTCAGAAATAAATATGCTTCACATATATTTTGAGAGTCCTCTTTCTCAGTAAGTATGTAAAGGCTAGTGAAGTCTATGATGAGGAAATGACCTTTTGAGTTCCAACATACTTTCTACTATGGAGCATGACAAACATTGTGGATGTTCGTAGTTCCAATAAAAGGTCATTTCATCCCTGTTAAAAGGCTTTATGAGTTTTGGGAAGAGTTGTTTGGTAATTATTTTGTTTTATCTAATTGTTGCGTACGTATTTGAGTGGAAGTCATGCATTATATGAGCATCTATATTCAAAGCAAGCAATATGATATGGATAGTCTTACATGATATTTAAAGCTAGGAAAAGTCTGAAGTGATTTTTGTTGCATCCATAAGGAATGGGAATGACAATTTGAGGAAGGCATGAATCATGAAGTGGGGTTTGAATTGCATTAACATTTGATCTCTCTTTCTTTTCTATTATTTACAAAACTTGTTTTTCTCATTTAGAAACTTATAAGTTTAACGTTGTGGTAATGGGAGAACTTTTTCTTTAGAGTATTGGTGCTATCAAGAAAGCACTGTGGTTCTTATTTTTTTTTTTTTTTAAAAAACAAGTCCTGATCAAAGCTCCAATACCCTCATGTTAGCAATGGGAAGTGTATAAGGGTATGGAAAGTGAAGCGTATGTATTTTGAATAGTGAAAAGAATGTGGATTTTGGAAAGGTATTGTGTGAGAAAATGAAGGGTGAAATATAAGGTTTTGAAAAGCAAAGTGATTTGAAAAATTTGTGTGTTAAAAAGTAATGTGCTTCGTAAGTGTATGTGTCTTTTAAAGTGGATTGCTTGGGAAAGTATATATATATATTTGAAAAGTGTATAAAAGTGATTTTGAATAGTGAAAGTGTAGACTTTGGAAAGTGAAGCATGTGTATTTATTTGTGAGAAGTAAAAGTGTATGTGTGGAAAGTGTGTGTGTTGGAAATGTGAAATGTATGAAAAGTTGAAAAGGGAAGTATGGGAGGTTTGGAAAGGGAAGTGTGTGATTTTGTGAAAAGTAGAGAAGTGTGTTTGTAGTTGAAAAGTGTATTATTTTAAAAGAAAAGTTTAGTATGTGAGTTTTGAATGGTAAAGTGAAGCTTGATTGTTGGAGAATGAAAAGTATTTTGTTTTGAAAAGGTGATGTGTGTGAAAGATAAAAAGTGAGGTTTGTGGGTTCGGAAAGGAGAAATGTGTGTATGTATTTTTAAAATGTATTTGGTGTTTCTTTGGAAGGTGGCATGTGTAAGTGTGAAAAGTAAATTGCTTTGATGAGTGTATATTTTGAGAGTTGATTTACGTGATCTTTGAAAAGTGAAAGTGTTGGCTTTGAAAAGAGGAAATGTTTTAAAAAAAAGTATTTGTGTGGGAATGGTGAAAAATGGTGAAGTGTATGTGTATCTTTTGGAAAGTGAAATGATATGTTTGAAAGGTAACTTGTGTGTATATAAGTTAAAAGGTATATGATTTGAAAAGTGGAAGAGTGTATATTTTATGAAAGTATTGATATTGAGAAGAAAATTGTTTTGAAAAGTGCTTGTGTTGAAAATGGGGTGTGTAGATGTTGGAGAGTGAGTTGTGTTGGGTAATCATTGAAAAGTGAAATTGTTTGTACTAAAGAGTGATGGCTTTGGGTGATTGTTGAAAAGCAATGACTCTCTTTCTCTCTCTACCCCTCTCTTTCTCCTTCTTCTACTACTCTCCCTTCTTATGCCTCGAGGTGAACGTTGAAAAAAAAATAAGTAGTATGCTTTCAAAAGGGAATTGTTTAAAAGGTAGACAGCTTGCGCCGGCCTTCAAGCCCGAAGAAAGGAACTACGAGGAACGGTACCAATCAAGTGAACAAGAGGAAGCAGATTAAAGGTGTCAGTCGCCTCTATCCAACCGGGTAGAGGTGCTACGGGCGTAATCCACCGGGTCATAGCCCCCGGTGTTGTAAGTTTTCTTAAAACTTAGAAAGCCCCTAGGAGGCCGTGGTGTGTTTTGTGCGAACCCCTACCCTTTAGGCCCCTATAGTAACTTCAATTTTATTAGGATGATTTTCATTTCATTTTAGATCCTTGAACTCCTGTATACGTGCGCAAAGTCCTAAGGGTTAGTGATAACAAGCTTTTTCATCCCATACAACATTAGTGACATTTAAGGACAAAAAAAAATTAAGGACCGAGTCATAGAGAACTTAGACTTAGGATGCCTGCACACTTTAGGATAGAAATACATAAACATAGAAAACTTAGTGACATTCCCCTTAGAATTATTGTATGTTATTAATATAATCTTAATCAGGTCTAATTAAACTTAAATAAACAATTAAGGAGAAATTCAAATACACTAATGATAATCCAAATAAAATAAAAGTATACAAAAATCACATAATCTCTAATAACTAAGTCATAATTAACACACATAGCACTAGGGGATTAAATTTGAATATAAAAATAAAAATGGAATCCAATTAATGTGTTAATCATCTTATAATCAAATAATAACTAAATAAAATTTTTCAAACTTTAATAAATCATCAACAATTTAATAAATTATTAACAAATCAAATAAAATCATTAAATTTTTAATAAAACACTAACATTCTAATAAGTCAATTAAAATTCCAATAAACGATTTAAGATTAACAAAATATTAAAATGTTTAATAAATTATTAAAAATTCAATAAATCATTAATTAAAATAATCTAAAAGAAAATGGTTAACTCAAATGACTAAATAACAAAATCCTATTAATCAATTTTAACAATCAAAATTCAATCTAAAACAAACTTCAAAATAGTAAAGACATTAAAACTTAAACCTGAACTAAAAAATTTCCTTTGACCCTTCAACAAATCAATTTCAATCAGTTAGATAACTTTAACTAAAAGTAAACTCAGGATGCATCCAAACCACACAGCCTACCGCACACACTTAGATTTGTTTGCTAGGACAACCGACTCTAGCTCTAGGTTAGGCCGGTGTTTACTTTCTTGCTGTTGTGTGACGGGCTTTCTCGGTTTTCATTGCATGCTTGTATGATTGACATTGAGTGTTTGTTTACTTTTATTGCTCTCTGTGATATGATGTGATGGGCGATAGATTACCCCTAGGTTAGGAACGATCTGGATGCTCACAGAATCTTATGCAGGTGGTCATGCTCGTACAGGGCTAAATAAAAAAGGGGCAAATTAAAGATTTAAATTAACAATATTTTCTGCAGGTGCTTCAGAAAATGCTAAGCCCCTTTAAATTTAAAAGAGCATGGCCAAGTGTGGCTGATAAATTTAATTTGAATATATAACTGCTTGGGAATGGTTTTATTATAAATGTCTAGGATAACCTTGCAGGTGTGTCTAGATTTTCTTTTTCTTTTTGGAATGTAATGTAAATGTAAATATTTGTTAAAGTCAAATGTTGTGAAAGTGATTCAAAAGTGGGATATCACACCCAACTCGGAATCCAAAGAGAGGAGAATGTCCCTTAGGGGAGTATTCTCTTCTATTTGGAAAGCCAAGTTAGGGTGGTTCTAATATCCAAAGAGAAAAGAAAATACCCCTTCCGGGATGAGTTTCTTTTCATTTGGATATCCAGGCCCGGCGGACCCAAGGAGCTCGTAGCGGACCCAAGGAGCTCGTAGCGGAACCAAGGAGCTCGTAGCAGATCCAAGAAGCTTGTAAAGGGAAGAAGACAAAAAGTGAAGATAAAGAAGACGAAGAAATGAAGATAAAAAGAAAAGTATATCCCATTTTGAAATCACTTGCGTCAGTCTTAGGTTTAGAATCCGGGTTTGTTGTCAGTGGTGCCCGGCCACTTTACTTTTTCAGTAGACCCTGGGTTGTAAATAAACTGGACATTGGACATTATATTTTTGGATAATTTAATTTGAGTGTTTATTTTGTTTGTGCACTAGTTTTTTTTAGGACTCTTGCATGCCGTGTTTTGTTTTAGCCTGGATACGCATCGGAGTGTTTTTTGGTAAGGATCACGATAAACTTTTTCTACTTGAAATTTAAAAATAAAATTTTTAGGCTCACATAGAAACTCTAACGAATCTAAGAAGTAAGCTCGGACCGCCGAGAGTCAGCATAATCATATTATTACTTTCTCTTCCTTGTTAGGCACCTCCCCGCCTGCGGGTTCTGGCAGACCACCTGACCTATTAGGGTGCAGTTCTGTCAAGGGGATGTTGTGCAATCTCTAGGGAAAAATCTATTTTCTAAGCCTGATTTTAAAACTGCTTCATAAATCATTTTATGCATTCGAGTCGATTAGCATGCATTGCATTAGATACAAATTAAAAGAGTCTAAAATTTTAATTGCATTATGCTCCTAGGCATCATTTACCCTACATAAGTAAAGGGGCCAACTAGATTTTGTCTTAGATGTCGGCCCCGATTCCTCAAAACTTAAATAACGTCCCTACCCATCTTTCATAAGAGACTGGACACATGGATTTGAAGCGCCTAGGTGGTTAGCTGGCTCCCCAATCCAGGCCGGGGTAAGTCCAGATTTGCACTGCATTAGTCAGGTTCGGGTCACTACTCTATAGTACCCAATTTAGATTTAGGTTCTGAGGCAGATTTATGAATCTTAAGTCCTCACTCTTCGGGAATAAAATCCCAAATTTCTAATAAAATGCCAATTCAAACCTAAAAATTTCTCTCTTAAAAATGTAAAGCCCAACATAGGATAGACTGAGGTTGCCTCTGAGCTTCTCAGAATCCGGTACCTCCTACTTTTCTTCTTTTGACTCGTTAATAACTGTTCAACATTGAGCTTTCTCCTTGAAAATTCCTACTTCTTTCCTTGCCTTTTACTTTGTAATCAAAGGGTATAAAATCACTGCTTTAATCGAGAGTTTTCTTAGGAGTACCCCTCCTAGGATGTAATTAACTATAGGGGCTTGCCCCTATAGGGATTTGAGAATCCCAGATTAAAATAAACCTTGTTTTATTTTTTTATAAAACAAGGGAAAAATCTTTGGGAACGCAGACATGTTTTAAAACCTCATTTCTAACTTTAAACATATTTATAGAATATTATTATTATCTTTACAGGTAATATAATATTCTATTTATTATGTTCAATTTTAGAAATGATGACTTTTATAAAACCCATTCTTTCTTTTGGGTGTTTTTGAAGAATGTTATGTTCGTCTTTTCAGATGATATAATATTCTCCTTATTACACCTGAATAAAGGGATGGATGAACTTTTCAAAACTATATTTCTATTTTTAAACACATTCTACAGAATTTCGTGTTCATCTCTCAAGATGATATGTTATTCATAGAATTGTGTTTGACTATAGAAATATTATTTTCTAAAACCCTGTTTTGATATTGAATCCATTATAGAATATTGTGTCAATCTCCCGAGACTGTACTTTATTCTTAATGCAGTATTCGATTACAAAATAGGAGAAATCAAAATCTGCGTGGCGACATAAATTTTCCCACCAAGGTTTTTCTGGCGACTCCGCTGGGGATCTATCCTCTCTCCATCTTTAGCAGTGATTCATACCCTTACATCGGTAGTATACTTGTGCTTGGCATGAGTTGTAGCTACCTTTCTTCCGCCGGTTATATTATTCATTTCATTCTTGAATAATTTGGCCGGTATCTAAAAGAAATTGTAGAGGTCTTATTTTGGACCCCCGTCAAAATATCGACGGGAAGTTCCTTTAATGACCTTTTTGTCTAAATAATCAGAAAATAAAATCCCTACGTGCTAACTTGAACGTTGCAGTTACATTTTTATTGTAGCTTGATGTTTGACTTAGCACTGGGTCCAAATTCTTAGAGTGAAAATTGAAACACTAAATAATATTCATTCTTATCTCAACATTATGTATTGCAGTTATATTTTAATATAACTCGATATATATGCGATGAGATAAGACTTGAATTATTTGGTTGGGTCAATTAAGCTTTTGCAATTAAAATAATTTTTTTCAAAAGACTAATTCAAAAAAATTTTCTTGAATTTCAGGAAAATGATGGGTAAACTAATCTTTTCCTTGTCGGATAATATGAACTTGGCTTACAATCCTTTCACTGACGGAAGTATAATCAAATTTGGAAAAGGATTTGAGGATTTGCAGTTGTCTGTTAGTGGACCTGAGTTCACTATTGTCCCACCTGCTGAAATTGCAAACCAGAAGCCTATTCTAGAGTTCACTTTGGGATGTGGGTCTCAGACTGCCCCTGTAGCCCCTAGGCCCTCAGTGTTTGCTAGAATTGAACAGCCTAGCCAGGATCAGAAACTCAAATCAGTTGTCGTAGCAGATAGTGTTACTCCTTTCAGTGCTCCAAGCAAGTTTGAAATAGGCTCCTCTTCCAACATGTCGACGATTATGACTAAAACTCAGAGGAGAAATAAAAATCGTCGAACAAAGAGGAGAATGGAAAAATTGGGACTATCAAATCAGAATGAGCAAACTCCTCCTACCTCTCCACATCTTAGTGGTAGTAGGTTCCATCTTCTCTCCGCTGCTGATGGAGAGGAAGATGTGAGGAAGATTGCTCGTTCAGTTCCTACTGCTGTTGGAAAGTCTGCCACTGAACCAGTAAAAGATAAGGAAACACACATTCAGAATATGGTAAGGGCAATAGTCCAAGAGTGTGCAGATAATCATTTCCAAACCAAGGAAAGGTTTTTGAGGAATATGAAAAGGATGATTAATGAAAAGATAGAAGAAGAAGCATCGAGTCAGAAGAATATTGGAGCCCGGGTAGTGAGTCAGTCGAGGGCAAGAGATAGCAGAAGAAAGTTCAAACCTGTTGCAATCTCTGCACTCACTGATGGATACCCTAGGGAACCGAGGAAATCTGACAGAAAGACAGACAGTATTGTTTTGACTGATGTGTCGAGAAAATCTAAGAGTACTCAGTATGTTGTTCAGAAAACTAGTCGTCAGTTGTCTCCTTCCTCCATGACATCTCAAGAAGTTAGAAAAGTTCAGCGGTTCTCTCGTGTCCACTCTTCTCCCCAGACAGATAGGCACCCCTCTACGGGTCCTTCGTCTTCTCATCCGGATGTAGGGCAGTTGGAATCATCAAGCCAACTCTCTCCAACATCAGCTGAGAAGAAGATCTGGAGACCTAAGGAGGAAGTTGCTTCTCTGGTAGTGGCTTCACCTGAAAAGATGATAGAAGAAGAACCCGAAGTAAAGGAGGAACGTGAAATTAACCCTTCAGATCATATGGACTATGAAAGATATGTTCCCGTTGATCCCCACTATGTTTCCGGAAGATCTATAGAGGAGATGCTAGGTGAACTAAAAAATAGCATTAAAGATCTGGAGGATGAAGATGCATTGAACTTTGATTTAGATCAAGATGACATGTTAGATGATGTAGTAGCCGATGTCCTTATGGTGGAAACAAGGGGATCAGCTCATGATGATCAAGCTGAAGATGCTGGAATACAGGACGTCGTAGTTGAGGAAGGCATTGCGCCGGACTTAACTCAACGTCTTATACAACAGCTAAAACAAAAAGATGAGCAGATCTCAAGTATGGAGAAGAAGATAGAGGAAATGATGGCCACTATGGCATCATTCCAGTGCCAGGGTCCTTTACCACCACAAGCACAGGTTGAGTCTTCTCAACCCGAGTCTGTTCAGGTGGTAGGGAAGAAACAGATAATTGAGGCTGTAGAAGAACACCAATCAGATCCAGAAATCAAAGCCTCTCAATCAAAAGAGCTAAAACAGATGGTGGAAAGACAAGTGAGGGAGGCATTAGCTGAGTCACAGAGTGCGTCGTATACCCCAAAGGGTAGGCCCTACCCAGAGGAGTTTGATGCAGTTCCCTATCCAAAGGGATTTGTGCCCCCCTCATTCAAGATTTTTGATGGTACCGGGAACCCTAGACAGCACATAGCATACTTCCGAGCCAGTTGTTGCAACGCTGGAGGAAGTGATGCTTTACTCTTCAGGCAGTTTGTTAGTAGTCTGTCAGGGGTGGCTTTTGACTGGTATGCAGACTTACCCAATGGTTCAGTGCACAGTTTTACAGAGTTGGAAAACATGTTTGTCAAGAGGTTTGCAGGCAGTCAGCATCACGTTACAGTTGGGGATCTTGTTATAGAGAAACAGAAGCCTGGGGAGAAGCTGGTTGATTATATACTAAGGTGGAGGAATTTGAGCATGAAGTGCGAACCTCAATTGCAAGAGCAACACGCGATTGAGATTCTGCTTAAGAACATTCATGGGCCGGTAGCCTTTCTTTTGAAAGGATTTACCATCAAGACATTTGAAAAACTGTTCAATAAAGCCTCCAGCCTACAAGAAGAAGCTTCGCAGTTCACCTTCTTTACTGATCAGTCCTCTTCAGATCCTAAGAAGCTGAAACCCCAGAAGGTCTTTGAGAAGAAATCTGGGACGGTGTCAGCTGTGGATAAGGGAAAGCAGCCAATGAAAATTCAGGTAGAGAACCCACCTTCTCAGTTTTATAATCAACAGTATCAGAGGCCTCAATATACGTCACCACAGTATCAGAAACAGTATTCGCCACCGCAAGCTCAGCCACAGTTTAATCAACAACGGCCTTACCTTACTTCGGAGGAGAGAAGGAAGAATTGGGACAAATTCAATGCATTGATTGGCAAGACTTACCCCTTTAAAAAGGAGGCTTTAAAGAGGATATTAAAAAATCTTCTGAAAAAGCCAGACTTTAAATTGCCTGCCCCTAGGAGGCCAGAGGAAGTGGGTAAGTCTGACCAGCTTAATTATTGCCCTTACCATCAGATGTTGGGTCATCAGCTTGAAGACTGTGTTACTTTTAAAGAATGGCTTGATAGGAACATCAAATCAGGAGCTGTAGTGATTCCCAAAGAATACTTAGTGGATCCGGGGCAGGGATCAGCTAAGTGTGTGACTGGTGAGCCTATTGTTCCTGCTTCTTCTTTAAATTCTGACTCAACTTGGGATATAGCTTTATCCCGTTCCTCAAAGAAATTTCTGAACAAACTCTATTTTTCTTCTCTTCAGGAGTCTTTGGGAGCTCAGAAGCCTCTCCAGGTTGATCTGATAGTTCCGGAAGGTGATGTAGAGATGACTCCACCTTCAGAGCTTAAGGGAGCCCAAGTCAGCCAGGGTCCTACAGTTCAGGAGAAGGAGGATACCAGAGATTGTTTTGTTGCTTTTAGTAGTGTTGATTGTGATGTATCCAGTAGAGTTGTGTTTTCTGCGGATGGGGAGACTGTTATCCTCAATCCTCTTATCTTAGATGACTTTTATTTTGTTCCAAGTGATGATGTTAAATCAATGAAAAAGGATTCTGTGTATATCTTGTCTATTTCTGATAGCGATGTTACGGATGACTTGAAAAACTTACCTGAAAATGATTCTCTTAACAATCAATTTAATTTGGAAGAATTAAAACATTCTCTTGGCTATTATTCAGATAGTGATGCCCCTGCTCTTGATTTGCAGGGTACGCCTATCTGTATTGAAGCAGAGATGTCGGATTCTGAGAATTTAACAGAAGTACAATCAGAGTTAGCTGAGGTCAAAGTAGATAATCCACATATCGCTTCTTCTGAAGAGATAGTGCAAATCAAACTTCGTAGCGGCAAAGTGCTACCACCTCAAGCTTCTTCTGAAGATAAAGGGAAGCAAGTTGTTGACGAACCAGAATCTTCTCTTCCACCTCAGCCTGTTCCCCTTCAGGGTCCAGTTGAGAGTGGAATACCCAAGGTCGATTACAATGTCCTAGCTCACCTCAGGAAGCTGCCTGCCAAACTGAGCATTTATGATGCTCTGATCCTTTCCAAAGAAATGAGGGAAGCGTTAATCAAAGCTCTGCTAGATCCAGATATTTGCATGGCCCAGTTAGCAGCTGTACAGCCTGATGAAGCTCTTTGTTCTAAAGGAGTTCCTGAAATTTCTTTTTCTGATGAAGATCTATGTTTAGGGACGGCTGATCACAACCGTCCACTATACATAACAGTAAACATAGACAACTTCAGATTGTCACGTATCCTGGTTGATCCTGGTGCATCAGTTAATATTATGACTCTCAGAACTCTCGCTTATTTGAGGATAGACGTTCGTAAGCTCAGTTCAGACAAAATGATCTTACGAGGGTTTAACGAAAATGGCGAGAGGGCTTTGGGTTCAGTTACTCTGTTGTTGGAGATTGAAGAATTTAAAACTGAAGCAAAGTTTCATATTATAGACTCTTCAACATCTTTTAATGCTCTTCTAGGTAGACCGTGGCTTCATGAATATAGGATGGTTCCTTCCTCCCTACATCAGTGCATTAAATACATCAGAGATGGTGTTGAGCGTTGTATTAAGGGAGACTTGCAACCATTCTCAATTCATGAAGTAGGAATTTATGAAGATGCCGCCTATTATTTGCCTAAAAAGCAAACTGTTCCTAAGGATCTCAAATTGGCCAAAAGTGAAATGGCACTTGAAGAGAAAAATGAAAAAGAAAATGAAAAAGAAGAAAAAAGAGATGAAGAATATCCCTGCCTCGAAGATAGCATCCGTTGGCATCCTACTCCTCCCTCACAAAGAGGTGGTAGGATTACCCAGTGGGGGCGAGGTAGAGGCAGAGGATGGCAAAATTATGAAAGTGCAACATATGAAACCATACAAAGGCAAACTCCTATGATACATATTGATTTAGAATCTGACTCAGAGGATGAATCATGTGTATCTAAAGCTGAAAATAGTAACAAGAGGCCGAAATTTGAGATCTCTTTGGAACACGATAGTGACGATGATAAAGTTAAGGCAAAAATAGAGGATGATTCAGATTTGTCTACCTATGAAAAGCTTAAAGGATATGTGAAGACTTTAGCTCTAACCCCACTATCTCAAGATAGTATAGCCGGGTTGGCAGTTAAGGTTTCACCTGCCTTGAGCGATGATTGTAAAACTGCTAAGTTTATTCCTTCTTCTAGCAAGAATGTTGAAACTGATGTACACATTGATGATCCTTTGATGAATGAAATAGTGGAACTCCCTTTTGATTGGTATCCTTATGGTGTTAAAAATTTAATTAAGCAAGGTCTAACCCCATCTACTTGGACTAAACGTCAAGCTCAGTCCTTTGAAAACCTTTGGAATACTGAATATTATAAACCAAAGTCAAGAGCAGGATTGGGTTTTAGTACTGTTTGTCCATTTGATGACGATGATTACTGCTTGGTGATAACTAATAACTTAGGATCTGATCGTCTCTTTATGAAGGACATTGAAATTCTAAATGAATTTTGTTTAGAAACTTCAGATGATTCGGATGACTTTCAAGTTAAGGAGGCACCTCCCGAGCTTGAGGAGGAGATCCAATCAACTGTTGATGAATTGAAAGAAATTAACCTTGGTAATGAAGAAAATCCACGTCCGACGTTCATAAGTGCCTTATCGAACGAGGATGAGTCAATCAATTTAGTCAAGTTGCTTTCAGAGTTTAAGGATTGCTTTGCCTGGAGCTATGACGAGATGCCTGGATTATCTCCAGAAATAGCAGTCCATAAACTTGAAATCCAACCTGACGTGATCCCTGTCAAGCAAGCCCCACGACGCATGCGCTTAGAAATTGAACAACAAGTAGTGATTGAAGTTAAAAAACTGATCGATGCAGGCTTTATTCGAGAGGAAAAATATCCCTCTTGGTTGGCTAGCATCGTCCCAGTAAAGAAAAAGAATGGTCAAATTCGCGTATGCATCGATTATAGGGATCTGAATAAGGCTTGTCCAAAAGATGAGTTCCCGTTGCCTATACCGGAACTCATGGTAGACATCGCCTCTGAGCATGCAATTTTCTCTTTTATGGATGGTTCATCTGGATATAATCAAATCAAGATGGCTCCTGAAGATGAAAAATTCACTGCCTTCAGAACACCTATAGGGGTCTTCTGTTACAAAGTCATGCCCTTTGGACTTAAGAACGCTGGTGCAACCTACCAGCGAGCTATGACCCGAATCTTCGATGATCTCATACACCAACAGGTTGAATGTTATATCGATGATTTGGTAGTTAAAAGTCATCAAAGGGAAGACCACCTTCATGATCTGAGAATCGTTTTTGAAAGGTTGCGCCGCTATGATCTAAAGATGAATCCCTTGAAATGTGCTTTTGGGGTTACTTCAGGGAAATTCTTAGGATTCGTAGTGAGACACCGAGGCATAGAAATTGATCCTTCCAAAATAAAAGCCATCTTAGATATGCCACCTCCTAAAAGTCTTACCCAGTTAAGATCTCTTCAAGGTAGGTTGGCATACCTACGAAGATTCATTTCCAACTTGTCTGGTAGGTGTCAACCTTTCGCTGCTTTGTGTAAGAAAGATGCCCGATTTCATTGGGATGAAAAGTGCCAAAATGCATTTGAAAGCATAAAGCAGTATTTGTTAACGCCACCAGTTCTAGCAGCTCCTATCCCTGGAAAACCTTTAATACTTTACACCGCAGCCTTAGACAGTTCTCTTGGCGCCTTGTTAGCCCAAACTAATGAGGAAGGAAAAGAGAATGCACTTTATTACTTGAGTAGGAGACTTCTACCAACTGAAGCTAATTATCCTCCTATTGAGAAACATTGTTTAGCTTTGATTTTTGCTGCCCAAAAATTAAGGCATTACATGTTAGCTCATAAAATCAATCTCATCTCTAGAGTTAATCCACTCCAATACCTGATGACTCGTCCGACGTTGTCAGGGCGTTTAGCAAAGTGGTCAATGTTTCTACTTCAATTTGATATCACGTTTATACCATTACGTGCTATCAAAGGTCAAGCTGTGGCTGACTTCTTAGCAGCACACCCGATCCCTGCTGAGTCCCCTCTGAATGATGATCTCCCTGATGAACAAATTATGAGTTTAGAGGAGCAGAAAGGAAATACTTGGGAATTATATTTTGATGGTGCCGCATCTTCACAAAAGATCGGGGAACCTCAGGAGGTAATCCCAGGGAAAGCCGGTATCGGGTTGGTTTTCATAACCCCTGAAAAGGGATTGTTGCGTTATTCTTACCATTTATTAGAGCCTTGCACTAATAACGAGGCCGAATACGAAGCTCTAATAACTGGTATAGAATTAGCAATATCAATGGAAATCAAAGAAATCAAAATCTTTGGAGATTCACAACTTATCATCAATCAAGTTGCTGGTATTTACAAAGTCTTGAAACCTAAACTTCTTCCATACCATCAGTACACTATGAAACTTCTTGAGCAAATTCCGAGCGTAACCTTATATAAGATACCCCGTGGAAGAAATTCTACGGCGGATGCCCTAGCAAAGCTCGCAAAGGAATTAGCCTGTATAGAAGAAGAGTCCATTTCCATAGAAGTTCAAGGTCGTAAGATCTTGTCTCCTATAGACTTGGAATACATCAATAAAAAGTTTCCTTCCGAGGGCAAGATTGTTCTTGCCATTGATGATGATACGGTTGACTGGAGACAACCTTTCATTGACTATTTGCAAGAAAACAAACTCCCTAGAGAGAAATCTGCCGCAGATCAAGTTAAGAGAAGGGCTCTTTCTTACACATTGATGAATGGCATTTTGTACCGCCGGTCTTTCGATCAATTGTGGCTACGTTGTCTTAGTAAACAAGAAGCCCAAAGGATCGTGACCGAGGTACATGCCGGATTGTGTGGTGCCCACCAATCTGGCCCCAAAATGAAGATGAAAATCAAGAGACTGGGATATTACTGGCCTTCAATGATTGACGACTGTATGTCCATTGCACGTCGTTGTCACCAGTGTCAAGTGCATGGTGTAGTTCTACATCAACCTCCTAATGTTCTGCATCCAACAATTGCTTCATGGCCTTTTGAAAGTTGGGGCACGGACATCATTGGCCCTATCGATCCTCCTTCTTCTAAAGGTCACCGTTTCATTCTAGCAGCAACAGACTACTTCTCAAAATGGGCGGAGGCTGTTCCACTACGAGAAGTTAAAACTCATAATGTGCTCCAATTCTTCCGAGACCATATTGTATATCGATTTGGCATTCCTCGTCGAATTATATCCGATAATGGTCCCTCTTTCAAGAGCACCAAAATGAATAATTTCGCTAAACGTCATAATATTGATTGGAGGTATTCCACAAGCTATTACCCACAGGCGAATGGATTGGCGGAGGCCTTCAATAAGACGTTAGTCGGAATTCTAAAGAAAATCTTAGAGGACAATAAGCGACAGTGGCACGAAAAGTTAGGGGAGGCTCTGTGGGCTTATCGAACCACATGTAGAACCCCAACTCAGTCTACACCGTTCGCTTTAGTCTTCGGGGCTGAGGCTGTTCTCCCTTTAGAGGTACAGCTTCCCTCTCTAAGGGTTGCAATTAACAATAGTATTACATCTGAACAGAACGCCCGACTTCGTTTAGAAGAACTCGAAGGTTTAGAAGAGAAGCGTTTGCAGGCTCAACAGAACCTCGAGTTATATAAATCCCGTATGGCTCAAGCACATGATAAAATGGTCCGTCCTAGAACCTTTCGAGTAGGAGAGTTGGTGTTGGTCTTACGTAGACCTATCCTAACTCATCGAAGGTTTGGTGGTAAATTTGAGCCTACATGGGAAGGTCCTTTTGTGGTGGAGAAAGTCTACCAAGGGGGATCTTACCAATTAGTGGATTGTAAGGGTGATCGTCCTATGTTGCCTATCAATGGGCGGTATCTTAAGAAATACTATGTGTAATGACGTCATTATGAAGATTTGCAATAAAATTACAAATTTTTCAGCATATACGTTGTTCTCGAAGCTTATGAATGTGACATACACTGGGTCCAAGTAGTTTGTATATTTTTGAAAATCAGAATTGAAAGATTTCAAAATTTGAAATAACTGAGATGTTATATAGTATTACTATAGAAATGTCCTTTTATTTATTTTCTTTCTTCATTTATGATGATTCAATATAAAAACATAATCCCCAGTGGATGATTTGTAAGTTATAAAGATCATTTATAATAAGGGAGAGAGCAAAATTTTCAATCCAAAAAATTTCAAGCTCATTCTTTTGGATGGTTTTCTCTTCCCTTCTAGAAAGTGGCATATACGAAAGCTTTTGACGTCTAGTAATTGTTAATGCCATTTGTGATGAAGGGAAAAGATCAAAAAAAATCCTGCAAGAAATCAAACATTCATTAAAATTCCCAAACCCGACTAAATCTTAAATCTGTCTTTAGGTATAAGTCCTCCTGCTGCATCCTATTGACATCCTTGAAGTTAGGTGTAAGCATCCCTAGTGGCATCCTAATCTTCATTCCGAAGTGAAGTATAAGCATCCCCAGCGGCATCTTCGCTTCATTAAAATTTAAATTCTAAATCCGTCTTTAGGTCTAAGCCCGCTTTTACGGCATCCTACTGACTTCTGGCTTAAGTCCGCTTTTACGGCAGCCATCAAATTTAAATCTGTCTTTAGGTCTAAGTCCGCTTTTACGGCATCCTACTGACTTCTGGCTTAAGTCCGCTTTTACGGCAGCCATCAAATTTAAATCTGTCTTTAGGTCTAAGTCCGCTTTTACGGCATCCTACTGACTTCTGGCTTAAGTCCGCTTTTACGGCAGCCATCAAATTTAAATCTGTCTTTAGGTCTAAGTCCGCTTTTACGGCATCCTACTGACTTCTGGCTTAAGTCCGCTTTTACGGCAGCCATCCAGTCTAAATCAGTCTTTAGGTCTAAGTCCACTTTTACGGCATCCTACTGACTTCTGGCTTAAGTCCGCTTTTACGGCAGCCATCAAATTTAAATCTGTCTTTAGGTCTAAGTCCGCTTTTACGGCATCCTACTGACTTCTGGCTTAAGTCCGCTTTTACGGCAGCCATCCAGTCTAAATCCGTCTCTAGGTCTAAGCCCGCTTTTACGGCATCCTACTGACTTCTGGCTTAAGTCCGCATTTACGGCAGCCATCAAAATTAAATCTGTCTTTAGGTATGAGTCCTCCTACGGCATCCTATTGACATCCTTGAAGTTAGGAGTAAGCATCCCTAGTGGCATCCTAATCTTCGTCCTGAAGAGAAGTATAAGCATCCCCAGTGGCATCTTCTCTTCATTAAATTCTAAATCTTAAATCCGTCTTTAGGTATGAGTCCTCCTACGGCATCCTATTGACATCCTTGAAGTTAGGAGTAAGCATCCCTAGTGGCATCCTAATCTTCGTCCTGAAGAGAAGTATAAGCATCCCCAGTGGCATCTTCTCTTCATTAAATTCTAAATCTTAAATCCGTCTTTAGGTATGAGTCCTCCTACGGCGTCCTATTGACATCCTTGAAGTTAGGAGTAAGCATCCCTAGTGGCATCCTAATCTTCATCCCGAAGTGAAGTATAAGCATCCTTAGTGGCATCATTTCTCTAGATTTAAAAGAAAACTTTAGATTTATCAAAATCACGTTCAAACTCATATCAAATAACATTCGAATCACTTTCAAATTTCTTTCATTTCTGTCAAATTACATTTAAATCACCACATTCATTTTTTCCATATATTTGGCTTTATTAAATGATGCTAATCTTATTAGTTGTTATTTGCTAAAGTCATTCTTAACTTTCAAATCAATCAATCCATCCTAATCTTTCAATTAATCAAACTCAAATCTTTCACAAACTTTTCATTATCATTTTCTATCAAAGCACAAATCTCCTTCAATTCAAATACCCAGACTTTCATTTTTTCAATTTTGGATCTAGTTGAGCGTTTCGGTCAACACCAATACGCACGATAAACTTTGGCAAGTTTATCATGCCTATTGGGGGTCCATTTGTTGACCTCATTTTTCGAGGTCAATTTCCCTAAAATTAACTCTAGCACCTAGGTCTTCGTAGCTTAGTGTAGACGTCATCCTTAAGATCCCTTTAGGTGGATACCTAGTGATATAACGTTGACTCGACTTGATAACTCAACCCAAATCATTTTAAAACCATTTGAAATCAATAAAAAAAAAAAAATCAATCAAAATCATTAAATTCAACTTTAATTGAATCAAATTGGTTTAAAATCGACATCGATCGAGTTGAAATTTTTTTTTTTAAAAAAATAAAAATAAAATAATAATAGATAAATAATTTGAATTAAACTAACTCGTCTCGAAATGATTAAAATCCAATCGATTGATCAAAGCATGTCAATCTAAATCGATGCAATATTAAGTTAAATAAATTCGATTCAAGTTTAATTTAAACGTCGATGACTTCGTTTAGATCAAATCCACTTGAGTAATTTAAGTCCCAAATCTGCATCTAATAGAATATGGTTCGACTCCATTTTAATCAAATCAGGCCTTAAACCCCTCTTTAAACCTTAAATCGATCTTATCCATTGATTCTTTAAACCTTGAATTGATCTTATCCGTTGATTTGAATTGAGAAATGGCTCTAAGTGCGGTTAGAGCCGGCTGAACCGAATCCCACGATCTCCCCTATTCATTCGCAAAACCGCCCCCAGGCCCCATCTCTCCTATCAGTTCGCGAAATCCTCCCCAAGAACGATCTCATTGGCGAAACGACCCAGGCTCCCATCTCCTCTGGCTTACGATCTCCCCCTCCCTCAAATTCAAAAACCGCCCCAGACTCCTCTGGATCTCCTATCAGTTTGCGAACTGCTCCCTCTCCGTCTGGCTCTCGGTTCGCACAACCTAGGCAAAAAAAAAAAAAGCCCCTCCCAGCCGTCGCCTCCTGCTCCCTCTCCGTCTCTCTTGCTAAATTTGCAGCCTAGGCCGAGCCCCCTCCTTCTCCGGACCCGTCTCCTTCCCAGTTCGCAAGAAGCCCTTGACCCATCTTCCTTGCTCACGTGGACAGCAGCCCTAGCCGACGCCTGCAACCTTCTTGATATTGGGTAATTTCTTTTGCATCCTCTCCATCTTCATTCTCTCCCACAAGAAATGTTTGTTTAAGTCAAGTATCAAGGATTTGAATCTTGATCTTCTTGATTAAAATCTGAGATGAGTTTTCTTGTGAATTAAAAATAGCCCCAACTTCCTCCTCTCAACATTCTCTTGATCTTATTTTAGAATGAATGGTTATATCATGGAGGCATTATTTGGTTTTAGATCAGTGTTTAGTTTTTAATGCCATTCTTCATTGTATTCTATTTGAGAAAATAATTTTCTGGATTCTCAAAATCTGCTCTTATGCTGCGAGAACAAAATTTTGTTCTTTGTAAATCCTTGTTACGAGTCTAGAGAAATCAATATATATTAGAAGGGGAGCCCAATGTATAAGTTGTTGCAGATTTTCTGATTTCTTTTATTATGATTTTGTTTGCAAGTATCTCTTGTAATTAGTGAGTTTCCCATGTCCTATTGATTTCATAGATCAAAAAAAAAATTTAAAAAATAAAAAAATACTTTCACACTTGGAAGACAAATGCACTCTATTTGATTTTTCAGAAATAAATATGCTTCACATATATTTTGAGAGTCCTCTTTCTCAGTAAGTATGTAAAGGCTAGTGAAGTCTATGATGAGGAAATGACCTTTTGAGTTCCAACATACTTTCTACTATGGAGCATGACAAACATTGTGGATGTTCGTAGTTCCAATAAAAGGTCATTTCATCCCTGTTAAAAGGCTTTATGAGTTTTGGGAAGAGTTGTTTGGTAATTATTTTGTTTTATCTAATTGTTGCGTACGTATTTGAGTGGAAGTCATGCATTATATGAGCATCTATATTCAAAGCAAGCAATATGATATGGATAGTCTTACATGATATTTAAAGCTAGGAAAAGTCTGAAGTGATTTTTGTTGCATCCATAAGGAATGGGAATGACAATTTGAGGAAGGCATGAATCATGAAGTGGGGTTTGAATTGCATTAACATTTGATCTCTCTTTCTTTTCTATTATTTACAAAACTTGTTTTTCTCATTTAGAAACTTATAAGTTTAACGTTGTGGTAATGGGAGAACTTTTTCTTTAGAGTATTGGTGCTATCAAGAAAGCACTGTGGTTCTTATTTTTTTTTTTTTTTAAAAAACAAGTCCTGATCAAAGCTCCAATACCCTCATGTTAGCAATGGGAAGTGTATAAGGGTATGGAAAGTGAAGCGTATGTATTTTGAATAGTGAAAAGAATGTGGATTTTGGAAAGGTATTGTGTGAGAAAATGAAGGGTGAAATATAAGGTTTTGAAAAGCAAAGTGATTTGAAAAATTTGTGTGTTAAAAAGTAATGTGCTTCGTAAGTGTATGTGTCTTTTAAAGTGGATTGCTTGGGAAAGTATATATATATATTTGAAAAGTGTATAAAAGTGATTTTGAATAGTGAAAGTGTAGACTTTGGAAAGTGAAGCATGTGTATTTATTTGTGAGAAGTAAAAGTGTATGTGTGGAAAGTGTGTGTGTTGGAAATGTGAAATGTATGAAAAGTTGAAAAGGGAAGTATGGGAGGTTTGGAAAGGGAAGTGTGTGATTTTGTGAAAAGTAGAGAAGTGTGTTTGTAGTTGAAAAGTGTATTATTTTAAAAGAAAAGTTTAGTATGTGAGTTTTGAATGGTAAAGTGAAGCTTGATTGTTGGAGAATGAAAAGTATTTTGTTTTGAAAAGGTGATGTGTGTGAAAGATAAAAAGTGAGGTTTGTGGGTTCGGAAAGGAGAAATGTGTGTATGTATTTTTAAAATGTATTTGGTGTTTCTTTGGAAGGTGGCATGTGTAAGTGTGAAAAGTAAATTGCTTTGATGAGTGTATATTTTGAGAGTTGATTTACGTGATCTTTGAAAAGTGAAAGTGTTGGCTTTGAAAAGAGGAAATGTTTTAAAAAAAAGTATTTGTGTGGGAATGGTGAAAAATGGTGAAGTGTATGTGTATCTTTTGGAAAGTGAAATGATATGTTTGAAAGGTAACTTGTGTGTATATAAGTTAAAAGGTATATGATTTGAAAAGTGGAAGAGTGTATATTTTATGAAAGTATTGATATTGAGAAGAAAATTGTTTTGAAAAGTGCTTGTGTTGAAAATGGGGTGTGTAGATGTTGGAGAGTGAGTTGTGTTGGGTAATCATTGAAAAGTGAAATTGTTTGTACTAAAGAGTGATGGCTTTGGGTGATTGTTGAAAAGCAATGACTCTCTTTCTCTCTCTACCCCTCTCTTTCTCCTTCTTCTACTACTCTCCCTTCTTATGCCTCGAGGTGAACGTTGAAAAAAAAATAAGTAGTATGCTTTTAAAAGGGAATTGTTTAAAAGGTAGACAGCTTGCGCCGGCCTTCAAGCCCGAAGAAAGGAACTACGAGGAACGGTACCAATCAAGTGAACAAGAGGAAGCAGATTAAAGGTGTCAGTCGCCTCTATCCAACCGGGTAGAGGTGCTACGGGCGTAATCCACCGGGTCATAGCCCCCGGTGTTGTAAGTTTTCTTAAAACTTAGAAAGCCCCTAGGAGGCCGTGGTGTGTTTTGTGCGAACCCCTACCCTTTAGGCCCCTATAGTAACTTCAATTTTATTAGGATGATTTTCATTTCATTTTAGATCCTTGAACTCCTGTATACGTGCGCAAAGTCCTAAGGGTTAGTGATAACAAGCTTTTTCATCCCATACAACATTAGTGACATTTAAGGACAAAAAAAAATTAAGGACCGAGTCATAGAGAACTTAGACTTAGGATGCCTGCACACTTTAGGATAGAAATACATAAACATAGAAAACTTAGTGACATTCCCCTTAGAATTATTGTATGTTATTAATATAATCTTAATCAGGTCTAATTAAACTTAAATAAACAATTAAGGAGAAATTCAAATACACTAATGATAATCCAAATAAAATAAAAGTATACAAAAATCACATAATCTCTAATAACTAAGTCATAATTAACACACATAGCACTAGGGGATTAAATTTGAATATAAAAATAAAAATGGAATCCAATTAATGTGTTAATCATCTTATAATCAAATAATAACTAAATAAAATTTTTCAAACTTTAATAAATCATCAACAATTTAATAAATTATTAACAAATCAAATAAAATCATTAAATTTTTAATAAAACACTAACATTCTAATAAGTCAATTAAAATTCCAATAAACGATTTAAGATTAACAAAATATTAAAATGTTTAATAAATTATTAAAAATTCAATAAATCATTAATTAAAATAATCTAAAAGAAAATGGTTAACTCAAATGACTAAATAACAAAATCCTATTAATCAATTTTAACAATCAAAATTCAATCTAAAACAAACTTCAAAATAGTAAAGACATTAAAACTTAAACCTGAACTAAAAAATTTCCTTTGACCCTTCAACAAATCAATTTCAATCAGTTAGATAACTTTAACTAAAAGTAAACTCAGGATGCATCCAAACCACACAGCCTACCGCACACACTTAGATTTGTTTGCTAGGACAACCGACTCTAGCTCTAGGTTAGGCCGGTGTTTACTTTCTTGCTGTTGTGTGACGGGCTTTCTCGGTTTTCATTGCATGCTTGTATGATTGACATTGAGTGTTTGTTTACTTTTATTGCTCTCTGTGATATGATGTGATGGGCGATAGATTACCCCTAGGTTAGGAACGATCTGGATGCTCACAGAATCTTATGCAGGTGGCCATGCTCGTACAGGGCTAAATAAAAAAGGGGCAAATTAAAGATTTAAATTAACAATATTTTCTGCAGGTGCTTCAGAAAATGCTAAGCCCCTTTAAATTTAAAAGAGCATGGCCAAGTGTGGCTGATAAATTTAATTTGAATATATAACTGCTTGGGAATGGTTTTATTATAAATGTCTAGGATAACCTTGCAGGTGTGTCTAGATTTTCTTTTTCTTTTTGGAATGTAATGTAAATGTAAATATTTGTTAAAGTCAAATGTTGTGAAAGTGATTCAAAAGTGGGATATCACACCCAACTCGGAATCCAAAGAGAGGAGAATGTCCCTTAGGGGAGTATTCTCTTCTATTTGGAAAGCCAAGTTAGGGTGGTTCTAATATCCAAAGAGAAAAGAAAATACCCCTTCCGGGATGAGTTTCTTTTCATTTGGATATCCAGGCCCGGCGGACCCAAGGAGCTCGTAGCGGACCCAAGGAGCTCGTAGCGGAACCAAGGAGCTCGTAGCAGATCCAAGAAGCTTGTAAAGGGAAGAAGACAAAAAGTGAAGATAAAGAAGACGAAGAAATGAAGATAAAAAGAAAAGTATATCCCATTTTGAAATCACTTGCGTCAGTCTTAGGTTTAGAATCCGGGTTTGTTGTCAGTGGTGCCCGGCCACTTTACTTTTTCAGTAGACCCTGGGTTGTAAATAAACTGGACATTGGACATTATATTTTTGGATAATTTAATTTGAGTGTTTATTTTGTTTGTGCACTAGTTTTTTTTAGGACTCTTGCATGCCGTGTTTTGTTTTAGCCTGGATACGCATCGGAGTGTTTTTTGGTAAGGATCACGATAAACTTTTTCTACTTGAAATTTAAAAATAAAATTTTTAGGCTCACATAGAAACTCTAACGAATCTAAGAAGTAAGCTCGGACCGCCGAGAGTCAGCATAATCATATTATTACTTTCTCTTCCTTGTTAGGCACCTCCCCGCCTGCGGGTTCTGGCAGACCACCTGACCTATTAGGGTGCAGTTCTGTCAAGGGGATGTTGTGCAATCTCTAGGGAAAAATCTATTTTCTAAGCCTGATTTTAAAACTGCTTCATAAATCATTTTATGCATTCGAGTCGATTAGCATGCATTGCATTAGATACAAATTAAAAGAGTCTAAAATTTTAATTGCATTATGCTCCTAGGCATCATTTACCCTACATAAGTAAAGGGGCCAACTAGATTTTGTCTTAGATGTCGGCCCCGATTCCTCAAAACTTAAATAACGTCCCTACCCATCTTTCATAAGAGACTGGACACATGGATTTGAAGCGCCTAGGTGGTTAGCTGGCTCCCCAATCCAGGCCGGGGTAAGTCCAGATTTGCACTGCATTAGTCAGGTTCGGGTCACTACTCTATAGTACCCAATTTAGATTTAGGTTCTGAGGCAGATTTATGAATCTTAAGTCCTCACTCTTCGGGAATAAAATCCCAAATTTCTAATAAAATGCCAATTCAAACCTAAAAATTTCTCTCTTAAAAATGTAAAGCCCAACATAGGATAGACTGAGGTTGCCTCTGAGCTTCTCAGAATCCGGTACCTCCTACTTTTCTTCTTTTGACTCGTTAATAACTGTTCAACATTGAGCTTTCTCCTTGAAAATTCCTACTTCTTTCCTTGCCTTTTACTTTGTAATCAAAGGGTATAAAATCACTGCTTTAATCGAGAGTTTTCTTAGGAGTACCCCTCCTAGGATGTAATTAACTATAGGGGCTTGCCCCTATAGGGATTTGAGAATCCCAGATTAAAATAAACCTTGTTTTATTTTTTTATAAAACAAGGGAAAAATCTTTGGGAACGCAGACATGTTTTAAAACCTCATTTCTAACTTTAAACATATTTATAGAATATTATTATTATCTTTACAGGTAATATAATATTCTATTTATTATGTTCAATTTTAGAAATGATGACTTTTATAAAACCCATTCTTTCTTTTGGGTGTTTTTGAAGAATGTTATGTTCGTCTTTTCAGATGATATAATATTCTCCTTATTACACCTGAATAAAGGGATGGATGAACTTTTCAAAACTATATTTCTATTTTTAAACACATTCTACAGAATTTCGTGTTCATCTCTCAAGATGATATGTTATTCATAGAATTGTGTTTGACTATAGAAATATTATTTTCTAAAACCCTGTTTTGATATTGAATCCATTATAGAATATTGTGTCAATCTCCCGAGACTGTACTTTATTCTTAATGCAGTATTCGATTACAAAATAGGAGAAATCAAAATCTGCGTGGCGACATAAATTTTCCCACCACACTCACCTTAGGCTAAAATAGCCCTAAGCTTAGATTTGACTTAAGCTTGAGCCATTATGGCCCAATGAAATTTTGCCTTGACCCAATTAGCCTTAATGGATCTAAGCCCGCCATTATTCGACTCATGATGTATTAGAGGACCTAGGGACCTAATAGGCTTTAGTTTATTATGTACTAGACCTAAGCTAGCCAAAATTAATCCAATAAGACCCAATGGACCCATTCAGTTGAATTAGCATGATCTAAGCCAAATGAACCATGGACACTTCATCAATCAAGTCTGGGCACCAATATGAGACATAAGGACCTAGTGAACTTAGCTCTAGGTGAACTAGACTTAGCCTAAATCTAAGTGAACCCAAGTTAACCAAATTAGCCAGGGGTTTCAAAATCAGATTGCAAGCCGAGTTCGGATCGAACCCGACATTGACCCATTTCTGTTTGACATGACCTGAACCAGACCCGTTTTTGCAAAAGGGTCAAATTTTATAACCCGAACCCGACCCGACACGACTGACCCGGGGGCCCAGAAAAAATCTCAGGCGAAGCTGTGAAGGCACACGTTGCGGTGTGGGTTGGTTCGGTTGGAGTCGTTGGACTCGCACCTCGCAGGCGGAGGCGAGACACGGCGGATGCCAAACAAGCAAGTTGTGCAGGGCATGAATCACAGCCTCGCGGGCGACTGGGCCATCTGGGAGAGACGTGCGGCCACGGGGGTGCGACCGGACCATGTGAGCAGGCGGAGTAGGCGGAGCGGGCGGAGTAGGCGGAGCATGCGGAGTAGGCGGAGCAGGCGGAGTAGGCGGAGCAGGCGGAGTAGGCGGAGCAGGCGGAGCAGCGCCGCGGGATGGGTTGGACTGTGAGTCGAGTGATGTTGATCGCGCGGTTAGGGGCTTAGGGCTTACGGGCAGGAGCTGGAGACCGGAGTGCAGCATGTGAGTCGAGTGACGTTTTCGGGTCAAATACGGGTCATTCTCGGGTTTTCGGGTCAACCCGAACCCAACCCAATTTTTGAAACAGGTTAATTTGTTGAACTCGAACCTGACCCATATGACAAACAGGTTGACCCTAAACCGGAATTTTTGAGTCGGTTTCGGTTGAGTTTTTGGGTCTTGTCAAATATTGACACCCCTAAATTAGCCCAATGTGTCTCTGTTGAGTTTTCCTTGGCCCGATTAAGTCAAATTGAGCTTAGGCTCTAGAGTTCTTAACCAATTAAGTTAAATTAAGCTTAGGCTAAGGAAGCCATTCTAAAACTTTTGGGCCATTATCATAGCTTGTAGACCCATTTCTAAATAGCCTTGTTGGATCTTCACTGGAGTCATGAACAGGAGGGCGATATAGAGGGGACTATAAGGAGAGTCTACCTGCATTGCCTTACTCTTCACCCAGAAAATCTCTTTAAAGTCACTCACGGCCAAGTCAGAGCTCTAGCTCATGTAGCAACCTCATTCCTTAGGCCCCCTCCATGCTTGATTAGCGTGAATGCACATACCCTCACAACCAACACTTCTGTGGAGCTCCCTTAAGCTTTATATAAAGCCCAAGAAAATATGTTTTGCTCAAGTGGTTAAGGAAAAATAATATTACAAAAGTTCAGCTTTGATCTCTCTCTTCCCTCTTGGCTATAGCTAGAAGACAATCTAGCAACCATTGGATCTAATCCAAGTATCTAACGATTGTGATTAATCCTAAGGGATTTTATGTTGCATTTTCATTTCACCTCCAAATGATGGGGAGTTTTTATATTTTTTCTAAAATCTTTAGAGAATTGAAAAAATGCTTAAAAATTTTTTCTCGTCACTCAATGAGGCTAGGTAATTTTTTAAGGTCTAAAATAATTAAAAATCATAGACATGAATTGTTAAAATCGCGAAACTTATTTTGCGTGTTGTTTAGGATCTCAAGTGCCTCTAGCATTAATTTGAGCTTTCTTGAATTTCAAATGAACTATAATGAATATTTAAAGTGCTCATTTTATAGTATTTTAAATTATTTTATAAAGTATAAAGAATATGAAAATGCTTTTAGGATATCCCTTGACTGTCCCTAGGTCTACCCTAACTAACCCTAGGGATTTTGGTGGCTTAACCTTCCTTGGTCTAGTTAACCCTAGCCCAATTAGGGCTTTAACTGATTTGGAGTCATTGGGTCATGAGCCATATAATGTGTTTGTGGGCCTTGTGTTTGACCCATCCTAAGTTTTTTTAGAGGTTAGTGGTTTATCATGGTTTGCTTGGCTTAAACCCCGTAGTCAACTCTATTATCTTGCAAAACTTCCGCTCTAGCATATATAGTTGAGACTATGTGATCTAATAGTTTTGCCTTACCTCGTTGTAGTTGGCCATAGACTGGCTCATCAACCATGTAGTTCCATCAGAAACTGTAGAACCCAAAGGATTATCAGAAATAGGGTTTCAAATAGGATATAAACAAGCTTAAAATAAATCTTGCCAAACAATTCTTTTGAGGAATCTAAAAGCTAGAGATAAATCCTATTTTTGTAGTGTCTTTGGATTTAGCAAGTTTAGTTAATTCCTAGGGAGAATGAAACTTAATTAATTTTAAGGGATTTTCAATATTTTGGATTTAGATGTATTGGGTCTTATATTCATTTAAATATTAAATACCAATAAAAATGCCAAATAATTTATCTAAATTTAATAAGATTTAGCAGTTGTTAAGCAAACAGCATTTGGGATTCTAAAATTTACTAAATCTAGATTTACAGGATTTGCTAAATCTTACTTGTAGGAAAACAACCCAAATGTATACTGCATCGTTCAATAAATAAAGACAACGGAGAACACAAGTCATATATAGAAATGGATTAAGTGTGATGTACAGAAAGGCAGATCATAAAATAAAAAAATAAAAAAAATAAAGAAATCTTACTATCTGATAACCAAGAATGCTCCTTGAAGTCGGATCATCCCACACAAGAAGCAGAACCCTCACTCCCTCCTGAGACTTGGATTTTAGAAGATCACCCAACGTACAATCAGTTCCAAAACCAGCATCCCGCACCAACTTAACTGTGTGAAACACTGACCACCCTGTGATATAAATCAAACGCCGAGCCTGTCTTATCGCCTCGAATATGTCCCGCCAACATTTTCCATGTTCGTAATGCGCTCCCTGATCCAGCTTCAGGTCAGGTAAGCAACCATCAGTTACATGAGCATCCTGATAGAGAGTGACCTTTCCTCCCTTCCTAAGAGGAAAATAAGTACCTGGAACTCCTCCATAGTCAGGACCTGAACCAACTCCTTGGTAATACATGCCCTGCTTCTCAATTGAGATATACTGAATTGATAGCTTCAGCGTTGCCCCGGGCTTGCAAGGTTTCCCATTGGAACCAAGAATCGGGTAGACGCCTTCCACCTTCTCGCCAGAATAAATCCACTCCGCAGGGATGGACACAGAACCGATGAGCTGCGAGCCGACAATGTCACTGTCCTTAACAAGGAATACGACATCCGCTGCATGATGTGCCACCGGCAAATAGAAATGCTGCATCCATACTGGGTACTCGCTGTTACTGATAACATAAGTCCGGCCAACAACAGCGCCGGAGACGGTGATAGAAACGTAGGGGTCGCTGGTAATGGAAGAGACGTGATCCAGCTTGTTGCTGAGGGAGCTGGTGAGCCGATGGCCGACCATTTCACCGAGGGTTTTGGAGAACATGTCCATGTTAGGAAGGCTCCGCGCCTCCAATACCCAGATATCAAGGCTTCCATGCAGGAGGAGAACCTTGAGAGAGGGCTGCAAGGCCTGGCCACCAACGGGAACGATCTGCCAGCGCTGCGACCCACTGAGCGGGGAAGACGACGCGTGGGCGGAGAAGCTCTCGGAGAAGGATTGGCTTTGGTGGTGTCCGTGCACTGGACGGTATTCGGGCGCGGAGGAGGGTTGGGTGGAGATAAGCGGCGGATTTATGGGGCCATCCGAGACGTGAATGTTTGCGAGGAGTTCTTCGACGGGGTATAGAGAGGAGGAAGAGGAGGAGGGCGTAAGGCTTGGGCGAGCAGCGGCGGGCGGGTCGAGAGAGGGAGCAGAGGGAGCGTGTTCGTCTGGTGGGTTATGAGAGGAGAAGCTGCCGTAATGTTGGAAGGTCGGGTGATAGGAATTTGGGTAAGGGGGGTTGTATTGAATGACAGGGGGATAAGTTTGCGAGGGATTGGAGTGGGGATTGTAGTAGGGATCATACGGGTGGGCATAAGGAGGAGCGGAAGGGGGGTAAGCTGGCGTGGGGTACTGCAAGTGGCCGGAGTGGTTGAATTGCTGCGGATGGTGAACGGGAGACGAATGAAAAGAGTTGGAGGGGAGGAGGTAGGGCGGTGGCGGCGGCGCTGACGACCTGTAGGGATCGTAATTGGGCGGAGGAGGATTAGGGTAGCCGTAGGCATATGGATACGGGTTGCCGTGCCCGTCCATGAAGGTTGCGATTTGCGAGAATTGCTTCTGTTTTCAGCTCGTTTATGGGAAGCGTGGAAAGCGAGGAGATGGGTAGATAAAAAGAGAGATCTGCAAAGTGAAATGAAAAGTCAAGAAGAAACGGAAGGCATGATATAAGCTCATACTATGTCACGGCTTATATTACCCCAAAATGTCATACTCATGACATCAAATAATTTCGTCGTGGACTTGTCTTCCGCGTAATTTTTTATATCTGTTATAAGAGACATTATTTGTAATTTCGTATCATTCAGATGTTTATTCATGCCAGGCTATTTGTTTATATACTAGTATAAATACATGATGCATGTGAATAAAATTTTAAAAATAAAAAATATAAAATAAAATTAGAAAATATTTTATGATATGCTATATCAAAGATATAAAATTATATATCAATATGAAATATAAAATTTATATAAATATAAGTTATTTATATTTCTATTATACCTGATTTAAGATAAATTGAGTATATATATATATATATATATCCAATTTAGGTTTATAATATACTTAAGATTTATGTTTTCTCAAAACGCTAATAAATATCATCTTGAAGAAGAAACATCATGTTTTAAAATAACTTACAATGCCATAGATAAAGGAAAAATAATAATAATAATTGTAATAAATTTCAATGACAAATAGAAATTTAAAATAATGCTAGTAGGCATTGGTGAAGAATGTACAATAGGTTAAGTAAAATCTTCAGAAAGTTCAAGAACAACTACATCAAAATTTTTCTTCATATTAACAAGAAAAATATCATGTGAATAACAATGTCATTAATGTTCTTCATTAAATTATATATGCTATATAAACTATATAAAACTTTATATAATTAAAAGAGGTTGATTATCATAACAACCATAAGCTACTAACCAGTCACAAAAGATAGAAGTTTTTTAGTGAACATAAAATGAAAAATACAATAGTTGCATTGAAAATATCTATATGCAAATGGAACTATTATAGAGAGAGAATCGATTAGATATTATCACCCTATAAAGGCATCTTTTTATATGTATGATAAGATTCAGAAGCATCACGCAAATAAGAAGACTTTATATTTTGTAAATATGAATCAAGCTTGAAGTTATGTGGTCGCTTACCTTTATCCATCTTTCTAAAAATAACAGATATCCTACAAAATTTAAGAAAAAAAAATTAAGTACATTAGGAATTCAAATAGATTTTTAATTGAAAATGAGGTTAAATTATGAAACATTTTGCAGGAAACTACAAGAATACCATGCCTAACATGATCAGCTCCATTGCTATTTAAGATAAGCACAGATCTGAATATTTGATATTAGAAGTTAGCAATCTAAATGATGTAAAATTATCTAATATTCATAGAAGATTATATTATATAACTCACTAAAAAAATATTAAAATATGATAGAACAAAAAATAATATCTTATACTTACCCAACTTGAAGGGGAATTGAAGTTAATCCAATGAATTCACCTGTTCCAACAATTTTTAGCTTGTGTCCAAACATTATATTACACCCGCTTAAAAATGACACGATAGAAAATAGCCTCACAAAACTCCAGTTACCACAATTTGCCTTTGTCAGCAAGCACAAAAGTTAACTTCAACCGTTCCCGATTATTTTCTACAAAAATTTATGGATTTGGCTCCCTCTAGCAACAGTCCTTTCATACAAAAGAATATTCTTTAAATTACAATAGGAAAGTTCAGAGCATCAACAGAAAGAAAGATTACCCAACTAAGAAGAACTTAATTTGAATTAAATCTCCTTCTTGCTCAACTCAACATTCGGGAAAGAAACAAAGTACACATTCTGTGAGAAGGAGAAGAGTGAAAACAGGCATGAGCGAGAGGGAGAAGTTGTATTCGATTCCGAGGGAAAGCTAAAGAAACCAAAATTTTATAATCCAAGTGTTCGGCTATGGCTATGCTTTGGTGAAATTTTTTTTTTTAATAATTTAGTTGCCATTCAGGAAAGCTTAAATGACCATTTAGCTGTGAAGAAAAAGAAACGCTCGGATGAGGGAAAACTGAAAAAATCATTTGACTGTGAAGAGAAAGAAATGCTCGGATGCATAACAAAAAAAAAAAAAAAGAAACGCTCGGCTGAAGATGAGAAGCTGCGTTCGACACATTCATACATGCAGTTAATTAGAGAAACGTTGGACAATGAAAGCTCGGCTAAATGAGACACTGATCGGCATTGAAACGGAAGGGTGAAAGTATTAATTTTTTACGCTGGGCTATTGGAACCAAAAAGGAAAACAATGAAAACCCTATGGATTTCTAATATTATGGTTGTTTGCAACATCTTTGATGATCACTTTTATCAGGTTGTGGGGGCCAAGTTGTTTGGTTATTCCAGTTTCTACTTTTTTAATGTTGCCTGCATGCTCATTTTTCATGGGGTCATTCCTCCTTCTGTTGCTGTTTGTTGGATGGTTCATTCGACGCGATTATTGGCTTATCATTTTATAGATACTAGCTGCACTTATATTTACCTGTGGACTACTAATATTATGACTATTCGCAAGACCCCTGTTATTTTTTTTTATCAGGTTACAGGCACCAATTTGCTCGGCCATTCCAGATTCTGTATCCTTTTACGATTTACTTTAATTCTCTATCAAACTATGTACTTTTTGGGATCGATTATCATGCAGGTTAATGGCATCGACATTTTGAAGTGTAGCAGATACCTCTTTCGTAGATGGAGCCGTATGAGCAATTCTCTCCATTTTTTGGGACCTGTCTCTTATAGGCCTAGAATGTTATTAAGTTATTTTGTATTTGTTAGTATAAGGGACCACTGGCTCTTAGGTTTAATTTTGAAGTTTTTTGTAGCTCTTCTGAGCGGTAGCGAGCTGGAGGTCCTCTTTAAGGACCTGTAATTTCCCCTTATTTAACACGTAGGCCCCCACCGAGGGGTTCCCCCCCCCCCCCCCCCCCCCACAAACGAATACCCTATGGATTTAACTTACGAACTTGTTGGGTGGAAAATTTGAGTAATTAAAATGGTATAAAATTTGGGTGGAAATGAAAGGTTAGGATTTAATTTGAGTAATTAAAATGAAAGGCTAAGATTCTATTTGGATGGAAACGCATGCCCCCTTATAATAGTAGTATATATATAGCTAAATTTAGTATTCAAACATTTTTGTATTGACTATTTATAGCACTATTTTCATGTTATGGCTTTATTTTTCTCTTTCTGAATTACGTAGAATAGTTTATTTAACATAAATTTTGATCATAAATACCTTAGAATAGCCAAAACAAACAACAAGGATAAGGATGACGAAACTTCAATATTTATTTAGTTCAATCCATATATATTTTCCCTTATGATATCAAGCTCATTTTCCCGAAATATGAGTTCAGCTAAGCCAGTAGCTTACTCCATAAAATAAGGACTAAGGAACTCTTGCAAGCAAAGAAAGGACGCCTTAATAGCATTAGATTAACATTTCAGGTATAATAGATTTCTGAGTTTTAAATATAATTCCTGATGATTTCCTGATAGAGTTGATATTATACCTTCATAGATCACTCTAAACCTGTAATGACAACTACTATATTGATATAATCTTAACAAATAACAGTTGAAATAGATGCAATTTGTTAAGGGTCTATTATAAATTAATATGGGTTATTAATAGGTCTTTTATGAGTTGCTGAGCTCATATTTAGTCACATTAATTCATTAAGTACTCAATAGATAATTTAAGGAGTTCAAAAGTTTTTTTTGGGTGAACATAAGTGTAATCCATTTCATTCACTATGAAAAATAATTAGGAAGGCAAAAGCCTTAAAATACAACTCCATGAAAATGAAAAATATGTGGAGAGCTGCAAAAATTTACACTTCGGAGAACAAATTCAAAAGAGAAGAAAAAGACAAGAACAACCAAATAAGATCCTAAAAGAGGACTCAGATTGGCAAAAAGTTACTCGAAATTCAGTTAAAAAGAACTGGTAAAATAGCATCCCGATTGCCAATAGTCTATCCAGGAAATACAAGCCAGCATCAATAATTGAAAGAGCATCCCCATCGTCATTGTCCTAGCTTTCATTGCAGCTCATATTCGAGTGAAAAACATTGTCATGGATAGAGACCTCCCAGCTTGCTGTTTTTGCCACAACAACCTTACTTATGATATGAGATATGGTAGTTTGGCATTGAAATTTCTTTCCAATTTTTCTATTATTTCTTTCGCGCAAAATGTGATAAAGAATGCAACAAACAGGGGAAAAAAAAGAATTTGTATAAATTTCTCACACCACAGGGAGCCCCTCCATGTGGTCAAAAGTTTGATTGAAGTTCAGTCTCAAGAAAAAAAATAGCAAAAGCAGGAAGGATTGCATGCAGAATAGAGAATATATTGTTACACTAAAAAAAAGATGCTTATGAGATTCAGGATGTGAGAAACAGAAAACGTCAATTAGGATTTGCAGAAATATTACGAGAAGCTAGAGCATCTATAGGTTTGAGGCATCCCACCAAAGCAAGCCAGCTGAAACAACTAAACTGCAAAAAGTAATTTTTTTCTACCATATAAACTTAACACCAATCCTTAGTTGGAAAGTTTCCATAGTAAGAGTTGATGTATGCACTAATAAAGATAATTTTTAGAAACTTTCCAAGGGAATTCATCAGCAGCTGCATTTGTTGTTTTAACCGCATATAACATATTACATAAAATCGTGGGAAATCAGGTTGGGAAGCGCCATTCACCAGATTTGGTTATGGAGGAAAAGAAGAATGTTAACATTTAAGTTTGCTGGTAGAGAATTGAGATCAATAAGTTCAGATAAATTCCTTCCAGTGCAACAAGGATCACAGATCAGGGATGATTTGTTTGCATTTCTCACATTGAAAGATATAAAGCCCCTGTAATCATCAACAACATTGATCAAATTGTTACAGCAGTTGTAAGTTTTTAATGAGGTTGGCTTCCATAGGGAAGTATATTTGCAGTTACACAATATGGCAAGGAAAGCATCATCGAGAAAAAACAAACCATTGTACGAGGAAGCAACTATAAGCATGATTTATAGCATTTAGAGAAGGAAAGCCTAAGCCACTGACAAGTTTCGTTGAAAGAGATCAAATGAAGTTTTTTAGTGTTAATATCTCCTTGAAATAAAAATCTAGAGCACAAATTTAAGACATAAATATCTTAGAATAGACAAACCAAAAAGCAGGATAACAATGATCATGATGGTGGTGTCAAACCATATATCATAGTATGCGGTGAAAGACGTGGCATATTTGATAAACGCTTGTACCAATTCTTAACAGGCATTCATACAAACACTTTTCATGCGATTGGTAATGGATGGCATATTTTATCTCAACTTTTACATTAAAATTTGGATTACATATTTTATGGCATAAACCATGTAAAAATCCAGATAATTGCAAAATTTTATATATATACAGAGTTGGTTTCAAGAAAAATAAACTAAGACATAGAACTTATTTACACTCGAAGGAAACATCCAGTTCAGATTTTAGATTTAATATTTGTGAATTGAACAGCATATAAACTGAAATAAATCATAGGGATTTCATTCATTTAGTAAGAATGATTTAGCTGAATTTATCTTCCTGCCCAGCTTTAATCAGTTCTATTTTGCTAGATAATTTAAGAGATAAATCAACCACTTACCACCGTTATTCTTGGAGAGAGATGAAGTATTGCATGCAATAAGGGAGAAGGGAGAGCCAGGACAGACGGATTGTATGCGAGCAAGGAAAAAATTAGGCTGGATTGCACATGAGTAAGAAGAGGGAAAGACAGGCTCTGCACGCGGGCAGGTAGGCTTCGTCCGCGAGAAGGCTTCGTGAAAAAATTTCTTTAGCTACTCTATCAAAGGAATGGGTCTGAAGAGTTCTGAAATCAGTGGAGTGGGATCTCTTGCGAAATAATCCAAAGAAGAAATGGCAGAGGCTTATAAAGAAGTTCGTCAGTGAAGTGCTTGGTAAATTAGAAACCGCTCATCAGTGAAATCGAAGGAAAAAATGCTAAATTTTTTTTGTTTAACGGCTAGACATTGAAAACGTGAAAATTAGAGGAACCGTTTGTCTAAGTAATTAAAAATTCTGCCCAACACCGAAATAAATGATTGAATAAATGTTTTGTAGAAAGTGAAAAATGAAGAATATGAAAAGTCCTAAATGAAGGTTGTAGATTTATTTAAATTTTATAAATAAACGATTAAGATTTACTATGAATGGAATCCCAAGCCACTTTTATATAGTAGTATATATATATATATATATATATATATATATATATATATATATATGATAAGAAAGGGGTGAAATATTTGACTCAATCCGAAATTCAATCTCAATCTGATCTGAAAAATTTTAGGTTATGGTCAACCCGTTTGCCTAATCGGTCGGGTTCGGATTTTATTTTATGACCCGTTTATAAAATTGAGTCGGATTCGGGTTGACCCGAAAACCTGAAACCAACTCGGTTGACCTGAAATCAATCCAGGAGAAATGCATGGATCCATGCTTTGTTCCCTCCTCCGACGTTATTCTGAACGAGTCCAAGCTTCTTCGCCTCTTCCTGTCCTCCGACGTTGTTCATATTAGATCAAAGTTCTAAACGGGTCCAAGCTTCTTCGCCAGTTCACCTCCTCCTCCGATGTTGTTCCTGTCGGATCGAAGTTTTGAACGGGTCCAAGTTTCTTCGCCTCCTCCTCCAAGGTTGTTTCCATCACCTCAAACAACCCCTGAGAGCAGATTGGCAAATGTGGCTACCGGAATCCGAGTTGGCAGGTTGGGTCCAGGTTGAAATTCCTGATCGTTTGCAAAATCAAGTCTGATTAAGATCAACCCATTTAGACCCGGGTCAATTCGTGTTGGACCCGAACCCAACCCGTTGATCCGTTTTGACAACCTTAGATATGACGAAGTAAATCATCATTTCAAAGCCCTTATTAATTCTTTTTAAAATGAGTAATTTCACTACCTCTAAAATAACCTAGAGATATGAAATATATTTATAATTTACATATATTTATTTAAATAAATCACAGATAAGGCTTTAGTCCTATTTTATTTTATTTTATTTTTCATTGTTTGCGTCTTCTTCTAAAATTTTGCCTTATTCTCACTATAATCATTGATACGTCATCGAAAAATTATCTTGATCGGGCACGAATCTCGAGGAAAAACTCAAGTTGGAAACTTCAAAAATTAATTCGGAGACCATTTAAACTCTGATTTCAGCAAGCTTATAGTCGAACTGAGCGTCTCGGAAATACGAACCCAACGACACCAAATTCGACTCAATCCAAGCCCAAATGAGTCCAAACCAAGTACCCGAAGCGCTGTTGGAAGCATCAAACAGCAATTTGAGTTACCAAACGGCCTCTGATTTTGACGAGCTTATAGTCGAATCGAGCGTCTCGACGAGACGAATCCAACGAGCCCAAGATGGTAGAATTCTGATATCATTAAGACCTTTAAATGCTTAATGAACGGTTTATGATCAAGGGATTCAATATGAGCCGTTCATTCGGATCACTCCCTATTTGCCCCTGATCCCTCACATATTTACGGGCTATGCCACTCCAGAAAAACTATAAATAGCCCCTCATTTCTCTTAAGGGGGGACCCCAAGCCAAGAAGAGAAGAAGAGAAGGAAGAGAAGAAGAAGAGAAGAGAAGTCTAGGAGGGAACAGCTCCTCCTCGACCACCGTCGGAACACCGCCAGAACTCCGCCGGGACTCCGCCGGAACACCACCGAAGCACCACCGGGCGCCCGAGGGACGCCGGACCTCTGTCCGACACGGGAGCAACCTCGGAATTCTGCCCGACACCAGAATTATACCCGACGCCCGAGTGACGCCAGACTTCTTTCCAAGCGACGCCGGAATTCTGCCGGACACCCGAGTGACGTCGGAACTCTGCTTGGCCTTGTAACTGATACTAATTGTAATCTGATCGTCCTGAATTTAAAGGACAAATCAGCCTCGTGTATTTCAAACAACACTAGTGGAACTCTTTCAACTGGGCGTGGCCCCGTGGTTTTTCCCTTTTTCAGGGCTTTCCACGTAAAAATCCTGGTGTTCTTTTATTCTTCTGTTTGTGTGCTGGATATATGTACAACGCTGAGACGAAAATTTAAATTCTATCGCCTCGTATATTTGAGTCCGCAACAGTTTGGCGACGTCTGTGGGAAACTTATCCCACAACTTCAAGTATTGCTACGATGGTCAACAGGCGCAGCAGTCGTATCATTGGAGCTTCTGGCTCCAACTCCCACCAGTCCAAAAATCAGTCTATAAATCATAGACGCCCGGTATCTACCTCTTTCCACCCCGGGGGGCAAAACGCACCTGGAGAAGGGACCTCGGGACCCTCCTTAGAAGAGAGAATTCGAAAGATGGAAGAATCTCAAAACGAGATCCTACAACTCCTGCGAGAGACTAGACAACCGACCCTAGCACCTCAGGAGGAGGTTCTTCTCCCTCGAGATCCACCACGTGTTGCAGCTGTTCAAATCGAACATCTTCAAGCTGAGATTCCTCTTCCTCCACCCAGGAGGCGTTCGCAGTCACATCAAGATAACGAGCTGGCTGATACAACAAGTTCTACCCATCCTCCGCACACAGGTCAACAATCTCGCCTTCCTCAAGACCTCCCTGAGGAGCTAGCCCAACCTCATGTTGCTGAGCTCCCTCGCAATGCCCTTCACCACGAACTACGATGATTGGTCCGAGAAGAGTTCCCTGCAGGAGGCATAAGGCAACCCCTTCGTCAGTGGGACTTGAAGGAGTCGTCACCATTGACAGAAGCTATTCTTCAACACGCTATTCCGGCAGGATTTAAACTACCGAGCATTGATTCCTACGACGGGACATCCGACCCGTACGAGCACATCGATCATTACAGAACCATCATGCATATCCAGCGAGCTTCAGACGCCCTCCTATGTCAGGTTTTTCCTGCTACACTCAAAGGACAGGCGCGAACATGGTTATATTCTCTTCCATCCGGAACGATCCCTTCATTCGTCAAATTGGCCAAAGCCTTCGTTGAACAGTTTGTAGCCAATCGAAGAATTGCTAAGGATTCTTCCCACCTCTCCGGGATTCGTCAAAACGAGGGAGAATCGTTAAAAGAGTATTTTCAGCGGTTTTCCACCGAGGCACGACAGATTCCAGGAGTAGACCCAGAATTGCTTGGAGGGGTCTTTCTTGGAGGTCTTCGTCCTGGCCCCTTCTATTCGGCACTTATGCGCGACACTGTTCATTCATATGCCGATCTGATCCATCGTGTGGAGGCACAAATATCAGCGGATGAAGCTATCAATGCCCATAAGAAACAATTTGAGCAAACAATTGGAAAGCGTAAGAACGCCCCTACAATAGAGGACTCATTTTTGCAACAAACGAAAAATTCATCTTCTAGACCCCCAGTACCACAACACGAGTTCCGACATGAAAAAGAGTATACGCCTCTCAATGCAACTCGAACCAACATATTAATGGCCATTCGAGATAAAGAAAATATCAAGTGGCCTAATTCTTTGAAGCCGAATGTTGGGAACCAGGAGCAATATTGCTATTTCCACCGTAGTCGTGGACACACTACTGAAGCCTGTAAGCAACTCAAGGAAGAGATCGAGAGGTTGATCCGACAAGGATATATTCGACAGTTCATCCAAAACACACCTGCTTGAGATGAAACTGGTCCAACTGGGGGGCAAAATCAACAACAACAAAGACAACAACTGAATAATATTCAAATGGTTGGCAAGATTGAATGACCACGCACTTTGTGTAGTTGTATTAGTAATACTACTTGTCATATGTCATCGTGTATCTCTTCTATGATAAGTATGATGTCACTCTAATGTCCTTAGTATTTCTACCAAGTCAAATGATGTGGTTGTCCCTATATGTATCTCTTATATTGTACAAGGAAACTATTGTATTGTCTTATAATAATATAATGTGTTGTTCGTCTAGTTCTGATATTATTTTTTTCTTTGAAAAGAATACAAATGACAATGAAAAACTACTGACAAATATAGTATCTTTATCCATGATCTGAGAAATACGCAGTCTTTATTGCATCTCAATCATTAGAAGATCGATCCCAGGGGGATTCGATCCGACCTCTTCTATACAGGTTAACGTCGTCGAGCAAAGGCTCCGACATACAACCTCGGATAGGTCTCACATCCTTGGTGGATTCTCTCGACCTCTTCCATACAGGTTAACGTCGTCGAGCAAAGGCTCCAACATACAACCTCGGATAGGTCTCACATCCTTGGTGGATTCTCTCGACCTCTTCCATACAGGTTAACGTCGTCGAGCAAAGGCTCCGACATACAACCTCGGATAGGTCTCACATCTTTAGTGGATTCTCTCGACTTCTTCCATATAGGTTAACGTCATCGAGCAGGGCTCTAACATACAACCTCGGATAGGTCTCACATCCTTGGTGGATTCCCTCGACCTCTCCTATACAGGTTAACGTTATTGAGCAGGGCTCTGACATACAACCTCATATAGGTCAAACATCATAGGAGGATGTCTTATATCTCATTCATTGGAAGACCATTCCTAGGGAGATTTAATCTAACATCTTCTCTTAACATCATCAAACAAGAGCTTTGACTTACAATCTCAGATATATCAAAGCATGTCTTACAGATGCAATAACAATTCAGCTCCCTCTAAGGGACAAATTTTTATATACAATATCATTGGAGTTACATAAATTCAGATTCAAATATACATTTCTTCTCACCAAAAGTTGAAATCAAAAGGTACACTGGCGACATTCATACAAGCTAGTATCATCAAGCAACAAGTAACTTTAACACAGTCAAATATCCTTGGTGGATTTAAGTGACTTCTCCCTTACTGCACGCAAGCATCTCCTACAACTGCTCCTTTAAGGAAAGGACATAACTGGATCATCATCAGACCTCCACTCAGTTGATAGTGTTAGTGTATTGCCAGAATATTGGCATATCACACTACTTCGGTCCCTTGATTCAGTAATATCTGATGTCGACATATTTCAGTTTGGATACATATTGCCTTAGCAAAATGGCACTTGTCATCATCAGCCCTTCGCTTGATGTTTATCGGCGGCTCTTTACTTCATATCAGCCATCATCGGCTTCTCGTTCAACTGCTGGTAGTAGCACCCTTGAACTCTCTCCTTCTGCTCCCCACTTGGTCAGACTTCTGCCCGTCGTCGGATGTTTGTCGGGCTTCTACCCGACACCAAATTTTACCAGTCGTGGGACTTCATCGGATGTTTGTCGGGCTTCTACCCGACACCGAATCTCTACCCGACGTTGTACTTATGCCCGTCGAGGGACTTTCGTCGGACTTCTGCCCGACGACGAGCATCTTCCCGTTGCTGGTTCTTTGCCCGTCGCCGGACCTTCGTTAGAATTTTGCCTGGGATTTTCATCAGACTTCTGCCCGACACCGTACTCCAACCCGACACCGGACTTCTACCCATCGTCGGACCCTCGTCGGACTTCTACCTGATACCATACTTCTTCCTGACGTCTGACTTCCGACCATCTTCAGACTCCCTCCAACTAACATCTCACCTCCACATAATCTCTTAAAGGAGAGAAATTCTAACTCCCATTTCACTTTCTTCCTAAAAAGGGGAAGCGGCTAACTTCTGCGCAAAGAGAGGGGCGCCGAGTCGAGTGGGGAAAGTCACCTACTCAAAAACGGCGGAAGGCCTCAAAATGCCAGAAGCTAGAGGAGAGAAGAGAGAAATTTCTAACTTCTGTACAAGAGGAGGGGCGTTGTCTCAAGTAGGGAAAGTCACCTACTGAATAACAACGGAATGCCTCAACTGTCAGAAAGCCAGAATGACAGAAAAAAGAGAAGAAACCACTAACTTCTGCGCAAAAGGAGGGGCGCCGAATCAAGTAGGGAAAGTCACCTACTTAAAAACGGCGGAAAGCCTCAGAATGCCAAAAGCTAGAAGGCCAGGAGAGGAGGAAGAAAGGAGCATTTTGTCCCCTACCCCAAGGGGTGTATTTAAAGGATGAAAAATGGAGAGAAAGAGAGGGAAAAATTCAAAAAAGAGGGGGAAAATGTTTGAAAATTGGAGGGAGGATGCTTCTAGAAGAAAGTTCAAATTTTTCTGAATTTTTTCGGAATTTTTTGGAATATTTTGGGATTTTTTCGGATTTTTTAATCCCTGTGGGCCCCACAAAAATTTTTTTTTTTGCAACTGCTGCCGCGCGCCCAAGGGCCCGCGTGGGCGCCGCCGCCGGCGGCCGGCCGGTTCGGCCGCCTACACGTTCCCGGGCTCCGATTTTTGGCCCGGACGGTCCAAATTTGACGTTTTTGGGGTCCTGGACACGTTTTTCGACGTTCCGGACTCAATTTTGACACTTTCGGAGCTCAACGGGGCCTCTATGATCAAGTTCGAGCAAACATTTAATTTTTGGAACACAAATTTTTTTGATTTTGCAAAAGTGAAAAGCCGACACATATAATTTTGGACTCCTGGAGCTTTGACGTCCAAAAATAGGGGGGCAACTGATACGTCATCGAAAAATTATCTTGATCGGGCACGAATCTCGAGAAAAAACTTAAGTTGGAAACTTCAAAAATTAATTCGGAGATCATTTAAACTCCGATTTTAGCAAGCTTATAGTTGAACTGAGCGTCTCGGAAATACGAACCCAACGACACCAAATTCGACTCAATCCGAGCCCAAATGAGTCCAAACCAAGTACCCGAAGCGCTGTTGGAAGCATCAAACAGCAATTTGAGTTACCAAACGGCCTCTGATTTTGACGAGCTTATAGTCGAATCGCGCGTCTCGACGAGATGAATCCAACGAGCCCAAGATCGTAGAATTCTGATATCATTAAGACCTTCAAATGCTTAATGAACGGCTCATGATCAAGGGATTTAATATGAGCCGTTCATTCGGATCACTCCCTATTTGCCCCTGATCCCTCACATATTTACGGGCTATGCCACTCCAGAAAAACTATAAATAGCCCCTCATTTCTCTTAAGGGGGGACCCCAAGCCAAGAAGAGAAGGAAGAGAAGAAGAAGAGAAGAGAAGTCTAGGAGGGAACAGCTCCTCCTCGACCACCGCCGGAACACCGCCGGAACTCCGTCGGGACTCCGCCGGAACACCACCGAAGCACCACCGGGCGCCCGAGGGACGCCGGAGCTCTGCCCGACACGGGAGCAACCTCGGAATTCTGCCCGACACTAGAATTCTACCCGACGCCCGAGTGACGCCAGACTTTTTTCCAAGCGACGCCGGAATTCTGCCGGACACCCGAGTGACGTCGGAACTCTGCTTGGCCTTGTAACTGATACTCATTGTAATTTGATCGTCCTGAATTTAAAGGACGAATCAACCTCGTGTATTTCAAACAACACTAGTGGAACTCTTTCAACTGGGCGTGGCCCCGTGGTTTTTTCCCTTTTTCATGGCTTTCCACGTAAAAATCCTGGTGTTATTTTATTCTTCTGTTTGTGTGCTGGATATACGTACAACGCTGAGACGGAAATTTAAATTCTATCGCCGCGTATATTTGAGTCCGCAACAATCATAATTCTATAATTTTATTAATAAATGATAAAATGTTTTTGTGAAGTTTGATTATCATCGAGCTACTCGATTCAATAATACAAGCAATATATTTATTATTTATGATATTGATGAGTTCATTTCATTGAGATTTCAAATGTTACTATAAATTTATGTTCGGATGAATTTCAATTTAATTTTAAAAGTTTCTAATTTAAATATTATTTTGAGATTCGCATTAACCAAGTGAATTTTATAAAAATGTATCAAATCTAATGATAATCAAATATATAAAATTTCATTATAATGAGGTGAAATTTTAGAAAAAAATACAAAATAAGGCTAAGTCAATTAAGAGAAAGCGAAAAAATAATCAAAATAGGTTTAAAACTATAAATAAATGTATTTTATATCACATATTTATTTTATTTTTAAAGGTAGGAAAATAACTTCAATAAAAAAATATTTTAATAACTGCCAACTTATTTTGCCACATCTACAAACTAGGCAATCTCAGTCGCCAGTTTAAGTAGTAAGTAAGCCTATTATGAAATTTATTTATTTTTCATTATTCTTCTGAAAAAAATAATTTTATTTGATGTTTTCTTCCTATGATTCTATTTGGGCGAGTCAATTAAGAAAAAGTCATGGCCGTTTGACGTCTTATTGTTTTGTTAGTAGGGATTTTTTTTAGAGGATTTAAGTTTAATATTACATTTTTATCAATTTTTCCCTCAATGTTTTTTAAGAAAATTTAGCATAATATTACTCTCTTAAAAGAGCTTGTCTTTTTTCTCTTAATGAGTTTTTTTTTTCTCTCCTAATGAGTATGTATATCTGAATATGTTAATGGCCCAGCTCGATCAAGCTCAAATTTCCTTGAGACAAGGGAAGGTTAAAAGTACACTCATCGAAGGCCAAGATACACTAGTCCGGGATCAAGGATTACTTGCGAAAAGCTACTCATCACTGGTCACTCAATAAGCCTATTGGCCAGTCACCATGCACTCGTCACTTAGCGGATCTACTTGTCACTTGTCATTTGATAAGCATACTCATCACTCATCACGTAGTAGATCTACTTCCACCTGTCACTTCATAGACCCACTTAAATAGTAATTGTCGACATGTCAATTGTTCATGTATATTTTTATATTTTTTTAAATACATACTTTTCGGGCAATACACTTGATTTAAATGAATATATTTATTTATATAGCTTTTCTTGTGGCCTCATAATCCTATAAATAATGGGACATCATGCAATTTCAGCCTTCAGAGGAGAAGAAAATCATTTGGGAGCACTTGGATTCAATAATGCAATCCATAGAATCCATATATTTCTCACTTTCACTTTTTCTCTTTTCTCTCTATCTATTGTTATGATGTTAGACTGACAAGTCTTGGAAATAACATTTGTGTATCTTTCACGAACAAATTTACATCCAACATCTTAAATGGTGATGTGAGCATAGGCTGATGCAACGCACAAAAAACCAAGTGCAACAAAAATTGATATGTAGAGTATAGGAGTTGCAAATACTTAGAGAACTCGCCCTTTATATTCAACAGACACGTTGTGTCATGCCTCAGAATCTAATTTGAAAGAATTATTCTTTTATCTTTTAATATAGAATAACCAGAGCTACCTAATTTCTTTTATCAAGATAAATAACAGCGAAAATAAAATAATCAATCAATATACATCTACATTCATTCCCCAAAAATCATATACAGCACACAAGATCTATTCAATTATAATCTATCATCATCAGTTCTGAATACAAAAAAATAACTAAAAGATAGAAAAAATAAACTTACAGTAAATCTAGAGAATCCTGATCTAATCAATCTCACATATGATCCTTTGCCTTGACCTGAAATCATTTAAACCACATATAATGAGTTCAAAAGTCCAGCAGGTCATCCAATTCTACAGCTGAACTCAATGTACAGTAAAGAAGCAATATACATGTCAGTAGTCAAATCATAGCAATAGCAATCATATAACCATGAGTCAACGTAGAAATAGTAAAATGCATATGTAGTAGCAATAAAGTGTGTAAATAGTAAAACAATATGATACGTGAACTAGTAAAGCAATATAATATGAAAACTAATAAATCAGTACATGTGTCAAATCGATAAAGCAGTTGTCATATAAATACTATCAATTAGTGGCAATCAATAAATGAATCGTATAGATCAGTAAAACTAAAGCATCAATAAAGACTATCGCAAATCATATCAATGCAGTAAACTAATAACAATATTCACATTTTATATCAGTATTAATGCAATATTGTAAGCACATGCTTAGTATGTCATATAATCAGTATTAATCAAGTAAATAATCCAACGAATCAATACCAGTATCAGCAATAGCAACAGTTACTAGTAGTAGCATCAGTACCTATATCGATGACGGTATTGGTGCAGTATATTAAATCAGTAAAGTTATCGTCGGTAATAGCATCGATATCCATATCGGTATCAGTAAACTCATAACAATAACAGTAAATTCATGCATTGATAATAAATCATTAAACGGTGAACAATAAAGATGTATAGTAATAATGAATTAGTAATATGCATTTCAATAATTATATTAATCAAGCAAGAAGTCCTAGCTTATGAAGTGTTTTCAAATATCAGTAATCTAAAGTTAGCAAATATTGGTTAAGTAAACAGAATCATCACTCTTTTGCCCATCGGCATAGTAATAAACTCCTTTTAACTCCCAATCAGTATCACGTGAATCAATCGAGGATAACACCAAACCATATATTTAAGGAAATCACATCGGCCCAGCATTCTGTACAGGTCTGTTAATTCCAGTAGGTCCAAGCTCATTTATCTTGGCATCCCTATTTCCCTAAAAAAGCCAAGATTGTTGATTTTGAACCCTTCAAACTATCTCTAGTCACCTTGCTAGCTAGAAAGCAATACATCTCTCTTTTACAAGTAGGTTGCAGTTCCTTCAATGCACCATTTGGAATACTATTTTATACTAGATTTGTGGATCTATCCTACCTTAGCAATGTTACAAGTTCGTTAGTAAAGTCTTTACCAACTTCCTTTACTTTGGAGACTCTAATGCTAGGAAATTGCACCTCATTTCTTAGCAGAACACTTGTAAGCCTAAATTGTATGGTGGGCTTGGTCTTTTTGATATTCAAGGGCTTCAATATGCTTTTAATTGCTCCTTATTAGCAGAATGTATGACTCTCATTCACCCCTAGCTAAATGGCTTAGGACTTCTTACTGCTGACCTTGGAAACCTTTTTTCTCTAAGGTTTTTATTTTATGGAAAAGTATATGTTCCACTGCTAGCATAGCAAAAACAAGTTTACTTTTTTGTTACCCCTAATAGCCCCATTTCTCTTTGTTGGGATCATTGGTGTAATGCCTCTTGCGTCATGGATTCTCCAAATTTTTTGATGCTCCATTACTTATTTCCTAGCAATGCAACGGTCTCTACTATCATCTTAAATAGAAACTGGCATTTCCCTAAAGCTCTTGCTTTTGGAGGTGTTGCCTCCATTCCTTTTCATGATGACTACTCTCGTTGTTTAGGTTGGCAAAATGTTGATAGTGCTTTTTTAAGAATTTTTTGTGGGACTTTTATAGTGAAGGCTCTATCTGTGATTGGTATAGTAATGTTTACACAACATTATACTTTGAGGTACTTGATTTTTACATGGATGGCCATTTGTGGGGGATATGAAAACTACAGATGCTCTTATTAGAAGGAATATTGCTGCTAACAACCTATGTCCTCTATACCAAAAAATGCCATAAAAGCTGCTCACACATTTTCTTTGAATGTGACTATTCCTTTGTTGTGATTACTGATCTCATTCCTGAGTTAAAGAATCACTTTATGAGGCCAAATATATTCCAAATTTTTTATTATATCATTGAATTGGACTATCTAGTGGTGAATGCCAACAATCTGTACCACCTTATTGCCTGCTACTCGATATAGCTCATTTGGAGGGAGAGAAATGAGAGGAATTTTAGATCTCATTTTTCATATCCCTCTTCGAACTATAACAAGATTAAGAAAGCTATCAATCTTAAATCACTAAGTGGAAAAATGGGAGCATTCTAAAAGGGTTGAGGATTATTTGAATGTTTTATATATTTATGGTTTAGGTTGCTGAATTATGTTGGTTGTTCTCTTTGTTGGGTTCATTGTATTTGGTTCATTTTTCTGTTGTGCTACTTGGGGGTATCATCTTTGGCTGGTTTGGGGCTTTTTGGAGACAATGTCTTGGATGATGATAATTAAGCATATTTCCCAGACCATTTCCCCTTGGATGATCAGAGTTTTGTCTGGCAATGAGGGGAGCCTATCCTGATATGTTGACTGTTTTCACTGTTGATTTCCTCTATATCTAAGTCTAGGAATAACTTATTTTTACTTTATATGTCCTTTTTGTTCGAATTTTTCCTATAGAACTGCTACTTTTGCCCATCTTTAGTCTCTTATGTTGATCTTGTTTTTGGAATCTTTTTAATTCTTTGATTGAGCTTTGCTCTTTTTTTTTTTTTTTTTAATTGGTGAAAGCTCCTGTAGCTATTCCTCCTTACATGTACTTTCCTCTTATTGTAATCTCATTTTTTTGATAATTGAATGGGCTTTGCCCATATCCCCCCCACCAAGGAATTTTTTTTTTCACTCATCCGTACATCATTGTGGGTTTACTGTTTGTCTATATATTATTTTTATGACATCGAAGAAATGTAAATAATAAATATATTATTTAGGGGTTATTTGGTTGGAGGAAAAGTAAATGTAAAGTATTATGAATGCTTTGTTTTTTTTTACTTTTTGGTGTTTGGTTGGATACTTAGTAAGGTAAAGCAAATTCCCCATGTTAGTTCAATTTTGTGGGTAAAGTAAACCCGCTTGATTCGAGCGAAAAAGGAATTCCGCGGCGAGAGATCGAGCAGCACACCGGCATACTCCTTCGTCTCTTCCTCATGCTTCGCGTGAGGTAAAGTTCAATCCGGCCCAAGGTCACACGCAAGAAGCCACTCGATCTTCCTGGATGCTGCACGTAGGAAGCCCTGCAATATTCGATTCCTCCACACGCACGCACGAACAACATGCGTCGATTCTATCGGATCATCCAGCTGGGGATACACAGGAGGCTCGCAGGATGGATCGCACATACACAGAGTTCCTGCTCGATTGCCTGGCCTCTGCTCTCGATCGTCTAGCTAGGGATATGCAGGAAGCTTGCCGAATGGATCACACGCACACGGAGTTCCCGCTCGATTGTCTAGCCTCCGCTCTCGATCATTCGGCTAGGGATACGCAGGAGGATCGCCTTTTAACTTCTCACGCAGGAAGATCCTACTTCATGTGATGAGTCGGTTCTTTGGGTCCATTTTTGCTGTTCGACTTCGCATCCACTTCTTCCCTGTTCATCCCTAAACCCTAGCGACCGTGAGTACACAGATTCAAGTGATTTAACTTTTACTTTGCCTTCATCCAACCAAAAAGGAAAAAATAATTTCTTGTATTAACTTTATAGCTAATCAAATAAGCTCAAAATATTTACTTTACACTGTATTTATTTTATACTATATTTAATTTATAGTGCATTCACTTTACAGCCAACCAAATAGCCCTTTAGATCTTTTTAGCTTTGGAAAGTGTGAGAAATAAAGTTTTTTTTTCTAATTTCTAAATGACTGAGACTGCAATGAATGATAATGCGCCACTTGTAGGAGGTGCGAGTAGTTAATTTGATGCCAAATCGATACAAAAACAATAAAATCAAAGTGGACGGAGGAAAAGATAAAATTTCGGAGCACGGTCTAATTTCATTCTATTTCGATTTACTTATTGCGAAAATAAGAAAAGTTTGGGTTTGATTGTACGATTTACTTTAGGGTATGATTAGGACAAATTTTTCGGCTGCTTTATTTTTAAATCCATAACTACAATTCCATCTGATTATTATTTATTTTTTACTTATTATTATTATTTTTTAAAAAAATTATAATAAGAAGCTATTTTTTACAATCAAAATTGAGCTTTGTTTGAGGCAATTTAAGAATCTATTTGTGACGATTGTGATATTTTATAATATTAATTGTGAAGTTGTTATCAGAAAAATTAATTTGATTACAAAAATAATTTTCTGCAATAAAACTTTCTAAAAAACAACGAAAAAATTAACCCAAACAACCCCTAGAACTTATTTGGAACAAGTTTACAACAACTTTCGTGATAAGGAAAAAATTTAGTACAAACAATATGCGTTTGAATGCATTCAAAAACAAAATACTTTACCTATATTAGTTTCACCACCGCCTTTCCAAAATACTGACTTCAGTATTTATTTTAATAAAAAACATACAATTTATTAGCTATAAATTTAGAATGAGTTCTTGTTTGATAATATGGCCCAAGATTTATTAATAATATATGAACATAATTAAATTTGAATTATTTTCTTATTAAACAAAATAAAAAAAAAGATATTTTATATAACTTTTCTAATCAAACTGAAAGGAACTTTTTTTTCCAGATTATATTCATTTATAAAGATTTTTTTCGGCCAGCCTTCCCCTCATACATAAGTTCAGCTAATTATCATCATTAATATGTTTGAGAAAATTGTAATTTTTTATAAAAATGGTGATAAAGTTATTATGAAAAAAATAATTTTTTTAAAAGATGCTAAAAAGTAACTTTTTAATAAAAAATATTTCAAAAGTAATAAAAAATAATAGTCACAAAATATTGATTGCGGTTTGAAAAAAATAATAATAAAAAAATTTGTCTCAAACAGGTCCTACATCTGCTAATAGCATGTGAATTGAGTAGCCTTACCGCATAAAACTTGAAAATTATGCAGTAATGCCTCGTTTGTTTCGCCCCTTTTTTTTTCTTTTCCATTTCTAAACGGCAAAATTATTTTTTGGTTCCTGTTTGGATGGAGAGATTATTACGTTCGGCGTCCGAACCGTCCGGAGGCGAATTTGGACGTGCCACATCACACGTATGCCCCAGGCCCCAGGTGACGTGACGCATCTGGATTCGCCTCCAGACGAATCTGGACGCCGCACATAATAATTTTTTGTTTGGATGAGATGCTTCCATAGAAATGCTTTTTAGAGAACTTCATTTTTTTACTGTTTTGATAAGCTTTTTGATATTTACTTCTCCGTTAGAAAACTCCATTCCCTTAAATATTATTTCTAAAACTACCTTTAACAAAAGGAGAGGAAGAATCAAAGTCTAAATATATGTGAAATAGCATTAAAAAGTTAGTTATTGCTAGTTTTCAAAGCCTAAAATATTATTCGAGCTTAACATACCATAAGACCGCCCACCACAGATCTCATATTGAAGCATATAACCCCCAGGAAACAGCAATGGGACTCCTAACAGAAAACTTGCCACAAACCCAAACCAGCTCTCCGAAAGAGTAGCCGATGGTCCTGTTCGGACCCAACCCAACAAAAGTCACACTGTAAGCCAAGTTCTCTCCAATCTCCGAAAATTTCAGCACCCTCGGCTCAACTGTCACGACGACTCCCTCGGGCTCGCGCACGTTCGCTTCATAAACGCACCGCGCCGGCCCAACATTGGTAACTACCCTCCACTGGACCGCTGTCTCGTTCTGACTCCCGCCGTGAAACAGTACCGAAAACGACGGGTAGTTCAGGCCCCCGTCAGCTATAGAAACTCGGCCGGATTTCGTGCAGCTATATTTCTTCCTCGCGACCACAGAAACACGAGAAGAAGTGTAGTTCATAGCGCACAGGAAGCGCAAGTAGTCATCCGGTTTAATATCATACACCAGGCCCGGATGCGCCGCTCTCTCCGGGTCGACATGGCCCGACCCAAATGCAAAAGGAGTGGCCAGCATGTCGGTGCTGATGTCAACGATAGAGAAATTCCAGTTATCTCGAGTGTAGGCGGTAGTCATCAGCGCGGATTTGATCGCCGCCGGTGACCAATTTTGGTGCATTGATTTGAGGAGGGCCGCAAGCCCGCTTACATGCGGGCAGGACATGGAGGTGCCCGAGAGTATGTTGAAGGCAACTTTTCTATCGTCGCCCTTTATGAAAGAAGGATTCGAGTAAGGACTCCATGCCGCCAGTATATTAATGCCGGGTGCGATCACATCGGGCTTTATCACTCCTGGCCCAGACAAGCTCGGCCCGCGCGACGAGAACGCAGTGACTTCAGGAGCATTAACGCCGTAGGCCGTCCCCAAGAAGGTGATGGAAGCCGTAGGGTGTATTGTGGATCTGTAGTAGCCTCTAATTGCTGTTGCTGCCGTTGCTCCGAGCGTTGAGACAGGGATAACGTGGGCATCGGCAAAGAGTTCTTCTCCTTGATCCTCCCTGTTCAAAAGCAGCATCCCGGCTCCCCTGGCCCGTTTAACTTCCTCCTCTTTCTCCACCGTGCCGTGGTCGTCCGCATCGCAAAGCACCAACTTTCCTTCAACCAGCCAGGGCGAAAGACTATCACTTAAGCAGTATCGCGAACCATTACATGTATCGTAAGGGTCGTAGGCAATTGGAAGATCTCCCGTGTGATTAATCCCTGCGTAAAGAGACGCACCTATGAAGCTACGGTCGTCGCCGAGCTTCACCAAAGTGGGAAAACTTCGATCAATATAGCTTGCAGCCACAGTCATGATCCACGGCGCGTCATTGCCGATTGAGGATTCCATCGGACCGGAGTTCCCCGCCGAACACGATACAAACACCCCCTTCTGTATTGCGCCGAATGTGGCAATGGCAACGATGTCACGGTCAAATGGCGGAGAGAAACGATCTCCAACAAGCCCAAGCGAGATCGATAACACATCAACCCCGTCGGCCACAGCTCGGTCTATGGCTGCCGTCATGTCAGATTCAGTGCAGATATGAAACCAGCACACTTTGTAAGCAGCAATCCTGGCTGTTCTGTGCATCCCACTTGCGCTTCCGTTCGCATATCCGAACAGATTAGCAACCGAAACAAAACTTCCCGCGGCGATTGAGGCCGTGTGGGTGCCGTGCCCATACCAATCTCTAGGGGACTTTATTTCGTCAAGACTTGCATCAACTTGAAGCCCTTCGATTGCGTCGTAGCCTTTCCAGAAAGCCCTCGCGCCGATAATCTTCTTGTTGCAATGAAATTGTGGGACTGCCTCGCATGCACCTTTCCATCGCGAAGGAACAGGAGCCATTTCGGAATCATTGAAGCTGATGTGTTCAGGCCATATACCCGTGTCGATCATGCCAATGATGACATCGTAGGTCAAGTTTCGAGAATTCCAGAGGCCTGTGCCTGGTTTCAGGCCGAGGAACTCGGGAGTATGGGTTGTGTGAAGGCTGAGCAGCTTATCTGCGTGAGCGGAGATGAAGCCGTCGAGTTCTTTGATCGAGGCGAGTTGTCGGGGGGTAAGCTTCACTGCGAATCCGGTAAGTGCAGCGTTGTAGACATAAAGCAGCTCAGGGGCTTCATCAATACCATTCTCCTTCTGCTGTATTGCGTCGAGGATGACTTCATGCCATTTCCTAGTGCCGCTGAGAGAGCGCTCCAGGGCTGAGATCTTCGCGGCGTCCATGTGAATTATATAGGTTCGTGCCGCCAAATTGGGGTTTGAATCCCCTGCTTCTGTCATTATACATGACAGAAACAGGACCAGGAACACCCAATGCATCGTCCTGCCGCATAAAAGAAACTTTATACTTAGGCCTGCATTCCCGTGCAGTTGTCATAAGGTTGTATGGTTTACAGACAATGGAAAACACCATTAACTAACACAAATAATCTCCATAACGGATATGTACACAACATATCGATGAAACACAGTATTTTCTAATGTTTACAAGCCACTCATGCAAGCAAAATAACTCCACAGTGAAAAGACATACAAATGTTTGAAGAGAATGAGTGTCTTTATCTTTTGTGTAAAGATCATAATAATGCAATCTAAACAACTCTACAGTGAAAAGACATACAAATGTTTGAATCAGGCTCATCATCCTGCATTAGGATGTTGCATGCTCAGCCTAATTGTTTAATCGTTGCCCTTCCAACAGTACAAACTGCATCATGTTAGATGTCTAGCTAGAGTGGTAGAAAGCCTATCTTGCACATATACAAATCTTTGTGTAGCATATGCTCTACTATTAGATACCAGAATAAAAATGCTAACTGGGGATTTGCAGTGAGGACTGTATCATCATCTGGTGTGATGAAGAAATAAGGCATATGAACTATACAATAAACAATGATTAATACAGCAGTTAGCAGGGATGCCATTTTTGAGACCAAACCATGAAGATGGACTAAGCATAGTAAATTAAAGAAATAAAAGATTATGGTCAAGAGTACTAGAAACAAGGCACGAAATCTAGGCTAAAGGAGCTAACTAACAATAATAAAGACAACGTCCCTCCACCAGCTCAACATACATCATTACCTTCACTAAGAAAAAACCAGAGTGTTAATTCATGTATGCCTTGAATACTACATCACAATCATCAACTCCAATCAGATGAGGTGCTCAGAAGAAATATGCAAGTAAATGCGTGAAAAAGAATAAAACAATTTTGCTTATATGATGACAGTGACCCTCTCTAACTTCTACAATGTAATGTGAGCTCAAAATTGGAGATCAACTATGGAAAAAGATATTAAGGCCATGATGAAGAATGACATATAGTATCTCATTAAACTTTTCACCTGATCATAATGCTAATGGAGTGAAGTATTTATACAACATTAAAAGATTTGCCCATGAAAATAATCAATTATTATAAAGAGAAGCCAGCAACTAAGGGTTTCAAACGAAAGAATGAGGTTGACAATGAAAATGTTTTTGCACCAGTTTTTTACATTGATAATTAAGGTTATTAATTTCATTAACAGCTAATCATAGCTAGAATACGTACTAGCTTGCCGTGAAGTTTGCATTCCTCCATGGCGTGCTTGAAGAAGAAATATATATGGAACAGTCAAAAAGCTTCATTACAGACGTCATAAAAGTAAGGTGTGCATCTTTATGAAAGCTCTGCATGACTTAGGAAAGTGCTAAGAGCTTGAAATCCTATCATTGATAGCTATTTAGAGAAGAATGGCTTCATAAAATTCCCATATAAGTTTGCATAGTAATGGCGAAGTTCTAATTGCTTGTCTTTAAGTTGGTGGCCTACTCTTCATAAGAATTCAAAGCGGCAACGAATTCAAGATGATTAACTATTGAATCTCGCGCATTTCATATTTTGAAGAGTTTTAGATACAGGATTACAACATATCAAACACTACCGTATCAATAAGCCTTCAAAATAAGAAGAAAAATAACTGAATCCTTTGAAATTCAAAGAAATAATAGGCAAGTTGAGCTATTTGATCATCTTCAGACGATATATTGTTTATGGAGTTGGGCATGTAAGCAAATACATGGTCGCACCCATAGAATCTTCTTAAATTAAAATAAAGCAAACTCCAAGATATCTAAAAGGTCGATGGAATTTTCAACCACACTATCCTTATAGTGGAGACGCAAGGTTATTCGATTATTCACACAATGAATAGGTAGGCCTTCATGAAGAACGCAAGAGTTTTATGTTTCTATATAAGTACCACTACTTTATCCTCATCCTCAAAGAAAAAGGATATTATTACAATATCATCTTATGAAGCATAATATATTGCAGCAACATCTAGCAAATATTAATCTTTTTGGCTACGAAATTTGTTGCAAGAATTACAACATCCGTATTCCACAATAATTGCCATTGAATTTGATCTTAAGTTGGCAATATAGCTTCAAAAGAATCCAGCACCTAATTCAAATATATTGATAAATGCTCCACTTTTTCAGGTATAAAATGAAGTTGAAAACAATGGAGTTTCATATACTAAATTTTTAAAACATATCGACAATGATATTGGCAACAGAAATTACTGTAGGTCCACTGATTGGAATGCAAGTGTTTCAAGATTGAGGAAACAATTATCAGAAATAAAAGCTTAAAAGCTAAAACAAGTTAGTATGATAATGAGAATGAGAAGAGAATATCTTTCCAAATGCTAGTCTCATTTCTCATGTCTCCACTCCTCTCTTATTTGTTCTTGTGTATGTCAGCATGTGAATGAAGAAAAAGAGAATGAGCTGCGAGATATATAAGTGCAGTAGATTTTGATTGATGTGAAAAGTAGCCACCTTTTAGCCTGCCACGTCTTCTTATCATATATTATATTAGTAAGCTCCCAACATGAATTCCATACAAAAGTATACAGGACAAGGATGTTGTGCAATTTATGCAGTAAATGATGCAAGTGCAAGGAGCAAAAGGGAAGGTCAGACATAAAAAAAAGTGGCGAGGAGAATGGGGAGAGTGGAGATGATGAAGAGAGTGGGGATATTGATGATAATTAGATCAAGTTTATAATCATCTTAAATTGTAAATTATAACAATTTTTAATTTAATATTGGTTAAACGCTAAATTTTTATGGTTTTTTATAGGTCGTGGTTTTAACTATGTATCTAATTTATTTGCACAGATTACTTGGTGCAAATGATGTCTATACAAACATAACGCAAACTAGCTTGAATGTAAAACCACAAATGTTATGTAACCGGGAAAACATCGGAGTAGTTTGTTGTCTCTATATCAGCAGTTTTGAGTTGGCCTCGCTACCAGCAACGGTAACAAAATAGGACATGTAACTATTCCTGCGACACGCACTGGGAACTATGCCATCATAAAAGTGAAGGCTGATGAGTTTTCAAATAATTTTAAGAAAGGCTACCAAGTTACGCTAATTATTTGTGGTAAGCTGTTCATCGAAAGGATTTGCGATGAACTTACCCGTTGCAAGTTTATTTAGAGACACTATACGCACGTGTAATATTATTTATTTGGCTGCGAAGGGGTTGATTATTCTGGTGAATGTACCATTATTCAAAGCATGCACCTTGGAAGCAGCGGTGCTTGATTGGGGGTGCGTTTCTGTAGTGTGTGCTATCAAAACATAGAACTTGGAAGCAAAGTGCTTGATTCGGGGATTGCATTTTGGCTATTCTCCATACTTTTTGATCAGTTAAGATACGAGTATATTGCTCAGTAAATGCTAGAAACATTCAAGTATTCCATTAGCGCTGTGCAGAAGGAATTGTTCAGTACAAACTCAAACTCTACTCTATTTTAGATTGCCTTCTGTGTTTTAATCTTGCATCATCATTCGTGTTCTGTAATTAGGCGACCACCTACTACCAAGTTATACAGAGGATTATGCAATTAATTAGCTAGTGCATTCATCTGGAAACTAAATCCAAATTAAACATTGCAATAAGGTAGAGAGAGAGAGAGGAATGAGTTGGAGAGAGAGAGAGAGAGTGTGTGTGTGTGTGAGAGAGTTGGTGCGCGTTGGGAGGTATGGTGACAGGGTATACCTCTTGCTCGAAAAATATTGGTCGAAGTGATCCTGGGTCATGCAGCTAGCCTTGCTGCCTGGGAAGCATGCAGGGAACAATGAGAATTAATAGAGTTGGCAAAGGGTTCAGTGGTAAGGAAGTCAACCGTAGCATGTGCTATGTTAGGTACGGTGTAAATGAACGAGTTGGGGATCTTTGTTCATTTCAATTCATTATTTAATCATCGAAGTCATATACCAATGAGTTTTGATACGTCACCAAATCTAGCCTTTATTAAACACGAATCTCAAAGCATATTGACAACTTTCAATATTAAATTCGGGACCATCCAAATTCTAATTTCAGCAAACTTAAGTCAAATTGAACGTCTCAGTGAGACGAACCCAACAACACCAAAATCAGTCCAATACAAGCCCAAATGGGCTCAAATCAAGGACTTAAAGCATATTTGAAATCTTCAAAGCATTAATTGGATGACCAATTGATATCCAAATACAACATGCTCATAGTCGAATCGAGTGGCTCGATGAGATGGATCAAACGAGCCTAAGATCACTTAATTCTGACATCATTAAGTCACTTAAAATGCTGAATAAATACTCCATGATCGAGGGAATCAATATAGGTCGTCCATGAAGCATGTCACTCTTAAAATCTATAAATAAACCCCCTCTTTGCACATGAAATGGGGCTTGAGCTTTGGAGGCTTAGATCCTAGTTTAGAGAATTAAGAGAGCTCTAAGTGTTGAAGCATCCGGAGCTCCGCCCCGGCACCACCGTTGGCGAACCCTCGCTACCAGGCCGTCGCTACTGGACCTCTACCGGAACATCGCGGTCGGACCTCTGTCTAGAAGCCATCGCCAGGCCTTCGTCAGACCATCGTTGCCTGCCGAATGTGGTCCCTCCGACCACCGTCACCCACCGTCTGCAGTCCCTCCTACCACCGTCACCAACCGACTATGGTCCCTCCAACCACCGTCACCCACCAATACGATCTCTCAGACCTTCATCACCCCCCGACTATGGTCCCTCCAATCGTCACCCGCCAACTATAGTCCCTCCAACCTTCATCGCCCGCCGACTACAGTCCATCCGATCACCTTCACCCGCCGACTACGGACCCTCCGACCACGTCGCTCGCTGACTACAGTCCCACCGACCACCGTTGCCCGTTGACTATGGTCCCACCGACCACTGACAACTCTCATATCACTGGATTCTTCTAACTCCCACCATGTAATGTGTTCTATATCATGTATATTTGTTGCATTGAGCCAAGGCCTTCCCCCAAGGAAGGCATCATTTGTAATCGACTACAAATACTAGTAGAATCATTTTTACTGGGCCAGGCCTCATGGTTTCCTCTTTTCAAGGCTTTCCACGTAAAAAATCTTGGTGTCTCTTATGAATCTTGCACCCTCCCCCCCTCTCTCTCTCCTATATGTATGTGTTGGATATTCGTACAAAGTTAGGACACTAAAACCTATATCTCTCAACCACCACGAATGTTCCAGTATGCAATAAGTTTAAATTTATTAATGAGCTAAAAAAATTACACAATCTTCATAACAATAAGAGGAAATTTTAAAAATTACATAACATTCACAATAATAGGATAAAGTTTTATCGTCTTAACATTGCACAAAAGTTTCAAACATAGATAGGGAGAGTTAAAATTTTTTATGCAAAAAACTTGAAAAGAATAATTTATAAGCCTTAGCTCAACTAAAGTGGTTTCATAATGTAGGTTGTGTTGAATTCAAATTTGTCAGTGAAAAATACCCAACCTTGCTAGTAGATCGAAACAGGGAGTTGGTGAGTGACCTAGAAACCTATGAGAGAATGGGGGGGGGGGGGGGGGGGGAGAGAGAGAGAGAGAGAGCAAAGAGAAATTTTGTTGAATACTCAAGAAACTATGAGTCTCAAAATTGGTAGAGTATCCATTATATCAGTCCCCAAAAGTCCCCAAATAGTTCCTCATCAACCGTTATTTATAGGGTTCTGAAGGCTATATAAAAGGCTATACAAGAAAAGGTAAAAACTATAATATTGCATAGAAATACAGAATATCATACAACGATACACACTGTCTTAGACACCTATCATTTTCTGATTGGCTAAAGGAGGGCGAGGTCAAAAGATTTCGACAAGTTGTCTCTGGGCGAGCTCAGTGATGCTGAGTAGGTGAGGGAGAATGTGTTCGGGCAAGTTTACAGGCTAGTACTAAGATGAGAGAGGATTGTCGGCTGACGAATTGGTTGACGTGGCCGGCAACCTAAATGGAAGCTTTGAGATCATCTGAGAAGAGGAGGGGCGAGTGAAATGCCGTCATAAGAAGGGATAGTTTTGGCTCGGATGGCCACGACAAATCAAACTAAGCGTCCCATGACTAGGCGCCTTTATGTAGCTTAGTTTGGTGAGAACTGTGACCTTGGGTGACAGCGAATGACTGTATGTGGTTCAAGCATGTGGTAAGTGCCGAGCTGATAATTCTGGAGAGGAATCCTCAACCTTCCCCGTGTAGGACGAGCTCCTGTGCAGATCCAGGCGAACGACTCCTATTAGTCATTTCGGGTTAGTTCTCCAATGAGTTTCAGACGAGTTTTCCAAGTAGACCCATAGGAGGGTGAGTTCCTCTATCATGATTCGCTAGTTATCTGTTAAATATTTGTAAAGACATATGCGAATATACAGGTTAAATATTATAATGAACCACCTTTCTTTTCCACAGGTAGAGATGGGATTACAAGGTCCAAATTGCAGGGGTTGTCTTCAAAAATGGTTGCGGTAAATGTTGGAAGATGGTGTTGCTGATAGAGAAGCAATCGATGAAGATCGACAACAATTGTAGATGCCCATGTGGGAGGATAAGCAACAATAAGAATCGACATCAGTCAACTGGTGGCAGCAGATGTTGACATGTTATAGTTGAAAATGCTAAATTTTTGTGTCAACAAACGCAATATATAATTATAAAGGCAAATTAAGACTTGAGCGTGTAGAAATTTACTAGGTAAATGTTTCAGATTAAACATTTCTGCAAATTTTAGAGTATATTTAATAATTTTTTGTGACAGAATATAGGATAAGTATATAGGTGGTAAAAATGAACTTTACATGAGTATTTAATTTAACAACTGCATAAATATGTGTATAATGTTAAATATATTTACTTTTTATCTTTAAATATTTAATACTTACTGACTCCAATGTTATTGAGCCGACTCGTATTCATGTTCTGCTCTTTGATAAACAAGTTAAAAAATAATTCACATTCATTTATTTGAGTAAAATACGAACTGTTCTCGTGACCTTATTTTTTTGACGGCCCTATTTAAGGCAACATATTAAAAGACTAGAAATCCCCTCCTTCCCTCCCCAACCCCCCCAACCAAAAAAAAAAAAAAACAACGCATGTGTCACGTTAAATTCAGTCCATCAATTTCTACAAAGAGAAATTAAGAAATATCAAGAACATCAATGTCAAAGCCAATAATAGTAAGCCACAATAAACAAACACATAGTAAAAAATTGCCACAATCCTACCATCTTACATCTTAAAGCAACAAGTCCCAATCTGATAGCATTTTGGCGACATGTATACATGTTTTTTCAGCTATATCTTAGACCAAAAAACTTATTTAGACTTTTCCTTAAATTATGGCACATAGATATTTAAATAAAACTATAAATGAATCTGATTTGAACTCAGCACGTTTTTTTTTATTGAGCTCGAATCAAATTCCAACTTGTATTAATTTTCTTAATGAATTCCAGACACAAATGAACTTAACCATATGGAGGATGCTAATAATTTAAATAGATTGATAAAATTTGTAATCCATCCATGTAAAGCAAGGTTTTATATTGTGCAATTGGGAATTGAGGCGTTTTTCTTTCGTGAGGTAAGGCATAAGCCTCAAGACGTAAGCCTCAAAATTCAAAAATTATGTAAAGTGAAAATAAAGGTTAAAAGTGATTTTTATATAATACCCAAATATTATGTTAAATAATGACATATTAACTTTTTATTGAACTATGAAGTAACAAATTGACATACATATGAAACAAAAAATTGAACAAGACGTAAAGTGACAAGTGATAAATTACGTGAAATAGAATTGAAATCCAAATAGTAACAGAGAAAACAACATAAAATATAGGAATGACGTAAAAGTATCATATAACATTAAGTTCAACTAAAAATTCCTTCTTTCTCAGTTCCCTACTCATCTATATTTAATTCTCAAAAAAAATCAAACATAATTGGCAACAACTTAAAAATCATCTGCACTAACAGCACTGAGAGGGTCTTTATTTGAGTCTTAGTTATAACAAATTGGTCTCTCTCCTGTCTCATCCTATAGAGTTCAATGCCTCTCAATATGTTTCTTCTTCATTTATTTCAATTATCTTTCTCTTTCATAAATATTTGTTATCAACATAAAGATGAGAATAATACTCCAAATTTTTTAGAGGAGGAGGTGATGGTGGTGGTGTGCGGCTTTCAAGTGATTCCTGGAGGTGACTACAATGGTAGTGGCTATGACAACAACGGTGAGCTAGAGATCGATGTGGTTGAGAGGAAATTGATGCGGCTTGGGGGTACATGAAGGCATGATTTATTTGAGACTTTAGTTTATGATTTAGGTAAGTTTTAATAATATAGGTGAGGCATACGCCTCACGCCAGTAAGGCGGGCCTCAGCCAAGCTGAGGTGCAAGCCTCATAAAAAAAAAGTTCGAGATGTTTTTCACTAGAATTGCGCTAAGACGGGCCTCAAGGCTATATTGCACAATTTTAAACAATGATCTAAAGATTAATATTTTCATCATACTTACACTTCTAACAATATAAATATTAAATAACTTACGAGTGCATGGAACGTAGAAATATCAATATACTAATACATAACGAGCTATCAAAAGGTAATTAAATTACCATTAAATGAGCATTTTATCTAATATTTATTTTGTTATTATTTGAATAACATATGAGCATATTTATGAATATAAAGGACAAAGTAGATTAATACTCATCTATGTTTATTTATATTTCAAACATTTAAAATTTTATTCAAGCTTCTTCAATTATCTAAAAAAATAAATATAGACCAACATTACATGAATGAGTATCGATCTGTTCATCAAATATACTATTTTGCTTACATCACTAAATTTAAATCTAAATTAAAGATTTGATTAAATAACCTTCTATCTCTAGTAAAAAAGTTTCAAAGACAATATTATATATATAAGTATTAGCCTGTGTATAATTTGATTGTGTCGACTAATCAGATTGTGTTGTTAACTCGGACCTCAAGTCAATTTCTCGTGCTCACTGGAGGTTCAGGTGTGTACCAGTAATAGCTAGTCGTTATTATTGTTATAGTACTATGATAATAATGTGTGTGTAAAAGACAAGTAAAGACTGGTTGACCCATTGATTGAATATTGATTGACCTGTACAGGATGGTGAACCAACAGACTTTCCTTTAAATATTGTGGTTTGGTGTTATCCTCTACTGATTCACGTGATACACTGATTGTGAGTTATAAGAAGATGATTACTGTGCCGACGGGAAAAGAGTGACGACTCTGTTTACTGAGCCAACGGTTTACTGACACTGATACAATACTGAAAAATACCGTGATAGCCAGAATTCTTATTTGTTTAGTATGACTACTAAAATGAATGTTATTGATGCATTATTTATATTATTATATGGATTTATTATTAGTACGGTTATTGATTTATTGATACAAAAAGCATGATATATACATTAAGCATGTGATATAAAGGATAGATTGAGCATGTGATTGAGATACCGATTTAAGACTGATATAGAATAACTGGATAGCATGTGTATACTCCTATATGATTTTACTACATTGATTTGATTTAGACAGTCTTTATTGATGATTTAATTTTATCGCTCTATATGATTTCTCTATTGATTGTAGTATTGATATGATGATTGCTTTAGTGATTTGATACTCATACTGATTTATTATCTTTCATACTGTACAGTTTTCTTATTTTTGCATTGATTCAAAGATTATATGAATGCTACTATTATGATTTGGCTATTGACATGCATGTTGAGAAATGAATACAAATGTATATATATATATATATATATGTTTTGAATTCTAGAATTATTTTTGTTGTTTATTTTTGATAAATGAAGTTAGATATCTCTAGTGTTGTTTATTAAAAGATAAAAGAATAATCTTCCAAATTAGATTTTGGGGCATCACAGTACCAGAGCGCCCCGACTGTGTTCCCAAGTGCCCCAATGCTGATCAACAGAGAGCAAAACGCCGCAACATTCTACATTCGGCGTCGTGGCGCTGTGTGAAGCCACAACACTATGTGTTTGAGCCCCGCAACATCAACTGCAGAGGCTTGAGCGCCACAGTGCTCCAAACTGGCGCCACAGCGCTTCGAGGTGGACTAGACAGTTATCTTTCTCATTTTTCTCAAGGGTTGCATCCCTTTGTTGTTTATTAACTTGACTTTCTCTTGTATTGTGAGCAGTTAGAATAGGAGAACTGTGAGAATGATGTAAGAGAGAAGAGAAGCAAGAAGAGAGTGAGAGAAAAGAGAAATTTGTACTTATTTCTCCCCATTATAATGAATTTCTTGGTGGGATGTGGCTCCGTGGTTCTTTTCCTATTTTGAGTTTTTCCATGTTAAATCCTGATGTCATTTTACTTTCCTCTGCTTTTACTTTCTTGTTTGTTTCTCTGCAATGTTTTTACTTCAATCTCCAACAATAAGTTGGAGAGTTCACGACAATGATATAAAAGTCCTAAAGATAATTAACTTTTCTTACATGACTAATATCATGTATCCTGATTTTGAAGGGGTCCAAATAAAAAATGTGTTAAGGCAACCCTATACAAAATTTTCCATCTAAATCTGCTAAGCAACAACAAGGTAAAAAAGAAAGAAATATTTTTTAAAAAAATATCTACACTAGAAACTCATCAATCTTTTCTAAATTGAAAACTATTCCATTCATAATCTATCACTATTTAAATTTAAAAAATTAAAAAATAAGTAGCAATCAATAACATATTATATATTAAAATTTAAGGAAAAAAAATTGCAACCATCAGAATCTAAACAAAAAAAGCTTCACATAAATATCATAGAAGTTTTCCACTGGAATAAAGATAACAAGGTCATTTCTAGTTTTTACACACCTATATTCTTTTAGATAACATTAATCATTTCATTTTGAGAATCTGAACTGGTTTCAATAAGTCATTGATTGTTAATCTGCTTGACTCACTTATAACTCATCAAGTTTGAAGTAGCTCCAAGCCTCGAGTCACCTAGAATTGATCTCATCAAGTAGTCCAAGGGTTAGCCTAACATGAACTTCAGCATTGCTCTAATAAACTCATTGATGGACTCACAAAGTCACTCATCAGCAAGCCTATTCGCTTAAAGAACTTAGCAACTTACCTAGAATACTCACAAATTGACAATTAGTTCTCGCTATAAGAACTCACTATAATTTGGAACTTGTCCAAATTTATTAACACTCGATTACAAGTCTAAAATGTCTGAAAAACAACCAACAACACTAATTCCATTTTATGCATTCTTTATATAAACATATTATGTATCCAATTTTATATCCTAAATCATAAAATCTTCACCTACAAATAAGTGGTCAGTAGTATAAAAGTAGGCACGAGGGATCCTATTTGAATCTTATTCACAAATTCATATAGCAACATCTAAGATAATATCTTTAAAATTTTCCTCAAACTCAATCTCCAAATTTATTCTTCATAGCTCAGTTCGACTCAAAGGAGTTCAATTGGTTTCATTATAAACCAATTCTCTAAGAGATTCATTGAGATCTATGTTCTTTCTCACCCCTTTTGGCTTTGTGGGCTTCATTCATTTCTCTAGTAAAGTCTAAGTGTTTTATCACGAACAACTTTGGATTCAAATACCTATTGGTGTGGTGAGCACAAAAAGTGTCAAAAACTAGGAACCAAAATATGATTTCATCGTGAAGATTGTGATAGTTCCTTGCTCAACAAGATATCTAATGATTACATCATTCCTGAACAATTGCATCATATAGAGGATCGTCTAATGAAGATAATACAGGAGATATTTGAGCACTTTTCACAAGTTAGTCCTCATCATTCCCTTCAAAAATGTAAATTAATGTTTCTCTTAAGTGTTGACCTGGCCCAACTCCAAAAAAATCTTATTCGAGCTCTATCTAAAGATGAAGAGCCTTAACATCCCAGGGAGGTTACTATGACGAGTTCTTTCAACAAGCTATAGGTAGGCTTGCAATATGCTTGAGAAGCTATTTGTCACTCAACTCATTTAGAGCTCATTCATAATTGTTTAATTAGCTAATCAAGTAAGCTTGAACACTTTTATAAATATTAGAATGATAAAAGAACGAGCTTGAATGGCTTAGTGTTCATTTTATTTTTGAACATAAACAATATCATTTAAATCTCATGAACAAGCTCATTAAGAAGCTCTATTAAGACTTGATAATATGCTCCTTGAAAACTTGATTATAAAATATTTAATATGTGATTTTATCATACTCTTTTTCTTATCAACATTAGATTGATTTTGTTCATGAACACCCGCTATTTGTTTATGCTTGTTCATTTAGTAGTTCATTCAATTAATGTTTCATTTTTAAGCTCGAAAGGTTACTCATTAATAGGCTTGATAAGGCTTGCTTAGTCAACTAAAAAATTGCTCAATAGTGTTATTCGATAGTGGACTTGATAAGGCACATTTTGCCAACTAACAAGCAAAGCTCAAGCAGTCATAATTTAAATGAATTGAGCTTGAACATTACTATAAATAATTGAATTGAGCTCGGGCTCGAACATGATTTTGAAAAACGAACTCAAGCTTAAGCAAGCTTTTTCTTGACTTGGTTCAACTCGGTTCATTTAAAGCACTATCTATAGGGTGGAAGATATTTTCTATGATCAACTTCCAAGTTCAGATATCATCAATTCAAGATCTAGGAAGCTAGCATCAAAAATATGGTATTTTAAAACAAGTGTGTGCTTCCTAATGATGTCATTCGGATTGTCTAATAAATTTATCAACTTCACACACTTTATGAATTGCATAATATTTGAACTTGGATCAATTCATCATCGTGTTCATAGAAGGCATTCTTGTTTACTCCCATACATGGATTGCCTACTAGGTGGCCATCGTCTTGGAGATTCTCTGAGAGCATCAATTACTGTTAAAGTTTCCCAAGTGTTCTTTCTAGCTTGATCACATCTCCTTTTTGTGGCATGTGGTCAGCGCTGATGACCATTCATTGATCAATAGATAATAGCATTATTGATTGATCTAAATAACAAAGCATATGGAAGTATGCAGTTTTCTTAAATTTGTCTACAATTTAAGTGGACTGACAACTACAGGTTGAGATTCCAAATGCTAACAGATTTTCTAGTGACATTGCCTGTGTACTCATATTGCCCAATAAATATGAGGGATTCTAGGTTTATAGTGATGCCTCATTACGAAAGCTTAAATATGTACTCATGCTACACGATAAAGCAATAGCATATGCCTTCTACTAAGTCAAGCCGTATAAGATTTATTTGACGCAACATAATTTAGAATTGGCTGATGTCATCTTTGAACTAAAGATATAGTGGCATTACTTGAACAACATCCAAGTAGAGCTCTTCACTGATCCCTAAAGTTTGAAATATTTATTCACACAAAAGTAGCATGAACCTCACTAAAGGAGATGGAAGGAAATTAAAAAATAGTATGACTTGGATATTCAATATTGTCCTAATAAGGCAAATATGGCAGTTGATGACTTCAACAAGAAATCAATTTTCATGCATTTCAGTTGATGATTTGGCATAATCACTCCCACAGTCGTGACAATGTAGTTTCAATAATCATAAGCATGACGAGTTTCCCAATGAAAACATAACATCTCTTTTTTCAATGAGATTTTCAACCTTGAAAATAGTATTATGATTGAGCAAGGGTTGAGGAAAAACTACTTGTCAAATAAAAAAGATTAACCAAATTTGATATTATTTTCTCCTTTTCCAGTTGTCCATTTGCGAACATACTTCGAATGATGTCACATGTTAAATAAAAGGTAGAATAGAACAAATTTTGAAATTGTAACCCTACATCTTCTTTGAAATAAAATAAGCAATTCTACTTATAGTTGAATATTCAAAATTGTTAACTTGCCAAATTTTAGGTGGAATTATAGAGAAGATTATGGCTAGTTACTTACCTGAGTGTTCATTAAACAATGCCGCAATTGAACTTGATAGTGAAAGTAAAACTAACGCAGGATCGTTAATCAACAGTTAACAAATCATGTAGCAGAACATCCATGTATGGATCTTTTTTAATCGTTGGCATACCAAACAGCATATATACCAATGAGCTCCAAACAGAAGCCTCGGGCATCTTTCCTTGGCTGAGCATTTCCTCAAGCCATAATAGGGCTTCATATATCCTTCCAATGGAGCAGAGCCCTTGGATTACGCTGTCAAAAATCTTACACTCGGGCCAATATTTCCTCCTATGCATCTTCTCCAAGACATTAGCCGCATCAAGAAACAGTCCTTCAGCGCAGAAACCGTCCACCAGAATCTCATATGACTCCTTCTGGGCAACACAACCAAGTTGTTTATCCATCCTATCCAAGTATCTCATTGCTCTTGTCGATTCCCCTTTCACGCAAAGCTCTTCCATCACAAGATTATAGGATCTCGCCGTAGGGACACAGCCATTAGCCACCATTTCCACCTCCAACACTCTTATGCCATCCTCAACCCTTCCTTCCCGGCAAAGCGCCGCTATCTTTGCCTCATACATGGATACCAGAGGTCTAAACCCCTTCTGCCTCATTTCATCAAGCATCTTACCTGCATGCGCAAACTCACTCTCCGCGTACAAATCCATTATCATGGCGTTATAGCTAGCGAGGCTTCGAACCCCACGCACCACAAGTGCCTCGTCAATTATCCTCTTCATATCCTCCAGGTTTCTGGCAACGGAAAGCACTGGCCTTTGGAACGCTTGCCTCGCTCTCGGAGACCTGAGCCCCTTTTTCAGCACCTTGCCAAGTATCTCCTCGGCCAATTCGATTCTCCCGGCGGCGCAGAGGGACTCAAGGAGCGTGCGGTATACGACGACGTCAGCATCGCAGCCCTTCCGAGAGATCCTCCACAACATGGAGTAGAGGAGGTGCACGGCGTCGTCGAGCAAGCCGGCATCGCAGAGGCCCTTCATAAGGATACGGTACGTGTCGCGATCGGGGTAGCAGCAGAGCTCGCGAATGGCGGCGAAGGCGTGGAGCGCGAGGTCCGGACGGCGGAGGCGGCAGGCGACGTCAATGAGGAGGTTGATGCCCTGAGTGCCGAGTCGGGAGGTGTCGGAGCTCGGTGAGAGAAGAAGGTGCAGGGCAGAGCGGAGGAGGCCGCGGGAAAGAAGAATTCTGAGAAGAGAGAGGAGGGAGAGAGGTGAAGAGGGGCAATTGGATAGGGGAATGAGACGCCGGAAGACGAAGAGGGCGTCCAGGTGGTGGTCGGCGCGGTCGAGGGCAAGGATGGCGCGGGAGAAGACGGGGTCAAGGGCAGGTGACGAGTCGAGTGACATTTGGTGAAGCAGAGGGAGAAGGAGGTGAGGGCGGAGCGGGGAGGAGAGGGCGTCGACCATGGCGGAGTACACTGCTGAATTGTGGCGGTAGGAAGGATGGCGAAGAGAGGCAGAGTTGAAAAGGTGGAGAGCGTTGAGCGGGTTCTTCTGCTGCCGAATAAGCATCGCAAGGTAGTTGGGGCTCAGCACCCGCGGCCACCGCACGGTGGTCATTGGCGGGTTGGAATTGGAACCGACGTAGAGATGATGCACGGCGATGAAAAAAACGGGTGGATTTACGTTCGCTGCAAAATATTACTCGGATCAATGATCAAACATTACTTGGATGCTTTTCACACAGTTTAAAAAAAATTATCACCACGTTACGGAGAAATTATTCTGTGTGGATGTGGAATGTTTTCATATATTAATCAGAATGAGTCATATCGGTATCGTGGTTTAATATTGCTGATGTGGATGCACCTGATTCATCTCCGGATGTAGAGTTGCGTCCGTATAAAATAATTTCTCCATTCCATGAGGGTTAAAAACATCTTCAACTAATAATGAGCAATATTCAAACAATATTCAACGCATGATACTCTTATTTGAATATCAATCTTTTTAAATCAGATGGACTCCCAACTCCTCTCCTAACTCCCTTCAAGGTCTCCACTCACCCATTTGGATTCGTTTGCCACAGCTTCCTCTCATGTACTGGGATACAAACAACATCACTCGACTTGCCAATATGCTTGGGGAACTTCTGTGGATGGACTCCCACACGAGTACTTGGGGAAGATCATCTTATGCAAGAATTTGTGTTAGGATTGATCTCTCAAAAGCTTCAAGCTGGGTATGGATCAATGGGTTCCATAGACGATTTTTTCAAAGAGTCGAATATGAAGGGTTTAGAAATTTTTGCTTCGATTGTGGTTTCATTGGTCATGCCAAAGGAGCTTACCTATCAAAGGCTCCAACCCGTGGCCCCGCAGTCGTCACCGCCAACCAAGGTGAAAGTCACATCCGAGAATGTCCCCCATACACCCATTCCTCCTCCTGAGCTGAAGAATAAAGCTGTTGAAGAGCCCTTTCTAAGTGAGGACAAGGATGAATCCTCCCTTACAGCTTGGAACCTAGTCACCCGTAGAAGGAAAGGCAAACCAAGGGCTCCTAAAGAACAAGGCACTCATCCACAAGCCGAACCTCCTATCCAATTCTCGACCGAGAAGTTACAACAAATGGAAGAAACTTCTAATAGGATTGTGAACTTTCGCAAGCAACAACCAAGAGTATCCAAGTCTCGATTGGACAGAGAGCTCCTCCGACTTGGACCTTTAAGTGCTTTGGCCACCTCCCCTATGAAGAGGAAGAAGACTTCAACAGATTTCATAGGCGGGGACTTGGTCCCCTCAAGTGCTTAATGAGTGACCTCTTTTCATTTGTTTGTATTGGGTTTTGTTGCATAATACAAACCAATGAAGGGGTCCTCCTTCTCACTTGAGGGATTTCTTTCATTTTGTTTCTGTCTGTAACTTGGTTTGAGGTGCTTTTCAAGTTGTATCCCTTCTCCTTTTGTCTTTGGGAAGTGGAAGTCTTTCCCCCACAAGCTTGTTTCTCTCAAAAAAAAAAAAATGATAAATAAGATTTCAGTATGTTCTAATAAGGCTGTCATATGTTGAAGATGGTTTGAATCATGCTCAATTGTGGGTTAAAGTTATTTTGAAAACTCATCGAATGAGCAGAAGATGCATCAATTATAATTCAAAATAGTTCAACCATTATCGAAGATGGTTAAATCATGATTCAATTATTGTTGAATGTCTTTATGTTTTTTAGCTCACATCTCATCCATTTTAGGATTTATAAGTTTTAGTTATTGTGATAAATGCATATGCATGATCTAGTCATACTAGTTAAGAGGTATCATAGCAATTGAGTCACATACAAAGCCAATGGTGTAATGAAAAAATAGATTAGGTAATTAGATACTAATGACCATATTGTCCAGGTTGATAGATCTCCTTTGGGCCCTTTTTTAGAGTTTTTAATATGCAATTCTTCGTAGACCCCATTCATCAATTATTATTATCATTGGTTCATTATGATGAGATTAGTGATTGGCTTAAGTTTTAAAGAGTTTACATCTGATAATGACTTCAAGAGAATGATAATTAGTAAAAAGTTGTTGAATGATATATTGATGGAGACAAGGATTTTAAGAACATATATTTGCATAAATGATTTTATGAAGAATATTGACAAATATGATCTGTGAAAACAAGGGCTTTGTTTTTTTGTTGATAGTAACCTCCTCAACTATGAAAAACACAATATTGTCTTTATTAAATGCAAATCATTTCTTTCCATTGGAAGAAGGGATAAAGCAACTCTCTGTCATTGTTATGGTGTTGAGCATTGACAAATTATGATGAAGAATAAGCAACTCTATGCCATTATTATAGTTTTTTATGTAGAAAATATTAGGAGAGGAAGGAGAGAGAGAAGAAGAGAGAGAAGGTGTTTGCCATGGCACAACCTTTATGTTTGTTGAGGTTGGGGAAGATAAGCAGCAAGATCATGATGCATAACATGAGTTAAGAGACTATGCCCTTACTCTTGTATGTAAAAATAAGGTGGTGGAGGAGTAAGGGATTCAAACCCTTGATATTGTATGTACATATAAGGTGAAGGAGTCTAAGAATAAACACCCGTCATATTATATGTACGTTTAAGAAGGTGGAGGGGTCAAGAGAGATATAATATTTATTGTTTCAGGACCTAGTTGATTTGATCTAATTTGGTACAAATTCTAACTTATTTTGATTTCATTTTGAAATTTTTATTATTCAAGATTTAATTTAAATCCAAATGAATTTAGAAATGAAATGGGGAAGAAGAGAGAATAGGGGTCAAGTGTTCCAAGGCACTCTGCGGCCCTGATAGTGGCAATGCTGCAGCGCTTCCTTCTCTGTATTTGTGTAAGACTTGAGGGAGTGCTGTGGCTCTGTTGGTTGGAGCGCCACAATGCTGACTATTAAATTTTGTTTATATATATATATATATACATTGTCACACTTCATAATCTAAAATGAAAGAATTTTTTTCCTTTTTCTTTTTATTTTCTTTTCTACTCATTCTATTACTTTTCTCTTCTTTCAGTTAACAACTAATAATCGTTCATATACAACCAGGTCAAATTGAAATCCATAGTTGATTACTTATATTAAAGAAAATAAATAACAGTAAAAATAATATCATCACATTTACATAGTCAATATTTATATTCTATAATCAGAGTCCAATACAATATGTACAATAGACACTACATGCTACAAAAGAATACATCTAACCAAAGAACTAAAAATAAACCAAAAAGACATCACTGCTAAGTTTCAAACCACAAGTTTTTTATCTTTATATGAAATCATGTAAAGCCGCATAATGAGCATAAACGGCCAGCAAATAACTAAAATTTTACAACTGAAATTAATACAAGGTAAAAGAGAAATAGTATGCTGCATATATATATATATATATATATATATATATATATATATATATATATATATATATATATATGGTTAGTTGGATATGGAGGGACTAGATAAGAATACATTAAAAAAACTACTAAATGAAAATGCTCTCAAACCAAATGGACTTCTTAATAATCTTCTTTGTGACGATGAAAGGTGGAAATGAACTTTAAGGCTTGAGTGAATATTGAGAATTGCTCTAATCCCATGTGTCTTCATAAGTTTAGCAATTGTTTATACTAGAGATAAAAGTTATATTTATTCAAAGCCCTTGAAAATTTCTCATGAACTCTAGAATTAGTCTAAAAACAACACCACACTACTTACAAATGTTTCCAAGGCATGGAGTTATCTTTTGATCAAACCCTAATTTTATCAACCATACCCTAGAGCTCTTGGTTAAGGGGGGCTTACTCGACTCAACCAGCACTCTCCTCTTCATTATCGCTCATGTACCCCACCAGTCTCATCCTTAAGACAAAAAAGACACACTTATGATGAATATAAGCCCTCAGAAGGGAATATTTGAGATGAGTAAAGGTGTTTTTTTTTTTTGGACATTTAGGCCAATTAAGGCAAACTCCTACACACATCACATACGTAAGACTTGAACCAAAAACCTTTTGATTTGTAGCCAAAGCTCCCAAACCAACATGTTGAGATCAAGATGAGTTGCTCATATATAAGTAAAAGGTTAATAGAAGATGTTGTACTAAAAATTATAAAGAAATTGATTATACAAAATCAAATGGTTGAACTGAAATTTAAAGACCCGGTTGGGGACAAAAGGGTACACCTCAAATTTAAGGGGTGCATAATTTGATTATTGTAAATATTTAACATAATTTATTTCGAAGTTAATAAATGATGAGAGCTAACCTATATTTATTAATCATACAAGAATAACTTCGAAAATTTATAATGATATATCATTAAAAATTCCATTATTATCTCGTGTTTTATCTTTTTGGTGCTCTGCAACACTAAGAAGTGATGCGAAAATCATTAATTTTACTTGAATAAAGTGGTTCATACCCTTTTTTTTTTTGGCCTCTCTTGAATCTTCATTTGTTGTATTGTGGCCTAGCAAAGATTAAAGAATGAAATAAGTCTATTGAGAGCTTCATTTAAGCCCCTAATGTACCTGCCAGTAAAGATATATAGCTAAACTTCAAGATTTCAAATCTAACATTTTTTTTCATGAACTAAAGGTTTTATTTGAGACGGCTTTCTTACTGCTTCTTAAAGTAATATTTTAGTACAAAAACTTTAATTTTTGTACTATAAAATTGATTTAAGAAGCAATAAAAAAGCTGTCCCAAATGAACCATAAGTTTAGATCTTTTGTCTTGTGATTTCATTGGATTTAAATATAACGGTGAAAATATTTATTCATAAGTGAAAATGAATATTGTACAGTTATAAGGTAAGGCTTTCCGTTTGCATAAAATAGATTTAAAACACGAAAAACAAATTTAAAAAAAAAAAATTTTAGAAAGCTTACGGTGAACCTGAGTTAGGGGAGTTACTTTAGGATATTTTGCTATTTTGTCCCTTCTAATGACAACATAAACAGCTTAAATGCTTTATGTGAAGCAGTACTGAGTAGCTTCTCATGATCTAATCAAATAGTTGAACTTTATTTGTTGCAACAATAGTTTAAAAAAGAAAAAAATTCAAATCAAAGAATTAATAAACAAAATGGTAGAACTCTAGCTAAGATTATAAATATAAAAATTGTCCAAAAATGTTTACAAGTGATGATACATTTAAGTTTAATTTGGGACGACTTTTCTACTACTTTTTAGAACTTATTAAAAAATTACTTTAAGAAAAACTCCTGCATGAAGCCTTAATTTTCCGCGTAATACTGTATACAAATGTCAGAAAAATAAGAATTTATAAAACCGATTATAAATAATAATGATGATGTTAATGAAGATGATGACATTTGTTGACAAACAGGTGGTGCTGTGAAATTCTAAAACTTCTAGTCGGGAGGCTGTCAGAAGCCCAACGAGTGGTAGCGGTGCTCACCATGATGTGGTATTGTTTAGCACAGCATACTGGAGGAATAACAAAACACCCACATAACAGAATGTCAGCCTGGTTTGTTCGCCCCAGGACCACCTCCACGTTCTCCACCTCCTTCGTTATATGCATACTTAGTAGTATTCTAATTATTACTTGTAGTCATTACCAATAGTACCCTCTTTAGTTTTCTCTACAGAGCTATATACATATAGTGTTGGATGAAAAAATCAATCATCTAATATATCAATATTACTTTTACTGTTCCATTGCTTGCGTTATTCTTGTTGTGAGGTCTTCAGTTGCAGGTATTCGAGAAGGACTTCCGCCAGGTTCCACACCATCTGGTATCAGAGACCATTCTTGAACTAGCACTGGGATGGCCGAGAGTAGCCGACGAGCCGCTCTTGATGAAGATCAGAGCCAAGAAGATCTGAGGGCTGCCTTAACCAACATCTCTAAGGAGATAGCAGAACTCTCTGCTGACTTTAGGCGGTTCGCATTGGAGACGAGAAGGGATGTACAAGCTCTACAGCATAACCATGGCATACCGCCTGGTGCAAGATGCGTGATGCGTGACTATGCTTACCCTATACGGAGGGGACACACGATTGCTGAACGGGTGCCGAGAGGGCTTCCTGCTATGTATCCTGAGTATTTGGATTCGGAAGATGATGAGGGGCTGCAAACCAGAGCCGAGTTCTTCAAACAGGAAGAATGAGGACATGGTGATCATCTAGAAGCATGACGTTGTTGACCTCATTTTTATATGAGCTCAGTAGGACCAACCCAGACCTTAGGATCTTTCCAATCCTTAGGATCAATCTTAACCCTAGGATCAATCTGATCTTAGATCAATCCAGACTTTAAGATCAATCCAAATTCAAATCAATCCTGACCCCAGATCAATATAATTTAAGACAAATCTAGATTCTAGGATTCTCCTAGACTTCAGACCCTAGGATCTATTCTAGACCCTAGGATTCTACCTGACTCTAGATCATATGATCCTCTTAGACCTTAGGATTCTCCTAGATCTATCTAGAACTTAGGATTCTTCTAGATCCTAAGACTATTCTAGATCCCAGGCCCTAGGACTTCCAAACCCTAAGATCTTCCTAGAAATCAAACTTTAGGATCTACTCTAGATCCTAAGATCCTTCTAGATCTTGAATCTTAGGATTCCTAGATCTTAGGATACTTCTAGATTCTAGGATTTTCCCAGACTCCAGTCCCTAGAATCTATTCTAGACCCTAGGATTCCCTTAAGCTGATTTTGACCCTAGGACCTATTCTAAACCCTATGATTCTTCTAGATCAATCCAAGCTTTAATTCAATCTAAACTTAATTCAAATCCTATCATTCATGCTCAAAATCCAATTCAAAACCAGATTTCCAGATTCAAATCCAAGGCCAAAGGTCTAAGTCCTGAAAGTCTTTTCCAGCAAATCTTTGAACATTTTAAAATCCTATCAAATGACCTCTGATTCAAGATCTATCAGTTCCAAATTGATGTGACATGTCTCTAGAGGCAACCCTCCAAATTCGAGCTCATTCTGAGATCTCTAACCCCAGAAACTGAATTAAAATCCAAAGGCTGTAAAACCTTCAAATATTTACAGTCTATGCCACTGGACCTGCCACCCAGTGGATTTTGACCCTGGAGCTTTCTCCAAAGCCCCAAATCACTTTCAGACCCTTGATTATGACTTATTGAGCAATAAACTGTATTTTGTTGGACTCAAGTTGACCCCTAGTCCACCAGGGGCCAAAATGACTAAAATACCCCTATGGGGTGTGAATAGTCACTTTGGTCAAATGAGCTCCAAATCAAATGCAGTCACCTCCAGCAAATTTTAAATGTTAAACCAAACCCATTGAATCCAGAACCAGCCTTTGGGTCAACCTGGTTGACCAAGTCAACCTAGTTGACTTAAAAGGCCCATTAAGGGTCCAAATAGGTCATTTTGACCAAATAACCTCCCCAGACCTTGAGACCACCACCAGTAGGCTCAGAATATTATTCTGAACTGGTTGGACCCAATCCTTGACCCTGGGTCAACCTGGTTGACCAAGTCAACCTAGTTGACCCATTAGGCCCATTTAGGGCCTAAACAGGTCATTTGACCTAGATGACCCATTTAAACCCTGAAACCACCTCCACTAGACCCCATTCATCATTTCAAACCATTCCAGTTCAAACCCTAACCCTGGGTCAACTTGGTTGACCAAGTCAACTCAGTTGACCCATTAAGCCCATTAAGGGTTCAAATAGGTGATTTGACCCAAATGACCTATCCAAACTCTCAAACCACATCTATCATACTCCATTTATCATTTGAAATTGATTCAGCCCAAACTCTGACCTTAGGTCAACCTGGTTGACCAAGTCAACCCAGGTTGACCAGTTCAAACCCTTAAGCTTCTCTATTTTAAATCAAGTCTTAAATGCAGTCAAAACTCCTTCAAGCTTCTTTGATCACTCCCCCTAGTGATGTGGACTTGACTGGACATCATATCCTAGTCATCAGTTGACTTGGTCAACTAGATCCATATCTGGTCAAACCTAGTCAACTTAAGCTCATTCACTATATACACTCAAACCCAACTTAAGCAGATTATTCAAACCCCATTAAATCCCATTCAAACCTCTCTAATCACTCTTCTCAATGATTCAAACTTGATGGGACCCTTGACCAAGTCATTAGTTGACTTGGTCAACTAATTTAAGTTTAGTCAAATCTAGTCTATTTGGATTAGATCAACTCACTCCATCAAAGCACTACTGTCAAGCCATTAGATTCATTTCAAATCATGCCCTTGGTATGTCCTAATGCTTGGCCCATCAAATCTTAGGAAATTTGACCAAAGTCAACATATTAATTTTGGTCAAACTCCTAAATCCTTAATCAAATACCCATGTATTTTAAATCAAGCTCTCAAATGTCTCTTAAACAGCTCCCAAGACCTCCCTTAGTTCACCTCAGCAGTACCCTTGACTGTTTGACCAGTCAATATGGTCAACAAGTCAAGTGGATGGATTGAATGTGGTCAAAACACCTCTTGAACTTAATCTATTCCATTTAAACCCCTCTAACCCATCACTCCAGCTCTCAAACCTCCCTCTCATGCCACCTAAGCTGCCATGTGGCATGGGGACCAGTCAAATGGTCAAACCAAGCGTTCAAATGGGTCAAAGATGGTCAAAACCCATCTTAAGCCTAATCCCCTTTAATTAAAACCATTCCAGCTGTTTAACTAAACTCTAGAACCTTCTCAGAACTCTCTACGGCCCTTAGATCGAAATCAAATGGCTATTATCACTCCTATGCCCTAGTGGGGACCAAACCAAGCTTTACACCTCATTGTCCTTGGGCTGTCCTTTCTCCTGCCATTCCAACAACTCCCTGGACACTTGGCAGCCATCAGGGAATGCATCTAATCAATCCTAGCCGTCTAAAACATCTGGAATCATTTTGACTAGGGCAATACCCCTTTAGAGCCCCCATTCGATTCCACACATTCTCTCACTCTCCCAGCTCCTCCAGACCCAGATCTCAAACTCCCTGAGCTCTAAACTCATCCCTCACTCATTCCCAATCAAAACCAACCGTTCAAACCCCGCTGGCCACCTGATTCCGGCGAGCTCAAGTACTTTCATCCAAGAGGCTAAAGGGTTTGATCTAGACGTCATCTGTTCGTGGAGTCTTCATCAAATATAAGCGAGGACAGACCACAAGTTCAGAGAACTCATTTCCCTTTCAAATCTCTCGGTAAATCCTCCTAAAACTCTAGCCCTAGGACAATAGTTTTAGGATTATTTAACTTTTTTTTTAGCTGGCTTTAAGTCGAACTAAGCATCCCACATAATTTCTGTTCACTCAATTATTCTAGGTTTAAAATTTCATGGCATTTGGTTAACCGGATCGATCAAACGAGCCATAAAACGCAATCTAGGGTTTGTTCGTTAGACCTGCCAGTGGTACGTTTTCTGGATCGTTGATTTTATAATCAACGGTCCATATTGCGTTATTCCGTGTTTTGATCTGCCGTGTGTGCATTTGCTCGGATCAGGATTTCATCCAGTAGCATCTAAGCCGTTGATCTCACACCGCGCGAGATCAACGGCTCAGATGCTTGCTTACGTGGTTTAATGAAACCGCGTAAAGCCTCCGATAGGCGATGCGTGTCTGACCGCCGTCGCGCCGCCATCCACGTCAGCCCAATCATCCCGCTGTCGCGCGGTTTTGTTCTGGCGAATCCGAAGCTGCCACGTGGCATTCCAGCCGCCAAAAATCATTTAAATGGATTTAAAATTCGTTTTAAATCATTTTTTTCTTTTTCTTTCTCCTGTTATTAAAATGTATTTATATTAAAAATATTATTTTAAATATTTTAATTAAGTTCAGTAAATTACTTTTCTGTTTATTTATTATTTTAATTATTATTCTATTTTAAAATAATATTTAATATATTTAACTTAAACCCTAATTATTTAAATATTTTGAAGGTTTAATTAAAGCTTAATTTAAAATAGGATTAATTATTTTTGAAATTGAAAATTAAAAAATATATATATATATATATATATATATATATATATATATATATATATATATATATATATATATATATATATATCAATAGACAAAATTATTTTTTGTTAAAACCTTGATTAATATATTTAACTTTTAATACATCAATCAATATTAAATAATTGATTCATTTTAACTAATATTAAATGATTTGAAACTTTAATTAATATATAGTTTTTAATATTTTGATTAATATTAACAATTTATTACTTTAACTACTATTAAGTGATTTAATATTTTAATTAATATTAATTTTGATTAGAAAAGTTTAAATATCATTTAAAGTATTTTAAAAGTTTAAAATAATGTGAAATATTTAAATATCATTTAATATCCTAATTAAATATTTAAATAATTAATTAATACTTAATTAATTTTAAATTTAATATTAATCTTAATAATATTTGAAAATTTAAATCAAATCTAATTAAGTTATTTAATATTATTTAAATGATTTATAATATTTAAATAATTTAATAATTAATTAATATTCATTGATTTAATTAATTAATACATAATAATTAATTAAATATTTTTAAATTATTCTTATTTTGAAATTAATCAATTCAAACTATATTTTATATTTCAATTAACTAAATATTTAATTATTAATTAATATTTAATTAATGATTAATAATTTAGATACTTTTGAAAAATGATATATATATATATATATATATTTAAATGATTTTAAAATTTCAAAAAATTCTTAAGTTTTAAATTAACTGATTTTTAAATTTTTTTTTTAGTCTTTAATTAATTTAAAATTATTTGAAAATTCATTTTAATTGATTTAAACTTCAAAAATTCATAATAAATTCATTTTAAATCAGAAAATTAAGTATAATATATCAAAATTTTTAGAAAATTAAGCACTTTAATTTGAAATCAAATTCAGAGATCAAAACTTGATTAGTTTTAACTTATTTTAATTACTTAATTATTTTAATATTTAATTAGTATCCAATTAAATATTAAACAAATTATTTTGAAACTTAAAAAAAAACTTATTTTCAAATGATCTTAATAGATCAGTGGATCTCTCATTTAGATATCCAACTTATTTAAACCATGCTTTTAACTTTTTTTTTATTTAAAAATTATGTTTATACATATGTAATTTTATCTATATTATGTATATATTTGAAATTATTTTAAAGTAATATATATGTATTTAAATCGTTTAGGATTGAGAGATCTACTTGGAAAATTTAAACTTAGATCTAACATACTTGAATAGAAAACATGTGGGAATGCTAATGAATGATTATACTCTAGTCATTCATTAATCTAATTAAAGTATATTTAATTAGCATTGGTCTTTGCATGTTTAGGACATACACACACCACTTTGTTTAAGGCTCTCTTAGACTTAGAGTTGATTGTGTTTATATGTATGCATATCTTGCATGTTATGTTGAAGGTTAGAAACCTTGATTCAAACCCAAATAAACTTAGTATCATTGAGGACAATAATTAAAGATTTTGCTTAGAGAATTTAGAAAATTTTCATTAATTAGGATAGACTTCCTATTGATTTGAAACTTTGAACATTTGAACATAGAAACACTCTCAGCCTTAAGAAAAATTTTCACTAATTTTTAAGATCATTAAGCCCCTTAATCAACCTAATCAAGTTTAAACCTTAATTAAGCCCTTAAACCTTCCAAAAATTATAATAAATCAAGATTAAATCCAAAAAATATAATTAACCTCTCTAACTGACCAGAATTGAACCCTTAATCAATGAAAAATAAAATCCCCTTGACTGGACTTCAAAATTAAGTTTAATTTAAGTTTAATTGAAATTTAATATTTAATTAATTTAATTAATTAAAAATAATTAAAAATTCTAGAAAATTTCCAAACACTTGGAATCACTCATTAGGTCATTCCTGACCTTTGGAGTTGATTTCAGGAAGTTTGGAGGTCATTTGGATTCAAATCATAAAAAGGGTCTCTAATTAAATAATTTAAATAATTCAATAAATACTCAAAACTTCAAAAATTCATAACTAATTCAAATGAACTCCAAATTGAGCAAACTCAAACGCATTCAACTCATAATAAGGTCTAATATTTATTAAAAATGTTAAGTTTCCAGAAATCAAACAAATTTAAAAAAGTCAACTTTTGGTCAAATCTAGTTCAAAATCAAGTCAAAAATTCAAACCTTCATAATAAAATATAGAAAAATCCAATCTCAGCGTACTTACTGTCTAACTGATCGTATTAAGGTCTAGTATTTTAATAAAATATTAACTTTCCAGAAAATACTTTAAATCAAAAAGTCAAATTTTGACCCTTGAATTAAATCATTAAAATAATCCAGAAAATTCCAAAATTCAACATATCATTCAAAATTCCAGAAAATATTAATTTAAACTTAAAACCAGCACCCAACTAATTCTAATTAAAATTAATCAATCTTCAAACCTTAATCAAACTCAATTTACTTAATTATATCGGGTACCACTAGGTAACCCAGGCCTACGAGGCTATTAAATTAGCCCCAAGGAAGGTGAAATAAACTTCACGGCCTCGGTGTGAAACAAAGGTGGTATCCGACAAATAATTAAATCAAATTTAAAATTAAATTTAAATCATTAAGATTTAAACTTTAATTAAAATACCCTTAAGCCTTCAACCAACTTGAATCTCAAGCAACTTCAATCAATTGCCTATCTAGGACATATCAAAACCACATAGCCTCCTACACACACTTTAGATGGTTTGCTAGGACAACCAACTCTAGTCTTAGGCTAGGCCGGTGTTTATTTTTCTACTGTGTGCCGGGTTTTTGAGCTTTTACTGCATGCTGTTTGCTAGTAGTAGAATTGATGTGTTTGTTTATTTATTTACTGCACTCTGTGATGTGATTGATTGTACGATTAGATCTACCCCTAGGCTAGGGACGATTTGTACTAATTCAATTTTATGCAGGTGGTCATGCTCATACAGGGCATAAATTAAAGGGGATAAAATTATAATTATTAAATTACACAGGTGCTCCAGAAAATTACTTAAGTCCCTCTTTAAATCAAAAAGAGCATGGCCAAGTGTGGCTGTGATTGAGTATTTTAATTTCAAATATATAACTGTTTGGGATGTCAAATATAAACTGCTGATTATTAGGATAACCCTGCATGTTGTTGAGTCTAGATTTTTAATTTTTTAATTGATGTAATTTGAATGTAAATTGAGTTGTAAATTTAAAGTACTTTGAGATTGAGATGTTTAAACATCCAATTTGGAATCCAAAGAGGAAGGAACATCCCTTAGGGGAGAGTTCCTATCCATTTGAAGATCCAAATTAGGATGAAGTTTAAATATCCAAAGAGAAAAGATAACACCCCTATTCGAGGGGGAGTTTCTTTTCATTTGGATATCCAGACCCGACGATCCAAGGAGTTCTAAGGAGACGAAGAAGTGAAGAACGAGAAGAATCTCAAATCTCAAAGTCACTTGAGTCTTAGGAGTAGAATCCGGGTTGTAGTCAGTGGTACCCGGCCACTTTACTTTCCTGCAGACCCTGGGTTGTATAATTAAGGGCACTTGCCTATGGACTTTCAATTTGAGTATTTATTTAATTAATTTAATTATTTAATTGATTTGATTTATGTGTTGATTGCGATTAAGGACCCGTATGCTTTTAGTAGTTTATTTGGCGTTCTTGCATGTCGATTTTGATTTAGCCTGGAACCCGATCGGAGACTCGTGAGGGTACGATCATAAACTTTTTCTATTTAAACAAAAGTTAAAATTTTTAAGCTCAGATAGAAACTCTAACGCTCTTAAGAAGTAAGCCCGGACTCGCCGGGAGTTTTTCATGCATTCATATTAACTTTTCTCTACCTTGTTAGGCACCTCCCCGCCTGCGGGTTTTGGCAGACCACCTGACCTATTAGGGTGCAGTTCTGTCCAAGGGGATGTTATGCAATCTCTAGGATAAAATCTATATTATTTTAAGCCTGATTTTAAAACTGCTTCATTTTGATTTAAGCATTTCATCGAGTCAACTAGCATGCATTGCATTAGATACAAATTAAAAATTGAGTCTAAATTTTAATTGCATTTTTAGCTTAAGCATTTCACCCAACATAAGTTGAGGGGTCAATTATGAATCTGCTCTAGATGTCGACCCCAACTCCTCAAACTCAATCTTAAATAACACCCCTAACCACTCTACATTTAAAAGACTTTGACTCATGGTTTTAAAGCGTTTAGGTGGTTTAGCTGGCTCCCCAATCCAGGCCGGGATAAGTCTAGGATTGCATTGCATTAGCTAGGTTCTGGGTCACTGGTTTTCAGTACCCAATTTTAGACCTAGGTTCTGAGACAGATGTTCCATCTTAAGACCTCAATCTTCCGGGAATCTAATTCTCACCTTCTAATAAAATTGACTACTTAAACATTAAAATATCTTTCAATCTAATTCAAGCCCAACACTTAGGATAGTTTGAGGTGTTTCTGAAGTGATTCAGAATCTTAAAGCACCTCCTACTCTTCTTCCTTTGACTCCAGAAAGAACTGCTCAACCTTGAACTAATCCCACTTGAAAATTCAAGTCCTTAACCTTCTTTGATATCGATCTTTGAAATCTTAAGTAAAATTCGTATCGCTATTTTAATCGAGAGTATTCGTAGGAAATTTTCTGATTTCCTACGATGTAATTAACTACGATGGCTTGCGCTCGTAGGAGATTTAGAAACCCAGACCTGATTTCAAAATTAATTTTTTTCAAAACTTTAATTAATTATCTTTGGGAAAATCAAAAGTCAACGATCATTATCGTCATTTTCAGATGATCGATAACAGACGATACCCTCTTTCCTTGGAAAGATATATCGTACTATTATCGTGATCTTGATTATAAAATTAATGACCTCTTTACTAGATTATTGTAGTGAAATATTGGATTAAACACTATTTTGATTCTTCGGGATCATATATTGTTTCTCCTTGAGTTTGACTACGATAATCAGAGTAAATTAAAATTTATAATCTGAACCTATTAGGGAACGATATGTTCACCTTTTGAGGTGATATATCATTCATAATAAGTGTTCGATTTTAAATATTCAAATTCCAAAAATTTAACTTTCCCAAAGAAAATCAAACCCTTTTTCAAAACTATATTTTTTCAATCAACAGACGTGCTCGGGATAGACCACCAAATCACCAAGGTGAATTTCGGGTAAAAATTGATATCCCATTTTTCGAAGGTCGTCTCCACATTGAAGATTACTTGGACTGGGAGAGGGCCGTTGAGATGTTCTTCGATTATATGGAAATATTGCCAGAGAAGCAAGTGAAGTACATGGCGTGTAGATTGAAAGGAGGCGCCAGTGCTTGGTGGATGCAATTGCAACAGAACCGACACAGGGAAGGTCGGGGATCTGTCCGAAATTGGTACATGATGAAACAATTGATGAGAGGCCACTTTCTCCCAATCGATTATGAGCAAATGCTCTACCTCCAATACCAGTATTGCACGCAAGGCCATCATACCGTTAGCGACTATACAGAGGAATTTTATAGGTTAAGTTCTCACAATAACCTACATGAATCGGATAATCAGTTGGTTACTAGATATATAGGGGGATTGAAGGAATCGATATAGGACAAATTGCAGCTTAACGCCTTGGGGACCCTTTCACAAGCAGTGAATTTTGCACTTAAGGCAGAAACCCAACTATCAAGACAGTCCAAGAGTTTTTCTAACCGGCGACGGTTTTCTGATCAATTGGGGGACTCAAGAAATTATGTTCAAAGCAAATTGACACAACCTGTGCCGCCCACTAGCTCCAATGCAGCACCTGCACTTGACAATAAAGTACCAATCAAGTCTCGAATACCTGCCAGAGATAACCCCTATGCCAAACCCACTACCCTCAAATGTTTTCACTATTTCCAACCTGGACACAAGTCCAATGAGTGCCCAACGAGACCCAACTTCAGATCGTGGAAGGCGAAAATGAGGATGCTGTAGGCCATGTTGTTGAAGATACTGAGGATAGCTTTGAAGACATTGCACCTGATGAGGGAGAAACCGTCCTATGCATTCTAGAAAGATTGCTATTGGCTCCCCGCCAACCAGTAACTTCCCAAAGAAATGCAATATTCCGCACCCATTGTACCATTGGCGGTAGGGTATGTGAATTGTTGATCGATAATGGCTGCACTGAGAATGTCGTTTCCCGGTATTTGGTCCAGGCATTACAGCTCAAAACTACAAAGAATCCCCAACCTTATAAGATAAGTTGGGTCAAGAAAGGCGTGGATATCTCTGTTGCCGATATGTGCAGAATTAACTTTTCCATTGGCAAGCACTATACATGTGAAGTTCTCTGCGACGTTATAGACATGGACGTCTGCCACATTATTTTGGGCCGCCCCTGGCAATATGACAATGGAGCTATATATGATTGTCACCAAAACACATATTCATTTGAGTGGAAGGGCCGAAGGCTTAGGCTTTTACCAAATACTTATGTATCTCCTGACAATTCCATTAAGACCAAAGTTGTCCTTAATATCGTATCGGGGGCTGCCTTACTTGCTGGTAATCACACCCATATTTATGCCTTGGTAGCTTTAGAGAATCCTCATAGTCACAAGCAAGCAGCCCATCCACCCCAGGTCGAAGAACTGCTCCACGAATTTAATGACCTTATGCCTTCTGAGCTGCCACCCGGACTCCCACCCATGCGGATGATCCAGCACCAAATTGATCTGGTTCCAGGAGCTAACTTACCAAACCTACCGCATTACAGGATGAGCCTGAAAGAACATGAGCTTCTTCAAGAAATGGTGGAGAATCTCCTCAAACAGCAACTGATCCAACCTAGTCTCAGCCCTTGAGCTGTTCCAGCCTTAATAGTACCAAAAAAAAGACAACAAGTGGCGAATGTGCATTGATAGTAGGGCTATCAATAATATCACCACAAAATTCAGATTTCCTGTGCCTCGCATTGAAGACTTGTTAGATAAGCTCGCCGGGTCCAAATTCTTCTCCAAACTTGACCTTCGTAGTGGTTACCACCAAATCCGCATACGCCCCGGTGACGAGTAGAAGACGGCTTTCAAGACACGGCAAGGCCTATTTGAATGGCGTGTAATGTCGTTCGAATTATGCAATGCTCCGGCCACTTTCATGCGGCTGATGAATGAGGTACTCAAGGATCATCTTAACCATTTTTGCGTTGTTTATTTCGATGACATTTTGATCTACAACCCATCTTTTGCGGACCACATCGAGCACCTTACTAAGGTGTTACAAACATTACGAGCACATAAACTCTACTTAAACTTGTCAAAGTGTGAATTTGCCACGGCACAAGTCTATTTTTTAGGCTTTATTGTCTCTGTGGACGGAGTAACGACCGATCCAAACAAGATCGCCGCCATTTGTGACTGGCCTAGCCCCCGCAACATGTTTGACGTAAGGAGCTTCCATGGTCTCGCCAATTTTTATCGAAGATTTGTTCGAGGATTCAGCATTATTATGGCACATATTACATATTGTTTAAAGGCTAAGCAATTTACCTGGAATGAGGAATGCCAACGAAGTTTGGATACCATGAAACAAGCCTTAAGTACAGCACCTATTTTAGCCCTGCCTATCACAACCCAACGCGACAAGAACTGATCCTATCGTGTTAGGTTGTGACAGAAAATCCCAGGATCTAGCTTTGGAATTGCTTTTCTTTTTCTTTTCAACGAATTATAGAACAACAGAGCTGCTATAAACATCCAAGTGTACGGAAAACTCATCCATTCTTTCTTCTTTCTTTCATCAAAAATAATGTACACTACAGTGCATGACTATAAACAGAAAGTACATAACAGAAAAGTAACCTAGCCATGACTGTATAAAAATCAAAAGTACAAAAATACCTATGACTGCAATTCAGATCCTGAATGGCTAGTCTGACACTTCCTTCCCTTTCCCAGAACCGAAAAACCATGAAGATAACCACAGTGAGCTAACAGCTCAGCAATATCATACTAGCCGATCTAAATTCTCAGATCCACACACAAAACTGAAATCTCAAAACAAAGCATGGAATTCAGAGCATCAAATAGAGTTCAGATATTATCACAAAAATTATCATAAACAGAATTCATCACACCACAGAAATTATCTTATCACAGCAATCATCGAAAGTTAAATCAAATTTATCTCACAGAATCGTACAAATTACATCACAGAATCGTAATTCAAATCACATATCAGATCACATTTCAGATCACAGATCAGATCACGTATCCCTGACACAAACATAATCTTAGAAGATTCGGGGCCCTTATGCCTCCCTTCCCAGACACAGACAGAATCTCAAAGGATTCTGGCCCCTTATGTCTCCCTTTGTGCTTACAGCACCAGAACATATCAGATTATCAGATTAGAATTCATTTTCATATTCCCGGACCCAGACAGAATCTCAAAGGATTCTGGCCCCTTATGCCTCCCTTCTGAGCATTCAATCATATAAAGCATCAATCATATCATTTTCAAAGAAATTAAATACGCATCAAAATGCAGTCAGACAGTATAACGGCAGACAACAGAAAATCCAACGAATCAAAATTCACAGTTTTAGAACATTTCCAAATTACCAGAGATCATGCACCACATCGTTTCAAGACTTTCATTGTACTGTAGCACTATTTTTCGACATCCAGAAAATTTTTTGTTCGATAAAAATCTCAGAGATTTCAAACTACCCGATGAAAATTTTCCAGAAAATAGTCAAAATGTGCATAATAACAATCTCGATAACATACCAAAAGTTACGCGGTAAAAGTTTTACCAGTGCAAAGTTATACCCATTTTTCGCTAACGGAAACACAATTTTAATCAAAAAATTCATTAAAATTCACATTTCTGAAAATTGAGATAGGCATAATGTGCCTTACCTCTAGTCGATCAACTTTCCCAACTGAGACGACGGACGAAAACGGACTGAACTCGCCCACAATGCGGATTTCCTTCTCTTTTTCCTTTTCGCTCTCTCTCTAGCCATTTCTCTCTCTCTCTAGCCATTTCTCTCTCTTCAATCCAACGGCTGAGATATTTAATGGGTTGAGATCTTTTCAATTCGTCCCGGGCGATCGTGTCATTTGTACGGACGAAATTACTGGACGATCGGCTCTGGACGGTTCGTCCAGACGGTTCGTACGGGACTAACAGGTTCGTATAGTACAAACCTGCACCAAAAATCTTGAATTTTGCAGTTCATACAGGTTCGTCCGTGACTAACCTGCATAAATTTTTTTTTAAAGGGTTCTCACAATCTACCCACCTTAAGAAAAATGTCGTCCTCGATATAGCCAAAACAAACGGAGTCAGAACAGACTTGGATACAACTGTCTCATATCAGATTCCTTCTCCCAAGTTGCCTCTCTAGCTGTTCTATGCTTCCACTGCACCTTAACCATAGGAATCTATTTACTTGTCAACTTTCTTACATCATAAGCTAAAATCCTTTCAGGTTCTTCTTTGTATTGTAGATTTGCCTGAACTTGAACATCGTCAGCAGATAATTTCTTCCCGGAATCAGATATCCACTTTCTCAGAGTTGACACATGAAACACATTATGTATATCAGATATCTGTTCAGGTAATAATACCCTGTAAGCAGAATTTCCAATCTTCTCAATGATTTCAAAAGGTCCAACATACCTTGGACTGAGTTTTCTCATTCTTCCAAATCTGCTAACGCCTTTCATCGGACTAACTTTGACATATACAAAGTCACCAACCTGAAATTCAACCAGTCGGTGCTTCTGATTGTAATACTTCTGTTGTCTATCTTATGCAGATTTTAACTTCTCTTTAATCATATTGATCTTCATCACAGTATCATCCACAAAAGCTGAACCCATCACTTGTCTATCTCCCACTTCTATCAAAGTTAAAGGAGTTCTACACTTTCTGCCGTACAGAGCTTCGTATGGAGTCATACCAATACTGGACTGATAACTATTATTATAGGCAAATTCTATCAGTGGGATATGATCTTCCCAACTGCCTCTAAAATCCAAAGCACACAATCTCAAAAGATCTTCCAGTACCTGAATAGTCCTTTCAGACTGTCCATCAGTTTGCGGATGAAAAGCCGTACTGAAATGTAACTTCGTACCCAATCCTTGCTGAATTCCTCTCCATAGTCTGGAGGTAAATCTGCCATCCCGATCAGAGACAATCACTTTCGGCACACCATGTAATCTGATAATTTCTTTAACATAGATCTGTGCCAACTTGTCTACCAAATCTGTTTGTCTAATCGAAAGAAAATGGGCAGACTTCGTCAGTCGATCTACAATAACCTAAATAGCATCATGTCCTTGCCTTGATCTGGGAAAACCCATAGCAAAATCTATTGTTACCTCTTCCCATTTCCCCTCAGGAATAGGCAATGACTGCAAAAGGCCTCCCGGTCGCTGGTGTTCTGCCTTCACTAACTAACAGTCTTCATATTTTGAAACAAACTCCACTATATCCTTTTTCAATCCAGGCCACCAAAACATACTTTTCATATCTCCGTACATCTTACCACTTCCTGGATGAATAGTGTAACCTGAATAATGAGCCTCGTGCAGATCTCTTATCTCAGATTTCCAGAATTAGGGACCCAAAGTCTATTCTCACAGAAAATAATACCGGAATCAGAAATTCGTAATTCAGGTTTCTTACCAGACTTGATCTGATCAATCAACTTTGAATATTCAACATTTGATTTTTGAGCTTCATGAATCTTTTCTTCTAAAGAGGATTGAATGATCATCTGAGTTTTTCTTCCAGAATCAGTAGGAGATATTACCTCCAACTGTAGTCTTTTTATATCTCGTATCAGATATTCATCAGAAGTGAGATATGCACATGATAAGCCAGAAGATTTCCTTCTCAAAGCATCTGCCACCACATTAGCCTTACCAGGCTGATACTGTATAGTCAGATCATAATCCTTAATCAACTCAATCTATCTTCTTTGCCTCAAATTCAGATCCTTCTGAGTGAATATGTACTTTAAACTCTTATGATCTGAGAAAATCTCACATCTGACGCCATACAAGTAATGACGCCAAATCTTCATAGCAAATATAATTGCTGCCAACTCTAAATCATGCGTCGGATAATTCTTTTCATGTGGTTTCAATTGTCTTGAAGCATAAGCTATTACCCGACCATGCTGCATTAAAACACATCCCAAACCTTTTAATGAAGCGTCACTGAATACTTGAAATCCTTCCGTATCAGATGGAAGTGCTAACACTGGAGCAGAAGTCAAACAATCTTTTAATCTCTGAAAAGCTGCTTCACACTCTGGTGTTCAAAATAAAACTACTGACTTCTGAGTCAATCTCGTCAAAGGTGCAGAAATCTGAGAAAAGCCCTTCAAAAACTTCTTGTAATATCCAGCCATACCCAAGAAACTGCGTACCTCAAACACCGTAGTAGGCCTTGGCCAATTAGTAACTGCTTGAATTTTCTGGGGATCAACAGAAATACTTTCACAGCTCACTACATGCCCCAGAAAAGAAATGCTTCTTAGCCAGAACTCACATTTGGAGAATTTTCCATACAACTAATGTTGCCTTAGAGTCTCTAATACAGTTTTCAAATATCTGGCGTGATCTTCCTCAGAAGCAGAATATACCAGAATATCGTCTATAAAAATAATTACAAATTGATCTAGATATTCTTTGAACACTATGTTCATCAAATCCATAAAAACAGCTGGTGCATTCGTCACCCCAAATGGCATAACCAAAAACTCATAGTGTCCATATCAAGTGCTGAAAGCTGTTTTCATCACATCAGCTTCTCTTACCTTTACCTGACAATAACCAGATCGCAAATCAATTTTTGAGATTACAGAAGATCCATCAAGTTGATCAAATAGATCATCAATCCGTGGCAATGGATACTTATTCTTAAATGTAACTTTATTCAGCTCTCTATAGTCAACACACATACGCATCGTACCATCATTTTTCTTTACAAATAAAATAGGTGCTCCCTAAGATGAAACACTAGGATGTACGAATCCTCTATCAACCAACTCCTGAAACTGAACTTTCAATTCTGCAAGTTCCTTTGGTGCCATCCTATATGGAGCTTTTGATATCGGGGCCGTACCCGAAAATACATCAATGCAGAACTAAACATCTCTGTCCGGAGGCAAACTGACTAACTCCTCAGGAAATACATCCAAAAAGTCTCGTACTACTGGGATGTTAGAAATAGAACCCACATCTATATTCATATCCCTAACTGATGCCAAAAACACCATACAACCCTTCTTCCACAATCTTCTCACTTCCAATACAGAAATCAGACAGGATAAAACACCTCTCAATCCTTGAAATACACAACTTTCACTGCCCATAAATAATGTGACCCGCTTCTTCAAACAATCAATTTGAGCCCTATACAAACTCAGCCAATTCATACCCAAAATCACATCATACGAAGAAATCGGCAATAAAATCAAACAAGACTCCCACTTCTTATTAGAAATTCTAATCTCACATAAACAAAACTTTCGGGCTATCATAGTATCTCCAGCCGGCAAAATAACAGAAAGCAAAACAGGTAACGGGACTGAATCTAGTTGCAAAACATCAAAGCAACGCTCAGAAATGAATGAGTGACTAGCCCCAGAATCAAATAAAATGCGACAGGGATGTTCAGAAATGTAAACCGTACCTGTCACCACATCTGGAGAATCTCGAGCCTCTTGTTGATTCAAACTGTACACACGTGGCTGAACTGGAGCTGGAGCTACAGAACTACTAGGCTCCCTCTGAGTACCTCTGGGTGGTCTCCTTGCCACAAAACCTGAACCACTAGCTCTACCAGATGATCCTTCAGAAACAGTACGGGGAAGAACTGTCCTCGGCTGGAAGGTCAGTCTAACAAAACTCTCGGATCTGAACTCAGATCGTCAGTCAAATCTGACTTGTGGTCACTCTGCTATCTGATGTCCTGTATGACCACATCTGAAACACTGACCAGTCATTCTGTAACACTGGCCAAAATGTCGCCGTCCATAATTCTGGCACACGGGTGCTCCACTGACAGAACCAGAACTGGCCACACTACCACTACCAGAAACTGATGTTGATACTGACTGTCCACTTCTTTTGGAATCTCCAGATACAAATCTGTTCTTCTTTCCAGGGAAACTACTACCTGAAGTATCACCATTGAATCTCTTTCTACTAGCAGTCCACCGCTGCTAAGTAGCCATCAGATCACTTTCTATCAGTCTGGCTCTCTCCACAAGCTCAAAGAAATTAGAAATGTGAAATGGTACCAGGGGTTGCCTCAGACTATCCCGAAGTCCTCTCAAAAACCTATAGCACTTCTCTGCATGAGTGCTCACCAACTGTGGAGCATATCTAGCCAAAGTAGTGAATTTTGCCTCATATTGCATAACTATCTTGCTTCCCTAAACCAACCTCAGAAAAGTCTCATGTATTTGCTGTCTTGCAGAAGGGGTACAAACCAGGCTTGAAACACATCAGAAAACTCCTCCCAAGAAATCAGAGAGTTCAATCTCCCTTCGAATTTCTTTTCATACTGGCCCATCCACCAGCGCTCTGCCTCACCATCTAATAAAAAAATTGCTAACGGTACCTTTCTCTCAGAAGGACACTGCATACTATCAAATGTCTTTTCCAGTCTCCTCAACCAGTCCTCTGCCTCTCTAGGCACAACAGTACCTTCAAATCTCGGAGGTTTCAATCACAAAAATATTTGTAGATGTCTGTCCATCTCTTTATATCTGACAACAAGAACTCTGCTTTGTGCCTCACCCATCATCTGGGCTATCAAAATAGCAAACTGTGAAATTGTATCAGAACCAACTATGGGAGCAGAACTATATACAGGAGCTGCCTGACTAGCACTTTGTCCATCAGCGATATCTGGGTATGACGGATTCATGATCACACAGAATACAAAATTATGCACATAAAACAAAAATAATAAACACGCAAACAGCCAAAAACTACCCCACCAGACTTACAGATCAATACCTATAGCTCTGTCTTACGATACAATTCTAAAACTAAAGCTCTGATACCAAAAAGAATGTCACAACCCAACGCGATAAGAACTGATCCTATCGTGTTAGGTTGTGACAGAAAACCCCAGGATCTATCTTTGGAATTACTTTTCTTTTTCTTTTCAACAAATTATTGAACCACAGAGCTGCTACAAACATCCAAGTGTAAGAAAAACTCATCAATTATTTCTTCTTTCTTTCATAAAAAATAATGTACACTACAGTGCATGGCTATAAACAGAAAGTACAGAACAGAAAAGTAACCTAGCCATGACTGTATAAAAATCAAAAGTACAAAAATACCTATAACTGTAATTCAGATCCTGAACGGCTAGTCTGACACTTCCTTCCCTTTCCTAGAACCTGAAAATCATGAAGATAACCACAGTGAGCTAACAGCTCTGTAAGATCACACTAGCCAATCTAAATTCTCAGATCCACACACAAAACTAAAATCTCAAAATAAAGCACGGAATTTAGAGCATCAAATAGAGTTCAGATATTATCACAAAAATTATCAGAACATAAACAGAATTTATCACACCACAGAAATCATCTTATCACAGCAATCATCAAAAATTGAATCAAATTCATCTCACATAATCGTACAAATCACATCACATAATCGTATTTTAAATCACATATCAGATCATATTTTAAATCACATATCAGATCACGTATCCCTGACACAGACAGAATCTCAGAGGATTCCGGCCCCTTATGCCTCCCTTCCCAGACACAGACCGAATCTCAAAAGATTCTGGCCCCTTATGTCTCCCTTTGTGCTTACAGCACCAGAACATATCAGATTATCAGATCAGAATTCATTTTCATATTCCCGGACCCAGACAGAATCTCAAAGGATTCTGGCCCCTTATGCCTCCCTTCTAAGCATTCAATCATATAAAGCATCAATCATATCATTTTCAAAGAAATCAAATACGCATCAAAATGCAGTCAGACAGTATAACGGCAGACAACAGAAAATCCAAAGAATCAAAATTCACAGTTTTAGAACATTTTCAAATTACCAGAGATCATGCACAACATTGTTTCAAGACTTTCATTGTACTATAGCACTATTTTTTGACATTCAGAAAATTTTTTGTTCGATAAAAATCTCATAGATTTCAAAATACCCGATTAAAATTTTTCAAAAAATAGTCAAAATGTGCATAATAATAATCTCGATAACATACCAAAAGTTACGCAGTAAAAGTTTTACCAGTGCAAAGTTATACCCATGTTTCGCTAACGGAAACACAATTTTAATCAGAAAATTCGTCAAAATTCACATTTATGAAAATTGAGATATGCATAATGTGCCTTACCTCGAGTCGATCAAATTTCTCAACTGCGACGACGGATGAAAACGGACCGAACTCGCCCAAAATACGGATTTCCTTCTCTTTTTTCTTCTCTCTCTCTCTCTCTAGCCATTTCTCTCTCTTCAATCCAACGGCTGAGATATTTAATGGGTTGAAATCTTTTCAGTTCGTCCCGGACGATCGTGTCATTCGTCCCGGATGATAATTTCTTCGTACGGATGAAATTACTGGACGATCGGCTCTGGACGGTTCGTACGGGACTAACAGGTTCGTACAGTATGTACCTGCACCAAAAATCTTGAATTTTGCAGTTCGTACAGACAGTTCGTATAGGTTCGTCCGGGACTAACCTGCACGAAATTTTTTTTTCAAGGGTTCTCACACTGTCGAATTTTGACATTCCATTTCAGGTGGACACCGACGCGTCCACTGTTGGTATATGCGCGGTGCTATCGCAGTCTGATCGCCCAGTGGAATTCTTTAGCGAAAAGCTTAGCACAGCGAGACAGAAATGGACCGTATACGAGCAAGAGCTATATGTAGTCGTTCGCGCTCTTAAGCATTGGGAACATTACCTCCTGCACCAGGACTTTGTTTTGAGCAGTGATCACAAAACGCTACAGTTCCTTAACAGCCAAAAGATGATTAATCATATGCATGCTCGATGGATCCTCTTTCTTCAAAAATTCACTTTTATTCTGAAACTAAAGTCTGGCAGTCAGAACTGGGTGGCTGATGCTCTTAGCAGGCGCACTTATTGACCTTATTTTTGTACGACGTCAATAGGACCAATCCAGACCTTAGGATCTTTCCAATCCTTAGGATTAATCTTGACCCTATGATCAATCTAATCTTAGATCAATCCAGACTTTAAATATTAATCTAGACTCAAATTAATTTTAAACTCAATTCAATCAAACTCCAGGCTAATCTAAAACCTAGGATTCTTTCCAGACTTTAGATCCCATGATCTACTCTAGATCCTAGGATTCCTCCAAACTTTGCATCTTAGACCTATTTAGATCTTAAGATCAATCCAGGCTCCAGATCCTAGGATTTTTAGACTTTAGGATTCCCCCAGGTTTCAGGTCATAGGATCTACCCATATTCTAGATCATCTCGGACCTCAGATCCTAAGATTTCTAAATTTTAGGATTTCCTTAGATTTCTAACCCTAGGATCTACCCTAACTTTAGATCAATTTAGGTTTTAGGATTCTCCTAGACCTTAGATCTATCCAAACCTTAGGACTTACTCTAGATCCTTGGATTCTGCCAGACTCTAGATCATATGATCTTCTTAGACCCTAGGATCTACTCTAGACCCTATGATCCATCCAGATCCATCTAGATCTTAGGATATATCTAGACCCTAGGATCTTCCTAGAATCCAGACTTTAAGATTTATTCTATATCCTAAGACTCTTCTAAACCCTAAAACCTAGGATACCTAAACTCCAGAATTTCTCTAGGTTTCAAATTCTAGAATCTACTCATGTCCTAGACCTATCCAGACTCGAGGATCTTCCTAGACTTCAGTCCCTAGGATCTACTCTAGACCCTAGGATTCCTTTAAGCTGAGCTAGACCCTGGGATCTATTTTAAACCATAGGATTCCTCTAGATCAATCCAGATCTTCAATCAATCCAGACTTTAAACATAACTAGATTCTAGATCTATCCAGGCCTCAATTTTAATTCAAATCTTGATCTAGCCTTTTATCAAATTCACATCCTATCCAATCACTCATAATCATTTAAAGGATTATGAATCATTTAGATAACTCAAGCCTAAACATTCAAACTCAAAAGTCCCATTCAAATCCAGAATTCAATCCAGTTTAAAATTCAAACTCTAGTTCAAACCCTGATTCTATCTTTGATTAAGTTTCAACCCTGTCCTATCATTTATGATCTTCAAATGATCATAAATGATTTGGGTAATTCAAACCCTATCATTCAAACTCAAAATCTAACTCAAAACCAGATTTCCAGACTCAAATCCAAGGCCAAAGGTCTAAGTCATGAAAGCCTTTTCCAATGAATCTTTGAACAATTCAAAACCCTATCAAATGACCTCTGATTCAGGGTCTGTCAGTTCCACACTGATGTGACATATCTCTAGAGGCAATCCTTCAAATTTGAGCTCATTTTGAGGTCTCTAATCCCAAAAACTGAATTGAAATTCAAAGGCTGTAAAACCTTCAAATATTTACAGTCCATGCCATTGGACCTGCCACCCAGTGGATCCTGACCTTGGAGCCTTCTCCAAACCCTCAAACCACTTCCAAACCCTTGAGTATGATCCATTGAGCAATAAACTGTATTTTGTTGGACTCAATTTGACCCCTAGTTGACCAGGAGTCAAATGACCAAAATACCCCTATGTGGGGTAAATGGTCATTTGAACCAGATGAGCTCCAAATCAAATGTAACCACTTCCAGCAAGTTTCAAATATCAAATCAAACTTGTTGGACCCAAAACCAGACCCTGGGTCAATTTAGTTGACCAAGTCAACTAGGTTGACCAAAGAGGCCCTTTAAGGTCAAAATAGGTCATTTTGACCAAATGACCTCATCAGACCTTGGGACCACTTCCATTGGTCTCCAAATGTCAAATCAAATCTGTTGAGCCCATTCCCAGACCCTGGACCCACCTGATTGACCAAGTCAACCAGGGTTAACCTAAAGGCCCATTGAGGGCCCAAATAAGTCATTTTGACCAAATAACCTCCCCAGACCTTGAGACCACCACTAGTAGACTCATAATGTCATTTTGAACTGATTGAACACAGTCTCTGACCCTGGGTCAACTTGATTGACCAAGTCAACCTAGTTGACCCATTAGGCCAATTAAGGGGCCTAAACAGGTCATTTGACCCAGATGACTATTTTAACCTTTAAATCACCTCCACTAGATTCAAAATATCAAAATAAATTGGTTGAACCCAATCCCAGCCTTTGAGTAAACTTGCTTGGCCCAGTCAACCTTGGTTGACTCAAAATTTCTTAAAGGCTTTTTTGTGGGTCATTTTGACCCACTTAGCTTATCAAACCCATATCAAGCCCCCAAATGCATTCAAGCCATAGCTCAAATGCTTCCTAACCCAATTTGGATCAAATTTTGAACAATTTGATCAAGTCAACCTTTTGGTTTTGGTTAAATACCCATTCCATTAGTTAAACCCTCATGCACTCTCAATCAAGTTATTGGGGATTCATTCAAACAACCTTCTACGTCCTCTAGATGCCATCTTATCTGCCATGTGGACTGGTCGACTGGTCAACCCAGTCAACAAGTCTTCAAATGGAGTTAAGAAGTTTAAGTGGTTAACCCAACTCTCAAGCATTGGATCCATGGTTTTAAGCTCCTATCAAATCACTTTATTGATCCATTTAATCCCCTTAGACTCCACCTCAGCAGTCCACTTGGACATTGACTAGTCAAATGGTCAAAACAATGTTAGGGAAGAGGTAAGCTTGGTCAAATGACCTCTTAAAGTTAATCCATTCCACCTCAAATCATTCCAGCAGCTTAACCATGGTCTAGAACATTCTTAGAGCCTATCCTAGCCTTTGGATCTGGATCAAACAGCCCATATCACTCCATGTGTCCAAGTGGGGACCAAATCCCTTTCCACATGGATTGTACCCTCTTGTCCTTTTATTCCCTGCTGCTAACCAACTCCATGGACAAGTGGCAGCATCTAGGAGCTCTCCTAATGAATCCTAGCCCTCCATTCGATCTGGAGGAGATTGAATAGGGCAATAGGTTCAAAATAGAGCTCACTCTCCATCTAACCTTCTCTCTCCACTCAATCAATCCCATACCAAGAAGCCTTTTCGTTTGAGCTCTGAAAGACTTCATCAACATTACCCAAGTCCAAATCCGGCGATTGGAGGCTGCCGGCGGTGTATTCCCGGCGAACTCGAGGCTAGTTCCGTTCAAAGGCTCCTACCATTCGATCTAGGGATTTCCAGCTCTTGAAGTCTTCTGAGGAATTAAACTTGGACAAACTATAAATTCAGAGAGCCTAAGATCGTTCCAATCCATTGGTTAGATTCTCTACAAACTCAAACCCTAGTTTAGGCCACATAGATTTAAATAGCTTGCTAGAATCCATATTTTAAGCCATTAAAATCATTCCACATTAATTCTCTTCATGTTTTCTTGCTGTGTTCAAAATTTCATTAAATTTCATTGCTTGGTTTGAGAGAACGAGCTAAAAAACCCATTCCCAGGGTTTTACGGTTCATCTGCATGCGTATGCGAAACGTGGACCGTTGATCTCACGATCAACGGTCCCGATCTCGCCATATCCTGGGTTTATTCAAACCGTGCGTTCCACATGGTTGGACAGATCCCGGTCCAACAAGATCTCGACCGCCAACGCATTAAAGCGGATGATCCGACGGCCTATAGCTTTGCTGACTGGTTTCAGTCATAAGCGTGTGGATCCCTCCACCTTTCCAATCAGCGGGCAATGATTGCACGACGGCGCAATCATTGCCCATGATTGGCCGCCGCCGCACCTTTTTAATCCAACCAACCAGGTTGCGGCACGTAGCGTCGGCGCCGCTAAAATTTAAAAAATGATCTAAATTACCTTTTTAAATCATTTTTTAACCTTAATATCTTCAAAAATTCATAAAAATTTGATTTTAAATAATAAAAATTAATATTTTATATCAATATTTTCAGAAAAATAAATACTATAATTTAATATTATTTTTAAATTAAGATTTTAAATATATTTTGAATTATATTAAAAAAATTGATATTTTTAACTTTTCCAAATTAAAAAAAAGAAATATTATATTAAAATATTTTAATCAAATTATAAAATATATTTTAAAATATTATGAAGTAAAAAAAATTTAAATTCAAACTTGATAGTTAGCATAATTTTAATAATTAAGTAATTTGCCGACATTAAGATATTTATTAATTAATAGCTTAATTAGTATTTAATTAAAATTAAATTCAAATAATTTTGAAAATTGAATTAAAATTATTTTAAATCCTCTTTTAAATTTCAGAGAATGTCCAAAATTTAATTTTAAATTATTTTTAAATATTAATTTATTATTTAAATTCATTTAATTGATTTAAAACTTAAAAATTTAATTTAATTCATTAAAAAAATAATATAAATAATATCTAAAAACTTTCAGAAATTTAAATATTTTGATTAATTTTAAGATTTAAAATTTTAATGATTTTAAACAATTTGAATTTTTTTAATATTTTCTAATATTTAATTAATATTATATTAAATATTGTTTTAAATATTTTGAAATTTTAAAAATTGATTTTCAAGATAGTTGGAGGATCTCTCAACCCTTTAAAAAAAATTATTTTAATAATATTTTAAATTATTTCTATTTTAAAATATATATATATATATATATATATATGTTTATATATCTATATGTGTATATATGCTTTAAAATCTATTTTAAAACTATATATTTTTTAAATTCCTAAAGTTTGAGAGATCCCATGAAATTTTAAGCATAGGTTGAGCATGATTGAGTATGATTTGTGGGGAATGGTGATTAATCAATAAATAATTAATTTGTTAATTATTCATTGATTAATCTTTCTCCTAAATAGGCTTTAATTTAATTTTGCATGTATAGGATTCACACACTCACTTAGTCTTAAGGCTCTCTTAGATCTAGGATTGTGATTGTGATTGTGTTTATATATATGTTATGTTAAGGGTCTAGAAACTTTGATTCAAACCCAATTAAACTTAGTGTCACTATTAAGGACAATAATTAAGGACTTGATTAGAGAACTTAGAATATTTTCAATAATTAGGATTGACCTCCTATTGACTTGAAACTCAAACCATTTGAACATAGTGACACTCTCAGCCCTACGAAAATTTCCCACTGAATTTTGAAGTCATTAAGCCCCTTGATTAACTTAATCAGAATTAAACCTTAATTAAGCACTTTAAACTTCTAAAAATTGTAATAAATCAAATTTAAATTCAAAAATTACAAATAATACCTTAAACTGATCAGAATCAAACTCTTAATCAATGAAAAATAAAATCCCCTTGACTGGACTTTAAAATTAAGTTTAATTTAAGTTTAATTAAAATTCAATATTTAATTAATTAAAAAAAATTAAAATTTTCAAAAATTTTCCAAACACTTGGAGATCACTCCTTAGGTTATTCCTGACCTTTGGAGCTGATTTCAAGGAGTTTGGAGGTCATTTGGATTCAAATCACAAAAAGGGCTCTAATTAAACTAATTTTTAAAGTTCAATAAATTATCAAAACTTCAAAAATTCATAACTAATTCAAATAAACTCCAAATTGAAAAACCTCAAAGGCATTCAACTCATAATAAGGTCTAATATTTATCAAAAATATCAAATTTCTAGAAATCAATCAAATTTCAAAAAAGTCAACTTTTGGTCAAACCTAGTTCAAAATCAAATCAAAACTTCAAACCTTCATAATAAAATATAGAAAAATCCAATTTCAGTGTACTTATTATCTAACTGATCGCATTAAGGTCTAGTATTTTAATAAAATATTAACTTTCTAGAAAACACTTTTAAAAAAAGTCAACTTTTGACCCTTGAATTAAATTATTTAAATAATCCAGAAAATTCCAAAATTCAATAAATCATCAAGAATTCCAGAAAATCTTAAATCAATATTAAAACCAGTAAATAATCTACTCTAATTAAAACTTAATCAACTTTTAAACCTTAATCAAACTCAAATCATTTAATCGTACCGGGTACTACTGAGTAACCTAGGCTTACGAGGCTATTAAATTATCCCCAATGAAGGTGAAATAAACTTCACGGCCTTGGTGTGAAACAAAAGTGGTATCCAATGAACAATCAAAATCAAGTTTAAAAATCAAATTTAAATCATTAAGACTTAAACTTCAATCAAAAACCCCCTTAAGCCTTTTCAACCAACCAGAACCTTCAAACAACTTTAAATAAATGATCCTACTTAGGACATATCAAAACCACACATCCTGATACACACACTTTAGATAATTTACTAGGACAACCAACTCTAGTCTTAGGCTAGGCCAGTGTTTACTTTTCTGCTGTGTGCCGGGTTTTCGAGCTTTCACTGCATGTTGTTTGCTAGTAGTAAGATTGCTGTGATTGTTTATTTATTTTCTGCACTCCGTGTTATGATTGATTGTGCGTTAGATCTACCCTTAGGTTAGGAGCGATTTGTACTAATTCAATCTTATGCAGGTGGCCATGCTCGTATAGGACATTTAAAATTAAAGGGGGCAATTAAATAATTAAGCTTTAAAGATTGCGCTGTTTTCTGCAGGTACTTCAGAACAATGCTTAAGTCCCCCTTTAAATCAAAAAGGGCATGGCCAAGCGTGTCTAGTTTGAGTATTTTAAATTTTGAATATATTAACTGCTTGGAATATTAATATTAACTGCTGATTATTAGGATAACCCTGTAGGTTGTTGAGTCTAAATTTTAATTTTTTATTCAAATGTAATTTGAATGTATTTGAGTTGTAAATATGTTAAGTGCTTTGAGAATGGGATGTTTAAATATTCAATTTGGAATCCAAAGAGGAAGGGACATCCCTTAGGGGAGAGTTCTTATTCATTTGGAGATCCAAATTAGGATGACTTTTAAATATCCAAAGAGAAAAGATAACACTCCTATTCAGGGGGAGTTTCTTTTCATTTGGATATCCAGACTCGATGATCCAAGGAGTTCTAGAAAGACAAAGAAGTCAAGAAAGAGAAGAATCCCAATTCTCAAAGTCACTTGAGTCTTAGGAGTAGAATCCGAATTGTAGTCAGTGGTACCCGGTCACTTTACTTTTCCTGCAGACCCTAGGTTGTATAATTAAGTGGCACTTGCCACATGGACTTTTAATTTGAGTATTTATTTAATTGATTTAATTATTTGATTGATTTGATTGATGTTGATTGCGATTAGGATTGCCTGCTCTTTGTAGTTTTTTGGCGATTATTGCATGCCAATTTTGATTTAGCCTGGAATCCGATCGGAGGCTCGTGAGGGATCGTTAAAACGTTTTCTACTTAAATAAATTTAAAACTTTTAAGCCAACATAGAAACTCTAACGTTTTAAGAAGTAAGCCCGGGACCACCGGGAGTTTTCATAAGCATATTTGTCGCACCTTCTTTTCTTTGTTAGGCACCTCCCCGCCTGCGGATTTTGGCAGACCACCTGACCTATTATGATGCAGTTCTGTCCAAGGGGATATGTGCAATCTTCTAGGGAAAAATCTATTTTTAAGCCTAATGTTAAAACTTTTTCATCCTGATTTAAGCATTTAATCGAGTCAACTAGCATGTATTGCATTAGATACAAATTAAAATTGAGTTAAATCTTTAATTGCATTTCTAGCTTAAGCATTTCACCCAATATAAGTTAAGGGGTCAATTAGGAATTTGTTCTAGATGTCGACCCCAACTCCTTAAACTTAATCTTAAACAACGTCCATAACCACTCTTTCATAAAAGACAGTACAACATAGTTTTGAAGCGCTTAGGTGGTTTAGCTGGCTCCCCAATCCAGATAGGGGTAAGTCCAGATTGCATTGCATTAGCTTGGATCTGGGTCACTAATTCTCAGTACCCATTTTTAGACTTAGGTTCTGAGGCATATCTTCAATCCTAAGACCTCAACCTTCGGGGAATCTAATTCCCACTTTCTAATAAAATTGATCACTCAAACTTAAATCTCTTTCAATCAAATTCAAGCCCAATACTTAGGATAGTTTGAGATGTTTTTGAAGTAATTCAGAATCTCAAAACACCTTATACCGTTCCTCCTTTGACTCCAGAAATAAGTGTTCAACCTTGAACCATTCCCAATTGAAAATTCCAGTCCCTACCTCCTTTGACATCAAACGTTGAAATCTTAAATAAAATTCGTATCGCTATTTTAATCGAGAGTATTCGTAAGAAATTTTTTAGTTTCTTACGATGTAATTAACTATGAGGGCTTATGCTCGTAGGAGATTTAGAAACCCAGACCTGATTTTTAAAATTAAGTTTTCAAAACCTTTAATTAATTATCTTTGGGAAAATCAAATATAACGATCATTATCGTCATTTTCAAATGATTAATAATGAGCAATATTTTTTTTCTCCGAACATATATGTCGTTCTATTATTGTAACTTTGATTATGAAATTAATGATCTCTTTACTAGATTATTGTAGTTAAATATTGGATTAAACATCATCATGATTCTTCGGGATCATATGTTGTTTCTCCTTGAGTTTGACTACGACAATCAGGGTAAATCAAGATTTGTAATCTGAACCTATTAGAGAACGATATATTCACCTTTTGAGGTGACTTATCATTCATAATAAGTGTTCGATTATAAAATTTAAATTCCAAAAATTAAAAATTTCTCAAAGAAAATTAAACACATTTTCAAAACTACATATTTTTCAATACAAACAGCACTACACTTGTCACACAACTTCAAACAGAACTAACCGGTCTTGAATGCTTTTTCCAGAAGACCCTAACTTTGCTACCATTTGGAATCAATGCGTTACAATGCAACCGGTCACTGATTATTCCCTTCGGCATGGATATCTTTTCAAAGGAAATGCTTTATGTATTCCTGAATCATCATATAGACAGCAGCTCATCAAAGAAGTACACGCCGGCAGGTTGGCCGCTCATCTCGGGCGCGAAAAGATAATACAACAACTAAAGACAAGATTCTTTTGGCCCAGGATTCACTGAGATGTTTCTCGATTTGTAGAACGTTGTGCTGTGTGTCAAGAATTTAAAGGTACCAAACAGAATACTGGACTTTATACACCTCTTCCCCTCCCTGATTCTATCTGGGAAGACCTTAGCATTGATTTTGTATTGGGCTTGCCTCGGACACAATGCGGTGCTGACTCCATCATGGTCGTTGTCGACCATTTCTCCAAAATGGCACACTTTATTGCTTGTAAAAAAACTTTTGACGCTGTCAATATTACACGCTTATTTTTCAGTGAAATCGTGCGACTACACGGCCTCCCGCGAAGCATAACCTCGGATCGTGACGTCAAATTTGTTAGTCATTTTTGGCGTGAACTTTGGAAACGCCTCCACACTTCACTTAATTTAAGCTCCACCTATCACCCCCAGTCTGATGGCCAGACCGAAGTTATCAATCGTACACTTGGTAGCATGCTTCGATGCTTAGTTCAAAATCACCCGAAGCAATGGGAGAATGCCCTCAGCCAAGCGGAGTTTGCATATAATTATATGCCTAATCGTTCGACTGGGCAATGTCCCTTCACCATTGTTTATACTAAGGCACAGAACCACTTGTTTGAGATAGCCATCCTTCCTAAATGTGCCAACAAATCGACTGCTTCACTCACGGACCAGTGTCACTCAATTCTTGATGAGGTTCGCACGAAGCTGATTACCTCTAATTCTTCTTATAAAAAAGCAGCAGATGTCCATCGCAGGCATGTTTCTTTTGAACCTGGTGATCTTGTGCTCATAAGACTTCGCAAGGACCGCTTTCCCACTAGCACTCATTCCAAGCTCAGTCCTCGCAAATTCAGCCATGTTCCAATTCTCAAACGCATTAACGATAATGCGTATGTCGTCGATTTACCAGATCATATGCAGACCTCTGAGACATTCAATGTTGCTGACATTTTTCCCTACCACCCTTCGGATGATGCTGGGAGTACAACCATTCAGTTGGAACCTGAATTTTCTATAGCCGGAGGCTCCTGATGTGGTACTGTTTAGCACAGCATACTGGAGGAATAACAGAACACCCACATAACAAAATGTCATCCTAGTTTGTTCGCCCCAGGACCACCTCCACGTTCTCCACCTCCTTCGTTATATGCATACTTACTAGTATTCTAATCATTACTTATAGTCATTACCAATAGTACCCTCTTTAGTTTTCTCTACAGAGCTATATACATATAGTGTTGGATGAAAAGATCAATCATCTAATATATCAATATTACTTTTACTGTTCCATTGCTTGCGTTATTCTTGTTGTGAGGTCTTCAGTTACAGGTATTCGAGAAGGACTTCCGCCAGGTTCCACACCACACCATCATCCTCTACTACAACTACTTACTCTACGGCATCATGATATCCATTGCAACATGCGCTTCCACCCGAGTGGCAAACGCGCTCGGCGTTGGTGAACCCCAGGCCTCGCGCAGCACTGCTTGAGTGTTTAATCTGTTGCTTAGAGCGGCCGCCGGATTCGCAGGCCTAGGTGGTGTTTTGATTCTAACTTTGAAGGAAATATTTGCGTGTTTCTTTAGCAAAGACGAAGGAATATTGGCATGAGTGAGGTAGATGCGTTCATTCATGGCGCTGGTTGTAGTTTTTAACTTTCAGTTGCGGGCGTGCGGAGGGATAATGAGGGGGACGATGCGGTCGTGGCTGGAGATGTGTGGCGTCGTTGGATTTTACTTGGTGGGCTTGCTGTTGGCGATTGGACTGGGTTTTCGAGCTGGATATGGTTGCTTGGGCGGTTCTTAGGCTTTGTTGTGGGGAGTGAAGTGCAGGTTTTTTGGGTGTTTTGGTTGGGAGAATTGATTGATTTGGTGAAGCAGGGGAGGCAGTGAAATTGGCGACCGAGGAGACGGGAGATGAAGGTGAAGTTGGTTTAGAGTTGATTGATGAGAGGTGTTGCGGGCTAGTAGATTCGCGATGGCAGAGTGAGTAAAATTTTCGTCTTAGCGATGCACGAATATCCAGCACACAAACATAAAGAAAGAAGTAAAACACCCGATCTTTTTTTATGTGGAAAGCCCGAAGAGGGAAAAATCACGGGGCCTCGCCCAAATGAAAAGATTTTACTAAACGTGAGTGAATTACAACGGTTGACCCGTCCCTCGACTTGAAGGAGGCCAAATTACAGTAGCTTGGGGAGTCAGAGCAAAGTCTGGCGATGTTAGGGTGGAAGTCCGACTGCGTCCGGGCAGAAGTTCAGCTAACAGGGAATGATCCTACCTTTAATGGGCGGAGGTATGGTGGCGGTCGGCGGCCGGGTGGAAGTCTAGCGGCCGGCCTCTGGCAGTCGACAGCAGGGTGGAAGTTTGGTGGCGGTCGACAGCCAGGTGGAATTCCGGCAGCGGTCGGTAGCCAGGTGGAAGTCCGGCGGTGGTCGGCAGCCGTGTGGAAGTTAGGCAGTGGTCGGGGCCCGAGCGATGGTCCGACGAAGGTCGGGCGGAAGTCCGACGGCGATCAACGACCGGGCGGTGGTCCGACAAAGGTCGGGCTGAAGTCCGGCGGCGGTCGGCGGCCGGGTGGAAGTCCGGCGGCGATCGGAGGCCGGGCGGTTGCTCGACGAAGGTCGACGGGGGTTCGTCGGCGGTGGCGTTGGAGCTCTGGAAGCCTAAGAGCTCTCTCCAATCTCCAGCCAAATGTCCCCCTCATGTAGAGAGTGGGGGTCTATTTATAGATTTTGATGATTGGCTTACCCTGTAAATATAGAGAAGATCTAGGGCAGGTTCGGAGTTCTCAATCGGATGGCTCGTATTAATTCCCTCGATCATAGAGAGTTTTTCAACTATTTAGGTGCCTTAACGATGTCAGATTCAGCAATCTTGCGCTCGTTGGATTCGTCTCACCGAGCCGCTCGATTTGACTATAAGCATGCCATATTTAGACTTTAATTTGTCATCCAAATAATGATTTAAACCTTCCAAATGTGATTCGGGCCCGTGATTTGGACCCATTTGGGCTTGGGTTGGATCGATTTTGGTGTCGTTAGGTTCGTCTCTTTGAGATATTCAGTTCGACTATAAGTTTACTGATATTGGAATTCATATGATCCCGAATTTAATTTTGAAAGTTTCCAACTTGAATATGCCTCGAGATTCGTGCTCGATCAAATTAATTTTTGATGACGTATCAAGAGGGTTAAGCTGTAGAAATTAAAGGTAGTTTAAAATTCTTATTATTAGAGATAGATTTTAAATTTAATACAGTATATAGATAATTAATAATATTAGTGCAAATATTTTTCAATCTTATCTTTGTTGCATCTTCGATCATTTAGTATATATAGCGACTTAATGGAGGTATGGCAGAGTTGAAGGAAGTGAAAGGCAACTCTTGCTGTTAGGATTACATCCGAGAAAGATGAAAAATAATAGCTCGGGCAATGGCATAAAGAAGTGAGAGAAAATTGTATAGGCTAGGGCAAGCTACACCGGTGTATATGCATACACACAAATACACAACAAAAAATAACAGAATACTTATAAATATGTGATCAAGAGCTCTAAATAAGAGATGAAATGATTTATACATTGTGTCGTGAATATATCTTGTAACTCAAATAGAAATAAAGTATCTACCAACCTACAATCAAAATATATAAATGTAAGGCCGGAATTGTACATCCATCATGTCGTGATCCGAATAATCAATCAAAGATAAAATATCTGTCAACATATTATTATATTTAAAAAGGAAATGAAATGATGTTTCTATCATACCATGATTTTGGTAACACATTAAAGGTAGAATATTTATCAACTTATGATCAAGAAATAAAAAGATAATATAAAATGTCATAGTTAGAAACAACTAAAGATAAATATTCCTCATCCTATGATCAAGAAATCTGAGGAGATGAAGTAATATGAGCATTGCATCACAATTTGGTAACCAACCAAAGACAGAAAATCCTTCACCTTTGGCAAGAGGGCCCTAAACTTATGAACAAATAAATAACATAGGAGTTTTACACTTATGGTAAGAGAAAGTCTACACATATAGCTGAAGGGTGCTCTTACACATAAACAATAGAGAGGTCTACATATATGATAAAAAAGCTCTACAATAATGACAAGAAAGGTTTACATTATGATAAAGAGTTATACAATTATTTGAGAGAAGGTCTACTCATAATGTTAAAGGGTCCTACACCTATAATAGAAAAGATCTACACTTATTATGAAAGAGTTTTACACCAATAACAAGAAAGATATACAATTATGATTGAAATTAAGATCCTACACTTGTGGTAAGAAAGTTTGCACTCATGATAAAAAAAGGTTCTACACTTTTGACATAAAAGTCTACATTTATTGTAGTAGAAGAGTTCTACCCCTCTAGTTGGACAAATTATTAGGTGCAGAGACTGGACGTAGCTTTACGTCCGGAGTCTAATAAAATCGTGACACGTGGTCTATACAAATGGCAATTAATTTCTATTTTGTTTTTTGTTTTTTTCTTGCTAGCCCGATCGACCCAGCCCAAAATATTCCTGTTCAAATTTAGTGTTTTGGAATTGGCGCTCTTTTTTTTAAATGAAATACCACGAAACATCTATATTTTTTAGGATTTCCGCTCAAAAAATATTTTATAGCTGCTGAGAAAGAAGAAAAGAGGAAAAACCGGTGAAGATGACGACTAGTTTGGAGGAGGAAAAACCGATGAAAATGATGACTGGTTTGGAGGAGGAAAAGCATGAAGATGAAGATGAAGACTGGTTTGGAGGTGGAGAAGTTGGTGAAGATGAAGATTTGTTTGGAGGAGGAGAAGCCGATGAAGATGAAGACTGGCTTGGATAAGGAAAAGCCGATGAGATGAAGATTGGTTAGGAGGAGGAGAAGCTGATGAAGATGAAGACTGGTTTGGAAAAAAGGTCGACGAAGAAACGAGGAATAATATTTTTTCTGTACACTTGGGAAATATATAATTTGGAAGTATTATTTGTGTACAGGCCACGTGTCACAATTTTATTGAACTCCGAACGTAAAGCTACGTTCAGTCTCCGCACCTAATAATTTCTCCTCTAGTTGAGAATAACATATGCATATGCTAGAAGTGTCATACACCTATGAAAGAGAAGAATCTACATCAATGGTAGAGTGATCCTACACCTATGACAATGAAGTCTACATTCTTGGTAGAAGGATCCTACTTTTGACAAATAGGTCTATATTATGGTAGAATATACTACAACTATGAAATGGAATTCTACTCTTATGATAAGAAGGTCAGAAATTTATAAGAAGCAAGCACATACCTATGGTAGAGAGGTCTTCTACACCTACAATATGAGAGGTAATGCAGTAGATACGAATTAACAACACTAAAGATTACAACATAAGGTAAGGGAAAGTCATCGTAAGAAGGAAATTAGACAAAATAAGATAAGTTATTGCTTGTAAAGAGACACTGAGCATGAACTGCAGAGGAATAGACCCATTAAGGATTAACCAATGGGGGTAACAGTTTACAAAAGATTTTCTCAAACCTGATTGGTTTCTTACAGTTGGTGGATATTTATAATTATTTATGCTATCAAAAACTTACTTATATATTTTTCTTTGATTTTTTTTATTTTTTTTAAGTTTCTTTTGGGATAGTTTTCTTACTACTTTTAAAACAATTTTTAAGTTCAAAAAATTTTTACTTCAAAAAAATTTTGTACTAAAAAGCTATTTTAAAAAACAGTAAAAAAAAAGTCTCAAATGAAGTCTTTGGCTTCGTTTGAGACGGCTTTCTTACTGCTTTATAAATAGCTTTCTAGTACAAAATTTTCTAATTCAAGAAACTTTTATACTAAAAAGTTGTTTAAGAAAGTAGCAAAAAAGCTGTCCCAAATAAAGCCTTAGTCAATCTCGATCTTCTTTTCTTTAAATTTAATTTCATTTTATTTGTCTTTTGTTGAAATCTCGTCTCTCATATAGCTAGACTATATTTGTTATCTCTTAAGTTCAATTAAATTTGGGCATTAACACTTAACTTTTCTAAAACAAAGGAACGGTTAGACAATGAAAAATTAGAATTAAGACATTAAAGTATTTAGCTTAAAATTAAAGCTTCATTTGGGACGGCTTTTCTATTACTTCTTAAAACAGCTTTCTAGTTTAAAAATTAAAATATTTATACTAAAAAATAGCTTTAAGAAGTAGCAAGAAAGCCATCTCAAATGAAGCCTAAATCTTTCTATATACTAAGGTTTGGTTTGGGGAAGCTTTCTTATTACTTCTTAAAGCAATTTTTTAGTACAAAAATTAAAAAGTTGCTTTAAGAAGCAGTAAGAAAGCTGTCACAAACGAAGCCTAACTCATATATTTAATGCCCATTAGAAAATAATATATTAATAATAGTTCAAAAGTTTAAGGTATTATATCAATAATTTTGTAGAATAAAGTAATAAATCAATAATTATACAACTTTGTAGTAATGTAATTGTAAAAATCCAATATTTAGTTATTTTTCAAACGAGTGCTTAGCCATTCCTGACTACGCTGCTTTCAAACTTTTAGTGGAAGTTGATTTGCATTCCACTTCTCCCCGTGCTATTTGCGCAATTATGAAAAAAAGTTAATTAGGATATTATGATCCTATTTTTGTAAGATTAATTTTATGAAATTTATATATATTAATTTTTTGTAATGTTTATTTAACTGATTATATATAAATATCTCAATATTTAATCATTTTAGCATATATTTCATGCATTATTTTTATTTTTTATTATTTAAATATGATAAAAATATTATATAGTATATTAAAAAAAATCCTAATCAAAATTGAATGAGAATATCCTAACTAAATTTTTTGATTGCTATTAGTCAGTATTTATCCCCACGAAAGAAAACTTGTAGCTTTGCGCTTTAGATATGATGGTTAGCAGTAACACTTCCGTTCCTTCCACGATTTAGTGAAGGAAAATTAATAACTAACGCCAAGACATGAGCACAATGATGGTTCATGTTAGTTTCTTCTTAAAGCAACTTTTTAATTTTTGTATTAAAAAAGTGCTTTAAGAAACAATAAAAAGTCGTCCCAAATGAAGTCTGAGGAGTGCCTATAAATGGCAAGGCGATTATCTCACCCTAGCTATAATCACTATAATCTGTTAGATTTGAGCCCTTCTAATCGAGCTTTAAAGCACCGATAAATAATCTATATGGACATGCACAATAACTTTATCAAATGAAAATTAATTTTTTTCTTAAAACTAACAAATACTTCTCAGTCTTTATTTAAAATTCAAACAATAGGAGGTCCAATTGAGATAGATTGTAAAGAGGCCGCACTGAGATAGCTTGCTCATTGATCTTTCGTTCTTTCCACGCACATTTCCACCACAATAGGGGAATAACCAACATGACGAGATGAGTCACATGGCAATACCAAAGCTTTATTTCTGTGGGCAACAGATCTCATTTTAGCTTCTAGATAACTTCACCTTTTCACAATAGGGCATTAACAACACCACCACATAAGTAAAATAAAATATATATATATATATATATATATATATATATATATATATATATATGTAATAAATAGTATTAGTAATATGATAGTTATGTTATTTTAAAAATGAAATCACTTTCAATCTTCATTATTAGAAATTTTCGGTAAAATAAATTATTTGAGCAAAGTTGAGAAGAAAAGTGTAAGAGATCTTCTCTCATATCCCTCTCTTTGATTTGTTTCATATTTCCAGAAGAGGGAACTAACCAAGAAGAAGACTGAAAGACAAGTAGCATATATATATATATATATATATATATATATATATATATATATATATATATGATAATTATGATATTTTGATGAATAACAATTACTTCCAATCTTTCGTGCAAGTATAAAGGAAATATTTTTTTCGGCGAAATTTAGAGAGAGAGATAGAGAGTTGTTAATAGATGCATCTCATAGCTTACTCTCTTTCTCTCTGGTTCAATATTTAAAAAATATAGGAGGATTTAAATGCATAATATATAATTTGTATATATTTATATATTTAATATTTAAATTTTAATACTTTTTTATAAGACTAGAATATTTAAATTATATAAAAAATATTATTATTATTGATTTTTCTAAAATAAATTACACTTTTTCATATATAAATATGTATTGATGTAATTAAAATACTAAAGTGATAAGATATGTAAATGAATATGAATTGTGTGGTAACTGGTATGCATGTAAATAGTTCAAAAGTATATTTCTTAAATTCCTGACCTCCAGCAGTATAAAGTCTGGTGGACTTGATGCATTAGTTAAGTAAAATCAAAGACTTGAGCTCCGTTTTTGACATCTTTTTTATTACTTTCTAAAAAAACTTTATTGCACAAAAATTTATTATTGAATTAAAAAATTTTATATTAAAAACTGTTTTTAAAAAAAAATAAGTAAGCTGTCCCAAATGAAGCTTTGATCTAGACCAATGCTTAATGCCATGTGTTAGTTTACTTGGGTTTTGAAAGTCTCAACTAACTTTAAGTGCAGCCTTTTTTTTATTAATTTTGATTCATTATTCACAAGCCACCCTCTGGCCACCACCGCTACTAGCACGCCACCGCTGCCACCGACCACTATGATCCTTCGACCACAGCCGTCACCACCCTTCGGCTACAACCGTTGCTGGCTGCCGCGACCTGACAGTCACCACAATCTTTAAACTTTACTATATACTTATTTTACTTCAAATAAAAAAATAATATTCATCTGGATTTACTCTACACACATCTAAATAACTCTAAAGTATTCCTTTTATAGTGCATTAAAGTAAAATGTGTCGGAGCATATATGCCATCTAAATGAAAAGTTACATAAAGGAGATAAAATTATGAAGCCAATAGAAAAGAAGACAAATTTTATAAATCGCAACCTTAGTAATTGTTATTAGCATAATTTTAAAAACTAGACCGAATCAGCTGGTTCACCCAGTCCAAACGTGAACTGGTCAAATGGCAGGTTCGACCCAACTTAAGAATCAGTTTCGCATCAAATCGGGACGAACCGGCATGAACCGCCGGTTTAACTGACGAACCGGTCCTAGTTTTCTAAAACTGGCAGGTTCAGATGTTTTTTAAATAATTAAATTAATTAATTAAATATTCAATATAATATTAAACTTAATAAAGTAATATAAATATTACATTAAAACTTTTAAATGATTATTAAATATATATAATTAAGCATTATCAAAGAAATAGCATTCCACATTTTTCACATGACATCATCACTCATGTGAGTTCTTACCTCAAGTTGTAAAACTTCCTAAGTGATGTAGGACTAAATGGCCATGTTGAAACTTTTCATGCTCGCAAGACAAGTCTTTTTTTAAACAAATTTTTTTATAATATTATTATTTATTGCATCATTCAGTTCGATCATGATCGAATCTTTCGAATTGTGGACCTCTCATTCTTCCGGTTCGTTATCGAGTCTTATTAACCAATACCTGTATATAGTTATAACAGGTTATCTTGATTATACCTGTACGACCCATAGACCTTAGGAAAAGCTCTATATATAGAGCTGGTGTTTATATATGAGATAACTTTGATAATAAAAGAAGGTTTCATTCTTCTCTGTTTTCATGGTATCAGAGATAAATCCCTTTCTCATTTCTTCGCATCATTGTCTTCTTTCTTCTTGCTAATAGGTTCTCTTCTTTCTTGTTATTCCTATACGCTTAAAGAATGGATGTCTCATCCGCCTCTTAGACCACTGCTGCTCAAGAAATCTCACCGGACAAGGGGTATTCAATCCCTACTGCCCTCAAATTCGTGATCTTGAACATCAAGATCATCGTCCCCACGCAACTCTCGTCCGATAATTACCTCATATGGTGCTCTCAAGTTCTTAAACTACTGAATGCCAATGGTTTCTCCTATTTCCTTCTTCCGTCGGCAGCGCCTCCAGCTAGGTATTGCGATCTTCCAGAAGGAAGCACTGAGTCCAACTCAAAATACAAAGAATGGACTCTCATCGATCAAAACCTAGCGGCAGCATTATGCTCCACCATCTCGCAGGCGATTCTTCCCTATGTTATTCATCTTGATTCCACATCTGCTATCTGGTCCACGCTTGAACGTCGGCTTCAATCAACCAACAGATCTCGTGTTATTCAGCTCAAAAACGAGCTACATAATGTTCAGATGAAAAATCAGCTATGGTGCAATACCTCACACAAATTAAAACCATTGTGGACAATATCACGTCTGCAGGAGTTGTTCTTGATCAAGAAGACATAGTTCTGTATACCTTGAACGGACTACCTTCCTCATACAATGCGTTCAAGACTTCTATACGTACGATGCTGCATCCCATTGATCTGGATAATCTATACTCCTTATTGATTAGTGAAGAAATCAATATTCAAGCCGAATCTGTACGTCAAATAAGCATCAGTGATTCGTCTACAGCACTATACTCTTACAGAGGTCGTGGACACCGAGGACGCGGTAGATATGCATCTCAACCATCAAGAATGTCTAATGCCAGTACTCTTCAATGTCAAATATGCAACAAACGTGGACATTCTGCACACAAGTGTTGGCACCGCCTGAATACAGCAGTTAACCCTCCGGAAGGACAAGCTTCCACTGTTCCCTCCCGTGCCATGGTTGCTGCAACGGAAAATGCCAATCCAGATTGGTATTTGGATTCTGGAGCATCGGCGCATCTTACAAATTCGTTGGACAATATGTCGCAAGCCTCCTCATACTCCGGCAATGATAATATCACAATAGGAGATGGCAGAACATTATCTATTGCTCATTCAGGCAATGGTATTCTGCCTACTCCTAATCGTAAGCTTAATCTTTACTCTCTGTTTCATGTTCCAGATTTGTCTCACAATCTCTTATCCATTTCTAAACTCACTAAAGATAACAATGTATCTATATGCTTTGATCCTAACGGCTTTGTAATCAAGGATTTGAAGACCACTCGCACGCTGCTAAAGGGTCCAAGTAGCAAAGGGCTCTATCCTGTTTGCTCGGTCTCATCCTCCGCATCCACCAAGGCGTTCACAGTCACCAGTCAAGCATCCTCTCTATGGCATCAACGACTCGGGCATCCGCATCCCCAGATTATGCGCATGATTTCTGTTAATAATAATTCTCTGCATATACCTCATAATCTTTCTTTTTGCTCTAACTGTAAGGTCTCAAAAGGCCATAGACTTCCCTTTTCTACTGCATCTGCTAGAGCTAATTCTCCGTTAGCTATTATACACTCTGAAGTTTGGGGTCCTTCCCCGGTTCCTTCCCATCAAGGTTTTCTATATTATGTTGCTTTTATAGACGATTTTTCTCGCTTCACGTGAGTTTTTCTTATGCGACATAAATCTGAGGTTGTATCAATATTTCGTAACTTTAAATGTTTAGTGGAAAAACAAACTAACTATTCGATCAAATGCCTCCACTCTGACGGTGGCACTGAATATTTGAATTCCACATTCAAGGATTTCCTAACTCAACATGGCATTCAACATCAGACGTCCTGCCCATACACTCCAGAACAGAATGGGCTAGCAGAACGAAAGCATAGACATCTTCTGGACACCACTCGCACATTACTGCACAGTGCATCACTTCCTCACTCATTTTGGCCTGATGCTGTGCTTGCGGCATCATATCTCATTAACAGGTTACCCTCATCTACTACCAACTTCTCCTCTCCTCTTTATCGATTATTTCACAAACATCCTGACTATATTTTTTTGAAAGTGTTCGGGTGTGCCTGCTATCCGTGGATTCCACCAATTCAACGTCACAAATTAGACTCCAGAGCTCGCCCCTGCGTCTTTCTTGGTTACTATAAGTGCCTTAACCCCACAAACAACAAAGTGTTTGTTTCAAGACATGTTGTATTTGATGAAAACTCCTTTCCATTCCAACAATCTTTATCATCAGCATCGTTATCTCCCACTACATCTATTCCATCCTCTCTTCTTGTTCCTACTATCAGGACCCATACTACAGCTCAAATATCTGAATCACTTCATCCTATGCACAATTCAACTAATGTCATTTCCCAATCTACTCGGTCTTCCATCCCTATTACTCCAACAGCTCTCTCAAATCCCCTTCCCATATCCCAACCTATTACTAACATCTCTCAGGATGCTCCAACTCCTGCTCTTACTCTCCCCAACCCACATCCCACAGCTACTCACCATATGATCACCCGTACAAAAAACTGGCTCTCTCAAGCCTATTCAAAAACTAACTCTGTTTCACCGTCAATCTCCTTCCATGCCTGTGCAGTCATCCAATCCTACCACCTATCAAGAAGCAAACCAATCCTCTAATTGGAGAAGAGCTATGGCAGAAGAATTTTTTGCTTTACAACGTCAAGGTACTTGGGAGCTAGTACCTCCCCCACCGGATACACAGATCCTAGGTAGCAGATGGACCTTTCGTACTAAACATCATTCTGACGGCACCATTGCACGATTTAAAGCCCGACTAGTTGCTCAGGGCAATCATCAACAGTATGGCATCAATTATTTGGAAACATTTAGTCCGGTAGCTAAATTTCCAACAATACGTATTTTACTTATTATTGCTCTTACTAACAATTGGCCTGTACATCAGTTAGATGTAACGAATGCTTTCCTACATGGCAATCTCAATGAGACTATATATATGAAACAACCAAAAGTTTTTGAGGATGATACTAAGCCCAATCATGTTTGCCGACTCAAGAAAGCCATATACGGTTTAAAGCAAGCACCACGTACATGGTTTAAAACTTTTTTTGCATACTTACATAACCTTGGTTTTTCTTCAGGCAAAGCAGACTCTTCGTTGTTTATTTTTAATCAGGACAATGTTCATCTATATATGGTCATATATGTTGATGATATACTCTTAACAGGCAATAGTTCTTCCATGATTGACAAGATTATATCTCAGCTTCACAACAGATTTGATATGAAACATCTCGGGCTTGCGAGCAGTTTTTTGGGTATTCGGATTAAATCAACAGCAAATGCATACTTTTTATCTCAAACCCCTTATGCGGAATCAATTCTGGCAACGGCAGGCATGGCTCAATGCAAAGATCTAGCAAATCCATCCTGTACTAAAGTCTCATAACATCTCTCGGCTGCCAATTTTTCTGCTGATCCTAAACTATATCGTCAACTTACGGGTTCCTTACAATATCTCACTCTCACACGACCTGACATATCCTTTGCAGTTAACTTATTATGTCAACATATGCATAATCCGACTGAATCTCATTTTTATCTACTGTCTCGTGTATTACGTTACATTCATGGCACGCTTTCATTTGGTCTTCCAATTTCAGGGGGACCAATGGTCCTAAACTCCTTCTCGGATGCTGATTGGGCAGGTGACAAAGACACGAGAAGATCAACCTCTGGCTACTGCACTTTTCTAGGCAACACCTTAATATCATGGAATGTCAAGAAGCAACACACAGTGGCTCGTTCTTCAACTGAAGTAGAATATAGGGCGTTGGCCACTGCTCTATCTGACATCATTTGGCTCAGGAGGCTTATGTCCGATTTCAACATTCCACTCAACTCTCCTACAACTCTACATTGTGACAGTATGTCTGCAATTGCACTCACCAACAATCCAGTTTTTCATGCCAGAACAAAGCATATAGAAATTGATCATCATTTTATTCGTGATCATATTACCTATCAAACCGTACAAATCTTTCCAGTCTCCACCAAAGATCAGTTAGCAGACATATTTACAAAACCTCTATCAACTCCTCGATACCAATTACTTCGTGACAAGCTTATTGTACATTCCAGTCCATCAGCTTGAGGGGTGTATTAACCAATACATGTATATAGTTATAACAGGTTATCTTGATTATACCTGTAAGACCCATAGACCTTAGGAAAAGCTCTATATATAGAGCTGGTGTTTATGTATGAGATAACTTTGATAATAAAAGAAGGTTTCATTCTTCTCTGTTTTCAGGTCTGATTTTTACAATCTTGATCATTAGCCTAAACATCACAAAAAAAAAAAATTAATTGACACATAGTCACTGGTGATGCTAGCGACTAGCCGTTGACATGGAGCCAGCTAGCCAAACACCTGGTTAAATTTAAAAAAAAAAAAGTCACAGGCTTAAGACAGGCGGAAAAGATAAGAGCCAATTTACATGTTATATATCTCCTCCCATTCTCCGCTAAGATCTTTGTTCTTCCCAATAGCCGCTCCAAACTCCCCGCGCTGTCAGATCCCGCCGTCGACTTCCGCCGGCGGTTGTTTGCTGCTGTCGAATCATTGATTTGAAGACATTTTGAGTGTTTATTTTTTTTATTTCTTTGTTTGAAAATTGTTGTATTATTTTGTAATATTAGGAATGCAATGTATGTAGGAATGGTGGATGAAATTTTTATTTAGTTTTCATTGATCTGTAGTTTTTCTTGTAGATCTGTAGTCAATATTGTGAGTGTTTATTTTTTCTTGTAGATCTGTAGTTTTTTTTAATCCAGAAATGAAGGTTTTATTTATTTATTTTTTGTAGATTTCTAGATAAACGATCTCTAAGAACTGACAACATTTTTTTTTTTTTTTTTTTGTAGATATGTAGTTAGTTTTGCATTTATTTTTTTGGAATCACATACAGAAATTGAAATAATGTAACAAATTAATTCTTTTTCTTAATTTTTTTTAAATAAATTATTTATTGAAAACTAAAATTATTTATAGGTTTCTTTTTATAGTTTATTCTTTTTATGATTTATCTGGATTTATTTTAAAATTTCAATTAATAGCATACATTAATTTTATGTATATATTATCATAAATAACAAGTGATTTATTTTTTGTTTGAAATAATATTAATTTATTTTTAAATATGTTATGTTAATTTTTCATAAATTTATGCTTGAATTATTTTGTCAAATGCAGAGTATGTTTATTTTAAGATATGATATATTTAGTAATGGTTAGTCATAGGTTTATTTTAATTAATTTAGTAATGGTTAATCATTGGTTTATTTTAATTAAAATCTTTTTAAACTCCCAAAATAGCTTAAAATTTGTATTTCATCCTCGTATTGTTTGTACCTTACAAAGACAAAATTTAAGATATGATATATTTTAATTTTTATGGGATTATTTATTTCTTATTTGTTGTAATTTTATATATATTAGAGGTCGTGATGACTTGTATGTTATTTATTCTTATGATCTCAGTCTCATACTAAGAAAGATGAGTCGACATTTGGCTTCAATTATGCTTGTGCATAACAGAAGTGTGAATGAGCACTTCTCACCTACATATATCGGAGGTCTAACCTGTCCAATAAAAGTCTAATAAATACTAATCTAGAGCAGCTCAAGTAATGAGTCCTTAGAGCACTGAAATATGACCCGTCAAGCAGCACAACAAATTTGGTATGTTGTTATCCCATTGGAAATGATTTTGTCGCAACAAATGTTGATGATTAAGTGTGTGAAGTTGTATTTGAGCATGATTGTAGAGAAGTTTTGATTTTGGTATGTTCAAGTTGAGGTGGTGAACATTGGAACGAGAATTGTTGAAAATGTAAATGTTCGTATGACGCAATCCCATAACTTAGATGATATGCCTGAAGGTTGCCCAATCAGTCATACTAATATGACTAATGTTAGTGAAGATACACAATAAGTGTCCCAATAGTTTTTTTTTTTTTCAATTGTCCAACTAATCATATTTTATATCTCGTAATTATGATGCTTAGTAATCATATGCAGTGACAGAGCCAGAAAATTTATCAAGGGGGGGCCAAAATTATTTTATTAAAATTTTTCCTCAACTTTTTTCATCCGGACTTGGGACCGGCATAGGCTGTTTTAAATTTTTTTGATTAATAATTATCCAAAAATATATAATATTAACTATAAGATAGTAAACAACTTATAATTTATAACATCTACTATTCATATTCTGAAAGAGTTGAATGATTACTTCATTATCAATATTATCCAAAATTTCTTTTTCAACATAAGAAATTAATAAATCATTCATCCACTGATCTCTAATCCTATTTCGTAGCCAAATTTTTATAATATTCATGACAGAAAATGCTCTTTCAACACCTGTTGTAGCAATAGGTAATACCAATGCCAATTCCAGTAGTCTAAAAATAACAGGATATATAATATCCTTCCTACTTTGGATTATTTTCTCAACAAGACTTTCAATATATTTTAATGATATGAACTGATCGTCAGATCGCATATCCATGATATAAGTATACAATTGATTTTCAAGAACCGTTTGATCAAGAAGACTAAAATCAGTTAGATAAAACTGTGCCATTCGAATCAACTTGTCTTTATTGAATGCATGAAATCCCATTATTAGGATTCAAACATGTCATGCACAAAAGCAGTTCGGTATTTACTTCTGTAAAATGATTGTTCAACTCATGAAGTTGAATATCAAGCACTGTGTAAAATATTTCAACCCGAAAATGATATAAATTTGTTATATCTTGATAGGAGTTTTTCAGTCACCATTTTAAGACTATTTGCAGTTGTATCTGATACATGAGAAATCCCCAAAAAATGTTCCACTATCTCGCCTTTCTTATTAACAAAACGAACTATGATTGCCATTTGCTCTTAAGCGGATATGTCACGTGATTCATCAACTAAAATTGAGTAAAATTTATCACCAATCTCCTTAGATATAAACTTTGTAATAGCAATAGCGAATGCTCTAGTAATATCTTTCTGAATATTAGGTGCAATTAACTTTAAATTCTCAGGTGCATTCTTTAAAATCACATCTTGTATATTTTTGTTATGTTCAGCCAAAAACTACACCAGTTCATAAAAATTACCCTGATTTTTGGATGTAGAACACTCATCATGTCCTCGAAAAGCTAGCCATTGCTTCAAAAGAAATTTTATGCAATTAACAGAAGTATTGAGGCTGGTACAGTATGTAGATGTAGCTTGATCTGATTGTTTTTGGAACACAAAACCAATATGTTGACTCTGTTTCAATAGGTCTTCACAACTACATCTAGCATTGTTATGCACACTGTTATGACTTCCTATATGAAGATCAAATTTGTTTGTTTTTTTCCAATTCAAAAATCTACTTTTATTAAATTCTTCTTCCTCTTCGTTGCCTCTACCTAGTTTTTTGAACATATAATAATAATGACAATATGATTTGTCTTTGCTTATGGTATACTCTAGTCAATTAGAGTACTTGTCAAACCAAGTAGGATTAAATCGTCTGTCTGTCATCCCAAATTTAGTTTTTGGAAAATCATGACTGCGAGGTTGAATTGGCCCTCATTGTAAATATATTCTACGAACTTCATCTCGAATGTTAGGATTAAAGTTAACAATAGGAATTCGTAGTCCTAGATCAGATGGAAGATTTTCAACACTTACTTCTATATTATTGGGTAAATCAACATCCACTCGAATACGTTTTTCATTATGATCTTCAACCTGTTTGCTATTGTCATTTGATGTTTTTGGATTTGAAGATCGTTTGAAATATCTCTCCATGATGTTCAAACTCAATATACTATTAAGAAATCAAACAAGCTAACACATTACACATTCATACAACTCAAAAAAGAACAAGCCTATTTTAGAGAATAAATGAAAAGATAAATAAAACTTACAGAATCAAAATTATAAATGCAAAGAAGCAAAAATAAAACTTATAAAATCAAACAAAATAAAATCAAAGATCTCACAATAACTACAACAAAATGAGGACAATACAAACAAAATATTGAAGTAGGAAGATCTTTGCAACTAAACAAGAAAGTTATAACTTATAAAATCAACAAAAAAAAAACCTCTCACGTTGTAGGTCTCGGCTGTAATCTGTCCGAGCAAACCGGCACAAAAGGGACTGAGGGTCGTCGGGTCGAGGTAGGGGAGGAGAAGACATGCCATCCGCTGGTCGTCGTCCGTTGGGACTTGGATGAAGAGCCGAGTTGTGAGTTACGAGTTACGGCGTGCGGTGAAACCTTCCTGCAATTGGAAATTCTCCGGAATGGCTGGTCGGATGAACTTGGTATTGCATTAAAATATAAAACCTAGTATGAACAAATCCCCCCCCCCCCCCCCCCCCCCCCCCCCCCCCCCTTGATCATATATGCAATAGATACATGAGAGATGAAGTTGGTCTAAACATTGCAGCACCGTCAGCACAATCATCCCATCATAATATTAATGAAGAGAAAGGTGTGGGGGGTCATATGCCAAAAGTTCTTGAAGGCTATAAGATAACGAGTAGTGGTTCTGATGATGAGCCTGATGACAATATAGAAGACTTTTCATGTGATTATGTTTGCCTGACACAATAGATCATGGTGTCATGCAAAATCTAATTATAGATAATTATCTCAGGTCTGTAAATGCATAGGAATAGATGGTTTGCAACAATAAGTTTGTAGTCATCTGTCGTACTACTTAGGAGTGGGATGTAGAGCTTGACTTTGATATTACAAGCTGGAGTAATAAAGCATGAGAAGAATTGCATATTTCACAAGCGTTAGTGGAAGGGATGTGATTTGCAAGTAAGACAAACATACATTTTGTATTACATTGTTGGTCAATGTTAAACAATGTGAAATTTGTAATATTAGTATCAAATAAGCAGAAGTTGACAGTATCATGTGTACACCATGCCGCTCCTTATATACCATGTTTATGGCATTTACATGCCTATTTAGGCAAGTGTCTAGGGGATCTAGAGGCGTGGAAGATTTTCAAATTAGGGAATGATCACACATGCACTACTCCAATTCTATTCATGGGTCATAGAAAAATGCACTTCAATATTTATTAGCTCATTCATTGTACTAGCTATTAGACGATAAATGAACTTAAAGCCCAGAAAAATAATTGGTTGTATTAAAGCTAAATTCAACATAGCGAGGAATATGCACGAGTCCAGCCTGAGGAGCATTACAAATTACGAGACAAGCCTATTTGACAGCCAGACCATTGCACATCAGACACAAATGCCATACCACATAGACTTAGACACAAATGCTAGCTTCTACCCTGTTTTGATGTTATTGTATTATGATTTTTGTTATATAATTCAGTTGTTGAATTAATAGATCACTTAAAATTTCTATCTTATCTAATACAAAAGGGCTTTCTGCATGATTTACATTTTGGAATTAAATGTCGTTCATTTTTACATGTTTTACTTTATTTTCACATATTTAATGTGATATTAAATGTTTAAGTGAACAAGTAATTACTTAATTTATCTACGAAATATAAAAAATTATAAGTTGTAGCACATCAATAACATATAGAACAATTAACTAAATTAACATAATAGATAATAACTTTAATAAGCATATGGAATAAATCATAATAGAAGCAAACATGCATGCTACTACATAGCTTTATTATTTCCTAAGCAGCATACGCAGATGTGCCTGGAGTTGGCTTTGAGTTGGGTAATACTTGAAGTTAAACTCAAACTCATCCTGAAAGTGTTGCCAGTCCTCTCCATTGAACAACTTCCTAGGCTTTCCTTCAAGTAATAACTCCTTTATCCGATTTGTATAGAAGTCCAAAAGAAAGCGTACAGACCAGAGTACTAAATATGATATAAACCATATGTTCAAGGTATAGGTTGTTGCAAGTAACATCACTCAAATGATCACCTTTTTTATCATGTTGTATCTCATAATATCGCATCTAGAAAAAATGAGAACTAACAAGATGATACTCATATTTCAAGATTCAAGACATTTCCAATCTGCAATATTTAGAAAATCTCTCGTCTTATAGATTTTTATCCTCATTACTTCAGTATACAAATGCCAATATAATTCGCCATCATCTTCTAACCATTCATAGATGCAACACCTGAAAATCTCATTTGCATTCACATTTTTCTCCAACAGACTATCAACAGCCCATGCAATACAAGCATGCATTCTTCTACATGCACTATTGAACCTTTCTTTATTAGGGATGTATTGAATTCTCTCTAAATACGCCTAATACATGCACCCCTTAAATAATAGAAGTTAAAGATATAAGGAAAAGATATTATTGTTTTAGAGCATATGTGATAGGTTGTTGCCACCAATTATATCATACAAAAGCTACATAATCTTAAGTGATTCCTTAAATATTGTATAAGGAAACCAATGCCATAAATACTCCTCACCATTCCTTTCACTATTTTTTTATCCAATTTAACTCAATAATAGTGTATTGAAAATCATCTCAAAATAAATGATTCTTCTTAGCTTGACTAATGATAACACAATAATTAAGTCATAGAATTTGTATGATCATTTTTTTAGCCATAAATTATGGAACATAAACAAAATTATATTTATTAATAAATTAATATCATACATGGCAAATAAATTGTCACTTACTTGCTTATATATATATATATATATATCAAGAATGTTGATAAGTGAAAATTGAAAATAAATCTAGACAAATTAAAAAAAAAAACTGTAGAACATTTTTTAAAAATAAATTATATAAAAAATTGCAGCTTCATTTCAATTATTTTCTAAAGTACTAAAACCTCATTCCACTCAATTTAAAATTTCTGAATATAACTTTAAATAGTATTTTAAACTTGCAAAACTAAATATAGATCGAAAAAAAAATTTCTCTGAATTTTTGATCAAATTAAACAGATATCTAAAAAAAATTCTGCCTGCTCACAAGAATTAAGATACACATCTAAAAAATACTTGCTTTCAACATACTTCCTTAAATTTTTAAAACAAAAAAGATACAAGAAAATACCAAAAAAAAAAAAAAACTCACAACTTCGACAACCACAACAATCCCACGCAAACAAACTTCAAAAAAAAAAAACTCCGCCTTCCGCCTCCTCACTTTTCCTATTCTTCTTTTGTAATTAAATTTTAATTTCAACTAGTCGTTGAGCTTGCTAGTGACTGGCTCCGCATCACGAAAAATTATTAGGTGCGGACACCGGATGTAGCTCTACGTCCCGACTCCACTAGAACGGCGCCACGTATTTAGCACGTGCTATGACAACTTCCGCTTGGCCCGACGACCCGACCCGGATTGGACGCGAAAAATTAAAAAAACCTGCCCTTTTTTGACTAATTCCTAGGTAATACCGAGTATTTTTTCGGTAATACCAAGTAATACCGAGTAATTTTTGGTAATACTGAGTAATTCCTAGGTAATACCGAGTAACATCTAGGTAATACCGAGTAATTCTTCGGTAATACCTAGTAATTCCTAGGTAATACCGAGTAATACCTAGGTAATTCATAGGTAATACCGAGTAATTCTTTGGTAATATCGAGTAATACCGGAGTAATTCTTCAGTAATACCGCACGTGCATCATTTGAACTTCTCGGCGAAACGGGTCGCCGGGTCTTCGGGTCGCTACGTGGCGCTATTCTAGTGGAATCCGGATGTAGAGCTACGTCCGGTGTCCGCACCTAATAATTTTTCCCGCATCACAAAGCTAGTCGCTGGGCAGCCCACCGACTGACAGTTTATAATTTTTTTAATCAAGGCATTTAAGCTAATTTAATTAACGAGAGTACCGATTTTTAAAATTTGTCGTGGACAATAAAATGTTGATGGTTGAAAATTCAAACTATATACACAATGTGGCAAATGAGCTGTCATAAAAATATTGGGTGCAGTATATTATTTTTGAAGACGGTAAAAATTACCTCCTTTATGTTAGCAAGTTAAATTTTTTTTAGGAACGAATATAACTGGGCGCAAGAGATGCTAAAATTTGACAACAAATAGTTTCGTGAATATTAACAGGCCCCTGCCATCAAGCCATGTCCGCTCCGAATTCAACACCCGACGGAACACCGCCGACTCCTCCACCAGTGACGCAAGGTCCTCCAGTTCAGCTAAGATGGGCCACCGCACTGAAGCACACCATATTCGAGCTCCGGCTACAACGCCGCATCGCCGCTCCCCTTACAATCATGAACCTGACGTGGTTCGCAAAGTCGACCATCACCACTATCTTCCTTGGCCGCCTCGGTGACCTCCAGCTTGCCGGCGGCGCTCTTGGCTTAACCTTTGCCAATGTCACAGGCTACTCGGTGCTGACCGGCCTCTGCGGCGCCATGGAACCCATCTGCGGCCAAGCATACGGCGCCGGAAATCGTGGACTCCTTCGCAAGACCCTCCTCATGGAGATTCTCCTTTTGCTTGTTGCATCTATCCCAATATCTTTTCTTTGGCTCAATATGGACGCAATCCTTCTACGTTTCGGCCAACAGAAGGAGATTGCAAGCCTCGCGAAGAAATACGTCGTGTTCCTTCTCCCTGACCTGTTAGTTATCTCATTCCTCAGTCCCCTTAAAGCCTATTTAAACTCCCAAGGCGTGACGCTTCCCGCTTTGTTCAGCTCAGTCACTGCGCTAGTTCTGCATTTGCCACTCAACATTCTGCTCTGCAAGCTCAAAGCGCTCGAGGGCGTGGCGATGGCCGTCTGGCTAACCGACCTCACCGTCGCTATCATGCTTGCTTTATACGTTTGCATAACTGAGATAAACACCAAGAGCAGAGATGACAACGTTCCTCTGCCGTGTTGGAAGCAGAGCAAAGCAGAGTGGGGGCGGCTTCTGCGGCTGGCGATGCCGTGCTGCCTTAACATGTGTTTGGAATGGTGGTGCTATGAAATCCTGGTCTTGCTCACAGGGAGGCTTCCAGACCCCCAAAGTATGGTGGCTATCATCACCATCGTTTTCAACTTCGACTATCTGCTATTCTCAGTCATGCTGTCTCTCGCCACCGCCGCGTCCGTCCGCGTGTCGAACGAGCTCGGTGCCGGCCGCGGCACGGCAGCGCGTGCGGCGGCGTACGTGTCGATAAGCATGGGCTCCCTCGGTGGGCTCATAAGCGCGGCGGCGATGGCGGGGGCGAGGGGATGGTGGGGTGCGGTGTTCAGCAAAGACAGGGGAATCGTAGGGGGTGTGAAGAGCACGATGCTTATTATGGCGGTGGTTGAAGTAGTGAACTTTCCGCTTGCGGTGAGCGGAGGAATAGTACGCGGCACCGCGCGGCCATTGCTGGGCATGTACGCGAGCACCGGCGGGTTTTACCTGGTGGCGCTACCGCTTGCGGTGCTTCTGGGTTTTAAGGCGGGGCTGGGGTTGTCTGGATTGCTGCTGGGGTTTCTCGTCGGCGGCGCAACTAGCGGCGTGCTATTGCTGGTATTTTTGGCTTCTATTGACTGGGAAAGGGAGGCGGAAAAGGCTCAGAGATTAGCAGCGGTTAGCTTGAACGGTGCAGATGAACCTAACGGCTTAGAAGATGTAAGTTCTAGCAGGATACATGCTATTAGGACGATTAATGATTAGCCAGTGATTTAATTTGAGCATATAGGATTAAAGTTCGCTGGTGAAACTGTGGTGGATTATATATTCTGTATTGAGCAGTGCTAGATTATCATTTCGAAGATAGCTTTATGTACAGTGCAAAATGGAAGCTTTGCAACGCTTTTTCAATATTTTAACGCGATTATTGATTGATCCTTCTCATTGTGTGCTTTCCTAATGAAGCACGATCGAATAAGATAATGCTACCACTTTAGTTTGGATCCCTGTTCAGTTGATTTTGATGTGAACTACTTTGTATTCTAAACTAGTCACAACTTGCAGGCGAAATTTCAGTGATGCATGATTTTCCATTGTTATCTGGAAAGCTTCCAAATGTCTGAAGACATCACCAAGAAGGCACGCAAGAAGATAGGTTTTTGTTGTCATTTTTTTCATTTAATAAACTTATCAAAATTTATAATAAAGAAAATAATTTTGTAGGCGTATCTCTACCTTTATTAACATAGCAGGATCTAACACATTTACTCTTCGGATCAGGTGATTGGAAGGCTAACACTTTATATGGCTAAATCATCTAAGACGACTCTCTCTAATCTTTTCTGCTACTATAACCTTTTCATGTATATACTAGTTTCACCCACATTTAAATGGAGATGAAAAGCAGTAAATGCTGAAAAATTGTTTTCATTTTCTATTTCTGTTTAAATAGTGTCATTAATTGTTTAGCTTTTATCTTGTAATTTGGATTATCTTTCTCCCAATCCTTGCACAAACATATCATGATAACCTGATGCAGTTTTACTCAAGAAAATATAATTTTGCTTGTTAAGCTCAGATTAAAATATTTTCAACATTTTACATTAAATTTTCTGAAATTGTTTAATATTGATCCATCAACTCATTTAAATTAAAATATAAAACAGCACTGTGGTTTAATTTTGTCTTAATGAATGGAAATTTTAATTGTGTGTACGTCTTATATGATGTGGGAGTAATATGAAGAAGCAAGATGAAGAAGAGCTAGACAGCTCTAGGAGACCCAAAAACAATCAAAGCTGTTATAAATTCCAAAAAAATTTATATATGCTCTTCTTACAATGGCTATACTTATAAGCTAGCATCTTGATATAAGAAAGTTCTAGAATCCTATAACAAATTTGTAACAAATTAAGATAAGTTAATCCTAAGGAATGCTTTAACTAATATGTTCCACATCATTATAATTCTCAATATTTTTTATCTTACCATCTTGATATAACTTGCTTTAGATATTCTAATAGATTGTTATTCAAATGGCTCATCAGTAAGTTAATTACACAAATAAAGTGAATACTAGAAATCATCTTTTCGAATGGGAATAAACTTAATACTTTGCCCTCAGAGTGTTGATTAAAGAAAACTATTTTTTTTTTTTTATTTATTTTTCTCTTCTCGAGTGCTTTTAGGCACAAAATCAACTTCTCTTTTGAGGATAGGCAAAATAAAATTGTGACGTGCATAATTTTGGAGGTGAAATAAATAACTTTAATAAAAGGGGGGGGGAGGGGAATGAGGTCTTCTTAGATTATACAAAGGGCTTTGGAGATCTATTGCTAGTTTTCCAAAGATCTTTTTTTTTTTGCCTGCAAATTACTGGGTTTTTTTCTTAAAGAGAGGGGGATCTAAGTTTTTCTCCGAATTTTAGGCTGATATGGCACTCCAAATGAAAAGTTCTTCATTGAAAGATATGGTGTTTGCATAATATCAGAATCTTCAGAAGTGAAAAATAAGCCAACTGAACAATGATTCGGAATAGTATTCTCTCTCTTTTCTTCCAATTGGCTTCGGAGTTGATTGAAAAAAAATAAGAATATGTGGATTTGGCCTTTAAGAATCTGAGAATCTTTCATTAGCCTAAGGCAGCAATATCACAAGGACCTGTAGTGTCTTTATTTTAATATGCTATTTATAAAATTGGTTCATATTCTATTTGATTGATAGGCCACATTCATAATCTCTTAAACATTTGTAATTAAAGGTTTTCAAGGGAAAAAAAAAAACTATTCACATTCTTGATTGGTCATATTATATTCCTTTTATTGAACTTTCATGCTTCCCGCTTCAATGGTTCTGATTGGTTAAAATTGCAATGCTAAATTCAAATGTATTGAGCTATTTTTAATTAAAGTTGATTAGTGACACCCAATGTTTTGATTTGTAAGTTTTTTTTTTTTCCAACTATTCAGTTTTATGCTCTTAATCTGATGCTCATTAAATTAGTTTGGACCTTTGTATAAAATCCGAAGGTTTTGAATACAGCTTAAAATTATAAAGATCAAATGTAATCGACCAAATTTGAAATGGCTTGAAAAGTCTAGGGCCCAAATAAGTATAAATTTTGACTCTTTTGATGTTGTTAAAATTATTGTAGAGTGAGAGCCATTTTGAATATAAATTATAAAGTTGTAAGGATAATTTGATTCTGAAAATTATTTTCACATATGAGATGGCAATTCTCCACTTAAATGAAAAGAAACTCCATACTCCTCCCCGAAGGTTAGAAGGTAGGCTATTTCTAATCTACCACCCACCCAAAAGATACTTGGCAACCTCTCATCATAATCAACGTCAATACCATAAAAGAATGATTGCTTACCCCTTTATCCGTTTGAATTTTTTTTTTTTTTTTTTTTGAACTATGAAGTTGTTTATCTGTGCAGTACAATCAAACAACTTTCTAAGGGCTTCTCCTTTGAAGTTATAACATCCTTGTCGGTGAAAGAGGAATTCAAATTTCTTCCAATGTTAGATGTTAAAGCCGCTATAACTTTAGATGGAAAATTATTAACTTTTTCATAAAGGGCATGAATCATTTCAACTTGTTCTCTAGGAATTTCCCTGTGAATTAAATGGAAAGAACCTTTTCTTAGTTGGGCTTGAAAATAAAACATAATTATTCTCTTTTACAAATCATGAAGGAACTCATTTAGAGGCAACATTAAAAATTGAAGATTTAGTCTATATCTCAAATCAAACGAGCTAGTTTAGGTGGAATCTGATTGTTTCGATCAATTAGATTGTATTGTTGACTCAGATTTTAATTTCATCGGTCGAGATGTCTATACAACTGAATAAAGTCGCGATGCTATATGATGGCTGGAGCGCTGTAGTGCTTCAGGCTTGGGTTGAAGATAGAGAATGGAGCATTGCAACACCACAACTCGACGAGTCAGGCTGACGACAGAGAGTAGAGCGCTGCAGTGCTCCAAACCCCAGTGTCACGGCACTGTGAGTTGAGACAAGCAGTTTTACTTCTCTTTTTCTCTTATTTCATTTTAAGGACTGTATCATTTAGATGTTTTAAGTGCATCTATTATCTATTTTTAGTAGATAAATTTTGTGAAGTGTGTTATATCAAACCAAATTTATCTTGATCGGGCACGAATCTCAAGGCAAAATTTAGTTGAAAGCTTCCAAAATTAAATCTAGGACCATTCAAACTTTGATTTCAGCAAACTTATAGTCAAACTGAACATCTCGGAAAGACAAACCCATAGACACCAAAATCAGCCAGATCCGAGCCCAAATCAAGGGTCAAAAGCATATTTTAACTATTCAAAGCTCAATTTGGAATACCAAACAAACTCTAAAGATGGCATGCTTATAGTCAAATCGAGCGGCTTGGCGAGACGAATCCAACGAGCCCAAGATCACTGGATTCTGATATCATTAAGGTATTCAAATGATCATTAAACAGTCCACGATTAAGGGAATCAATATCAGCCGTCCATTCAAACCACTTCCATTTTGACATTGATCATCCACATATTTACAAGTAATGCCACTCTCAAAAAACTATAAATAGCTCCCACTCTTCTCATGAGAGGGGGGGAGGGGAGGGGAGAAGAGAGGAATTTGAGAGCTCTCTTGCCACTGACCATCACTAGAGTCTTCCAGACCACCGCCAGAGTTTCTCTCGACCACCATCGAAGTTTCTTCCTGACCACCGCCGGAGTTCCTCCAGACCACTGCCGGAATTCCTCCCGACCACCGCCGGAGTTCTTCCCGACCACCGCCGATGTTTCTTCCCAACCACCGCCGGAGTTCCTCCAAGCCACCGTCGGAGTTTCTCCAGACCACCACCAGAGTTCTTCCTGACCGTCGCCAAAGTTTCTTCCTGACCATCGCTAGAGTTTCTTCGCAACTGTTGCCGGAGTTTCTTCCCAACCGCTGTCGGAGTTCTTCCTGACCATCACTGAAGTTTCTTCCCGACCATCGTCGGAGTATCTTCCCCACCACTGCAGGAGTTTCTTCCCGACCATCGCTGAAGCTTTTCTCAACCACAGTCTTACTTCCGCCCATTCATCAATCATCGTCAGATTTCTGTCAAATTATTCAATCTATTGTAATCCTAGCATCTCCAAATAAAGGGAAGAATCAAACTTTGTAATCCATCCAAATTTAGTGGAATTATCTCATCTAGGCCAGGCCCGTGGTTTTTCCTTTTATAGGTTATCCATGTAAAAAAGTTTTTGATGTTTCTCTCTCTCTCAACTATCTGTTGGTATGTTAAATATACGTACATTGCTAAGACGTTATTTTTTTACTTTACTACCGTGAATATTTTTGCCCGCAACAAAGTGAATTGAGACAAAGAAAGAGTGTGACGACAAAGATCTATACAATTTCTCTCAATTTTTATAATAAATTTCTTATTGTAGCGGGGCTTTTTTTTTCTGATTTTGAATTTTTTCCATATTTAAATTATAATGTCCTTTCTTCTGCACTACAATTTTTTTTTTCCGCTGTGTGATTATACTTCCCAACAAAAAATAGATGGATCATTATGACTGATCAAATTCATCAATGGCAATTGTACAAATTTGAACAACTAGGGCATTATAACATCTCCACCACTTTCAATCTCGTTGGTTTATCTCCTTACTTTAAACCAGAATGTAGTGCTACTAGAGAATCCTCTCTTACCCGAGGAGAGTGACAATGCTCAGCTGGGGCTTGCTAGTGGTTCTCTGTTTGTTGTTACACAAGTGGCCAAAGAACAGAACTTTCTTTCTGTTTTGATGTTTTCGGTTGTGTAGCTATAGCTACGACCATTCTTTATTTTCCTGTACGCTTTCTGCAATGGAGTGTTGGGTGAATAAGAATTTCTCTTAAAAATGTTGTTCTCTCTCTCTGTATCCTGCACGTCACGTTCAGGTGGAGATTTTCTTCTACCTTTTCATATCTCTGTTTACATAGCACTTCCGAATTGAGAGAATCGAATTCTCGTCTTTACTGTTGGTCTCGGAGTAAATTCATCAAACACCTTGCGGTATCAACTACTACAAATTCTTTCGAGGAGCCACATTTTTTAAAACGATCCTATGAAATCATAAAAAGTCTACTTGTTATATCATCAAAAGTTTATCGTGATCGGGCATGAATCTCAAGGCAAAATAGAGTTGAAAGCTTCTCAAATTAAATATGGACCATCCAAACTCCCATTTGGCACTTAAACATTCGATTAATTCCCCACGATCAAAGGAATCAATATCGGTTGTCCATTCAAATCACTCTTATGTTGACCTTGATCCTCCATTCCTCCCCATATTTATAAGTCATGCACTCTCAAAAATCCATAAATAGCCCCCATTCTTCTCGACCACCGTCGGACTTCTACCTGTTCCTCGACCACAGCCAGACTTCTACCTGTTCGTCGACCACCGCCGGACTTCCACCCGTTCGTCGACTCCAATCTATTGCATTTCTAGTGTCCAAGTAAAGGGGCGAATCAAGCTTTGTAATTCATTCAAACTTAGTGGAATTTTCTCATCTGGGCCAGGCTCCATGATTTTTCCCTTTTCGAATTTTCCACGTAAAAAAGCTAACACACACTCTCTCTAAACCACTGTTTAAAATTGCGCAATCTGAGGTGCGCCTCTGCGCAATTCACTCCAAAAATGCCTCGAAGCCTAAGCAATTCCCAGTTTTCAAGAGGCTTACGCCTCAAGATGAGTGAGGTGCGCCTCTATTGCGCAATTCCATTAGAGGCGCACGCCTCACAATTTGGGGCCCACTCACTTAAAAATTACAAAACCCTTCCTCATACCCGATTCGGCCCACGCCTGATTCCGCCCTCCTGGAAGGTCACGGACGCCTGGAAGCTCGCCCGCCCGATTCCGCCAGCTCTCCCGCCCGATTCCGCTACCTATCCCGCCGGCGTCGCCCTTCTCTGGCGAGCCTCAAGTCTCCGGCCGCCCCTCTACACCATTTCTTCAATCTTTCTTAGGGTTTTTTTTAAGTTTAAGGTATGATTTTTCAACTTATAGGAAAGCTAGGGTTTTAATTTTTTTGAGATTTTTTGTTTTAATTTGTATTTGTGCTTTAGGAAATATGGTTAAGGGCAAAGAAAAGCCTAATACATTGTGGAGAGACTCTTCTTGAAAATATAGTGTGCAAGTTGAGGTAGGAGGTGGCGAAAAAACATATGTGTATTTAAAATGTAATTTTTGTGAGAAGGTGGTGAAGGGAGGAGTAACTCGCATGAAGGAACACTTATCCGGCTCACATAAGAATGTAGCACCTTGTGCGAATGTACCGGATAAGGTGATGGAGGAAATTGTTACTTACATAAAAAAGAGTACCACGGCCAAACATCTACAACAGGAGCAATTTGATGAAAGGGTCGAACATGGTTCTTATTTCGGAAGCGAGAGTGAAAAGGGATCTTCCTCCACTATACATAACAGAGGTATGCGGGGTCCTATGGATCAATACATGATTAATCCAGCGGAGGATAGAGGAGAAGCACAGATGATGCCTGCAGCTGGTACCAGAGAGGGACGACGTCAGGTATGCATGGATATTGGTAGATTTTTTTTGAAAATGCCATACCTTTTAATGTAGCAACATCACCGGCCTATTTCAATATGTTGCGATCTGTTGGTTTGTATGGGAGAGGATTGAAGGCACCATCCATGTATGAGTTGAGAACATGGATTTTGAAGGAGGAGTTGCAAAACACAGAGCAGAGTATTGAAGAGATTAAACGGACCTGGACTGAGACTGGTGTTACCATTATGTCAGACGGATGGTCTGACATGAAGAGCAGGAGCTTGATTAATATCCTTGTAAATAATCCTTATGGCACGGTGCTTTTACGATCAGTTGAAGCTTCAGATCAGGTTAAAAATGCGGAATTCATTTTCACTTTACTAGATGGGATTGTTGAGGAGATTGGGGAGCAATTGGTTGTTCAGGTTGTGACTGGTGTGTGAAGATGTAGCTTCTGATAATGAGTGGTTCATAGATTATGAGACAGATTTGCCATTATCAAACCTACAGCTAGAGGATTTAAGTGTGGATGTCTTAAGGGGCGAAGCAGATCAAGTGGGGACACCACACACATCTACTAGTTCTGCAGCACAACAATCAAGTAAAGGTATGTCACAATTTATTTTGTGCAATTACATTATATATATATATATATATATATATATATGCAATTAACATTACATTAATAATTCTTATTTAACAGGGAAGAGAAAAATGGATAACATTGAAGATGATGAAGATTTGACATTCGTAGATACAATTGGAGAAGAAGATTCCCTTGATAATCAATTTAGTGAATAACATTGAAGAATGATGAGATTAGATGTTCTTTCTTATTTGTATTTTGGGAGTTCTGATAGACATATATTTTGTAGTTCTGTATTTTGAATTATGCTATGAGATGCATCTATTTTATTGTCTTCCACTAATTTCAATTGTCATTTAGATATTTTTATTGTATGATAGTCTCTAACTGTTATTTACCTGCTAAAATAGTTAAATTCTCATTTACGCAATTCTTCGTCCGTGAGGCTTACGCCTCACACCGCCTCGAGGCTTACGCCTCGCCTCACGGACGAAAAACGCCTCGAGGCTTATTTACGCAATTTTAAACCTTGCTCTAAACTATCTGTTGGTGTGCCGGATATATGTACGTTGTTAAGTCGCTTTATTCTCTTACTCTACTGCTGCATATATTCTAGCCCAGAAACACTACTTTATTTTCATTAATTTAATAAAAATTTGAGAAAACTGTATAATTTTCTGCCATCAGCTGGATGAAAATATGTCAGAATCTTCTCTCACATTTTTTGGGTCAGTGGTAAATATATAGTAAAAGTTGAAAACAACTTGATCCAAAATACAAGACACGTAGCAAATCTTCATGTAGTCAAAGTTGTGCAATTGCACCAAAGCTCGTTTAGCAAGCTCTTAAGGTTTTAAGAAAAGCTACATTGTTATACTAATTATATTTACATGGTTACATTGTTAAATTTAACACTTGACATTGGGCCAAACTGTTTGTAAATTCAATAATATCTCTCAGTCCAAGTCCATCTCCCCTCTCATCTCCGTAAGCAATAGAAATATGTGTTGGAAAACTTTTTGACCAACAAGAGTTTTAATTTTGGCCCCTCTAAGGCTTTCTTGTGGGCAACTTTAATTTTTTAGTTTATATTTTTTAAAGCTCATTTCTTTGCTATAATTTTAGAAATTCTTTCTTAAGAAAAGCTCTTGAAAGGCAAAAATTTGAAAAAAATGATGAAAAAATTATCTTTCAAACACATTATTTTTAACTAATTCTTTTTTTATCAAAAAATCAATCAAAAAGTTGTTCCAAACAAAACCTAAGGCACCGTTTGAGATAGTTTTCGAAAGAGGCTATTGGGATTGTTAAAAAGGAATGAATAATTGAATAGCGTAAAAGGAATGCAATATATTTTAAATGCTAATAGTTATTTGGATAAATGTAAAATTAATACATGATTGATTTTTATTTTATTTTACTTGAAGAAAAATGAATACAGTATAAAGCTTAATAATGATGATAAACGATGACAGGTAATGATGGTGATGGCCAGTGGGCAAAAATAATGATCGGTGGTAGTCAGTGGCATAGCAATGACAGGCGATGGCAACTGACGTTGGGCTGCGACGAAGGGTGGCAGCAATGGAAGATGGAGTTAACTTGCAGTATATTTTAAAATTCAGACAAAATCAGAAGAATTTAGATTAAAAAAAGTGAACTACATAGTGAAAAAAAGAATATAATAAAATTTTACTCTGAATTCATTTTTCATGAATTTAAACATTAAAATTTTCAAACTCTCTTCATTTGAAATACTTAACATTCCTCTTCAGCAAATCAAATAAACTCTAAATTGCATGATAATTCTTAAAAATATTATTTTATGTTTATTTTGCTTTTTGTTCTTCCTATTGCATCAAATTTTTTAGAAAAAAAATGCTCAGATTATTTTTAACAAATTTATTAGTATTTTTTTTTTAGATTCTTGTTACATTTATTTTAAAATAAAATCAATAATGTAGGCACTTATACCGTTATACTAATTAAAAATATTAATATTTAAATTTTACTCTTTCCTCCAAAAATATATCCGTCAATACTCTATAGTATCTCTGTACCTAATACGGTAGCTGTCGGGCATTCCATGGGCTCACAGTTCCCTCCAGCTCGCCTGCTCAGCATACTATTTTCTTTTTGTTTGGTTTATCCCAGCATCTTCTCTGCTCCATCTTAAATAATCTCCCTCCTCACTTTAATTATGAAGCAGCCGATCACCGAATCAATACTTTCTCATCCTCCCGCAATTTGTCAACTCCCAAAACAGATTCCCTCCAACATGGCTCTCGATTCATGGCTCACTAAGATGAGATCCGCCATCTCCACTAGCCTCCAATCTGTCCGGTCTACAATGATCCCCGACACCACCGCCACAGCCACAACCCTCCCCCTCGTCTCTCGCCGCAAGGAGAACGTCTCCATCCTCGCCTTCGAAGTCGCCGGCCTCATGTCCAAACTCCTCCAGCTCTGGCTCTCCCTCTCCGATGCCAGTCTCTCCCGCCTCCGCAACGACACCATCGCCCTTCCTGGAGTTCAAAAGTTCATTTCTTCAGACGAAAACTTCCTCCTTTCCCTCGCCTGCGCCGATCTCATCGAAACCCTCTGTTCCGCCGCCGCCTCCACCTCCGCTCTCACCCGCCGGTGCGCCGACCCAGCCCTGCGCCAATTCGATCTCTTGTTCAAAGATTTCGCCGATTCAGACTGCGACCCTTACCGCTGGACAATGACGTGGAAGGAAATGGAGACCAAGGCGAAGAAAATGAACCGCTATGTGACCGCAACGGCCGCGCTCTACAAAGAAATGGACGAGCTCGCGGAGGCAGAGCGCGGTCTGCGAAAGCTCTGCAGCCAGGCCTTCTTGGCCGGGAAGGTTGTCTCCGCCGCCGACGCACAGCAGAGAATATTCTGGCAGCGTCAGGAGGTTCAATATCTCAAGCAGCGAGCGTCTCTCTGGTGTTGCACTTTCGACAGCGCCGTTTCCCTCCTTGCCCGCTCCTCCTTCACAATCCTCGCAAGAATAAAGCAAGTGTTCGGAATCAATGACAAGCCAACGTCTCAAATTCTCTCAGCCGCAGCAGTACACCCGGCCAACATAGAGACTCCGGCGAAAAAGTCAGCGAATTTCCTTGAAACTAGCTCGGCGATGCTTATACCGCCGGGAACGACGCTGGGAGCGGCGGCGCTTGCGGCACACTACGCGAGCTTGATAGTAATGATGGAGCGGATGATGCGGGAGCCGAAAGCGGTGGGGAGAGAGGCGAGGGAAGAACTGTATGGGATTCTGCCTTGGAGCGTTCGTGCCCTGCTGAGAGCGCGACTGAAGGGGATGAGTTGGGTTGAGGCGCCAGATGCAGGGTTGGCGGCGGAGTGGAGGGTGACAATGAGGCAGATCATAGACTGGCTGGGACCTATTGCGCATGGGACGATCAGGTGGCAGGGAGAGAGTAGCTTTGAGAGGCGGAGCGCGGCGGTGCCTCGGGCAAACGTGCTGCTTCTGCAGACGCTGTATTTTGCCAATAGGGAGAAGGTGGAGGCTGCCATTGTTGAGCTGCTCGTCGGACTCAATTATGTCTGGCGATTCGAGCTGTGTCAGTCCTTAGAGGCGTAGGAAATTTTTGGTTTCTGATTTGTTTTTCCTGGCTTGCTTATTCGACTGACTGGCCCCGGTGAAGTTGGTCGAGCCGCCTAACGTATATAACTCCCAAGTAATGCTATAATTCCCTTGACGTAAAAAATTTAATTTCATAACAAAATCTTCTCTGATATGATTATTTAACACGTATAAATTTGTTTTAATTTATTTTATTTGTTATAACTGATAGTTTTGTAAAGACAAATGACATAAAGCATATTGATCTATTGTTTGAGGAAAAATTATTTTATGCAGAGTCCATACGAGAAAAATTATTCGCATATGTGAGTGTACACACTGTGTGTAAATTTATATATAGTATATATCAATTTTTTGTATATATTATTTTATATAAAATGTGTGCACTCACAATATGGACAGTTCTTCCTATCCAGATTCCGCATAGAACAATTTCTCTTATTTGAGAGCTTAGGCTATCCCAACCAAAAGATCTTGAATACGAAACTTAGATATATAATATGTACCTGAGTTTGTCTTCGCTGGTTTAAAAGTCCCAAAAAATAAACTTCATACATCTAAAAAATCAGCACGAAATTTAATGTCATTATCATATTAGGTATAGAAGCAAAAACTCTAAAATAATAATATATGATACACTCGCCATTTTTATCGGGTTAATTCAAAAAATGAATCTAATTTTTTTTCTGTAGGGATTTGTTTGGAAAATTAAGTAATACTCGTTCTATAAATATAAGAGATTTCAATGAAAATTAAATAGGCCCATCAAATTCTTTATGCCAAATAAATGAAATTAATTTAAAATAAGTTACTTATTTAAAATTAAATAGAGCATTCTTCTGTAAGACATTTTGTCTAACTTCTTAAATTATAACACAATTTTCTAAAATATATTTTTAATGAAATATTGTATTTATCAAAAAAAAAATCTTATTCTAAATTAAATTCTTTTATATATAGATTAAAATTTTCATTTCTTAATATAAAGTTAATAAGTAAAGTATGGATATTAAAAGAGCTAAAAATTGATTAGATTGATTTTAAATATGCATCAACTAGTATTACTATGCATTAAAAAAAATAATGTTGGAAATTGATTTCATTTTTTTTAGAATGGGATATCTACCCGTTGCCATTTCAAAAGGAACGATTGGCGGCATAACTAATTCTTCGGCAGAACCTAGCGAGGTCACCCACCGGCATCGAGCCTACACTTGCTTGTCACTGAAGAGGCGAGATCATAGTAGAGAAAATTCGAATCAAAAATATGGGGTTGCCAATCAAGCTCGCCCATCAACCACATTAAGGCTTCGTTTGATTATTTGGTACTTTTGTAAAAGGTAGTTTTAAGAAACATCGGTTCAGAGAAAGAAATTTTCTAACGGAGAAGCATATATAAAAAGCTTTTTCAAAACAACAGAAAAATGACAAAAATGGAGTTATTGGGAACGAGATTTGACAAACCAAACAGTAAAGAAAAATAAATTTAACTGCTTTAAAAAGGAATAAGCACCAAAACGTCCAATCAAACTAGGCCTAAGGCTCAATGGGTATTTCATATTCTTTTTATTTTCATCTGGCGGACCGCGGAATTATTTTTAAAATAATTGCTCAGTACAAATCATGTGTCAGTTCACAAATTCACGGCGGAGGCAAAAGTACATAAAAAACCGCCACAGTTGCGGGCGCGCACCTTAGCACTTCACTACAAACTAGAATGTACTTGGCCGCCCTGCAGTTTTACGAAACAAAATGATGATATTTTGGTCAAATTTTTAATTAGAATGAGTATTAAAATTATTAAATTAAATTTGAGTTAATATAATACAAATTTAATTATTTTAAAATTAAATTAAATAATTTTAAAATTTACTTCATCAAAATTTTTTAATCCTAATACTAAATTTTTAAAGTCTTATTTTTCACCCCATGTAACAAAATAGGTATGAGTAGATAATATAAATAGTAAAAAATTATATAAAAAATGTTATGATGTTAATTATGTTGGGATGATTTTAACAACTATTTAATTTATTTTAAGATTAATATAATATATTTTTATATAGATATTAATCTTCAAATAAGCTAAATAAATTTTAAAATTTTTAATATAATTTATATAAGAATATTCTAACATAATATTTTTTTCCTCTTAGAACTAATGGAGTGCTCTTGGCCACATGCCGGCGACTGAACTTGCAATTATGAAGCTTAAAATTTTATTTGAGATAATTTTTTATTACTTTCTAACGTAAATTTTGAGTATTTTTTTTTTTAATTTAAAAAGTAGTAAGAAAGTTGTCCTGTTATATTTTCTAAAGTAAATTTTTAGTATAAAAAATTTTTGAACAAAAAATTCTTTCCAAAAAAGCCTAACTTGAGAACCAAGATGATTAGTGTGCAAGAGCTATGGATAAGTAGATAGAGATCTTTCTCTCTAATAAATATTCTATATTAAGATAGTATTTTAATCATTATTATAGTAATAATTATGATTAAATCGCAGATCAGCCCTTAAAAAAAAAAGAAAAAAAGAGGTCGGCCAATGTGTTGTAATTATACGGTTATTTCAAAAGTTGTGGCGCCATGATGAACGTTGGGGAAAGCAATAAGACGGGCGAGCGCAAGTGGCTTTTCTTAAAGCGCGGCGTCAACCATGGTGTGAACAGACACATGCTTGGTGCTATTTTTATAGGTCTATATCCTCTCCTCCGCCGGCGACACCGGACGTTTATTTTGATGACTGCAATGCCAATGCAAGCTCGCAGCTTACTCCTCTAATACCACCAAAAGTACGTAATTATATATTACATCAAAACACTCAGTTTCACTGGAAAAAAAAAGTATCAGAAAATATCTGATAATGAGTTGATCAGAAGGGTCTCAAATAAAAGTAATTCATTGAAAATGATTGAGTTATTTCGTTGAGTACTGTTGCGGGCTAGAGGATTCGCGACGGTAGAGTGAGTAAAGTTTTCGTCTTATCGATGCACGAATATCCAGCACACAAACAGAAAGAAAGAAGTAAAACACCCAATCTTTTTTACGTGGAAAGCCCGAAGAGGGAAAAACCACGGGGCCTCGCCCAGATGAAAAAATTCCACTAAATTTGAGTGAATTACAAGGGTTGACCCGTCCCTCGAACTTAGAGGCGGTCAAACTACAGTGGCTTGGAGAGTTAGAGCGAAATCTGGCGATGTTCGGGAGGAAGTCTGGTAGTGGTCGGCGGCTGGGTGGAAGTCCGAAGGCGGTCGGCCGCCGGGTGGAAGTTCGACGGCGGTTGTCGGCCTGTTGGAAGTCCGGCTGTGGTTGGCGGCCGGGCAGTGGTCCGACGAAGGTCAGGCTGAAGTTCGGCTGCGATCATCGACCGAGCGGTGGTCCGACGAAGCTCGGGATGAAGTCCTGCGGCGGTCGGCGACCGGGTGGTGGTCCGACGAAGGTCGACGGGGGTTCGCCGGCGGTGGCGCTGACGAAGGTCGCGGGTTCGCCGGCGATGGCACTGGTTGGGAGTTCGGCAGCGGTTGGCGGCCGGGCGGTGGTCCGACGAAGGTCGGTGGGGGTTCGCCGGCGGTGGCTCTGACGAAGGTCAGGGGTTCGCCGGCGGTGGTGTTGTTGTGGAGTCCGGCGGCGATCGGTGGCCGGGCGGTGGTCCGACGAAGGTCGGCGGGGGTTCGTCGGCGGTGACGTTGGAGCTCCGGAAGCCTTAGAGCCCTCTCCAATCTCGAGCAAAAGGTCCCCTTCATGTAGAGAGTGGGGGTCTATTTATAGATTTTGATGAGTGGCACACCCCGTAAATATAGAGAAGATTCGGGGGAGGTTCGGAGTGCTCCATCCGATGGCTCAAATTGATTCCCCCGATCATAGAGAGTTTTTCAACTGTTTAGTTTCCTTAATGATGTCTGAATTCGACTATCTTGGGCCCGTTGGATTCGTCTCGCCGAGCCACTTGATTCGGCTATAAGCATGCTATATTTTGGTATCATTTCATTATCTAAATAATGCTTTGATTTTTCCAAATGTGGTTCCGGCCCTGATTTGGACTCATTTGGGCTCGGGTTGGACCGATTTTGGTTTCGTTAGGTTCGTCTCTTTGAGATGTTCAGTTTGACCATAAGTTTGCTGAAATTGGAGTTCATATGATCTCAAATTTAATTTTGAAATTTTCCAACTTAAATATGCCTCGAGATTCGTGCTTGCCCAAAATAATTTTTGATGACGTATCAAATATATTAAAATTTTATCACTTTACATCTTTTTAAGTTTTGAGGAAATAAATACAAAGTAAAATAGCAATGTATTTAAAATAATAGTTGAAATGAGATGGCCAGCAATGTCCGGTAATGTGTAACAAGATCATTGGTGGCGGGAGCACTTCAAATATCGATGATGGGTGTTGATTTTGGACTTCGGGCTATTGGTGTAGCCAGCATCACTTCATACAAGCTGTGTTTTTAGAAAAATTTTCAAATTGAATGGATGTTGAATACATTGAAAATAAACTAAAGTGTGCATTCTAAGTACATTAAAATTTTACACAATATTTGTTTTTTTCCCAACCCAACAACAAGATTTTTGAAATTCAAGCATTTATAATACAATGCATAAGGAATACTTGCAATCAATAGGTCCACTAGAAGTATACATGAATATTTTATATAACATAAATCTCATAAGATATCTAACAATTTTCAAACCCACTTGACGAAAATTTGCTTAAGGATTTCTAAGGAAATGTCTTTCAGTAAGGGTGTCAAAATGGGTTTTCGTGCAGGGTTCGGGTCGAATCCAGAAATGACTCTGGTCCAATTCGGCTAACCTGAACCAGATCGATTTTGTAAATAGATCAAAATTCAGACCAAGATCTAACCTGCCAGGTTATTGGGTTGACTCGACCCGGCTCACTAACTTGGAATATAGCAAGGCGCGAGCAAGTTAAAGCGCTTGCGCATGGGCTCGAGCTGGCGAGCCTAAAGGCGACGGGGTGAGGAAGCTATGCAGCCTATGCTGGTGCGAGCGCTGGAGCGGGCGAGGGTGCAAGCGCGATGCAAGTGCTACCCTCGACGCGGACTCCAGCGGAGGGCTCGCTGCACCTCTGTGGAGTGCGGGTACATGGGTAGGATGGCAGAAGCTCTATATAGGCGGGCCTGAGCACGGGATCGCTGCAAGCCAGGGGTGACCCTGGTCATTTTTTGGTTGATTTTAGGTTTCCGGGTCAACCCGAAGCCAGCCAGCCTGGCGAACAGGTTGACCTAAATCCAAAAGTTGCTGGGTTGAGGTTGGGTCAGATATGTATTGACACCCCTATCTTTTAGTATAAAAATAATCGAAGAAGATGACTTCATGTAAATAATGAGACGATCACTTGTGATTTATGATGCCATGCAACAGAAAAGTAAAAAATATATATTTTTTCTCCATTTGTTTTTAACAGAACTATATATAATATAGCTAATATAAAACAAAAATAAAAAAATCTTGTGATTTTTCTTTAATTATCTTAACATTTATTTATAATGTCATGTTTTTTTTATATTATTAAACTTCAAGCATTTTTTTATGATGCCCTTCAAATAAAATTAATTGTTTTTTTAAAGTTTATCTTGATGAGTTTTTACAATGAAATTTTTTTACTAATTCAAATCATAGCAGATGCCGCTTCTTTTTCAAAAGTGATAGGTAACAATGTTGAATGCCATTTTTTATCAAAGTTTTTAACCTATTTATTTATCATATCACTTTTTTTATAAGTCATGTGATATGAGATTGTTTGAAATAATATTATTTTTTAGGTATTAATTCATTAGGATTGTTATATTAACAACCGGTACACGTGGACAAATAAGATCAGCTTTTATATTGTGTTAATTGCCTTGTACTTTCTTTAAAACACTTTCTTTACATTTCTCTTGTATAAATAACCCCTGTATCCACTGAAATGAAATAGAAAGCTTTTCATAAGAAATTGCCTCCTGTACCAAGTCTCCTATGTTCTTCCTTCTCTGCTTTTCTACATTGTATCAGACGCTCAGGCCAACCCTCCCTTTCTTCGTCTCAAATAACGAAGCCCCCTCTCATGGCCTCCACAGCAACCACATCCTCCCCGTATCAGGAGGACACCTCCATCTCCGAAGGCGCTTTCTCCTCTCCGCAAATCCCATCGTCTCTCAAGTTCTTGATGAGCAACGTCAAGAACGTCATTTCCCAACCCCTTACGGCGGACAACTACGCTCTATGGAGATCTCAAGTGCTAAAGCTATTTCGGGCCAACGGCTTCGAAGGTTTCTTGACCGGATCCAGCATATGTCCGACCCAATCCATTGACACCAGCGCCGAACAACAAACACCAAATCCGGCATATAACACATGGCTCCTGCTGGATCAGAACCTCGCCGCCGCCCTCTATTCAATCATCTCTCCTGCAATTCTGCCCTACGTCCTCTCGGTTGACCACTGTACCGAAATCTGGACTACGCTCAACAGTCGGCTACAATCCTCTACAAGATCAAGAATCAGTCAATTAAAGAATGAACTCCACTTCTTGTCCATGAAAGAAAGCTCAATGACCCAGTATCTACTGGATGTCAAATCCAAGGTAGATGCGCTAGCTGCCGCTGGAGCTCCGGTAGATGTCGAAGACGTCATACACTATACCCTCAATGGTTTACCGAACACATACCAGGCATTCAAGACCGCCATTCGCACTAATCTTCGCTCCGTCAGCCTCGACGAGCTCTACACCCTTCTCTGCAGTGAAGAACTCAACCTAGCACATGAAACAACCAAAGAACTCCAATCCCTTCACATCGCCGGCAATCAAACCGCCCTAGCTGCTGGCCGAGGCAGAGGTCGCGGAAGAACTACTCAATCTCGCGGTCGCAACAATGGCCGTCCGCCCAACCCCACAAACTCAAATCGCGGCGGCAAATCAACCCGACCGTCAATCAATTGCCAAATTTGCGGCAAGTTCGGTCACTCCGCCATTAAGTGCTGGCACCGTCACGACGAACAATACAACACTGAACCCACGACTGCTCTGTTCTCCTCGCCGTCTCAACCCAACTCACCGGAATGGTTCCTTGATAGTGGCGCATCCACGCACTTAACCTCCGATCCGACCCACTTAACCCAATCTCAAAACTACACCGGCTCCAGCAAAGTCGTTCTCGGCAACGGCTACCAACTTCCCATCCATACCACGGGTAAAGGGCTCCTCCCTACACCCACAGGTAGTCTCAAACTAACTAATCTCAATCTTGTCCCTAACCTTTCTTTCAATCTCCTATCAGTTCACAAACTAACATCTGACAATGACTGTATAATTACCTTTTCCCCCCACGGCTACGAAATCAAGGATCGGAAGACCCAACGCCTTCTTCTCAAGGGTCCTGCTACTAATGGCCTGTATCCTCTTCACCTCAAGCAACCACCAACTCCTCATTCAGATCATCTAGCTCTGCTCTCAATTCAACAAGTTCCGGATCTATGGCATCGCCGTCTAGGCCATCCTTCAGCTCAAACCTTAGCCAAGATCTCCAAGCACAATGGGAACATTCCGCCAGTCACCAAAACATTCATGTGCAATTCTTGTAAAATGGCCAATAGCCATCGCCTACCTACACTAAAATCTCAAACTGTAACCACCTCTTCTTTTCATTTAGTACATTCGGACGTTTGGGGTCCTTCCCCTATTGTATCCACTCAAGGTTTTCGCTACTATGTATCTTTTATAGACGACTTCTCCAAATTCACATGGATCTATCCTCTCGTTCAAAAATCTAAAGTGTTTACGAAATTTCTTGAATTTCAAAAATTTGTAGAACGACAATTCAATCGCAAGATTCACATACTTCGCACAGACAACGGCGGCGAATACATTAATAATAAATTCAAAAATCTGTGTCGTTACACAGGCATCCTTCATCAATCCACCTGCCCTTACTCACCAGCTCAAAACGGCATCGCCGAACGTAAGCACCGGCATCTCATTGAAACCACCCGCATGCTTCTTCTTCAAGCCTCCCTTCCTCAACATCTCTGGGGTCGACACCCTTATCACCGCGAATCATCTAATAAACTGTCTACCATCCTCAAACACCCATAACAAGTCACCATTTGAAATTCTCTACGGCAAACAACCCAACTATACCCAACTTCGAGTATTCGGGTGCTTATGCTACCCTTGGCTCAAGCCATACACCTCCAACAAACTATCTCCCCTCTCTCATCCGTGCGTCTTTCTTGGCTACGCAACATCCCAAAAAGGTTACAAATGCTTGGATCCCATTTCCAACAAAATCTACACATCTTGTAATGTCATATTCAATGTAAATATCTTTCCCTACTCTACCCAACGGCACCAAACATCAGCTCACCAACCCTCTCATTTAACTACACCACCCCTTCTGCTCGTTCCCACTAACATTATACCTCACTCCATACTCCAGAACTCCACTCCATATACGATTCCTATCACTACCACCCCTACCCAACCTATCTCAACAGCAACTACTCTCCCAAACAGTCACAACCGTGCCAACACGTCTAGCTCCGCCGTCCAGAACATCCCACCCGAGCTTCCCCCATCTTCCAACACTCTCAACAACCGAACCCAGACACAACCCCAATCCCAGCCCACACCGGTACATCCCATGATCACTAGACTCAAAAGCGGTCATTCAAAACCCAAACAAATATTTGATCTCGCACACATTCTTCAAACCACCGAACCAAATACTTACAACCAAGCCGCTAAATCAGAACTATGGCGTATGGCCATGTCACAGGAATTCCAAGCTCTCCAGGCTCAAGGGACCTGGGAACTTGTTCCCCCCAATTCATCCTACAACGTCCTCGGCTCTAAATGAACCTTCCGAATTAAATATAACTCGGACGGCTCTATCGCTCGCCACAAAGCCCGCCTAGTAGCCAAAGGGTACAATCAAGAACACGGGATCGACTACACGGAAACATTTAGTCCAGTCGCCAAAATGCCAACAATTCGTGTTCTCATACTCCTCACTCTCCATCACAATTGGACTATCCATCAACTCGACGTCTCAAATGCTTTTCTCCACGGCCATCTCTCTGACACCGTCTACATGCAACAACCACCGGGATTCCAAGATTCTACCCATCCCAACTATGTATGCAAGCTCAAGAAAGCCCTCTATGGTTTGAAACAATCGCCTCGGGAATGGTATGCCACACTCTCCAACCACTTGCTCAACTACGGCTTCCAAATAAGTGCATCCGATCCCTCACTCCTAACCTACAAATCTGGGACAAACCGAATCTACATCCTCATCTACGTCGACGACATACTCCTCACAAGTAACTCTCCAACCGAAATCAATAAGTTACTTTCTAATCTTCACGACAATTTTCAGATGAGGAACCTTGGGTCACTGTCTCAATTCCTGGGCATCCAAGCACATAAAACTCCATCCGGAATTCTTCTACATCAAAAACCATACGCTCAGAAGATTATCGAGCGAGCTGGCATGGGTCAATCCAAACCGGTCTCCACCCCCATCCCCTGCAAGACAACGATCACAGCCCGATCCCAAGAACCTTACGCCAATCCGCAAATGTACAGACAGATCATTGGATCCCTACAATACCTTACACTCACGCGACCGGACATTCAATTCGCGGTTCAACAACTGTGCCAACACATGCAAAACCCGCTCAACACTCACCACGAATCCCTCAAACGGCTTCTTCGCTACATACAAGGAACATTGTCCACAGGTATACCTCTAAACTGCACTAATCTAATAATCCGTGGCTATGTCGATGCAGATTGGGCAAGCAATAATCAAGACCGCAAGTCCATCTCCGGATATTGCAACTTCCTAGGGAACTCACTAATCTCTTGGCAAGTCAAGAAACAAAATACCATAGCCCGGTCTTCCACGGAGGCGGAATACCGCGCCCTTGCAGCAGAAGCTTCAGAGATCTTATGGCTTAGACGTCTTCTCGATGACTTTCATACACCACAAGAAGCACCAACCACGGTCTACTGCGACAACACATCGGCTATTGCTCTTGCCAACAACCCCGTATTTCACGCACGTACAAAGCATATAGAGGTTGACTGCCATTTCATCCGGGATTGCATCAGGAAAAACAACATCTCCGTCCACCATATGCACAGCAGATCAACTCGCCGACCTCTTTACCAAAGCCTTGCCAACTCAACGGTTCAAAGCTCTCTCCAGCAAACTTACCGCCGATACTCAGCCACAAGTTTGAGGGGGCCTATTAACAACCTGTACACGTGGACAAATAAGATCAGCTTTTATATTGTGTTAACTGCCTTGTACTTTCTTTAAAACACTTTCTTTACATTTCTCTTGTATAAATAACCCCTGTATCCACTCAAATGAAATAGAAAGCTTTTCATAAGAAATTGCCTCATGTACCAAGTCTCCTCTGTTCTTCCTTCTCTGCTTTTCTACATGTTAAAGATAGTTGTTATTAAATATTTCTCATCATTTTTTATTGATTTCTATTTTTTATTTTAAAATTATTTCAGAAGCCAATTGCCTTTAATTATGCCTAAATTTTCAAAACACCATTTCTATATCCCCCTAATATCTTTTAATATGTTGTGACAAAAGAAATGTGAAGCAAAGTCCTCACAATTTACAGGCTTATCAGCCCCTATTAGTTTTATGTGGAATCTATTTGTGTTGATCAATTAGGTTGTACTATTGTTTTGGATCTTAACTCAATCTGTCGAGTTCGCTAGGGGATGCAGAAGGTCCTCCCCCTATTGGGTTCAAGTGTTGTGTTTTTTTGTATAACAATATAGTGCAATAATGTTCTCTACTCAAGCGTTGTGGCGCTGTATAGTTTGCTTGTAGACAGATAAAGAGAGGAGCGATGCGGTGCTCCAGACTCCGGTGTTGTGGCGCTCCAGACCCTGGAGCTATGGCGCTGTCAGGTAGACAGGAGACAAAGAGTTGATCCCTACAACGCTCCAAACTTAGCGGCGCGATGTTGTAGATGGGCTGAAAGTTCTTTCTCATTTTTCATTAAGGGTTGTGTCCCTTGGTTGGATTTGTCCACATTAAATCTCGGCATTCTTTGTTTCAGCTGCATTTTCTCTTATTTGTATTTAATGCGTGGTTTACTTTCCCAACAATCACCAATAGTCACATCTGTTAACACTGCTCTTGTATCTCACCCGTGCAAGTTTTGCTAGTTTTTGCTAATCTTATTCGATCATAAAGAAGGAATATAGCCCACATCTGATCGCATGGCACACCATAAATAAAAAGCTTCTGATACAGACAAACCTTTCTTATTTCAATTATTAATTTGCCATGGCTTTCTAGCCCACACCCACATCGACCTATACCATTTAAACATTGAGATTGGATGAAATGTGATTTGTTCCAGCCATGCAATATTTGTCAGTCTATCAAATTATCAAATTGTATATTTAACAAGATATTTAAGAAGTCTGTTAGGCTTTGTTTGGGACAATTTTTTTTATTGCTTCTTAAAATAGAATTTTAGTTAAAAAATTTTAATTTATTTTCTAGATAAAAAAAGTTACCAAAAAAAATTAATATATTTATTTTTTATCCATCCTTTGCTACAATAAGTAGATATCATGCTCCTTTTATAAATTTATAGTAAGAACATAAGAGAAGATTAAAAAAAATTAATCAGAAATATTAAAATAGTTGTACATCAAATAATTAAAAATAATTTTGTTTTAATAAATATTTATTTTGTCGATTATTTCAGATGAACTATCCTTCCCTTTTAATTATTTATCTTAATTTTTTGACAAAAATTTTTATCTACAGATCCGGGCCCCTTTATTTTTTTATTTATTAATATTTTTTATTTTTATTTTTATTTATTTCTTTATTTATTTTTTGATAGGACAAGAATGAGGTGATCCGAAAGATGGGCCATCAACGGAAAGTATGTCCCAAAATCCTCATCAATCATTTAGATGCCAACAGGCCTAAGCCCATTATAATTTAAAAGCCCAAAGCTTAGTCCCTGAAAATTAACATAAGAAAATTAAGGATTGTTTCGGCCGATTACTTCGCCAACAAGGACCAAAATAATTCCAAATTATTATAATATGCAACTCTATATTGCCGACTTGAATAATTTTTTAAGTATTTTAATTCAGCAAAAAAATAATATGGGTTTCTACTTTAATTTTTTATTATTGGGTCTTAACAAAAAGTGTAGAGGCCCATTTAGATTAAAAATGAGGTAGCCCATCTAAATCACCATGAATGCCTAAAGCGATGGAGAGAATTTTATATGAGCACGTCGTCATATAAAAATAGGTAACTTTTAAAGTATATATATATATATATATATATATATATATATATATATATATATTAATATAGCATTAAAATAAATGTAAATTAGAAAAATTTAAAGTCCATCCTTAATATATCCCGAAAAAATTCATCATGAATCTTGAGATAATTTTAAAATAAAAAAAGTTAAAATTATATTTAGAATAATTTGAATTTAAAATTCGACAAATTTATAATCGACATTAACGTTTCAACAAGTGAAATTCAATGACACCAAAAGTATTTTGGTTAAACTCTAAATAAGTCAAAATGAAGCATTTAAAGTATAATTAGAACCTCTATATTATTAATTGGATGACTAAATGATTTCCAAAACTCAGCATTATTAAAGTCAAATCAAGTGTTTCAACGTAAAGAATCTAATGACCTCAAGATTGTCAAATTTCTCTTGAACGCTACTGGCCAATTATGATCCTACAATCACTATCATCAGACTATAGTCCATCTACCATTGTCGTTTGACTATGATCCTTTGACTAATGTTGACTCGCTACCATTCTCCAACCTTTGCTGCCTCACTATGATCATAATCACCCAATTATGTTTTTCCAACCTATATCTCTTGACTACAATCTTCTGACAATCATCGCATGACTCTGATCTCTAGATGAGTTATGTTCCTCTAACCATGTCACTCGATCACAATCCGTCAATTATCATTGTCTGACCATGACCCTCTAATCGCCATACTATGGTCATTTGACTACTACTATCGGACTATGGTTCTCTAAAAACAGTTGCCAACTATAACCTTTTGAACACGATAATTTGATTATGATCCATTGATTGATGTTACCCAGCAATATTCCTCAAACTATCATCACCTGATTATATTACTCTGATCATCGTCACTCAACTAGGATACTTGGACAACCATTACCTAACTATGATCGTTTGAATACTATATAATTCTATGACCATTGTCTCACAATTATGGTGCTTTGACTACCAATATTTGACTACAATCCTGAAATCTTAATTAGTTGACTATGGTCCTTCTATCACCATTATTAAACTATGGTCATTGAACTATTATTATTTAACTTTGTTCCTCAAACTACTAATGCCCCCATTACATCCTTCTAATCATTATCGCTCAACAACATTGCTGATCATTGACTTCATCAATTGTTATCTCTAATAACTTTGATGCATGCCATTTTCATTAAGTCGAATTTTATATCCCAACACCTTATGCTTGGTCTTTGGTCTTCCATCCTCAAAAGAGAATGGCCAAACAAACAAGAACTGATCTCATGAAGATAGCTCCCTTGCTACAATGCTCCTTTAACTTCCACCATAGAATATATTTTATATATTTTATGTCTACTACATTGTAGTAACACTTTTCCAATAATGGAGAAGGACAACATCAATTGTAGTTGATGATAAACACAAATGAGATCATTTCAACAAGGTTCGACCCTACGATTTTCTATTTTCCAAAATTTACATATAAAAATTTTAGTGTCTTTGGTAATCCTACAAGGGCTAAAATGAACCGAGTAGATGTGTGTTCATATTTGAGATTGTTTATTATTAGCTTGGTTCGAGCTCGATTCGAGCTTTTTTCTTTGTGTTCAAGTTTGGCTCGTTTAAAAGAATATATGTCCTTGGATTGTGTTTGATTCATGTTCGATTTATTTATGCTTATCGAATTTTAAAAAAACTACCCTTATCGAGCCTACTAACAAACAATCACCTAGAGCCATTCGTGAACATATATATGAAGTGATTTCGATCTACCAGACGAGCTTGTTCACAAAAAAAGTAGCTCATAAAATGATTCTTCTTATTAACAAGCTTATTCATGAACACTTTAAATAAAACTATTATAAACATGAATAAATACCTCTTATTTTAACAAAATTATTATATAGAAATAGTATAACATAAAAAATTAATTAATTTTTATATAATAAGAATAAATTATTATAATAAAACTAAAAGTTATGTGAAAATATACAAAATAACGATTTAATCAAGCTTATTCAAGGCTTTAATTGATATTATTCATGAACATAAATGAGTCGTACATATAGCCATTGACAAATTGGGGGAGGGGGGCACATGCCCCCACTAAAAAAAGAAGTCTAAACATATGGGAAAGCAATTGTGGAGACTTTTTGGCTTGCATGAAAACTATTGTACCGTTATGACCACCGGTGAATAAAGCACACTATATTGAAGCCTATAGATCCAACGGTCTAATCAATAGCATGATGGTGAACCAAGCAAATTCCACATCGCATGCCAATCTATAAAAAATATAAAAATGTGTAGCAAATCATAATAGATGGTAACTGTAAGGTTCTTTCACTTTGTTTATGTTAAATTTAAAATAAAAAAATCAAATCAGTCCAATTACATCATATTTTATAAACAAATAAATATTATTAAAGTTTGAAAATAAATTTAGAATCTCAAAATAGTGTAAATAATAACTTCATTTTTTAAATTTTAATAAATCATAATTAGTATTTATTGATTTACAAATGATTTGTAAATTTGGACAAATTAATTATTGTTAGTATTTGTTCATTTTTTATTGCTTTAAAATTGCATGTGTTGGTCCAAGCCAGGATGAAAAAGATGAGAGAAAGTTTGCAAAAAAAAATAAAAATTAGGCCCCCGTTGAAAAAAATTCTAGCTCTGCCACTACATATAGCTATTCATATTTGTTTATTTAATAGTCAAATATTTAAAAAAAATTGTTCAAACTTGTTTGATTACTTAAACAAACGATCATGAATGAGTTGTAATCGAGCCGAAACACGGGTAGCTTATCGAACACTAAGTTCATTTACAGCCCTAAATTCTACTCCATTAGTGTGTCAAATATTTGTATAATGATAAAGGATTAACCTTTTCTCTACCACCACAAATCTTCTAACATGTAGTAATTCTAATCAAATCAAGATTTTGATTAGATATCTTTACCTACCTTTTTTTAAAATAAATAAATAAATATATATATATATATATATATATATATATATATATATATATATATATATATTAAAAATATATGCAACATTTCTGATGGTTCAGAGTTTGATGAAGTGGGTAGGGTCCACCTTTTACTTCATGCCATTGGGAAGTGAAGGTCCATTTAGTCCACTGCCTTTTTCTCACTCTTAATAATTCTCTCTCTCTCTCTCTCTCTCTCTTCTAATCTAATTGTTCTCAGCTTCAGAGAAGGAAATTTTTTTAATCAGAATATTCTTAAAAAATTGGTTAAGATAGAATTTAAAATTATTAAAATTATATTAAAATAAATATAATATAAATATTAATTAATTAATTATGCATTATATTTATTTTAAAATAAATATAATAAATATAAAATTGATTTCGTAATATTTTAACCAAAAGTTTATTCCGCCCAAGACTTTGGTCTGATGCAGTTATTAATGTAATTAATATAGCCCTAATGAGCTACGGCTCTGCTGCTTTTTAAGGTGACATTCTGTCATTAAAAACCCGAACCCTTCCACACAAAATCTGGGAAGAAGTCGCGCCTAATCCTTAGTTTTTGATTCCCATGCGCTGACCACACGAACGCAATTACAGAAACGGAAGAAGCAACCACATGTGGGCCCACTTTGAATAAGGCCGTTACCTCTTTCTACAATCATTCTAAGTTGACTCAATTATTGAGTTTTTTTTTTTTTAAAGATTTATCAAATATGTGAAATTGCAAATTTTATTTTGTAAACCTAATTCAGAAAAAAAAGAAGCATATTTGATATAAAATTTAAGAAGTATATTTGACAAAAAATTAAAAAGAAGTAAATACACTAAATGTTTTGATATTTCTGAAAAAAATGTCAAATATTTTGATGTGTTGTATAAATCTCATCCAAACAGTTTTTTTCTTGAAATCAGTTGGTGAGTTTTCAACTATTCAATTATGAGACCTAGGTTTGAATCCCAGGCAAAAATATGCACCATTAATTATAATTATTTGAATTTAATAATAAATACTTGTTGCGGACTCAAATATACGCGGCGATAGAGTTTAAATCTCCGTCTCAGCGTTGTACGTATATCCAGCACACAAACAGAAGAATGAAATAACACCAGGATTTTTACGTGGAAAACCCTGGAAAGGGAAAAAACCACGGGGCCACGCCCAGTTGAAAGAGTTCCACTAGTGTTGTTTGAAATACACGAGGCTGATTCGTCCTTTAAATTCAGGACGATCAGATTACAATGAGCATTAGTTACAAGGCCAAGCGGAGTTCCGACGTCACTCGGGTGTCGAGCAGAATTCCGGCGTCACTTGGAAAGAAGTCCGGCGTCACTCGGGCGTCGGGTAGAATTCTGGCGTCGGGCAGAATTCCGATGTTGCTCCGGCGTCGGGCAGAGCTCCGGCGTCCCTTGGACGCCTGGTGGTGCTCCGGTGGTGATCCGGCGGAATTCCGGCGAAGTTCCGGCGGTGGTCGAGGAGGAGCTGTTCCCTCCTACACTTTTCTTCTTCTTCTTCTCCTTCTCTTCTTGGCTTGGGTCCCCTCTTAAGAGAAATGAGGGGCTATTTATAGTTTTTCTGGAGTGGCATAGCCCGTAAATAGATGAGGGATCATGGGCAAATAAGGAGTGATCCGGATGAACGGTCGATATTGAATCCCTTGATCGTGAGCCGTTTATCAAGAATTTGAAGGTCTTAATGATATCAGAATTCTGCGATCTTGGGCTCGTTGGATTCGTCTCGTCGAGCCGCTCGATTCGAGTATAAGCTCGTCAAAATCGGAGACCGTTTGGTAACTCAAATAGCTGTTTGATGCTTCCAACAGCGCTTCGGGTACTTGATTTGGACTCATTTGGGCTCGGATTGAGTCGAATTTGGTGTCGTTGGATTTGTATTTCCGAGACGCTCAGTTCGACTATAAGCTTGTTGAAATTGGAGTTTAAATGGTCTCCGAATTAATTTTTGAAGTTTCCAACTTGAGTTTTTCCTCGAGATTCGTGCCCGATCAAGATGATTTTTTGGCGATATATCAATACTAAATAATAATGATATATAATTTTTAATATAATATTTGATAGAATATTTAGTATAATGGTATCATTAAGTTTTTGTTATTATTTTAAATATTTAAAAATTTATAATATCATATATTTATTTAAATTTTAATAATAAATTTATAAATGTACAAAAACATATTTATTATAATTTTAACATAACAATAAAAATGTTAAAAGTTATAATTTTTGGGATTAGAAAAATATTTATAAATATAAAACAAATATTTAATATTTCTTTTTAAATTAATCAGTATATTCATATTGAATATTAAAAATATATAAATTTTTTTGCGAAATAATAAATATAATATTAAATATGATATTAAATAATCAAATATTTAAATAGGGATTGTATTAAATATTATTTTATTTAAAAACTAAATATTAAAAATTATATAAATTAAAACTTACAATTAATATATAAATTTATATCATTAAAATGTTTATATATGTTATTATTAAATGAAATTTAACAGTTTAAAATTATCGTTAGATATAGCATTTTAATAATACTTTATTTAAGATTTATACCAATTTTTATATAAGAATTTTTCTATATTTATATCAAATGATCAAATATAAAATTTAAAAATTAAATATGTTAAAATTTATAAAAAAAATTTATAATTTTTAAATAAATTATTATTTAAATTTTATATCTAATTAAAATTTTAAAATGTTACATTTAATTTAATAATAGCATTTTTAAACATTTTAATGATATAAAATTTATCTGTATATTATAATTTAAGCATTTTTAAAAATTTTAAAATTATATTATAAGTGTTTATTTTTATACATTTTGTTTTATATTTATAAATTTTTTTCTAATAGAAAAATTTATAACTTTAACATTTTTATTAAATTTATAATTTTTAAAAATTTTAATAATTATATGATATTATGGCTTTTAACATTTAATATAATAATAAACATTTAATTATACCATTATATTAAATATTTTATCAATATCATATTAAAAGTATATATCACTATTATTTACTATTTATTATTATTAAAATTTATAGTTAATATTGCATATTTTTAAATTAAAAAGCTAAAGACTCACCGGTTGATCTCAGGCATAAGGTTGTTGAAATGTTTAAAATTTTTTTAATTTATACAAAATGCCTATCGTTTTGGCATTTTTTAGAAAAAATTCATAACATTTGGTGTTTTCCTAAAAACGCCAAAACATTTCATGTTTACCTAAAAATGCCAAAACGTTTCAGTGTATTTGCTCCTTTTTAAGTTTTATGTCCAACACAATTGTTTTACCAAATTAGATTTATATCATGTTCCATTTTATATTTTGCCACTAGTGAAATGGGATACTGTTTGTTATATACTAAGAGTACTCTTTTCAAAATAACATATTTTTTTATTTTATTTTAAATGGCAAGGTTGTGAAAATCAAAGCAGACGTTGAACCAAAAATATGAGAGGTTCAATGTTGAATGGTTAGATCGAGGTTGAACAGGATGATGTAATAAATATTATAATTATTTAAATAAAAATAAATTATATAATAATTTTAAAATTAATACTAATTTATGTTAAATTTAATATAAATTCTTATTAATTTATGTAATATATTTAGATAAAGTTTCAAGAGGAGTGCTATGGAGAGTTCTAGAAAAGAAATGGGTTAATAATGGTTATATTCAAGTCATTAAGTATATGTATGTAGTAGCTATTATTTGTGTAACACAAGGTGGTTTGAAAGTATTTTCTTATTTCAGTTGGATTACATCAAGGATCAACCTTAAGCCATATCTGTTTGCTTTAGTCATGTTTGTTCTTACTAGACATTTGCAAGAGGTTTTACCCTAGTGTATGCTTTTTGCTGATGATATTTTTCTTGTTGATAAGACTAGAGAGGGAGTTGAAGATAAACTTAAATTATGGAGGTGAGATTGGGTCTGTGGCCGAGTGGTCGATGGAACACGTTCCTCCCATCTTACCCGGGCTCGAATCCCCTAACTGTCCAAAACAAAAATTTATGGAGGTCAACCTTAGAGTCTAAAAGGTTTTGTTAGATTAGATCTAAAATTGAATATATGCAGTGTAATTTTTGTTATAATAGATCTAATGTGGGATTGTGACTTTGGGTGATCAATTCATTAATAAGAGTACACGTTTTTGATATATTGGGTCTATTGTTTAAAGTGCTGATGAAATAGATGGGGATATTATTAGTTGAATTTAACTTGGATGGTTGAAATTGAGGAATGCATTGGGCTTGCTGTGTGATAGAAAAGCCCCCCTCAAACTTAAGGAAAAAATCTATAAGATGGTGGTTAGACTTGCGATGCTTGATGATGTAGAATGTTGGCCATTAAAAGAAAAGCATAATATTAAGTTAAGTGTTGCAGAGATGTGGATGCTCCCTTTTTTTGCAGGGCCCTTATATGACTAGCTATTGATCCACTGCTTTTTTGGACTAGAAGGTCATTTTGAAGTTTGCTATTTTAGTGTGGACTAGTAAAGAGCCGATTTTGGGTGAGAAGCAGGTTTGGACTACTCCTTTTGGGTCTGCTTCTTCTTTTTGGGAGCTCGCTCTTGTGCATCGTAGAATGTTCCTAGGTTATTATGTATTGTTCTTTAGCAGGGACCTCGAGCTCATAGGTTTTTCTTTTTTAATTCTTTTTGTAGCTCGTTCGAGCAGTAGTGAGCTTGAGGGCCCTTTAAGGACCTTGTATCTATTTTTCTAAATCACCCCCCCCCCCCCCCCCCCCCCCCCAAAAAAAAAAAAAGAGGATGCTCGGGTGGATGAGTCGCTTTAGTCTTAGAAACATGATACGAAATGAGCATATACGTGAAAATGTTGGAATAGCTCAAGTGGAAGATAAGATTAGAGAGAGTTGCCTTAGATGATTTGATCGACTATAAAATGACGACCTTCCGATGACCTGATTAGGAAAGTTGATGTATTAGATTTGACTTATGTTAAGAAAGGTAGAGATATACCTAAAAAGACTTGGTTAGAAAATATCAAAAATGATATTTCTTTATTAGATTTAAAGGAGAATTTAACTTTTAATATGACATAATGGAGAAAAAAGATTTATGTAGTCAACACTACATAGTGGGATAAAGACTTGATGTTGATGATGATGTTGTTGTTGTTGTTGTATGTTATATATTTAGATTAATTTTACAACCATAAATTATATATTAAATTCACATTAAAATTCTACATCTATAAACCATTCATGTATGATTATTTAAAATTAATAAATAGGTAAAATTAATTTTTAATAATGTATATTTAAAAACTAAAATTATAAAATAGATAATTAAAATGTGCTATATTTAAATTAATTCAATGTTTAATAAAATATTTTATATTAAATTAAGTTATATAGATAGATTATGAATTGAATCGGCTGGTTCTTAAAAACTGAGACCGATTCAACGGTTAGTTGGCTGAACCGAGGGTTCAAACCCATTCTCGCCGGTTTACTATTGGGCCAGTCCTTAATTAAGGACTGAACCAACATTATGACTATCTCACGGTTGAACTGATCGAACTGTCCGGTCTAATCCATTTTTCAAAACCATGTTAAATAGTCATATATAGATATAGCAATAACATTATATCATAAAAAACATATTTCATATATCTTAATATTAGAGATGACAATAATGATCCACACTAATAACACGCTTAAAAAAGTTTGAATTTGGGTTTACTCGATTAATTTCTAGGTTGGGCTCGGATAAAAAATCTTGACCTCTTTGATTATTATTAAGTTCAAGTTAAATGATTTGAGTTTATGGTAAATGAGTTATTTTTAGGGTAAATAGGTCATATTTTGGTTAAACGGGTTATGTTAATCTAAAAAAATTGCACTATCTATATGACAAATGGCTAGGTTCGAGTTAGTTGGGTTTGGGTTAAAAAATATTGACTCGTATGGTAAATGACTAGGGTTCAGCTCAAGCATATTTGGGTCGGTTCAGACCCATAGCCAACCCGTCAACCCAAATTGACACACATTTTTTCCATACATTATTTATTAAGGCAAAACTAGCTATGAAATGATTTGTGGTCCAATATTTAAAAGAAAATCATATTTTTCTAAGGTCACATTTAAGGCATATATTTTATGATTCATGAATGCTCATCTTTTAAAAATAAAAGAGATAATCAACCATAGTTGACATATCAAGCCATATATACACTGCACGTACTTGAATTACTGTTTGATTTCCCTATATTAGGAGTTTAATTCATCTTTTGTGTTCTTACTGATAAAATATTCTTAGGGGTCAAATGAGCTTGTTGTAAAGTTTGAATCACTAAAAAGAATATCCAAACTTAATCCTTAGTCACAATCTACAATTGGATCATGATCGTAGTAGTCTTGAAGGGAAACCATGGATGCAATTTTCTTGAAGGTGTGATGTCTGTGAAGCTGAATATTATAATAAATCAAGTTGCAGAGCATCCCAAGATAATATCATTGCAAATCATCCATCCTATTGATTATGTGCTTTCTAGCAACTTAATCATATGGAGTATCATCACTCCATGATGATCGTAGGAATATTTCTATGGTCCTTCTACGCAATGTCCTTGAGGGTGTGACTCAGCCACCTATCATATTCATCATCACTCCATTGTTAGAGTTGTAGTTTTGGCTCTCTCTAATAAAGTGTCATATCTTCTTGAGGATAGCTTTGTGAGGAATGCCTCTCCATCACAAATCTTCAAAGTACCTTTCCTAAAAAAATAATGGACGCATGACCTCTATCAAGCTCAAGATGCTAGTTTTCAACTCGTATAGCGAAAGGTCATACTTGACTAACTATATCACCCATTTTGAGTTAACAATGGCTCTTTAGTTGTTAATGATGTCGTGAAGTGTCAACTACTATTCTTCACATTTAAATAAGTACCAAAAAGGTTGTTCTTGCATCTATTTTTTGGGGGAAAATTGCAAGCTTCTTAGAATTCAAATGATAGCTTATAACATATATAATTTGCTAGCACCCAAAAGATATCAAGAATTCACAAGCTTGATTGAATATAAGGCACAAGTATGGAAAAGCCATCTCCACGTCATAATTCACGTATAGGAAGAAATTTTGGATGTTAATGATCTGGAGCAAGGCATTACTCAAGCCACTCTAAGTTAGGGTCTCTCGGAAGGTACCTTAAAAAAATTCGTTCAACTTGCAATATTCAAAACCCTAGTTGAGTTGCTAGAGCATGTTAATAGTTATATTAATGCAAAGGAGTATAACCATTTGACCTTGGCTTGTTCCTTCAAGTAACACAACTCTAGTCTTGTGAAAGATGATTACTAATACCCTTGAGACTCACTAAATAGTTCTAATAATGATAACAACCATGGGTAAGTTGGTTGAGAAGTGTATCATCAATGACAATAACAATAATAGTATCATGGTTTATGCTCTATGTGCAAAGAAAAATGCTAGCTGACCTACAAAAAATGAAGCATGATAGGTTACTTAGACTACATTGTTGTTGGTCATCAATGTGATTCATAATAAGAACCACTTCTAATGACTATTGTTGATGCCTCATGCTTGAGATACATGAGAGTATTGTGTCTTTTATAAATATTACAACAAGAATGATATAGAGGAATGTCACCATTTCCAAAATTTTTTTGAAAAGTTGTTTCACATTAGTAAGTTGAAAATTTTCTTTATTCACTCAGAACAATGTCCATACAAAGCATGTGGAAGAGAACCAAGATGAGCTTATTCTAGCATATACCATTCATATTATTTGGTTTATCCTAGTAATTCTTCAACGAGCTGAGGATAAGCATTGAAGCAAGCCGTTAAATAACTATGTTGGGAGAGATACATGATGCTTATTGCTTGAAATCAGCTTCTTTGAGGTTACAATGACATTTTTAGATGCTGAAAAACTCCTATAATTATGTAATCATCATAAAAACTTTAATAATAAGCTATTAGTTTGATAATAATCTCATGAGGTGTAATGTAAATATTATATTCAAGTTTATTTTTTATGAAATGAATCTTGACTCTTTTGTATTAATGCCCACTTTTGGATCCCTCTACAAATTTATTGAACACCGTATAGATAGAAGTTATAATTGGTCTACCAGCAAGTATGCAAGAAGATGACCAACAACACCATGCCTAATTTTATCATAATTGATTCTTTGATTACATACAACACCATGTTTAGCTGTCCACCCAAGGCTCTCAAAGTGGCCCTCTAGATCAATCACATAGTTAAGAAATTTCCAACGAGAGGTCATGTACTCAACATTCATGGGATAAAAGAAGTAGAAAAGTCCTAAATTATAAAATTAGTTATAAATGTGCACTTTTTATATATATACTTTTGCAAGAAATTCTAAAAAACTAAAATCGTTCCTAAATATACATTTACTTATCCTTTCATAAAATAAGAATAAAATAAAGTTATAACTTCTAAAAATCTAAAACTTAAGCCATAAAAATCAAAACTAAAATAATAAAATTAGAAACCTCAAAAACATAGAAATAAGAAAAAAATCACCTTGAAATGTAGATCTAAGAGAAATAATAGTAGAAGTAAAATGGCACATTTGAAAGCTTTGAAGTTATAAATAATCACCAATTTACAAGTAGAAAAATACAAGAAATTTTTATTTAAATTGTACCGAACATCATATATATAACCAAGTCACTTGCTCTTAGGGGTATAAATGAGTCTAGTTGAGCTCAAGTCACCCTTGGTTTGAGCTTGAGCTTGATTAATTAATCGATATATAGCTCAACTGATGCGGACTACATTATCTTTGAGACATGTTATCACTAGAGCTGCTTCCCACTATCTATGCTTACTGTTTGTATTCCCTTTTTATTTTAGTAGTACAACCTTATGCTTTGTTTTTTTTTTTTTTACTACTTATGATAACAACACTAAGCTCTTTTAGGATGATATATACCTTTTGTATTGGAAGGAAAAGGGATAGAGAGAATTATCATCTTTGTTATAACTACTCTATTTTTGCTTCATGTGTCATCTCTTTTTCTGGCTTGCTGTTGCATCATATTGGTATCATAACAAACTTGTGAGGTAGCTGACGGAAGTTCAAGAAAAGGTCTCGACGATGATCGAAGCTTGGATTCCATGTGGGCAGCTCATCATAGCTTCACACGACACCTTGAAGACTTGAGAGCCAACTTTTTTTGCTTTTCAATGGAGATGCGGACTGAAATGGCCACCCTTAAGATGTTGGTAGGCCCAAACCAGACCGACCATGTGTATCCACCAGCACCTATACTGGTAAGAAGACAACAAAGAGCCCCTAGGATTGAGCTCTCCGATCCCCTAGGTGACTTCGATCCAAAAACTCAACCCGACATTTTCTATTTAGATGATGAAAGGCCATTTCACCATTACAATATTCCCCGGCGTCATTAAGTACACCATCACCAAGACCAGGGAGAATTCATAGTGAAATTGGATATTCCCTTCTTCGATGGCCGCCTTCATATCGAAGACTGCCTCAACTGGGATACGACAATCAGTACCTTCTTTGAGTACATGGAGATTCATCCAAGAAAATAGAGTAAATATGTGGTTTGCCGATTAAAGGGGGGAAGCAAGCGCATGGTCGCTGCAACTATTACAAATAAGGCAGCATGATTGTAGAGGCTCCACTCGTAGCTGGTTCTGAATGAAACTGTTATTGCAAGGAATTTTCTTTCTAACTGATTACGAGCAGATGTTGTATTTAAAATATCAGCATTGCACTTAAGGACCGCAAACAGTGAGTGAATACACTAAGGAATTATATCGTTTGAGTGTTCGTAATAACCTTGATGAGTCAAATAATCTGATGGTAGCTAGATATATTAGAGGCCTCAAGGAACTTATACAAGACAAGTTATAACTTAATTCAATTTGGTCTTTATCTCAAGCTATAAATTTCACATTAAAGGAAGAAATATAGATCCAAAGACATTCCAGCAACTATTCCATTCGTTGACAATTCAGCAAGCTTCCACCTAAATCTCAGAAAAAATAATTCCCCAATTATTAAAAACTAGAATACTCCTCATCCAACTCCCAATAATAGAACTACAGAAGTCAAGGCACTAAATAGGATAAGAGCACCTCCAAGAGAAAACCCATACATTAGACCAACTACACTTAAATGTTTCAGATGTTTCCAACTTGGTCACAAGTCTAATGAGTGTCCAAATCGCCAACATATTCAATTACATGATGGTGAAGGCATAAATGAGGAGCTAAGAATGGTAGATCAATATGATGGTGAATTAGATGCAGAAGATATGCATGGTGATAAAGGCGGTTCAGTTATTTGCATCTTAAAGAAATGACTTTTATCATCGAAGCAACCAATCTATTCATAGTTTAATGCCTTATTTCGGACATGGTGTACCATCAATGAGGAGGTTGTGACTTAATAGTTGATTGTGGTTGTGCCGAAAATATTATTTCCCAATCCATTGTGCAAGCTTTGCAATTAAAAATAACAAAAAATCCTCATCATTACAAGATTAATTAAATCAAACGGGGCATGGACATTACTATCATTGATATGTGTACTGCTACCTTTTCAATTTGCGAACATTATGTATGTGAAATCAGTTGTGACATCTTAGATATGGACATATGACATCGCATATTGGGTCGGCTATAACAATTTGACACCGGTGCGATGTATGATTTTCGGGCCATTGTATGTTTTTTTTTTGAATGGAAGGGGCATAAGTTACAACTACTTCCTCAATCCTCGGATGCTGTTGGTAAGGATGAGAGGGATCAGGCTACAACTTATATTGTTTCTGTGCATGCATTGCTAAAACATATCTACGTACGTGATACTTTATTACTAGCTTTGGAAGTCACTGATGACCATAAAATTTCAACCCGAAGTCTAATTCCTGAGAGAATTCAGCAGCTACTTGTAAAATTTGTTGACATAGGGCCATCTGAACTGTCGTCCCAACTGCCTCCTCTTTGTGACAACATCATATTGATTTTATTCCAAGGGCTACCTTGCCTTACCTTCCTCATTACCTAATGAGTCCTAAAGAATACTATATTCTATAAGGAATATTGGAAGATTTGCCCCAAAGGCAGCTGATACAACACAACCTCAACCCTTGTGTTATGCTGGCATTAATTGTTCCAAAGAAAGACAAACAATGGTGTATGCGTATCAACAATAGAGCCATCAATAAGATCACTACTAAATATTTTTTCCCTATTCCCAGAATTTTTGATTTATTAGATAAGCTTGATGGAGCAGTGATCTTCTCTAAACATGACTTGCAGAGTGGTTACCACCAAGTGCGCATTCGGCCTGATGATGAATGTAAAACTACATGCAAGGCCCTCGATGGACTGTATGAATGGAAGGTAATGCCTTTTGGAGGTTGGTGGAAGATTATTTATGTGGTTGAAGAAAGTGGAAGATGGAATGGTGGAGAATTAATCAAATAACATGGGTGGGGAGATAAGTTAGAAGTGGTAGGAGATGGGAGTATGTTGATTAAGTAGGCGGTAGTGAGGGTTGCCTCAACCCAAAGATGCGATGGTAACTGAGCTTCGATTTGAAGAGCACAAACGGTGCCAAGAAAATGACGATGTTTTCATTCGGCAATTCCATTTTGTTGTGGCGTATGTGGACAAGAGAATTGATGGTCAAATGGGAGAGTCAAATTATTTTTCCACAAGATTTTTAAATGCGATAAACTTTGTTATAGTTTTTTATTTATGTTTCATAGGATATAACCAAGTGTAGCGAGAAAATTCATCAACAAAAAGTAAGTAAAATCTAAAACCAAAATTTGAAATAATTGGTGAAGGACCCCATTCATCAGCATGAATGAGATGTAGAGGTGTAGCATAATTGTTATAAGATCCTTTAAAAGGTAAGCAATAGCTCTTGGCAAAAGCACAAGAGTTACAAGTAGTAGTAGTAGTAGTAGAAGAAATACATAATTTGGGAAATTTCTTTGCTATAGCTGTTAAGGTGGTAGAGTTGGGATGACCCAATTTGCGGTGCCATAGAGAAGCTACGGTGAGAGCAAGAACTGAAGTGGAGCTGGGAGAGGATTGGAGGTCTACTAGATATAGCCCATCATGGCATGGACTATAGAGAAGTGTATGCTGAGTCGTCTGATCCTTTATGGTATAACTAGTCCCTTCAAAGAAATAATGCAATTGTTATCGATTGTTAGTTTTGAAAAAGAGAGAAGTTGATGAGAAAGCTTAGGAACATGAAGGAGAGGAGTGAGAGAGAGAGAGAGAGAGACTACATGATGGCATAGGGAGACAAAATGCAAAATGAGTTTATACATAAAAAGGTTGGAGTAGCTCTAGTGGCAAATAAGATCAGAGAGTGTTGTCATAGATGGTTTGGTCGCATAAAACATCGGCCTTACGATAACTCAGTTAGGAGAGCAGATGTATTAGCTAGATTTGACCTATATTAAGAAAGGTAAAGATAGACTTAAAAAGATTTGATTAGAAATATTAGAAATTATCTTTTTTATTATATTTAAATGAGAATTTTGACACTTAATATGACATAATAGAAAAAAAAAGATTTAAATAGTCGACCCCATGTAGTTGAACGAAGACTTGATATTGTTGTTATTGTTGTTGTTGCAATATTTCCTTCCTGGTAAGGTGGTGTAGGGAGATTTGAAATGCCATTGTTCATAAAATCGTTTAGGTTAATAGAAGGGCATCATTTAAACTACGAAGGGATCAAGTGTCCAAATTTTCAATCAAACTGCAGCCGTCTAGCTAAGGATCAAAGAAAAAGTAAATTAAATTAGGCATTAGCTTCAGCTGTGAAATAGCTTTGAGATTTTATTGAAGCAGCGTAGAGAGATTTCATAAATGATGATGCTATTTGAGAAGCCAAGTTTCATAAAGACTCGAGAATATTGAAACACTAAGAAGCAAGGTACGATTTATTATTATAGAGATTTCAAATAAATTTTGTTTTGCGCATCTAAGTAAGGGCATTAAAGAAAGATGACCAAGACCTCCATTATTAGTGGGCTTAGTGGTTGTATTCTAAACGAGCGTGCATATTTTGTTGACAAGCTATTGTTATGAAAAAAAATTACTAATAAGAGGTGAATTTTGTTCCTAAGCTCTTTAGTAGGTTGACAATACGACACTAATAATAAAAATAGATCTACATTGTAGATTTAACTTTGGAACCAACCACATATATATATATATATATATATATATATATATATATATATATATATATATATATATATATATATATATATATATATATATATATATATATATTTCATTACCTGAGGTTGGGGGTGTCAATTATTGACTTTGCCCGAAATCAGGTTCGGGTTGACAACATCGCGAACTTCAAGTGGCAGACAAGCGTGTCTTGCCCGCTGCTCTCATGGTCGCACTGTGTCTTTGCCCGCACATCCTGTCAGAGCATCCTACCCGCGCGTCCCGCATGCTGCCTGCACGCATCGCAGTCGGGTCAAAGCATCCTGCTAGCGCAACCAGTCCTCGCCTCGCCCCCATGCACTATGTCGCGCTCGCTAGCCTGAGTCAACGTGTGAGATCGGGTCGACCCGGATTTGTGGCGGGTCGGGTCTGAGTTCAAATTTCTGACCAGTCTGTGTAATTGGGTGGGGTTCGGGTTATATCAATTGAGGGCAGATCAATTTCAGGTTGGACCTTAACCTGACTCGAAAACCCATTTTGACATCCCACCTTAGCTATTAATGAAATGTTTCTATAATTTTAGGCCAATCAAAGGCTTTCAGTTTGGAATTAGTAAAACCAATATGATCCCGTAAAACTTACTTACAATAGAATTTTAAGATCCGAAAGATATTCTATATGATATTGAGAAACGTCTATTAATAAATTTAACGAAATAAAAAAATATAATCCGAAAATCTATTTTGACACCTCTACCTGAGCTATTAATGAAATATTTCTATAATTTTAGGCCCCTTAAAGGCTTTAAGTTTGGAAGGAGTAAACCAATATGATCCCATGAAACTTAGTTACAAAAAAAATTTAAGATCTGAAAGATATTCTATATGATATTCGGGTACGTCGATTAATAAATTTAACGAGCTAAAAAAAAAAAGAGAAAGAAATATTGGTCCGTTTTGGATGTAAAAATCGTAACGCCCGTAACACGGGATTTTGATCCGTGATTCCGTATAGCCCGAAACACGGAGTACTGAGTAATGCAGTCGGGTAGACATAGTAACCTACACGTGGCTGATGCGATACCGCCATGCTTCCCCGTCACAGCACATCGCAATGACAGGTCCCGGACGGCGCGGGAGTTGCGCCGTTACAAATTCAAGTCAAAATTTACCTATCCCTCCTTTAATATGCAAACCCCTCTCTATGCTTAAAAATAATAGCAATAATCAAAGAAAATAGGCTGCGGACGGCCAAGGCACGACGCCATGGAGGCATGGACGCAAACTGTACGACACCAAGGTATTATTCTATTGCTGCTTGCTGCAAATCCCCACGCCTATCATGCATTCAGCGGCTACAAGGGATTTCTTAAGAGATTTCTTAAAAAGGAGAAATTTTTAAAAACTATACGCTCTGAAGTTTAATGAGTAGAAAGAGTATATTAGAGATGGAATTAGTGGAGGTAAATCAGTCGTTATATTTATTAACAATTTGCTTGTCACTTATCGTCCTCCTCCACTGTGGCAGCACAGCTGAACGAGCTGGTTGGGCTGAGTGGTTGGGAGGTCGAGCGGTCGAGCTGGGTAGGCAGACAGTCGTTCGGAAGGGGGTCGACTAGCGAGTCGTTTGGAACCCAAACTACTGGCAACGGGCAAAATCGTTCAGACTCCTCATGATTGGCAAAACCGTTCGCGCTCCTATCGATTGGCAAGTCATTTGAAATCGTTACGATTGGCAAATCGTCAGGAAGCGTGACGTGGTAAAATTTAACGGGTAATTTTTATTATTTTTCAAATAGCTTTCCCTTTACCTTTTTCTCTCATGTGTAGTCCTCTCTTCTGTGTAGCAGCTGTGTTCTGCAATTTTGGCTTCTACACTCTTCTACCCGCGTCATCAGTAGCAAAGATCAGATCTTACATCATCGATTTGTTCTGTTTATCATCTTTAATTTTTTTCTTACTTGCTTAATGTATGAATGTTAATGAAAAGAAAGTTGAGAAATTCTATTGCAGTCATTTTTTAAAGATCATTGGATAATTATGTGTAATGTCGGCCAATTTTTTTGGCTTGTAAAGAAGTTGCATGTGTTGTGTGTTGCATTTATGGAGATTTGTATAGAATGGTTGAATTAATATTAAAAGGTAAGAAGAGATTAGGTAGTAATGATGTTACTTGTTGTAGTTAGGTATGATAGTATAATTTGAGTGTATTTTTTTTTATAATTAAGAATGTATGTCTAGTTAAAAAGTTTGAAATTAATTAGTTAATTATTTGTAACCAGAAATATTGTAGGACCGATCGAATGAGTTTTCATGATCATGAATTAAGAGCCTGTATTTTGTAAAAATATATTATCTATATTAGGTATAATGACAAAACTTGATTAAGTGAGCATTGCAGGATGGACTCAACTATTGTTATTTTGGTGTTAGTGTATGGGGGTTAGTTGGTTATTGATGATCAATTTTATCCCACATATTATGGAGGGCATAATCGTCCTCTTAATGTTTCAATTAGCACCTCATTGGAGCAGTTGAAATTGCAAGTGTTGAGAGTCCTTGGACATGATGCATCATTTTTTTAAAGTAAACTTGATTAGTCACCACCCCGTAGTCAATGACATAATTGCATCACCTCTTAGTGATGATGATGTGTGCTTTATTGTTCTACACTACGCTAATACACAACTTGTGATAATTTATGTTGAAATTGAGAGTTCCGACAGTGCCCTGCCGAAGATGAGTTTACTGACAACCACTCTAGTGGAACAATGTAGTTCATTAAGTAGTGATGAAATGCAGATTTGTAGTCCAGCAGTGCTTGTATACAATCTTCCTAGTACACTATAAGTTTGACCTTATTAGCATATTATTATCAATTTATAAATTTGATCATAGTGGCTTAGCATAATAGTTTTATTATAATTGCACAAATATTAGGTCTCTCAGTAGACACGTTGTTTCTGGTCCTGTTGGGTCCCCGTTGCAATATTCACCCAGTAATGAGCCTTGAGCAGAAGATTTGTTAGAGAATCTTAATTTAGTCAATGAATGGTACAAAAGTATGAGCAGTGAGTCAACTAATGGGTTGTCAAATTTGGGTGAAAGAAAGGAAGAAGAGTTTCGCGAGGTGCAGACTTTACTACAACATTATTGTGGAGCAACTAGTGACACTGTAGATTTAATGGTTAGCACAAATGACTTTGCAAGGATGTGCCAAAATGTCGATTAATGGGACAACAATCTTGACTTTGATGGTGCTATAGGTAGTGATATTGTTATGCATGAACAATATATTCCCAATAAAATTATTGAGAGCATGTGTTTTGCTACAAAAAGAGAGTTACAATTTGCCCTTTTGTGGTTGGTCAATCATGAACAATATTAAGTTTGAAGTCATTTTGTCAAATAAAGTGAAATATACAATATGTTGTGTGCATTACAAATCTATGAATAGGCCGTGCAAGTGGTGTCTGCATGCAAGTTCCTGTAAGCGCTTAGGTGGCACATGGAAGGTATCATCTACTATGTATAATCATACTTGCACCAATCCCATTCTTCTTACAATATATTAACAGTGTAATTCAAGATTCATAAGCTATTTTATTCAACCAGTTGTGCAACAGCAGATAGATATAATGCCCTGTGAAATTATTGGTAGGATTGAGTTGAAGTTTAATATTAAGGTGTCATACATGAAGGCTTGGGATGCCAGAAGAAAGGCTATTAAATCAATTTTTGGTAGCTGAGAAGATTCATACCGTACTGTTAATCTTAGGATAGAAGAAATTATCTCTTTCATTCCAGGAACGGTGTATAGATTACACTGCACAGATAAACACATATTTGAAAGGCTTTTTTAAGCACTGGGTCCTTCCGTCTCTAGTTGGGCTTACTGATGACCAATCCTTAGCCTTGATGGTACCTTTTTACTTGGAAAGTATCATGGTACTTCGCTCACTAATGTTGGTATCAATACGAATAATAGTCTATTTCCTTTGGCTTTTGATGTAGTTGAGTTAGAGTCTACTAAGTCTTGGATATGGTTTCTCCAATGCTTATCTGATCTTCTCCCAATTGAAGCCTCCATAGAAAAACTATGCATTATATCATATAGGCATGATGGTATTATTCGTGGCTGTAGGGATATATTCCCCATGGTGGCTCACCAGGCATATTTAAGATATCTACGCGAGAACTTCAAGAAGGTAGCAAGGGGTATGGGGGTTCCGTATGTTGAATTTCTATGCAAGATGATGTATTTTGCTGGCAACGGATGACTTGCGAATATTTCATCATCACATGAGAGATATTAAAAATGTGAAGGTTGAAACCTACCAATAGCTAGTCGATCTTGGACCATCGCAATAATTTAGCAGTCCTCCCATAGAAGATTTGGGTATTAGGATTGAGTACCAGCAATGGCCAACCATTGAGATTCATTGGGGTCCATCCGATGTAGGTAATTCATTACAGTAGTGTACCCCAATGCCTACTCAGTTGTTCTCTCCGACATATATCCCACCATCTGCGCATTTTAGTGTCCACCTCAATGATGACCACAGTACCGATCATGTCAAAGAACATCATGAACTTTGTCATAGGCCAGTTCATCATCCAGATCACTACACCCAATTAGGCACAGATGCGTTGCCCCGTAGACATAGAAAGAAATAATAGGTTCATCCATTACGAGTTGTTCTGTATTATATCCAAAATTGGCCTTTTGTCTGTAATGCTTAACACAACTAAGAACTCCCATATTTTCAGTACTATCTATATATTTGGATATTATTTTTTCTCTGTGGGCGACTTAATTTATTTTTAATAAAAAGATTTAGTAGTATATCATTAGTATCATAGAAGTTAAAAGTAATTTCAAGAAGTTTAATTAAAAGATTTAATAATATGACGATACTCTACAAATGATTGCAAACCAATCGAACTCATGCATCATTTCAAAAAAAAAAAATGCAATTCATAATTCACTAAATAAATTTATTTAGGTTTATGATTAAAGTTCTTCAAACAAAAATTATGTTGAGAAAATATGGTATAAAAATACAAATCAAAAGTGAAAATTTTCTTATTTAGTGGCTTCATATTTAATTAAAATAAGCAGTAGAACTAAATTTTCAAATATCAAATTAATTAAATTTTTTAGTGAAGTCAGTAATCTCTTTTTTTAAATGAAAACGAGAGGTTAATTTTCATATTGAATCATCAAGGAAATTAATTTTTTACAAAAATTTTTCAGAAAAAATAATTAATGCTGAAACTCACAGGCCAAACCCCCGCTCAACCCGCTCTCCTAAACTGGCTCGCTAGCCCGCTGGTCCGCTCTACCCGCTCTCCTAAATTGCCCCGTTGGCCAACCCACTCGCCGTGCTGGCCAACCACTACATGAAAAGTGACCATTATCGACAGTTTTTTCTGACAAAAATAGGTGGTTTTCCGGCGGATAATCATTTTTATGGAGGTTTTTCGGCGGGTTTTTTTTTCTGCCGGTATTAACTGCGTAGAAAACTGAAACTGTTGGTTTATTTCTGCCAATTTATAGTTGTGGTTTCACCGGCGGTCGCAACTGCCTCTGATGCAGTCTGAACGTCAAAAATTTTCGACTGTTGGTCTGGCGGTTTAGCCGCCGATCTGACCGACAAAAATTTAGCCGCCGGAAAACCGCTGGTTATTAGCGGCGGTTTCTCCTGTGTTCCGGCGGCGCAAAAATATCATCTAGTATCAAAGTTTCCAACTGCTAGGCTACTGGTCAGCCGTCGAAAATCTGTAGCATCTAAAAAAAATTATTTGATTTACATCATACGGTAGGAGAAATTATTAGGAGCGTATGTGCTCACAAAAATTTTAACATTAGAGTACTTTTATAAATATAAAACCTATAAGTATCAAGTAAATATTCATGTAACAATAACATCCAAATCAAATTGAGAGCATGATTTAGCCTTTACCAATAATTACACTTTAGAAAATAAACTCACACATTCATCCCCTAAAACACAATCAATTCCAACACTTTCACACAATGAAATGAAATTTGCATGGAGAGGGTATCAACTTGATTAGATTAAGCCAACCCTAATGCACCAACCCAAAGACCATCAGGGTTAAGTGTTTTTAATAACAGAATCTTGACTTGAATTTGATATTTTTACAAAAGAAAGAAAAATTCATTACTCCTACAACTAGGGCGGAGGGAAAGGAATAATAACAAGAAAGAACATCAATGAAGGAGAGGAGATCACCTACGTCATGGGAGATGAAGATGAAGGCTAGCGTTGGCTAGGGCGGAAGGTGGGCTGGAGCTGCAGTGACGACAGGGCTTCTCTGGGACGGAACGAAATGATGCAGTGCATTGAAATGAGGAAGAAAGGGCGGGTAGGGGAAGAAGGCCTCTTATCGGCTGATTTTACGGCGGCTAAAAACTCACTTAAAACTGGCAGCAAATCCGTCGGTAACTGCCGGATTAACCGCCAGTTATGACCGGCGGCTAATTCGCTGGTATAACCTCTAGAAATTTCGACGGTCCTCTTGTTAATGACTGGCATCAAAATAAAATTTCTCCCATGGCAGACTCCTACAGTTAATTAAATTAATAAACAAATCGCTTTTAAAATTTTGTCCTTTCTTAAAATACGTGCTGGCTATTGTTAAGAGGTGTGAATTAAAGAGGATTAAAATACATAGCTCTTGATTTATTGGTTAAGAGTTGCAATTATTAATTAAGATGCTTGAATTTAAGATTTTACTTGAAACGGTTCTCTTACTTTTTCTTAAAGGAGCTTTGTCTATTCCATAGCACAAATTATGTGATCTTTTCAATAATCTAAGAGCAATTAAACTAATATATATATATATATATATATATATATATATATATATATATATATATATATATAGATCATTTCATATGATATATCTTTTGGTAAAAAAATTAAAACCTTTTGTGATCACTTTTATTATATTATATTATATTATATTATATTTATTTTTTAAAAAACTAATTTAGTTTTTGTTTTAATTACTTATTTTTATTTGTAAAACAAATAAGTTATTTTTAAAAATACTTAAAATAATTTTAACCTACAACCACTATCACTATCATGCATCATCACCATCTTATATAATATATACTAAAAAATAACACATATTTAGAATATTAAATATATTTATTTTATAACATAAAATAAAAACAAAATAAGGAGATTCCAAATAATCTATTTCTCATACTATTTTGATCAAAAGAATAGGGCACTCATTACTCAAACAAAATAAATATAATAATAATAATGTTATTTCGTTCACGCTAAGACGCTAACTTTATTTTGGTTTTATGCCTTCAAAGCTAAATAATTATCCTCTTTTGGTAGTCCTTAATTAGCTTTAATTCTCTTTATCTTTGTTTGCTTCGTGCAAGTTTAGGGTAAATAATTGCTCAACACGTCTTTATCTCTATAAAGATAATGACATTTGAAGGCTTCGTTTGGGGTGGCTTTCTTACTATTTTTTAAAACAATTTTTTAGTTTAAAAATTAACATTTTTGTACTAAAAAGCTGCTTTATGAAGTAATAAGAAAGCCGTCCAAAACAAAGCCTCGTACTGCTTCCTAAAATGACTTTTTAGAATAAAATTTTCTAATTTAAGAAATTTTTGTATTAAAAAACTGTTTTAGAAAGCAACAAAAAAAGCTGTCCCAAACCAAGCAGAAATGAAAAGAAAAACCACGTAACGAAGGAAAAAATTCTTACATCGTTGTATGCAATGTATTTTACTTCAATATATACCTCAGTTAATTTTACTCCCTTAAGAGGAAAAGTGATCACGGGTTTCACCAGCATGACATCATCTACCCGCATCGAGGCCTTTGGTTTTCATAATTAGAAATTAAGCAAAAAGTTAATTTAAATTTTGATTTCTTAAGAAGTTTATAATAATATTTAATGTAATGAAACTATTCGAATGTTAATTAGAAGTTTAGAACTCAGAAGTATTATACTTTGAATTTATATTTGAAGAATATTATATTTTAAAATTAAAATATCTAATTATTTCAAGATAAATGACCTATTCTTTAAAATTTTTAACTTTTTATCACCCGAAAAAATTAACAATAAATTTGGATTTAAATGGTAGGATTTGAATCTAAAAATATTTGCCAGAAATCTGCAGGATATTCATCGGGAAATGTTTTATTGAAAATATCCCAGAAATGTATTGGAAATTAGTCGGAAATCCGTTGAAAATATTCCACTAAGAATCTGCCATAAATCCATTGGAAAATTGTATGGAATTTCTGATGGAAAATTTCTTCCAAAAATTTTGTTAGTAATTTACATTTTTTCTATAGTGAAATAACTATATACACCTATTTATATACTTAATTTTGAATATATATATATATATTGTACATAGATGTGTGCAGTCCAAAGAATGACTATAAGAAATAGAGACCAACGATTAAACTTAAAATAGAAAAAAATTACTATAAAATACATGTAATAAGATAAATATATATATAATACATATTTTTAATAAAATATATGTAAATAAAAAAATTACTCTAAGGGTTTGCACAAGTTAATTTAAGCCTAAAATAGAATAAATTTATCATAAAATATTTATATGCATGTAACCAAAAAAATAAACAAACAAAACTCTTAAGAATTGAACTTAAATACAGAGTTAAATAAGAGAAGAACTATCATAAAATACTCCTACATAAATGCGTGCAACTTAAAAAATAATTCTATAGGGTTGTACACATCAATTTACCAACCTAACATATATGAAATTATTATAAAATATTGGTAAATAGGTGTATGCAACCTAAAAAATTGATTATAAGTATTTGTACACACTTATTTATTAAGCTAAATTGTTGAAATTTCTTTAAAATATTTGAATATAGGTATGTATAACTCTAACTGATGTATACACTTATTTAAAAACATAAAATGAAAGAAATTTATTATAAATAAATCTTTATAGGTGTGTACTATGCATAAATAATTTTAAAATGCAGTACAAACCCATGTATAATTTGACAAGACCCAAAACCCGAGTCAGACCCGAACAAAAAAATTCCGGGTTTAGGTCACCGTTCGCCAGATTGGTCAAGTCTGAATTTGATTTCCTGACTCATTTTTTAAATCAGGTCCAGTTCGGGTTGACTTGGAAACATGAAATCAACTTGAAATGACTCGGATCCCCTGAATCCCATGAACGCAGTAGTCCCAGACTCTTGCGCTTGCACACATAGCCCCCTCGCCCATGCTCGCAACACTCTCACGATCGCGCCCAAGCCCACTGCCCCCATACCCAAGCTCGCCCGCACGTTTCACACGCTCTGGTCCCCTTTGCTCGCACGCACTCGCGCCTGCCCGAACCCAACTCAAAAACCCATTTTGACGCTCATATTCATAGTTAAAATAGAAAAAGGTGGTTATAAGATATATGTGCATAGGCTCTTATTGCCCAAAAATAATCCTAAAGTATTATTGCAATGGGATCTCAAGATGCAACATATTAGATTATCAATTATTAAGCTCAAAGGAATTTAATTTGAGGGTATAATGTCATACCAAATTTAGATCTTATGGTTAGATTATTTTAGATACATGCACTTTGATATGAGGATATTTTCAACAACCATTAGTTCCTTTCTTCAAGGAGATCTCATAGACCTAATTGTGTGTCCAATTTTAGATCAACTGAAGCTAATAAAGAAAGTTGTGCCCTAATAGATATATTAAGTAATGCTCATAGCTTGAAAGAATGTATTCTAGAAATTTACAAACATTCATCACAAGAATAATATATTGATTGAAATTTACTGCTAACCATCTTATCCAAGGGATTTATCATAATTGTATATATTATAATACGACTAACTTTTTGGTTAGCCATCCAATATTTTTCACATCCTTATAGGTGAAAAATATTAACTTGATTTATTTGGTATGATATTTACTTTCTTATAAGCTTAATAAGGATATAATTTTGCTCTAATCATAAGGGCAATTCTCAATATGAGACTTATGTGAGTTAATTCTTAGTTACTCAGCGGAATTCTTCTCCAATTGAGATTTGATGTCATTGAAATCATCTTTGAGGAATAAGGGCTTTATGAGAGACTTCATTGGGCATATTTAAATAAGACTTATTTTTGATAGAATTAGATTTCATTTGGGACAATTTTTTTATTGCTTTCTAAAGCATCTTCATAGTACAAATATTTTTTCAAGTAGAAATTATTGTATTATAAAGTTGCTTTAGAAAGCAGTAAAAAGTCATCATAAATGAAGTCTTAGGCTTCGTTTGAGACGGCTTTTTACTGCTTCTTAAAACAGTTTTCTAGTGTAAAAATTTTAATTTTTGTACTAAAAAATTGCTTTAAGAAGTCGTAAAAAAGCCGTACCAAACGAAGTCTTAGTCTTGTTTCCTTCAATTATGATTGTCATATAATTTACTCAATATAAAAAAAAGGACATTGGATAGGTAGGATTTAGCTTTATACTTTTAAGATTATCTTGAGTTTAATTGACATATAAAGATAGGTGATCACATAGAGGGCATTTTAATTGATTTTTCTCTTACATGGAGGCTGAACTTAGCTAATCCACATGGGAAGTGATTTTCGCTTATGATGAGACTCTCTTGGGATTGAGCATCGGGTTGTCTATGAGATTTGGATTTTGAAATTAATGATAGAGAACAAATATGGCTCCATTAGGAAATTCAATGTTTTTGTTTTTTTTTGTTTTTGGATAAAACCTAGGTTAGGGGCATACGCGTTAATTAAAAATAAGATTACATGTCCTTAAAAGAACCAAAATTTCACTAAAAATATAACTTTTGAAGTAAAACCTAAGAGTCGATGGATCAAATCTATTACAAAAAAAACAAAAGGAAGGAAAAGGAAACCAAAAAAAGAAAAGTCGGGTGCCAGAAGCAGCAGAAATTACAAAATTTCACTACCGAGGAGGCAGACAAACGATCCAACCAACATACATGAAGAAATTACAAAAGAAACTTGCAAGAGAAGAAGATTAAAAACCCACCAGGTACCAACATAGCCAACATGGATCCACCACAAAGCCTCCCTCAAAGCCAACAACAAAAGGCCAAAGAATCTCAAACAGCAGCCCCTCAAGCAAAAAGCCAAATACTTCTGACAGAAACAAAAACCAAAGAAACCCACAACCACTCGATCATCCCAAACAATAGATGCAAAACAACCCAAAAGGACCAGAAGCAGAAACGGAGAAGCAATCCTACTTCCTTTTATGTTTCCTCTTCCGACGTTTTCCACCCACCAAGGTAAAGGCTTTATCAACTACAAGACTAATAGCCAAATTATACACAACATGATCTTCTACCACAAGCCCATCCAAATCCTCCCTATCATCCCCACAAGGAGAGGAGAAGGAGTCATCAAGCCAATCATTATGATCTACACTAGAAGCATTCAAAACCTTCATAGTCTCATTTGAAATAAGCGCAACAAGAACATCAACTGATGGTACATTCAAGAGATCTGGTTCCAATGAAGCCAATGGAGTATCAATAGAAGCATCATCCATCGAATCCACACCATCCCTAGATGCAACAGAGATGGCAGAGACCACACCCTCCAAAGGACAAGATACATCAACACTTTCTACACAAAGAATCAGAAATAACACCAACATCAGCCACCACATCAACACTAATGGGAGTTGCTACAAGGTTAATCAAACAATTATTCCATGACCTCAATATCACCTTCAATATTATCACCTGAAGGCAAAATAGAAGTCGAAGGAACATGTTCATCCTAAACAGAAACAGGAACACCCATAGGTAAAACAAAATCCAACTGAGCAGCATCATCCACCAACTGGCCAGTGACATTCCCAGTTTCAGCAACATTAGAACCAATCTCCACACATTAGCATTTTCAACACAAAAATCATCATCAACCACTCCAATATTATCAATAGAATGAATAGCACAATTATCCAAATTATCCAAAATAGCAACAACATTCTCATCATAGCTATTATCAACATTAATAGGGATAGAAACATTAGGACCAACATGCAGGAAAGATGGTGGAGGGGGCCGACATTCATCTTTAGCATGCCCAATACATTTACAGGAACCACAAAATGGAGGGAAAACCTCCATCTCAACTTGCTGAATATATCCAAATTTCTCAGGATCTAACCACACTTTATCAGGATAATTTTTTGTTATGTTCAGCTCAACAAATACACGAGCAACAAAAGGGCGAGAATCGATCGAGGTAGATTTATCAAACTTTAACAGTTGACCAAAAATTGAACCCAAGCCATGGAGAATGCGTGAGGAGAAATGCTGTGGTCAGAGCTTAGGGAAAGAAATCTAAATAGGGATGACTGGAGGTAGTATTTTAGGTTAAGAGAAATTCAATGCTTAAATTTAGCAGAGGTAGTATTTCAGGTTAGTAGAGTGTATAGCCAAAATAAAAAAGAATAAAAACTCTACATAATTGTACACTTCAATGTACATACCTAGAGAAAAAGTATTATGAAATTTATGCATATGTGCGCTGCGTGTGAACCCCAAAAAATGGTTCTAAAAGGCTATAGATAATTATGTACAAACCAAAAATAAAGCAATTGCTATAAATACATGTCTATAGGTATGTACAACCAAAAAATTGATTTAAAAGGTAATTGTGCACACTTATAGAACACACTAAACATTATTGTACATACCAAATAATATAATGTATAAGCTTATTTTGATAAATAAGTTAGATTGAAAAGTTTTTTTTTTGTTAAAACTCAAGAGCCTACGCATTGATTAAGAAAAATAGTATAAATCCTTAAAAGATCCAATTGCCCGCCACTGCCCCAAAGAGCTACAATCAAGAAAATGGGGGAAAAAAACCTAAGGAACAATTGGACCTTACTACAGTACAAGCCAATCCTAAAGAAAAGAACATAAATAACGGAAGAGCAGGGGCGAAACCTCAACTTCAGAAATAGTGAAGCGAAATGCCAACAAGAGCAAGCTGCACAACAGCATCAACTTGACCTGCAAAAGGTTAAAGTAAGAGCATATAACTAGCATAGGATTCCAATAATAAACAGATACCTCCAGGAAGAACAACCCTTGGAGACAAAACGACTCAACCAACCGCAAGCAAGGATCAGAAACATCAACTCCCAATCTTGCAAGAAGTGACTCCATAAAAAATAATTTAGCCAACGACAAAATTGCACCACACCAAGCAGCCAGCCCATAGAGGAGACCAACAACGAGCAAACAACACACAACCCAGATCAGGCAACAGAAAATGCCAAACAGAATAGGCCAACCAACCTAAATAACCAAACAAACAAAACTCAAACTAGTTACAATTGACCAGCCGCACAAGCAAACACACTCTAGAACAAAGTGAACCGACCAACAATAGAGAAAAAAAGACAATCAAAGGAAGAAAAGCAACATAATTAAAGGAAGTTAGAGCGAAAAGTTGTGCACACACATACCTTAATAAATTATAAGATGCTTGTATATATAGATGCGAATTTATTAAACTTAAAATTCATTTTCCTACATGTAAACTTTTTTTATGTTTGATTTGAGGCAAAAAAGCTACAAAGTAAATTTTTAGGGCTTGAAATACTTCAAAATTAATATTTTCTTTGCATTTGAAAATCACCCAAATAAGGTGATTTCCAAATCCAATGTTCCACTTGCTCACAATTACTAAAAAATAGTATAATGTAACATTTGTAAGGTTTGAAATACATCAAAAGTTATGTTTTTCTTGCATTTGAAAATCACCCAAATCAGGTGATTTCCAAATCCAATGTTGTACTTGCTCACAATTCCTATATGCTATCCTCTCCACTCTCAGCTTGCCATTTATGCCATCGCTCAACACTACTCATTATTGTTCGTCATTCATCGCCCACTGCTATAATTCTCTAGCGTCGTATGTCACTATCTCCCTTCACTTGCTCGCATTATCCTCACATTTTCTCCTCCATATTTCAATGAATTAAAAATAATAAAAATAAATGTATTTAATTTTCATCCAACTAAAAAACTGTTAAATTTTAAAAATACAAATATTCAACTTACTTTATTTTTAAAATAACATTCCACCAAACAACCCTTAGTAATTTTTCCCCCGTCTGAATGCCGAATAGGGTTTGACCATTGCGCGCGCTGCCAAATAGGGACCTTTGCGAGAAGCTGAAGTCGCGCAAAAGGAAAAAAAGCTAAGCCATAATGTCTAGGGAGCACCACTACTGTTTAATTTTCTTTAAGTGCCCTGCTTACCAATATAGCATTTCGAGGTCTGAGCATAGACCAAAGTGTAAAGTTTCACACGTGTTCTTGGATGCTCAGCCAAAGTCAGTTCACATGAGCAATGGCTACCAGAGTCAGCATGCCGGCTTTAAAGAGACAGAGAATGGTAGACAATATGCCGACCTCCCCAGCTTTAACACCCATCAATCCCTCCCTCCCTCATGCGACCCTTACCGTGCTTGAGGTATGACTAAAGTTAAGTCTGTAGTTAAGAGCTAATGGATCTGAATTATAGCTGGTAACTTTCTTGCGTGAATGTGGGAACTTCAATGTGGTCAAATCTGTTCACAAAAGTAGATGCGAACAGCTTTCTTGAATAAGGAAGGGTTGATCGGTTGCCAACCACAGGAGCAGTGGTTGGTGGCAGATGAAGCTTAATTTATACAGTTGAATATGTTGATAAATGAGAAGAACCGAATGGACAAACATGTTATATATATATTTAGCAACTGCTCCATTAATGATGGTAATCCTGCAAATCAAGGAAGATGGAGATGGAATACCTCATGTTGTATTCTTACACTTCATTCTTTCTACAAGTTTTTAAGCACTGCAGCGCAATGGTGTTGTGCCAACTGAAGTTAAAACATTTGTTGGGCGTTTAATCCAAATGCTATTTTACGTGGAAAAATGTAGAAAAGGGGGTGTTATATTTAAAAATCTACTTAATGAATTTAATTAAATTATTGTTAAAAAATTTTGATCAAAATGAAGATCAGATTTTTTGAAAAAGTAATTATTAATTAATTTTAAATTATTTTTATTTATACAATCGAATTTATTCTATATATATATATATATATATATATATATATATATATATATATTATTTCCAAGTATTTCCAAGTATAATTCTGAATATATATATATATATATATATGATATTTTTTAGGCTGAAATTTTTATGCTGAATTTCATCAGATTCAATATAATTCTGTTTAAGTTTTGTATTTTTTGTTTTCATGATAAATGATTCATATTCAATTTGTTACATTAGATGTTATATATTTAATTAAGAGCCACAATAATAAGAGTTGCATGCTATAAATTTTGGGACATTAGAGTGTTTGTTATCTTACTTTTGTATGAATATCTAGACTGAAATTGTTTATATGGATAACTCAAGAGGGGAAAAATGATAAGGCTTGACCCATAACAATCCTAAAATAATTGGAAATGAAAAATCTGAATTTCTGTTTGAATTGGAGCGCAGCAGCGCTAATTCTTTAAGCGTTGCGACGTTAGGCCTAGAGCGTGCGACGCCAAAAACTGTCGCCACTGCATTGAAGCCACTGTTTGTACAGTAATTCTGGATTTGATATGCAACATTGTGGTGCTGAGTGGTGGCGTTGCAAGACTACCTACTAAAAATTATTTTTATAAAATATTTTTCTCACTCACTATCTCTCATTTCCCCAGCTAGTGCCAACTTGCCGAGCAAGGAAGAGAAGAAGGGGAGAGGGAAGGAGGTGAGAGAAATGAAAATCAGAATTTTTAGTCTTCGGATTGCTTTGCCGATTTTACAAAAATTATTCAGATCGAAGTAGGTGATTCTAATACTATCTCTGTTTTCAAAGATTTTAATTTTGACAGCTGAATTCCCCAGGTTTATTGTTAATTTATTTATTTCTGTCTATTAGCTTTTCTTTTGCATTCAAGACTGGTGATGTTAGAATGTAATTGTATGATTCATGAGTATTGTATATAATTTTTTGGTCAATGAATATAGATGCATATAGATGTTTTGATCAAGAGAATTTGTTTTTGCTGATATATAATTTTTATTACTGATAAAAGAGAAATAGATAGCTCTGATGTTAATTTTAAAAGATAAAATGAATAATTCTTTCAAATTGGATTTTGGGGGGTCACATGACTAGTCGTAATAATCAATTACATAACTATATATATAAATAACATAATTCCTAAAATCCCCAATGTAAAATTTTCAGAAAAATACCTAAATGTTCAGAATATTTGTCTCTATAACATACAGAAAATTACTCGTTGAAAGTTTTGCAGGTGTAAAATTATTCTCATTTTTAGACTATAAAAATATAAATTAAATCAGAAAATTCTAAAAATTTTTATATTTTTAAAAATTTAGATAGACAATATATTATTTACCTCGATCTAAGTAATTTTCAGAATTAGGCTGTCAGTAGAGACTTACCTGAAGCAGCCCACATCTGACTTTCTCTCTCTAGAAATATCTTTCTCTCTCTCTCTCTCTCTCACTCACTAGTATTGGCAAGAACTTTTTGTGAAATTACATAGGTTCCATCAAAACCAAATGATAGTGGAAGAGTACGTCATTGAATTTAACCATTTGTCACTCAAATGTGATTTAGTGGAGCCAGCTGAGAACTCTATTGCCAGTTCTTAGAAGGGCTACAGGCTACAGCCTTCCATTGCCAATATTGTTCAATTACAATCATTTTGGACATTGCAAGATGTGATTAATCTAGCTCTTAAGGTAGAAAAACAGCAACACAGCGATAACATTCAGTAAGGAAGGGTGATAAACCAAGAGATTGGTATAGAACGACCAATTTTTGGATCCAAGAATGCTCTAAGTAACAATGTTAACAATAAAGATGATGAAGGTATGCTAGCCTCAGCCACAATTAGTCCAACTCCATGAGTTTTCCCGCTCGGAAGTGTTTCAAGTGCCATGGAATTGGATACATTGCCTCGAGCTGTCCAAACCATCAAGTTATTACACTCATAGAAGATCAGGAATCAGAACAGGGAGAAGCAATAAGGAGCGACCCAACTAGACCAGATTTGTCATTGCAGCATGATACCAGTATTATACAAGTTGATGAAGGACATTTATTAGGTCTTCAGTGATTGTTAAATTCACGAAAGGAAGAAGCTGGCCAACGACATAATATTTTTAGAACCGATGTACTATGAAAGGTAGGGTGATCATTATGGTAGAAAAATTGAAATTACCCACAAAAGATCACCTGAATCAATAACTTAACCGATGTACGAAAAGCTGAAACAGAAACATACATTGATACTAATTTGAAATGAACATCTAAATAAACTATTGAAACTGATTGAAATATAAATAAACATCTCATAACAAATTTCGGAATGATCGTTAGGCCACTATTTTTAATATAGAACAAATAATAGAATTCTTTATCACCACCAATAGAATCCCTTCTCACTTCCAACGGAATCATTTGTTAGTAACTATCAAAATTTTCAACACATATAACAAATAACAAAATTCTTTCACTATGCCAACATAATCCCTTGTGTTCATGCAATTCAAATATTTCGAACACAGATATTAAAAAAATGTACATTATATACTACTAAAGTGATTATAATGCTATTGTATAATTCTACTCATAGATACAACTGGCAACCTTACATCCCTAACAGATGCTAAAAATACTAGACTACTTTTTTTCTAAAGTCTATCCACATCTAGAGTTGAAATCAAACATGAGAGAATACATCTGATTCAGTAAAATACAAAACTCACCACTCTAATATAGAGTCACTTTTCTTTAAACAATTGATCAGAGTCCCATATTGACTCATCCAATCCATATCCAAAAATGTTATCAAATGTATAAATAGATTATAAAATCAAACTAGATCTCCAAATCCTATCAGAAAATTTTAAATCACAAAATAAATCCTACTAGCTACCATACAATCTCCTGTAGGCAGAATCATAAACAAAGAAACAAGCAATGACACAAAAGGAAAATCGAGGAATTGAAATATTGCTCTAACATGAAAGAATTATTAGCACCAAAAATTGAATAAAATACGACAATGAAACACAAAAATGTATATATATTTGATCGTTCGTGCCAAGCTGGGTGCTATACTTGGCCACTAGAATTGGGATGGAACTCCTAAAATTTTAAAACAACCGCCTAGGCACTAAGTCAAGGAACTTAGGTCTCATGGTCGATGCTTGGGCACTTCGATTCTCGCTCTTTGTTAAAAATTTTGAAATCTCATGGGTAGGGGTGCAACCGAGTCAAGCTGACTCACGAGCCGGCTCGGGCTCGACTTGTTAACGGGCTCGACAAGTCGAGCTTATCGATCTCGAACACAATTTCGAGCTCGAAGGCTTAACGAGCCCGAGTTCGAACACTCCGCTGTTCAACTCGAGAGCTCGTCGAGTAACTCGCGTAAGAGAAGACGACGCATGTGGGAGCGGGATTCAGAAATCAGATTTTGTAGGCGGGAGGGAGCGGGATTCGGAGTAGGGAGCGAGATTCGGGAATCAGATTTCATAGGCGGTAGTGAGATTCACAGGCGGGAGCAAGCTTCGACGGAGGTCGCGGCTTGGGAGGACGAGCTTGCGGCTTCGATGACGGGACGACGGTCGATGTAGCTCGGGACGACGTAGCTGTCCGCGGACGACGCAGGTCGAGAAGGAGCTCGACGAGTCGCTTGACTCGACTCGTTTCGTTAGACCAGTTGAGCTCGAGCTCAGTATTTGCCAGTCGAGCTTGACTCGAATATCCCCTGGCTCGAGCTCGACTCGGCTTGTTTGCACCCCCTACTCATGGGTGCCAAATTTAGGTGCCTAGGCAATGTAGCGCTCCAATGCTCCATGTGCTACATTATTTCTTAGACGTCCTTGGAGATTTGCTCCATTGCCGTTCGATCGTTGTGTTATTCATTAAATTTCTTCATTTTCTTGCATCAATAAATATATTTGAATTAATATAGTGAATTTCTTAAAATTAAGTTAATAATATGAAAATACAAAGATCTAGCTGGATAATAAATATTAAAATCACACGTACCAATATATATGACATGAAAGAAATGTACTACAAAAATTGGTCATTAGATGACTCTTATAAAAGCTACAAAATAGGATTGGATACCTGTGCTTGAATCAAGGGAGTAAAAAACAAAGGGTAATTAAGTTCCGTGTAATGCACATAAGGTGCTGGATCATTGATTGAGTAGTAATCCTCACCAGGATAACTAATTTTGAGGTGCACAATTTATATAAATTTATAATTAATTTGCTTAATTGCCCAAAAAAACATTAATGTAATCTTAATATATCACATCAGGCAAGCAAAATAATATTCTTAATTTCAATTACTTTAAATATTATAAAATTTTAAGATCAATTATTGTAGTACATTTGTAGACTATTAAAATCTGAAGTTTTATTTGAATATATTAAAAGATTATTAAAATTTTAAGATGGTTTTCTTATATTTTTTTGACCTTTTCAACTTCATTTAAAATTTTAGCCTATAATGAAATTCAAATTTAAAAATTGAAAATTTAAACAAAATAAGAAAATCAAAATTTTGAAAAATATTATTTTACTAAATTCATATCCTAAATTGAGTGAATAGGGATAGCTAATACTGACCCAATGGGTGGGAACTTGATGAGTTACTTTTTAATTTTAACTGCATTTTTTGTAGTCTCTATATCTGTTTGATTAGAGAAGAAAATCTGTTCCATTTGAATTTTCTTTTTTATATGAAAGCTCGCGCTCACACAAAAACTGCTCCTATTCTTCCTAAAATTTGCAAATCTGCCCTTGTCTTGCCAAAAATAGGCAATATTTTTGGTTTCTTCTTAAACTTTCATACAACCCAAATTTAACAATAAGTCATTCTTCATTTGATAATTAGATTGATAGGCTAAAACTTTTTAAAAGTGATGCTGCCTTTTTTCCAATACTGTCAGATGATGCTCTCACAACTTTGAAAATCTTAGACAACTTAATGCTCCAAATAAGAAAAAGAAAAGATCAAATGTTCTTTGTGTTGTATGAGACAACAATTAGTCTTATCTTGAGTGCCTAATTTAATTGTTTTTGGGGTGGTGGATGCATTCTTTTTCATTGTCTTCTAATGATTGTGATCATCCTCAGCTTAAATTGAGCTTTTAAATAATTACATGAAAGTTAATTATGTTGAAATAGTATTAAATTTATGGGGTACGAGAAAATATGGATAAGATCTTGTTTTAGCTAGTAAAGTTGAAGGAATTTTTCCCTAGAAGAGGACTTTTGACAAAGTTAGATCACCAGCCACTCCTAGTCCTGTTGATGTTTGAGCCCTTTTTCAATCGGTGGCGGGTTCAAGAGCTTGAAATAATTGTGTTTTGACTTTTGATATTCAAATTTCTTAAAAAATATATTACATACAATTTGTATCTATGTTGTAAGAGGAAAAAAAAAAAGAAGAAAGAAGAAAAATCCTCAAAGATGGATATGAAAGAGAGAAAGATTACGTATTTACTCGTATACATTGTTTTAGTTTTTTCCTCCATCGCATGTTTGCTTCACGCAAGCTGCTAGACTCTGAAGGGGTTAGGCTTCCCTCCTGCCGTGGCTTTAAAGACTCATCAATACAAAAGAAGAAACCGAAAACATAATAAAGAAAACGAAGCCCCACCCATACAGTAACCCCAACACGACCCACCACCAATAGGACAAAACTCCATTAAAAAAATAATCGCATAGCCTTCTCCTCCCTTTCTTCCCCTCTCTTCTGTCATCTCTGTCTCAGCACTCAGCAGAGAATCAGGTATAAACATAGAGGAGATAAGAGACAAAAAAAAAAGAGAAAAAGAAAACAGTGAAGCGCGCGCGGAAGGTGGTATGAGTACTGGAAGTACGAGCAGCAGCGGAGGGGCCGGAGGAAGTGGCGGGGGTTCCGGAGTTGGTGGTGGAGGCGGGCCGTGCGGTGCGTGCAAGTTTCTGCGACGAAAGTGCGTGAGCGGTTGTATTTTCGCTCCCTACTTTGACTCGGATCAAGGCGCGGCGCACTTTGCAGCCGTGCACAAAGTGTTCGGTGCAAGCAACGTCTCGAAACTACTGCTTCACATCCCCGCGCACAAGCGCCTCGATGCGGTGGTCACCATCTGTTTCGAGGCCCAGTCGCGCTTACGTGACCCCGTCTACGGTTGCGTTGCGCACATCTTCGCCCTTCAACAACAGGTCAGTACGTTCTCAGGCAATAGAGTTTGTGTCAGCAAGTTACTGATAGAGGCTTTGATGAAATTTTTTTTTTTAAAAAGGTCATCAGGTATATACATATCTGATTAATGGGACAAGATATTTGTGGAATGATTCGTGTCCTTAATTTATAATTATGTGATGTATATATGAATGCAATACACATTTCTTCTGCTTTCTAAGCATAATTTTATTTTATTTTTTTGAAGAGAAACAATTTTACTGATACGTGTATATATATAATAATAGTTGCTGGAACTAAATTGGCTCTGTTCTGAAGAGAATGTTTTGAGCAAAATTTTTAAATGTTATTCGCCCCCATCCATCCATTAACCAGAGTGCAGGATGGTGCTAGAAAAAAAATTATGATAATATCTCACTTTCATTCATATAATATCAATTATGACTCATAATCTACGAATATAATTCTTTTGATAAAAGCTTTAGAAGAATTCATTGCGAAAATTGCATGGAGAAATTTAGTGAGAAATTTCAAACTAATTTTTTTTCGACACAATCACTGTTCTAAATTATTATTAAACAGTATGTTGGCTCGTAACTCTTTTAGTATGGTAGATTTCTGTTGCATCTAATATGTTCCGTAAGCTTATTTGTTCAACGTGTCAGTCAGTGGGCGTAGACAGCATTGCTTTAATGAATTTTCTCTATTGGAGACAAGTACTTATCAAGTGCAGACACATTCAGGTTGTGAGCCTCCAGGCAGAGTTGTCCTACTTGCAGGCCCACCTTGCAACACTAGAGCTGCCCACACCTCCTCCTCTACCGCCACCGACTCTCCCACAATCACATGCCTTCTCAATGCCGGAGCTCCTTTCCTCATCGAACCTTCCTTCTCATTCCAGCCTTGACCTGTCGTGGCTCTTCGACCCCCAATTGCAAATGCAGCATCCACAACAGCAGAACCGGCAAGTTGAGCTCCGGCAGCCACAGCAGCTCGCACGTGGCGCTGGGAGGCACGTGGCAGAGAGCTCAGGCAGCAGTCACGGAGGAGGAGACCTGCAGGCTTTAGCCAGAGAACTAATCGAACGACACCGCTCATCGTCCTCCTCCGAGTCGCCATTGCTGCCCAAGCAACCTTAGAGTCTTCTGGATAAATCGACCACTACCCATCTATGGGACTAATAGTAGTAAAGGTGTAGTAGTTAACTAATTAACTTTTCATTGCTAAAAAGCTCTTTTTTTTTTCTTTTTTACTTTTATCTCATGATATCATGAGTTGCAAGAATAAAGGTGTTACTGTTTTACCATTGCCTTTTCACTTTGATCCCATATTTGGAAGGAGATAGAGAGAAACGTATATATAGATGGGAAAGGCAAGAAAAAAAAGCTTGGGCAAGAGTACCCGCGGCTTGTTCATTGTTCAGCACTGCAGTGGCCGGGTCGCTGTCTGAGAAGTACTTGGAATTTTTTTCATATAAGATTGGGGTAATAATGGGTTATAGATAACAGTAATGATTTCCCATTGAAGAAGGAAAAGGGTTTTGTTTGACCAGGACCATGTTTATTTGAGTTGCTACTCCCACCTTAAAATCAGGATTTATGTTCATCCAGCTGCTGGGAAGATAACGGCAAGTAGGGCCATCGAGTGATCATTCAATTTGCTGGTCTTTTCTGTGATTTCCTCCGCTGCATTTGTTTGAAAAAAAAAACAACTGGGAAAGAAAAAACTTATTGGTCTTCTTGCAAGCTGTTGCTTCTAAGTATTATTAGTTATTTGAATATCAATATATTAAAACCTAAATAGTAATCATATCATCACTATAAGCTTAAGCATGCATGTGATGCATGACAAACAGTATCGTCACGATTTTTTTTTAATATTTTCATTTAATTTTACTCTATTTTTAATAATTCTTTTATATATATATATATATATATATATATATATATATATTACAAGCTATTCTTAGATACTTTTTCATATTGGTTTTAAACATTTCTATTTATTTTATGCATTTTAAATATAGTTTGTGTTGTAAATATGTTTAATTTATTATGTGATATGTATAAAGGTAAATTGAATTTTAGGCAAATCTTTTGAAAGCTAAATCTATACAAAAGGTATAATTTTGTATTAAGGTTAATGAATGAGTGAAGAAATATAAATGATTTGAGATTCTTAGGCTTATTTTGGGACAGCTTTATATATTATTTATTATTATTATTTTTATTTTTAAGAGATTTTTATACTAAAAAGTAGCTTTACACAGCAGTAAGAAAGCCGTCCCAAACAAAACCTTAATTTATTTCTCGTATTCATTTGAGCAACTTTTTGCGGAAACTTATGTGCTCCATCCTACTCAAATCTCCATCAAATATATTTTCCTCTTTATCCTCTTTCAGAGTTCTCTTAAATAGTGAAGAATAAAGGCAAGTTTAATGTTTGAAAATCTTGAATGGATGATTGTATAAAGATTAAGATTATATTGATCTCTTTAATTAATGAAACGTATGTATTTACTTATTTATTTTATTTTTTTAGTTTTAAATGTATGTTGATTTAGACCTTTTTCTTATTTTTCTCTTTAAAATATTCATTAAGGCTTTGTTTGGAATAAGGTTTTTACTATTTTCCAAAGCAGTTTTTTAGTTTAAAATATTCTAGTTCAAGAAATTTTTGTACTAAAAAATTGTTTTATAAAGCTTTAAAAAAAAGCTGTCCCAAACGAATCCTAAGTTTCACCACCATTCTCTCCCTCTTGGCTTTTTCTGATGATAATTTGTACTTGATTTCTTCAATAATTCTATCAATATAGTGAAAGGTCTTTGTGAAGAACCAGAACCAACGAAGGACAGAGAGAAAGAAAGAGACAGGAAGAAAATGAATTTTATTATCCGTCCTCATACAAGTTACAGCTCTACTATATATAAAAGAAGATATGGTCTCTAGGTAAATAGCAGCCACAATAACCATATGCCACGTCATGTATTCTAATACAGATAGATAATATAATATTTGTACTTATACGCCCCCGCAAACTGATGGATCCTGGATAACAATTAGTTTATGTTGTAGATATTGAAATCTAGGTGTAGACATATGTTTGGTGAAAATGTCAGCCACTTGATCAATAGTAGAGATTGGTAGTAAACGTATATGATTGTTGGTAATGTGGTCTCGGATGAATTTTTGATCAATCTCAATATGCTTAGTACGGGCATGGAAGACAGGGTTGTTAGCCAGAGCGATTGCTGAAGTATTGTCATAATACATATCTGTCGGTTGGTTTTGAGGTATGGCAAAGTCTTTTAGAAGTCGACATAGCCACATAACATCAGATGTGAGAGCGGCTAAGGAACGATATTCAGATCTGTAGATGATCTTGCCACAGTACGTTGCTTTTTAATTGTCCATGAGATTAGAGTATCTCCTAGAAACGAGCAGTAGCCGGAGGTAGATTTTCTGGATATTGGATCACCGACCCAATCAACATCTGAAAAAGAATATAGAGAAAGGTTAGATTTAGAAATTGGTATACCATAATCGATTGTACCTTTGATATAACGAAGAAGATGTTTGAGGAGATAGATGTGTTGAGGAAGAGGATGATGCATATGCTGAGAGAGCTGATTGATGTTGTACGCGATATCTGGACGAGTTAACGTCAAATATTGGAGCAATTCGATTAACCTCCTGTAGGTAGTAGGATCGGAGAGCAGGGGATCCTCAAGAAACGTGACGGGTAGCTTTGTGCATGTGGGATTGGCGAGCGGTTTACAGTGATTTAATTGAGCTTGTTGGAGGATAGTGTATGTGTATTTCTTCTGAGATAAGAAGTACTTTTGGTCAGAATAGTTAATTTGAATGCCAAGGAAATCATGGACTTGTCCTAAGTGCTTCATTGAGAAGTTGCTGTTGAGTTTATTGAAGACCGTTGTAATGAGGTCTGAGTTGTCTCCAGTAATTAGTATGTCATCGACATACATAAGAAGGTAAATTTGAGCTTGTGACTGCCGAAGAATCAGAAGAGAAGGATCTGCATTGCTTTGAGTAAATACAATAGAAATCATATATGATGTGAACGTGTTGTACCATTGACGTGGTGCTTGTTTAAGGCCATAAATAGCTTTGTGTAAACAACACACATATTCCGAGTGAGAGGTGTCTTCAAATCCTTTGGGTTGATACATGTAAACTGTTTCGTAAAGATGCCCATGGAGGAATGCATTTGCAACATCAAGTTGATGAACCTTCCAGCCATTGTAAAGAGTAACGGTTAGAAGAACTCGAATAGTAGGTGGTTTAGCCACTGGGCTAAATGTTTCTGTGTAGTCCACTCCATATTCCTGGTGGTTGCCTTGAGCAACTAAGCGAGCCTTGTGTTTTGCAACCGAACCATTTGCATGAAATTTGAGACGATAGGTGCATTTGCTGCTGAGAATTAGCGAATTTGGCGGTGGAGGAACAAGGCTCCATGTGCCTTGCTATTGCAGAGCCAAAAATTCCATAGCCATAACTTGACGCCACTCATGGTGTTTGTTAGCTTCAGTAAATGTGGTGGGAGTAACGGGCTGGTCAGATGAAGTATGAGCATGAAAGCGATTAAGCCTAACTATAGGTTTGAGAGATCCTGTTTGTTTTCTGGTAACCATGTGATGATGAGGAAGCAATGGAGATGCAGTGTTTTGATGGTCTAAATGAGAAAGAAGTTGCATTGAAGAAGTGTCCTGTTCTGATGTAGATGATGAAGAAACTATAGTCTGGATGGATGAAGGATGAGGATTGGATGGAAGTGATGTGGAAAAGATATGATGAGGTGAAGTAGGAATAGAAGTAGTGGAGGGCACCGAGGTTGGAGTTAGAAAGTAAGGAGAGCTATCCAGATCAGTATTGATGGAATCAGTTATGGTGTTGGCAAAGGGGAATGATGACTCATCAAAGGTCATGTGACGAGAAATTATGATCTTATTTGTAGTAGGGTCAAGACATTTATAACCTTTATGAGTGTCAGAATAGCCAAGAAAAACGCAAGATTTGGCCTTTGGTTGAAATTTATGTCGGGTATGAGGAGGGGTAAGGGGAAAGCAGGCGCTACCAAAGATGCGTAAGTGGCTATAGTCCGATTTGATGCTGTGTAAGAGTTCAAACGGTGAGACATTGATGGAAACAGAAGAAGGCATTTTGTTGATCAGGTAAACAGATGTTAGGACCGCATCCGGCCAATGAATATAGGGAATGGAAGCACAAAGAAGAAGCGTTCTAGTGGTCTCAATGATGTGTCTGTGCTTCCTTTCTGCTACATCGTTTTGCTCCGGTGTATACGGACAAGAAATTTGGTGAGTAATACCAGTTTGTAGAAGAAATTGCTTTAAGGAGTGATTTACAAATTCAGTTCCACCATCAGTACGCAAGATTTTGATAGACCGAGAAGTATATTTCTCAATTTGAGTTTTGAACGTAATGAATATATTTGTAACTTCAGACTTATTCTGCATGGGAAAAAATCAAGTAAAATGAGAGAAATTGTCTACAAAAATTACATAGTAACGATAGCCTTGAAGCGACACAACAGGAGCAGGACCCCATACATCCGAGTGAATAAAAGAAATAATAGAATTCTGTCAAGTAACAAATTTTTCGAAAACAAGTTTTTGACTCTTGGACTTGTTACAAGACTCGCAGACCAAAGATACAGTAGGAATGTGAAGATGCGGATTACATTGAGAAATGTTCTTAAGTATTCTTGTATGAGGATGACCAAGTCTTGAATGCCACGTTTGAACTTTATTGGCAGTGGCTGAAAGAGCCTGAGTAGGAGACGAAGATGAAGTGGTCGGAAGAGGATAGAGTCCATTTCTACAATGTCCTTGAAGCAGTACTTGATTCGTCTGCAGATCCTTAAACATAAAGCCCGAAGGGTTAAAAATAATGGAAATGTTATTGTCATTAGTTAGTTTGAAAATAGATATCAAATTGTAATGTGGCTGAGGGGTATGAAGTATTTGCGATAAGAGAAGATTACGAGTTGGGGTTGGCAATAAGACAGCCCCAGAGTGAGTGATGTTTACCGATCTACCATCACTGACAATAATATTGTCATCACCTTGGTAAGGAGTGGATATGGACATGTTGTCATGAGAGTTTGTGAGATGAGAGCTAGCTCCTGAATCAAGAAACCAATTGTTGGAAGAGTTGTCCGAGCTGGCCACAAGAGCTTTGTTGGGCGAATTACTGGAGTTCGGCACATACTGTGGATTGAGAAGATGCCAACAGGCTGGTGCCGAATGACCTTTCTTAAGACAAATTTGACAGAGAACCAGTGTAGATGCAGGAGGTCGACCAGGATTGTAAGAGTTGGAAGCATTTCTGCCTCTGTTGCGACCACCACGTCCTCGCATTGAGTATAACGCAAGGTTGGGATCAGGAGGCATAAAGCTGCGAGCAGTATCTGAGGCCAAATTAATTTCCTCGCTCAGAAGAAGAGGGTATAGTTGATCGAGGCTAATGGGAGTGAGCATTGTGCGAATGGCTATTTTAAATGATTGATAGGCATTGGGCAAACCATTCAAAATGTACATTATTATATCTTCGGTGTCTACCACTGAGCCTGTAGCAGCTATTTGATCAACTAATGACTTGATTTCGGCAAGATATTGGGACATGGACAGATTCTTGAGAGAGATATTATAAAGGGTGTTCTTGAGTTGTATAACCTTCGATCTGTTTTTAGATTGAAATCTGGTTTCAAGAGTGATCCAAATGGCCACCGTGGATTCAAGGTGAACAACATAAGGAAGAATGGAAACATATATGGTGGAGCATAGCACTGCAGCTAAAACTTGATCGGTGAGATTCCATTGAGCTAATGAAGGATTTGAGTCAGAAGAGCCGTCGGTTTGAGAAAGAATCCGATCGGAAGGAGAGAAAGAGGGATCAAGAAACTTATGAAATCCATGTGCGTGAAAAATTTTTAGGATCTGCAACTTCCAAACTGGGTAGTTGTCTGGCGCAAGTTGTATCGGAACAAGATTCTTGATATTCGATACAATGAACTTCAACGCTGATGAGATTTGAGGATCATCTGAAGCTGTTGTGTCTGTTTGCACGCTGAGACGAGAGGTTGACGAGTTCGCCATGGACCTCCTTGCTCTGATACCATGAAGAACCAGAACCAACGAAGGAAAGAGAGGAAGAAAATGAATTTTATTATCCGTCCTCATACAGGCTACAGCTCTACTATATATAAAAGAAGATATGGTCTCTAGGTAAATAGCAGCCACAATAACCATATGCCACGTCATATATTATAATACAGATAGATAATATAATATTTGTACTTATACTTTGTAGTAAATCTTTATTTCAAATATAAAAATAGAAAATAGAAAAAGCAGAAAAAATAGAAAATAAAAAAATAACAAATAAAGTCCAAAGAATCATTTTCTCTTGCTAAGATCTCCATCACATTACTATTTCTCTTAATAACTTAATACATTTTCAGAATTTAGTATGATCCTAATTATGTATAATCAATTCTAAATTTATATTGTAGAAAATAATATTAAGAATAAAATGAGTACTGACTCCCTCCTAATCTTTCTTCATCTGCTCTCCCCCTTATCTTGATTTTATTTAATATTAGAGCCTAAGGGTTGTCATTTGCTACTGCTCTTGATCTTTATATACACTAATCATGATCCCTCATAATATATATAATTGTGATTGCATTTTATTATTCATCCTCATACGTCATTATCTATGCAGTCAATGTGACTTCTACTCACAAATATTAGTTAAACAACCGTAGTATAGTGCCATAATTATGGCTTTCTTCCCCTTCAAACATATGTGCCGCTACCCTTTACATACACCTTGTTGAATTCATGCTCGCTCTGCCAGATCCATAAGCCCTCCCATGAGCACCCTTTTGTATCACAGGAACACCCATGCGCCATCATCTTCCTACCTTAATCGCTTTCTCTTTTATCATCTTTTGTGTTTTGCGCCCTATGTGTTGTAGCTGTATCACACTGCTTGACCACTTGTCACACTAACCAGCACCAACACCCTTCAGTGCACCGTCCACCCGCCTGTGTATCGCAGATGCTCATCATTTCCATGCACTTAATTCCTCACACTTGAAAGCACAAAATGATCTATTTATGCTTCATGCAAATTGAGATCATTGATCGGCATTGATCATTATTTAGTCTTATAGAGATGAAGGAGAAAATAAATCTAAAATGGAAGCTTTATAAATTCAATCAGCAGTTATCATGGCATCGATATATTAAAGACATTAAAGTATGCTAAATGTTTAGCCTATTCATTGAGATAATTGGCAAACACAACAAACAACTAGCAGAAATATAAATAGAAGTATCCTTCAAGGAAACATTGTTACAGTGTTACATGGGCATATATCTTAGATGTCATAAGAATTTTTGTTATAATGTTTATTTGGGCTATGATTAGTCCGTAAGTGATTGGACAAATCGTTATTTACAAGTTCTAGATGATGCAAGTTGTAAAATACGAAAAAAAAATGTCGATCGTAAGCGTCACACACATTTCAATACGCCGCGACGAAATTAGACGAATTTTTAAAGTTGTTAGATTTCGGCGAATTTAATTTTATAAAATTATACATTAAATTTCGATCAAATTGATATAAAGAATTTATAGAAAATTTCGCATTGTTTGGAAGTTAAAAATCACCGAAGTTTTATAAAAAATCCAAAATGACTTAATAGCCCATCGTAATCTTAAGGAAATCAAAGCATGTAAAGGGCAATTTGGTCTTTGAAAATCTTCCCCTAACCGTCTCAAGCATTAACCTTTCATTCGTGCGGTTTGTTCCTTTCGGCCGAACGCAAGAAACAAAGAGAAAGGGCGATGGCAAGGCTTCGGGCGGCGGTTTCTGGCGAGGTTTTGGGAGGAAAACGAAGAGAAGAGTCTAAGGAAGAGAAAGGGTGAGTTTCTAAACCTAAGAATCCTCATTTTCACATAAATTTCTTTAGGAGAAATTTCTAGATTTTCTCCTTAAGGAAATCAAAGCATGTAAAGGGCAATTTGGTCTTTGAAAATCTTCCCCTAACCGTCTCAAGCATTAACCTTTCATTCGTGCGGTTTGTTCCTTTCGGCCGAACGCAAGAAACAAAGAGAAAGGGCGATGGCAAGGCTTCGGGCGGCGGTTTCTGGCGAGGTTTTGGGAGGAAAACGAAGAGAAGAGTCTAAGGAAGAGAAAGGGTGAGTTTCTAAACCTAAGAATCCTCATTTTCACATAAATTTCTTTAGGAGAAATTTCTAGATTTTCTCCAAAACTTAAAATTTCTTTAGGAGATTGTTAGGAGATGTTTGAGAAAGGATTTTAGCCATGAAATTACAAGTTTCCTCAAAAATTTTTGAGTTTAGAAAGTTAGGGTTTTTCATATTTTTGTATTTCAAGAAAAATTCCTTAATGATTATTGTTTCAAATAATCTTAGGAAGGTTTTTAATGATAGAAATTAGAAATTTTCAAAAAAATTGTGTTTTCCTAATTTTATGATTTAATAAAGCCGAAAATAGAAAGCTCTAATTATTAAATAGATAATTGAGGAAGTTTTGGCATGCAATTGTAATGAAAATTGTGAAATTTATATTTGCAAAAATTAGGTTTTTAGGGCAAATCGAATGTCAAAATTATTTATAATTTAGGCAATTTGAATGAATTAGAAAAAGGGAAATTTTGAGAAATTACAAAATTTAGGAATTTAAAATTTTACGATTATTTATATCCAAAAATAAAAAATTTAATTCTTTATTTAATGAAAATGTAGGAGGTATCATGTTTAAGGAGTTAGTATTAATGTTTGACATTTATACTTAATTTTAGGTGTTGGTTATAAAGAAACGCCTCAAGCATAAACAGTGTCGTAGAGGTTTACTTTGTTTTTAAGGTAGGTGTTCATATCACTTTTAATTTTATAAGTTTTCTCTTTAAATGTGAAGATTTCATATGCCTTGATATTTTTCTTTTAGTTGAAAGTTATATGTTATTTCTTTACAAAGCATACTACAGCAAGCATGTGTTCCTTTTTTTGATTTATTTGATTGTTAACATGTAAAATTTCATGAAAATAGTACAATAGAATGAGCGTGAACAGTATTAGATCAGCATATGTGAATTCATGAATGTTTTAATATTCCTATGATAAGCATTGAATGATTGAATGTGTGTGATAATCCGGAATACCAAATGATAAAGGGCGCTTCGGAGCAAATGGTAAAGGACTCATCGGAGCAATTGATAAAGGACTCTTCGGAGTAAATAAAATGAAATGTTTGGTCAAATTTGACTGTGTACCTGATCAGTACAAAAATATTGATACTTCCGGGATAGATGTATAAAACTAAGACTAAGTATTTTATGCTTCTATGCATTTAGAATAATAAAAGAAAGTTAAGAAAAGAAAAATGAAAATTGTTATGGTTGTATGTTATGATTAAAGAAAAACGGACATTTAAAAGGATATATGGAATATGCATACTTAAGATAAATTCTTGACATTATAGTATTTTTTCTCAAAGTTATTTGAGTCTTGTCATATAAAAATTTCATTGCATAAAGTTTCTTATTTTCTTGTCTTATGAATTTAATAGAGATATTTATTACCTGGTGAGCATTAGCTCAGCCCTGTCTGTGAGAATACTTCTTAGGAGAATCTGCTAAAAATTGATGGCTGAAAGACCTGTTATATACCAACGTAGAACAGTGCAAGAAAACAGGTTCTTATGGTTAAGTTATGTCATGTGTTAGTTTATATATTGTGGACTACTATAGTAATTTTGTTTTATGTTTATGAAAGATTGTTGTTGATGTAATAGAAATATTTGAATTAAAAGTTTAGTGCCTCTTTCCTTTATTGTAATTGGATAATTATTTTGTTTATGTTATTGGTGAAATGAAAATTTTAAGTGTTTTTCGTACAACTGTCTGTTCCCGCTTCATTAACTCGGGCTAATCGGGCCAGGTCGTGACACAAGTGACAACACATAATATTATCTTTTTGGATTAGATGTTAACATCGATGATATCAGCATGATTATGGAAATCACTCTTCCAAATGCATCATATAAACAATATAATGAGTATACTATTCGCATCATGCCACATTCGTTGTTTGCGCCTTATATAATATGACAATTCACCTTCCATCAATCATTAATAATATTACAATTCACTTAAATATTGTGTGTATAAATTCCAATAGCTTCATTGATCTCAAATGAAAAACTCTTGAAAACATTGAGTTGGGCTGAAGATGAAGGTATACCATGAACAAATGCACATAAATATTGTATCTATAAATGTCATAAACTTCACTGATCTCGAATGAAAAACTCTTGAAAACATTGAATGGTGCTACCTAAAGATGAAGGTAGAGCATGAACAAAAGCTCATGAGTAGCAATACACATGTTAATCATATATATGAAACCACATAATTTTTTCATTATCATAAGTTCAAACAATTGACATATCTTATTATATCGAATAATGATCCCTGAGCAAGATTCTTCTAAGATATTTGTTGATAATTATGACCATCTTGAAATTTATCAAATGATTGAGATTATGTCTTAGCCTAATTAATCCTTCCCTAGTGAATGTTGTTGCATTTGAAATTGAGCTTATGTATGCACCACGTATAGATACTATTATTGCTTCAAAGACATTTTAGATTGTACAATAGGATGATCTACAATTGATAATATTGCATTCTTCTTCAATTTAATATAACGAGTTTATGCTCCCAGTTCCACCAAAGATACACTGTCATGAGATTTTATCACCTATTCTAGTTAAAAGATTGTTCCCAAATAACTATTGTTATATTTTTCTCTAATTTTTATCCCTTCTAAATTTTTCATTGACTTGCTATGATATTAACATCTGTTTGGGCTATCTCGAGAATTGTTTCTAATATGATTTGATTGATAATTCATGTTATAAAACTTTGATCAACCCTTGTATTTCTTATTGAATGTTTTGTTATATACTCCTATTTTTAATTATTAAAATAGAAATTGATGTTCTCTTTCTTATCTCATGCAATTTGACATCCTCAATAAGGGTAACATATCTGATATCACCAACTTTCATCATGAATCATCCATAAAAAACACTAACAATTGCAACAATGTCATCCTAGCGCTTGCATGGACAATGATGAGCACAAACTCAAGGCATACAATTCATTATCAAACTTGATGTTTGTAGTGTTCACATGTCTTATGATTGACATGAACCCATTGTTGTGATCATTGATCAAAGCTCATTTTGACATCTTGAATGTGAAAAGCTAATGTATTGCATATGCCTTGTTGACATTGAAGGACTCTTCAAACATATTAGAGAGCGCCCTCTTGATGTTTACTTGTTTCAACATATTGAGGATGTTGAAATCAACGTTCAAGCTAAGGGATAGATGAACAACCGTTAAAATTTGTCAATCCATTAGCTCCCACTCTTTTGGTTGACTTATGATGGCTTTCAATCTCTTTAATGGTTGGTAGGATTTTCATTAATTCAAAATTTCTTTTATATGCATCTTCCATAACCCATAGTTTTGGGCATCAAGCCTATTGATTTTGATCTTCCTATCATTCATTCTTAGAACTTTGGAATGAGAATTTTATTGATTGCTCAACTTGGAGGATTAGAAGTCATTCATTGGTCATTAGAGTAATTGTTGGTGTTCACAAATTTGCAAACATTAGCTAACAGTGTCAGTGTATACCGTGATTAGATTTCACTAGCATTCAGGCCTATTTATCATTCGTCTGGTATAATATGAACTTTCTTGATTTTGTAGTGGATAAAATAAAAAGTTTGGACAATTGTCTCATATTTTTAACATGTTTCATTGGATAATTTTCTAGTACGCAATGTATTTTTTTTATACATTTGCTGAACCTTATTTATGATTCTATGAGCTTGAAAAGATAATGACTATCATATAAGATTTGTTCTTGTCATAAAATTTACATAAGAATAATTAACATTGTAATGGATGGATAATTTTATAGTATATAATAATTATAATTCTTTTAATTTTGATTGCATAATATTGTAAATGAAATTGATCAACTTATAAACTTCATTTGGAATACATATTACTTTCATGCTCCATTAAACCTCTAATAAATTATGTAAGTAAATAAATTTTAATTAGCTAACTTCTAATCTGTGTTGAGATGGCCGAGTTGGTCTAAGGCGCCAGATTAAGGTTCTGGTCCGAAAGGGCGTGGGTTCAAATCCCACTCTCAACACAATATGCTCCTTTTGCACCGGCAAAAACTGTATGGTAGGTTCATTGGCTCTGTCGCCATAGTATGTGGTCTGCACAACAGTATTTCGATTTTTTTTTTAATTTTCTTAACCAGCAAGAGCAGAAGGGTAGATTGATTGCGCATGTCGTCCGACCATCTGGTTTACGCCAAAAAAATTTTTTTTACCCTATTTTTTCACCGGCAATAACTGGAATGTTGATTGATTGGTCTGTCACCCAGTATCCGATCAACGGAGAAGCAAACTGCTTACTTCAAGGAGGGATGAATAATAGTTTCTCCAATATCGTCGCTGATTGAACCACGCCTTTTTGATTAATCGCTCACCTTTGTAAAATAAAAAGAGAAATTGATGGCCGCCATCGCCTCCTTTCTGCCGCTTCCAGCCAGCAACTCCACCGGTTCACCTGGAAGGCCTCTTCCTCGAACTGGGAGTGATATCTTGCGTTTTGGTCTCTCAAGGCCTACTTGGATCGTTAAAACCGAGGTAGCACATTCGCTTTTTTCCTCTACCCTACCGTCTGTTTCAAGATTCATTGCTTGTGATTTCTAGACACTCGTTTTACTTTGGCTTGCATCTGCTCCAAATTTCCGATCTGTTACTTTTTGAACGGTTTATCGTCACTTCGAGGTACAAATCTGATTCGTTGTGTTCTAATGATCATTTTAGGTGTATGAATTTTTTATGCTAAATGTAGTAATGAATAATATGGTGTTTTTTTGGGAATGGCGAACGAATAATATGGAGTTTGATTGTCTTCTAGGGTTTTTTGCGGTAGTGAAAGCCATATGCTCCATAGCAGGTATTGCTAAACTGTTGGTGTTGTCAAAAGTGGAGTCTGATTCGGTGTTATTTGTTAAAGTGGCAACAAATCTACCAACTGATATGTCCTAGTGATGTAAATTAAATATTAGCAAACCAAGTTGTACTTTTTGATTCTAGCTCTTTGGCGCGCGAGAGAGAGCAGGTTGGGAAAGAAAGGGATCAAATAGACATGGAGTAAATTTAGTGATATTTTTTTTTTCCGAACTTCTAAATTTTGTTGCTGCTGTGCGATGGCTATTTATGGTTACGGGTCCTTGATAATGAAACATGCGTGTCTGGAAAAATTTTTGGGTCAAGGACATCCTCATCTTATTCTCTTCATGACAGTTTTAAAATGATGGCACGTGGTATTTGATAGTCTTAACCACATGTTTGATTAGTTTATTTTAATTCAGAATTTTTATTAAAAAATTGAAGGAATTTGTAGTCATTTTGAAGATATTTGTTCCAAAATTTGAAGGTATTTGTTCTCAGATGGTTTTGATATTGGAACAAAGCACTAAAAAAATGAAGACATTTACAATTGTCAAAAAAAAAAAACCCATTAATTTTGAAGGCTTTACATGAAATGTTGACTCACTACGATAGCATAAAAGTTGGAAGACAATTAAATTGTCTGAAACTCATGATTAATGCAATGAGTTATTTTAAATTGATTGAAACGGGTATGCTTTCCTGTCATCCTGACATTTTTTCCCTGCATGTTACACCATATGCTAAGTAGGGTTGCACCTTGAGGCTTTCGAAGGATATCACTTGATCTCCATCGCTGCTGTAATTTTTCACAGATTCATTCATGTCTGATGGAATTCATTGTGCAAGATGTTCATGGTTCTTGTTGAATATTCAATTGTTAATGTAGTGTTGGAGCAGATTTTGTGATCATTCATACTGATATGCAAACAAACTAGCTTATAGATGGATACAGACTATTTGTTTATACTAATGCGGCTTTGCTTTTGATACTGAGACATGTGAATTCACTTGGACGTACCTTCAAATTTTCATGAAAAATAACATCAGCTGACGATAGTTTGTTCAATTTTGTGACATAATTTTGTTATTTGATCACAAAAAATAAGGAGGATAGTTTTATGGATTTAGATTAAAAAGTTATGAGGGTGCATTTTGATGGGACTATCATAAGCTGCGTATACAGCATACCGTCGCTCACTCCACTACTCTTGTTATTTTTGCCTTTCTGTTATGCACGTTCCCTTTCAGCTTTTACCCTTTTTGTTATGCACGTTCCATTCCAGCTTTTTATTTCCTTAGTTTGATATGGCAAGTTAGTTAGAGGTGTATCAGGAATATATATATACCCACTGAGCCACAAAAATGGGCGACATATATGAAATACTATTTCTCTGCTATTGCTGTTCCATTGGAGCTGTGTTTTCTACTCCTCTTGCAGGTCCCTTTCCGGCGATCCTCTGCTGGGAATTCTCAGCTCCGGTGGTGCGCCGCCGCAGGATACATCAGGTTGGTATCAGAGCCATTCAAGAGTGGCCTACTCCCCGGTCACTAACAGACATACGAAGCTTTCATGGGCTGGCGAACTTTTATAGGAGGTTTATCAAGGGGTTCAGTGTCCTAGTGTCTCCACTCACGGATTGCTTGAAGTCCAACAACTTCAAATGGACTTCTGAACAGCAGGCTAGTTTTGAGTCCCTGAAGGTAGCATTGTGTTCTGCTCCTGTACTAGCTTTGCCTAATTTCGAGAAGCCATTCCATGTTAATACTGATGCCTCTGCCGTGAGCATCGGGGCTGTGCTGTCGCAAGAAACTAGGCCGGTGGAGTACTTCAGTGAAAAGCTAAGCACTGCTTGTCAGAAATGGTCGGCGTACGAGCAAGAGTTGTATGCCGTTGTCCGAGCCCTGAAGCAGTGGGAACACTATCTTCTTCATCAAGATTTCATTTTATGTAGTGACAACCAAGCCCTGCAATACCTCAATAATCAGAAGTCCATCAATCGCATTCATGCCAGATGGATCATTTTTTTACAGAAATTCACGTTTGTGCTGCAGCACAAGGCTGGAAAATTAAATAGGGTGGCGGATGCCCTCAGCAGGCGATCAGCGTTGTTGGTGCAACTCCAAACGGAAATCACGGGATTGAAAGAGATGAAAGACTTCTACGCCACAGATGCAGACTTCGCTCAGTTTATGGGAACAATGTGTGAACGGCCAACCAAGCGGAGACTATAGTATTCGGCATGGTTTCTTATTCCAGGCTAACTGTCTGTGTATACCAAACTCCTCGTGGCGCCAACACCTTATAAAGGAAGTACATTCCGGCAGCCTTGCCGCTCATTTAGGCCGCGATAAGACACTTGCCCAACTCCAGGTGCGTTTTTTTTGGCCTCGTTTAGCTCGAGATGTCTCCAGATTTATAGAAAAATGTCCAATATGCCAAACTTACAAAGGGACGGCCCAGAACACGGGCCTGTACTTGCCACTCCCCACACCTGATTCTATTTGGGAGGACCTTAGTATCGACTTTGTTCTTGGCCTTCCTCGAACCAAGAACGGAGTCGATTCCATTATGGTGGTCGTTGATAGGTTCTCCAAGATGGCGCACTTCATTCCGTGTAAGAAAACCTTTGATGCGAATCATGTAGCCCGACTATTTTTTAAAGAAATAATTCGTTTACATGGACTTCCTCGAAGCATTACATCAGACCGCGATGTCAAGTTTGTTAGCCATTTCTGGCGCGAGTTATGGAAACGTCTCCGCACAGATCTCAAACTAAGCTCAGCCTATCATCCTCAAACTGACGGCCAGACAGAGGTTGTTAACCGTACACTCGGAAATATGCTGCGATGTTTAGTACAAGAGCACCCTAAGAAGTGGGAAGAAATGTTGAGTCAAGCCGAGTTCGCTTTCAACTCTATGCCCAATAGGTCGACGGGACACAGCCCCTTCAGTGTAGTCTATACCAAGATGCCGAATCATCTCATTGATGTCGCCGTTATACCAAAATGTCGAAGTACTGCTGCCGCTCAATCAACACACCAGTTCCAAAACATTTTAGAACAGGTTCATGCTAAGCTAGAGGATTCTAACTATAAATATAAAAAAGCAGCAGATTTGCATCGTAGGCGCAAAGTTTTCAATGCTGGAGAATTGGTGATGCTCCGTGTCCGTAGAGAACGATTCCCTCCAGGCACTTACAGTAAACTCAGCCCCCGCAAGATTGGGCCTTATCCCATTTTGCGAAAAATCAATGATAACGCCTACATTATCGATTTACCACCCCATGTTCAGACGTCGCCCACCTTCAATGTAAGCGATATCCATCCGTATCACCCACCTGACGATGCCAACACTCAAGTATCCTCGCCTGAGACCAGCTCTTCTGAAGAGGGGAAGACATGATGGGACTATCATAAGCTGCGTATACAGCATACCGTCGCTCACTCCACTACTCTTGTTATTTTTGCCTTTCTGTTATGCACGTTCCCTTTCAGCTTTTACCCTTTTTGTTATGCACGTTCCATTCCAGCTTTTTATTTCCTTAGTTTGATATGGCAAGTTAGTTAGAGGTATATCAGGAATATATATATATACCCACTGAGCCACAAAAATGGGCGACATATATGAAATACTATTTCTCTGCTATTACTGTTCCATTGGAGCTGTGTTTTCTATTCCTCTTGCAGGTCCCTTTCCGGCGATCCTCTGCTGGGAATTCTCAGCTCCGGTGGTGCGCCGCCGCAGGATACATCACATTTGTTTCATGTTTAAATATAAAGTTAAGTTGCATCTTTAGGTCTACAAACATTTGGTGGGCCTAGAGATTCATATATTTGCAGGTGTACTTCCACTGAATTAATCATCATTTTATCTAGTCTATCCCTATCAACTGAAAATGGATCTAATAAAAAAAAAAGGTATACCCAATACATAGTTCTCCCACCAAGTAATTTCTGTTAAGCATATAAATTTAAGAGAACTTTTGGTGGGTACTTAAGATTATAATATTTTTAGATAGTTTCATTGAATTACCTTTTTTTTTTTCTAAATCCTTTTCTATTAACCAAAAGATGGACTTCTTATTAGATGCTACAAGAATTATTTTAACATTTTCTAGGCTATGCACCTCTTATTAGATGCTACAAGAAGCATGAGTTGTGTTGCTATGAAGTCATTCTTCCTCTTGGATAGTTGGATTCTCGAAGACTCAATAAATGATAAGAATCTTAGCTCCACTATTTGGATCACTATATTCTTGTGGAGTTTGACTGTTATTATCATTTTAAATTTCAAAGATCTTTTTCATTAATTGAATTTATCATTGATTCTTTTTTCCTTTTAGATATTCAAAACAATATGACTGCTATTTTGATAACAGAAATAAGTACTAGATTTTCCTTGTTATTTTGTAGGGTGCCCGCTCTTTTGAAAGCTATTTGGCATAAGGATTTTGAGGATCTATAAAATGTTAATCCACTTTCTCATCTTTCAAAGTTTCAAGATTAGAAATATTAATTTTTTCTTTGTAAAAGCACTTTTGAAAATTTCTTTTCATTTCAAATCATTTGATAAGCTTTTTCAAATGGTCCTTTAATATAGTTGGGGATCATTTTGGTCTTTCATAAAGAGTCAAGGGACCATTTTGATCCTTTTCAACTTTTTCAAGAGTATTTAAGTTGTGTAAATCTAACTCATCATTAATGGTCTCTTTCAAACTAATTAAAATTCTTTTCGCTAATAAGTTTTTTATTTTATTTTACTAGGCTTTGTTTGTTCTTATGTTTTAAATGTTGAAATTGACTATATATATATATATATAATTAACAAAAGTCAATTAGAAATTTTGATTTAGTTTATCTTACATGTTATCTTATATAGAAGTATGCTGAACTCTTCGTTTATGACTTAATTGTTATTATTGCCACCAAACTAAATCATGGCCCTTTTGAGTTCATTTAACTTTCCATTATTTTCATAGTTCTTTTTACATTGAAAATAAGTTTTAAAAGAAGTAATTCAGTCACAGTAAGATTAGTCTCCATGCAAATACCCTTGTCATCAGTTTAGACTGTCTGACTAGTTAATCCAAAATTTGAAAGTTGAGCTTGATGTGCCAAAATATCTTCCTCAAGCTGCTTTTCGGACATATGGAATATTTTTATTGAACCTATTGATGTGTAGTGTTTATGGCTTGTGGAAGTGTTATAACTTGAACACAAAAAATCAACGAACAAACAGTAAATCTCCCAAACTCTAGACGCCGCTAGAATTCTTCACAAAAATAGTGGACAACAAGAACACTCACAAAATCTGCATGAAGAAGGAAAATAATACCACCAAAAGGCTTAATATAACTCTCTCTATTTTTCCCCAAAAAAGCCTGAAGTTACTCCCCCATGTTTTTCCCCCACCTTCTCCTTGGATAAGTGATCAATTCATTTAATTCTCCTCCCTTTCCAATACCCTCCTTTAATTCTCCTCTCTTTCCAACCCACTCATTTAATTCTCCTCTCTTTCCAACCCCCACATTTAATCTTGTCCCTTTCCAACGAGGAAGCTGCACCCCACCCCTGGGCCGCATCCTTAACCATCGGTCCATCAATACCCCCCCCCCCCCCCAAAGTGCCACCTTGTCCTCAAGGTGAAATGAAGTGAACGACTACTGAATAATCTGGTAGGACTCCCACGTGGCTTCGTACTCCGGTAGGTTCTTCCACCTGATCAACACTTCTTTGCTTCCTATTACTCCTTAGCGCACTCCTTCAACCTCCAATAGTTCTAACAACACTTCCATGTCGTCCGTTAAGGTCGGGGGAAGTGCAGAAAATGGAATGTGCTCTCCTATCACATGTTGCAATTGGGACACATGAAACGCCAGGTGAATGGCCGATGACGGTGGTAATTATAGGTGCCACGACACCGATGCACTCCACTATCTTGTAAGGACCAAAATAACAGGGTGATAATTGTTAGGTCAGTTCCAGAACCGACCCAGTCGGCCCCACATGGGCCGGTCATTGAAGTGAGGTCCACTATTTAAATTAATCTATTTGAATTAATCTATTTTAGGAAAGGAGGTTTGAATTAATTTATTTAATCTATTTTGGGAAAGGAGGTTTAAATTAATTTATTTGAATTAATCTATTTTGGGAAAGGAGGTGGGAGGCTAAGGAGGTGGGTGACTAAGGCTATAAATAGGCATATGAATGGAGGGTTAGGGCATGCTTAAGTATTGTGTTCTCTTGGAGTCTCTTGGGAGTTTTGGGCTCTAGACCTAGTGTCTAGAGATTGGGAGAGAACGATCCTCCTCTCGAATAGAGGATCAATTGTATCTTTTCTTATATTTACTTTGCTTTGAGTTATCTAATAAAGTCTACTGTTTTTTGGGTTATTTCATTATCGTTCTTGTGTATTTTCGTTGTTTTTACCAATATCTTGTTAGGGTTGCTTGCGAACTCAAGTAGATCCGATAGGATTACTTGCGAACTCAAGTATTTCCTATCAAATTGGTATCAGAGCAATTCCTGGACCATTGTGGACTGATTTTTTTTGAAAATTCAGTGGAGGAATTTTGATCAGAAGGAGAGATCTTGCTGAAATTTGGAGCTAATATTCAGATTTTTGTTATGGCGGCCAAGAAAGTTGATGCATTGGAGGAACGATTCGAAGGGGAGATGAGCTGAATCAAAGCCACGATGGAAGATCAACTCTCATCCATAGAAGGCAAGGTTTCGTCGATGGAAGACAAAGTTTCTGATCTCCATCTGATGGTGAAGAAGATCTTCGAGAATCAAATTCAAGTGGCGGCGTCGGAGGAAAAAGGGTTAGAAGGGAAGAACACGAATTCTGAAATTCGTAGGGAGGAAGATGTGGTGGAGATCGTGGAAGGAGAAAGAAGAAAACCCTATATGGAACCTTTCCAGAGGGAGGATAGAGGAGGTAGGTATGTGGAAAGGCATGGGTATGGGGGTGCAGAGCACAGGGGTGCTGATTGGAAACGTCGGGAGGGATATTATGGCTGCCGAGGTGCTGAATTTGAAGGAAGGAGAGGGGAATTCGAAGGGGGTTTGGATTATGATAGGGCAAGGGAAGATCGGGGGACGTGGGGTGGGCCGAGCACTTGAGAGAGGGGAAGCTATGGAGGAATAAGGGGGAATGGTGGAGATCAGAAGGTGAGGAAAATTAAGATGCCCATATTCGAAGGGGAGGATACTTATGGGTGGATTTATAAGGTGGAAAGGTACTTTGCCGTCAATGGCTTGATAGAGGATGAGAAATTAACAGCTGCAGGCTTATGCCTGGAAGGAAAGGCGCTGTCATGGTACCAATGGAGAGATCGGAGGAGGCCCATCCGGAACTAGGGAGAATTCAAGGAGTGCTTAATAGAACGTTTCCAAACCGACCGGGGAGGAGATTTGTATGAGCAATTTTTTGCTTTAGTGCAGGAGGGATTAGTAGCAGATTATCAGGAGCGGTTTGAGCACCTGGCCAGTAGGGTGGAGCGATTATCAAATACTGTACTCGAGGGGAACTTCATTAAGGGGCTAAAGGCAGAAATTAGAGCTGCAGTGAAAGTCCTGATGCCGCGGGACTTGGGGGAGGCCATGAAGTTAGCACAGCTGGTTGAAAATCAGAAAAATCTAAAGAAGGGAGCCAAGAGCAGCAGCTCATGAGGCTCTTACAGGATGACGACCACTCTTCTAGAACCCAAGGGGCCTGCATCAGGCAACATTAATGAGACCACCAGGGAGAAGCCAGTAGGAGGAGGGAGTGTGGAAAATTTCAAGATGTTGACAGAGAAGGAGATGCAGGAAAAGAGGGCAAAGGGGTTATGTTTTCGGTGTGATGAGAAGTATACTCTAGGGCATAGGTGTAGGGATCGAACTCTTCAGGTTCTCACCGTCTGAGATGATAAGGAAACTGAGGAGAGAGGTGAGAGAGAGATGGATGACAAGTTGCATCTCGATGTGGCGGAGGTCTCCCTAAATTCAGTAGTAGGATTCACTTTGAATCATACGTTGAAGGTAAAGGGGAAAATAGCAGGCATGGAGGTGGTAGTATTGATTGACAGTGGGGCTACCCATAATTTTATTTCCACTCAGATCATCAACCAACTGGGGGTGAAATTGGTGGACACCGGTTATTATGGGGTGATGATGGGTACAGAGAAGGTAGAGAAAGGCCAGGGAATTTGTAGAGGTGTGGTGTTGATCATCCAGGGGATTCAGGTAAGGGAGTTTTTTCTCCCATTAGAGTTAGGAAGTACTGATGTCATCCTGGGGATGAAGTGGTTGCAAACCTTAGGGGAAACCAAGGACAATTGGGGAGCACTCATGATGAAACTAATGGTGGAGGGGAGGAAGGTGGTTATCAAGGGAGATGTGGGGCTATCCAAAGCCATGGTATCACTTAAGGTCATGGTTAGGAGCATACAAGAGGTGAGGGAAGACTATCTGGTGGGACTACACAGGTGGGAGGTGATCAGATTGGAGGAGGGAGGAGATGTTTCTCTTTCAGTGCAGCCCTTGATTCAGCAATTCAGTAAGGTTTTTCAGCCACCTCAAGGATGGCCACCTCCATGAGAACGCAAGCATATTTCCACAAGTTCTGAGATATCAACGACTTTAACAGAGGACTTGGAGGTGATACTAGAACCTTTCGAGTTACAAGGGGTACACCAGGGAGGGGGAGGAGTAAAAGAGGTATTGATCAAGTGAAATGATCTTCCAGATTATGCGGCAATATGGGAGCCTTATGAGAGGATAAAACATCAGTATCCCTCTTTCCACCTTGAGGACAAGGTGTCTCTTTGGGAAGGCGGTATTGTTAGGTCGGTTCCAGAATCGACCCAGTTGGCCCCACATGGGCCGGTCATTGAAGTGGGGTCCACTATTTAAATTAATCTATTTTAGGAAAGGAGGTTTGAATTAATTTATTTAATCTATTTTGGGAAATGAGGTTTGGGAAAGGAGGTTTGAATTGATTTATTTGAATTAATCTATTTTGGGAAAGGAGGTGGGAGGCTAAGGAGGTGGGTGACTAAGGTTATAAATAGGCATATGAAGGGAGGGTTAGGGCATGCTTAAGTATTGTGTTCTCTTGGAGTCTCTTGGGAGTTTTGGGCTCTAGACCTAGTGTCTAGAGATTGGGAGAGAACAATCCTCCTCTCGAATAGAGGATCAATTGTATCTTTTCTTATATTTGCTTTGCTTTGAGTTATCTAATAAATTCTACTATTTTTTGGGTTATTTCATTATCGTTCTTGTGTATTTTTGCTGTTTTTACCAATTTCTTGTTAGGGTTGCTTGCGAACTCAAGTAGATCCGATAGGATTACTTACGAACTCAAGTATTTCCTATCAATAACTTCTCTTTCCTTCTCTATGCCAAGACTCTCTGTCTGTAGGGTCGAAGCTTCAAGTAAACCCTGTCTCCCACCTTAGACTGAATGTCTATCCTGTATGCATCTGCTTGCCTCTTCATAATTTATTGCGATCTCAACAAATGCTTCTTCAGCTCCACCAAGATCCTATCTCTGTCCTTCAATTACTGTTCTATTGATGCCACCAGTGTGCTGCGTTTTCCATAATATATCAAGTGAGATGGATCTCTTCCGTATAATATCTTGAATGGTGTTGTCTGAGCTATCGAATGATAGAAAGTGTTATACTAATACTCTGTCCATGCTAATCATTTTGTCCACAACTTTGGTGTATCAGATACAAAGCATCGATGATAAGTCTCCACAATACGATTGATCACTTCTGTCTGTCCGTCCGTCTGAGGATGATATGCAGTGCTCCTTTTTTGAACAGTCCCTTGCATCTTGAACAATTCTTTCTAGAACTAGCTCAGAAAGATCTTGTCTCGATCTGATACAATTGATGCTGATATCCCATGTAGTCTCACCACCTCCCTCATGAAAATCGTCGCTATTGATACTGCTGTATTGGGGTGACGAAGAGGAATGAAATGGGTATACTTACTCAGTCGATCCACTACCACCAATATCGATTGTATCCTTCTGACTTTGGCAGTCTTTTAATGAAGTCCATGATCACCTCTTTCCACACTTTTTCTGGAAGAGCTAATGACTGTAGGAGCCCTACTGGTGACATAGCTAAATACTTATACCTCTGACATATATCACAGCTAGCTACCATCTTCTCGACATCTTTCTGCATACCCTCCCAATACAGCTTTGCAGAAAGTCGGCGATATGCCTTTTTTATCCCTGAATGTCCCCCAATTACTGTCCCATTAAACTGCTGAAGCAAGTAGGGAATGTATGAAGAGGTCTTTGGAATCACAAACCACCCATTATAAAGCAACTTTTGTTCCACCACTGAATATCTCAGATGACTATCCTTATTTTCTACCAGTTCCTCCCTAATTTTCCTCAACCCCGTATCTTGTTCGCTCTCTCTCTCCTCAATGCTTTCTAGTCAACCACTAAAGGCATAGACAATGTCATCATCTGGGGCCCCCCCATGCACTTGGATAAATCATTTGTTACTTCGTTTTCAACTCCAGGTCGATGCTGAATCTCAAAGTCATAGCCCAATAACTTAGAAATCTATCTTTAATGCTCCTCAGTGACTATTCTCTGCTCCAACAAATACTTCAATTTTACTTTGGTCAGCTTTCACTCCTTCCTGAGATATCACATGTCCTAAATCTTTCACTCTGGGTTGAGTGAAAGAACACTTCTTCTGACTGACAAATAAAGAGTGCTCTCTTAAGGTAGATAGCACAACTCCTAAATGCTCTAAGTGCTCTCTCTCAGACCTGCTATACACTAATATATCGTCAAAAAATACCAGCACAAACCTTCGCATGTAGGGATCGAATACCCTGTTCATCAGAGACTGGAAAGTAGCTGGGCGTTTGTTCGCTCCAGAAAAATCTTTTAAATAACTTACAAACCCCGCTCTCATAAACTTTAGATTCCCTTTTTATTTTTTCTGGAGGTAGATTGAGTTTGATATTTAACCAGATTTCCCCTGAGAATAGTGTCAGGGTTTATTTAGATCTGGGTTCTACTTCCTATGAGCGCAAGCCCTCATAGTTAATTACCCCTCCTAACGCATTAGAAGAGCACTCTCGATTAAGGATGAAATGCACATAGCTTTGTACAAGAAGTGTAAAAATGTGCAACAAAAATTTTAAACTTAGTTATGGGGGATGAAGGTACACCCGATCAAGATCCCATGGTTCCGTCGTCCCGGGTATACCGTCGGTTCAATCTACCAACACTAACAACCATAGGTTGTAGTGTCCAGGGAATCTGATTAGCAGCCATGGGTTGCCTCCTCTCAGGGATCCCGAATAGACTGAAGTGGAGATGTGTGGATTTTAGTTTAGTTTAGTTTGGGTTGGGGCTTATAGCTTTCTTAGAAGTTGCCCATTAGTTTGTTTAGTTTGGGGCTTACGGCTTCCTTAGAAGTTGCCCGTTGATGGGTCTTACAACCTAGCCCTTATAGACTAGGATGCCTAGGTGATTTGAGTTTTAGATTTAGGGTCGTTCATTTAGAAGTTCCCTAACGCGTGGGTCTTACTGCTTCGCTTAGAAGTAGCCCCAAATAGTGGGTCTTACAACTTAGCCCTATAGGCTAAGATGCCCATAAGGGTTTGAGTTTAGGATCTAGGGTTATTCACTTAGAAGTTCCCTGACAAGCGGGTCTTACTGCTTTGTTTAAAAGTAGCCCAAATGGCGAGTCTTACAGCTTAGTCCTATAGGCTAAGATGCCCAATTAAAGGGTTTGTAGATTTTTGGCTAGTTTCACACTAGACCGTGGTTTTGACACTTACTTGCTAGTAGCTTACTTTCTACCCTAGCTTTCAGTAATTTGTACTCTACTTTCAGCACTTTGTTTTGCTAATTTTCTGGCATTTAAATTTTGTTTGTAAACTATACTGCCTTTGGTTTACTTGCAGGTGCTCGTAGCTAGCAGCTCAGGGAGCCCCACAGGTAGATACAACTGAGGGACTTAGTGAGTTTGAGTTTGTTTGTTCGGAGAGTTGCTCAGTTGGAGAGTTGTTTAGTTGGATAGCTTTGTGAGAGCTTGTACTTAGATTGGATAATTGAAAATATTGATTTGATGCTCTTTTGATTGTTTTGATTTAATTGCTTTAATTAATCAATTGATTTAATTAAGTAATTAAATGAATTTTAATTAAAGTTAGATGTTAAATTTTTCTTTAGTTTTAAATTTCATATGTTTAAATGTATTTTAAAAATTAAATGATTATTTAAATTAAATTTATTAGCCCAATTAATTTTAAAATGAAGATTTATAATTTAGTTAAATGTCTCTTTTAACTAAATATTAATTAATTAATTAAACTTGAGTTTCAGATTTTATTAATTAAATTTTAATTTAAATTGAAGTTTTGGTTATTTAATTAAATTGAGCTTAGAACCAATTAATTATATGAATTTTTAATTAGCTGTTAAATCATTTAAGCTTCTCTTACAGTCTTGCTTTAATTTGATTAAAAAAAAAAATTAAATTCAATTGGTTTGGTTAAATTATTTAAAGTTTCGGTTAAATTTTAAATTAAAATTTTGATATTTTTTTTTAAATGTTATTTAATTAGATATCTTTTTAGATTAATTATTAAACAACTCAATTTAAATTTAAAGTTCAAGTTAGTTGATTTAACTTAAAATTTTAGATGAACAGTTAAGAAGATTATGCATTTTTATTTTTAATGTTAATTAAGTGATTTAAATGTTAGATTTGATTTTAAATTAAATTATTTAATTATAAAATTTATCATTTAATTTGTCAGTTAATGAATATTATAATTATTTTCAAATTGAATCAATCTTTAGCATTTTCCAATTTTTCCAAAAATTCAACTAAGTCAAATAATTTTGAGTAAATTTCGGCAGCCTCCCGGCGTCCCCTCCCCGGCGTCGGGAGGTAAGGAGGGCATTTGCCCTTTTAATCCGCCCGGCCGGAAAGATAATCGACGGCCGAGGGCTTCGGGACGTTGTCGGGTCCCGGAAATAGTCTTCGGAGGCTTCGATTGTAGATTGTTGTTTGCCGATTGGTTGCCGATCGTTGCCGATTGTGACTGATCGTTGCCGATTATTGTTGAATGTTGCCAGTTGCGAGCATCTGTATTTGTTGAAATTGAGAGTATCTGAATTCTTTATTATTTTTGTTGTATCGTTATTATTTAAATGGCAATAGATAATATTAATAGTAATTTCAACTATTACTATTAATACTATTAGCCTAGCCTTCTTCTCATGCTTACTGTTTGAAATCAAGAAAGGTTTGAGAGGTCGGTTCTTCCGGGCGGCACAGTGAAATCAAGATCGGACGAAAAAAGGCTCTGAGTGGTCTGTTCGTGCGAGGTTGAAGGCTGGCTTAAGGCTGAACAATACTGTTGTTTCTTTGAAGAAGTCGGCGGCGGGCTGGGCAGAGGTAAGCTAAACTCAAGTCGGACGCAACAGAGACGGAAGGGGCTGTGATTATTGGCGAACGGCAATTTGACTGGAGGGCTCGACGGAACAATCTCCTCACCCGAGAGCAAAAGACGAGATTTTAATCGTCAAAAGAGCGTAGGTATGCGTAAAGAAAAAACTTCCATTGTCTATTTTTTTCTTTTATGCGAATTGAGGCAGTTTCTGTGGAGGAGATCGTGGGCAGCGTGCTGTGGTTTTCTTCCTCTGATCGTGGCGACGTGGGTATACTTTATTTTAATCATCATGTCGTTGCCTTGTCCCGTAGCTATATATTTTTTTATTCCTTCATTTTTGCGTTGGAAATCAAGTCAATAGTTTCATACAATCTTGACCTGTATAACTCCGTATCATTTGGCGGATGTGCTTGTGTTCATATTTGGTGCACTAGAATATATGCTATTTTAGACATTATTATATAAGATATTTACTTTGTATTCTATAATTTCTCCAAATAGTTTAGCAGAACCCTCAGATCAATATCCCGATAACATGAATAGGTTATGTGAATTGCATTTCAGATTTTTCAAAACTCAAATATTTGCATAATCTCATAGTGCCTTAATCATAGTAAAAATTTATCATTAGAAATCTGCATCTCTTTGAAGTTGATAGAATTGTGACCCAACCAAGATCCATTGATATACCTTGATATTGATATACTTGCAGGCATCTTAAGATTAGAAATCTTCTCCATTCATGTGCCATAGATTTTTTTTTTTTTGTGATAAGAGAGAAAAAAAAAATCTATCTTGATATGACACGAATCTCAAGGCAAAATTAAGTTGGGAACTTCAAAAATCAAATCGGAGACCACTTGACTTTGATTTTTTGCAAACTTATAGTCGAACTAAACGTCTTGGAAATACGAACCTAACGACACCATATTCAACCAAATCCGAGCTCAAATAGATCCAAATCAAGGACCCAAAGTGCTTTTGGAAGGTTCAAATTATAATTTGATTACCAAATGTGACATGCTTATAGTCATCGACAAGACGAAAGATCGCCAAATTCTTGTTTATCTATTTGCATATATAGAAACAAATAAAAAACTATTCATTTGTTTCAGTTTACCTTTAACTCATTGGTAGTTCTACCTCAATATGCATTTTTTTTTACAAAACTATTAATATTCATGGATGTAAATTCCACACGCATACTGGAGTCAAAAGCTTGGCATGTGATTTGAGCAGTGATGAATTGCTCATTGCTAAATAATTGGTACATATGAGTTCTATATGCCTTCTTTAAGTCAGAAACTTGAAATATTATTTGCTTATTATTTTTTTTTTAGCAAATTAACTGCAGCTTTCATTTGATATGAAATCTAGTTTTATTTGAACAAATTGCCTCCCAACGAATTTGTTGTGTGATTTTCGCACAATTAATTCGTTGTAATGCCTATAAATATTATAACTTATTCAAGTTTCTTTGTATCCTCAGGTTATGGTTTTTTATTGGACCAGACCCCGCTCGATGCCTGATTCAGAGCCTTCTGAGGATCAAATTTGGAGGGAGATCGACAGATTTGATCATTTTCATTCTGCTTCCATTAGAGATCGTCTATCATGGCACCAGGAGATGCTGATAGGCAGGGATGTATATGCTGGATTGTTCACCCGCTCTCCTCATCTACCGGTCTATGATTCAGAGCTTCCTACGGGCCATGATCCGGCAGATTGGGTGATTTCCCTTAGGCTACGCCACAGCGACGTCAGTTCACTAGATCGCATTGTGGAAGGACTGACCTATGGTGTTCAGGACGTGCTGCAGCCTGTTGCAGACCTTGCAGAGCGCACCGGTACTGTTAGGCTTTTGAGCTACAGCCTTTCACGGCACGAGGTCGACGAACAGCTTTACGATTCAGTATTTGGCAGTCCTCTTCGGACGTTGCAGGGCTATGTGTGCTGGGCCCGCCATATCCTTAGATCACACCAGAGGGTTCTTAGACAGGCAGGAGTTTATAGAGCCATTTATATTTCACTGTTTGACTACAGCCAGCTCTCTTACTCCTGGCTTCAGGGATTAGCAGAACATTGGGACAGTGTCACCAACACCTGCTGGATTGGGCCAAATGAGATGGCCATTACACTTTGGGATTTGCAGATGGTTTCAGGTTTGCCTATTTTGGGCATTCCCTATGAGGAGTGTGTTCCCCAGGATTGTGATCTGTTTAGACGTCAGCCAGGCGGCCAGTCGAGGAGGGGGGAGTTTGTATATTCTGATGGCCTTCACCGGAGTTTGGCTCACTACCGTTATTTACACAGACAGAGAAGCCAGCACCGTCGAGCTATAGTTACCCTGGAGGACTGGATTGAGAGTTTGCTGAGCCGAGATGCTTATACTGTACAGTCAGCTCATCCCTAGGATCCATTTGATACGGGGTTTCACTTTACTGGGTTGTCTTCAGATGGGACTTTTGAGCCAGAGTTAGCAGAGGGGACACGACCCATTTCTGCGAGGGGGATTTCAGAGGAGATGTCCTTGGTAGCTTTTGTAGCCACTTGGTTGTGCAGTTTTGTCTTTCCGAGTCAGGACAGATCCTTTCGTCCCAGTACACTCCTGATAGCCAGCCTGATTGCTAGTGGGAGGCAGGTTTCTTTAGCCCCGGCCGTACTTGCGCAGATATACCATGGTTTTGGACAGATTTGTGCCTCTTATGGTCGTCGACAGCGTGTAGTTGAGGTACCGTGGCATTATGTCCACGGATGGGTGTATATACACGTAGAGGGAGCTTTCAGTTGCGCCGAGTCACCGGGCTACTATTCAGATCACTTTTTCCCCTTATTGATCCAGTTAGCCAGGGCGACCTCAGCTACAGACAGGGCCCAGATCAGATTGTTTTTGTTTGCACCCTTACGTATGGCCGGCCGTTTCAGACTGGTTTACAGGTCTCCAGTTGGAGATTTACCCTCCCGGAGTTTTGGAGTTTCACTGCTAGATTCTTTGACTGAAAGAGGCAGGCCTACTTTGCTTTCTAGGAGCGGCTTTGTGCCTATTGCTTCTTACTTCGTCAGCATGAGACCTGGATGGCTTTGCTATAGGAGAGATTGCTCTATAGTCTTGGAGGGGTATAACCCCAATAGAGCAGCGCGATAGTTTGGCTTTGTTCAAGCCACTCCCTTGGATGGACTTCCAGCGCTTCCTGGGGTGACAGATCGTCGTCACTTGAGCTCTCTTTCGTTTTCAGCTTGTCTTGAGGTGGCCGCCATGACTTGGGATTTTCTCCTCCGGTTTGGGACAGGTTCTCGCTTTTGTATAGCACCTGCAGATGCTCCTACCGGTATTTCACCTTACGGCTGGTCTGGGTTCGACACACCTTTTCCTCCTTTTTTGAGTTGGGCATTCAGAGATACAGCAGGAGGATCAGGGGCACTGGACGACTGAGGCATTCGTCAGGGCTGAGGGATTACGCCCCCGCACACACAGAGTCTCATAGAGTTTCAGACAGAAGACGAAAAAGGAGTCCCGAGCCTACTTATAGGCATGGCTGCCCTGGTATGTATATTAGTATTATTATTTTATTTATTGTATATATATTCTCTCATATACATATACATGATTGAATTATAATATTTGCAGCCCCCTCGCATGGGCGTAGGTTGACTTCTCCTTCTCTAGAGAGGGGTCAACCCAGGAGGAGGACTTTGTATGAGCAGACAGGTTGCATATTCATTTCATTTGAGCGCTATATATTAAATTTGAATATCATATTTTAACATATTTCCTTTGCTTGGCTTTATTTCACTCAGGTGGCAAGCTTTCTCCTGAGTTACAGCCTGACAGATTTACACCTGTTCCACCAGCACGTTACACCAGTTCGAGTCAGGCACTCGGTACAGGTAGCTCTTCACATCACCCTTCATCGGGTGACCTGGATGTAGAAGACCACTCAGGCACTGAGTTTCTACCTACTGTTACCACTGCCTCTGGTGATGTTAGAGGTAAATGTTTCTTATATGCCTATTTTATTCAGTAGCATTTATTTGTTATTTTCTCTCTATTCACCCCCCCTTCCATATATATTTATAGGTGACCGACCAGCAACTTCTATGGATCACACTGCCGGTGATCCTAGCGGGCTTCTTGCAGAGTTGGTTGTTTTGTCTCCTGCTCTTTCAGATTCCACTTGGGTGATTGTCGGTGACTCATCAGGAGGACTTTCACCCGATGTTCAGCTTACTCACAGTGACTCTACCCAGCTACTTCTGGAGAGGGATGCTGATGACACTGCAACGGAGGTGGTTACTTGTCTCTCCTCGACTCAGGTGGTCCCTAGTTGTTCTTCAGAGGGATCTTCACCAGGTGTTACTTCCCACTTAGGTGACCATCGACCTGTAGCTTTTGCAAAGGCCTTCCACCTTTCAGGTATTAATTTATTTTCATTAGCATTTCTTATTACATTATATATACTAATGTATATATTCTTAATGATAGCTCCTCCCCTTTCATATTCTAGGTTTGGAGCTTTCATGTTTTGTGTCAAGATCAGTATTTCGGGCCCGTCGCTCTTTCAGTTGGCAGTGGTCGAGGGGAGTGCAGTATGCTGTTACTGCACTACGAGCTTTACTACAACGAGTGGACCTCGATGATTTAACAGACTTGTACAGCTTTCACACTGAGGCTTGCTTACTTTTGGACTTTGCTGCCTCCTGCGGCCTTCGAGATAGCCTCTTGCAGATGTGGGAGCTTTCCTACCGCACTGTTGAGTTTGGGATGTTTCAGTTAGACTACACTTCTCAGCAGTTGTCTTACATGATTTTAGCTGACTTAGAGGCTGAGGCCAGAGCTACTTGGGACAGAATGAGGAGAGATCGCCTTGATCTAGATTTTGGATTACAGGCTTTGCACCACTGTCAGCAGGACATTTTTGGGGAGCAGACAGTGCTTCAGGGCATAGAAGTTGAGCTCAGAGTTTTGAGATTGAGGGCGAGAGTTCTTCTGACGAGACGTCAGGAGATTAGAGAAGCAGCTGCTCACACTGAGGAGCACTTTTCTTGGATGGCTGCCAAGGTCGAACATTTGGAGCATAGGTTATCCTTTTCCACTGAGGAGTTCGACTTGGCACACCGTCGACTGGAGTTTGCACAGGAGCAGCGAGCGATGTTACAAGATCGTTTGGCCAGAGTTAGGCGACAGATCAGTAGTATTCAGTTCAGACTTTGACAGCCTTCCTACCACCTCTCTGGTACGTATGCATGTATTTATTTATAATTATGTATTAAATTTTTAGACTTTTATTTTTCTTGGCAACTCTACCCTTAGGTTTATGAGCATAAAAATCTTATAAGTTTGACCCTTAGGTTTGTGAACGAATTGATCTTAGCTCGACCTTTAGGTTTGTGAGCGTAAAAGATTTGAAAGTTCGGCCCTTAGGCTTATTGAACCAATGAATTTTAGCTTGACCCTTAGGTTTGTGAGCATAAAATTTTAGCAATTAACTATAATGATAAATCATTAAGTCAATATGCCGTTTCATGATTCCTTTACGTTATTTAATAAAGGGATATTTTTATGAAAATTGCCTCATGTCTTTACAGGAGGGTGCAAAAGATATCTCCTGCCTTTGAGGATGATATATATAAATTGCCTCCTGTATTTCAGGAGGGTGTATGTCAAGCGACCCCTGCATTGTTAGGGGCCATGTAAATTCATATCCTGTATCACAGGAATATATGAGGGTCATCTCCTATTGTTATAGGAGAAATTAAATATTATCTCCTGCCTTTTAGGAAGATATATAAATTGCCTCCTGTATTACAGGAGAAATTATGAATCTATATCCTGCATGACAGGAATATGCATAAATCATCTCCTATTATTATAAGAGAGATTAAATATCATTCCCTAGTTTATAGAGAGATATATATAAATTCCCTCCTGTATTACAGGAGAAATTTTCATCATAGCATCTTGTCAATTGGGAGGCTATGTATAATATTTCTTCAAATATTGGCCATTTATTGGCGGCATAGGCCTTTGACCAGAAATATCTATAAGTTGATAGGCTCCTCCTTCATATACCTTTTCGATAATGAAGGGACCCTCCCATACCGGGTCAAACTTACCACCGATGCGACGGTTGGGAATTATAGGCCTTTTGCGAATTAGTACAAGTTCTCCTTCCTTAAAGCTCCTAGGACGGACCATTCGATCGTGAGCCCTAGTCATTTGTGCTTTATAAATTTCTAGATTTTGTTGGGCCTGAAGCCTAGTTTCATCTAGAGCTTCAAGTTCTTCTAATCGTAGAAGATTATTTTCTTCTTGGGTCAATTTATATTGCATAGCAATACGCAGTGACGGTAATTCTACCTCAAGAGGTAGTATCGCCTCTGTTCCGAAGACCAGGGAATATGGGGTAGCTTGTGTCGCAGTCTTATAAGTTGTGCGATATGCCCATAAGGCTTCTGTTAGTTTATCGTGCCATTCCCTCTTATTTTTAGAGAGAATTTTCTTGAGCAATTTAACCAAAGTCTTATTAAATGCTTCGGCCAAACCATTGGCTCTCGGGTTATATATCGATGAATAACGCCAGTCTATTTTATGGCGTTCAATAAATCGATAAATTTTGGCACTTTTAAAGGCGGTACCATTGTCCGATATGATTCGACGTGGTACACCAAAACGATAGACAATGTTATCTCGAAAGAATTTCATTACATTATCTGCTTTAACTTCTCTTAGGGGAATTGCTTCAGCCCATTTTGAGAAGTAATCTGTAGCAGCGAGGATGAACCGATGTCCTAAAGAAGAGGGTGGTTCTATAGGACCAATTATATCGGTACCCCAACTTTCAAATGGCCACGATGCTACTGTAGGATGTAGCGGGTTAGGTGGCCGATGTATAACATCAGAATGCACCTGACATTGATAGCATTTCTTAGCATAGTTAAGGCAATCCTTAACCATGCTAGGCCAGTAATATCCCATGCGTTTGATTTTAATTTTCATTTTGGGTCCAGATTGGTGTGCACCACACAATCCTTCATGGACTTCGGTTATGACTTTTTGGGATTCATCAGGTCCCAGACATCGTAGCCACATTTGGTCAAATGATCTACGATATAGTGTGTCATTTATGTAAGCATATCTTAACGCTCTCTTGGATATTTGCGAGGCAATAGATTTATCCTCCGGTAACCTACCCTCTTTGAAATAGGTAAGAAATGGTTCCCTCCAATCATTCTCATCCGATATATGCAAGCTCTCGTGCATTTATTTTCCTTCATTGTCTTGTAAGGAAGCTGGAGCTAATACATGTCTATTTTGGATAGTTATAATGATTGGATCCTCTTGAGGATTCGCTATTTCTTTAGCTAACTTTGCCAACACATCAGCCTTGCCATTTTCACCACGTGTAATCCTAGTTAGGGTTACCTCAGGAATTCGTTCTAGCAATTTTAAAGCATGTTCGCGATACGGGATTAGCTCGGGCTTATTGATTTTAAAAGCACCTGCTATTTGCTTAATTATGAGTTGAGAATCTCCATATATATGGAGTTTCTGAATTTGCATATTAATAGCAAGCTCAAGACCCGCAATTAAAGCTTCATATTCAGCTTCATTGTTAGTACGAGGTTCTATTAAGCTATATGAGTATCGCAGTATACCGCCTTGCGGGGTTACGAATATAATCCCAATGCCCACCTGAACTATTGGGAGTTTAGGCGGTCGGGCTGGTTTTATTGATGAAGCTCCATCAAAATAGAGCTCCCATTCTCGTAGATGTATTCTCTCTTCCACTTCGAGTATCTGCTCGTCTGGCAGCTCGTCATTAAGTGGAGAACATATAGGTAAAGGATGGGCAGCTAGAAAGTCTGCTATCGCCTGTCCTTTAACAGCCTTTTGTGGCATATAGGTTATATCGAATTGCATTAACAATACGGTCCATCTAGCTAGACGACCCGTTAGAGTGGGTCTAGTCATTAAAAACTTTAATGGATCCACTTTAGATATTAATGTTATCTTATGAGATAACATATAGTGTCGCAATTTTTGCGTAGCAAAAATTAATGCTAAACACTGTTTTTCAATTGGCAAATATTTTGATTCAGCCCCTATTAGTCGGCGACTAATGTAGTAAAGGGCATTTTCTTTGCCATCGACATTATCTTGTGCTAGCAATGCTCCGAGCGATTCCTCCAAGGCTGCTGTATACAAAATTAGGGGTTTACCCAGAATAGGAGCAGCAAGGATTGAAGGATTCAACAGGTATTGCTTTATGCTATTAAACGCCTCCTGACAAGCCTCGTCCCACATGAAAGGAGTATCTTTCTTCATTAATCGTGCGAAGGGTTGGCATCTACCCGAGAGATTAGATATAAATCTCCGAATATATGCCAATCTTCCTTGTAATGAACGAAGTTGTCTTAGGGTTTTCGGAGGTGACATTTCCACTATCGCTTGAATTTTATCGGGATCAATTTCTATCCCTCTATGACATACAATAAATCCGAGAAATTTTCCGGATGACACACCAAAAGCACATTTAAGCGGATTCATTTTCAAATTAAACTTGCGAATCCTTTCAAATACAATTTTGAGATCATCTACATGCTCAAATTGATCTTTACTTTTTACAACTAAATCATCAACATAGCATTCCACATGCTTATGGATAAGATCATCAAAGATGCGGGTCATCGTCCTTTGATAGGTGGCCCCGGCATTCTTCAATCCAAATAGCATAACCTTGTAACAGTATATGCCTATAGGAGTTCGAAAGGCAGTATGCTTTTCATCGTCTGGATCCATTTTAATCTGATTGTAGCCCGACGATCCATCCATAAATGAGAATATATCATGGTTCGACGTATTATCGATCATAAGTTCTGCATTAGGAAGTGGAAAATCATCCTTTGGACACGCTTTATTCAGGTCCCGATAGTCAATACATATACGAATTTGACCATTTTTCTTCTTGACTGGGACGATGTTGGCAATCCAGTCAGCATATTTTTCTTCCCGGATAAAGCCAGCTTCGATGAGCTTTTTAGTTTCAGTGATGACTTGCTCTTTAATTTCAAGTCGCATTCGCCTGGGTGCCTGTTTGACAGGCTGTACTTTGGTGTTGATGGAGAGCTTATGCACTGCCACCTCTGGTGATAAACCAGGCATTTCAGTGTAGTTCCACGCGAAACAATCTTTATACTCAAGAAGCAACATTTTTAGCTCTTCTGCTTTATCGTGCGAAAGATTCGCACTAATAAAGGTTGGCTTTGGCTCTTTTTCTGTACCCAAATTTATCTCTTTCAATTCATCAACTGTAGCCTGACCACCTTCTTCAAATTCTTTTGGAGCCTCTTTCAGATCTACTATTAGATCTTCAGCTTGATTTTCAGGTTCAGGCGGTCCCTCCTCCTTATCCGTTATGTTGTAGGAGGTTTCATACGTTAGGCGCGGATGTTGGGGGTACTTAAGATAATGGTAGGATGCTGCTCGTATGAGGCATGACTGTCGAGCATATCCAAGCCCCCATGTTGTAGATAAACCATTGCCAATAGGCTTTTGTGCATGCTCGTTATGCCAAAGTTCCCTAAAATAACGGGCTCGTTTGTTCGTTTGCACGAAGAAGATATTTTTCTCCATGAGTTTTCTCATAATGGGTGAAGGATATTGAGGAATAATTATCCACATATCTTCATTATCCCATTCATCTTCGTACTCTATTTCGTGAGCAACATGATGCGGTATCACCTTTGATTCATAGAAAAGGGATCCACGTTCATTGAGACCTCTTGGGGGGAACATAGAAAGTTTTTAATATTCCTATGTTCGTGTTTGATGAGGTCGTCAGTGTTTTGGAATGCTCCGTCGGCATATGTACTATTTTGATGATATTTGTAGATATCTGCTCTTCAGATATCCTTATCATCGAAATTATCATATTTTTCAATTTCTGAGATACAGAACTGGGTCCTGGATCCCCTTCCTCTTGTGATTCCATAGTACTCTTAGGCTGATAAAGAAATTCTTCCTCTTCCTCCATACTTGGTTTGCTCGAGCACCGTACTTTATTTGCGTGATTAGCTTTGTAATCAAAAGGGACAGCTGCAAGCTCATTTTTTCTTTTCCCTATGATTAAGGGTTTAAAAGTTGTAGAGATATCATCGTCCTCTTCGGTATCACTACCGAGGTGCGGCACCGAGCTGATTTGCTTCACTTTAGTCTTTCCCTTATCTTTGGGCTTTTCTTTATCCGATGTGGCAGCCTGGATTTTCAGAAGAACGTTGTCTTTTGGCTTTTGTGCTATAAAATACTTGGCATCATCATAAATTTTGACTTCGTGTACCAAGAACGGTTGCTCATCACCATCAATGCGATGTTCTTCATTATCTCGATTATACTTCATGCATTGATGAAGTGTTGAAGGCACTATGCCATACTCATGGAGCCACGGTCTTCCGAGAAGTGCCTTGTATGATGTATTGGAATCAATTACGTGGAATCTTGCCTCTGTATTTAGTTCTCCAAAACTTAGAGGTAAGACCACGGATCCCAAAGTTCTTTGCCCTTGTTCATTAAATCCTTGTAGGAAAACTGTGCTTTTAGTTAGATATTGAACATCCAGGGCCAATCCTTTGAGCGTTCTGAGGCTCATTAGATTGACAGAGGAACCTGGATCAATCAAAATTCTGTTAATTTCTACGTTGTTACTCTCTGCAGTGACATAGAGTGGTCGATTATGATCTACCGTTCCTAGGAGTAGATCATTATCGCAGAAAGTAACTGTAGCGGTGTTCTGTGTATATAAAGCTTCTTTCAGAGTTTGCTCGGCAAAGAAAGCCTCATACTGCTCAGGATTTTGCAAGGCCTTGATGAGTGTGTCCCTAAGGTCCTTGGACATAAGAAGGGCATCGTATATACTCAGCAATGCAGGCAACTTGCGAAGATGAGACAAGATATTGTAATCCACATTCGCGTTGACCTCTTTAGGCTTTGGTGGATCTTGTGGCATAGCCGCTTGATTGAGCTGGATATTCTTATCTTGCTCTTTTCCCTTCTTCTGAGGTGGAGGAAGAATTTGTTTTCCACTTCTCAGCTGAATTTGTGTCACTTCTTCGGACGAATCATCTTCAGTATGGGAGTCTTCCTTATTTGCCACTTCTTCAGCTTCTTCAGAATCCGAGCTGCTTCCGAGTTTTGGACATTTATTTTTAAGAGTTATTTTACTCCTATTTTTCTTATCTGGAAAACATAGTTCTTCCTCTGAGTCTGTAAACGACGATGCCGTACGGCACGTTTCTTTAGGACCGACTTTTGAATTGGTCTTTTGAAGACTGAAAGGTCCACCTCGCCCTCTCCCATTTCTTCCACCTCTTTGGCTTATAACTTGACAAGTTTCTCTTGGAATACTGGTCTCTTCTTCAGATTCTGAATCGAGGTGTAAGTTTGTCATGTAAACTTCCAATATGATGGGTCGCCTAGGAGGTTGCTGGTATTCATCGATAGAGTCGATGTACCGCTGGATTTCGGTCTTCTGTTTTGACAATCTCTTCTTCTTTCTTCTTTGAGATCTGGATGTAGAAGCCTTTCCCCCTTGGTCCTTGTAATATTTCAAGGGTTTCTTTCTAGTTGATGTAGGATCCTCCTCAGTCAACTTCTTCAAGCGGAGGAGTCTTGGATCCACTTCTAGTTCTAAAGCGTTCTTTCGACGAATGCCCTCAATGGCCAAAAGGACCTTCATCATTTGTTTGGATTTTTTTGATATGTAGGTTTCCCAACCTCCTTCATCTTGTTGAGGTTCTTTTCCTACATTTTCCTGATAAGAGCTGGAAGAGATGACATTGGTCTTCTCCTTCTTTGGATTAACCAATACACTATCAGATAATGTAAGCTCACCACTCCGATAGTTCCTTTCTACCCAATCTTTGAATATAAAACAGTATTCAATCGGGTGGCTAACGATTCGATGGTATGGACAATAATTCGGATCATTAATCATGCCGGCCTGTTCTGGTCGGCGGGACTCCGGTAGTTGTAGGCCGATCTTGAGAGCATGTCGGAAGATTTTGCCTGTACATTCTCTTTTAAAAGAGTACGGCTTATTGATTTTCTCTTGTAAGGAAGGGACTGCCGGCTTTTCCTTCGTCTGTTTTGTCATCTTAGGCGTAGCCATTTCTCCTTTCTCCTTTTTATCAGGAGGAGAAGTAAACATAGTATTTACTTCATCCCGTTTTGAATCATAAATTCTGGGTTGTTTGCCTTTATTAGCTGGATTGCTGTTGTAGTTGTAGGCGATGCCCCTAGGCTTGGGTAGCCTTTCGAACTTAGCTACACGATCTAATAATTCTTGAAAGGTATTGATCGTGGCCATTGCTAAGTAAGGAGCCATATGGTCGTCAATATTTCCAAGGAGTTCTACGGCATGTTTCTCGGTCAATTGCTGCTCACATCTCATGCTAAGGTTCCTCCACCTTGTGATATATTTGGTGACAGACTCATCCTTCTTTCTTCTTTCAAGAGCAAGATCTGCAATCGTCACCTTCTTTGTGGCACCGGCGAACCTTTTGACGAACATCATTTCAAGCTCGGCGAATGTCTTAATCGAGTCATTTGGTAACTCAGCATACCATTCGAAAGCCGTACCTATAAGGCTGCTAACAAATTGACGCAGCAACAAGGCATCATTTCCTCCGGTGTTACCGCAGGTAGCCTTGAACTGGGCCAAATGTTGCCTAGGATTTTCTGTGCCAGAAAATGTTTTGAACTGAGGTACCATATATCCTTTAGGATATTTTACGTGGTCGTATTCCATGGGATACGGGCGGCCAGTACCAACTAAAGCTTCAGCAGTTTCAGCGGCAATAACTGCTTTCACTTTTTGATTGATAAGATTTTCAATTTGGGTTTTGCTGACTATTTCCTCTTCTTTGAGCGCTGTCAGCATTGGCTCTTGTACCTCTACTTCTTGGTTAGGCACATCTAGATTAGGAGGAGCGACCTGAATACCTGACGTACCCACATTTTCTTGGGGGTTTACAGGTTGTGTTCTGCCAAGCGCAGTCCCTAGACCAAGTTGCCCAAGCAATTCTTTCATCATAAAGTTCATCTCATCAAGACGAACATTTAATTGAGCAATCTCCTGGTCTTTTTCCCGCCGGAGAGATTGCATTTCTTGTTGCAATTTGATTACAGCTTCGCTAGCCTCCTCTTCCTCCACTTCTTCTGATTGGGGAGGTGTCGTATTTGTAGGCATTGCTTGCTCTTGCATACCCCGCATTTGTTCTTCATTTTGGGGGTTTGCAGCTGCATTTCGACGAGTCTGCATTCTCTGGCTAGGCTGCTCGGAAGTATGGCTAACCACTCGAACGGTTTCAACATCCATAGGGTCAACCTCTTTTATTTTCCCATCATACTCATCATCTGGAGAAGCTTTTTCATCCCAATGATCGACATTGCAGTCATCTTCGACCTCATATTCTTCTTCTGGCCGATTCCGACGCCTCCAATGGATTATGGGAGAGTCAGGGCTACCTTCGTACATAACAGCCTTTCCCTTATCAGCTAGGGTAGGCTTGACAGGAGATTTCTTATCAGAATGTGGCGTTTGATCACCATTCTTCAGCAACATTTTACGAGCCTGGCTCTCGTAATTGCCCTTCAAGATATTCTTTTGTTTGGGCTCTTTTGGTACCCAAACTCGCTGGTTCTTTGCAGCGATCTTCGAATAATTTGCCCTAGGTGTAGGGCAATATCGGTTACTAGGACCGACAAGTTCCTTTGCAGGACTCGACCTGTAGTATGGTCGAAGGGGTCTTTGTCTGTAGCCTTTGTGGTGTAGACTACCGTGGGATTTTCCTACTTGCCTTCTTTCAAATCCTAGATGCCGTCCAGGCTCCATAGTTCTCGGATTAAGGAAATGAGGAAGGCCCCTATTACTTCCTCGGTATGGTTTCTTTGAAACCTCGTTCTTCCAAGAATTTCTCAAAGTTGGAACGACACTTTCGTTCAACAATTTCTTCCAGTTTCGTATCAAATTCTTATTCTTCACAGCCTTCAGTAGCTTATGAAGTTAGGAGGAGACTGTTTCTCTCTTCCGGCATCAATGGTTGGTTAGAAGTCTCCCAGAAAGACTTCTTTAGCTCACCCCGAGCATTGTTGCGTTTCACCCATCTCAATGGCTCGAAGCCATTGCAAATGGGTATGTTTGCCTCCGGTTGAGGCAATGGCTCCTGATTTGGGGTTGGGATATTTGTCCACCCGCTTGCTCTGAGTCGAGCATTGGCTTTTCTTCTAGCTTTTCTTGACAATTTGACACCAGAAGTAGAGGCTTCAGCATCATGCCTCGCAGGAGCAAAAATAGTTTCCTTAGGAACTTCATTTTCGTTCCTCTTCAAATTGGCCGTATTAATAACAA